>OY756984.1:4770167-6022667 GCA_963580505.1 Ennomos erosarius
GATGATGATGTCACCTCAACTACAAATTGTAAATAAAATAATGTCTAATAATTGCGTTATTTCGTAAACAAGAAGCATGTTTTGCTTCCACTCCTCATTCACCGTGGACCTTACGCGCGAGAGCAAAGATTGACTTTACACTCCGCAGCGTCATCCCGTCGAACTTCGATGCCTAATTAACCCACCCTTCTAAGATAAACAAGTCTATCGAGTTTCAATTAAAGCAAATCCCTAATCGGCACTAGGATTAAAGAGAAAAATACCTAGGATCAGTTTGCAGAGCCCCTCTTTCAGTTTATCTTTCGGATGTGCGAAACGTTGAAGATTGCCGGATTAACAGTTGGAAGCTTGCTAACCTAAATTAACATCGTTAAAGTACAGATAAGGTAATAGTCACTATGTAATAGGTGCTTAGCCGAAATCGGTACGGAATAACGCTACATACACTACAAGCTTAAGACATTTACGGGTTTGGCGTTTGGTATTGGAATTGCAATGAAGTGATCGCTATAATAATAATAATAGGTAGACTTTAAGGTTGTTACAGTGTAGTATTAAAAGTGTAATGGAATAGATATAGTGTAGTGCAGTGCAAGTGCCACACAAAAGAATCCATGAAAAGTGTCTGCCTCCATAGAGACAATAAGATTAGTGTTAATGGACATATTCTTAGAAAATAGGTTCTCAGAAAAAGTTCCTACTGAAATGTTTTGCTGTATCTATATTGCGTGCGACGAAAAGTGCCGTTAAATTATTGAATGCATCTTTATTTCTTGAAATTAATCAGAATGTTACAATGTAGTATTTTAATTGGCATAACAATATGTGCGTCTCCCGTATTCTTTTTTTTTCCTTATATTTTGGCTCCACTCATAGTGTATTTAGCCAGTGTCAAGTATTGTAATTTTTCATCCTATTAATAGAATATTTCATGTAAAGTAATAGTCATAGTCCAGTCTAAGTCATGCTCCAGTAAAGTGGTGGCAACTTTACAAGAAGCTTCTATGGAATTTTGGAAGCAACACGAAAAATCACGTTTCGCCACATTATATAACTTGCCTACACTCATGCGCTCGTAATTCAGCACTTAATGCGTAAAACGCCACCAATTTTAAACATTAACACTGGAAAAAGAACAAGTTTTGAGAAATAATACAATGCAACGATGTAAAATTTTCCGCGCTCCCGCCGAAACTTTCCCCTCATTGAAAAACACAAACAAAAGAATAAGTCACAGATTAGAGAAAAAACAACCAACTATCTAAAACATTTTATACGCTGCAGTGACCCTGTGTCCATTTCACACATTGCCATCTAGCTCCATACCAAGCAAATTCGCAGATTACTGAATATGTTGGCAAAGTTTGTATCTACTTATGGGAACCATTATAGAATACTTGTTACTTCTAATAATCTTTAGAGCGGAAGTTTGCATCTTCTCAGTTCTCACTTATCCCTACGACGTATACCTACTGGAATGCATTTTTGTACGTCCTAATGAGTTAAGTGCGACTTGAGAGCTATCAAATTTAGGTGAAGACGGGGATGAATTGATGTTGTATAGACCATTGGAAATATTATTTCACCGTCTGCAGCCACCGATAACATAAAATTGATTTAAATAAATATAAATTTCCGCTCACGATCTCAGACTCAGATGCGCATTTTAAAGTTCTTTGCACTGAAAATGTGCGAGTATACACATTTATCTAGCTGTAATAAAGTTCAATAACCTGTGTAGTAGTTTTAAACACGTTTTCGTGATCCGACAGACGTGTTGTTGTTTGGAGACTAATATGCTCTGATACAAGAAGTCACTGTTTAGAGAGTTTTGGCGGGAACGCGGAAAATTTCACGTCGTTGCGTTGTATTATTTCTCAAAACTTGTGCTTTTCCCAGTGTTAATGTTTAAAATTGGTGGCGTTTTACGCATTGAGTGCTGACTTATGAGCATGAGTGTGGTCAAGTTATATAATGTGGTGAAACGTGAGTTTTCGTGTTGCTTCCAAAATTCCATAGAAGCTTCTAGTAAAGTTGCCACCACTTTACTGGAGCATGACTTAGTCTGGACTACGACTAGCTGACTTAGACTGGACTATGACTATGGCTAAGACTTGACTTTACGTTATATATTCTTTAACGATGAAAAATAACTATACTTGACACTGGCTAAATACATTATGTGTGGAGCCAAAATATAAGAAAAAAAAGTCACTGTTTACTTAACGTTACTTTAATAGGTATGGATTTATTAGTTCGCTTTTACTTCTATTAGAACTGACAACCGATGGGGAACAAAGGTTCTCGAGTGGCTTCCACGAACCGGAAGGCACAGCGTAGACAGACCCCCACTAGGTAGACCGACGACCTGGTGAAAACCGCGGGGAGCCGATGGATGTAGGAGGCGAGCAGCCGCTCAAAGTAGCGCTCTCTGGGGATTTCTATGTTCAGCAGTGGAAGCCTACAGGCTGTTGATGATGATGATGACAGCCAACTGGCAAATGAAATAACTGAAAGGATTCTAGGATTGCAGTAACTTATGTTTAAAATCATGGAGGGATTGTAAGCCACTGTGCGACGCGATGTCGGTCAAAACACATGAATGAATTATTCTATTTAGTGTTTTTATTAGGTAGATGATAAATCATTTTGTAATTTTTTAATATTATTTGTACACGAGTCGTGTTATATTCGATAAAATGTGTTTTTAAGTAGTTTAACCGTGGAGTGTTAGCGTTTTGGCCTAGTTTAGCCACTATTTTTATATAAATAAATAAATAAATAAAACTGCGGGAGAGCCGTTGAATGCAAGACGCAATGTGGTGCTGTATGAGGGAACCTTATGTTTAGTAGTGGACGTTTTCAGCCTGATGATTATGTGTAAATATAGGTTTTATTTAGCGACCCAAAATTCGTGGATTCGTCGAGGTTAAAAAGACGCTCGCAAACTTGTGATATTTTAATAACTGTTCTCATATGAAAATGCAACTTAGCGGTCCCCATCTAAGTACTGACCGTTAAGCCGTCGGTCCCTGTTGTCGTAAGACAATGTCGTTAAGCCAAGTCAGAAGCATTTGGGCGGCCTAAAAATTCTGACACCAAGGCTGACCACTTGCCCTTGAAGAACGAGAGTGAATGAAAGGAGATGCAAAGTACGGGTTCAGTAGCGCAGGAGTACTTGGTAGGTTTTATTACCAATAGTGAAATATAGGATATCTCAGGAATTAGTGTCAAGTAGAAGTCCTGAGATACTCAGAGCAATCTTCATATTTCTAAGCATTTTATTTTTTTATGTTAATGAATGGCGTGACTAGCTATCATCATCATCAGCCTCCCCCAGAGAGCGCCACTTTGAGCGGCTGCTCGCTTCCTGCATCCATCGGCTCCCCGCGGTTTCCACCAGGTCGTCGGTCCACCTAGTGGGGGGTCTGCCTACGCTGCGCCTTCCGGTTCGTGGTCGCCACTCGAGAACCTTTCTTCCCCATCGGTTGTCAGTTCTGCAAGCGATGTGGCCTGCCCATTGCCATTTCAACTTGCTAACTTTAAGGGCTATATCGGTCACTTTAGTCCGTCTGCGGATTTCCTCGACTAGCTCTCGTTCGCCTGATATTTTAGTATTATTACTGCCCATTGCCCAAACCAGTTGCAATACCATGCCGCAAATATGATGATGATGATGATGATGATGATGATGATGATGATGATGATGATAATGTGTGCTACAACCACAGAATAAATAATAGCACTACGCTACAAATGCATTTGAGTTCTCCTTAGAGGCACCTTTTCATCTCGTTTTATTATTCTGTATCCGATTTAAAAGCAAAATGAAAAGCTCTCAACGAAAATTGATTGATTAACCGTTCGGTAAACAGTTAATGAACAAACTTGTTTATGTTTGCATTAAAACGTGTTTTTCCTTTAAAACCAGCAAATAAATGCTAAAAGCTTTTTGCCGGTACGTGTTCAAATTGTAGGGAAAAGTACCTCTGATTTTGAATTATTTGCTAAGGAAATGCATTGCTTTCAAAACCGGACTGTTAAATAAGGGAAGCTATTTATACGGCTATATTTATCCTATTTGTGACTTTACAAGTGGACAATTTGCTGTATTTTAAATCTTCGTTTCATGTATTGGTGCACGGATAGCGCAATAAGAGCTGGTTCCTTCCGGTCCTCTTTTATCTTTTCGTGTAGGCAAGTGATCAGTAAATTTGTAAATTTTTGACGGGCCCGATAGCTCAGTTGGTAGTGGCCCTGCCTTCTGAATTGAGGGCTGTGGGTTCGATTCCTAACCGGGACAAATCTTTGTGTGATGAAAATAAATGTTTGTTTTGCGTCTGGGTGTTATATTGTATTCTATGTATGTATTTCCAAATAAAAAAGTATATAAGTATTGTATCAGTTATCTGGTTGCCATAGTACAAGCCATGCTTAGTTTGGGGCTAGATGGCGGTGTGTGGAAATGTCCACACATATTTATTTAAATATATATTTTTTAAAGTTACACCCAGGTTAACTGGAAGATAATGCTCTCTAGCATTAAGTTCGCCTATGTACCTACATTTTTGTTGATTGTGCAATAAAGCATTTCTATCTATCAGCGCTAGTGTCAAAATTGTCAAAATTATTATTTGACTTTGCTTACCCAACCAAGGTCTTGACTTTTTACAACCATAACCGGGACCAACGGCTTGCTTAGAGCATCTATAAATGGAGATGTTAACGTTATAATCCGTAAGCACCATTTTCTGCCAATTTCTACGGGGGACGAGGTAAACACGCATAGCACACGCGGGAACCGCACGTGTAAACGCACGCCGTCCATCATCATAAAACACGCACACCGTTATACAAACTAGCGTATTTACGCAGTGTTTACACACACACTATGATATTGTAAATGACCAAATAGGGCCATATGACCGGCAGAAGGGTACGCCTTGCCTTGCCACCTCTTTTTATACATGCTCTAAGACGGCTTGACCTCCGAAGCATAATCGCTATCATAGGAAGAACTGCAGGGACTACTCGCTTTATGCTTAAAACATCAGACTTAAAAGTACTCTAGGAGGTAGGATTTTTGGAATCTCCACTACTTCAGTGTAGACTAGTCTCATTAATTCACGAGCTCGTTGTAGTCATCATCATTATCATCATCATCATCATCATCATCACCATCATTAACAGCCCGAAGATGTCCACTGCTGGACCTTGGCCGTTATCGGGGTTAAATCGTTAACGGCTTAATTAAATCGTTCAATACACTACCAATATAGCATCCATATTCTAGAATTTCCACTGTTTGTTTGGTTTTCCCGCCAAAACAACCGATATCGATGAAATTCTGCACTCTCATTGTTTACACCACTGTAATCAGACCAGAATATTTTTTTGTTAAAAAGAACAAGATTTTCTGTAGGGAGACGAGTAAATATGCGGGCGCTTTGGTGATCTATAAATCCAGCTTTACATCGTTTTGCATCGTCGCAGCTCAGCCACAATGCCCACAAATTTTTCCAAACAGGATTTGCGAGGTATCTACATAGGTACCTACCTACACTGGTTCTGTAATCCGCATGCTGAAAATCACAAGTTGTCGGAAAACCGAAAATGTTATATAAATATTACCTAATACCTGTACTTTTGAAATGGTTGAGTTGTTAACTTGTTATCATAGTATATCATCATCATCATCATCATCAGCCTGAAGACGTCCACTGTTGAACATAGGCCTCCCCCAGAGAGCGCCACTTTAAGCGGCTACTTGCCTCCTGTATCCATGGGCTCCCGTCGGATTTCACCAGATCGTAATTCCACCTGATGGAGGCCGCATAGTGTATACTATGCCTTATTATTAATTTTGTGTCTAAGTTTGCGATGACATGCAAATGGAGAATACAAAATAAAAAAGTAGCTAAAACTGTATAAAATAATTATGTATTATAGAAGAAATTTAGCTGAGCAAGACTATAATATTTTCAATAATCCACTGGCATTTAACTTTGGACCATAGCTAAATATGGTCCTGCCCGGTGACGTTGTAAAAGTCGGTAGAGACCAACAGATTTAGCCAATTCAAAAAATGGCTAAACATGATTAGGTACTGTCTAAAGTTTTTAGCTCATCATCATCATCATTAACACCCCGAAGACGTCTACTGCTGAACATAGGCCTCCCTCATAGCGCCACCTTGAGCGGCCACTCGGCTCCCGCGGTTTTCACCAGATCGTCGGTCCACCTAGTGGGGGGGCCGGCCTACGCTCTACGCTGCGTCTTCCGGTTCGTGGTCACCACCAGAGTTTAGTTAGACCCTTAGAAAAATCAACGTTTTTGATTTATTTTCATCCACAAGTTAAAGATAAAAACAATTGCTGAGGTTGTACTATTATTTACTCTGCGTCGACACAAATCCTTAAAACCCCGATAACGACGAAGATACGTGAGCGAAAGATATATTACGCAGAGAAAAACGCAGGGTATAGGTAGGAACTAGAAAGCGGGATGAAGTGACATTCAAGGAATTTCTTAGTATATTGTATCTGAGTACCTATAGAACTTCATTCCTTCCTTGCTTTCCTTCTTATTCGAAGTAGGTACTTATTGATAAATAATTAAGTACTGTCATTACTATCATAATTCAAGATGCTTGGATTTGGATGCCTTATATCAAAATGGTGGCCTGCTGGGCTACCACAAACTAAAACAAAACCATCATGATTCATGGCATTATTATTTCAAGGTTACAATAATATTGTTCGAATTCGTACCATGAACTTATAAAGTATTCCTGCGTGTTAACGAGACGTCTACATTTTTATATGGCGTTCACGGCCGGCAGTCATGATGTAGAGGTATGACATGACAGTTGTATTTGTGTGAACGATTTAACGTGACGTCATCAAAACTGCCCTGGCTCTGCAACATTAAAGTATTCTTACTTTTATGTCATTTGTCAATGTATGATTGAAGTAATATGGCTATAAGACGTTGTGGTTGCCCCTATACAAACATTCTCTAGTATATGACACAAAATGACAACAGTGAATTTTTAACAATCATCACAAAAATGAGCTATGAGAAATGAGAAGCAAATTAAAATATTAAATGCGATTCAATTCTTTACCCTGAGATTAAATAGGAACTAGTACATACTGAAATCACAAAACCGTAATAAATGTATGGAGAATAAAGCTTGTTGAACACGAGGCTTAATGACGATCGTTCACGTCCATTCAACTAAGATGCTCAAAGCCCCCATTTAGCTCCAACAAGAAAGTAATTGAAGATGATACGTGAGGGGAGTACGGTGTTCTCACGGGAAGGGGTTGTCGATACCTTAAGGCCAAGATATTTGTGCATCCTTATCTCGCTCGCGCATCATGACATTTTGAAGGTATTCAATGGTAGAACTTACAAAAATTAACTTGAGGAAACACTCAAAAATCACATCAGATAGATAGATAGATAAATAGATAAACGTTTTATTGCACACACACCAAACAATGATACAATTAAGAAGGATAACAAATTCAAATCGGATATGTTCAACAGAAAAATCACATCAATCCAAACATTTTCGTACGACAGAACGGAAAAACCTTTTGATTCTGTTTTAATTTATGAAGACTTGTTTTACCGAATGTGTGTGTGAGCAATTCACGATTTCTCGAACAGGTTTCTTTTTTTTGTTGGATATATTTTGTGATGTGGTTTTTAACGTTTTTCTACGGTTAGAACTTTCGTAAGTAACTCCTACCATTTAATACCTTCAAAAATATCGCAATCCTCGAACGAGATATAGGATGCACGAATATCCTCGCCTTAAGCTCGTCTGACATTAGCCTAATATAGAGAGGAGTTTACATGGCAGGTATTTGTTTCAACAAATTGGGGAGCTTGTTTTGCTGGGGGCTGAATGAACATCACAAGTGTAAAAGACTTTTGAAAATGAGTGATGCATTATTTAGATTCAGAGAGCGGTATGGAAAGAAAGGAATTATTAAAAAGACAGAGTAGAAAATATGATCAGCTAACCATTCAAGAATGAATTAACCAGAAATTGCCTAAATGGCCATGCGAAAAGTAATTCGCTAGCCGTAAAGGCGTTGTTTTGGGGGTGATCAAGAAACTTTAGCTATGTTACCGATATTACGTTGTTGTAGGTGTAGACTTGTAGAGAAAAGAAACTTAGCAGAACACATTTTTTTAATAATAACCCCTAATCATTATATGCAGCTGATGATGATTTGAAGAACCTAGCTTGTAGTAGATCAAGTATGAGTTGAATTATGTAATGAAAGAAAAACGTAAGAAAAAAGTAAATAATTATTCCGAACCCTTTAGGCGTAATACGGTCTCAAAATGTCACTACGTCGAATAATTTCGCATTGTCCGGAATGTCACGTTCTCCATACATCATAAAACTTCCAAAAGCAATTCAGAAATGCAATGCATAAAACACCTGAATGAAAACTTAGTCATATATGAAATGAAAACAGACCGCGTGAGCTTAAGATAGTTTCATATGACTTCAGAACTTTATATGAATACGCCAACGGCCATTTCTCTTTTCAGATAATATGACTTGGGTTATAAATAAGTAAAAGTATATATGTATATGCACTCATACGACTAAGGAGTTGGAAGAATTGGTAATTTCTACAAAGTATATTTGTCCACCTGACTGACAACCGATGGGGAAGAAAGGTTCTCGAGTGTCGCCCACGAACTGGAAGATGCAGTGTAGGCCGGCCCCCCACTAGGTGGACCGACGACCTGGCTTCCGCGGCTTTCACCAGGTCGTCGGTCCACCTAGTGGGGGGCCGGCCTAGCCCCCCACTAGGTGGACCGACGACCTGGTGAAAGCCGCGGAAGCCGATGGATGCAGGAGGCGAGCAGCCACTCTAAGTGGCGCTCCCTGGAGGAGGCCTATGTTCAGCAGTGGACATCTTCAGGCTGCTAATGATGATATTTGATATGATGATAATGTTATTCTGATTTGGTTACGAGATTCTCTATATTTGGGATGTTAGAAACAAAACGTAAATAATTATTTATTCTGCAAAAAAAAAATTAAGAAGATGACAGCACCTACCACAGATTTATTAAACATAAATAGAACGAAATATTTGCTTAACTCTGCAGAAATGTATTAGCTAACATAGGATCTAAACATTTTGCGGTTGAATTAAGTCAATCCTACCTTCTATTACAACTACTACACCAGGGAAATAATACCGAGGAAAATGCGTACAATACGCACAAAAGTACCGTTGGTAGTGTACACAACTACCCATAGTGTACCGTTGGTACACATGAAGCTTTCTACCTTTCTTATGAGAGAGTTTTCTCCATGATATTTACTTTTGCAAAATACATGAGCATGAACATACAACATTTATATAGGAGCCATTATAAATGAAAACATAGTTGCACTCCCATTGTCATGAGGAAACACTTCCGTATTGTTCTCAGACTATGGCTGTAGAGGGAATAAGTAATGGAACACTTTGAAATATGTTTATATACAGCGTTTTATAGTAAGCGTTTACGATATTCGCTGAGTAAAGGCAAAACATAAAAATAAATGCAGCCAAAGCGTTTTAACTTCGCCGTGAAAAAGTTAAGTCAAGCCATCCAATTTTGTGCTCTCGTTCCTTCATGATAAAGCGCATGAATTGAATGCGGTTAGTATTTACAAGAATATTCGGTGGCTACAAAATTAATGATAATAATTCAAAGACTGCTTCGTAATCATAATAAAACAAGGGCTCGGAGTGTAAGCTGTAGCACAATATTATATCAGGGTTTAGTCAGCTGCAATAAGAAGTCTTTCTGCTGGGATTTTGATGGTAGATTTATCCAAGCAATCAAAACGTTTACAACCTAGGCATCTCAAGCTGGCCTGGGCTCAAGCTTCTAAGGTAAAAGTAATTTTTATAACCCTACCTTATGTAGGTTAGTATATCCAAACGTACCTACATTTGATCCTACTTAAGTACTCCTTGAAATCGGGCTTGGGAAACTCCGTACTATACTCGATTATATTTGATTTAGTAGTGTACTTAAAAGTATGGCGAAAGAAGCAGACTCTGGCTTAGTATACATAGTCATGGGGTCCCATCAGGTACAAACGAAAAATAGCCCGAACTTGAAAAAATGTAGTAATCGTGTCTAGAGAGTTACTAGTTAGTGTCCAGTGTATCCATTTGGCCCAATACTTCGCCAACACGCAATAAATGTCGCTTGATAATCTTGCGTTATGCAGAAATAAAATAATTCGTAAAATAGCCCGCGTTATTCTGTTCTGTAGATATTATATTATCTGGGTTTATCTAAACAGGTTATTATCTAAACAGGTTATCTACACGTGAAATACAACGTCCTATCCATCATCAATTCATTAAACCTATATTAGTCCCCCACATGTAGATGTATCCAATACACAACAGTTCACACCACAGTGCACATCTTCAGTATCTTCAATAATTTTCCAAAAGCCACGCTTTTTAATTATTTTCGACCAATTCCAAACTAATACAGATCCATCTCAGTCAAGCGATAGGAAACGTCACGTCAAATGATAGGAACAAAATGGGTTCGAGCAACTGTGAACTCAATTTAACTGACTTTCGCTTCTTGACGTACCGTATAACAGGTACGAAATTACACAATTATACCCTTAATGTTAGGGAAATAAGGTTTAAAATGGGAAATGTAGGACAGTTTTGAAACGAGTCGCGGGTCTTGACGTAGCCGGTGGTTCGGAACTGGGAAATTATTCCAACAGAACTGAGGGCCAGCGCCTTCTAAAGGAAGGGCGGCAGAGCGGCTCTTTCACAATTTTAAGTAAGTTACGGCTTTTAAAATATTTAACTATGATTTATGGCCGCAGTGACTACTTTACCTACATATGTTAAAAAAGTTATACTGATGCGGCCAGGCGCGCGGCTGTGACGCGGTCTATGCTTGCAGTAGCTGATGCGGTACGTTAGTTGCTTCTCAGGCCAGACAGTCCGTTAAAATTCTAATTATATTTATTTTTGAGTAAAGCTGAGTAAGTTTTTTAATTATGGTGCCTTCTAATTTTTATTTCTAATCTACGGAAATGTCCAAACAGGAAAATGAAAAAATGAATGGATGAATGTGGAATGTTCTGTTTTGGGCGGCTTACTTACACTTAACATCAAATGAATGACTAGCTCGTCACGTCATTCATTCTCATAAAAAAATGTCGTTTATATTTTCGCGAAGATAGCTTTATTGAAAATATCTTGGTGTGCGGCGTACCTTACAATTAATTCTGATGTAAAATGGTTAATAACGCGTCGCAAAGGAATAATTAGTTAAAAGGAACTAGTGTTATATAAAAGTTCTTTGCAGCTGCACAATGAAAACCTTTGCACGTAAAAAGAGTAAAGAAACCTTAATGAAATGTGGTGGCTTTTCTAAAATTCATGTTTACACAAGAAATTACTACGAACGTAATTAACTTAAAAATTATTTAAAAAATAGAGACTGTTTTGTATTAAGACATAATTATACTGGCTGACTAGTTAATAGCAAAAATATTCATGGAAATGATAATGTATGGTCGTATTTAACGTTTAAAAAAGAAAAGCAAAAAAATACCAATTAGCTATATATCTATATATATAAACCATATTTAAAGTAATATGCTGAGACCTGTGAAAGTGTGGCCACCGCGCGGCCTCTCGCACGTAGTTTGACTTGACTATGGCTCGAGCTTTTTTTAAAGGGCTATTAATGCTGTTGGTGTCTGGACCAACAGTTTAACCGCTTCGACAAATCCTCTCCATCCAAAGGTTGCCTGGAAGAGATCGCTTTTAGCGATAAGGTTGCCCATTGTAACACGTTTCTGTAAAATTTGTTATCCTTCTTAATTGTATCATTATGTGGTGTGTGTGCAATAAAGTGTTTATCTATCTATCTATCTATCTATCTATCTATCTATCTATCTATCTATCTATCTATCTATCTATCTATCTATCTATCTATCTATCTATCTAGTTGCCTTTACAGCGTGGGCGGACTAGGTATGGCGCGAGCGAGCGTTCTTCTACCTAAGGTGAGGCGCAGGTGACTATATCCACACGACTATACTGGCGCTAGTGACCACACTTATTGCTTTTACAAGATACTACGTTAAAAATTTTAAGTGCCTATTTTTATCTATATTAATATGTTCACTATTTAAGCAATAAGCCATTAAAATTACGTAACTCCTTTTATAGACGATTACTATCTTCAAGTTAAACAACAAAAGGTCATTAATTCAAAATTCAAATGGCTGAAATTAATTTGCCTAACATTTCAAATGTACGCAAAACGCTGAATATGTTCTTGAAATTAACATCATGATGTATCCTACTCAAACACAAACTCTGGAACTGGCTTTTCTCGTTTGTGCTAATTATTCGAAATGTACCAGATTGTTTTTGCCGGAAAGTTGGACTCTAAATGTGTAGAAGAATACTTATTTAAACGTAAACAACGTTACTAACATTAAACCTAATTCATAAACTTATTATTTTTTTATCAGTTCACATTAAACCTGTGAGTTTTAAGTAAAGTATTCTTCTACACATTTACAGACCAATTTTCCGGGAAAATAATCCGGTACATTTCTAGTACAACATTAGTGTCTTAACTGTTCTAGATGCGAGTTCTTGCAAACTTAACACTACTAAAAAACATAATCTGATACTCATGCCTATCTACATTAAACTTTGAAAGTCACAAGTTCGCACTTTTCTCGGTTTTAGTACGATTATATAGCAATATTAGCACCAATAAAACTACTGATTAATTTGTAAAGGAAAAATTAGAATCACGAGCGGGGATTGAACCCGCATCCATCCATCCCTCAAGCCGGGATATGCTTTACTTAAGCTACCGTGACAAGTGGTCTCATGTCCGAATTTTTCCTTCACCTTTATAACCAACTTACGGGGTTGGTAGATTACGCTGAGCAGGCGATACTGCTTTAAAAATCATAAATAATAAAACTACTAATTAAATCCGGCATAAAAATTCCGGTTACTAACATCTTACAAACAAATGATTTCATTTCAGAGACTCCGCATACCCTCACGCTAAGATAGCCACTTTACCATAACTCAAACAGTCTGTAATTTCCATAAAAAATCTTTTACATTTCATTCGTAGGGCGACAAAGGTTTTCAAAATCCAAACGGGTTAAAAGTTTGGTAATATTGCAAACATTGTAATTTTATTTAATGTATGATTTACTTAGATGTTGTTATTACCATAAAATACAACATCTTGTTATTAAAGCTAATAAAATATAAGCAGCAAAAAGGTTTGATTAGAAATCCAGATTCTCCATCTCCTTCATTTGAATGTAGACAAAAGAGATAGATAGTGTAGATTCTACACCAACCGAAACCTTTCCATTTTAGGCTCAAAATAAGGGCAGATACTGAAAGTTTGATATTACATCACTGGTGCCGTTACTCTCGCTCGTTAATCTCGCTTAAGATGGTGTCAAAACAATAGTGATCAACTAAAAATGGACATTCTTGCATCTCATCATACTAGCCATGATTTCAAAAGTTTTTGGA
This sequence comes from Ennomos erosarius, assembly GCA_963580505.1. NCBI lineage: Eukaryota > Metazoa > Arthropoda > Insecta > Lepidoptera > Geometridae > Ennomos > Ennomos erosarius. The sequence continues at coordinate 4,783,775 of OY756984.1, forward strand.
AATGCACCAATAAGCTTAACAAAAAGCCCGGCTTGCCAGTGAGTGTCAACGGCATCAATGATCACGCAGGTATAGCTAACTTATTTAAAGACCATTTTACTGTCAGATCACCGATGGGACCAGCTCAGTCAATATGCGAGGGTGTAAGTCATGGCCAGGAGATTAATACCAATTTCACAGCAAAGGATGTTAGTAAAGTAATAAAAAGCATGTCGCGTGGCAAATCTCCTGGATATGATAGCCTGAGCATCGAACACCTAAAGTACGCTGGAGTTCATCTGCCGAGAGTGCTAGCCATTTTCTATAAGCTATGTATAGGGCACTCATACTTACCAGCGGAAATGCTGAGAACTGTGGTGGTCCCAATAGTGAAAAGTAAAACTGGTGACATAAGTGATAAAAACAACTACCGACCGATATCACTGGCCACGATACTGGCGAAAGTGCTTGACGGTTTGCTTAACGCTCAGCTTGATACATACCTAAAGGTGCATGAGAATCAATTTGGTTTTAGAGCTGGACATTCTACTGAGACAGCTATCTTGTGCTTGAAGCAAACCGTCAAGTATTACACCGATCGGCGGACACCCGTGTTTGCGTGCTTCCTCGACCTGTCGAAGGCATTTGACCTGGTTCATTATGATATCTTGTGGCAAAAACTCCACAATATTTCCATGCCACAGGAACTAATACATATATTCAAATATTGGTACCATAATCAGGTAAATGTCGTTCGATGGGCGAGGGAGTACTCAGCATCATACGGTTTGGAGTGCGGGGTGAGGCAGGGAGGGTTGACCTCACCAAAGCTCTTCAACCTGTATGTGAATGCACTTTTAGAGCAACTTAGTACCACTCATCTTGGTTGCCATATTGATGATGTGTGCGTGAACAATATCAGCTACGCGGACGATATGGTTCTTCTCAGTGCGTCGGTCTGTGGGTTAGCTAAGCTGCTAAACATTTGTGAACAGTATGCTCTCAGCCACGGCTTATTGTATAATGCGAAGAAAAGTGAATGTATGGTCTTTCAGGTCAGAGGAATAAGTGAAAACAACTATCCCACAGTTAAACTAAATGGAACTCCCCTGAAAAGGGTTGAACAATTCAAGTATCTGGGACACTTAATAACCTCTGACATGAAGGACAATGCAGATATAGAGAGGGAGCGTAGAGCGTTGTCTGTGAGAGCAAATATGATTGCACGCAGATTCTCTCGATGTTCCAGGGACGTCAAAATCACGCTGTTTAGGTCATTTTGCACGTCCATGTACACAAGTAGTCTGTGGGCAAGCCATACGCTTAAACAGTACAACGCTTTACGTATCCAATATAATAATGCCTTCAGGGTGCTGATGGGGCTGCCACGGTTTTGTAGCGCATCGGGGATGTTTGCAGAAGCCCGGGTGGATTGTTTTTATACAACCATGAGAAAACGGTGCTCCTCCCTGGTGCGCAGGGTGTGGGCCAGCCCCAACTGCATCCTGAAAGCATTTGCCGAAAGATTTGACTGTCAGTACTTGAATCATTGTTGCAGGATTCAGGTACTGACTAACCAGGCCTCTAAGTGTTGTTGATAATTTGATTTGTTACTAATATAGATTAAGCCATACTAACCCATTATGATCCCTGTTGATCGAAATAAAAATCAATTTATTTATTTATTTAGTTACGGTCAACATTCTCTGTTAACTCCACATTCTTTTACTATTATTTTTATTTAACAAGTGCTTTATTAAAATTACACGGCGACATGTAGCAACCCTAAGTAAAGGTGATGTTCTGTTAACATCTTCATCCTTAGAACTCTAAGACGGAAGGCAACAATCACTGTAAGAATAGCTCGTCTTTAATTTTTCCTTTTATTATCACGGCTTTTAACGAGAATAAAAGGAGGAATGGCGTAGAAGGCTTTAATTTCGCGTTTCTTTCATTAGCCCGTTTGTTGCAGCCGTTTTTGTTGAGATAATTGAAACTTCTGTTAGGATGAAAAGCCACAATACTCTCTTGCAATTAAGACTCAAATTAAACGATACGGTATCGTAAGCTTCAAAATAAAAATAAAATAAGGCATTTTTCAAGTTACAACGGGCTCTGCTGCTGTTTTATAACTGTAGACTCTAGAGATACATTTTTTGGTTTATTATAGAAAGGTACTCTGTGCTGAGGTACACTTTGAGCCAATTCCAATTTCAATTAAATAATAAGTTTCATGACAATGGGCAGGCCACATCGCTCGTAGCAATGATAACCGACGGGGAAGAAAGGTTCTCGAGTGGCGACCACGATCTGGAAGACGCAGCGTAGGCCGGCCCCCCACTAGGCGGACCGACGACCTGGTGAAAGCCGCGGGGAGCCGATGGATGCAGGAGGCGAGCAGCTGCTCTAAGTGGCGCTCCCTGGGAGAGGCCTATGTTCAGCAGTGGACGTCTTCAGGCTGTTAATGATGATGATGATGAATAAGTTTCATTTGGATTTATATCTCAAATATTATTTGGGCGCTTAAAAACCTTCATTATCTTTTTAAATATTCTTGGGTCTATCGATAGGGCTTCCGCTAATGTCGTGTTTGATGACAGATTAAATAAATACTCGTTTGATAATACTGTAATGACCCCCCCCCCCTATATCTCCCCCTATCTTCATAATCATAATTATCTCTTTAATTTACCGAACCTAAAGACCTAAGTTTAAATAAACTATAAATTGAAATTAAATAACCGCTAGCAAATCTAATACCGTTGGAAAAGAACCTAAAATTAACCTAAGCTTGTTGTATGTTCTAGATTTGTTATGGCCAAGTGATCGTCTTCTAATAGTGGTAGAACTCGTACGTTGTGATAATGTAGTAATCCAAATCCTTTTAAACTAATGAGACAATATCTAACTAACACTTAATCAATACACGAATAATTTAATAGATTAGAATATCCATTATCCTACTATTCACTACAATCTAAACCTTTGAAAGGCCTACTCATACACGCTTATCAACTAAACTGTAAATTTACACAAAATAAATCACGTAAATATTTGATTTGGAAAAGATGGATTATTTCTCTTAATAGAATTTCAAAAGCATACTTCAAATATATATATCGAATTTTCTTAAAAGGTACTACCTAAAAATATAAAATCCAAATTTGTCCCACTACCAACTTTTCAGGCCAAAATTCCCCACTAGTACAAAAACGTTATCATTTCTACCGGAAATGCTTACAACTTTAGCCCACTACCAACTTTTCAGTCCAAGAATCCCCACTAGTACAAAAATGTTATCATTTCTACCGGAAATGCTTACAACCCATTCTACCATTTCCTTACGCCTATCTTCGCTAATATGGTTAATATTAGCGAAGACATGATAAATCTCTTCTGCTTATCATGACGCCGTCTACTGAGCCCCATTTCCTAACTATAAATTAATTCAAAACCTAAATCTGGTTTATTAAAGTGGCCATCGACGATGATAGACTAGAATTCGTTACCCTAACTTTCCTATGTTGTAATCCTATATTAAAGATTAATAAATAAAAACATAAATAAAACTCAAATTATTTATTAAGAAAGTTATTTCAAATGATTATGAATTTAGAATTTACTTTACCAGAATACTTTTATTGAATTTTAGTACTCAGAATATATAATTAAATGTTAGAATTATTTTGTAGTTCATAACTAACTTTGAGTTTTAAAAATATATCCGGAAACTTCGATTACTCCTGATTGAGAAGAAGCCCAAAGAAACTCCTCAGGGTTTCTCTTTTTTTTTATATTTGTTTGTTTTACAATATTTGATTTTACAATAATGATAAAGTCGAGTTACGAAGCGATATAATATTTTTGGGAAACCGTAAATTTAGAGTTAATACATCTAACGTCGAGATTAAATACTATTATCTATAAGAAAACACATGACCTTTTAAATAAGTTTCGAAGAATGACAATCAGACATGTCTTGATGAATCGTCCTACAAAGAAGAGCCCGTAGGTTATGCATTATGCGCAACCTCGCCGTGTGGAACCTCTGCTCCTCTCTCGAAGATTCGGCCGACATGAAATGGAGATTAATAATGTTGAATAAAAACTCAGGACATTTATTTCGGAGTAATTACACAATGATAATAAGTTGTATGGTGAGCTGAGCCGGGATCTGTTTCTGACATCGTGCAATATCGCTTCAGAGTATAATTAGTATATTTATATAAGTTTCTTATTTTATGTTCCGTGTTATATTGTTCCTTTCGCGATATTGTGTGTCGGAAATAAAGATCATTTCGTTTCATTTCATTTATTCTTAATCGTTTCCATACCCGTATTTATTGATATTATAACAATATTATGCATATATTTTGTATACTATAGACATTGAACCGTTTATGAATTCTCAGGCTGACTTTGCTTTTCCTGAACTTTCATAGAAATCATCCACATATCTAAGACGTGTTTCAGTATAATGAAATATGCTAAAGTTATGCTTGATCCGTAGAACATAGTATAAGTATTGTAAGTTGTAAACATATTATTGATATCAATTATCAACAAGACGTTATTCTCATTCGAATTTATACAATTAGCTATCCTATCCGTGTGGTAAGGAGTCACTAACTGGTACTGCTTATGCTTGACCCATATAAATACGAAGGACAATAATTACTTTTTGAAAAATATTATAAATTTGTTGTAAAATAAAAGTTAAATTTTATTGAAAATTCATTAAAACAATGTCAAATCTAATCTTCACCAAACTGAACTATGCCCATAGATTTGAGATAAATAAATATATTGCATCTTATCTTATAAGATCTTTGCCTATCTCGTCCCTCAACATCATCATCATCGTCGTCAACATAAACCCATGTCACACTGTGCAGCCGTTAGTCTTCCGCTTCCTTCGACTTCCCACGGCTCTGACTAGGTCAAACCTCATCATCATCATCATCATCATCACCACCATCATCCTGAACCCATGCCACTCTATGCAGCCGTTAGTCTTCCGCTTCTATCGGCTTCCCGCGGCTCGATCCAGATCATCGGTCCACCCAATGGGACCAGCCTACACTGCGTCTTCCAGCTCATAGTCGCCACTGACTTGCTCGAGATAAATACCTTTTACCTATTACAGAAGACCTTAATCTAAATTTCCAGTTTTTACGTTATAGACACATGAAAACATTATTTTGACCCTATTTTGAAATTACTAGAATGATATTCAATACGCTCGTGATACTTACAATAAATAAATAGGGAAAAGATTTCCTCTTCACCTCTGTGTTTCCTTCATGATCTGACGAAAGAAAACTCTACCTGCTTTTGCTGAATCCAAGACAACATTGTATGTTGTTGTATGATAACATTAGTGTGCTGAATATATATAAAAATATGCTTCAATCTTCGTGCAAGAATAAGACCTTTCGATCATCTCCGTGATCACAACAACAACCTGCTAAGAAAATAATTATGGACTTATACTAAATCGAACTACAACATTATTCCCAATTTTTATCCAGTTAGGATTAAGTCAAAAAATGTGAATATCGCTAGGCTTCTGCCGGCTAAGGAAATATGCAGTAAATAGCACTAGCTTCCGTTCTACATTAGATCCCCCTGCCATCATCAAACCTTCCGCCTAGAGTGATGTCCACGATGATCTTGTGCTAAAATAAGCGTCTACACTCATCATCATCTAAGCTCCTGCCGACTAGGAAATATGCAACGAATATCATTGGCTTTCCCTTCTGTACATTAAAACCATCTGCCATCATCAGACCATCCGATCAGCGTGATGTCCACGACGATATTGTGCTACAATAAGCATTTTCACTCAACATCATCCTACAAGGAAAGCTCTACGCATTCCGTTCTGTACATTAAAACCTTCTACCATCATCAATCCGCCCGCTCGGAGTGTTTTCCACGTCGTTCTTGTTCTACACTAAGCATCTGCACTCAACATCAACCTACCAGGAAAGCACTACGCTCAGCAGCAAACATTTTCCGTCCGTGTATATCTTCAAATACTAAAGAACTACACCTACTAAACAAAGAATTAGAAGATTTCACCTTTCAATTTCCACAGACTAAATATAGCGAAGTACTTCCCTTTGAACCTGATGGTCTTAGGTAATATTATTTCATTATTCCTGGTTTTAAATAGAGCTGCTCCGTTCCTTCTTGCTGATTGGTATCCTCACTCCATGAACATCTTTCTACAATTTTAGTAATACACTATCTGAAAATAAAATTGGAAAAGAATCTTCCCTTCTTTTTTAACAAAATGTCGACATTATTCAACTAAATACGGAAGACCAGCGCCGGTTCGTAAGAACTAGCATCATGCTGAGTTGGGGCCGATTTGTGACAGATTATTTAAGGTGTATTTCTTTTGTGCCTTTTGTGTTTTTTTTCTCTGTTGCAAATAAATAATTTTTCTTTCTTTCTTTCTTTTTTTCAAAAAATCAAACAAAAACTGTCACATTCCATTCCGGAAATATTATTTGAAAATGTTTGACACATACTAAGGTGCCAGCTCGCGATTAAGTATGAACCTTTTTATTAAGGAGTTTTTATTCCTTCTACTATTACCTCATTTTACGTTTAGATAACTACTTTTATACCTATCTCCATGTCCTATACCAGTTAGTGCAGTCATCATCATCATCATCATCAACAGCCTGAAGACGTCCACTGTTGAACATAGGCCTCCCCCAGGGAACGCCACTTAGAGCGGCTGCTCGCCTCCTGCATCCATCGGCTCCCCGCGGCTTTCACCAGGTCGTCGGTCTACCTTGTGGGGGGCCGGCCTACGCTGCGTCTTCCATTTCGTGGTCGCCACTCGAGAACCTTTCTTCCCCATCGGTTGTCAGTTCTACGAGCGATGTGACCTGCCCATTGCCATTTCAACTTGCTAATCCTAAGAGCTACATCGGCCACTTTAGTTCTCCTGCGGATCTCCTCATTTCGGATCCTATGTCGCAGGGAAACACCGAGCATTGCTCTCTCCATAGCTCGTTGCGCGACTTTGAGCTTAGTAATGAGGCCAACAGTTAGAGACCACGTCTGAGTTCCATAAGTCATCACTGGCAACACACATTGATTGAAAACTTTTGTTTTCAGGCTTTGTGGTATATTGGACGAAAAGATAGGTCGAAGCTTCCCGAACGCTGCCCAGCCGAGTTGGATTCTTCGGGCGACCTCTTTGTCGAAGTTGGACCTACCCAATTGGACAGTCTGCCCTAGATAGACGTATTTGTCGACAACTTCGAGAGTATCGTTCCCAACAATTACCGGTATAGGTGGAACATGGACATTTGACATGATTTTCGTCTTGTCCATGTTCATCTTAAGACCAACCTGTCGGGAGACTCTACTGAGGTCGTTGAGCATGGTGCTGAGATCATCGAGCGACTCCGCCATTATGACTATATCATCGGCAAAACGAAGGTTAGTGATATACTCGCCATTTATGTTGATGCCAAATCTTTTCCACTCCAAGAGCTTGAAAACATCCTCCAATGCGTTCGTGAACAGTTTCGGAGAAATAACGTCTCCCTGTCTCACGCCTCTCTGCAATGGGATCTGTTCCGTACTCTGATCCTGCAGTCGGACTGACATAGTGGCCTTACTGTACAAACACTTCAACACTTCGATATACCTATAGTCAATTTGGCATCGCTGTAAGAACTGCAGCACCGCCCAAGTCTCGATTGAATCGAAGGCTTTTTCATAGTCCACAAACGCTAGGCATAGCGGCCGATTATACTCTTCGGTCTTCTGTATAATCTGGCGTAGCGTCTATGGTGCTAAAGCCTTTTCGGAAACCGGCTTGTTCGGGAGGCTGGAATTCATCAAACCTGCGTGCGAGACGATTCGTAATGACCCTCGAAAACAGCTTATACACATGACTCAAGAGCGAGATGGGCCTATAGTTCTTCAATAAGGTGATATCACCTTTTTTGAAGAAGAGCACCACCACGCTCTTGTGCCACGCCTCCGGCGTTGTACCTTCAAGGATGACAGAATTAAATAACTTCTGGAGGACTATAAGTACCGGTCTACCACCCGCTCTCAGAAGTTCGGTCGTAATTCCATCCTCACCTGGCGCCTTGTTGTTTTTAAGCTGTTTGAGGGCCATTCTAATCTCGTACAGGCTGACGTCCGGGATATCTTCGGTATAGTGTCGGACTAACTTGGCTCTGGTGTCCTGAGCTGTGTTAGTAGCGGGCTCACGTGTCGAGGTGTATAACTGTCCATAGAAGTTCTCAATCTCTCTCAGAATCTCAGGCTTGGATGAAATGACACTACCATTCTCGGTCTTCAGTTTTGTCATTTGGCTTTGCCCAATAGACGAATTTTTTGCGAACACCTTTGAGCCTTGGTTCCGCTCAATTGCGGCCTCAATACGTGAAGTACTAAAAGCACGAAAGTCGTGTCGCATGGAACTCCAGATACGTCTATTGAGTTCACCGTAGGCTGACATATCAACTGAAGACTGTAGTTTCATTTCGTTCCGGTCTGCCATTAATTTAAGAGTGTTTCCTGAGAGTTTCTGAGTCCTCTTTCGGCGTTGGGTCTTGAAGAACTCAGCTCCAACAGCTTGGACAGTTTCCACCAACCCGTTGTTCAACTCGTCCACTGTGTTGCAATCGGCAAGGCACTGGAAGCGATTTTCGAGTTCCAGCTGAAAGCCTTCGGGGTTTTGGATTTGGACAGGATTTGGACGGAGCGTAGACCTCACCAGACGCGACCTTTCAAGCTTGACATTGATATTCAATGTGCCTCTTACAATACGGTGATCGCCACCGGTTTTCACCTTGCTGATCACAGAGACATCATCGAATATTCGCTTCTTGGTCGTCATCATGAAGTCTATCTCATTTTTCGTGGAACCGTCGGGGCTTATCCACGTCCACTTCCTGGATGGCCGCTTCTTGTAGAAGGAGTTCATCATAAAGAGGCCCTCCTTCTCCATGAAGTCAGCCAGCCTTTGTCCCCGAGGGTTCCGCTGCCCGTATCCAAATGGACCCACTCTCAGCTCATCGCCATTCCTTGCGCCCAACTTCGCATTAAAGTCTCCCATCACAACGGTGAAGTATGTTTCGGAAGTATGCATGGCTTCGGATATACCCTCATACATAGCACTACTTCATCGTCGTAGTGTGCCGAGGTCGGTGCGTATACCTGGATGACCTTCAACGAATACCGTTTGGTTATTCTGAGTATCAGGTACGCTACCCTGGTCGACACACTGTCGACTTTGACCACGTTGTTGACTAGAGACTTGCGGACGAGGAACCCGACACCACCTTGGGACAGTTGGTCTCCCTCCCGGTAGAAGAGTAAGTTACCGGAATTTAGGATTATCGTGTCCTGTCCCTGTCTTCGGACTTCTGACAATCCCATTACATCCCAGCGTAACTTACTCATCTCCTCCTCCAATTCGACCATCCTTTCGTCAGCCCTCAATGTGTGCACGTTATATGTTGCCAGGGCCAGGGGTCGTGTCTGGTGGGGTTGGTAGCTGGGCGTCTGCCGGGGATTCTTCGCACCCCCTGCCCTGCCGTTACCGTGACCGCTACCGGAGCCACGGGATAGCAGAGCCGCCGGGGACTGGGGGCCGTCTCTATTTGTGCTCGTCATTGGGGGGGGGGGGGTTTGCCATAATCACCACGCTTGGCAGGCGGCTTGGTGATCGCAGTAGATTATGATGGTGAAGACCAAGGAGAATGCTGCAGCCCATTCCCTGGATATTCCCTTAGCCGACTTTTACGGCACCCACGGGAAGAGATGGGGTGGTCCTATTCGTAACCGGGACCACACGGCACAGTTAGTGCAGTATCAAACGAATATTTGCTTTACTTTTGGATTTTTATTTACTCGTAAAATGATTTGATTTAAATATATTTACAATTGAGAAATATTTCTAATATTTGTGACGTCAGGAGACACCCTGGATCGTTACAATACGATATACCTGTTCCTATTTTAAGTAGATAAAATGCGTATGGTTCTCCTACTTCCATCCATTATGTCTAAGTGTAGTAGGAGTGTGACAACAATAGAAATATCTGCGCTTCGTATATTTTTTATTGATACGCGTTATACTGCGGTCTGCGATATTGCAGGGCAATTTGTTCTCCCACTAATCTCCTTAACCCCACTCTGACAATGATATTCGCATTCAATTGCTGAGGATGATTAAAACTTAAGTATCCCAGATAGAAGACAATAATAATACAAATTGCTTTATTTTACTTTATTGCTTGTTAGCCTTTGTGAAACAGTTCAATTGGAAATTTGTGATTGGTTCTTGATTGAGCATTTATTTAATTGAACGGAGCGTCCTTTTTCTATTTACTAATAGTATAATATAAATGATTCTGAATTGCGTCTCAAATATTTTTAATTGGAGTAAGTCACTTATTTGTGACTGGTTGAACAGTGGAAACGGTCTAGGAAGTGATAATTCATGGTCACATTTAACTAAGAAAATTCCAATACACTGCATACAAAGAAAACCTTAATTAACTGAATGAGTCTGAGAGACTTTTTGAGTCTTAGCAAGACTCAAAAAGTGTGGACGCGCCGTGGCAGGGCTTCCCCACACACTTTTTACTGGGCCGTCGAAAAAAACCCGAAAGCGGGCCAAGTGCGAGTCGGACTCGTACACGAAGGGTTCATCACCATTATCTATAAAAATAATAATAATAATAAATATGTGTGGACATTTTACACAGCGCCATCTAGCCCCAAACTAAGCAAAGCTTGTACTATGGGAACCAGATAACTGATATAATACTTAGATACTTTTTTGTTTTGTAAATACATACATAGAATACAATATAACACCCAGACGCAGAACAAACATCTATGTTCATCACAAATATTTGTCCTGGGTAGGAATCGAACCCACAGCCTTCAGTACAGAAGGCAGGGCTACTACTAAGTGAGCTATCAGGCCCGTCAAAAAAAAAGAATAATAACCACGTTTGGTGTATGGGAGCCCCCTCAAATATTTATTTTATTCTGTTTTTTATTATTTATTGTTATAGCGGCAACAGAAATACATCATCTGTGAAAATGTCAGCTATCATGGTTCATGAGATACAACAGTCTGGTGACAGAGAGACGGACGGACAGCGGAGTCGTAGTAGAGTCCGTTTTATCTTTTGGGCACGGAACTCTAAAAAGAGTTACTAGCCCAAACTAACTTGAGCAAAGTATTTAGCCGAGTTTTGGCGGGAACGCGGAAAATTTCACGTCGTTGCATTGTATTATTTCTCAAAACTTGTGCTTTTTCCAGTGTTAATGTTTAAAATTGGTGGCGTTTTACGAATTAAGTGCTGAATTACGAGCATGAGTGTAGGCAAGTGATATAATGTGGTGAAACGTGATTTTTCGTGTTGTTTCCAAAATTCCATAGAAGCTTCTAATAAAGTTGCCACCACTTTACTGGAGCATGACTTAGACTGGACTATGACTATCTGACTTAGACTGGACTATGACTATGACTAAGACTTGATTTTACGTGAAATATTCAGTATTCTATTACTACTATATACTTGACATTGGCTAAATACACTATGTGTGGAGCCAAAATATAAAAAAAATGTATTTAGCCACTTGGTAAGTTTGTCCTTAGCAAGCATACTGATCGGGCATCGGGCCCTTATCTAATTCATTTAAGAAGTTTTGTGTCTTGTATTGCAAGTGGATTTTTCCAACATAAACTCTAACATTTAGGTATAGGTATGCAGTGTGCGGTATGCTACTTTTTTGTGAATGTATAGAATCAAAGTAAGCCCCTGCCTATAAAGTGATAACACTCTGAACAGGTTAGATTACATCGGCGTTCTCTTTACCGTGAAAACGTTGATTTCCCTGGAGGGAACAGCTGACTAAAGCACCGAGAAATATGTTTTATTTTTCATAGGCGTCCAGTACACCATAGGTTTTGCTGTCACCATCAGTCACTATCAACCACATTCAATGATCATCAGTGACTATCAACCACATTCAATGACCATCAATCACCATCACTCACCATCTCATCATCAGAACCTATCAATCACCATTAGTCCAGTCACATTCAATAACCATCAGGCACCATCAATCACCATCAATCATCACCACTGACCATCAATCACCAATCAGTCATGCACTTTGTATAGCGTTGCTTGCGAATGTCGCTATCTATTAAACAATCATTAACACAACACATCAATCATTAAAGTCCCAGTTCCTAGAGTTGACTGACGCTGAATCGGTGTGTTAGAGATACATAGATATGCCTAAAAGTAGTACTACCTAAGTACCTAATATTATTTACTCTATGCTAAACAGTCGCTTGTAAGTTGTAACAAAGCAGAGCACAATCACATTTGATAATAAAATATAACACATTGTTGTATGTATAAAGTGATAAAACAAACTGTATACTTTTTATGGCTATCCCAGAATAGCTAAAGGAGTATGAGTTTAACGTGACTTGTTTCCTTATGCTTCCTTACGGATGTACTCGGATGTAGCTATTACCGCAGGGCTTATCTAGAGGGTTTATGTTTACTAGAAGCGTCTACTAGCAATTTACTAAGTTCGCTCCGATTATTCAAGTTTTTTTGGAGTGACGAGCGTATTTTGTCTCGATAACGTGTTTACAGCAACACACATCATCCGAATAATTCGGTGACCGGTCATTTCCATTTGAACACTCTTAAAAGACTCGGGAGCCGATGGATGAGAGAGGAGAGCAGCCGCTCAAAGTGGCACTCCCTATGTTCAGCAGTTCACTTTTTCAGGCTGTTGATGATTATGATGATGGATCGTTGTTATTGGCTGGATTCGGATGAGCATGGCCCAGCCGTAGCCGGTTCATAAAAACGTATTCAAGTAATCATATTCAAAATTTCATAAAACTCCTGACATTTCTTTTGTCAACTAGATTGAAGAGCTGTTAATCATAAAACAGACTGAATCTCAGATTTTCTTGAATCACTGCTAAAAATACCGCTGATCGAGTCATCTTGCAAACAAAAACAAGTAAAATCAAAATCGGTCCTTTCGTTTGAAAGCTGCGATGCTAACAGACTCACTCCACAGGTGCCACGATAAACCTATAACAATCCTCTGTTTGATCGGGGTTTAAAAATATACAACTAAAGTGAATGTTGTTTTTCCCACAGGTCTACAATGAAGTCGCCAACGTCCCTTATCTTCTCCTATATACTCACTCTGCTGTCGTGCCTTCTTATGTGCGGGTCACTGACTAGTGGTGACGACAGAAGATGGCTGGTCTCTTTGGTAGACCTGGTGGAGCTGGATTATGTGGACTCCTGTGAACAACGGGCAGTGGCTGCTTGGAGCGAGCTGATCGGTGATGTCAAAGGACTGTCAAATAAGGTGAGCATAGTCAAAAACATACACTTATAATTCTGGTGTTGGGACCAAGACTAGTGGGCCAAAACCCTAGCAAAAATACCACAAATATTCCTTTAGTATTTGGTGCAGAAAGCGGGCCCAAATCCAGATGACTTCATAGTATACAATCTTAGACCTGCGCCATGACTTAGTCAAAAAGTGGCACTGCAGTATTTGTCTCACACCTAATTTAGGTGGACCATTTTCAAGAAGATACTTTTTCGCTTCCAATTCGCTCCCCTCTTTTTACATCTGTGGTTGTTTTGTACTGCATTCTATAGTGCGCTTTTTTCATCTAAAGCTTTCTCCCACAGCTCGAACGAGACAAAGCGTACGGCATGTTCGTCCATCAACAAACCACAGATGTGAAGAGTGCTCTCACAGCACACACTTTGTCTGCTGACGATACTGTACTGAAGAGGAAGGTGAAGCTCCTGATGCAGCCTGGAGACGCTATGCTGGATATTGATCAATGGATTAGAGTAAGTATATCATTTCCTATGCAGCTTTAAAGCCAAGCTATTCTTGGCCTCGCAGTAACAAAAATGCATTACAATCGCGTCCTACATGTTGCGGTTGGGGTTCAACTGTTAGGCAACTGTAGCAAATCTTATTTCTGATTTTAATCCACAATGCCCAATTTATTTATAATGCTACTTTTTCTTTCAAAATGATCATCATTATCAACACATCAGTCTGAAGACGTATACTCTGCTGAACATAGGCCTCCCCTACAGAGTGCCACTGTGAGCGACTGCGTGCCTCCCGCATCCATCCGCCCCACGGTTTTGACCAGATCGTTGGTCCACTAGGTGGACTATCCTGTGCTGCTTCTTCTGGTCCGTGCTCGTCACTCGAGAACCTTTCTTCCCCATCGGTTGTAAGTTCTACGAGCGATGTGACCATTTTAAGCCGCTTATTCTAAATGCTATAGGTCACCTTCTTTTCTGATCGCGATTCGCAGATCTTACTTATCTCGTAGGAAAACACCGAGCATAAACTATCCATGGCTAAACGCGGGGAGCCGACACGGATGCAAGAGGCAAGTACTTAGCCGGTCAAAGTTACGCTTTATGGAGGAGCCCTACATTCAGCAGTGGATGTCTTCTGACTGGTGATCATGATGATGATGATAAAAAGTAGTTAGCATCCATTAGGTCAACAAGCGCATAAGTTGGCTTTCACCAACTTTGTGCATACATTTCAATGATTCCCTCTAGTCTGCAAATGGATCTGTTACTCCAGCTTTAATTAAATCTTGTAAGAGCTATAACAGACGACGCGCATTGCACTTAGATGGGACTGCACGAGGAATTCAACCGCGAATGGTCTAATTAGACTTCTAACTTCTAACCCACTGAATTACAGAACATTCAGTACGCGAGCTGAATTGAAGGCAATCAGTTAATCAGTAGTTTTACTTTTTGGGTCAATACTTTAATTACATTTCAAGAGGGAACACTTATACTTGGTATATAAGTGGTAAAAGCGTCAGGTCCGAAGTGTTCATCATGATCAATAGCCTGAATATCCCGTCCGTAGTGTTAATTCTATTTTATCTAGAATGAGCCTACGTTTGACTACATCTCACCTACATCTACATTTCTATGAGCCGGTATCTTTTAGGCAAGCATGCTCCATCGTCAACCGCGTCATCACTTACCATCAGATGAGACCGCGGTCAAATGTTGTATTAGCCTATCGTTGATAAAAAAGCTATTGACTATTAGAGTAGGCTCTAATTGACATAATGAATGAACATTTTTAATAGTAGTTAAAGAATCTTTACCGTGATTAGAATCATAAAGAAGTCATCATTTAGTGATTAGAAGCGGTGTTTTATTACGAATGAAGGTTGTCAACTTGTCATTGAGGTTGCTGTTTAATCAGTTTAATTTTCATGCTTGAAATCCACAAATTAATTATGATTATCTAACCAATTACCTATAAATTATAATAGCTGTTCGTAACTTCAATTATTTAGTGGCAATCATATCCTGTTATCAGCAGGTACACCGCAAACACTGAATTTGGTATATGAGAATAATTCTGTTTATTTATGAGCAAGTTTGGTTTAGAATTTATAATATAGGTTTTTTTATTAAATTTTTGTAACTAGCAGTATTTTTGATCCTTTTACCCCGTGGATAGATAGTAATTGGACATAAATCCACCGTTATATTTATGAGTTTTACAGCAGAGTTGTAGTGAAATATAGAAAACAGCAGTAACTCAAGTCGGGTCGGTCAGAGAAATTTTAATATGATAGCCTAACTATAGCTAGTTGCGAAGTAAACCAAACATTTACAATTTTGCTAATAAATTTGCGAATGATAAAGCGTAAGGCATACTTAATAAACGCATTATAAACCTAATTTAGAATAATAAACAAAAAATAGCCGTATCTAGCCGTTCTTAAGTAATGCAGTTATCAATGAATAAGTAGCATTTTTATGAAATGAAAACTTTCCCGAGTATAATATAAAAGTACTCGATGAAAAGCAAATTTATAATTTAAATTATTTTCCAAGCTCTTAGCCTTATCTACATAAGACAGCTTATATAATTTGTGAAATCATTGTATGAAGTTGCGTTACTGTCAATATAGCTAAAAGTATAACAAGATATTGCTTCCTAACGATACCTGCAGAGCTTGGTAGGAAATATCAAATACAGCGGCTATTATATCGGTTGAAGCTTCGTTGGGCGCTGTTTGAGTAATCCTTTGCGAGTTATGATACCTGTTCCGGATTCTTTAAATAGAGGTGATAAAAGAATAGATTTATTACTTATATCCCTGTATTATTTTAGGTAAGTTTCCACAGTAACAATCATCGTGCGAGGCCGTAAGCCGTTTTTTTATAGTTACAAGTTACAATACACTATACACACTATAGTTACACTATAGTTTTTGGTGCAGAACGAAATGTAAGACTTAGTAATATTTTTAGATGCCTACAAGTATTTAAAAAATGTCTTATCTATGTACTCTTGTCTTTATTCATAAAAAGTTTATGTTATATTGTATGTATGAAACGACTTTTATGACGTCATTGGGCAGATCTTAGTTTGCGGTTCTTTTGACACGATTGCAATCTGATTTTAGCTCAGAATTCGCCCTATTACATAGGATTTTTAGATAGATATACGCGTTGGCTAACTTAAACCTTTTATGCACTCGATATGATAAAGTGAGAAGAGCAAAATATATTTATGGTTTCCTTACTTCACATCACTCCAATGGAAAATTTTCCTTGTAGCAAATATTTTTATAGGCCGTACCGTCCCGGCTTGTGATATGATCATTTTCTTCGCATTGGTACCGTAAGCCTGCTAAGGGGTACAGCATTCGGTCTGGATTTTTATCTACTGCTATCACTATAGACGCCTGCTTGGTGATTATGGCAAGGAGGAAACATATGTTTAGCAGTGGGCGTCTGTAGACTCCTTGATGATGGTGTGAGCCAACTTTTTTTATAGATAGATTTGCTTTTGGCTACTAATCTCGCTCATAGTGAGTTACGATTTGGTCTAAGATGCATCTAAATACTACATACATATGAGTTATAATATAATGGTTTGTATGCAATATCATAAGCCAAGCTCGTAATGTAATTGTGAAATTCATATTCTTGTTGCAGCTAGTCACATTTGGGGATACAGCTCTCCACAAAATACGATTTGCGACGAATTACGACTGCGGTACGCAAACCAACTGCACTCTAAGAGGTAAGGAAACATTCGAATTTCAGCTTTCTGTCTGGAGACGATATGGATGATTTTATTATAACAAGGAATTCTATTGTGTACGTAAGAAAATGCATGTCTGTGGGGTAAATATACGTTCTTGGAAAAATTTTGGTCGTGATTTCGTAATTTACAATTTGATACATTTTGTGTCGGCTTTTTGGCATTGCAGTGTGCACTTTAGAAAGATTTGACTTTGTAATAACACAGAAGATTTCATATTACAAGGCTGTTCCTATTTTTTACAAGTATCTATGTATATTATTTAGATTGCCAGTCTGCAATAAACACAATAATACATTTAGCAAAATTAACATAGAAAATTTTATTCAAATACAAAATGAAATAAGACAATCAAGTCATTTCGAAAACAGTAATTAAAAAGTAAGAAATTAAAAATAAAAAGGAAGTTAAGACAAAACCTAAATGCGACCAGTGCCTTCCGAAAGTAAATTCTGAAGTCATTACGAATTTCACAAAGTGAGTAAAACTTTTAATAACTCCGGCGCCGAGAGGAATGGCCGTGTAAAAAGTTAATTTCTCATCTCTAGTTGGGGGCAATTTGTATTTTTTAGAAAAACATCGCGGTAGAATTTTCTGCCAAAAAGGAAATATGAGTTGTGCTGAGGTAACTCTTTGGAAACTTTGCTCGCTCCAAATGTAATATTGTAATAATTTTATATTTCCAGCTTGTTGGAATTTGTAAATTAGTTATTTCATTTGGCAAAAATGAATAAAACTAATAGTGGTTTTAACATATCTTTAAATAAAATATACGTTGCATTTATACAACAGTTTATATTTGACTATTACATTCTTAACTAAATATTTATTGATTTCTAAAAGTAATAATTCATGAAACTTACAATACTTACCAAAATAATATTTTCCGGTTAAGTACTATTGCAGCCTCTGTGGTGTGGTGGTTAAGCAGGTTGACTCATAACCTGGAGGTGACGGGTTCGATTCCCGCAACACGACTAGTATTTGTGCACAGGAAAGAAAAGCGCAAATACTTGTCCTGTGTCTTGTTGTGGGAATCATAGTTAGGGTCCAGGATCTATGTATCTGATCGTTGGGCGTTATTTATTTATTTTATTCATATCATGAAAACTGTAACTGATTGTTATCCACAGAACTACATTACTACCTAGCCAGACAGCAAGATGAAGAGTCGCTGCTTCGAATGAAGACCTCTTGGGAGAACAACCTACCAAACATGACAGATTACTTAGAGCACATACTACCGCTTCTCAGGAACGCTACCAAAAACAATGGTTAGTTAAAAGAATCAAATATTTATTTGGTAATTCATCTATTGGTATAGAATGTTAACTGCATGTATCGCAACTACGATGAATAGTATAATATAGTATAGTTAGTTATATTTTTTTATAAGAATATTATTGTAAATAGGTAGTCAATTATGCAGAATACTATAGAACTTCCTTGAGTCAATATCAATCCCGATCTGCCACTGTGTTTTCCATAGACAAAAAATTCGTTCACAGTTTCGGTTACTTATATTTCCAACTTTACCTAACTGATGCCGGAATCAAATTTTCTACCTTGTTAATTCATATTTCGACAATTTTTTCATACCAATTTTCCCGTAAAATAATTATATCGTGAAAATATAACTACCTCTTCTACTTCTAATAAATAAATAATATTAACAACTTTTTTTTATTTTTTTTTTATAATATATATTTTATAAATATTATTTAAGTAGAGCAGCTTCTTAATTACATTTTGCAACTACAGTTTTTAACTACTGCAACTTTGCAGCAAGTTTTAATCTCATCGTGTTGAGCTCTAAGGTTGAGCATCATAGTGCTCTAATAATTTTCTTAATATTCTTGCTCCTGAGTTAAATATAAATATAAATATGTGTGGACATTTCACACAGCGCTATCTAGCCCCAAACTAAGCATAGCTTGTACTATGGGAACCAGATGACTGATACAATACTTATATACTTTTTTGTTTGTAAATACATACATAGAATACAATACAACAACCAGACGCAGAACAAACATCTATGTTCATCACACAAGTATTTGTCCCGGGTAGGAATCGAACCCACAGCCCTCAGTTCAGAAGGCAGGGATACTACCAACTGAGCTATAGGGCCCGTCAAATAATGTTAACACAAGTAATCATTACAAATGATAATTACATTACTTACTATGTACAATATTGCTTCAAGTAAGAAACGTAATACTAATGTTATATTATAAGAATTATTGCATTAGTAATAAGTACACACAAAAAAGGGAAATAATATTTTAATTTTTGATTTTGGGTCTATTATAAAGTATATATTTGTAATGTTTAAATTATTTGTAGTAAAATTGTTGTTATTATAATTATGATAACTGAATGCGTAGAATTACATCACACGTCCACAGCTGAACTTAAGCTTTGAGCGGCTGGTTCCCTCCTGCATCTATTGACCCTCGCGGTTTTAACAGATCTCCCGGTTCGTGGTCGCCACTCGAGAACCTTTCCTCCCCACAACTACATGCAACATGTAGAACTACATGGTTCAATAAAATCGTAAGGGCACTCTTCTTAATCCTTTTTTTATTTGAGGCACTTATAGCTTTGTTTATTTTTGGAGCATAAAGACATGATCGAATGAGAGTTGAGCTTTATGTAAAACACTTCAAAACGGAAGCTATAAAAAGTTGTTGAAAGTCATAATACATTCTATAATCAAAAATTTAAGGTAATTCGTATCTTGTAGCACTCAATATAAAAGAGTCATACTCCTCTTTTACAACATTATGTATTTTAATGAGATTTTTATAATTAATAATAAGAGTTACAATCTTATGCTGGTATACTTATGTGGTAGGTATGTTAATTAACCAGGTAATGAAATTACAATACTTACATAAGAAATCTAAAAGTACTTTAGCATTCGTACTAGGTTACCCTGTGTTACGTTTGCTAAGCTTCCGAAAACAATGTGACGGTGACTGAGTAATTAAATAATAAAAGTGAACTAACATCACACAAATAAGTCATCTCAATAGCCCAATTTTTCATAGAAGATTGAGCTACCTAACATATGTATGGCTATAATTATTGTTAAAACCTCCATTTTGTGTTTAATGAGGGTAAATAAAGTACAGTCTGCCACTCTATAAAGAGTTGACTGGTAGAAAATGAAAGGGTCTTACGGATAGAATATTCGTTAACAACGCAGTAAAGTTTTTATTGTATGGATCTGTGGACGACTTTCAGAAACGTGTAATAATGTATTTTATTACAAGTAATAAAGCTATCAAAGGTTGTGTAGCGATCACTTTTGCGGAATGAAACGATGTTAACACTTTGATGATGTTGTATGAAACCACGGGAGCTTCAGTATCTGCATAGCGATTCAAGAGACCTCAGCGCTGAGGCTCAGCGCTGAGGCTCAGCGTCCAACCTCGATTCAACCAACTTTTATTTGAAAATAGAACGGAAAGCTCTCCCCTAGCTCATGCTTTTTGCAGAAACGATGACGCTATTTCGCTGAGCCTCAGCGCTGAGGTCTCCTGAATCGTTATGCTGGGCTTCCTAGACAAGATAGACAAAGATATGATAAACGCAGTTCGTCGATAATGCGTCCTCAATTGAGCTGTGTCGACGTAAATCTTTTCCAAATATTCTACGTAATGTCAAGGACAATTTAGAATTGCAAATCTATGACCTTGATCATATACCGAAACAGATCATCATCATCATCATCATCATCATCATCATCATCATCATCATCAACAACATCACCATCTCGCTCGCCTCCTGATTCCATCGGCTCCCCGCGAATTTCACGACCGGCGGGGGGCCGGCCTACGCTGCGTCTTCCGGTTCGTGGTCGCCACTCGAAAAAGATAACATAATTATTATAAATATTATTTATATCTATTTCTATTATTAGTTCCTTCGGCTTATACTGAAAATATAACAACATAATTATTGATTCTAGATTACAACAACCTGGAAGAGTACTGGGACGGCCTAGGAGAATACGAAGGTGGTCTGATCAAGGCGAGGGAAATATGGGATAGCGTGAAACCTCTATATCAAAAACTCCAGAAGTACGTGGCTTTGAGATTGAAAGGATCTGATTTTGTTGGAAAACCCCTACCTGTTTACCTATTTAGTAAGTACCTACTAATAATAAACTATACATTGTGAGAGAGGTTGACGTGATTGATGTAATCATTTAGTAGTTTAAAACTTTGAGAAGATAACAAAGTACAGATGGCTTTGTTCCCGAAAAGAACTTGTGTCCGAAATCGAGGGCTCCTTAGAGCAAGTCTCGGAATGGGGACGACTGAACTTGGTCGAGTTTAACCCCACAAAGACATAAGTCTGCGCATTTACTGTCAAAAAAGCCCCATCTTCTGTAGCTCCACTGTTCCAGGGCATTCCTCTTACCACCTCGCTGAAACTTGGGATCTTAGGTGTCGACATCTCTAGCGAGGTCCAGTTTAGGAGTCACCTCGAGAGTAAAGCTGGTCTTGCTTCAAAGAAGCTGGGTGTACTCAACAGAGCCAAGCGGTACTTCACGCCGGGCCAACGACTTGTGCTGTATAAAGCACAAGTCAGGCCCCACATGGAGTACTGCTCTCACCTCTGGAACGGTGCGCCAAAGTACCAGCTTCAGCCTCTTGACTCCTTGCAGCGGCGAGCCGTTAGACTCACCGACGATCCTGAGCTCACCAAAGATTTGGAACCACTGAGTTTGCGCCGAGACATCAGTTCCCTCTGTGTGTTCTACAAAATCTTCAATGGGGAATGCTCTGAAGAGCTGTTCAACTTAATCCCAGCGTCGCGGTTTTATAATCGCACAGCTCGTCACCGTCAAAAAGCTCATCCACACCTCGTGGACCCATGGAAATCACGCACAGTCCGTTTCTCGAGGTCATTTCTGCCACACACGTGCAAGATGTGGAATGAGCTTCCCTCTGAGGTGTTTCCGCTGAGCTACAACATGGGGCACTTCAAACGACGGGTAAATAGAGTCCTCAAAGGTAGGCAACGCATCGGCAACGCCCTTGGTGTTGTAGGTGTCTATAGGCGACGGTAACTGCTTACCATCAGGCGGGCCGTCTGCTTGTATGTCTGTCCATGTTATAAAAAAAAAATTATTCAACCCAATTCTTTCAAAGATTTATAAAAAACCCGTAAGTAAGATATCTAAAAACTTAAATCATAAAAGGCATTTCTCATAAAATATTATTATTCCATTTTAACATAACAGATCATAACATCAAGAAAAGCGATGAAAATTAAATGACCCGTTAAAACAAACTTAACCCGTTAATGCAGTTCTCAACATCGGACATAATCTTAGATAAGTTGAAGATTCTATAGCTTGTGGTCGCGTCGGCAAAAACTTCAAAGCTTTATCTTACAGAAATAACAAAGTTAAATTGAAACTGGCAGAAAAGCAAAATTAACTGCTGCATGTGGAGTAGTTGAAGTAACTGAAGTTTTCCATTTTCACGTCTACATGAAGCAGACTGCCACACAATGTTATCTTACATGCAGTAAATTACTTTCGTCTTAGGGCCAAAACACACAACGCTATTGGAGAAGTAAATTACATTTTGGCATACTATCAGCCTTAAAGCATCTATAAATTGAGATGTTTACATTATAATCCGCAAGCACCATTTTTCTGCCATTTTCTACGGGGGACGAGGTCTATGTCACCGTCTTTTTGTAAAAACCGTTTGTTTATAAAAAAACGCGGTTATTTATTTACTGTCGATTTATTGCAAACGGCTAATGCGTCTCACAATAAAACGGGCGATAATTCGGTTATTTATAATTAATCGGCATCACTTCGTGTTTTGTAATTGTGTACTTCTAGTGTGGTCAAAACTAACCTAAGACTCCTCCTCGCTTCGCTCGTCGTCGTAACCTACTGGTTAGCCACTAGCGACTCTAAAAAACAATAAATAACAGCAAAAATTGGTGCATTCTTTACAATAAAACGCTACTATACCCGTTTTTTATAAACTCACCGCTAGGTACCGACTGTTTGTAAATAATCGAAATATCATCAGTGTTATTGTAAGACAAATTGTCAATTTGCTATAAATCGACAGTTTATAAATAACCGATTTTATTTTCGTTTTTTTTATAAACAAACGGTTTTTACAGTAAGACGGTGACATCTACACGCACATTATGATATTGTAGATGACCAAGTAGCGCCATATGACCGGCAGAAGGGAACGGCTTGCCTTACCAGTCTTGCCATCTCCTTTTTTAAATGCTCTAAGCTATTAGCACGCTTTTCTCTGTGAGTTACAAGTTCACTGAACAGACAGCATAAAACCTTTTCATACCTTATTATTTTAACTATCCTTCTTTAAGTCTTCTTCCGTGGGCGCGACTTCTAGTTATCGTTATTCTATTATTATATACAAGGCCGGTATTTAATGAACTAAGTTATATAAATTGCCTTCTACACAATCACTCAGTCATTCCTATTTTATGTCTATATGTACTTAAGGGCGCCCCGCTGATACCCATTTTACTGCGGTCACTCCTAATATTCGGGATAAAGAGTACCCTATATTGATTTATGTAGTGTCTGCAATCTGTTTGCAAAATATCAACCAAATCGGTTCATTTGTTTTGGCTTGAGAGCCAGACAAAGAAACAGACATAGCTTCGCTTTTATATATTACTAGCTTTTGCCCGCGGCTTCGCACGCTTGTGCTATGTTATTTTTACGTTATAGTCTAATAATAGATCATGCATTTAGTACCAAACAACAAAATCCACTAAATCTTTTCGAAGCTTAGCACAGTAACCTGTATTAGCATAGGTATAGGTATAACGCAAGCATAGCCGTGAGTGGAAGCTATTTAAGCCATTACCTAAAATTAAATGTTTTGAGTCTAATATAGATTTATAACAGTAAAAGAAGTTTCAAACAAAAAACTACAATTTTATAAGTACCTCTTCATATTACAACAAAAAGAAATCATCATCACTTCACTCAGGTCTTTAACAGAAGTTTCAGTAAGTTTTGTTTAGGTAGTAGTTACCTAAGCAGGCAGGTACAGTTTAGAAAAATATGGAAGAATCACACACGATGATCCTGTTTTGCTCAGTTTTACATAATTATTATCCGCGCGCTTTTTGTTCCATTTACCACATTTTTTTTACCTTCTTAAGTTTGGTTCCATACGAATTGAGTACCTAACTACCTATACATAGCCAGTGTCAATAATAAGTTTATAAATTGCTGGAGATATGTACGACGCGTACATAATTAATTTTCTTAATACTAATTAGGAATTACAAATACTAAACCACCACTCCTTAAAGAATCGACAATTATAATTATTATTATGTCCACTATTTTCCACGCTGTCTCATTCCCAACATACCTACCTAGTGATGAAAGTGAGGAAGTAGGTTAAATCGTCACATAATTATTACTAACACCCAAAGTTACTTACCTACTATAACTATAACCTTCTTGAAGTAACCGAGTAATCAATCATTTTCTGCTCCCGTGGTTTATTTAAAAGCCCACAGATCTAAAATATTTTAACTATTAAAAACTTATTTCAACATGCAAGAAGAAGAAGAAGAACAAATCAAAAACGATCGAACGTTACGCGCCATGTTGTTAATTCGAGGATACAATTTTATTGCCATAATGAATACCTACATATTAATTATTATATCTAAGTACCTATCCTTTTTAAACATTTTTCATCAAATATTTCGTATCATTGGCTAAATACAAATAATAGCACCTCCGGCTTACTTTAATGCCAAAAAAAAGGTTTAAAATGAGTAGCAATGATAAGGGTAGGTATATAACTTAAGTAGCTATAAGTACTACAGAGGGTCTAGCAAAGATACCAACCACTAACGCTAACGCCAAACGCTAACTCCGAAACTGTATTGAAATGACATTCGCTGTGGAAAAGTTAGCGATTTCCGAAATGTCATCCTAGTACATTTTGGAGTTAGCGTTAGTGGTTGGTTTCTTTGCTAGACCCCCAGGTACCTTAAAACTTCCTTAGGGTTGATCAAGAATGTAGCAGTAGCGCTAAAATAATTTAATGTACCTAATTAGAATGGTAACGTGTAGTTAGTTCATGTAAATAATACATTTTACCAGATCGCCAATAAAGAACATTACTCCCGCCAAAACCCTATAAATCGAAAACTTGAATAAAAATGTAGGTTCAATATTGGCTAAGTATGATAATCGTGTGAAGTCTTATGAATAATTATAAAAAGTCTAAGTACCTACCCTTTTAAACAGTTTTTATAAAATATTTCCTATCATTGGCTAAATACAAATTTTTTTTATAATGCCAAAATAAAAAAGGGTTTATAATGCGTAGCAAAAGCAAGGGTCAATGGGCACAGATTACTGAATATGTTACTACTAAAGGTTAAGCTATAGGTACTATAAATACAATTTTAAATACTTATTTCGAATGGTATCGCGTAGTAGATTTTTGAAAACTAATACATAATACCAGATCGCCAATAAAGAATTTTGCTCTCTCCAGAACCCAATAAATCG
Organism: Ennomos erosarius; assembly: GCA_963580505.1. NCBI lineage: Eukaryota > Metazoa > Arthropoda > Insecta > Lepidoptera > Geometridae > Ennomos > Ennomos erosarius. Next base: position 4,809,507 of record OY756984.1, read on the forward strand.
AAAACATGAATAATAATTTAGTTGTGTTTCAATATTGGCTAAATATGATATCGCGTGTAGCCTTAAAACTTATAAAAAAAGTCTATGAAGTTTTTAGTTTTCTAAATTCCTTGTTCTCTGTGTCATGCTCATATTCAAGAAGGTTCTCATACCAATCCTCTTTTTTTAGTTTAGACCACAGATTAACGAAAAAACTTATCTATACGTAAATACATATGATTTTTTGGGTATAGGTACTTACATAATGAACACATTGTTTTTCTCTAATCTGCATTGCATCGAGCGCAGACGAAGTTATCGCGCATTGTATTTCGCCGTAGCCCGAAATGTGTGATACACTGCCGGTAATGCAGGAGCACCAATTGTTATTTACTGTTGTAAAACATGCATTAAATTACTTCCTTATTGCTTAGTGCAGTGGGGATTGTTCAGAATGAAATACAAAAATATAGGAGTTCCGTACTCAAAGAGTAAATCCTTATTACTAAACCTCCGCTGTCCGTCTGTCTGTCAGTCTGTCCACCAGGATGTACTCATGAATCGTGATAGTTAGACTGTTGAATTTTTCACAGATGATATATTTCTGTTGCCACTATAATAACCGTGGTCCGTATTAAAAGGGACAGATAAACAGACAAATAAAAAAAATTGGTTTTACTTCATATTGATAAGGAATTATAAATTAAAACTATTACAATTTATTTTTGTAATCACAAATAATACTCTCACAGTTTGTAAAATATATTTATTCGCCGACATGCAATATAACGCTACTGCTTCCTCCATTTTATTTAGCCCACGTCAGTCGCGCAGCAGGCAAACAAATTGACTGTGTGTCCAGGTTGGGGCGCTACCAAAACATCGAGGATAGTCAACAGAGATGTTTTTGCACGCCAACTCAACAGCGAAGGTTTGGGCGCATATGAAGCCGTGCCATAATAGTAACAGAGTTTTTTCTTTAATCTGTGCATCCGGATAAACCCGAGATAAAATTACCGTCAGTAGCAGTGTAGCAGAGTAAATTTTTTTTTTCATCATCTATGGTTAGTTGCCAAAATATAACTTATCTTTTGACACTGGCTAAATACCTACACTATGTGTGGAGCCAAAATATAAGACAAAAAACTTACCTTGAGGCCTTGAAGCGGCCATCTTGTTAAAATCCCGTTCCGTTTCATAATGAAATCTTAATCTTTTTCACTAAAAAAAAATTAACGATATATAAAATTTAATATATCCTATGTTTTGCGCCGGGTTTTTCTAAGCTTATTACTGAAAACCGCATGAAAATCCGTTCAGTATTTTCGGACTTGTGCCGTAACAAACAAACAAACAAACAAACAAACAAACAAACAGACAAAATGTGTAAAAAGTAGCTTAACGTGATCAGCGAAAAATTTCAAGCCAACCTGTGTCATTTTTTTTTCGATATCTTGCATTTACAGATTTTTTTATCTCTACAGTTTTATTATATGTATAGAGTAGGGAAGGGATAGTCTGCCTAAACGTCAACTATATTGATGCTCACATTTTTAGAGCAGTGTTATTTTTATCAGTGTAGGTTTTGTTGGAATCTATTATTCGTGTTTTAATTTTATACAAAGTAACATCCATCTTGCAGGGTCATTGCATGGAGATGATTGGTCTAATCTAATAGAAAGTCTGCTGCCAAAACATGCTGGAATATATCAGAAAGTACACGCGAATCTGGAGTTGAAGGTAAATAATATTTTTTTAAATGTGTTCGTTATAGGCCTGTGTATTTATGCAAACGTAAACATATTGGCTCTGTAAAAAAAGAATTTATTGCGTATATTATATAATAGAAAATGTCAATAATGCGGTACTTTTCAGGAACTTGGTGGAATCAAAGCCTTTAAAGAAGCAGAGAAGCTAGTTAAATCGCTTAACCTAGGAGGCTTAGTTCCAGAGTTTTGGACTGAATCAGTTTTCAACAACACTTGTCCGACGGTCCTGGTAGATTGGTGCAAGCCAAACCAAATAAAGGCAGTCACGTGTAAAGATGTCAGTATAGGGAACTATATTGAAGCACACGAAGCAGTTATGAAGATAATATATAAAGACACGATTAATTTGCATAGTAATAATACCTTTCTTCTTAGAGAAGCGCCAAGATACTCTGGTAAGTTTTGCTCAGCATCATTTTCTTTCTTACAGTGTTAAAATTAAAATATGCTAATATTAATACTACTTTAGCTATCTACATTAATACTAAAGATCACTTGCATACAAGTTACGTAAATTTAGAACTGTTTAAACATAAGATAAGTTTCTGTAGTAATTATTAATCGCTGCCTTAGTAATTACATTTGAAACAATACAATTACTAGCATTCTTATAATTTTATTTCCTTAAATATTATGAAGGGTATAATAATTGTTGTTAATCTTGGGTTATTTATTTCAGCAATATACGAAGCTATCCCAGGGTTTGCGTCATTACTTGCGTTGACTCCGCATTCTTTAAATCGAGCTGGCTTGTTTCCGCTGGATTTGTTCAACTACAATCCTAATCACCATCGTCTTGTGTTACAACTGATATTGGCATTGAGAGATCTTCCAAAGTAAGTCGAAACGATTATAACAATGACATTTTTAATTTTCTGGTTTGTTTTAAACAAAAATATGTGTCTTGTTTACAGATTAAACTTTTATTTAGCAGCTGATGAATGGAGACTCCGAGTTTTGAATGGTAGAATCCCGTATCATAAAATACCAAATAGTTGGAGTGAATTCCGTAAAAACTTTTCGATGGTAGAAAGTTCTAATATAGATTTTTTGGGAGATCCTTATATTCTTTTCAATAAACCATATATTGGGTATGTATGTTTCCCATTCTTATTAATCAGAATCACTGTTAATAATGTCGGTCGGAGGACACAGGTTAATAAATGTTTTCGTTTCAGAAAATTCCTGGGTCTTATTTTGAAATATCAAATCTATCAATCGTTTGCTGAAGAGCTTTCATCAGATGAATCTGATCTGGTTAAACATGTTTCACAAAATAACGGGCGTTTATCGTAAGTTACCCAAGCCAGTTTAAAGTGTAATTTATTTCTAGTTTAAGAATCTAACATACAATCACAAACATGGAAGTTTGATTTAAGATAATATTAATGCTGTTTGTTTTTATTACAGTGAAGCAATGATGCAAGGCTATGGAACATTTTGGCCTGAAATGGTAAGCGATTTACTTGCAAAGCGAGAAAATGGTCTTGAATATACCGGCCTAACTGACTACTACAGACTTCTAGATGAATATTTAGACAACCAATTAGATCCATCTCCTGACAAAGAGGAAACTGATGATTATGTTGAACCGGTTATCCAAGAAGTACCTGATGAAAACGAAATTCAGACTTCAGCTCAAAATGCCGAAAATGAAGCTGAAAATAGTGAAACACATGAAGATTTGATGGAGAATGTCATTGATATTGGTGATGATGCGAATTCCAAATTAGGTATTGAAACATCAACAGTTGGAGTGTTAGAAATAAAGAATCCTGTAGCTCCTGGAGACCACAATGAAGAAGTGAATCCTAAGGAAGCATCATATAACACTTACTGGTGGATAGGCATAGCTGTAGCGTTGGTGGTTGTGATTGCGTTAGTAGCAATAATTGCGAGAAAGCGACACAGTCATAGAAAACAGCTCGAGAGACAGAGAAGGGACAACACGCGTGCCTGATTTGAGGAATATCGGTTCTAGTGTTGGAGCCGATTTTGAGACTATTAGAATAGTGAAATTTGTGCCAATACAACTACAAGCAGCGTAACGCAATCATGGCTATTATTTTAACGTGTTACTTTTCTGTGTCTAGATAATTTAGTAGAAGATTGTGAAACGTTTTGGAGAGTGGAGTGGTCTACTTAATTTAAATTTTTATTCACTTAAGCATACTGAAACGTAGGTATATAAAATTTAAATGATGTGTGAATAAAATGGGTTAACTTGTGAGGTTCACTATTTGTCTTAAACGCTTTTATTTTAGATGTGGTTTATGTTTCTGTGTTTATAATTTATTGTCATTTTTAATTTATTTTATTTATTACATCACAAAATGCATTTAGTTTAACAGGCGATATTATTAATTCCATTATTTTACAAGCAACATAGTAATAAGTGTTAGATAGCGAAGAGGAAATAAATATTTTTGTACATATCACAATTTGCAAGATAGTAATCGTTTAAGAAATCGTTACCAAGAGTGTCTATGATAGATTTTAAGTTAAATTAAGTTGAGTCAAAATCCACTAAATCCAGTCGATATTATAACCTATATAATATGGAAATAGAATACAATTTTGTTAAACTTCAGTTTTCTTCATTTTTGCTGACTGTCTTCAGTGGAATTTGGCCCTTAGATGTAATTTGCTGTGCCTTAGCGTCTCAATTTCTTGTAAGTAAGATGCATAAAATGTAATAGGATATTATCAAGTTTGTAAAAAGATAACTTTAAATGTAATTTTTGTAAATTCTCTATTTACTGTCTGCTGAAATTTTCCGACCAACTCTTGTGTGATAGAAAAGTTGACTATTTTAATGATTTGCGAAATAAAACTATTTACGAGCTTATAACAATATGAAATTGATATTACGTGATTTTTAAAGAGCATTGAGAAAAGTTTGAGCAATATCTATTTAAGTCGAAAACAAAAAGAATCAGTACCTATAGCGCTTGCATTGTGTTCAACCAAATCTATGAATATGTTTAGTTAATAATTCTGAGTTATTTAAAATGCATTTTTTAAATTGATAATAATTTATTAATGCATTTATATTTATATACTATAATTGATGCACGGATTGATCGATTTTCAGACTTATTGCAGCCTATATGCTTGTTTATGTACCTCCCGTTTAGATAAATTCTGAATAACAGTGGAATAGCTATTCGGTGTATTCTCTTGTTTTTTCTTTGTCTATTTCTAACTTTTTACAGAGAAACAAAGACAAAATTACTATTCCTCTGTTACATAGTACCTACGAGGGATAAAATGTTGTGTTCAAATTCTAATATAAACGATATAAACATCGGTGGTTTAATAGCCTATAGAGAGTATGAAAGAAAAATTATTAACACCTAATTTAAAATTAATTTTCTTGCATTTGTAAGGGTTTCCGTACTCACGCTGGAATCTTAATTGGACGTAAGAAATGTATACATACTTTGTAATAACTTATTGTGAAGAAGAGTGTACCTATTTCATATTTTCCGATTAATCATTACCTAATAAGAATGCAAAAGTAGTCAACTACCAAACTATTATTATACGTTATATTTGTAAAGATAATTTTTGTTAGCTATCTCAAATGTTTTATTATATTTTTCTCTGTTCTAATATAAATTATGGTTTTGATTTTAATATAAATTTGTAATATTTATCCACAGCTTTACGGCAGTAAAGTACGGATTAGTGAAAATTGTGTCAGCAGAAAATAAATGTTTTGAACATTAAACCTTGTGGCGTTATTTCAGATGTGACCCAAAGCTTAAACAATTTTCGTAACAGGTATTAATATAAAATTTAATGTAATTATATACCACTACTAGCAAGAAGAACTATTTATCTTGTAGGCAAGTGGTCAGCCCTGGCGTAAGAATTTTTAAGCCACCCGAAGGCTTCTGACTTGGCTTAACGACTATTGTCTTACGACAACAGCCGGGACGGACGGCTTAACGTGCCCTCCGAAGTACGGTCGCGCTCAATTCTAAATACCAACTTTTGCTGTAGCGGTCACCCATCATAGTAGTGATCGCAGCGAACGTTTTTTAACTTTCCCGATCGGTTAGGAACGGCTAGTCGTGCTTCGCTATGAGCGCTACGTGGCAGAGTGCGGGCCATCCACAGAGCAAAAAAAAAAACGCTTCCCTCTACACGAAACGTCATTTGTTTCATAGCTCTGTGGGGCCATCGCTCGTAGAACTGACAACCGATGGGAAGAAAGGTTCTCGAGTGGCGACCACGAACTGCAAGACGCAGCGTAGGCCGGCCCCCCAGTAGGTTGGACCAATGATCTGAACATAAAATACCTACTCTTCTGCCATCATGTTTATTAGTAAAAGTACCTACCTATCTACCTATATATTAAAACAGAATATGCGTTAAAGCTTTATTGTTATTCCTAAAAATACAAAGCTTTCATACACTCCTACGCTAATTTATTTCGAAAGATTACAATCGACACAAAAATGAAAGCATTCCAAAGAACCTTGCATACACATGAAATGTTCCCAAAAACACGAAGGGTCATAAATTTCATTAGAAAAACAGCAAAATGAGGAAAACAAAGTGGCTGTGTGGCCTTCCGCTATCAGTACGCTTGGCCCAGTGCCAGAGGCCTAATATAAAAAGGAAATGTGACCGAAAACGCTCAAAGATACTTGCACAACGCTTGGTAGAAAACTTTCGCAACAAGAAGTTATTATTGCTTACGGGTTCTTGGGACCACGCTAATTTGGGGCCACTCTCTTACTACCCTCTTGACAAAACAAACAAGTTCAGTCTTGGCGAACACTTATCATTATGATCGCCAAAAGACCTCAATGACCAACTATGTCCACTCTGAGGTTTTATACATTCGTGCCATGGAGCTACTAAAAAAAGAAGGAGGGAATCCCGTCTGATCCAAAACTGAAGCACCCTTAGGAAGCCGGAACGCTTCGTATGTACGAGCGGGGCACGCACACACTCACATCATAAGCAGCCGATCGCCCTACTTTCATCTGACACACATATGTAATATGTCCGCCATTTTGGGCTTCAGTTCGATGTCAATCAAAACTCAATCCTTGTTTTTTTTATTTCATCCATGATTCGTGCTTGGTTCTCTTTTATACATAGAGATTTGCTTTGCATTCTGTTCCCTGCACATCAACAACCGAAAGGCGTCCACTGCTGAACAGTGAACACGTCTTTGGTGTGTGGCGCGTTATGGGCGCCATAAAGCGCCAGTTTGAACGCTACCTTACTAGGTATTTTGGATATGGTCGCTTTAGATTAGACGTAATTCCTCCAAAATCCCTCTGAAGTTTTATATATCTGTCACCGTCTTATTGTAAGAACCGTTAGTTCACAAAAAACGCGCTTATTTATAAACTGTTTCAGTAAAATATCCCACCTGTTGGCGTTTTGACTGACTGACAAAATATGACTTTGACATGACATAACCGTACAAATTTTACTCACTTGACATTGGCAGAATTATTGCAAAAAAGCGATAGAAAGCCATTAAAGAAGAAGAAGAGAAGTATAAACTGTCGATTTATTGCAAACGGGCAATGTGTCTCCCATTAAAACGTTCGAATTTTTCCGTTGTATATAATTAGTCGGTATCACTTCGTTTTATTGCAATAGTGTACTTCTAGTGTGGTCAAAACAAACCCAACATCCTCCACGCTTCGCTCGTCGTCGGAACCTACTGGTTAGCCACTAGTGACTCTAAAAAAACAATAAATTACCTCAAAAATTACGGTTTTGTTTACAATTAAACGCTACTAAAACCCGTTTTTTATAAACTCACCGCTGGGCACCGATCATTTATAAATAATCGAAAAATCATCCGTTTTATTGTAAGACAAACTGTCAGTTTGCAATAAATCGACAGTTTATAAATAACCGGTTTTATTCTCGTTTTTTTATAAACAAATGGTTTTTACAAATAGACCGTGACATATCGATAGCTCGCTATACAAAAGCATCATGTAGACAAATTCGCTATTTCAAAATCGAAAATTGGCGAGCGATGATAATAATTATGCTGCTTAAATAGTAGAAGGAATATCCTCTATCTCACTTAAAATAAGTTAAAACAGTCTTTTGAATGAGGATCGGTACTTTTCATTTTGACATTTTGTACCGGAGACCGCTGTTAATAAAAAAGTATGAAGCAGTAAGTATATTATTATTATTTTTTATTAAATATTTTACGAATCACCTGGCGTAGGGCTGAGTCTCAACAGATCGCAGCACGACGCTGCTCTACCGAGCACAACACCCCGCCAGGAACGTAAGTCGTCTACAGACTATTCCGAGCCCCGACATCGAACTGATGTAAATTCGGACCATAGGAGCCGTGATGCACGTGTTAAACCGACCGCACCGATCTCCAACATCCAAATGGGCTTCGACGTCGCACCTTACGGAGTAAAGCGCGACTAGTAAAGTCACATTGTTTAGAGCCTCCCGACTCTCGGGGCTCCACAGTGAGCATATCCTTGCCGGATTCGGCTAGGCTGGCTTCGGCCTTAGAGGCGTTCAGGCATAAAGCGCGGATGGTAGCTTCGCACCACCGCCGGCCGCTCGGCCGAGTGCATGAACCAAATGTCCGAAACTGCGGTTCCTCTCGTACTGAGCAGTATTACTATCGCAACGATAATTATTATAGTTGAGCATGTGTATATACTTCCATAAAACAATTCAATCTTGTTTTTATTGCTCGTGTTGTGTTATGAAGAAAATAGTAATTAAGTACATAATAAAACAATAAATTAATTGCCCGTTTCGTTTTACAACTGGGCCATGTTTCAAGTAGTGAAACTCTATTAAACGTCCAGCAAAACATGTTGAAAACGTTATTGTAACAGTAAATCATTAGTTTTCTTCATAACACAACGCGAACAATAAAAATGAGCCCCTCAGATTGTTATAAGGAAGAATAAATCATGGTTACGCCAGCACTTTACGAAAAGGAGAATTTATTTATAAGCAGTACTATAAAATGTGTGATGAAGTAGATGATAAGTAACGTTCTGTCTTCGATAGAAATTCATGGAATAAATTCCAGTTCCAAGTTCACAAAAAAAGCGCCGGTAATTGTACCCCCTATTAATTTATAACAAGAGTGAACAAAAACTAACACGCGCAAGGCCGGTCTCATTTCAGTTCAAGCTGTAATAACAGTAAAAAAGGGGTGGTGAAGCAAGAAATAATAACTTTGCGGCCTTGGCCCTGATTCCCTTAGAGTAAAACATCGTCCTTCTAATGGCTTCAGGATTTCACAGCATACAGCTTGTTAATAATTGAAAAAGTAGTGCTGTATGATGGGTAACGGAAGTAGAGTTTTGTTCTAAAGCACACAGAAACAAGACCTTGCTTGCTCATTGTTGGTTATGCTGTTTGTATAGTAAGAGTTGTACGTACGTTTTATTTGAGTCTAAATGAAGAGTACTGTATATTCGCTTGACAAGAATACGCGACAAGGTTTCGGCTGTTCTGTGGTTTCGGACATATTACTTCGATGTCTTTCTTTTGGAAGCCTGTTACTAAAGTAAGCCACGTCAGCACGTAACACGATAGTTTTCAAAAAGAGAAGTATTATAGAAGACGACAAAGGTCTATGAGTGCTTCGGTTTGGAACTTCTCAACAGAAAATCTTGCTCTTCTTAAGAAGTTTCTTATCTCATTCGGAGATATTAAAGGACAGGTAGAAGGAAGGATCTCCAATTTTCTGTTATATGTCCTTAATGACGATGATTATAGGACTAATTGCAAGTTTATGCATGGATAATTAAAGCTATTTTTAGTCGGCACTTGTATAGTTCTAAAACAAACCAGTCCTGCGGCTCAGTGAGTATATTAAAATGAATTTGAATCGAAACATTTGGAGCAAACCAATTCCATGTTCACATTGAGCCCGCCATTTTGCTTCGTTCCTTTCAATTATTTTTTCCAATTTTATCCAAAGTAAACATAATAAATAATAGAACCAACGTAATAGCCTAACGTTAGGTACTCCCTAATCTAATGAAAAAGTTTTCTTTCCTCAAAGAAAGCGGATATTATCCCCTTTGTAATGATGACGTAATTTTATCCTAATGTAGAAGTTGTCAACTGATGAATCATCGTGAACTTGGAACTTGGGCAGACATCAAATTTTATGTGCTCTGCAAGAAATTGAATTGATTAATTCTGGCTTCTGTTAAAAGTACAATTGATGAAAAGGTCCCCAGATAAGAAGTATACCTATAATAGGAATTGCTGGATCTACCTTATTTGATCTTTGATTCCATAGGGATGTAATCTTTATTCTCTTTATTTGGAATCTGGCTAAGGAAGGCCGTGTTTTACTACTGTTAGATACTACTGTGGGTGCTATTACTGTTTGGGATTTGTAGCGCGTGGGTGGCAATTTTAATGTACTCAGGTAGTGTTTATACTTGTTTTTCACTTGTTTATTTATTAGTCAAAAGCAGGTACTATTCGTTTACAATGTTGTAACATTGTATAACCAGTCGAGTACATTAAATTAATCTTAAATTGATACTAACTAATTTAATCCTCTGATATCGTTAAGATGAAGCCGTAAAACTCAGCGCCCGTTAAAGTTTAAATCCGGGGAAGCCAGATGTTGCAGTTATTAGGTCTTGATTAATCACCTCGCTTAGCTTCAGGAGTGTTTTGAAATTAAATGCATAGGAGATGTTAAAAAAATACTTGCATTTTTTTAATCTTAGTGGTAGGTGTGGATTGATGCTCTACTCAGTAGATCGCTGTAATCCCAATCAGCAGAGTCTACTGGGCCATTATTCCGTATCGATTCCTTACTTCGAAACCACGCGAGTTCCTTGTCTTACATAAGAAATCTGCAAAACTCTATTCTCTATGAAACGAAAACAAAACCGCGCGAAATGAATTTGGAATTAACGCGATTTGAACTGTCAAAAATCGTATGTTTTACCGAGACGCGTTCCGAAACATAAACACATCAAAAGATTTGACCACTTATGTCAATATATTTTATTCAAAATAAAGATAACTTTAATGTAAAGTGAAGGTATATCTGACGCTGGGACACGATTTGAACAAGACACGATAACGACGTGGTTTCGTATCGTGTGGAATCTGTGTTTCCATAGAGAATAACCGCCCTGATTGGGATTACAGCGTGGCTTTAAAAAGTCACTGTTCACCTCGACGACTGAATAGAATGAAATAATTAGTATCTGTAGTGATCACACAGCTTTGAAAAAAATTACGCCGCGTGAGGCGAAGCGCATTTCTTTTTTGCTCTGTGGTAGTGATGGACAGGTGGTAAGTATTAATTTCAGTAAAAACAGACACAAAATACTGATTTGGATGAAATTTTGAATACGGATTACTAATAACCGGAATCAATATAGGATAAGATGGACTTTTTTTCTCGGGAAAATTGGTAAAATGCTGATGAAAGCACGGGACGCAATATATACTTACATTATAATACTTACAGCATTTACAAAACCAACGTATAAAATACTTGCTCCAACGAGTAATAAAATTAATTTATCAGATTACATCACAATCGGTGCTATTTTAATTTCAGTTTTTAATTACGAAAATTTTGTTCACGTAACAAAAGTGCCTTCTTTATTACAATAAATTTTTTGTATCAAAATTTGTAGGGCCGTGAAGGGTTAATATTTTTTTAGTATTTCATGGAACTTCATTAATTTAAAGTTTGGCACATTTCTTGACGACAGGTTGTTTGTGATTAATCGAAACGGATAATTGTTTATATCCTATAAAACATTTGTAAATAATTATTTTTTTTAGGTATAAAAAAATTAGTATTTAAAATCTGTTGTTGTTTCTATTTCAAGAATAATATCATTGAACATAAAACACAGAAAAATCAAACATAAAAATATACTTAGGTAGGTACTTAACTTATTTAGCTTTCATCAAAGTATGATTTTCTTTCAGTTACAACTTTTGAGCGGTATTTAACTTTGCAAATTGAAATCGAGTTCAGTGATCAATTGCTTGAGTTCAAAGTTATTTGATATCAATGGTGATTTTGGCTGATAAATTCATTATACGAACAATTACAGTTGTTTTGTTATTATTAAAACTATCTATCTAGAAGATCAGGCGTGCATTAAGGAGGCTTATGTTTATTAATAAACTAAACAAAATGATGATACAAAAATTTTCTAAGTGTTTACGTTTTTCGTTCATTGCACGAGCTGGTTTGTTAGAAAGCGATGGCACATTCATCTTGCTACTAGTGAAAGCGAGAGAGAAAATTAACTCGTGAAACTTTTAATTGGTACTGTCACTTGTTTAGAGATTTACCTTGTTGCCTGAAATATCGTTGATGTAGATACGGCTGAATTTCAAATTATAAATTGATTTGTTGTGTTTATTTTGCTAATGGCTTCTCGATTCAAAAATAGCTTCTGTGTAAAGTTTTTAACTTTTTTTTCTTCTTATATATTGGCTCCACACATAGTGTATTTAGCCAGTGTCAAGTATAATAATTTTTCAGTGTTATAAATATTTCACGTTAAGTCAAGTTTAAGTCATAGTCCAGTAAAGTGGTGGCAACTTTACTAGAAGCTTCTACGGAATTTGGGAAGCAACACGAAAAACCACGTATCACCACATTATATCACTTGCCTACACTCATGCTCGTAATTCAGCACTTCATGCGTAATAAGCCACCAATTTTAAACATTAACACTGGGAAAAGCACAAGTTTTGGGAAATAATACAATGCAACGACGTGAACTTTTCCGCGTTCCCGCCATAACTCCAGTTTTTAACTTACCCAGTAATTGCCGATTTCATTCAAAACAGTTCAGCTGTTGCAACGTGAACAGATACACACACACGCACACGCACAACTTTTGCATTTGTACTAAGTATTAAGGGTGGGTTTTTGATCCGTAGTTAAAAACTCTATGTTGACCATTGGTTAGAATTCATTAGCATTTTTAACAATTGGTTACCTTGACTATTGGTGAAAAAACACTCAAAGTGTAGTGTAATTAAGTGTGATTAGTCTCCTAGGTGGACCGACGTGACGCCGGTCAAAAGACCAGCGTCGCGTCGGTCCACCTAGTTGTCACCACTGAGGCAAGCAGCCGCACAAAGTGGCGCTATTTGGGGGAGTTCAATGTTCAGCAGTGGACGTCTTCAGGCTGATGGAGTACCAAAAACGTATGATCAATTTAGCAGTTAATGGCATGTACCTACTCTGTTCTAAACTTATTCAAAATTAATTAGCATAGTCAAGCTGTAGACTAACGTAATTCTAATTCTAACCTATTTAATACCATCAAAAATAAGTTAATTAATTTAATAAAGTCAAAGCTGTCAAGGCAAGGTCTCTAAAAATCTATCGAACGCAAATATTGGCTAGCTATAAATCTTCCAGTGACATAATAACGTCTAGAGTTCTTCAGTAATGACCTTCAGGCCCTTCAGACTATAGCAGAGCTGACGGCAAAATGATTTGTTCGGAACTGATATTATCTCTCGAAGCTTTTACTTGGAGACTGCTTTCATTTCAAGCATAGAGGCATCGCGGATACAACAAATTGTAACCACAAATGGCCGTTTAGTTCTTGAAATAAATATTCGTGATTTTAATATCATGAGCAAAATAGACGATCGTGACCAACCACCGACCAAAGTTCCATTTGTCTCACCTTGATCGGGTTGGTGTAAAAACCGACCGTGTAGATGCGCATACGACCAAGGACGAGTGGTTGGCGACCGAATAAAGGCACCTACCCCCCTCCACACAATCGGTTTTTCCCGACCAAGGTGAGACCAATGTGACCTTGGTCGGTGGTTCGTCCCGATCGTCTATTTTGCTTTTTACTGTGCTATTACTTACTTTTCATAAGAGAAATATTTTTTATAAAGGTGAATTGTGGAAAAACTTTTACCATCATGTGAGACCGTGGTCAAATGTTAGCCTATTGTTGATAAAAAAAGTACTGTGCGGATAATGTTTATATGTCAAACTGTTGACATAAATCAAGCAGTGTTAATGTAAGGCAAGCATTTTGTAGCTGGGAGAGAGAGAACTCCAATATCTTCCATACATTTTGTTTACTCATTTTAAGTCACAGTCACACAGTTCACATACAAAATGCTTTACAATTATTTTTCTGGTTTCTTCAGAACAACAAGAACGTGACAACAACAACAAAAATCTTCAACAAAGTAAAGCGGTGACTCTTAAAGTAATATCTCATAGCCCAAGTTTCGCAAAGAGATTCGAATATGGAATCGAAAGTGACGCCCACACATACATACCCCAATAGTGCCTGTTATTAAAAAAGTTTGGATTTGCTTCGTGAAAACAGTTGCTCTACAGTCGTGTTTTTGGATCACATCATATCATCAGCAGGAAGACGGCCACTGCTGAACATAAGGCCTCTCCCATACCAGGCGCCACTTTGGATGCTCATCCATTGGCCATATATCACACCCTTGGCAAGCAGGCGGCTTCGTGATTGATCGAAATTTTAATTGTACAAGGCTTTTTATTATTTTTATAGTGCGACTACATAATATAAAAAAAAAATGATTCGCGAGAATGAAACCATTAGACATATTATTATGTACATGTGGCAGAACCTTAATCAATGTGAGTATTATTTATCTGAAAGCACTAAGAAGCCATTAAATTTCCTAAAACCCGGGACCTTTCAAAGGAAGGCAGCGCGCGGTGCTATTGCTATACCCGTTTGGTTTGGTTTCAGAAACATTTCTAAGCTTTTGCCCTATTCATTCCCGTATCAACTCTTTCGAGCAATCTGCGGGGAACCGCTGAGTAAATTGGCATCAGTAACCCTTAGGCTACCACTACCAGGGTCTGTTCAAGTTCCGGATAGTTATGTAATGGTTATCTGGATATTTGGAATACAATCCGTGTACCTTGGCTATAGAAAATAGAAGCCAAGAGTAGTTCGTTCGAGGATCGTTCGCTTAAAAAAGATAATGGAATATAGTTTTCAAGAACTTTATTGTGTTATGTTGTGTTAATGTGATTTTAATTTTATGAAATTAGCGCTATAAATTATATTGCAAATATCCCGCTATATATAAAACAATATCATAGAGCTTGCAAAAATAGACAAAATCCTCTCCATGCAATGATTTCATCATGAAATTCCGAGAATTTGCGTCAATATTTTAGGTACCGATAATTGCCGTTCATTCAAAAGTGAAATAAATAAAAAATCAGGAATAGTAGATTAAGTACAGGAAATTTACTGTTATACAATTTTCCAGCCAAATCGGTCGAAACATTTTAATGACCCATCTGTGTATCATTACCAATTCCCTCTGTTATTTATAGCTTTTGAAAGACATAACTCATAGTCGCACAATGATAAATTCGTGTTAAACGAAAATTGGCAACTTTTATTTTGCGCCGGTACACCCGGAAGCAGTGTTTTTGAAAATACACTCTTGAATATTGAGAGGAGATTAAAAGAGATAGGAGTGTATGAAAATAACACCTAGAACTTTCGCCGCTCCCGTTATTATTATAGCAGTCTACAGATTTAGTTGCAAAGAAAAAAATTGAATCACGAACAAAATGAACCCGCATGCATCCGTCCCTAAAGCCGGACATTAACGTGACAAGTGATCTCATGTCCAAATTTATCCTTACCTTTTACGGACGCGGGTTCAAATTCCGTTCAATCCAAATTATTCTTTCACAAAGTCAGCTATTAGAAATAAGTAATTAAATAAATGAATAAATGAAGCCGCTGTTCGTGATAATTGAACACCTTCAGGTTCGCTGACATAGCGTTGACCTAATTATTACACGCGGCGGCCGCGGCCAGCAACAGTGCTCGTTTAGCAGCGACCGAGAGCATTCATATTAGCAGCATTATTATCATTTGTAGCATTTTCATAACATTTCATTAAGTAGTTAACTAGCCATAGCGAACAGTTAATAAATAGTGTAACTCAGTGCAAAAAACTCTTTAAATTCACTGAAACCTAGCCACGCACCCTACAACCGCAACAAAAAAGCCCCAATCTCGTAAAAATGCCTTCACACAGTATTGAAACAGCTAAAAAGGTGAACATAATAATTATGGGACCGCACTCATTCCTCACGGCCACGCTACAAGAGGCCCATAAGTGGCGCTCAAAAGGTTTTCATATAAATTTTACTTAAGCACTGACCCCTCGAATAAATTGAATGGTAAAGCTCAACGCTTTGCTACCCCGTATTGTGCGACACTTTACCGAAAATGCCAACTTTAGGTAACATAGTTCGGGATCCCGCTGTGGATTTTTTAATATAACTTTGCTGGTTTTAATGAAGCTGTCGCTTTGAATTTGGTTTAAGGTGGCTGGCAGTAGATTTGTTCATACAATACTAATTATACTAAGTTTCTTCTCACAAATTGGCAGCCCCCATTGCCCCCTAAAAATCCTTTAGATTAAAAAATCCATTCATAGTACTCCCGTGCGCTATAAAAGGGAGCTGAAACTAGTAAATTTCAGTGATTACGTCTCTGAGTTTGATTATCTCTTGTCAGTTAATCAGGACTTACACGTTTATATACTGTAATTCACCGGAAAACGACATTCATTTCGCCGTTTGACGCAAGACTGATAAAACAATTCACTATCATATTACTGATTGAACTACCATTTTGCTTGGATATTTATTTTCGAAAGACTTTAATATGGAATGAACATAGGTACTTATTGTCCATCTGACGGACTCACCGTGTGGGTTATTTTTACTATACATGGGATCCTGGACTATAAGGAATTCAGTAGTTTTATTAAGAGATATAATCGTTATTTACGTCGAGGGTGTAACAAAGTTGGAGAGAAACGAGGACCGGGCGTATTAAATGGAGCAATTTTGTTGTCATCAACAGCTTGTTTATCACAATAATATGAATTAAGTTGAATTTTGGAAGTGCTTTAAACCATTTAGCTTGTACACGGTTTTATAAGTTCAAAGCATTTGTGTTACCAAAATCCTTATAGGGGCATAACTCACATGATTTAATGAAAGATTTTTTTTTCTAAAACTAATATTTTCGCCTAGGTAGTAGATTAAAACTTCGCTCAAAAAACTATAATTTCCTCTATTTGCAATTTAGGCAATAATACAGGTTCAAGTAAGTTGAATGTATTTCTAGTATGGTTGAAACTGCTTTGTACGAGCTTAGTAATTAATCCGTTTCATTGACTATTGATACGTATTATGACTTATTATTGGAATGCATTAAATAAAAATGTTTGCCAAAATAAAAATATTCCCATCTATTTTTTATAAAAATATATTTTTTGATGGTTGTAGGACAAAAGTTGTTTATATCAACGTTGTTAGGTATGCTCTAAAAGGTTAAGGTAAATTAAAAATCATCATCATAATTGCCTTTTCAACTTGCTAATAGGCATGATGACTAAATTTTTTTTGTATAAATTAATTATATTCCTCAAAAGATAAACATTTGTGAAAACAAAAATTAAATATCTCAAAAAATGACCAAGTTACAAGCATTTTAAAAACCGGAATCGAAAGAGATAACTCAAACGGCCAGTGACGTCAGAGGAAGGTCGTTTCTTTTACTAATTACTAAGCTGTGGTAGCTTTTCGTACAATCTCTTTGGCATGTGACGTCACGAGTAGATTTTTCATAGTAAATAGTTAGTCATCATGCCTATTATAACAGCTATATCGGTCGCTTTACCTACTTACGTAACTTGTCGTAACAGTTCGGAAGCATAGAACAGAAGGCGAGATTGTTTATTGTCTGCCTTTTGTCTTCTATCCGTTCAACTCATTAACCACTTTGATGAGAGCAAAAGGCAAGTGTAACTTCTTTACACTATATCAACAGAAACAGTATCTTAACTTGATAAACTATCTTTGTTGTTATAAATATACACACTACTAAATACTACTACTTCTCGTTACTTTTACTTGAATACCCTAGCTCAGTACTTCAGGGGACTGCACAGGATTGCACTCGCTATTCCAAACCGATCTACTTACAAAAACAATCTCCTAATATCCCCTAATCTAGTCCCCTAGGGGACGATGTATAGGGGGTTTGTAAAGTTTTCTTATATTACACAGCCTACTAGTATAATCACATATGTAGTGGGCTGGAGCATTTGGACTGTAGTGTCTATAGGCCATCCTGGCTAGTTTACAGTTCAAATGTTATTTGTAGTTCGGTAGTGTAGTAATAGATCTGGTTAGTGAAGTAGTTTGAGTAATAAAGGCGCATTGCCCGTTACAAAAAAGTTCATATTATGAGCAATACGGATTTTCCATATGTCGTAATAATTATACTATTTCTGAGAAATCATTTATCCAATACAAACGCAACAAAGGGTTTATGACGTAATCCCTGTGATCATTAATTGGGGAGTTTTGGCGGGAACGCGGAAAAGTTCACGTCGTTGCATTGTATTATTTCTCAAAACTTGTGCTTTTCCAGAGTTAATGTTTAAAAATTGGTGGCGTTTTACGCATTAAGTGCTGCATTATGAGCATGAGTGTGGGCAAGTGATATAATGGTGAAACGTGGTTTTTCGTGTTGCTTCCAAAATTCCATAGAAGCTTCTAGTAAAGTTGCCACCACTTTACTAGAGCATGACTTAGACTGGACTATGACCTGACTATGACTATGACTTGACTACGTAAAATATTCTAAAACTCGATGAAAATATACAATACTTGACACTGGCTAAATACACGTTTGGAGTCAAAATATAAGAAAAAAAAAAGAGAAAAAAAGACGATCTTCATAGCTTAAGGTTAATCATTAACAGCCTGAAGACGTCTACTGCTGAACATAGGCCTTCCCCCGGGAGCGCCACTTAGAGCGGCTGCTCGCGTCCTGCATCCATCGGCTCCCCGCGGCTTTCACCAGGTCGTCGGTCCACCTAGTGGGGGGCCGGCCTACGCGGCGGCTAGCTTAAGGTTAACCCAGCTGATTCCTACCGAATTCAAGTACTGACCTAAACGTGACCACGGACTATGCTTTTGTCTTTAATGGTAAAAACTTTGCAGCTTTATTTATTGTTTAGATGATACCGCTTGAACAAAGTTCAAAGATGGTGAACCGAGAACCAAGATAATGGCAGTTCCGTCGGGTAATCCCGCCGATCGTTCTAATTGCGAGAGAAATACTTTAATAAACTTCTCTAATTAAGGCGGGGATAAAAATAGACTGAAACCAAAATAAAATGACATCTAGATGAATCTATGACGTCTTTCTTTTTTCCTATCTTTGCTCTCATGCAAGGCCAAGGGTCTTTCCGAAGATCTGGTTAAAATAAAACCGCGTGGAGCCGATGGATGTAGGAAACGAGCATGCGCTCAGTGGTGCTCCGTGGGGCTATGTTCAGCAGTGGACGTCTTTTTATCTACTTACTTTTTAAGTAGATAAGTTACGATAGCTCCAAAACATAAACATACTTAATAATAATTTTATTTTACGGTGTCCATACAATATGACATTTTTATCGATAAAGAAAAAGAAGTTTAATATAAAAGCACAATGTGGAATCATTTCGGACGCTAAAATAAACAATTCATGAGCTTGCCATGTTTTAATCTAAGCAAATCCTCCTAATCCGAGTCTTGTCACGAACTTCTCTCGAGATGGTATCACATTGTAGAACTCTAGTTGTCTGCCAGTTTTCAGCTCAGTAATAAATTTGGATTCAACGCTTGAAACGTGTGAAATAAGGTGTACATCTAGATTTTGATGTCATAATCATATTGGACTGTATAATGGACACAACATTAAAATCTTCTGCGATTACCATACTGCCAAGCTTGGTGATTATGAGAACCAATATGTATAATAAGCGACAAAAGTGGCGTTTTATGGGAAAGGCATGTGTGAAAGGTTCTCGAGTGGCAACCACGAACTGGAAGACGCAGCGTAGGCCGGCCCCCCACTAGGTGGACCGACGACCTGGCGAAAGCTGCGGGGAGCCGATGGATGCAGGAGGCGAGCAGCCACTCTAAGTGGCGCTCCCTGGGGGAGGCCTAAGTTCAGCAGTGGACGTCTTCAGGCTGTTAATGATGATGATGATGATGATGATGTGTGAAAGATTGACTTCCTCACATTATTAAGGACTCACTTAAGGAGACAAAATCACACATTTTATACTCGGCTAGAAGCTCGATAGACCAAATTGAGATTATGTGACAATTCCAATAATCCCTATATTGATGGGGAAATAAATCAGCGAGGATGGAATTAGCACATCCATAAAATGAACCCCCGCTGAATATACTTACTTTGCATCGGAATACAAGGAAATAAAACCTCTTGTATCATGAAAAATACACAGAATTGGTATTTGCTATTGATTTTCAGTATTTTTGCGTGCATATAACTTCATCAGGGAGGAATTCCTACTTCCTGGAAGACTGAACCATTACGTGGAATCAAATTTTGAACCAATTAGTTATACTATTATCACAATTTTTTTGATGTACTACATTATAGGGTCGCCAATTACCTACTACTAATGTAGGTTTTTAATCTACTTTTGCGCTTTTCTCTTTGATACGCGTTTGCATCGAGAGAGCTTGGGTATAGCGGTGCTCGACTAACCTTTCTTAGCCACTTTTGCTGCGACCACTACTTGGACATAAAATTCGCTACATAAAATGGTATATATTTACAACTGAGCGCTAACACGCTTCGTAGGCCCGTCGTCGGTCCCTACTGTTCTGGTAAGACAAAATCAGAAAAAAATATGCGATCTGGTGAAAATCGCGAGGAGCCGATGCGATGGATGCAGGAGGCGAGCAGCCGCTCAAAAAGGCGTATTAGGACTATATTCAGCAGGATGTCTGTTATTATTGATAATTATGATAATGACAAATTTATGTGTAGTTTTCATGAATAAATCTTTAACTTTCTTTCCTTCTTTGTGTCTTGAAACCTCACAGGCAATTTCTATGCTATTACTTATCATACTCCATTTTTCCACCGTTTGTTGGAGTGTAACTGGAGTTCTACGAAATATATCGAGCCTTTTATCCAAAGAACTTGTGTCATAAAGGGGCGGCCTTTTTCGTGACCTCCTGAATAGGCCTTTAATGTTTTATGTACCGACCGTCGGTAATGGCAGTTAATATAACGATGGTGTATCCACAATTCCACACATTAGGCTTTGGGTTACCGTTTTCGTGAACATAATCGTGCATTTGTTGTACAAAATGAGGTAACGTCGGACAAATTGATAAAAATGACTGTTAAAAGGATTGTTTATTTGTATTTGTGACTGTTGTGTTGTATAACTTGTGTACTGTGTTTTAGCCCCTGTTCAAGTATGTGTTATAAGTTTAACGTGTGCGTTTTGGTGTCTGAGTATCTGTATGTGGCCATCACAGCTACTGAAACGATTTAGATATTTTTGTTATGTTTGAAAAGTGATTTCATAGCATGTCGTTAACTTTTAATCGGGGGTCTAATTTAATACTTATCCTCACTATATAATCCATCTTTCACCATAATAACTATACTTAATTAGGTACTTATTATAGGCATACCGTAGCTTTAATTGTACGAATGTTTTCATTATCATCATCATCATCATTAACAGCCTGAAGACGTCCACTGCTGGACATAGGTCTCCCCCAGGGAGCGCCACTTTGAGCGTTTTACTTTCTCGCATTCAAAGAATAAACGAGTGTTATCTTACAATCAACAGCAACCACAGATTAGAGAAAAAAAAAACACTCTGTGACAGTAACCGAGTAAATCGCTATGTTTGTGTGCGTAAGTTACTTATCCACACTTTTCGTTCTATATACACGTTGCGCTGGTTCCCTTCCGTTACGTGCGAAGCGCGTGAAACGCTGTACAAAATTCATCTTAATTTATGTGTACTGGATGAGAATACTAATCGGTGCCGTGGGATATGGGAATGATGGACGATCGCGGAATCCTCCGTAAATACGAGTTGTAGGTACGCGTACTGAGATAGATGATTTTGCTGCGACTGAATGCGGGATTAATTTAGGCTTTAAGAATGATGTATGGCGGTAATAGTTTCATTGTAAAAATTGCAATACAAAACATTACAGTCAAGAGAGTGAAGGAGAGAGTAGAGATTTAAACTCTACCTTGTTTTTCACTCGCAGAACTGACAACCGTTGGGCAAGAAAGGTTCTCGACTGGCCACCACGAAGGGAAGGGGTTGACGCAGTGTAGGCCGCCCCCACTAGGTGGACTGACGATCTGGTGAAAACCGCGGGGAGCAGATGGATGCAGGTGGCGAGCAGCGGCTCAAGGTGATGCTCTCTGGGGGAGCCTATGTTCAGCAGTGGACATCTTCAGGCTGTTGATGACGATGATGATGATGACAATACAGTAATACTTTATTGAACATCAATAAATAACAATCCACATAAAAATAGATATACAGGCACCGATTTCTAAATATGACTACGTAGAATAGAATAGAAAAACTCTTTATTGCACATACCAACATAAAATAAATTTGAACGTACGTAAAGGTGGCGCTGGTGTGTAAATCGAATCAAACTATAATGACATATAAACAAGAGATAAAACAGTAGGCTTTCAGCTGTCGTTAAAAAAGGCGTCAAGTCAATGGAAGTTACTTGCTTTCCACATCTCATAGAGCAAGGTAAGCTTCTTACGAAACTACAGGGTTCTTTGCTAAGAAAACGAACAGTATGTTTGTTTTAACACTATTTACTTATCCACTGGATGCCTAAGTAAACAAGTCGGTTAACTATGTGAAGATTACGCATGACTTTGTAAGTAAGTTACTTGAATCGAATTTCGTAGTTAAGCTAAACTAAGTGCTTTATAGTTAGTTGGGTTATAAATCAGTGGCCTTTCAATTTCCTATCTACGCTTTAAAGAATTACGATACATTTTAGTAATTTAATTAAGATTATAAAGATATATTTTCAGCTTATTAAAATTACTCGCAAAAAGCTTGATTGTTATATTAACTTTCCTGATGTTTGCTTGAGTGCTGAAAGCCTATCATTAAAGGCTCGTTAAATCTTTTACGACGTTCAAGCCAAAAACGCTACGTACTAAGTCAGCGATACTCAACTTGCATTCAGTTATACGCCGCACGCGTAAATTGCACTTTTAACAAATTACCTGCTATCGTTTTAAACCTCAGTCAGAGGTTCATATTTCACCCGCGTGTGTGCTTGCCTACATTTATTAAATACTATCTAAGTGTAAATTCCCGGAACTATCTTTTAGGCAAACTATAATACAAACCACTTCCTTTTTCTTCAATATCTTTTCAGCTGTCGTTAGTACTGAGTAGATTAATTTACAACGGTAGTTACGTACGATTGTAATAGTTAAGAAAATAAATATACTTTTCCGTTACAAAATAAGAATGTTATAAAAAGCACTCCACAGCATCCGTGGTGTTATGGTTGAGCAGGTCATAACACGGAGGCTTCGATTCCCGCGACAGGACATGTATAAACATATAGAAAAAAAGCGCAAATACTTGTTCTGTGTTTGGATGTTGTGGTGTTGTCCTCGTAGTTCCTGGGTCCCTAGCTACAGGGAATCCTAGTTAGGAACCAGGATCTATGTAGATAGATAGATATATAGATACATTCGTTTTTTAAATGATTTTATGGAATAACGATAACTTGGCACCTAATACATAACAACGTAATTTAAGAGTTGACCTATGTGTATGTGAAACGAAGAATAATTAATTACAGTGTACCTAAAAATATAAGCTAGAAAATCAAAATTTCTTTTGCGACCCGCTAAACACTGAAGTTTGACACAAACATCCTAAAAAATAAAAGTTGACCTTCCATGTTAAACCCAAGCATGATACTAAATGGTCGTATGATATTTTTTTTATTTTTCTTTATGTGAATGAATTACGAAATAATACGAAATAAGTAGATACTAAAACTACCAGACTGGCACTAGTGACTAATAATCATAAAGTCTAGAACTTTTGGAGCCTGCACTTCGAGTGAATAATATTATTAGTTGGAATTTTCTGCTATTGCTAAATACAACAAGTCGTTCAACCCAATAATCCTTTTAACACTATTGCGTAAAAATTGCTTGTTGAACGAGAACGAAACGAGCAGTTTCTGCTTCAACGTGCGAAATTTCATTCACCTGTCTAGTTGTTGTAACTCGCGTAACCGTTCAGCTAATCTCGATAACACTAGACATAAAATACGACATAAATCTATTAGATTCTAGATTTCTAGAACCTGTATTGGTATACCTGTATCAGTTGGTAATTTTTGATTGGAGGTATCACCATCAGCCTGAAGACGTATATAGCTGACCATAGACCTTCCCCATAAGGCGCCACGTTGAGTGACCTTGCTTCTTGCATCCACTGGATCGTTGCGGTTCTGACATTATTGAAAGGCCGGTTGCGTCTTCTGATTCGTGGTCGCTACTCGAGAAACTTTCTTCCCCATCGGTTGTCAAATCTACGAGTGTCGTCATCCTTAAAGCCATATGCTCTCAACATCCAATACAAACCTTTTGAAAATGTATTCATGCCTTAATTGGGGCCTTGTTTCATTTTATAAAGTTTGGAACGTGGGTTGGCTGTTTGTTTATTTATCACCTTATTTTGCCTTTGCTTAAAGCCATTTATAAAGTTTTAATTAGCTACTCGACACTGAATCCTATAGAGATTTGGGTATTAATAGAAAATAATTAAGAAGTTTCTGTAGTTTTGATTTGTATACCTCTATTAAATTATGAAGCGGACCTATAAGTAGTTATATAGTTATTTTGTGTTTTGTTCCTATCAAAATTGAAGTATGCAAAGATACAACCAGAGAAAACACTGAGTAGCTATTCCACTGTTATCATTCTTTATTAGTAAGCGTGAGAAAATACAACTAGTTTTATACGAGAAAATGAATCATGAAATTAAGGTACATCTACGCACAATATGTCTTTGAAAGTAGATCCAATGAGAAAATAAAACCTCACCGCAGATCCGTCATGGATCGGGCTCCTGGATCTACTGAGAATAAACCCTTAATCTGGAGAAAATACTGATAATATGACGATTCAGAATAGTGAATGGAAAAAGATAGCACAGTTTATCTAATACAAAATATTGTAGTAAGTCTACAGTAGGCTTAGCACGAATATTTACACGCGCGTAAGTATAACGTTAACGTAAAACCCCCTTATTACGATAGCGTCTGCCGCACAACTGCTGTCAAAGTTCATACAATTTTGACAGCAGTTGAGCTCAAACGTAATAGAGCGCAGATCAAATGCCATACAACTGGCTTACGTTAACGTTACACTTAGGCGCGCGTAAATATTCGTGCTAGGCCCACAGGTCATACCTGATCTATGTAGTATATTATACTTTAGACCGCCCATTGTGTAACCTACCTATAAGTTGTTGTCTGTTGTTGTTTTTTTGCCTTGGTGTCAATAAAGAGTTCATCAAGTATCTGCTTCAACTTGCGAAATTAGCATCTGTCCAGATGTAGCGTATAGAGGTCGTATTTTTCAACAAATCTTGATGAAACCTGTAACCCTATTATGTACCAGTACATCTATACAGTCTGAAAAACAATAGGCATGATGACTAAAATTTTATTTTTGCATAATTTAATAATATTCCTCAAAAGATAAACATTTGTGAAAACAAAAATAAAATATCTCAAAAGATGACAAAGTTTCAAGCATTTTAAAAACCGGAATAGAAAGAGATAGCTCAAACGGCCAGTGACGTCAGAGGAAGGTCGTTCATAGTACCCCATTACTAACCTGTGGTAGCTTTACATACAATCTCTTTGGCATGTGAGGTCACAAGTGGATACTTCATAGTAACTGCGGAGGCGCTGTGTTTCGCGAGAAAGGGACAGGAGATGCCCCCTATAGAAAATTTAAAAGCTTATTACTCCGTGATTTATTTACCGATTTTACTTATTTTTTCAATTATTCCATTCATTTTTAATCTTCTTTGTGAAAGTAATATGTACTTGCTCATTTTTAATAGTAGTCATCATGCCTATTGGCACAGACAAATTTCGTTATGATCTAAGAGTCGAATCCATAACCGCTGTTTTTAGTGAACCGCAGAAAACAGGCAATACCTACCTATATACATATTTAAATTCAGTTCACGATTTTCAGGAAAGCAACCATCCACCTTCAGAATGCCCGTTAAAAGTTTTCGGATTCGTTTATGTCTTATGCGACGCGAATAAATTATATTTTGAAATACATTGAATTCTTACCTTCGTGTCTTGACGACCGGTCGACCCCTATTTTATGGCTGGTAAAATTACTTCGTGAAAACTTTTCGACACGGGACAAATTGAAAAATGTTTCAAGTTAGCTGCTCGCAGTTAATAGACGATCAAAATGTTCATAATTACTGCGGCATTTAGAACTCCATCATTTACTGAAGTTATATTAATACTGATATTAATGCCCGTCTGCATTAAAATTTTACCTACAACTCCTAAGTTCGCACTTATCTATCTAGGACATGTACCTAAGTGCAAACTTAAGAGCTGTCAAGTTTTATTGCAGACGGGCATAAATTTCATCATCATTAACAGCCCGAAGACGTCCTCCATAGAGCGCCACCTTGAGCGGCTGCTCGCCTCCTGCATCCATCGGCTCCCCGCGGTTTTCACTAGATCTTCGTTCCACCTAGTGGGGGTAAATTTCATAGTGTAAACGATTTGTCGATTAAGATGATATCCCTATTTAAAGTTTATATTAAACTAAAACCCAGTAATTTAGTATAATTAGTCAGCTACCGATTACCTACAATTATATTTTACAAGAAATTGAAAATATGATAATTTAAAGCTTATATTACACCAAAACCCAGCAATTTTGTTAGCTACACTACAATTATATTTTAGAAGAAATAGGAATTAACTAACTTAGTGAGGTGTATTTAACAGAAAGTACGAATAAAATACAATAATTCGCGTCCCGTTTGTTATAAGCTAATCTATTTCCGTGGTTTCACCCGCGGATAAAAAATGGCCGGCTATAAGATATCTGCATTCTGTTAGTTATGGAGATATAAGGTGACAAACCTACGAGCAATGGGCACTTGGCCAGGCCACATTGATCGTAGAACTTACAACCGATAGGGAAGAAATCACGAACCGAAAGGCGCAGCGTAGGCACACGCCCCACTAGGTGGGTGGACCGACGACCTGGTGAAAACCGCGGGGAGCCAATGGATGCAGGAGGGGAGCAGCCGCTCGAGGTGACGCTTTCTGGGGAGGCTTATGTTCAGCAGTAGACATCTACGGAATGTTGATGATGATGATGATGATGATGATGAGGGTAGAAGGATAGGGTAGGATATCCGATCCTATAATGTCTTTGTAATAGCTAGAATGGTAATTATTGTTTTTTATTTATTTATGGTATTGTGTGTATTAATATATAATAATAATTTTATTGTATATTGTGTTGTGTATATATGTATATTTTTATTTTATTAGGTATTTCGTATTTCTTTTTATCATAGTCACCTGACAACTAGTTGTTACTTACCCGTCAACCAAAGGGTTTAACTGAAAACCAGCGCCAGGTGTTGAGTGCACCGGCATGAACGCTGAGTTAAGCCCTTTTCAACACCACTGTACCTATAAATTTATTTAATTTTTATTTTGTATTCTTTTTATTATTTGTGTGTGTTGAATAAATACTTTTTCTTTCTTTTTTTCTTTCTTTCTTTCTTTAACGTTCTAATTTACATCATCAAAACTCGGCAGACCACAAGATTGCGATCTATTAGGTATTTTACTAAAAGGACATCGCATGTTTTAGAACCTGCACTCTAGGCGCCGTTAGTAAGCTTAGCGTGTTACCACCGTTTATCTTGAAGTGATACAGCTAAAGGCTTTTACTAAAACCGACCACAAAGGTTCCTAAGGTCATTGAACTGCCCCAAAGGTTCAGCTTAAAACATCCTTAACGTTCTCGACAATTGGAAACAGTTTGGTACTGGTTAGTGATAGAATAATATTAGCATTCGCATTAATTTTTAGCATGTGAAAACTCATCATTTCGCAAATTAAATGTAGTTGCGAAATCTTGTGAAAAAAAATAAAAATGTAATATCTTTTCATTTCATTTTTTCATTCATTTTTAATTTAAAGTTACTTTTCATTTCATGTTTCATTTCATTTTTCATTTCAATTTACATTTCATTTTTCATATCATTTATGATTTCATTTTTCAATTCATTGTTTTTTTCATTTTCCATTTCAATTATCATTTCATTTTTTCATTTCATTTTTCATTTCATTTTTCATTTCATTTTTCATTTCATTTTTCAATTCATTGTTCATTTCATTTTGGCGTTTCAATTTTCATTTCATTTTCCATTTCAATTTTCATTTCATTTTTTCAATCATTATCGTCATTTTAGCAAATAGCATAGCAATAGCAATTAGCATGCTAATCCCACATGAAATATGTTTATGAAATGAATTGCCATCGCTACTTTGAACAATATCGGAAGTAGGGTACAAACGTTCCGGAGAGCCCGTGCGTGCCTAAGCATCAGCTTCGAACTGACACAAGTTTAGAGCTACATTGGCACGTGATCACTTGACTGCCTAATTAGATTACGTGGTCTTGTGGTCAGAATGGAATAGGTATGTTTGGTAACCTAAACTACATTATTGGTAACGTTTTTTTTTTGTTTTTATGAGTGTATGACGTGACGAGCTAGTCATTCACCTGATGTTAAGCGACACGGCCGCCCATAACAGTTGCAGTGTCACTCGGAACTTTAAAATTATAAAGTCCCGCGTGACACTGCACTGCGCACGTCATCCTACGACATCACACTGTCTAGTAATCAGATTACTACACTGTGTAAAAATTTGGTCTAGGTCTATAGGTGACGACCACTGAACATAGAAATTTAACAAACACGTTAAGTTTTTCATAATGAGTGCTAAATCTGAAAAAGAGTTAAACTCGCAGATTATAGATGTCCGGAAATTCATATGTTATTCAAAACATTTTCGCATTTCCGACTAACAAAGATGACAATAAAAGGGAAGCGTCGAATAACGACACTCGTATACACAGGCTGTTCCGAAATTACGTTTAGTTTTGAATGTAACAACGCCAAGTACGTAACCTATTACGTAGGTATGTCTCTTAGCGAGTTTAATACTTGTTAAAGATGTGTTTGTAGACATATGTATATTAAGTCTGAAATAAACAACCAATACAGTTTAAATATTATAGTGAAAATATCTACTACCGTGAAGAGCTACTGGTTCATGAAAGAACTGATGAAAGGTGGCCTCCCACTGTCGCTAAAACGCCGACTCATCGATATGTGTATCTTGCCTGTCCTAACCTACGGTGCTCAGTCATGGTCACTGACAGAGTCTCAGAAGTCCAAACTCAAGGTTTGTCAAAGAGCAATAGAAAGGAGCATTCTAGGCGTCAGACGAATTGACCGCGTTCGGAACACCACATTGCGCTCAAGAACGGGAATTATAGACGTGGGCAGTAAGACAGCCAAACTGAAGTGGAACTGGGCAGGGCACGTAATCCGCATGCACCCAGCAAGGTGGGCAAAAATCGCCACTTATTGGGAGCCTACAGACGGCCAGCGACGTCGTGGCCGGCCTCGAAAGAGGTGGCGCGATGACATAAGCTCCTTTGAAGCCAACTGGGTCCACATTGCAGAAAACAGGGACACGTGAAAAAAATTGGGGGAGACCTTTGCCCTGCAGTGGCAAAGGTTGACAAAAAAAAAGTGAAAATATCATGAGTTTTTTTTACTAGCTGCTCCCCGCGTTTGTATCTTAAAGTAATTCTTATACGAATAACTAAACATAAATGCAAATAAACCAACAGAAGTTTAAAAAGTAAATGTAGGTATTAAGTACTTACCAAGAATATTCTACCCTGAGCAAGCATGTTACCCTTTTATATGAATTGGTATTTAAGACATCCTGTATACGTATTATATCCTAAGAACACTGGATCGGAAGGTCGTTGTAATGAGTTTCTTGAACCGAACCGACGCCACACTGACGGGCAAAGATTTATAAAAAAGCAAAATATATCACTTGTGTGAGCTAGATTCAAGTAGATTTAAGCATTTAAGAGGAAATTAATAAAGTAGTCTTTAAAAGTTGAAGATGGCGGAGAGTAGAAGAGGACTTGTGTTTACAATTGAGTGTTCCTTAAAGCAGTCGTCAGACATATCATAATACACATAAATTAAAATTAAAATTCATTTATTTCGAGTAGCGATGAGACTCATATTTGTTACATAATCAAAATTAATTAATTATAACAGTTTACAAATTTTGCATTAAAACATACTATATTCATTAAAATAATTAATCCATTTATAAACAAAAATAATAAAATTATAAAAATAAAATAAACATCAAAATCAAATAATCTATGGGGAAGGCTATATGTTCAACAGATAACATCTTTGGACTGCTGCTGATGATGATGATGATGATAAATTCGTAATAAATGTCTATTGCTATTTTTTTAATTTGTTTTTTGACAAAGTATTGGACGTGATGGAAAGTGATCACGCAGTCTATGATGGATCATGCTTGCCTAGAAGATACCTGTTCAGTCTTGACTTCAAGACTCCCAGAGGATGTCGGCAAGTCGTTTCACTCATTGATGATGCAAAGTGCTTAGCGCTTCTTACCTTTTGCTGGCCAAACAGCTCAACTAACCGTGACGAGATTTGGTATGGATGTAGTTTGACCCTTGAGAAAGCATCTGCGATACCCTTTTGTCCCTACAAAAGTACAAAATGTCATCCACCCTTGCAAAGCCACACTCAGTCTGCTAGTAAAATATCTAAAAACGGGGCTAAAAACTGACAAAAAAAAACAAATTGACAATCCAAGCAACATCTCAATTGATTTCACCCAAATCGAGGATGAAAGGACATACCGACCGACCGACACTTTACCAATCATGACCGAAAACGAAAACCCTTCCCATCAGATAGAGTAACATAAGCCTACGCTGTATAAATCGTAGTGCCAATCGAGAAATATGAGGTCGTCGAGGCGGGACAAACGATTCAACAAACCGTGCCATGTAACCGTATGAGGAGATGGGGGATTCACAATAAAAACATTCGATAGAATGATGCAGGGTACGGAAAGGGAAGTTTTATTGTTGTTTACAACCGTTTCCGGGTATTGTTGTCAACATCATTGCCTTTTTTTGGTTGGGGAATATGAAAATAGTTTTAAGTTTAATCTGCACGTTTATTTATAACTGCGAAGTTGATTCTCAACTTAATTGGATCGATTTGAACACCTCTATCACACAGTTTTTTATGAAGTGGGTACTAGGTATGCTTCTTCCCGTATATCTATAATTGGGTACGGAATTAAATTAAATTAATTCTAAGTTCTCTTGTAACTCATAAATCTTTTGGATGTTAATTTAGCTCTAGAAATATGTTCAATACGCCTCAAATTATTTAATGCATTTCTTTGTGCAAAATGAATTGCTTGTTTTCCTTGTAATGTTTCCTTGATTTTCATTATTTCACTTGAAACCATGCCAAATGCCAATTCGTTATTTCACTTTTTCAGCCAACGGTATCTATCTATACTTTTACTACTTATGATATAGGATGAAATCTTTTTATGCTTAATTTAGTCAAAGGTGGCAAACTACGACCCTCTTGAATATGGGAAGAGGTCACCATAGCCATATGAACATGGTTACACTTTGCTCACCCTTATTTTCATTTGTTTTCTGGTAAAACGCACAGACTAAATAATATAAAAAAGCCGAAAAAGGCGCAATTTATCTCGCCTCTGCTTTCAAATAAAACACTTGCTTGACCTACTGACGGACAGTGGAATCGCAAACTGTTTGACCCGACTTGAACTAAGCACCGTACGTTTTTATCCTTCCATCTATCAATCCCGGGTGCTCATGGAGACATTAATCAGATCAGCATAGCTCTAATGCGTTCTATGTCACTATTACTGACGTAGTTAGTTATACAATAACAAGTGGCCAAGTCCTCAGCTTCGAAATGCGCTGCAGAAAAGCATCTACGTTTTATATCTATAGGTACCTACAATTAGTTACCTACGTTTCTATGCATGTTGAAGATCTTTAGTAATTTGATATTTATTTATGAAATACGAAATTCATGCAATAATTTTACTCAATTGTATTATAATCATTATCGTTAAGTACAGTTATTGTCAGTTATCTTAATTTTCAACCGTCTCATGCAAGCTAAGTAAAGGTTAATCACCTTAACACACCTTACCTTACCTTTAAAGATCTTTGTACCCATCGCAGGTGAGTAGAGCTTGAATTAAATACTTTGTAAGTACTAAAGCGCTTATTGACACAGTCTATAAATTAATTGTTGTTGTTTAGGCTGTCTGTCCACTGGAGCGGGGAGAATATGAGAGGAGCAGAGGTATGCTAATTAAGTATAACCAATAGAATTGCATAAAATCTCCACTCCGCTTAATTTTCAACTAGTTTTAATTTAAAATTCGACGCGGTTCTAGACTGTTTTATGATTAGTAGACTGTAAATTTTGGATCATAAAGTCTCATTTGCCCAGTAGTTTCAATAAGGATAGCAAAGCTGTACCGGAAGACGTCGCGTAAGCCATCCTTCTACAAGGTGGACCGACGATCTGGTGTAAGCCGCGGGGAGCCGATGGATGCAAGAGGCGAGCTGCTCAAAGTGGCGCTTCCTCGGGGAGGCATATGTTTAGCAGTGGACGTTTTCAGGCTGAGTAATCTTATTACTAATATTTATGATTTTTATAGGAGTATCGCCTGCTCAACGTAACCTATGGATTAATATGTAAAGAAAAAATTTGAATCACGAGCGGGATCTTGTTAGTAGACTGTGCGATATCTCAGGATGACGCGCATAGTTCAGTGTCATGTGAAACTTTTTAATTTAGAATTCAGAGTCAAGCTGCAATCTGTTAAGGGCAGCTGTGAGTCTTAACATCAGGCAAACGACGAGCTCGTCTCGTCATTTATTTGCTTAAAAATGTCCTCGAAGTAAATTCTCTGTAGGTAGACTTACGCTACTGTTAAACGTTTTGCTACCTACACTATGGTTTCATTAGATGTATTTAACTGTACAACCCCTGAGGCAGGTTAGCAAAGCGCTGGGAGTTAAAATAGCATATTCTCCCAGTTCTAATTTGGTCGTGCATAATTTGGTTAAGATAGAATGGTGTAGGTATTTTAACCCGGAGATAAGGGCATTAATGCTAGAATCCAATTTACATAAAGAGTTTTGAAATTAAACGCTATAGGTTACGAAGCTGCACAGTGTGGTTACTAGAAGCTCGGCGCATCTACAAACAACAATGAGTACGGGTTTTCTAATAATAATAATCTAATAACTGACTTCAAAGCAAAAGAGAATGTTCTATGTTTGTCTTAATAACGCCCAACGATCACATACATAGATCCTGGACCCTAACTAGAATTCCCTGTATCTAGGGACCCAGGAACTACGAGGACCATGGTCCCCCAACACCCAGACACAGAACAAGTATTTGCGCTTTTTTTTTTGGCACAAATACTTGTCCTGTCGCGGGTATCGAACCAGCCACCTCCGGGTTATGAGCCGACCTGCTCAACCACCACAACACGGAGGCTGTCAATATGTATTTTTTATGTATACCGTTTTCTCTGAGAATTACGGACTAAGAACTTTGCATGGTGATCCCGTGTAAAACTGGTGATGACTTGATGAAGATCTTCGGAGATAAGCATTGGAAAATCTCAATTCCAAGTACGTAATGTGAAATTAATCATTAACTTATTATTGGCTGTTTTTTTGTTTAACTTTTGGACTTGTACCTACATCGTATTTCTCAAAACCGCTGTTGACATCACAGACTCCTAACCCAGTAACAAAATAATAAGCGCCTATGAGTGGATTTCTTTCCTACGCCTGTTCAATAAACAAAAGCATCCAAATATAATTATGTTAAGTCTTTTAAAGTGCCTAAAAGGTACGAATACAATTGAACTTTTCTTCCAAAAGCGAGGTGCCGCCGGTCGTCCCAATTCAACTTGGAATAATATTTTTTCCTTTAGCTTTTAACAGAAATAATATTGGTTTTTGTTGTCACAATGTCCATTAATTTCCCTATCTGTATTTGATCCTTCTTTTTATTATGTTTAAATAAAAAATTAGGGGTTCATAGCACACAAAAAGTAGAATATCAAGTCCGGCCAGCTCGCATCCATTGAGGTAATAACGTCCTTCGTACCAGAGTTCATTTTCTCCGGTATAGGTCAACGCGACAATTTCAAATGTACTTAAGTTAACTTAAAAGAACTACTTATTTCCTTTAAAAAAAAAGACAAAAACCAAAATTATTATGCAATTCACTATCTCCACAGTTTCAGTGAACTGAATCGGTCATTACTATCGCTAACTGATTTTAAAATTGAAGCTGTCCGTCCGTACGCTTAATTGAATGAACATTTTACTCCATGCCTGCACAGATGACTGTGGTTTGGTTTGTTTTTAGCGTATAAAATGATAAACAATTTACTCATTGATAAATGTATAATGAATACCTTTTAAGTACCTCATATGGACCTCCAGTAACGTAGCCGCAAGGTCCCATAATAATATTAAACGGGTTTTGAGAGAATTTTATGAAATTGGGGCACAGATGTAAATAAAAGAGGAAAAGGCATTAGCTTCCCTAAAATGGTCTAAATAAGTTATGTACAATGCACACCATTTTCCGTACGGAATAAAGATACTATAATTATATTAAGTATATTTCTACGGACTGTGACTTAAAGCCAGACGCTGGATCAGTTTTCAGGGACGTACTCTACATCATCCCCTTTTAATTATATCAATGTTATTACCCAATAATACTTCACTTTACAATATGAAAACTTTAGCATAAGGTCACAACTTCCTATTATGTATAAATATGACTGTAGAATGTCGCATCAGGGATGATACTCCATGCCATGATGTAATGTAAAACAGTGACTATAAACAAATTACACTATAGGTCTCATTAAAAACTTCATTCGATTTTAAAATGCAATTTATCGAGGTAAGTATTGCATTTCTCCCTCATTTTAACGCTAACAACCGGGTATTATAAAACATTTATTATGGCGACTTCATTACAATCCTCGACTTCATTCAATTGGACAGGAAGCAATTGTTTTACATAATGCCCTTACCACGGGGTGACCTTAGCAACCTAATGTAAGGAAACTTGGAACTTTGTCGCCTGATTGATGACGCATGCTTGCCTATGAGATATTGGTTCTCGGTCTTAAAATCAATTTTATAATTCCAAGAAAAGTTATTTTGAAACCCTTTAAATTGTTACTCAAAGTACAACATTTTAGATTTATGTGTGTATTATCTTATTTCACGAGTTAGTGCCTACCTAATACCTACTGACAATATAGTCAAAGATCAAGCGAGACTGACGGAACACACCGATATCCTGCTTAAATCACTTATGCCGAGTCTCACTAAGCAGCTATTAAAATACGATCTAAAATCCTTAGTCAGATTGAAGCACTAAAACTATAGGTACGTTATACTTGAGTCGGAAAAATCATTAAGTCCTTAAAAAGGGTTGCTGTAACATAATAAAATTACTCCGCCTTTTGAATTCTAGACAGGGATAATAAGACGTTTAGAGCTTCCATTTAGCCAGTAGAAAAAGGATTTAATAATTTAAATCTACAGACGAAACGACTAACAGCAACACAAGATTCTAGGACCCGGCATCGATCCTTAAATCTTTGTTTTGTCCACACCTACATTTTTTGTTGTCCTTACCACAGACTTAGGATATTTTTGTTACCAGGTCTATGGTCCTAATAATTCAATAATGAACCGGGGTGGATCAACAGAAAAAGATTGGGGGTAAAACCGGAAATTTCATTTGAATAATGAATAGCTGTGGAATTCATTTGGAGTACTTAGCAAACCGGTATTTAAACTTAGTTTTAACTTGTTACTTCTTAATAGTGAATTTTCAATTATTCCGCAATATTAATATTATAGAAATGGTTTTTTAAAGTGTAAACCAGTGTGGTTTACGCTTTAAAAAACCATTTCTATAAAGACTTATCTTTATAGATATTAGTATTACAAAAAAATACATATAGGTTCGTACCTATCTATACAGCTATTATCCCAAAATACTTAGAATATTCATGGGAATAGGACACGAGAATGGAGGTGGGTGTTATAAGGACTACAATATCTCTACATAGAATATTTTTCATTTTCAAAAAAATATTCCAAATGTGACAGTAGTAAGGGTCATGCAGTTGCTTCCAGCGTCAACAGACGTCATTAAATTCAACAAATTGCACTCACCTCGTTACTGCCTCGCCTGAATTTCACCCCCGTAATTCACACGGTGGAAGTGGAGGGTAAGCCAGTACAATCTGGGGAATTGTTGTTGAATATAATCCTGACAGATTTGTTACGTTGCACGAAGGCTCACCTATGTACAATGTGTGTGTTCGAACACATACAAACAAATCTTGTAACTGCATTTTAACGCAGTTGTTCGGAACCGATGGCAGGTATTCCGTTTTAAATTAAATTAAATTCAATATTCATTTATTTCAGACATTGGGTCCATAACATAAATCAATCAGCAAATAAAATGAGTAAAATAAATAAAAGTAATTTAAAAAGTCTCTAAGTCTCAGTATAAGTTTTTAATTAGCAAATGAAATAGTAATAGTTACACATAAATCCTAAATAATTATATTTCACAATCATACGAGTAGTGTGTATCGTTTCTATACAAGGTAACCTTGAATTGGTATGTTATCCCGAAATGGGGGGACTTGGACCATGATACCCTACAAGTTGCGAGAGTCTTACTTGAAACTCGGTGTTTCCAAACTTCCATGATAAAAAATAAATTCACCGCAAAATTGCAATCGCTATGAGAGTTAACAAGATACTATAAATTAATTTCTAAACACAGATCGTTAAACTCATTTATGTGCACTCGGTCAAGGACGAAGTTCAACCACCCAGCTGCGCTAAGGCTATTTTCGAACGTAAACTATACATGGCATTTCTCCAATGAAATACTATTAATTTGGTAAAGTCGTAGAAGTAACATTGTCTACCTTCGGGCGTAGATTTACCCCCTTTCGGGATAACATACTAAATCAAGGTCCCCATATCCCTCGCTACACATTCTCGCACATCTTTGGTGAAAATGCACCCTAAGCCATCAGAAGAACATCAGCGTACTTGAAGTACTTCAAATGGAAGTTCTACCAGATCTATCTGGAAGTTTAATATAATATTCATGCGTTGTAATCACGGTCGTGTAAGCAATTTGTAAGAATAGGGATTATATTTATAATAGGGATAGTAATAGGGGATGACCGTATTAAGTTATTAAAAGTTTAACAAAACTATAACAATTCAATTCAGCCAATTCCGACCAGACAGCACATGAAAGAAATAAATCAGCAACAAAAAATACCAACAAAAAGAAATATAAAATCGTCTAAAGCTTCTCCGAATGATTTTCACATTACCTTCGCTTCATTTGAACTGAAATCCCTAGAATCCTTTGAGAGCGACATTTTCTCGTCACATTGTAATATGAGGGTGTGACACAATACAGACAGCAGCTCATGTTCACAAAATTAGCTATGTTTGAAACTCTAGGAAAAATCTTTTGGTTGGAAGGGGCAAGACGTCTTCATCAGCCAATATATTCCTACTTTTGGGACATGGGCCTTCTCTCACACGGAGATAGTGTAGGCCATCCCGCTACCCAAGTGCGAAAACTTAGGTAACCGATAAAGCTTTCAGAATTAGCAAGTTGAAGTGGCAGTGGGCGGGTCACATCGCTCGTAGAACTGACACCCGATGAGGCAGAAAGGTTCTCGAGTGGCTACCATGAACCGGAATACGCAGCGTGGGCCGGCCCCGCTTGGAGTAGGCCCATGTTCAGCAGTCGTCGTCTTCAAGCTGTTGATGATCAATAGAAACATGTTGAAATAAGAATCATATTAAGATAGGTACACGTACAGTGATGACGTAGAGAATGGGATTTCAATTAAACGCGTATTTTTAAATCAACGTTCGTGTGAATTTGAGTTACTCCCCGCGTTAGGGTTGTTACCTACATAATAAATCTGTTACGTTGAAAGCGGAACCGACAAAAGGGTCTATCTCGCGATCTTATTCACTGTGTCCCGTGAACTCATCATAACTGATGCTGTGCCATTGTTAACCATTCCTTTCGCATTAAGGCCAATGTGTTTTATGAATTCATGGAATATTTTTTTAAAGTATGGATTTGAAGTCCATTAGGTAATGGGTTCACATTATTAAGTTTAAGATTTACTTTAGAATATTAATCGGCCACACAGAAGTGGATCCGTATCAATCATAGACTTATTGAGATGAGATTTTTTCGTGATATAAAACTTAATAAAATACTGTAAAAACTTTTGTATGAAATGAAATGAAGCAGTTTATTAAAAATGTTTGCAAACATGAAAATCTTTACAATCATTATAAAAAACAATATTAAATATTTAATGCAAAGAACAGCCATTGAAAATCGAATGAGTACATGTTCGCAGAAGACTCCAGATATAATGTACATTTCAGAGACAATTTGTAAGCAGATAAGTGACTATAAATCTTCTAGTAGAAGTCCCAAAAAGTTTAATTTTTGTGTAAAAAGCTAACTATCATTTCTATGTAAATTTTGATTAGTTTTCTAAATGGACCGTAAATCCTATTTCCATCAGATAATCTTTTTCATTAAAAAGTATATTGCATTGTAAAATTCAATATACTTAGTAGCTTTTGTGAGCAAACGATGAAACTTTTATGCCCGTCTGTACTAAATATTTTGTTTGGAGCATATGGCTGCGAGATATGG
Organism: Ennomos erosarius; assembly: GCA_963580505.1. Taxonomy (NCBI): domain Eukaryota; kingdom Metazoa; phylum Arthropoda; class Insecta; order Lepidoptera; family Geometridae; genus Ennomos; species Ennomos erosarius. Next base: position 4,848,230 of record OY756984.1, read on the forward strand.
ACAATGACCAAGAAAGACAGAGAAAGACTAGAAGTTTGAGATGTAGTGCTGGAGGCGTATGGAAAGAATAAGCTGGACTGAAGAGAAAACCAACAAGGAAGTTTTAGACATGGTAGGAGACGAGAGAACGTTACTCAGTACCATAGAAGTCAGAAAAGGAAAGATGTTTGGCCACTTGGTACGACATGACGAATTCATACAAACCATCATCGAAGGAAAAGTAGAAGAAAAGAGAGGATGACCGAGAAGAATTGTCGATTAACTGAAAGAAAAGGCTAATCTCATGTCGTATACCAAAAGCTAAAAAAGCTCGCAGAAAATCGCGACGAATGGAAGAAAAGACAAGACAAGAGTTTGATTCTTAAATGAAGAAGAACAAGTACTAAAGATTGACACCTATGTTCGCACTGCACTTACTCCTCTAGCGAGGGTCGTGTGTGCCGTCCATCAGCCCCAGAAGGGGGAGAGTGATCAGGTTGGAAAGGGACAAATAATATGTAGGACATGCCGGTTCGTCGGCATGCTCCGCGGATTCGGCCCTTATAACCGCAAGGTTGGCAGGGCCATGGGAGGAGGTGGGTGCACTTACTCCTATGACATACCTAAGTGCTAACTGGAGCTACCTAACTTTAATACAGATAAGGTAGCTTCTCGAACAAAAATATATGTATTGAACGCTAAGTAATGTTTTAACGAGTATGAGTCGCACTTTTCAAGCGGATTTTGAGCTCAACAGAGTAAGCGAGAAATAAAGCAGGAGCCACCTAGTATTTCTAGTAAGGAGCTTTTGTTTGAAAAAAAGGTGGCCTAGACCACGTCAGCGTGTATCAGGTGAGATATCAAATGCAACTTGTAGTACAAGTAAGTACGTACCTATAATAAATTAAGAATAAAAAACTGTCTTTCTCTACATAGATAATTATCTAACTCTTCTTCTTCGTCTTCTCGTGTAGGCAAGTGGTCAGCCATGGTGGCAGAATTTTTACGCCGACTGAAGGCTTCTGACTTGGCTTAACGACTATTGTCTTGCGACAACAGCCGGGACCGACGGCTTAACGTGCCCTCCGAAGCACGTTAGCGCTCATTTGTAAATACCAACTTTTTGGTGTAGCGGACACCCATCATAGTAGTGATCACAGCGAACGTTGCTTAACTTTACCGATCGGTTAGGAACGGCTAGTCGTGCTTCGCTATGAGCGCTACATTATCTAACTCTGACACGCTAATTATAGTAAAAGATGTAACAAGGAGATGGAGAGAGCAATGCTCGGTGTTTCTCTGCGAGATAAGATCCGAAATGAGGAGATCCGCAGGAGAACTAAAGTGACCGATGTAGCTCTTAGGATTAGCAAGTTAAAATGGCAATAGGCAGGCCACATCGCTCGTAGAACTGACAACCGATGGGGAAGAAAGGTTCTCGAATGGCGACCACGAACTGGAAGACGCAGCGTAGGCCGACCCCCCACTAGGTGAACCGACGACCTGGTGAAAGCCGCGGGGAGCCGATGGATGCAGGAGGCGAGCAGCCGCTCTTAGTGGCGCTCCCTGGGGGAGGCATATGTTCAGCAGTGGACGACTTCAGGCTGTTAATGATGATGATGATGATGATGTAACAAGGACAAATATTTAAGTTCTACACACAAAAACGTTTGTCCTGGGTGGGAATCAAACCCGTCAATCAAAAACGCAAAAAGCTTTCTTCTATTTTGTCGCCACTGAATTAGTTCCTAAGTCTACTCACTGACTCAAATATCTTTTTTAATTAAGCATGTGGCTCCTAGTCTTTCCCCTTTGAACATAGCCTCTTCCGCTTCAGCTATTTTAGTAAATGAGCAAATGTAATCAGGGTAATGAAATCTATGTAGCTACCATTTTCTAATTACGTTTCTTCTGACTGCGGCATGACCTAGTTTTTTCTGAATGGTGTTACCAGCACAAAATTTACAAAATAATTTCACGTTATCTAAACGATAGTGTACCTTGTAATGCTACATGTATGTATATATCATAATATATTACCTGGTTTCTATTATTCATTCACAACTTTCACATCACAGCACTTGACAGTCCTTTTCACAGTAATTTAAGCACAAAAAAAACTTGATTTTTCTCAAAATTTTACATCACTTTATCGATTTTGCGCGCGGGTCACGGGCCCGATTTCTAGACACGACTGCTCGGATGGCAGTTGTTTTGAAACTGTTTTTTTTGTTTCGAATTTAGTTTCTCTTCAAATTCATATTTTTCTTTTTCTACTGTCAATTTCAGTGAGGTATTTTATAGTTTGGCCATGATTGTATGTATTTTGACTCTAGATTTATTTTTTTACTATTCTGTATTCAAAATTTTGAAAACTGCAAAAATCTAGAACCTTGGAATGCTAGCGAGGTTTCTTTAGAAAAGCTGTCGCTATGGAATGGCAGTCTCAATTTGCTCCTCGAACGAGGAACACTAAATTGATATAAGGCCATTCCCGGGCCAGGCAAGGCCCGGGAACTCAAGAACGCCTTCAAAAACCATCTTTGGCTATCCAACACCAAAATTGTGAAGTGAATCTCCATCTACGTCAATCGCTGCGCCACGACATATCCATTGTCAAATCGCCGATCGCCGAGCTACATCCGCTACAGCCAGTCGCGAAACTACGACGAATCTATCGCCGAGCGTCAACCAGTGAGACGACCGGCTTGCCTTTTTCAAACATTGAGTGGCAATATAACTTCATCACCATGTTCCGGCCCGTCGTCCGTCAAAGCTTTGACGACTAATACCTGCGTGTCTCCTGCTCCTGCATCTTGAATCTAAGCTGCGTAATAATACTTCATTGACGGTGGAAGGACGAGAATCTTCTTCTGGATCCAGAAGCTAATAACTGAATGAGCTAGCCGCTGAACTCTGGAAGTCGGACAAACTAAAGGCAACGAATTCCTCAGTCTCTATAACGACAGTGGGCCTTGTTTGAATAAAGACCCGGAAGTGGGCCTTGTTTGTTTGAAGACCCGGAAGTGGGCCTCGTTGAAGACCGGAAGCGGGCTTTGTTTATCTGAAGACCCGGAAGTGGGCCTTGTTTGGATCCAATAACATTCTAATTCTACCGTGATAACTTGTAGGCCGTAAACAACTTAAATTTCGCGTTCTTCCGCCTCATCTAGAGACTCTTCTTTTTTTGCTTTCTACAAAGCTTGTAAAATTTACGAAAATAAATATCTGTTACCAATTCCTTTTTTTCTCTTCAGCTCTTAGGATCCTGTCAACCTAGGCACTGTTTAGGTAGGGGAGGAGCTGCTCATTAACTTGTAGCGTTCCATTCTACCTTTTTCACGAAAGGAACGGATGTAACGTGACAACCTACGGTTTATAGTAGTATCGCTCGCTCAGCGTGGTATAGTCAGATTAATTTTAAACATTCAAAATTTTCAATCCCGCATAGGATTCAAGTTTTTTAAGATTAGTTTAATCTTAATTACTTTTTTATTAGCAAATACTTAAATAACATAAATAATATACTAAACTACACCTAAAATCTAAACTATACCTAAAAACATTAAAACTAAAATATGAAACTTAAAATAAACCGTTGGTGGAGGGAAAAGTGCCCAGAACGCTGGCAGCATTGCCACGTTGAATGGCAATGCTTATCTTTTGTGCAAAATAAAAGCCAGCATTCAGAGGGCCTAGCACGAATATTTACGCTAACGTAAGGCAGTTGTATGGGGCGCTGATCAAATGCCATACAACTGGCTTACGTTAACGTTACACTTACGCGCACGTAAATATTCGTGCTAGGCCCACTGGTCACCTGATGCCTCCACCAAACGTTTAGCCAAGTCCCGGTTCGCGTCCATGGCAGCGGGCCCCCACGGAGCCATTGTCTCTACCCTAAACGACACAAACATGTAGGCCTTAACAAGGAGTGCATACTTGTGCCGTTTGAGGTTTCCGACTTTATTATAAGCTGCGCGGTTGCGCGTTAATTGTTATACCTACTTAATTCAAAATCAAAATGTTTTATTGCAAATAGGCTATTCATAGCACTTTTACAAGGCAAATGTCGTTAGGTACTTAAATTAAATTATTATAATTACTGAGCAGATAAAATCACAAAGTGCACAATGTCAAATGTTATAACTATTTATAGCAATATAGTGTTTGAAAAAAAAAAGTTCTCTGGTTCTCTACAGGTGCAAGCAATACGGCACAATGCAGAATAGACAACTTCGATCCGTATTTACACCTTAAAAGAAGCTTTACAGTTACGTCATTTTTTGCTTCAGTTTTTTATATTGTGTTTACACTTATACTTAAAATGATTACAATTGAATATACTATAGTAATTAATAATGAACATACACTATTAACTCTAAAAACGTAGTATTTTGGTGTCCGTTAGTCTTTTACTTGTTATTTTCTGCTCGTCCTTATAAAAAAGAAAGGTTTTCTATCATAGAATAAATTGTATTACTTTTCAACCAAAGATTCGAAAAAAATAAAGATGTTATTTAAGTATTAAATTTGGTCTGAAATAAACTGCAACCAAAATACGAACTCGCAAAAGTTTCACCTTGTTTTCCTAATACTGAGATAAAAAAACAACTTCATATACAAAAATACAAAGCCTTTAATTCGGTTACCAATCGTAATCAAACTTTTTCCAATCTTCAGCTGTGGTACCAAAACTTCTAAACGGTTAGAAGTTTCTAAAGTCATAAGTTATCAAATTTATCTTTGTTTTCGCTTTCGCTGTAGGCAAATTGGTGCAGAATTCATTCAATTACCTTCAAAGTTCTTTATTTGTGTGAGAAAGAGCATTAAAAGAAACGATTAACGTTTAATCCAACGGGATAGACTTCTCAAACTTTGCAAATTATTATTGGCTTGCTTTTCCGCTCATGAAAGTGCGGGAGGAAATTATTTACTAAAATAAAGTAATATTTTTTTTAGCTGAAGAGATATTAATTGGGTGATGATCTTTTTTAGGGTTCCGTACCAAAACGGGATTTCATTTATCAAAGATAAATATTTTAACGATTTTTTTTTATTTTCTCTTCAATAATACCCCCTTAACATTTATTATAGTAAACAATATAAAGGATAAATTTAAATAATACATTATTAAATAATTCACAAAACGTCAAAATTAATTACAATTAAAAACAATGTCAAATTATTACCTATTATATTATTCAAATAACCCGCCCCTCACTGTACCTGGTGCAAAGGTGCCCATCACACTGGCAGCATTACCACGCTGGATGGCAATGGCCAATCTCTGCACCAGGAACGAGCCGGAGCGGGAGTCAACACCTCTGTCCCGAATCCTGCGCCCTAATTCAGCAACCAAACTCTTGACTTCTGCGCCCCAACTGCCCATAGTTTCTACAGCAATGGGCACAAAGTAATAATGTGGCTCCATTGACGCGTACTTCAGTCGCTTTTTACTGGCAGCATCCTTTGCAGCTGCTGCTGGTGCGTGGACGGTGCGACTCAGGTGCGTAGCGGCGACAGTACTGACGCCCACACCAGGCACTTAATATCATCGAAATACCCATTAATATATAACCCCAAACTTGGTCGGCCTTATAAACGTGGAATAGTTTTGGATTAACTAGTAATCAGCGTTTGTCTTTTTCGATTGAAATCGATAATTCGATGGCAAAAAAAAAACTATCGTTGGAGTAATTAATCCAAAGCTACAGCAGATATGATAATAGTGCATACTCTGTTAGTACAGCTAGAAAAACTGGCCAAGAGCGAGTTGGTATTGTCACAATAAGGCACGGAACCCTCGTACGGTGAGTCTGACTCGCACTTTATGTTTATTTAGATCAGTGCGCTAAATCCTGGGCTATTTATATTTATCCCCAAGAAAATGTTGTCCATGGTTAGGTCGTTAAAGTTATACGCAACATTTAATCTCAAAAATGCTCAGCTTAGAGGGAAATATATCCAAGTAATCATCCTTGTGACAACTTCTACCATAATATACCGTCAAGACAGTACCATAATTCTTTAACAAGGGTATATAATATTATATTTATCTATACAATATAATAAAGAGGAAAAATTTTATTTTGAAAGATGTTTGTTTGCTTTGAATAGGCTCTGAAACAACTCAATTGATTTAAAAAAAAATCCACGGTTAGGAAGCTACATTATCCTCGGGCGACATAATAAAGCTACATTTTTTTCTTTTTTTATACTCGTGTGAAGTCGGAACGATCCGCTAGTAGGTCATATAATATTGAATTGTGTGACTCAGGATGCTCTTTATATCTTTATAGATTTCCCATAACAAGATGAAAAATGAAAGTGATCCGCGTGATCGTTCATTGGTCAAACACTTTCTTCACAAGAGAGATAATGTTGATTTCTACAGCTCATAATATGCTCGGTAAATGCGCAGAGACCATAGTCCAAGTTTTGCTCTCGAAAAGTCTCGATACTCACGGCCGACTGCTCACCGGATGCTGTGCCATTTGCGTCAGTTTTGGCAAAGAATAATATAACTATTCTGTGATTCCCAATTCACTCGCTGGGGGCGCTTCTTGTGAAACGCACAAAAAGGTCTGAATATTTATACACTATTTGCGAAAAACTGACACAAATGAGTCAGCATCCGGTGAGCTGTCGGCCGTGTGTATCGAGACTTTTCGAGACCAAAACTCGGACTAGGGTCTCTGTTGTACATACGTCACTGACTCTCTGTACATTGGTTTATTGTAGCCCTTGTTGAGTTCCTTCTTGTATCAGAAATAGGGCTACGAATTTCACAGACATTGTGTTCCGAGTGAGAGGCGGACTTTTTGGACCAACAAGTTTTTGTATTGACCTTTGCTTAGCATAAATTTACTTCTACCGGACATTTCTTTTACTATGAAGGATTTAGCGTTTTGAGTAAATATATTTTCACTATTATCAAAAATATTTAGTTCTTTGAAGTGAAAAATAAGTGTGACGATTGTGGTTGCCCAAAACCATACAACCAATATTGATTTAATATAAAATAGGGTAGTACAGTGATACGTTTTTTAACGATTAATAAAATACGCGAATTGGTTAAGATAGCACTTCACACCAAAAGACTCTTCTGTGCGAAAACGTGAATCATGCAATCAAATAATTACTTAAGTTAATTTCAGTTAAAGTTAGAACCGTTAAATCATGTCTTGAAAGAAGGCATGTCGTGAAAGTCGTACGAAAAAATAAGCTTCGACAGACTCAGAGGTGAAAGAACGTGTTGTATTTCTAAGAAGCTTTACAGAACCGATAATATTATAACCGGCCCAAAGAACGAGCGTTGACCTTTTATGGAGTCAACCTTTTATTTATAATGCAAAGTGATACATTCTTGAATTATTCATGAACATTGGAAGACACACTTGCGTGTCGTTCCTCACTCAACCTTTCAAAAGTCCACTCGACTCTAGTTCTTGACAGGTCACCGGATAATGCATAAGGTCACATGGATAATCCATTTTCCATTTCGAAGGTAATGTTTGGATAAGAAAGAAGGAACGAAAGAAAATACATTTATTCAAGACGTCACACAACATAACATTTTACAAGTAGGTACTATAGGTAAGTTCTACAATAAGATAAACAAGACAAAAAAACACAACTATATAAGATACTAACACACAATGTTGCGTGATGTCATGAATCTGTCATAGTCCTGACTCAGCATGCAAAGGTCGTGGGACCTCATTAACTGATTTGCCGTCGGAAGTTTCATAGATTCATACAGACGACCGTTACCATAACATAATCAGCCGGAAGACATCCACTGTTGCATATAGGCCTCCTCTAATAGGAGGGAAGGGTCAGTCAGCATCTTGGTGATCGCAGAAGATTTTAATGCAGACCGAAGATAATTGTAGCTGCCCATTTTCTGTATATTCAATCAGCCGGCATGTGTTAGGAAGAGATGGGGTGAAACTGTCATTTCAATCATGACTGTAATACTTGTCCGAGAACACACTATATCCGAGGAAGATTTAATTTCCACGTCACTTCATTCTTCAGGAAATATCAATTTTTCTTTGTAGCGTGAATTTCCCAAGTGGTTCTGAAATCGTTTTTTGAAAATAATACACGTATTTCTTATGAACAAGCGTCTCAACCGGTACTTATCCGGTACTAACAGTATACCGCTATTTTCATAATATTCAATCCCTACGAACCGACGATTCATTATTGTACGCTCTGAAATCTATTTTGACTTTTATGCGTGCAATTCGCTGATATATCTGAATCCAAGGTAAGGCACGGTTTTGTATTTGCCAAAATGGATCTATAAAGGACATTGACAGTCTTAGTATGGGGTTTGGTCCAAATACTGCCCAGAAAAAGGAGTACCGGTTTTAGACTCTCTACATGTATAAATACTTGCTCACAAAATATATTCAAAATCTGACCACGGAAATAAAAAAAAAAATGAGTTTATACAGGCTGGGTTTTTAAGACGGGACAGCAAGGGCAGGTACCTTAACGGTTCTATTTACAGGAAAACGTTCTGAGGAGACCATCCATAACTTTTTGTGATATTCTGAACTGTATTCACAGATTTTGGTAAAAATGTACAGTTAGCAAAAAAATGCAAAAACACGCAAAAAATATTTTTTGGCTAAACCATCATATTTCATGAAGGAATCAAAATACTCTATGGGACTACATAAAATCGATAGGCAAAACATTTTTTGCTTCGTATCATGTTTTGCTGACTGTACTTTTTTTTTCAAAATCTGTGAATGCAGTTAGGAATATTACAACGTTTACTCCTTGAAACGTTTTCCTTATTTTACATTATTGCTTTTCTTATTCGAGTAAAACGAGCAAGACGAGCAAAACGAGAAAATCGAGTCAAACTAGTCTAACGAGTCAAACGAGTCATATGAGCAAAAAGAGTAAAACGAGCAAAACGCTCCAAACGAGTCTAACGAGTCTAACGAGTCAACGAGTCAAATGAGCGAAAAGAGCAAAACAAGTCAAAAGAGTCTAACGAGTGTATCGAGTCAAAGCAGTCAACGAGTCAAATGAGCAAAACGTGCTGAACGAGTCAAACGTGCCAAACGAGTCAACGAGTCAGACGAGTCAAATGAGTCAAACAAGGTAAATGAGCAAACCGTGCTGAAAGAGTCAAACGAGTCAACGAGTCAAACGAGCAAAACGAGAAAAACGAGTCTAACGTGTCAACGAGTCATATCAGCAAGAGCAAAACAAACCAAACATACCAAACGAGTCTAACGAGTCAAACGAGTCAACAAGTCAAATGAGCAAAAAAAGAAAAAAAAAGCAAAACGAGCCAAACGTGCCAAACGAGTCAACGAGTCAGACGAGTCAAATGAGTCAAACAAGGTAAATGAGCAAACCGTGCTGAAAGAGTCAAACGAGCAAAACGAGAAAAACGAGTCTAACGTGTCAACGAGTCATATCAGCAAGAGCAAAACGAACCAAACATACCAAACGAGTCTAACGAGTCCAACGAGTCAACAAGTCAAATGAGCAAAAAAAGAAAAAAAAAAGCAAAACGAGCCAAACGTGCCAAAGGAGTTTAACGAGTGTATTGAGTCAAACAAGTCAACGAGTCAAATGAGCAAAACGTGCCGAACGAGCCAAACGTGCCAAACAAGTCAACAAGTCAAATGAGCAAAACGACCAAAACGGATAAAACGAGTCAAACTAGTCAAACTAGTCTAACGAGTCAAACGAGTCAACGAGTCATATCAGCAAGAGCAAAACTAGCCAAACGTGCCAAACGAGTCTAATGAGTCGAACAACGAGTCAAATGATTAAAAGAGCAAAACGAGCCACACGAGTCTAACGAGTGTATCGAGACAAACGAGTCAACGAGTCAAATGAGCAACAAGTGCCGAAAGAGTCTAACGAGTCAAACGACTCAATGAGTCAAATGAGCAAAAAGAGCAAAACAAGTCAAACGACTCAAACGAGTGTATCGAGTCAAACAAGTCAATGAGTCAAATGAGCAAAACTTGCCGAACGAGTCTAACGAGTCAAACGAGTCTAATAAGCAAAAAGAACAAAACGAGTTAAACAAGTAAACGACTTAAACGAGTCAAATGAGTCAAATAAGTCAAATGAGTCAAATGAGTCAAATGAGTCAAATGAGTCAAACGAGTCAAATGAGTCAAATGAGTCAAATGAGTCAAATGAGTCAAGAGAGTCAAACGAGTCAAACGAGTCAAACGAGTCCAACGAGTTAAACGAGTCAAATGAGTCAAATGAGTCAAATGAGTCAAATGAGTCAAATGAGTCAAATGAGTCAAATAAGTCAAATGAGCAAAATGAGCAAATCGAGTAAAACGAACACCCACCCACCACCACGGACCACGGAGGCTGGAATGCAATGGTATGGAACTGAATCGAACCAGGTCGAACCGAATCGATCCGGATCGAACCGGATCGAACCGGACCGAACTGAATCGAATCGAATCGAACCGAATGGAACCGCATCGAACCAAATCGAACCGAACCTAATCGAACCGAATCGAACTGGATCGAACCGGGTCGTACCGAGTCGAATCGAATCGGAGCGAATCGAACCGCACCAAACCGAATCGAACTAAATCGGCCTGAACGTACTAGCTGGTCATCCCCCATTAGGTGTACCGACGTCCTGGTCAAAACCGCGGGGAGCCGATGAATGCTGAACGCAAGCAGCCGCTCAAAGTGGCTTCTATGGAAGAGGCCTATGTTCAGCAGCACACGTCTTCAGGCTGATGATGATGATGATGATGATGACAGTGACGAGATTAAATATTATTCCCATGCTTGTGTCGGGTAAGGTCCCATAGTAGGTAGGTACAAATATAAATATTAAAAAATTAATTAAAAAAAACCCTGGGTCAGATTTTGAAAATATTTGGCGTGTAGTCATAAATGGATATAAGGAACGTAATGCAGGTACTCCCATCACTGGGCAATTTTGGACCTGACCTTGTCAATGTCCTTTCATATTTACTGCAGATATATAACGCTATCTCTTCGGTAATGAAACTTCAGTCTGGCTTTCCCTGGGCGATCGTTATCCGGCGATAAGTACCGAATACTGAAATAGTGGCTACTATTTTTTATTACATTAACGTCGTGTTGCATTGAAGTATACATTATATGGTCAATACTCCCTTACGTCTCGCAAAAAAAAACGTCCAACGTCCGACGTTAGGAAATTCTAAGCATAGCTCTTCATAGCTCGCATGATAAACGTAAAGTTTATTTGATGACTGAAAAAAATGTCATCATCATCATCATCATCATCAACAGCTCGAAGACGTCCACTGCTGAACATAGGCCTCCCCCAAAGAGCGTCACCTTGAGTGGCCACTCGCCTCCTGCATCCTGCATGGCTCCCGGTGGAAAAAAATGTTAATCTGCGGAAAATGTGCGGAATAACCCAGATTTTGTCCTTTGTAGTAGCAGTTCCATCAAAGGCGTGAATATCCTTTTTGTAAAAGTTCAAGTATCGGGGGCAATATCCGGTATATAATGGGCTTTCGCCAAATTGGGTAGTTCGGCCTTGGCATTTACAGCTTTCGAAATAGCGTGACTATCGCTTCTATTCATGTATTTCTACTTCAATATTGTCAAGTCAACTCGGTGGTAGTGATCGATTGTTTGTTGTTTGTTGTTTGATTCAGTGTACACAATGACAGCCTGAATTTTGCTTAGTTAGAGTTTATTTCTCTATTTTCGAGAAACTGTTTGACACCAATGAAAATGCAACATATGTTTGTAACGTGATCCGTGGTGGAGAAAGGTTCTCCTGGAGTGGTGACCACGAACCGGAAGATGAAAGAAAGAAAGAAAGAAAATACATTTATTCGTGACAGTAACACACACAACATTACACTACATAAATGACATTACAAAACAATACACACACAAACAGAAGCAGTGCCAAGCAGCGTATGCCGGCCCCCCACTAGGTGGACTGGCGGTCTGGCGAAAACCACGGGAGCTGATGGATACAGGAGGCGAGCAGCTGCTCAAAATGGCGCTCCCTGGGAGATGGCGGCCATTTTATTTTTGATTTGTTCGGTATGATACGGCAACTGGTTTAAAACGAATCCATTTGTATACTCCTCTTGTTGAACTGTAAATCCGATGAGTTGGGCTTCTAGAGTATCACAGTGATACTCTAGAAGCCCAACTCTGGTAAATAATTTGAAGCAATTTTATTGACTGTGTAAATGTTTATTCCCATCTACCTCTGTAAGATAAGCATTGCCAACTTGGCAATGCTGCCAGCATTGTGGGCACTTTTCTCTCCACCAGCGGTTTGTTTTATTTTTTATATTTTAGTTTTAATGTTTTAGGTATAGTTTAGATTTTAGTTCTAGTTTAGTTTAGTATATATATTTTATGTTATCTAAGTTTTTACAAGAAATACACAATTATGATGAAATTTTGAGGGCAGATAGCTTATAAGGATTTAATATGATACTTTTCAACTGCGGGTGATACCACGAGGCGCAAATCTAGTCTGACACATTTGGTAACATAGTTTAATATAATTATTTAACCTATGAATAGAAAGTGTGGGTTGAAACGATTACCTAAATCACCAAATTATCATCTTAAAGTAATATTGATGAAATAAATTGAAAAGAGGGTAGCGAACCATTGTGAATAATTATGATAAGGTATGATTGATGTACTAGGTATAAAATACATCTGACACAGCTACATAAAAAATCAAAGCAAATTTATCTCTAAATGCCTCCTCGAGCGTAAAAACACCGTTCAATTACCGTTTTTGATTACACAGAGCCTTTTGAGCAGGTTTAACGGAATCCTTTTTGTTTGCTTTGAATTTATTTCTGATCAAATGTTCATTATTATAACAGGAAAAGTGTGCTAAAAGAATCTCTTTAAATACGTGAATACGTTCCGATACTCATAATTTTATTTATTTGTAACTATTTTTATCTTTTTCTGTAAAAAGGACACTGTAGACTTTTTTTTGAACCTAAAGTGTTGGGCCTCTAAGACCGACTAATATAAATTCTGTAATAGCTGCGTGGTCTTTAATGCCGTACCTAATTTAAAATTACACTAAAATAATAATTTGGAGTAGTGATTTTCCCTTTCCTCACAATTTATATGAGGACGGACTCGGATTTATTGCCAACCTTAGAATAAGTACTTAGAGAATTAAATCGCGAAATTTAAACCGTTAAATTGGTGCCATATCTGGCACCGTATCGACGTTCGCGTGGTCATATCTTTCTGAAGACGGTTCACAGAAAGTCAAGCTGGAAACTTAAAGTAAAAGTAACAAAGCAGGTAAGTAAGATTAGAAGAAGTTAAAGTAATTAATGAATTAAATATATTTTTCCTTTCAATTTTAGCAACCAGCGGGATTTGAACGCGCGGGGTTTTTTGCAGGCGGGATTTCTTTATAGATATACCTTAAATGTGGTTTACACTCTAAAAATCATTTCCATGTATTTTTTAATTATTATAATAAATCCCACTGAACAAACTTTTTATTTACTGAATCTATCTTGCAATCTCATTTACTCGCTGCCGTTGCATAACAATATGGTATAATTATGTGGGAACTCCGTGTTGTAGGATGACCGTTCGTTGTTTTATTCTATGCAATATTTATTTTATTAATATTAGTATCATTATAATATTTCGGTAGGTACAAATTTTGCATTTCATGATTTGGACCATAAAAATTTTATTTTATTGAAAAATAACTAAGGTAAATGAAATATTTCCACGAACTAGAGCCAAAGTTGGCCAAGGCCATAGATGGCCTTAGTTCGGTTGGTTGGGTTGGTTAGTAGGGCAGTCGCTCGAAGTGGCTTTCTCTGGGGGAGGCCTAAGTTCAGCAGTGGATGTCTTCAGGCTGATGAAGGCCAAGGTATATTTTTTCATGATCGTCATCATCATCATCATCATCCATCACCATCGTCCATAGAGCGCCAGTTTGCTGCATGCATTTTGCAAATTTGCACTCAACGTCCCCCGGCGATTTTTACATCGTAGATGCACTTGTGGGGGATGGCCAGCCTGTTATACGCTGCGCCTTCCGGCACGTGGTCACCACTCGATAACCTTTCTTCCTCATTGGTTGTCAATTCTACGAGCGATGTGGCGTACCCATTGCAATTTTAAGTTACTAATTCTAAGAACTTTATCGGCAACTTTAGTTTTTCTACGGGTCTCTTCATTTAGTATCTCATTTCACTAAAACCCCGAGTAAAGGTCTCTCCATAACTCGATGCGAGACTTTTTAATGAGGCCGTCCGTAAAAGATCATTTTTCAGTACCATGTGTTCAGGCTCTGCGGTATTTTAGGCAATATGATTAGGTACCAAACACACAATGATTGTCATTATTACCTATGACATGACAATATAATGTCACCTATGTGAAGTACCACATAGGGTCAAAATACCTGGATCAGGGAAAAGGAGATAGAGATCCGAGTACAAAATACCCTCCGTTGTAGTGGAGCCCTGCACAATGTTTTGGTCTAGGTTTTGGTGTTCAAGCTCCACGCAAGCGCACTATAATCCATATTTATAAAACCGTGATTAGGCCAATCCTAATGTAAAGCTGTGAGGCCTGGACACTGGCCCTTAAAGAGGAGAATAAACTTCTCGTTACGGAAAGAAAGGAAGAAAGAAAAAATCTGGGCCCAGTACAAAAAGAGAATGGATCGTGGCGGAGAAGGAAGAATCGAGAGCTTGTCGATCTAGTGGCTGAGCCAAACATCATCGGCGAAATAAAAGCTCACAGACATCGCTGGCTTGGCCACGTTGAACGGATGGGTCAGGACCGGGCGGCGAAACGAGCGTACGCGCGACGGCCAAGTGGCCGACGTCCAGTTGGCCGTCCTAGGTACCGCTGGAGTGATGAAGTGGACAAGGACCTGCGCGAGCTCCAGGCCGAAAACTGGCAAGAGCTAGCTCAGGATAGATTGAAGTGGTGGCTCTTATCATCGGCGGCCAAGACTCATTTAGGGTCACTGCGCCATTCTAGTTAGTTTTTTTTATGTGAAGTAGGTACTTATCTACCTACTCCATTACATATTTGGTGTGGTCAAAGGCCATGTAAGCGTTATTTTTTATGGCACTTTTCCCCACACACATGGTTAACCTACACATACAGGGCAATATCGGTAACAAATTACGTTGTCTTCATGAATATTTCATCATGTGGAATACAAACGATATTTATCTGAAAATTAAACGTGACTGCGCTTCATAAATATAACTTCTTCCTCTCTCAGAAGGCTATGTTAGTATGACTTCAACCGACTATAATAAAATAGGAGGTTCTCATTTTGTTTCATTCATTGAAAGATTTCTGGATGGTTTTCTATAGCGCTTTTTGTAATAATCATTGATTCAACTCTCTATATTATTTTAAAGTTCTGAGTGGCATTTGATCTGTTACGGGTGGCCGTAACACTTAAAGTCAGACAAACTAGCTCGTCACGTCATCTTAACATAAAACATTCAATAAAGTCAGACGTACTTTACGCACGTAACGCAAACGTCTTTTAATTTTCTGATGCAAAACTTAAAAGCATAATTACTGGGTAAACGAGACTTTATGACCTGATTACACAAAGTAGTAATCTGATTACTAGACTGTGTGAAGTCTCAGGATAACGTGCGCAGTGCAGTGTCACGCGAAACTTGAACAGCCAAAAATCCGACCGTGTGGATGGTGGTTAGCGACCGAATTAAGGCACCAACCACCATCCACACGGTCGGATTATACACCAACCCGACCAAGGTGAGACAAAGCCGACCGTGGTCAGTGGTTGGTCCCGATCGTCTATTTGGCTTTTTATCTTTTTAAAGTTTCGAGTGACACTGCAACTGTTATGTGCAGCCGTGTCGCTTAACATCAGCTAAACGACTAGCTTGTCGCGACATTCATTTTCATAAAAAAAAACCGGTTTAACCTATCATGACATACCAGGGCGGCTGATAAGTTCGCGGCCTAGGTTACTTAATGAAAGAAAAGTTTAGTTTTTTAATTTTTATTTTTCAATATAATCACCCTCAAGTGAAATACACTTCTCACATCGTGAATACAGTGCCTTTAAACCATTGAAAAAATATTCTGAAGATTTCCCTTGACTCTCCACGGCTGACTTCATTTCGTTGTCATCCGAAAATCTTCGCCCCCTTAACTCCTTTTTCAGTTTCGAAAAAAGAAAAAAGTCACTGGGAGCCAGGTCCGGACTATAGGGGGGATGGTTAATTTCTGCGAACCCAGTGGCTTTTAAAGCATTCCTCGAAACGCGAGCGGTGTGAACGGGCGCGTTGTCTTGCAGAAACAACACACCGCGCGCCAATTTGCCACGTCTCTTCTGTACGACTGCTTCACGTGCCTGACCCAATAAATTGGCGACTATTCATAGTAGTTCCTTTAGGCAAGTAATCAATTAGTAAAATTCCCTCGCAATCCCAGAAAATAGTCGCCATAATCTTAGAGGCCGACTTTTCCACTTTAAACTTCTTTGGTGGTCTTTCTCCTTTTTTAATCCATTGCATAGACTCTTGTTTGGACTCCGGATCATACTGACAAATCCAGGTTTCGTCTACTGTCACAATGCGGTTACAACCACCATCCAAATCGTTCTGACACAACTCCAAAAAATCCGTACAAGTCGCCAGTCGTCGTTGTTTGTCGAATGGTGTGAGCATTCGCGGTACCCACCGCGCACAAATTTTTTTCATGTGTAAATTTTGGTGTAAAATTTCTCCGATTCGCTCTTTACGCCTCTGTAACTCTTCAGCTATCTACCACAATTTTAGTCTTCGATCAGCCAATACTAATTTTTCAACTTTTTTAAAATTTTCTTCGGTCACTGCTGTCACAGGGCGGCCCGGGCGGGGGTCGTCTAGACAGCTCTCTCTTCCTTGTTTAAAAAGTCGAGCCTATTTTTTTTACCATTGTATATGATGGCCCGAAATCCTGAAGAACCGATGACATTTCTTCAAAAATGTCTTTCGGCGAGTTTCCTCTTTTTACAAGGAATTTAATCACTGCGCGGTGCTCAAAATTGCGAGAATTTTCAGTTTCGGTCGACATGGTATTGTTGCTTGTTCCAGGTTTAAAGTAATAATGAACCAAATTGAACAAATGGGTGTTATTTATACTATTAATAAGTGCCGCAAGTTGTGCTATCAGTAACGAGATGATACCTTTTCGCTAAGTACCTTAGGGCGCGAACTTATCAGCCGCCCCTCGTATTAACATATTTTTTTCATTCATGCTTTATAAAAATTTCAATGACTTTTCCAAACATTGCCTTTATCTACTTGATTTCCTCGAGTTCAAAGAAAAGTCACGAAAAATAAGTCAGCCGTTTACTTAACGTCGAGTTAGACAATCGTTTTCCTTTTACTTATAGAACACCCTGACAGGATTTGTCAAGATTTTAATTGGCTGAGAAAGAAACACTTTTAATGAGGTGTCATCAGGAATTTGAACATTTCCTTATCGAAAAAGAAAGGTACCCTTAAAATTAAATTAAAACAGATGGCAGAAATGTCACGAAAACGACACAAAATTTGTTTTTAGAATAGATAAAATAGATATTCGGGCAAATACCTCGTATCATTACGTTTTTGAAAAATCGGATACAGTTATTAGCGCCATATTTGAGAATAATAGGTACACAATTTTCACTACGGAAGAAGGTGGACTAAAGTCGTGTGTAATTTCCACGACTCGGTAAAGCGCAGTTGAGTTGTAATGAGTTTTTTGCAGTTCAAGTCAGAAAGAACATGTTAGTACAGAAACGCGCAAAAATTGCGAAATTATATAGCCGTGGGATGTATACTCTATATACACTTACTACCTTTATACGATGCACGTTTACACTGAAAATTTTAAGCGAGATTTTGGTGGCACGTTCAACATTCGCGTTATCATTTTACACGGTTAGAGCGTAAAATTCTAGCCACGAAGAAAATTAACCCGACTGACGATCTGTTAAAACAAAATTAGGTGTACATAGACTTGCTTTATTCTTTTGTTTTCCAAAATGTTTTTTACAGCCTAATTGTTCTACTCAGCTCGGGCGGCATGTGCAGCGGCTGAAGACCTCAAACGGAGAAAATATGAATCCTTAGGCGATGGTTACATATTTGTTCCGTTTGGGGTTGAAACAATGGGTCCCTGGGGTCCGCAGGCGCGGCTCCTTGTCAGGGAGCTGTCCAGACGGCTGGTCGAGGTGACGCGTGACCAAAGGGCTGGCGCATACCTCGGCCAACGTATCAGCCTCACAATTCCACGAGGGAATGTCGCCAGCTTTTTGGGTACGCTCCCCGCAGAAAGCAATCTAAATTCCGTGTTTTATTTATAGCAATTTTTAGCGATATAGGCTTTTTTATTAGGTTTTTCGTTTTTGGTTAGGTGTACATATTTATTGAATTAGTTTTAAAAGTTATTTAAGTTTAGTTTAGTGTGGAAAATTCACACATCGCCATCTAGCCCCAAACTAAGCATAGCTTGTACTATGGGAACCAGATAACTGATACAATACTTATATACTTTTTTTTTGTTTGTAAATACATACATAGAATACAATATAACACCCAGACGCAGAACAAACATCTATGTTCATCACACAAATGTTTGTCCTGGGTAGGAATCGAACCCACAGCCCTCAGTTCAGAAGGCAGGCATACTACCAACTGACCTATCGGGCCCGTCAACGCCCGTAGTATATATATTATGTTATTTAAGTTCTACAATTGTTCTATTTTCAATTTGTTGTAAACCTTTGTTTTTTTTTTTTTTATCAGACTTATCTAGCATTTGGCCACGCTCTCACCTGATGGTAAGTGACGATGCGATCGAAGGTGTAGCATGCTAGCTAAGTAAATACCTATTCACTCTTCTCTTGAACACGCCCGGGTCATATTTTGCCGGAAACACAGACGCTGGCAGGGCATTCCATTCCTTAGCAGTTCGAAGAATCAAACCGCTTGGTACGAACAGGTGGTATTTCGACCATGAAAGGATGGCACCTAGCCGAGCGTCTAGAGGTCCGGTGGTGGAATGGTGACGGGGGAATCAGATCGTGCAGTTCTTGTGCACATTCACCATGGTGCAACCTGTAAAAGACCGACAGACATGCCACTTTACGTCGGTGTGTCAGACTCTGAAGCCTTTCAGTTACCAAGGAGTCGTCACCAATGAGCTTTTTGGGACGCCTTTCTATTGAGTCCAGAGCCTCAAGCTGGTACTTGGCAGACCCGTCCCAGAGGTGGCAGCAGTACTCCATACACGATCGGACTTGAGCTTGGTAGAGATTCAGAAGCTGTCCTGGAGTGAAGTACCGCCTTACCTTGGACAAAATGCCGAGTTTTTTAGAAGCTACTTTGGCTTTGGACTCAATAAAGGACCCAAAATTTAGGTTTGACGTGAGATCCACACCTAAAAGCTCTAGGTGATTTCCAACGTGAACCGATGCACCACGGAATGAAGGAGACAAGTGGAGGGGGCTTTTCTTAGCAGTAAATAAACATGCCTGTGTTTTTGCAGCATTAAACCTAACCTGTTATGGGCGGTCGTATTGCTTAACATCAGGTGAACGACCAGCTCGTCACGTCATTCGTTCCCATAAAAAAAAAAAAAAAAAAACCAGGTTAGCATCGCCCCAATCGGACACCGCTTCCAATGCCAGGTTTAAGCGCTCAACCATCGCCTCTCTCTCATTTCGGACATCGTCCCTACTGGCCCGGGCACTGGACATGTATCTTTCAACAACGGTAATGTCGTCTGCATACCCAAAGGTCCCGGGTTTTAGCAGATCGTTGATGTGGAGTAAGAAAAGCGTTGCTGAAAGAACAGACCCCTGAGGAACACCAGCATTAATAGCCAATTGATCGGACAAGCAGCCATCAATAACTACTCTTAGCGATCGTTCCCTCAGAAAGTCAGATATCCAAGTGCACAGTCCAGTAGGTACTAGTAGGCTAGAACTAGATGTTCCGTTTATTTGTTTTTATAAGTCATTCGTCAGTTTCGATTTCAGTCGGTTTAGTAGGAAGTAACTGGATTGCTCGCAATTTACTATATCTTCGGTGTTACCGTTTAATACTCATGCGGCCTTATCAATAAACGGGGAAGTAGCTTTGGATTAGTTACTTAAACTTTTGTCTTTATTTGCCATTCGAATATCGAACTTGATCGAAAACGACAAAAGGTGGTTTAACTAGTCCTAATCTACCCCACGTTTATTAATAAGGCCGGTGGGGTTTCCTTGAGGGAAACGGTTAACTTATTCAAAAATATTGTTATTGTAATGAAAAATTCCAAATTCTCGAGGACGCCTTTGTACTTTCCGTTTGAGATATTTGTAAGGAACCAATTACTAATGTTAACAAAGATTTATCTGACGTTTGTCATGTTTTATTATTCGATTTTTGTCTACTTTTCGTGCGAGGAATTCGTCAGACCTGATTTCTGAATTTTTAGGCCACCCATATGCTTCTGAATTGGCTTGACGACTGGATTCTTACGATAGTAGCCGGGACATTCCCTCCGAAACACGGTAGCGGTCACCCATCCAAGAGCTTTGCTAGGAGCACAACGAAAAAAAAACATCATCATCAAAAAAACAAGTCAAGTTACACTTTCGCGCGTTCTATTGTGAAAATGTTAAATATTGTTGCTAAAAATTCACTGGGTAGTTTATAAAGCAAGCATCTTATTTAATACTAGTAAGAGTATTATAGTAAGCTAAATAACATTATAATCGTATTTGAAATGATGTCGAGTGACTGAATCCACTTATATTTTATCTAGTCTTACACATTTAGCATCAACTAAGGGTGGGTTTTTTCCTCTATAGTTAAGGTAACCGATGGTCAAAAATACTAAGAAATTTTGACCATTGGTTTAATTTTTCTTAGAATAGATGACTTTAGCTACAGAGCAAAAGACCCTAATTTACGCCACTGGTGCTGACTACCTTTTTACCTTTGTTAAAAGCAGATTTCACGTTGGCTGTTACATTAAGTGCCTTCGCTAAGATTTACCGCTTGGTTCGGGAATGTAAGGATTACAGGAAGAAGAATGTAAAAATAAGGACGTGAATGGACTAAGATTTTTTCTGCGTGGAGTCTTCGGTTTATTTCCTTATTCAAAGGTTTGACTGCGAGTTTTGGCGGGAACGCGGAAAAGTTTACGTCGTTGCATTATATTATTTTTCAAAACTTTTGCCTTTTCCTGTGTTAATGTTTAAAATCGGTAGCCTTTTCCGCATTAAGTGCTGAATTACGAGCATGAGTGAGGGCAAGTGATATAATGTGGTTGCTTCCAAAACTCCATAGAAGCTTCTAGTAAAGTTGCCACCACTTTGCTGGAGCATGACTTAGACTGGACTATGACTATGACTAGGACATGACTTTGCGTGAAATATTTTATAACACGGTGAACATATAATACTTAACACTGGCTAAATACACTATGTGTGAAACCAAAATCTAAAAAAAAAGTTTGACTGAGCTGTTATTTTAAATATATTGAACCATGTACTAACGCTTTCGGAAAATTACCTTCCTTATCTCTATATAAATGCCAAGTTTCTTCTATGGTGCGAGTAGATTTTTCAACAGAGCATTTTGCTCCTTGTTTATTCGTTGTTTTGGTAAGCAGCTGTCATAAATTCGGAGAATTCGTTAGGATCTTTGACCATTGGCTATAATAACCACTGATCGAAACATCCTAGATAACCAGAGGAATAATCAGGTGACTGATTGTCAACGTCAATTCGTTGCACGCCACGTCACATTGAAGTCACCGGGGCGGCATATCAAACGAGGTTCGCAATTGATGTCCACTCATCTCTTTGAAATGATGAGTTAATGTCGACGGCCTTTTCCACTGCAATCTCAGGTAGCTATTTAATATTCATCTATCCTTCTATAAAAATAGATGAATATTAAATAGCTAACTGAACGAAAACTAATAACGTAATAAACTGACTAAATACTTAAACATCTACTTACAGGTAGTTTTTGGGTTTTAAGCGCTAACTCCTAAACTACATAACGAATGCTAATAATTTTTTTTGAGAGAAATCTACACTGTATCCCTGAGTGACATAGGCTTCGCTTTATTGCAAAAATCTCTCATTGCATGGGTTCATTTCATTGTGGTACAAGCTTCCATCCACAGTTATGTTTGCTTCCCGTTTGGTACCACTTAGCTCTGTGTGTCAGGATTGAACGGATAGTAATGGGGCAGGTCAGCTATACTCTATATTAGAGTTATTATTATTATTATTTAATTAGTTATTTTGCAATTAGTATCCCTTTGCTTTGCGTATGGGAAGCAAAACAACTGTTTTTGTAGGATAACTTTGTTCATAAAACATCAAATATAGATAGATAGAGATAGATAGAGCACTCTTTATTGTTTCACAAATAAACATACAAATAGGAATAAAATAAAATTTACGTACTAGTGCAACAATGGGCGGTCTTATCGCTGACAGCGATCTCTTCCAGACAACCTTTGGATGGACAGTATCAGTAGAGAGAATAAACGGCGGTGCAAAACAATTTAATAGATAAAGCAAATACAGATAAATAACTAAATACTCAACGAGATAAAAAAAAACAATTACCTAATTTGGTACTAATAAATATACCTACATCCAAATACGTATATACATTATAATACAATAAACTAATACATAATTTTTAAATGATGATAAGTAGCAGTAAATAATAAATAGCAGCAATTATAACGACAGATAGTAGTGATGCACCATACTTTTAAATATGGTCAATGACTTAGCATGTCTAATTTCTGTGGGAAGCGCATTCCACAACCGGACGGCTTGCACCGTGAAGGATTTATCGTAGAACTGGGAGGTATGGACGGGAGGCATAAGCTGGAGAGTTTTGGAGGAACGCAGGGACAAGGGGTGGGTCTGGTGTAAGAACTTGAAGCGTTCTTTGAGATAACAAGGCGTGGAGGGGATAAACAAAATAGTGTAGAGGAGAGATAGAATACGAGCATTCCGGCGAGATCGAATGGGTAACCACTTCAGCTTTTTGCGAAACTCGGAGACATGATCATATTTGCGTAGGCCATATATGAATCTAATACAGAAATTTTGTAGCCGTTCAAGCTTATTTAGCTGTTCCTGGGTTAAATCTGGATATGCGGCGTCTGCATAGTCAAGAATTGGAAGTAATAGAGATTGTGCTAGGGAAATTTTGGTGGTAGTGGGCAGGAAGTTACGCAACCTTCTGAGCGATCCAGCAGACGCAAAGATTTTGCGGCTCGTTTCAGCAACCTGGGGCACCCATGATAGTTGCCTATCAATAAGTATCCCAAGATTTTTCACGACGTCGCTAATAGGGATTGGAGTTCCGTCAAAAATCACCTGAGGGAGACGGAACCAGTCAATTTTTGATATCATCCTAGAACTTCCAATTACAATGGCTTGCGTTTTAGCTGGGTTTACACTGAGGCCATAAGAGTGGCTCCACTCTAATATTTGTCTGAGATCACTGTTAATGACCTCAATGGCATTAGGCAACTGCTGGAGAGGAGCTTGTGTGTAGATCTGTAAATCATCTGCATAAAGGTGGTAGGAAGAAGAGAAATGTTGAGAGATTGAATTAATAAATACTGAAAAAAGGAGAGGAGATAAAACGCCGCCCTGAGGCACACCAGCAGTCGTGTTACACCACGGTGAGTAGGACTCATCGATGCGAACACGTTGCCGACGACCATACAGGTAATTACGAAACCAATCAATTACCGTTGGAGATATGTTAAGTGGGCGCAGGAGTCCTAGTAAGATATCAAAATCAACGTTATTAAAAGCGTTGCTGAAGTCCAGTAACGACAGCACAGTTAAGTTTTTATGTTCCATGCCAAGACGGATGTCATCCGTAATTTTTATTAAAGCTGATACTGTACTGTGGCCAGGACGGAAACCGGATTGGAAAGGGTTAAGGAGGTTATTACGGATTAGGAAGGACGTCAACTGTTTATGAACGAGCCGTTCGAAAACTTTTGAAAGGAAGGGAAGAATGGATATGGGGCGGTAGTCAGAAAAAGCAGAAGGATGGTTTTTTTTAGGAAGAGGGATAATCTGTGCTTCCTTCCAAACAGAAGGAAAATCAGTAGCCGAAAATGATGTGTTAAAAATATACTGAATAACGGACAATACTTCATTAAGTACAAGCATTATCATTTTGCGGCTGATACCGTCACTACCGACAGCATTTGACGTAATGGACTCTATACCCTTCTTAACATCACAAACGGTAACTTGTTGAAATACAAAAGAAGAATGGTCAGGAGTTGGAATAGTAGAAAGATGTAATAATGTAGCAGCTTTTGTAGGCCCATCAAAGTTGGCAGAAGAGGAAAAATGTTGATTAAGCGCATCAATATTCAAGTCTTTAGGGACGCTGTCGTGGCGTGACTTGCCAACTCCTAATGACCGGAGGAACTTCCAGACTTTCGCAGAATCATCAACTTCAAGGGAACTGTGGATATATCGGCGTTGTGCATCCCTACACACCTTATTGCAGTGATTTCGATACTTAGCATATTTTTCTTTGTTAGCGTCAGTAGGTCTGCACTTCATTCTTGCTTTGGCCGATATTTTCCTACCCATAACAGTCCGGATTTCGGGCGTGATCCACGGTGCAGGCAAGTGCTTTAATTTGACTGGTCGTAAAGGAGCATGGGTGTCGTACAACTGTGTAATGATTTTATTGAAACTGTCGACTTTGTGGTCAATAGAAATCGCACTAACTACGTCAGACCAATCCAATTCGCTTGCGTCCCTACGCAAAGCATCGACATCAATACCACCAAAATTCCGTTGCAGAAGAACTTTGGGCTTAGCTTTGGGCGGACGGATTTTATAGGAGAGGTAGATCATATCATGATGAGAGAATGCATCCGCCGCACACTGACCATGCTTACTGACGTGGACTGAAGATGACACAAGTATTATGTCTAAGAGAGAAGGTGTGCAGTTTGGCAAAAAATGCGTAGCGTTTAACGGAAGAATGGTCAAATTGCTAGCCCTGATGATAGAGTTAAAGGTTGAAGACCGGGAGTCCTGTTTAAGAAGGCAGGTATTAAAATCACCCATAATGATAGTATGGTCGAAAGCAGTTGAAAATTTTTCTAAAAGCTGTTCAAATGAGGAAAAATAGTTAATACGGAGCGATGGGCAATAGTACACTCCAAGTAGAACCTTAGTGTGATTGATATTAATTTCCACGAAGAGGTGTTCACCAGCACTGGATGGGGGTGGCTGCGCTGACATACTTACCAGAGTGAAAGGAATGTGTAAGCGGAGATAAATAGCCACGCCGCCACCGCCACTTCCAGTGCGGTCGTTCCGAATTAGTTGAAAGCCTGGCAATGAGTATGAAATAGAAGGAAGACAGGGTTTTAGCCAAGACTCTGAAATTAAAATAGCGTGAATATTTGTATGCTCAAAAGACGCCTGCATATCAGCAAAATGAGCCGGAATGCTTTGGGCATTAATGTGAAAAACGTTGAAGTTTTTTGGTACATCGGTAAGAATTGATTCTATTGTGTTAGACAGACTGGGAATGCTACAAAAACTATCAAGACTGCTGTTTAAACTACTAGAAGAGCAAATGGAGACAAATTCGTCACTATCGCTATCATGGTACATAATATATACCTAATATATAATTAAATACAATATCAAAATATATATATACTACTTAAATACCTAAAATAATATTATAACTATTATTTAACTATTTTGAACTGTCCACCTGCCAGCTGTGTAAAGAGAATCAACAACATTACAACAAAAAATATAATGGAATTTAAAGAGACAAAAGACTTTTACATACTAATTATGAAGCAACCATACCAATACAATACAACAATAATAATAAATACGAATAATAAAAATAAAAAATTAATAAAACTTGCACGATCAAGAGTGGTTTTTTGAACACAGCAAAATACCCACTTAGGTACCTAGTTAAAATACAAGAATGTTTACCGACTGAGTAACTAAACTGCAATAACAAAACGTTTCGTTACACTGAAATGATAGATTAAAATCAACGACTCATGCTAAAAATGCACCGGAACGCAATACATAATGGAACATTAATGTCATAAAACAAGAGAGAAAGAGAAAAAAAAAATTGTTTTAAGTTAACCATCAAATGTCAAGTCAGAAAAACATAAAAAAGTTACAATTATTAAAAGATGAAGGTGGAAACTAAAACAATTACAGAACTTGACGGTGTGAAAAGAAAATATTTAACCTGCCTACCTCTCCACCCAGTCGGAAATCATACTGTTACATATCGCAAAATACAAGAAAAGAAATGCTTCAGCTTTACTGTTTCTTCGTTACGATGCGTCTAGACTTGGTCGGCGCCACGGTTTCCGCTGCTGCTACCACCGTCGTCGCCGCTGCTGTCTTTGAGGCGGACACCTCCTTCAGCGCGATCTTATCGAGGTCTCCCTGACAGCTAAGGCGATGACGAACTCCGTCAGAGCCCAGGACGAAAACAAACCCCTCCCGTGTCCAGCATTTTGTAATACCGAACTGCTGACGGGCTGCCATGAAAACAGTGTGCCGGGTCTTCGTAAGGAACTCCGAAATAGTCACACCAGACCCCTTTAACCCGGCCTTGGCAGACCAGATTTTATTCCGGAGAGTGATGTCCCGAAGTTTGCAAAGGATTGGCCTGGGTTTATCTGCATTACCTGCCCGTCCCATACGGTGACATCGGTTGATATCACTGATGGCAATCGTGGTAACCTTCAGCCGCTCAACAATCGTCTTCGTGAATACCTGTGCAGTGTCCTCATTAGATACCTCTGGAATACCATGCAGTAGCAGGATTTTTCTCCTACTTCTCATCTCCAACTGATCGGTTTCTTTGGCAAGCAATTCAATTTGGCCTTGGAGGGTTCGCATAGACATAACCACAAAATTTTTAAAAACTGCGAATTCTGCTGCCAGTGTTTCCGTGCTAGTGGTTGCTGGAGATTTCTGCAGCTTGCCCTCAAAGCTATCCATCCTTTTATAGAAGGTTGTCATAAGACCTTCCAGGGATTGCATAACTGCAGCAGCATCCATATTGAAATGTAGGTAGTATACAGTGCAGTGATTTTTAGTTGTGAATTCTTGTTTAGTGACAAATATGTTGGTAGTTATCTTTGTTTATCTATCTAATCTCATACCTATTTGTTATTGTTTCAAATTCCAATTTCAGTTGTTCCGATAGACACTGCAACTGTTATGCAGTGGCCATGTTACTTAACATTAGGTGAACGACTAACCCATCACGTCATCCATTCTCATAAAAAAGCAAGTTTAGAAAAATGTGATAGGCTTGTTATGCCTGGTTTGTGTTTGTTTCGTCTTTTTTTCAGGAAAGTATACTAGAAGTCTTATAAAATATGTTCACGCTAGGCAAAAAGCTCTCCGCTAATAACCTACTGCGAACGACTTCCAAGGTTACCGAGGAGCGAACGTGCGTATCTCACAAAATTATTAATATAGCATCTCGTCAAGTCAACCGCACGACCTGCGCGCACCTGCGACCCTTTCCTCGTTTCCCTACAGCGAGGTTTCTTGTGGTTTTAGGGTGTTACTTATAAACTGGCATCATTATTTAATTTTATGAAGAACGAAATACGATTTTGAATCTTATTGTGAATATCACAAAATTCATCACACGTGATTTCGTCGAATAGAAATTTGAATTGCTACAGAATTTTCTCTAGAAATTGAGAAATGATTTTTTTTCGGAAACCGAGGATAGGTAATAATCATTATCAAAAACGTGCTCCACTTAGTTTCATGAATTTAAAGTTCATCGTTTCCTCGGGCCAAGTCTGTCATCATTAATTGTTGATGATACCCACACTAAATTGTGACATATTAATTGTGTGATAATCGTGGACAAAGGCAACACCAATATCCAGATAGGGAGTTATAACTATTAATTATAAATATTTAATTTATTTATGCACAAATGTTGAGTGTGAAATTATACTAATCTAAACCTAACTACTACAACCAAATTAAAATTATAACAGTGACAATCCAATAAAAAAATAATGAACGCAAACCATTACCAGCAGGCGAAGGGTCCAAACTGCTGGCAGCATTGTGCCGTTGAATGGCAATGCTCGCTCAACCTCACTTCATTCAATTATTTCTCCAAATTCAATAAGTCCTGCTAGGATAAATAATTGAAGAGGAAAAATGATAGGGTATATTATACCACATGCCAACTTTATTTAACTCTTAATGAATGGAAAAGTAGAAGGCAAGCGAGGATGGAGAAGGTCAAGGACCAGCAATTTCTGGTAGGACATAAAAAAAAGAGTTTTTTAATCATCGAAAACATTTGGCCACGGTCTCATGTTTCACCAGATGGTAAGTCATGACGCGATCAATGATGGAGTATGCTTGCTTAGAAAATGCCATTTGTAAAAATATATTAAAGGTGGGATAACATTTCTAAGTCCATAGTAGTATCCCGTTCACACGTCGCGTAGCTGGAATCACTCCACGCGTGAAATCGTACCGCTTCCGACCGAACCTTAAATATTCATGCGGTTTTTACTAGATAAGGGAGACATGTCATAGATAAGAAAGGTTTTCGTTGCGTTGCATATTGATTCAGAGCTCCAACGTTACTAGGTGGTAGGATTTTTCTGCAAAGTTCGTCTGGGTAGGTACCCACCGCTTTGCGAGTTATTCTGCCGCCAAGCAGTAATGTGCAAGCACTACTGTGTTCCGGTTTGAAGGGCACTGTAGCTAGTAAAATTACTGGGCAAATGAGACTTAATGACCTGGTCACACAGTCTAGTAATCTGATTACGAAACTGTGTGATATCTCAGGATGACGTGCGCAGTGCAATGTCATGTGAAACTTTATTATTTTAAAGTTTTGAGTGACACTGCAACTGTTATGGGCGGCCGTGTCGCTTAACATCAGCGACAGCTTGTCACGTCATTCATTCTCATAAAAAAATAAAAAAAAAACGTCTGGAAATGATACGGAGTCTGGATAATACCCATTACAGTTTTTTGGCGCAGCTAGGCTGACCTTTGCTATGTGGTGAAAACCACGGGGAGCCGATGGATGCAGGAGGTGAGCAAAGTGGCGCTCTCGTGGGAAGGCCCATCTTCATCGGTGATGATGATAATGATGAAATTTTTTTAGAGAGAGAGAGAGAGAAAGAGAGACCGAGATAGAAAGATAGAGATAGCGGTTATAAGTATCAAGTTACAGAATTGTATACATGACATGAAAAGCCAATCTGGAACGAAGGAAATCGCTGAAACTCCCCCAATTCAATATTATTGTAAACCATCTGACAGCCGCCATTATGGTTTGAAAGTTTCGTCCAATTAATTTCTGCCAAACAAGCCACTATATCTGTGACTCCACCATAGTCAAAAACAACCTCTTAATTTCAAAAACGAAGAAGAAATAGATTCACGAATATAAGTAAGTAGGTACTATGGAATTGCCTTGGGTTCACTACATTTTTTTCCAAAGAAATTCTATAAATAGAATATAATTACTATAAAAGTCCCTTGTTCTTTCCTTACACAAATGGATAGAACAATGCTCAAGTATCTACCCACTCGCAAAAAGCATTGGGAAAATTAACCGATCGAACCCTGGCAACAAGTTAACGGCTAATGGTTATGTCAACGCTTGTAGCTGCCGGACGGAGATGTAATTTGTTGTTGGAACTTCTGCAACTTAATTAACTACTCTGTGGTAGTAGACAGTTGGGAAGCAGATAATATTTATTAATACTATAGGACTATAGGTTGGTATATGAGGATTATTAGAGATTGTCTTGCCGGCCTCCTTGTTTCCAGCTAACTATGATCACCACAAGGTCTTACAGCATTATTACTTCAATATTACTTCAATCATATATTGACAAATGACATAAAAGTAAGAATACTTTAATGTTGCTAGCCAGAGCAGTTTTGATGACGTCACGTTAAATCGTTCACTCAAATACAACTGTCATGTCATACCTTTACATCATGTTGACACTGACGTGCGACAGTGATAACGCCATGGATAACGCCATATAAAAATGTAGACGTCTCGTTCACACGCAGGAATACTTTATAAGTTCATGGTACGAATTTGAACAATATATTGTAACCTTGAAATAATAATGCCATGAAACATTATGGTTTTGTATTAGCTTGTAGTAGCCCAGCTGGTCTGGGTGTCTTCAAGTCAGTATCTTCAAGGCAAGTATGCACCATCGTTGACCGCGTCGTCACTCTCCATCAGGTGAGACAGTGGTCAAATGCTTTGCCTATATAGCATAAAAAAGACGCCTGAGGTCTATTTGGGATATTTAAATTATCTGTCCTCACATAATTGTATTGTACCAAAAAAATCAACATACAAAATTGAAAGTAAATCACAGAATACTATTTTAGACTTGAGTGTTGTATAACTGTAACAAAATATAGAAGTCTTGATAGTTATATTTGGCATAATTCAAAAATAGACCACGTATACGTATATACGTAACTGTTAATATTTGTTTTGTAGGTACAATTTTTAAGTACTTTAGTGTTAGAAAAGATTTATGATCATAAAATAATGTACCTAATTTATTTAAATAGATGTAGTTCTATTGAAGGTCTATAATAAATACGCCCACAGCATACAAACTCTAAAATACGTGGCGGTCACAACGTTGACTTCCATGATTTGTTTGACAGTTTCAAACCAGAAATGACTTTAATTAATACGGTTACCAGAACAAAAGTAGCAAGTTTTCTAGTGGTTAAACTTTGGCAGGGCAAATTCCCTTCTGAGCAAACTGATAGACCATGAAATGAAGTTACCTACGTTCGCTTTATATGCTCCTCTACAAGAGTAGCTTTTCTATTTATTTTAATTACCTAATTATAGTTTTATTTTAATAATCAACAAATACCCTGACAGTGTGATTCAAGGATTTTATTTTGTGTAGGGAAGGTAAATAGTATATTTACAGAGTATTATTATGTAATTTAGTATACATTTTACTAATAAATACTTTTTTACCTATAATATTATGATATTTATTAACAGATTTTATTAGAAAACAATAAACAAAGCGTCAGTATACATTAGCTAGAGAACATAAAGACTGTAAACTGTATACCTATGTACAATTGTACAATAATCACCTATAACAAACCTCTCCCCGTAGTTTTTTATGTAGCTCATACTTTAAGAAGAGTACATGTACTTATTTTAAAATCCACAAAAAAAAATTCGGCCATCTCTCAAGACTCAGAAATTCAATAAAGGACCTTTTACCAAAACCAATAAAGCCTTGAGGTTTTTAAATTGAATTTTGCCGTTGTGTGCACATATTTAGGCGGACAACTGTGACTGATGGGCGGGCGCCCCAATTGAATCGACGCGTGACATAGGGCGGTTGTATTTAGTTTCACTCTGTTTTGGTTTCAGGAGGATTGTAAATTAAATATTAGCCAGATTTATTTACGTTTTAGTTTTATAGCCGTGTCATTTGTAAAATATTAAGCATTTTTAATAAGTAACAAAAAATGTGAAGAAGATAATAATTTGGGGTTTGAACAAACCTGTTTGAACCCACAACAAAGGAATTTATCGCCAACATACTAAATTACCCTTGCTTCAAAATTGTTCTTACGATTACAAATTCCAATATTATTTACAAATATTTGATTGCCCATTAAATTGTTTTCAGTATACATAATGTGAAAGCATTTATTTTATCGACCATTTATGATTTAATTTTACGAGGGTATTTCCTTATCTGTAAAGTTGAATAGTAAACCTTTTTATAGCCACTGATGTAGAACAATGTCAAATGCTTGCAAATAACCACTTTACACGACACGACACGACACGACTCATTGCGATTAGAGGACATAACGACGCATAATTCTATGAAATTGTATGGCACACTGTCCTGACCCCTTAGCATGCGCACCGTGAGGCAATTTGTCTTCGTTATTAGAGTGAGAGATACTTATACTATGTTGATGGGCGCTACCGTAGTCTTGTCACGGTCTCTCACGCAGTGTTGCCAACCCTAACAGCCTAAAAAACAGTACGACAGCCTAAAAAAACAGTAAAAAACAGTAAACATGGTATTTCTAAACAATAAATCTACTGACATATTGTTTATTAACGGGATATTTACCATGTAATTTATTATATATAGTATACGTTTGTGTATGTTTATCCATTGCTTAGTTAGTAGTATTATAGTAAAACTTAATTAAACAGGTACCTCATGAGTAGGTATGCAATATAGTTAATGTGCACCCCGTCCGTTACGACTTTGATCAATCCTCTCCATCCAAAGGTTGCCTGGAAGAGATCGCTCTTAGCGATAAGGTCGCCCGTTGTTCCACACTTCTTGTAAATGTATTCTTTGTAACTTGTTATTTAATATTTGGTGTGTACAATAAAGAGTTTATCTATCTATCTATCTATCTATCTATCTATCTATATAAATACAAAAAAAATGATGTAATTAATAATGTAATAAATTACATGGTAAATATCCCGTTAATAAACAATATGTGAGTAATGTCAGTGACCATGGAAGTTTAAAATCTTATAATAAATCTACTGTTTGAATAAAACACGTCCACACAATTATATACTCTTTGGTCCACAGAGTACATTGGTAAAGACTGAAATCAAAATTCATAGAAACGGTGTTTAATGTACAATGTATAAACAATCTATATTGCACATACTTTATTTTTATTCCAAAGAAAATTTAAAAAGCGCTCAAAGAAATTAATTACATAATTAATCTTCTTCCGAAAGTGAGCCATGATAGGTATTCAAAGATATATTATGCCACAGATGACAGATATTAAAATAGTAGGATTATGCTCAGCAAGCCATCTTGACTTCACTTTCTTTTGCTATTTGTTTTGGATTTAATGATTTTTGGACTTTAGTTCGTATTTAATCCCTTTTTTTCTGTTTAGGGGGAATTGGTCAAAAGATAAATCACTACTCATTTAAAATGGTACCACTTTCGAAAATACGTAATAAACAAAATAATTGATCTTGCTTCAACTTGCTGAAAACAGAGATATGAAAAATTATTTTCATACTGATAATGATTTACAGGATCTTCCCGTATAATAATGTAGAGTAAGTAATTAAGTTAAAATTAAGCAGCAACTTTTCTATGCGCTATGTTGTATGTGTATTGCGATTTGAATCAGATGACCCTAAAATTATAGAAAAACAGTAGAATTTGTACCTAAAACAGGAAACAGGGTTTCTAATCAAAAAACAGCAAATCTACTGTTAAAACAGTAGGGTTGGCAACACTGCTCTCACGAGATAGTGTCGATAAAATTTTGTCCCGGTACGCATTCTAGGCGGGCAAAGCTGGCCCGAGAATGACGCTGGCGCTGGCTAATGTACCTAGTTGACCCGCTTTCATGTCAGTCAAGAAGTCAAGTCAGGCAAGTTCTACTGAGTACGGCTCTACTGAGCCACCCGTGTCAGCAGCCAAACGCTGCCGTGTTGTGTCGTGTCGTATCGGGTCATTTGAAGGTACGGCCAATGTTGAAATGGCAGAGAAAATAGTAAATATACGTCACATCCCAAATAATGATAGTAGAAATTTGTGCCGTCCAATACTGCAGTGAGTTATATTAACCAAAACCCTGCGATAAATCTGTATTTCCTGTTCCTCGTCCCTTCTACTAACCTAATGACGTATAGTTAGTCATGCAACCCCCGTTCTACCCCAATTTACCTTACGGAAAGGAGGCACAATCTTGACCTTCAATGACCCGAAAAGTGCCGTTTTCGTGGTCACATTAACACAAATCTTAGGCACCATAAAACTAAAGCTTAATGGTGTGAAAACCAGATATAAAGGTACCTTAATGAATTTGAAAACGGAACAAAGAAAACGTTCAATTAAGCCGAGGTCACGGTAAGTCATTAACTAATGGCAGTTTAATCTTTTAAGCTGATTTAAAAACTTGATCACAACTCAACAAAAATTTTTGAATCTTAATGATATTTTTTTAAAGTTCGCTGTTGTAAATAAATCGTACAGTTAGCAGAAGAGTCTTGTAGCTACGTACAGGAAATTGCAGACAACAGCGGTTGAGATATCAATGTCGACGGAAAAAATAGCTCAAGTTACTGTTACCAGATGAATACCGCTACAGCCCATGACGTCAGTATGGGGTGTTACAAAAATTAGGGACAGTATAAGAGATAGCCAATTTCTGTTTTCATTTTGAACCAAATACGCAATTACCTAATGTTGTTAGATACACTTCTTAATTATTAAAAATATAATATACAAGTAATTATGTAAAAAAACAATGAAACAGTGAGATATTGCGTTAGCTCGACGAAACATTGTCGCTTGTTAGTTATCTGTGCTGTGTGTATCTGTGTGAATGTGTTCCGGGCAGAATATCTGATTACTTCTAAATACCATATATGTATATTACTATTATAGGACATTCTTTAACTCAGTTTTGATGGTTGAGACATTCACCATAAAGGCGTATTAAAATATTAGTGTGCGTGAGGTGAAATATGTTGACAGCCTCCGTGGTGTGGTGGTTGACCATGGTCCTCGTAGTTCCTGGGTCCCTAGATACAGGGAATCCTAGTTAGGGTCTAGGATCTATGTATGTGATCGATGAAAAAAAAAAAACTGGCATTTTTTCATACTTGGTTTACTGCGTGTTTGGTCTTCTGGGACGTGATACATACCGCAAAGAAATTGTGCATTGCAGGATGTTTTCGCGGTTGGTTTCAAAATTATATTTTATTTTTATTTTTAAATTCAAGTTTATGATTATTATTATTTTTGTTTGTTTCTTTTTTATTATAGTCAATTTCAAATATATTTAACGCAACAACGCGCGAACTTTTGACCTCAAGAGAGTTAGAACACGAGACTAAAAGTATTCATCATAAGACTAAGAAATAAGACAAGCCGCGGTAAATCTTAGTAAAGCTATGATAAGTGGGGCCCTATATACGCTTGAGTCCCGGCAATGGATACCATAACTTACATCTTAACTTCTTGACAAATTTTACCCATTTAGAATACTTAGGTGCCTTCCACTCGAGCCATTTTTATGAATTGGTTGCGATACTTGTACAAAAAGGCGGTTTTTAACAAATTTTAGTCAATCATGTCGCATACTGAATTTTTTACTGAACATAGGCCCCCCCCGAGTGTCAATTTGAGTGGCTGCTCGCTACCTGCGTCCATCGGCTACACACGGGTTTAACCAGATCGACGGCCCCCCAACAGTAAGGGGCTGGCGTACGCTTCTTCCAGTATCTGGTCGCCACCCGAGAACCTTTCTTCCCCATCTGTTGTCAACTCTACGAGCGATTTGGCCTGCCCTGCCCATTGCCATTTCAATTTGCTAAATAACTACAAAAGATTAAGTTAATGCTGTTTGGCGATCTAAAAACCGTCTCGTGCGAAAAACTAAGCGACTTTATGATACTTTTATGGCATGAATTTCGTTGTGTCATCTAATGTTTTCTTTTAGTTTTAGGTAAGACCTTCTAGCATGGACAATTTTCAAGTAAATTAGTGGTGTTGTCTAGTAAATTTTCCCTAGACATAATTAAGTTTCTACTTTCTTCGTTGGCGTGAACTTTTAATGGGATGCCTCGCGTTAACTCGACATAATTCGTCGCAGCCTAGTCATCAAGTTAATAGACTTGTATTGCCGTCTTGACTAAGTGCAAAGTTTGTTGAAAATATACTAAGTTTATATCACGCCAAAGATGACTTTGTAATCATAATTTAACAATAAACTACAGACATTATTAGATGTCTGTGCAATAAACAACACAATCATAGGTGCGCGCAGCCCGTGACACAATCGACGCGGTAAAATTTTCGTCCAAATCGGTTCAGGAATTTGGCTAACAAGTAGATAAAGTCGCAATTTTATTTATTAGTAGGAATTTGAATGACCTAAATCATGATTTTATTATTTAATACATACCTATGATGAAAATTTCAGTTACCCCAATATAAAGTGCGAGTAATTAAAAACTTTCAGTCATAAATATTTTAGCGTTAAGCTAAATGATTTTCATAAACAGGCTTAATAAAATAAATGGGCTATAACTTAAATTTGACTGAGTTACTTAGAACTTGTGTAAATAAAACATGCTAAGATCTGATGAGAGTATTACTTAATATTTTAACAAAATTCGAACAGAAGCCTTAACTTAGCTTTGGGTTAGGGCCTTACCATCAGAAGCTACCATTATGATCTGTCTTTTGAACTTTGAAACGTTGTCTAACAGTTAGACGTAATTTTCTATACAACAAGTTTTTTTGGACGTAAGCAGTTTAAAACGGTGATATATGCGCGCGACGTGCTTTACGACTAGCAACACAAAACACAAATCAAACTAGCTCATCATGTAAATAAAAAACCACCAAGCAATTCAAAATAATGGGTTGTTGAAGACTTTATGAACTATCGCGGGTGAAGCCGCACCAGGCTGTTTCTTCAAGTTTTCTTTGCAGTTTAACTTTCATCTGCTCTGATATTATAATAGTTTACTACTACCCCAACTTAAAAATACTGAACGCTCATTGGAAGAAGACATCCGATGATCAACAGGAAACCAATAAGCGTTCCGTATTTTTAAGTTACCCCAACTTAAAAATACTGAACGCTCATTTTTTTTTTAAATAAAGTATGTGTGGAGAATTCACACGTCGCCATCTAGCCCCAAACTAAGCATAGCTTGTACTATGGGAACCAGATAACGGATATAATACTTATATACTTTTTTGTTTGTAAATACATACATAGAATACAATATAACACCCAGACGCAAAACAAACATCTATGTTTATCACACAAATGTTTATCCAGGGTAGGAATCGAACCCACAGCCCTCAGTTCAGAAGGCAGGGATACTACCAACTGAGCTATCGGGCCCGTCATTGGAAGAAGATATCCGTAGATCAACAGGCAACCAATAAGCGTTCCGTATTTTTAAGTTGACATGAGAACTTTAACATACGTACGATAAACCAGGCGCATAAGTCTTATAACTATTTTAGTACCTACGCTACTTGCTCAAAAACGTACAACTTAACTAGATAATTCATCTTCAGGAGAAATCGCAGTTTGTGTTTTAAAAATTCATGAAATCTCTTCGTTGATGCGACGACTTTACACCCGATACACTACAGACAAGAAAGTCCACATACAAATCTTAAGATTTCACAAAACAAAAAACATTTTTTTTCCTTTTTTTTTTTTCATTTTTGTGTCAAAGTTATCCGTGTCAGTTTAGTAGATTCCAAGTATACGCAAATCTCAGTTGATACAGTTATTACCTACTTTGGCCCGTCGTTTTTAGATATAGGGTCTCATTTTAAGAGGTTTTGATATTTAATACTCGTAACTTGTGGTCTTGCCAAGTGCGAGTCAGATTCGCGCACGGAGGGTTCTGTACTATTATATATAAAAACATGTCATTGCGGCAACAGAAATACATAAGCTGTGACAATTTCAACTGTCTCACTATCGCAGTTCATGAGACACAGCCTGGTGATAGACGGACAGCGAAGCCTTAGTAATAGGGTTCGCTTTACCCTTTGAGTATAGAACGCCTGATGGTAAGTGACGACGCGGCCAACGATGAAGTATAGTTACCTAGAAGAAATCGGTTCTTTCTATCTACACTTGTGTAGAAAGTTCTCGGATTCGATTGACCGTGTGTCGCTAACTCATTTGAATTTTGCGACTTGGAAATAAGACTCGAAAATTCCCAGATGTTAAATAAATTTTTAACGTTTGCTTAAAATGTGGGTCTACTCCTACCCAATCTGTGACTGAAAATAAAAATTATATATTTCGTTCGGACCATCTCTTCCCGTTAGTGCCGTTAGTAGAGAATGACCAACAGTATTTTCCTCGGTACATTAAAATTTTCCGTGATCACCAAGCCGCCTGCCAAGCGTGCTCATTATGGTGAAAACCTCTAAAATAAGCGTCGAAAGTGACTGTTTATGGGGGAATCTTTCTGTTCAACAGCGGACGTTTTCCGACTGTTGATATATGTTAAGCAAGTTCCCGTAATATTCCGTACTTACTTTTTTTACAAATATTATACTACCACCGTGAAGATGGCTACAACCCATAGACATATATATTAAGGACAGGCCTAATGACTGGTTATAGGTCGCTTCAAAGTGGGAGCCAATTTCACAGATTGGCATCCACTAGCGCTCAGTCTGTAATGGAAGTTAGAAGGCATCGGTCGAATGTCACAAACAAAATATGCCAAGTTGTATTGTGAAGGGTTGGACAATCTATACTCAAAAGTGCAGTAAAAAGAAAGACCAAGTTTCTTACCTCAAGTAATTCAATATTTTCAATATTACACTCTGTTTTATAACAAAATAATCGAATTTATATTTGGAATAATCATTGTCAACATAAACATTGACGGACATAATGGCAGCGATAGGCACCTAATTTTCTCAACTTGTCGTAGTTCACGCGAAATCTAATAGATGGCGCTGACTTTTCCCACGCCATTTTGACAAAATAAAATGTTCCTTCGGGCGTATCCTGATATATAAATCTATGCTAACAAACAAAAGGACGCTTCACTGGGGTGAAGCGTATTTTTCCCATGCTCTGTGGCATAAGAATGAATCTGTTTTACATAATATATTATTAGTTTCATCGCAAAGCAATTAACTCAAAGTGTAAAAATTTCAAAAAGTTGACGTTTTCACCAACTTAAAAATTAACAGCGCTGTGTAGTCCAAATACTACATTCCACGAGACTTAACTTACTTAGAGCGTACACAATGTATACTTCCGAAGCAATTTGTTTTGCAGCTATTCATTTCCAGTTGAACTTTAAAGCCATATAAATAAAACTCAATTTCGAACGTTTTTCTTCTCCGACAAGCAACAATTTGGTGGTTTTTATAAGTGCAAATCCTCTTTTCTAAAGCTATTTACCAGGTTTTACCACTTTATTTAACAACATCACCGTGTTTTGAGGTTAAAAGTAATTTTTTGGGGAAGCTTACATTTTGTAGTTTAGTCTTAAGAAATTGAAAAGAGTTGACAAGCTTCTATCATACACTCTTTTATATATAATGTTTCTGATATTATTATACATTTTTTATTTTTTCTTTGTTGCAAGATTATCTTGAAAAGATTTGTGGCGTTCGGAACGCACCTCTACTGTGTTTCTGAACGCACGACTTTTACATTGATAGATGACAGATCGGTTCGCGCGCCAATTCGGCGGTTACGAGAAGAACTTTTCACAACAGAGAACTTCTCAACTTCTGCTACGGCAACCAAGTGATTTATGTTATCTGACTGCTGTAATTAATTAGTGTAGCTCTAGCCTAACTACTTACCACCTTGACTGTGAACCTACTATTTGTGTTGTGCAACGAGTGCGGACATTATATACTTATACACTAAACAGTGATTTTATTGAAAGAGATCCGCACCCTGCAACCGACTAGGAATCAAGTTCGACAGAACAGACAACCGGGACTGCCACAGGCACCCGCAGATTGCTATGGATATGTATTCTCATGTATTTGCTCATGTATTGTTATGTATTTACTCTTATGGTCTTGTGATGTGGTTATAGAAATAATTTGTTTAATTAAAAGAATCTTACCATAGCCACCATAGAGCACAACTACAACACACAACAACATCAATAACAACAACACTACTCAACACAACATTATTAGTCTGAGCGCTTCGTTCTCTATATTCGATTAAAGTTACGATTACCTAAGCCAGTGAGTAATACTGATCGGGACGTAAAGGCGGCGAGTAGTTCTTCCCAGTTTCACGAACGAAAATAGTTTCGATCAGCTACTCAGTGAGTAAAAATTTAGGGTGATCTGTAGCAACGTCAGCTGTTCATTTCGTTCGTTCAATAGTCCCCCTGACTGCTGTCAGTGACGCCATTTGGGTTTGTTTTTTTATTTTTTTTGACATTTTTATGTGCCAGCTATATGCTGCAGTGCGGTAGGTGCCCTTCAAAGAGTATTTATTCCCTACCTAAAAACAGTAAGTAGACCTTACCTACTATTATTTTGTAAAGGTAAATCCTTATTTACCATTACAAAATAGGGTATCAACTAATTAAATTAATATAATGAGGAATGTAATACGAATTTAGATTACATACCTATAGGTACCTGAAATATGGTTTTATCTTGATGCAATAATAAAAATTAAAACAACACAAAACAAAAATATCATAATATTATTATATAAGTATTTAATTATAATTGAATTAACTATAATTGAACAAAAACTTTTTTAGTAGTCATCATCATCATAATCATCAGCCTGAAGACGTCTACTGCTGAACATAGGCCTCCTCCAAAGAGCACCACTTTGAGCGGCTGCTAGCTTCCAGTATCCATCGGCTTCCCACGGTTCTGAGCGGACTGTCGATGTTTTTATAGCAGTAGCGTAATCAACAGGGTTGGTAGTTTTTAGTTCCGTAGATCTCAGTATTTGTGGCATGCAAACTATAATAATAAATTACAAACACATGCGAGCTTGCAACTTGCAACAAATTTTGCTGTAGCCGTCAGTAAACCGTACTAATCGGCAGCTGATGTGTCCTGTAAGTAGCAGCCTGGTTTACGGGACGGCTAGCGCTACTCGGACATTCTGAAATTCGTTACTGCAGTTACAAGTGACATTACGTGGTGGCTAGCCAACTCGGAACTTTACTCGAATATAGAGAACGAAGGCCTTATGCTTCCTATCCTAATGTTCCTTAAAATAAAGAACCGTGAACCGTTTTATGCTTGCGTAGCGTCGTAGCAGTCGTAGTGGAAGTCTACGAGAGCTACGACGCTACTAAATAAAATATAAGTAATCGTATCAATTAATTACATTTCAAGTGATAGTAAAAACTATTTTTTAATGAACGAATTAATTACTAACTACTACCACAATACATAACTATCCCTATAATATGAAATTAATTTTGCAACGATCGCTCAAGGGATCATTTTGGTCTCTTTTTGACCGACTTTGGAATTTGTTGATGTTTCGTGGCATGAAAACAAAATGTTTTTTTTTCAATCTACTATAACTGATAGTTAAATAACTCCCAATAAGTAAAAAAACCGGAGCAGTCAGGTAGTTAATTTATAATAAATCCATCAGCATAAATGGAATAAATCCCAACTTAATACTTATAATGCGTAAGAACAAACAACTCAAGCTACTAATTGTTATTTCATTCATCCTCGAACTCAGAACTAGG
This sequence comes from Ennomos erosarius, assembly GCA_963580505.1. Lineage (NCBI taxonomy): Eukaryota > Metazoa > Arthropoda > Insecta > Lepidoptera > Geometridae > Ennomos > Ennomos erosarius. Next base: position 4,889,605 of record OY756984.1, read on the forward strand.
CCGGTCACAGCAACTATGCCCAAACTACGAGCAATTTGCCTATTGTCTCCAAAGCTTACAATATGGTGCAAACTTTATCTAGATTTAGCTGGATTCGACTTCGTGCTTAGAGGAAATCCGTTATATTGTATAACAATAACAACTACGACTAGCTATGACGAAGCTTGACTATAGCAGTTATTTTTTCCGCTGCAGTTGCATAATATTTTATGTACCAAATAATTATGTAGATACATAAATAGAAACTCTCGTAGTTCTGCGAACTGTAGACCTCACGAGCACTAACGGTTTGGAACCACGTGCCATGATGTACTTAGACTTAGTACGTCCCGAACTCAGACTTCACGGCCTTTTGTCTCAACTAGCTGACCCGCCCCGGCTTCGCACGGGTTAATTAGTTTTAAGTCCTAATCCTGTTTATGGGTAAGAGAGAAGGGAAAGGTAAAAAAATAGGGGAAAGGGATGAATGGATGGGACGGCAATAGAAGGGAGGCAGGCGCAGCCTCCCTTCGCTGTCCCCGTCCGTCAATGTTATTCTGCATAATTAGCTATTACCATACCAAATTTCAGCAAAATCCGTTCAGTGGTTGCAGCGTGATGCGTGTTCAAAGGGACAGACAGACAGACAGATCGACTGACAATAAGTAAAAAAAAAGTTGTTTCTATTTCTATATCGATTAAGATAAGAAGCATACTGCAGTCAAAATTTTCCAAAAATATTCAATGTACAGATTTAACCCAGTTACAGTTTTATTATATTATTATGTATTGATTGATGATTGATGACAATCTCTTGACCGATTCAACACATATTTGAAACACTTGTTTAGAATTGAGTATCCATTGCTTTTGCCAAGTATTATCAAAATTGCATGGTAAATAACGCTATTGCAAACTTCCCCCCTTTTTTTTGGAAACTACTCCACCAAACGAAAATTCCCGACGACAAAAAAAAAATCCTCATAGAACGATACCAAGTTTCATCAAGATTCGATAAAAAATGCGACCTGTACGCGAGTACGTACATCCGGACAGACGAAAGCAAATTTTGGCAAGATGAAGCAGAGACTTTCGCTCACTTCGTTCATCATCATCAAGCCTGTAGACATCCACTGCTGAACATAGGCCTTCCCCAAAATGAGCCATTTTGAGCGGCTGCTTGCCTCTTGCATCCATCGGCTCCCTACGGTTCTGACCAGGTCGTCGGCCCACCTAGTAGGGGCTGTACAGGGAATATAACCGACATTATAAAAGCTTAAACACGATGACCAAAACATTGTAATCAGTAAACTAGGCCTCACAGACGAAATTTGTGCAGCCAGTAAATTTAAAAGTCCACACAATTTCCAAGCAACGGTCACGGTGTGACACCAGGACGCATTTGTATGAGTTATACCAACATTTATCTAAAAACAGTGACGCTGGGTTAGAGATGAATTTTAATGGTTTATGTAGGTATACATGGGTCTATGTGTTACTTACTTGGCGGGAGAGTTGGAATGGTTTTGGGTCCAATTGGTTCACATACCAAAATATCGAAATGTTTGATTGTATTATGGTCAAAATGTTAAAACGTTTAAAACATCATCGTTACAACACAATGTATGATATGTGACAATGTTTTAAACGATTTAAATCATTTGCTATTACGTTCTCATAGGTTTAGCTTCTAAAACTAGAAAACTGACACTGATATAAATATAATGGATGGATATTTGCAAGACGTTGCCCAATTTAAATTTTCTGTAGCAAAATTACTTTTTTTTTTCGAGCAGAGAATTTTCTTTTAAAAAACTTTATTCGACGAACGTTTGAAACCAAAAACATCCTAAATAGCGTTTTCCACCTGCGCTCATAATTATTGTAAGTCTATGTAACAAAAAAATAAAGTGTGTTCTAAATTGCACTACGTACACTTCGTTTAGGTACTCGACCTTCTAACCTTTGGGTGCTTCATCAATCAACGTCTTTTCAGAATCAGATCTCGCCCGAGGCTAGGTCTTATCCTGGTCTATTTGTGTAAATCCCTTACAATTTACCGCCTCCACTGCAAACAGCTGTGAAACACGTTGCCACTGATCACTGATGGAGGTCAACAGCATTGCCCCACGTAACATAGAACTAATAAGCACTATATAGTACCAGTTATACCGAATACCTCGACTACTAACCAAGAGAGTAACATAATCTCAAATGAAGATCTTGAAATCCCGTTAATAAGCAATATGTTACCAAATGATCAATTTATTACAGACGGAGTAAATTTAAAACAACATAAAATGGTTGTGGCATGACTGTTGTAGTTATGCCTCTAGTAGATTCAGATATCTATGCACTGCAAGGACCTTGTTAACACACCCTCAAATATTAATGGCAAGTCATTGTTCGGTGTCCATTTGTTCGCGAAAGTTGACACACTTTCCCGGTATATAAGTAGAAAGAAACCTTAAGCCAAAAACCCATGTTGTGTTGTTTTGAAAATGTGTGTGGACTGCTCAATAATTTATTTGAAGTTCACGTACATTCGTCATCTTTTGGTAACTAAATATCCATATTTACTAGATGAATATTAATTATGTGCCTTTTACCCTTTGATTGCATCGATAGATTTTTCTTTTGGAAATAGGAAACTAGGGACATCGCTAGGGAAGTCAAGTGACGATCTGAAATATATGGAAAGTTCTATCATGGTAGATAAAAACAAAACCACCTCTAACTACCTAACTATTACCTAGACTGACTAACTACTAATTAGATAAAAATTAAAGTGCCTAATTACGGTTAATGCGGGTCCCGTTTGTAATTTTTTTCATTTCATTTAGAATTTACCTGTTAAATTAGTTTACCCACTACTCGTATAGGCATATGCTAGAATTATTTCACACCCTAGTACGATGCATTAGAGAATCCATTCTTTAATGGACATACAAGTTTAGTGTTCTCTGCATCTGTATATGCTTATTGGTCTCTACCTATCTACAGATTAATTTGTAAAGAAAAAATTAGAATCACGAGCGGGGGTCGAACCAACATCCATCCACCCCTCAAACCGAGATATGCTTTACTTACGCTACCGTGACAAGTGGTCACATGTCCGATTTTTTTCTTTTACCTTATTCAACCAACTTACGGGGTTGGTAGCGCCATCTATTGAGAAATTCTTGAGAATCATCCCAACCAGCATGGTCAAGTTACATCAACACAAATGCTGTACAGATAACGCCCCCCAAATCAATATTTATGACTTTTATAGCAGTATCGCCTGCTCAGCGTAATCTACAAATTAATTTTTCTCTACCTATCTTTCAAATTACTGTTAAAAGCATTTTGTTCAATTCAATCGAATATGGGGAATAAAATCCTTATGGCAGAACAAGGGCTGTAAATTTCCTCCCATAAAAGTAAATATACCGAAGAGAGATACAGAGGGTTAGGATATAAAATGTCAATATAAAGAGACAGTATTACGTGTATAGAATCTGACAATGCTTTGTCAAGTGTGAAAATAACGTATGGGGCTGGAAACATACGGAAACCATAGAAATATAATTCACGCCCGCGCATATAGTAGAAAATAAAATAAATAAATAAATATGTGTGGACAATTCACACAGCGCCATCTAGCCCAAAACTAAGCAAAGCTTGTACTATGGGAACCAGATAACTGATACAATACTTATATACTTTTTTTGTTTGTAAATACATACATAGAATACAATATAACACCCAGACGCAGAACAAACATCTATGTTCATCACACAAATGTTTGTCCTGGGTAGGAATCGAACCCACAGCCCTCGGTTCAGAAGGCAGGGCTACTACCAACTGAGCTATCAGGCCCGTCAAAAATAGAGACAGCTATGAAAATGAGACGTTACTATCCCTAAAATTCCTGAATACGTTGATACGTTCCTGTTATGAGCGGCCGTGTCGCTTTTTTATTTTATTGTAGGATAGGCTTGCGTTTGACCACTATCTCACCTGATGTTAAGTGACGATGCGGTCTAGGATGTAACGCGCTTGCCTAGAAGATACCTATTCACTCTCGATCTGAAGACTCCAAGATTGTAATTTTCGGGAAATACAAACGCCGGCAGAGCGTTCCACTCTTTGGCTGTTCGCAAGATAAATGTGGAAGCAAATCGCTTTGTTCACACATGCCGGATGTTAACCATGTAGCGATGGCGTTTTTTCGTGCATCTGGTTGTCCGATGGTGGAGTCTCAAACAATTCATTGCCTATGAGCTTCTTGGCGCGTTTTTCGATAGATTCTAAGGCTTCCAGCTGCACTACTTAGCAGATCCATAGATAGATAGATAGATAGATAACTCTTTATTGTTTCACCAATGAGATATACAATACACAGGAATACAACGAATCTTACATACTAGCGCAACAATGGGCGTCAACATCCATCCCACAGGTGGCAGCAGTACTCCATGCATGATCGAACTTGAGCTTGATACAAATTAAGAAGCTGTTCCGGTGCAAAGTACTGCCTGACCTTAGAGAGAATGCGTAGCTTTTTGGCAGCTAGTTTAGCCTTGGACTCTATAAAGGACCCAAAGTTAAGTTTAGCTGTCAGAGTCACACCTAGAAGCTCTAGGTGATACGAAATCAGTATCGGAATGATACGGGGGGTAGGAGCCATCATAAACAGACAATTTTTTGCGGAAAAGAGACATGCCTGGGTTTTGCTAGCATTGAACCTAACCAAGTTTGCCTCGCCCCATGCAGAGACAGCAATCAAGGCCGAGTTTATGCTCTCACCATGGTCTCTCTTAGTGCCTGAATTTCGGCATAACTGGCCCTAGCACTGGACTTACAGATTTCTACAACCGTGCTGTCATTCGTATACCCAAAGATACCGGGTTTCAGCAGGTCATTTATGTGCAGCAGAAAGAGGGTTGCAGAAAGTACCTTCCTGATCCTTGAGGTACCCCAGCATTGATTGCTAATAGATTTGTCGACGGCATCAGGTGAACGACTAGCTCGTCAAGTCATTCATTCTCATAAAAAAAAACTCTTGCTATCTGTTTTCTTCAGAAGTCCAAATTTAACGATTTACGGGAACGGCCTTTCTTAGCGGAACCCGGTGAGGCAGTAAATGGCACTAGAGACCAGACCATAATTATGTGAGTAGCGAATAATATCAAGTTTGTGGTAGACCCTCAATCCTCTGACCAACAGCGATATACCATTCAAAAAATATGTTTTACCATTATTTAAGAAATAAATATTGAATAGAATGTGGCTACGCGATCAAATAATTTGCATAAGAATATTTACTTCAGAATTCGAAAATGACACATTTTTTATAAAATATGCCTAGATTTGGCAGCTTGTAATATGCTGGTTGAGCTGGTTTGCTCAGAACCCGGAGGTAGCAGGTTCGATTTCCGCGACAGAACAAGTATTCCTGCACGTGAAAAAAAACGCTAAAACTTGTTCAGTGGCTGGGTGTTGTGGGACCAAGGTCCTCAGATTTTCTGGATCCCTAGATACAGGGAGTCCCAGTTAGGCTCCAGAGCTTATGTACGTGATTAGGCGTAAAAAAAACAAAACACATGGGTTTTGACCGAAGCTTGATTTATTTCATCTCATGCGACAATCATGCCAGTTAAAGTTCATACAAGTAGTTTTCATCAAGGTTAGAAGTCATTTCTTGTTCGAAATTTTCCGATAAAAGAGCTGAAGCTTTGCGTGTACGAACGAAAATTGCGCTCGTATTTTCCGGAGCTAAAGGATGTTTTCACCTGTGTTCGGCTATATCCGTGACCGCATTGCTAACGCGTGCTCATATGTTGGCCATTCTCTTATACTACGTGATCGAAATATACTATTACACAACTTTTACTTACTTTTAGGTTCACCTACGTCAAAAAAAGGAGGTTTCAGGCCTCTCCTCACCTCTGACCTCCACCTCTTCCTCTTCTTCTTTTTGAGGTTAACCTCTTTTCTGATATTTTTTTCCACTACTACTCAACTAAATTGCTCAACAAGTTGAGCAGTTGAGCAGTAGGGCATAGTTTGTATTACCGATCATTTTACGCCCTAAGTATAACTCAACTATATTTTGCTCAACTAAGTTGATCAGTGGGTCATCCTGTTATAAAATTACGCTTCTTCCCCACTGTTCAATCAAATTGCTCAACTGCATCAAGTCCATCGTATTAATAACTGATTCGGGAAATTATATTATTATTTGTAACTATTACTTAGTTTATAAAACATCAAAATCGGATCAGTAGATTAGTTGTTGATGATGATCATCATCGCCATGATGATTTCTCTATTGATATCTTCTAGGCTAGCTGTTCAATGGTCTACCACGTTGTCACTTACCTACCATGGTGAGACCATGGTCAAACGTCCTGAAAGCATATACGTTTTTAAAATAATCCTTAGTAAGTAGGTACATTATGGACTAGTTTTGCCCTTGGAGATTCATAGTTACCTAAGTAGGTATCTAAATATTAGTTAAAAGTGTATTCATCATCACCATCATCATCAACCTGAAGACGTCCACTGATGAACATAGGTCTCCCGAAAAGAGTGCCACTTTGAGTGGCTGCTTGCCTCCTGCATCCATGGGCTCCTCGCGGCAAATTTTATTATTATCTCGTAATTACTATTGTCATTACCACGAACTTTATGATATTCAGTTGAAAATCTCACGTGTAAAAACTCTTGTGTAGCGGAACAAGGTAGGTATAGAATATATCTAAAGATTTTTTTTTTATATGTGTGGACATTTCACACAGCGCCATCTAGCCCCAAACTAAGCATAGCTTGTACTATGGGAACCAGATAACTGATACAATACTTATATACATTTTTGTTTGTAAATACATACATAGAATACAATATAACACCCAGACGCAGAACAAACATCTATGTTCATCACACAAATGTTTGTCCTGGGTAGGAATCGAACCCACAGCCCTCAGTTCAGAAGGCAGGGATACTACCAACTGAGCTATCGGGCCCGTCAATTTTGAAGTGCTTATTGATAATTATTGTAATATTTATAAGAGCGCCATCTCTCTACTGAGTAGTACACTGCAGGTTCAATACCTACGTGAAAATAAAATAAGGAAAACGGGAATATTTTCTTCTCACAACTTCTTGTGTTTTGCTTGTAAAGTACTGAAACATTCCGCTAGATGGAGATTTATTTTTCCTCCGGCATGATCAAAGTGAGAATAAACTATTTCAATAATCACTTTTTGTCACTACAAAATGAAGACACTTTTAGCTACCTAACAGTTGCAAGCCTATTTTATTTATCTGTTCTAATGAAATGCCAATTATTACCTATATTGTGGTAAAGTTTTAGTACCTATAGAATTTGCATTATAAGGTTCTATGTATATTTACTTACCTACATCTGTCTCTTTTGGCTGTTCACGATGATGATCTGTGCCTACATCATACAATAATGTACCTGCCTACGTTATTTATGTAAGTATGCAGCTTGGGATTTAGAGGGAAATAATGCGTAATAATACATGGCAATGGGCAGGCCACATCGCTCGTAGAACTGACAACCGAAGGGGAAGAAAGGTTTTCGAGTGGTGACCACGAACCGGAAGACGCAGCGTAGGCCGGCCCCCCACTAGGTGCACCGACGATCTGGTGGGCGGGGAGCCGATGGAAGCGAGTGGCCGCTCAAGGTGGCGCTCTATGAGGGAGGCCTACGTATTCTCTCTCTCGTATCTCAAGGAAAATAAAACATCGAAGTATCAAATAAGCAGTAAGTGTATTAATATATTCAACTTATTAATTTTAATCGAAACAGAGTTCAATATGTTCAATGCTAACAATTTGTTCCTTGTCTCTTATATCTCGGACGTAGAAGTCTATCACAGGCACTCGTTGTACTGCTTCGGAAATCAGCTTGATGTCCGTATAGCTCCATTTGTGGTTGGCTTTCTGAAATTTTATTTAACAATATGTATTACTACTATAAAGCCTATCCAATATAAAGCCTCGTAAAAGTAGGTAATTGATAAACGATCGGAAAATGGGGTAGCAGCGCATTACCCTCGGTAGGCACATTAAAATCTTATGCGATCGCCAAACCGCCCACCAAGCTGTACTAACTATAACCTGGGTGTCTTCAAATCAAGAGTGAACAGGTATCTTCTAGGCGAGCATGCGCCATCATAGGCCGCGTCATCACTTACCAATTATAGGTGAGGCAGAGGTCAATGCTATGCCTATAAATTATAAAATCTAAGGCTCAAGATTTGTCAAAAAGGAAATTGAACGAAGTATATTCAATATAAAAAGAACTTATAGAGTTCTCAACTCCATGATTAGCTCGAATACAGGCATTGCCGATGTTGGTTACAAAACTGCTAGACTGAAATGGGAGTGGGCAGGACACGTAAGCCGGATGCACCTATCGCTGAGCAAGGATCATCACGGAGTGGGTACTTGAAGACGGGCGACGCCGCTGAGGTAGGTCCCGAAAGAGATGGCATGATGACCTCGACACCTTTCAAGAGCAGGGGTCTCAGGTTGCGGGGACCGGGATATTTTATTTATTTATTTATTTATGAGAATAAATAACGTGACGAGCTGGTCGTTCACCTGATGTTAAGCAATACGGCCGCCCATAACAGTTACAGTGTCACTCGGAACTTTAAAATAATAAAGTTCCGAGTGACACTGCACTGCACACGTCATCCTGAGACATCACACAGTCTAGTAATCAGATTACTACACTGTGTAATCAGGTCATAAAGTCGTCTCATTTGCCCAGTAATTTCACTAGCTTTAGCCCTTCATACCGGAACACAGTAGTGCTTGCACACTACTGCTTGGCGGCAGAATAACTGGCAAAGCGGTGGTACCTACCTAGACGAACTTTGCAGAAAAGTCCTACCACCTAGTAAATTCCATCTGGAAGGATATGCGACCTTTGCCCAGCAGTACCATACAAAAATAATGTTTCCTAACACTTACAGAACATCCGTCGGTTTCAGGGTCCACAGAGTAAAAGTACGGCTTTGTCACTGTCGGCATTGGACCAATCGTCTTTTCATTCCAAGTCTGCATCAGTAAAGATGCATTTACATTGTCACGAGGAAAAGGAATAGAGTTAAAGCAATGGTATCTTATAGTTTGAAATGCTGAATTTGAAGTACTTTGTAGCCATTTTAATTGGGTACGACTTATCTGTAACACAAAATTTTAATTATTAGGCACTTTATATAATTAATCATAGAAATGTTATTATCATGGTTTAAAGATTTCGTCATTCGTTTTCGTCAAAACAAGGAAAATATTGTTATTCTTACAACTGTAGATATTTTATTATAATAATAATCATTTCCGCAGTTCGAAAAACGTTCCTGTTTAATATAATTATAACATTTTAATGATTGTGTTTGTAGTATAGAAGCTACGATAACCTTGTTTTTCCAAATTTTACCTTATAATATGAGGAATGTTTAAAATAAAATTAACTTACGCCATAAATATCCTCTATCTTTAGGCCTAATTGGCTTAACCAGATTTCTTTTTTGTATGTAAATTTCTTTTGTTCGCTTGTCTTTGGTGGTATGCATGTTAATGTAGCCATATTTTTACGAGTGGCACATTTGACTTTTATTGGCCCGGGACCTATGTAATATTCCCCTGAAAAATAATATTTAAGTAGTTCAAGTACTGAAATAAATACGCGAATATTTTGTTCTATTTTAAGTTTTAACACTGCTTTGTGATATATGGAGTTCAATGACATGTTGGCAGATGTTCTTCTATTTATTTATTGGTACACATCATAAATTACAATCTATGTTGACAGTTTCTGTGGTGTTGTGGCGGTTGACCACATTGGCTCATAACCGTGGTTCGATTTGCGTCTCAGTAGTTTCTGGGCCCTTATACAGTGACTCTTAGGGCATCATATTTTATAAGCTTTATACTTAGCACAAATAAGCTGAGCTCTAGGCCGATAGGTTGTCAACTTGCTTTTACCAATAAAAACCCCTTAGGTATTCCTATGTCAGAAATTAATAAATCAACAATGAATAAAAAACTTACTGACTTTAGCACTCAAAGTTCTCAGTAGGCAGGCCACATCGCTCGCAGAACGGAAAACCGATTGGGATGAAAGGTTTTCAATTATAGCAACCACGAACTGCAAGAAGCAGCCTAAGCCGGTTCCTCCACTAACCAAACCACAGAGGCCAATGCAAGAAGCAAGTATTTAGCCGTTTAAAGTGGCGTTTTCTATGGGGGAGGTCTGGTTCAGCAGTGGGAGTCTTCCAGCTGATGGTGAACTATTTTAATGATATCTTTCCAAACTTACCATCGACGAGTTCCTGTGTTGATGCTTTGCAAGCTACTAGACCCGGGTTTTCATATCTTCCAAATAATATTTTATCTGGGACGGCTAAAATTAAATAATAAATTCATTTTATAAATAAGTCTTTGTATCGGCTCATGACAAGTCATAATTCAGGCAGAACCCATTTTCTCATTTTTGTTTATATAATACAGAGCACCCCCGGTTCTGCTTACGATTTTTTCTTCACATTCTTTACACCCCATTTAACACTCTTCTTCTTTGTTTAATGACCTTTTGTCGCTTTTTAGTGCTCTTTAGCGATAATTCTGAAAACACTGATTTGCTTTACCGCTAGTTATCATTAGTAAGGAGGGGAGAATTATGTACCTACCTACTGAGTGATAGACACTAACCGTCTTACCACAAAAGATTTAGACGGGCCTTAAACACTGGTTGAACAGTTGTTTCATAAATTCCATACCACAAATCCGCGCCTAACACTCGTTTAAGATAGACAGGCGTTAAACACGTGCTAAAATTTAAACATACTCAACCCTTAGTTTAAGATGTGTTTAACTGTCGCTGTCACCATAACACACACAGTCAAACTTCACGTTCCGTTTTTTCTATGGTTACAGCTATGACGCTAATATGTTTGGATTTACAAAATGAGTTCTGCGCGGAATGAAACATTTCGTATAATGTCACCTTATTTAAAAAATGTGGATCGAGTTAGACAGTGTTTAAGTAAACACGGTATAAACATGGTTTTGTGGTGACAAAATAAAACATCCGTTTAAGGAGCATTTACCGTCTTACCACAAAAATAATTTTAAACATCGCTTAGATACATGTTTAGTTAGACAGCATCTAAAAGTTAAATGCTCCTTAAACGGATGTTTTATTTATGTCACTACAAAACCATTTTTATACCGTGTTTACTTAAACACTGTCTAACTCGATCCACATTTTTTAAATAAGGTGACATTATACGAATCATTTCGTTCCGCGCAGAACTCATTTTGTAAGTCCAATACATGTTAGCTGTGACCATAGAAAAAACGGAACGTTATTAGCGTTAAGTTTGACTGTGTGTGTTATGGTGACAGCGATAGTTAAACACCTCTTAAACTAAGGGTTGAGTATGTTTAAATTTTAGCACGTGTTTAACGCCCGTCTATCTTAAACAAGTGTTAGGCGCGGATTTGTGGTATGGAATTCATGAAACAACTGTTCAACAAGTGTTTAAGGCGCGTCTAAATCTTTTGTGGTAAGACGGTTAACTTTTAGACGCTGTCTAACTAAACATGTATCTAAGCGATGTTTAGAATTATTTTTGTGGTAAGACGGTAAGCTATCAAACCGATACTAGCTAATTATAGGTTAGCTTATATTATAGTCTATAATTTCTATGCGATTATCTCACTTTGAGTGACAGAGACCACACCTACGAAACCGACAGTAGGCCGATTTTCTCTCCCTTTATAGCTTTGCGTGCATTATAATTATTTACCCTCGCGGAACATGTATCGCCTTACTTGTGTTCGTGGAGTAGTCGCAAGGGCAGATGCCGGGTTTGCCCGGTGGTCCCGGCGGTCCAATTCGCCCCGGTTTACCCTGTGAATTTAGAAATTTTTATTGAAGATATTAAGATAATTAATTAATTAACGCGTGGTCCGATTTTATCCATTCTTTTTATTGTTAGAAAGGGGGTTCTATAAATATTGTCCCGTAAATATTCGTTCAGCCATCGGTTTTGTGGTTCAGAAATTTCCTTACAGATACCTTCAGTATTGACTCCAAAACCATTCCTATCCTATACTATGGAAAAAAGAAAAGAAAAGAGGGGGGAGTCGGATTTCACCTTCATTCATCCTTTTCCCTCCTTCTTCCTTCTCTTTTACTTTAACTGAGATAAGGCGTAAAACTATATGTAATACACAATACAAACTATCTACCTTGTGCAATAAATATTTTTCACCTCAGCAGCTCGAACAGGCGGGCTTTGCTTCGAGAAAACAGTGTGCAAAATCTTATTTTGCTCACCGCGTGAGACAAAGTGATTTTTTAATAATATGACTTTGCGGTAAGTATACTTAGCCAGCTTTAGGTCACATTTATATGGAGAGTGAAGTTTTGTAGAGAACATGAAACCATTTTTTTTCTTAATCATGATTTTGTCGGGAACGCGATAGTGTTTCGTTACTAGGTAAGTACTTACCTGTCAATGATGTTCTCACTGCTGAGGTAAAAAGTTGTATGTGCTACTCGAGAGCAAAGTTTTTGCATCTCGTGCCTTTAAACCCCTCGCTCTTTCTTACTTAGAATACTTCGCTTGTTGGGTTCAACATTAGCACTCGACACAAAAATCAACTTTGCTCTCTTATTGCACAAATCACAATTCTGAGGATTTTTATTTCAATTTAATAAGTGTAAGTATATGAAACTTACATACGTAGGCGCCATGCAACACAATAACCTCAAAAGCTAAAGATTAAAAAACATTTTACTAAAATGAATTGTGATTAAAATTGGTAAAAAAATTAAAATTCGTATTTACACAAATGACTCGGATATCACTCACTAATTTCAAGAAAAAGGTAGTCATATAAAATAGAGTTAGGATGTACAACGAAATTCTAGTTCTGTGGTAAACTCGATGGTGGTATATAACATGTAAATTTACCATTGGACCGGAACGGCCCGGTGGACCATCTTGCCCCCGCGGCCCAATTACTCCCTGAAAGAAATTAAAAAAAGAGCGAAGTTAAATTATAATTATCCCACTCTCTTTCTCTCTCTCTCTCTCTCTCTCACTCTCTCTCTCTCTCTCTCTCTCTCTCTCACACACATTCTCCTTCCAAGCGATGTGACGTATGCATGATTAGGTGTATTTACTATTCGTTTTAGCTAATACGGCGTCTAATTTTTCAAATAAATATTGTTAAACATAAAATATAAAATGTTTCTTACAATATGTCAATGTCTATTTGTTTTTTCATCACCCAGGGGACATTACTAAAGATAGGCTCCCCTTAGAGCGCCACTTAGAGTGTTGTGTACTATTCAAATCACAGCACTATTCAAATCATATAAATGTGAAATTTTTAATGTCTCTTACGACTCTTTGGTGTCTTACAACTTGTCAGCTTTTATTTTTTGTGATGTCAATGACTAAGTTTTTCTCATCATCTAGTGAAAATAGTCTGAAAATGACGTGCTTAGAGTAAAGCATAGAGGGATCATCAAAACGATATTATATTTGTACTGCTCACACGTATCGCTACGTCAGTGGCGAAGGAAAGAAGCAAACATACTGCGCTTGCGATACGCACCGTACCATTTTATCGACTCAACTGTTTTTTCTATACAAATCTGACAGGCTCACGCACATCAAAATGTCCACATCACATAAAAAGTGTAAGTACATAAAAGTGGGTGCGCTTGACACATAATCAAGTTCTCTCTATGCTTTAGTCTAGCTCGGTATTCTAAGATGACGGTCGTATAGGCAGCACAGCGTGTTGATTATCTGTGCAAACAAACAAACTAATAACGAATTTTTTTCATTTAAATTATTCGAGTAACTATGCACATAATCAAGCAGCTCTTTGCAACTGGCTCATTCAGTTGCAGTAGTTACGTAATCAAATTAAAGTTTATTTTCTATCTACGAAAGCATAGATTTAGGAAAATTTAAAAAGATTACTTCTAATCCGGGTTCTCCGGATAGGCCCGTTAGCCCGATCCTTCCATACCTCCCCTGGAAAAGAAATACCTATACGTTAACAATATGAAAAGTGTAAATGACACTGAGAATACCATAATGACGTGCGAGCTAGTTGTTCGCATGATGTTAAGCTGCAGCTGCCTATAACTGTTGCAGTGTCAATCGTTATCCTGAGACATTCACACCGCACAGTCTAGCCATAAGACTAAATTGGAGTCATAAAGTCTCATTTGCCCAGGAACAATGTTCACGGTCAGTGAAAATCGTAGTCAATCCTAATTTTGATTTCATTTGCCATTTTATTTGCACTGTACTTCTGCAGTATAGCGAATACGGACAATACAAGAATCTGTCCAAATTATGAATTAAGTCAAATAGAGAAACTGCCGTATTTGAGAATTGGTCCAATCCAGAATCCATTTACATTTACATTTATTACTTCGTACCAGAATCTGCTCAACGCCAAGCAATCAGCTACAGTGCCCTTCAAAAAGAACACAGTAGTGCTTGCACACTACTGCTTGGCTGCAGAATAACTAGCACAGCGGTGGTGCTACTAACTAGCTGACTAGCTAACCTAGCTGAATGTTACAGCCAAAAAGATATTTTTTGTTGGATTAGCTGTTGTATTATTATTCATCATCATCATCATCATCATCATCAACAACAGCTTGAAAAAGTCCACTGCTGAACATAGGCCTCCCCCAGACAGCGCCATTTTGAGCGGCTGCTCGCCTCCTGCACCCATCAGCTCTCCACGGCTTTCATCAGATTGTTGGTCCACCTAGTGAGCGGCTGGCTTACGCTGCGTCTTCCGGTTCGTGGTCGCCACTCGAGAACCTTTCTTCCCCACTTCGGTTGTCAATTCTGCGAGCGGTTATTATGATTAACTAACTAACTAACAACTAACTAACTAAAAAATGAAGACAGATTTTTGCTTTCAAAATATGTATCTTGTTTTTGTAATATGTATATAGTGATAAAAAAAGGCAATAAAGAAATTTTCTATTCTATTCTATTCTATTCTATTCTATTCTATTCTATTCTAGAAAGATATTATTAGAATTACGTAAGATTAGTAATATTAAAAATGATTACGTCAACTCCGACGTCTCCACGAGTACCCTTTGACCCATTCGTTCCAGGCAGTCCCTGAAAAAGAAATACCTATACGTTAACAACAAAAAAGGTAAAATTTTAATTTTAAGACCTAAAACAAAACACAAACACACCGTTTATTATAGCGTGTGTTTTACCCAGAGTAACATTTTTCTCTATCTGTGGCTCCTGTTATGTCTACGCTAGTCAGTTAATTTTTCTTTAATAAATTATGATGAATATATTTATGTGCGGACAGTTCAGACAACGCCATCTAGCTTCAAACTTAGCATAGCTTGTATTATGGGAACCAGATAACTCATAGAATGCTTAGATACATTTCAATTCAATTCAATTCAATTGTTTATTTGCATTCCACAATGTTGTTTAAAGATGTTCGTTTACGTGGTAACAGCTCATCATGGGCCCTGTCGGGCACGCAACATTAGAAGAGAGGAAGATAGATAATTAACATTAGTTTGTCAACGTTAACATGCACCTAAAAATATTACAACATTACTATTTATACATGATTTTCTTCTATATGTTTAAGATGACGTCGAATTTATTTATTTATATTAAAGTAAGTAGGCATATGTATAAGTACCTACTTACAGTCATGTTGGTATTTTCCTACTGCTTTATAACAAAATAATATTTATTTTCCCCCCTATAATTTATTGCTTTTACGTTCTATGTCATTGATTATCCATTATAAAAATTAGATTTATTATTATTAATTATATTTATACTATGCTTACATTTTATCGTTTAAATATTCATCGACGGTATAATAACTTTTTTCAATTAGAAAGTTCTTTACTTGTTTAATGAAAATTAAATTATTGGATTCATTCTTCATTGCTTCTGGAAGCTTGTTTGTTGCATTTTGTTTGTAAATACATACATAGAATACAATATGACACTCAGACACAGAACAAACACCTATGTTCATCACACAAATGTTTGTCCCGGGTGGGAATCGAACCAACAACCTAAAGTTCCGAAGTCAGAGCTACTGCAATCAATACTACTATTACTACATTCATAAATAGTATACTTACGGGATATTTACCGTAAGCAGAATTATGTCAGAGTTCTTTTTTAAGGTTATGTGTAGGTTATGTTCACGGGTAGACTAAAAATTCTGGTGGATGATAAAAATGTTCCAAATATTAGGAGCAGACAAAACGGCCTACCCTAGCCTCTTC
Organism: Ennomos erosarius; assembly: GCA_963580505.1. NCBI lineage: Eukaryota > Metazoa > Arthropoda > Insecta > Lepidoptera > Geometridae > Ennomos > Ennomos erosarius. The sequence goes on from OY756984.1 coordinate 4,905,947, forward strand.
CTTAGTCTTTACTGCAAGTATTCGAACTCGATCGTAACTAGCATCAAAACACACACTTAAAATGTAGTGAACATCCGTGACAGTTTAAAACAGTTTAATAATAGTACATAAACTAATAATTACTGGTATTCCACTTCGTCCATCTCGTCCTTGAAATCCTGGGCGCCCGCATTCACCAGGCTCGCCCTAAAAAAATAGACGTAAATGATGACCATATCCATCTAATGACACAGAAATTGAAGTTCTGTGACGAATGACATTCCAATTAGGTATTAAAGGGTATAACAGTAATGTTGAGTTTTGGCGGGGTGGCGTTTTACGCATTAAGTGCTGATCTACGAGCATGAGTGAGGGCAAGTGATATAATGTGGTGAAACGTGATTTTTCGTGTTGCTTCCAAAACTCCACAGAAGCGTCTAGTAAAGTTGTCACCACTTTGCTGGAGCATGACTTAGACCGGACTATGACGTGAAATATTTTATAACACGATGAAAATATAATACTTGACTGGCTAAATACACTATGTGTGGAGCCAAAATATAAGAAAAAAAAAACCAATGATGTTTCTTGTTGTTTTATGTTTGTTATGTTGTTGGGATTGCATTGCTAATTTATTAGCTACTTAGCTGACTCGCCCCGGCTTCGCATGGGTTTATTAGTTTTACGCCTTATCTCAGCCTAAGTCTGCGTTTTCACCAGACTAGTGTATATGTGTGGACGAGCGGTTTGAGGATGTGTAGCGGGCTCGTTCCGGTGCACGCGGGGTGATTTGACAGACAAACAAAAGAGTGAGCTTGTCATTTAAAAAACACATCACTTGCAACACATCTGTTGCAACACATCCCTCATAAACATCCCTCGCAACACATCCGTAGCACACATTTTTCCCTTGGTGTGCGTGTACGGAAACCTTACTCCGCTAGCCGTTTCCAATAGACCTACGCTGAGCAACGCTACGTATTTTAAGTGATTCTATTGGTTCTTCACAAACAAGAGGCAAGCAGCTGCACAAAGTGGCGCTCTCTAGGAGACACCTATGTTCAACAGTGGACATCCTCAGGCTGGATGATGATGGGCTAAGCTGCTGAGCGGTGCGAGGATTCGTAGCGACGCTGTGAAACGGTGCGCGGATGAGCGGCCGCGAGAATGTGTAGTGACTGCTATTTTTTTAGTTGCGTCCGTCCGTTGCACACATCCCTCGCTAACAGCCCTTCCAACACATCTCTCACACACATCCCTCGAAACACATCAGTTAAAGGCCCAATACTTATAATTGTTAAACTTACCAATGGTCCTGGGAAACCTGGTAAACCTTGTAAGCCCTGGTCTCCAAACTCACCCTGAGTATGAAAAACAATGTTACAATAATATTTAAAAATGTTCAACAGTGTAACGAAATAACATTGACTGACCAGGAACTATTTTCGAATTGTTTATTGTACTCACAAGTTCTCCTTTGATTTTTTTTGGTGGTTGCATTGAACTGTCATCTCCCTATAATATGTCAAAAGAAATTAGTTTTAGAGTGTTCTAAACTAAGGTTTTCAACTAAAGCTTCAGCCACACCAGTGCATCAAGTGGCGTCAGCGAAGCGTCAAAATCAGTCACCGCGCCGCGGGCAGCGAGGGATCCGAATAAATCGGTGCGTTATTCGCTACCACTATGGGTAGTGGTTTACCGCGCGCGCGATGGCGGTATTTTGTATAAAACTCTGCTGCTAGAGCGAAACTTCATACAAAATACTACCCACATCAATAGTGAATAACGTGCTGGCTTGAATAGACCTTAAATCACGTCACTGGCGCTGCCACTTCGTAGACGCTCTGATGTGTCTGAATTTTTATATCTTCGTTTTAAGACTGACGAACTTACTGCATGCACTTAATTCATAGATAAAATAGACAAAGTAACTCAATATACATGTTAAGCGTCCAGCCGGGCTAGCATGCGCACCGCTACAAAATTTTCTCGACACTTTATATCGTCAAAAATAGAGATATCACGTTATGTCTACCTGTGCTAACATGGCAGCGCAAGAAACTCATCTCGTGCTGTCAAATGAAGAGATAACGCGAATGTTTATCTATCTGTGGAACTTTTCTCGATTTTTGTCGACAAACGCTAACATGCACACAGTCGTCTAAGCTCTATTTGACACTTTGGCGCGAGTATTTTCTCGTGGTAGTTTTTGAGGACGAGATACGTAGAGAAGGCAAATCTAAAGGCAAAATGGCATTTTGATATACTTAGGTACGTAAAAAATATAAAAATTTAAAAGATAAAAGATTATAAATATGGCGGCTACTACCGCCCACATAATTGCGTTTCATTTTATACTTACTAATTATCTTGAATTATTGTTGAATATTTCATACTGTTACATAATTAAAATATGTATAATTTACATTAAAAAGAATCAAGCTCAAGCTAGATGCATGGGTTGAAATTTTCAGGATTTTCATTAATATATAGGTACCTACATAATATACCTACTAATATATAAATTAAAACGCTTATTTTATTTAAATCACATTTATTAGCGTATACTTAATTCTTATAAGTACATATTAAGATTTCCGTCTTGTGTAACGATATTATAATGTTGGTGGTATTAATATTATTGTAGGTGTTTTAGATGAACAAGTAAAGCAATATATTGTTAGGTATTGATCCTTGTGGCAAACAATATTCTCCTGCAGTACTATTATATATTCTGTGCCACCGGAAAGCTCTGGGTGTTGAGCCATAATATTATTATATATTTATAAAAATATTTTTATCTGCTTCTTAATACTTCTGATTCTGAAACAATGGTGCATCTCATTAGGTACAGGTTTGATTTTATGTACAGAGCAACAATGACATCAAACTACATATGTTTTCTAGTATTGGACTGTAGTCTTGAACAGAAGGTTTGTAGTGTATCCAACTAATTACAAGTATTCCTCATGCCTCATGCGATGATTACGGCAGAAAGGAATGTTCCGTGGTTACAAAGGAACTAACTCAATATTAGAGTGCAGACACAAAGGCTGACATTCAGAGACAATGCATCGAGTTTACTCCGATCGAACTCACGTGAGTTCAAACTCCGGACACGGCGAGTATACTCCGCGTTTTTAAATTCACAGTCGAGTTCCAACGTAAACTCCGCTCTCACTCCGCCGAGTAAACTCCAGCCATAGACAAGTGTAGTTTGACATTAGTGACTTACACGTTGTCTTTTTTATTTGGCAGTATTATGCTAAAAAAGGAGAAAAAATAGCAAATATTGTATGAATAACTGAAACAGGAGATCAAATTTACTGGTGATCACAGATTAGAGAAAAAAACTGGTGATAATTATATACTCTTTGAAGGAGACTTTAAAAAGCGCGCCATTTCTCTTTATTTGTTTTTTCAATTATTATGATTATTATGAATGTTGTTATTTACCTAAATAATAAAAAAACGAGTGAAATTAAATAATAATAATAAAACTTACAATGGAAAATAAATCGTCTCTATAGTGTTCACAGTACCTACTTGTTCACAAAATCTGAGGGAGCTAATAGCTTGTAACGTGGTAAACTAGGGCCTAGGGGGGGTAAGAAAGAAGTAGGTCGACAAATGGATGCAAATACAGTCATTTATTTAATTAGTACATAGAGGTGATCTTATCGACTAAACTTAATTAACACCCTACCTAGGCTTGCAACGTAGGCCACTGTTAGTTATGAAAGACCAGCTCAGCGGTTATCAAAGGGAGTAGGTCAGTGAAGTACGCGTACGGATCCCTTTTTAAAACAAACAAAAATAGGGCGCCACCCCAGCCTTATGGGCTGAGGAAAAAGAGAAAACGTTACTTGGGGACTCCGCGAAGCGTGGGGGTTCTCGGAGACACGGAGTGGGTAACGTGGTTACCGGGCACGCCTGCTCGTGGACCCGGGTAAAGGAGGGGGTGCGGTGCCTCGTGGCCCCGACAAAAATGTGGTGGGGGTCTTCTGGCCCCACCAATAAAAGCTCTGGGGTCTTCCTGCCCCACCAATGAATCCTGGAATGCGGGAGACGATCCGCATTACAATAAATTCACAAAATACAGGAGGCCGGAGGGGCTTTATTACAAATTTAAAAATTAAATTAATATCAATGCAGGCTAGTCCCACTCAAAAATGAGATGCAAACAGATTAAGCAGCCCTAACCGAAAAGAAAATAGGGGTGGGGACCCTGGGAATAAAATATAGCGCTACAGGGTGGTAATGGTTGTCCTAGAGAACATTTTTATATTAAAATAAGACATTCAAAAAAGACGCGGGTTCCATCGTATGATATCGAGCCGCAACACAGAAAACAAGAGGTTATTTTATATCTAATTCAAGGTTTAAATCAGTCGCACGAAGGGGCAGGTTATATTAGTAAAATTAAATAGGTTAGGATCAGCACACGGCCAATATCCAACAACATGAGGTGCTTCAGACAAAACTCCACATGTGGCTGGGCACCGGCCGGTCACATGAGCTACATGAGAACCCGGGCTTTACCAAAAATTGCACACAAATCCTAGCCAACCCAAAATATGTTCACTAAAATTTCAATAATTTCATCCTTCCTAACCTCAAAAATATTAAAAAAAAAACACTCAAATACCTTATCAGGGAATTTCCAAAGGCGAGCCGCTCTCGCTGCTGTAGAATTCAGGCTCTAGGAGTAGGCGTCGGCCTTCCAGGCACCGGCGTGGTAAATTACCACGCGGTAAGCAGTCACGCCAAAAATTCCAGGCGAAAACTTGCTGTAAGAGAAGGTTTTGGTTAGTTGTGGAATATTGCTACAAAGGCCTTTCCTGCCTGCAGCGATCAAAGCACTATCGATGCTTACCTTGCAGAGTCGAGCGAGCTGGAACAGGGCGGAAACCGCCTGGTTTTAATCAAGGAGCCCTCAAGAGGAGCTGTTCTCAAGACAAAAAAAGGAAAGGACTGGGTGGGCCCCCTGTTCTCCTTATATAGGGCTCCGCGCTTGGGGATGCCAGAGGCAGAAACCAACTTTTCCCACACTGCACTGGAGATCGCAGGCGCAAAGGTGATAAAACGACTCGAGACCGCGGGACGTTCCGAAACGCCAGGGCAATTCCAGGAGGCGCCCAGGGCTCCAGGACAGGGAAGAACTTTTCGTTGTAGATCTCTTGTTGGTGTTAACAACAAAAGGCTTCTCTCCATTACGGTTGTGCGCAGAGTAAAAAAAACACTAGTTACGGAGTGCACAAAAAAATTGACTACACCAATCGATGGCCGGCGACTCGATTCAAAGAAAATTAATCGTTCCTGATTCCAACGAGTAGTAGTCCTGACCGACGCGACCAATTTTTCCTACGAATTAACCGATATCTAAATTGGAGAAAAGGCAGAAAAATAAAGCACCAAATCATTGGGGATTTTGTTATATGACCACCCCGGGAAAAAAACAAGAGATCCGGTATCACAGATAACACGAAAATACACTCGACCATTCCACAGACTAACATTATACGGCTGTCGCAGACACCTGTAACACAGATAAAAGGAAAAAATCAGCTACGTCAGGAGACGAGTAATTGAATTTATAGTTTATTATTATTATTCTAATTATTATAATAAAGGGTCCCCCATCCACCATCGACAAATAAATCAAACCAGACACAGATAGTAAACTGTGTTCGGGTGGGGGCGTGACGCGACAACGCGGCTTGGCGCGACGCGAGCGACGCAGCGTAACGAGTCTGAAATGAGAACTATTATAATCGAAAAAAAAACCTAAAGCTGTCAAAGTCAAGACAGCAGTCAATGTCACCTAACTACGATCCCCTCTAAGGCCGTTGACCAAGAATTAAAGTAAATAAGAGGAAACGACAGGTTTCACCTGTTACAAGCTCCATACATATAAATTCTAGAAACTAAATAAAAATAAATGCTTCATTTTAATAATAGAAAAGAAGAACTATGGAGCCAACTTGCAAAGCATTGATGATTTTTTCATATGGGCATGGTAATTCCTAAAAGGTACCATATGAATTGATTTTTATTTAATAAACCTAGACCTACCATTAATTTAAGATTAATTTTATATTATAGGTTAGGTACCTACTCACAAACAACTTAAAAAGGCATGGAATAATGTGAATGTGAAGACACAAGCCGGGGAAGCAAAATCCATAATACAACAAAGAAAAGAAAACACACAGGATCTGCCAGTAAATTACTATTAGATTTTTTTATTGTTATTTTCATTATAAATAAATCTATGAAGTAACTAATTTTATTTCGTAATTTATTCGTTTTATTCAATACTAAATACATTCCTTTACAGAAACCACATTAAAAATTGATTTTAAACAGCATTGTTTTTAAAAACATGCGTGATAATAAAGATGGCGGTGCCTGAGCACGGCTCGAGTCACCGATTTCGTGGCACAGCCCGTCTCATGCTCAGATGAGCATATACTCGTACTCCATAATGCTAAACTCGACTGTGAATGCCAATTCGATCGAAGTACGAGTCTAGACTTCAATTTTGACATAACGGAGTTTGAGTTCGAACTCGAACTCGTCTGTGAATGTCAGCCAAAGACCTGCTGGTTTCAATATTAAGGCTTAATCGAACTTTACTCACGTTTATATGCCTGCATTGTGTATAGGGCAAATTCTGAGCTTGCAACTTCCATTTTCAATGTAAATCCAAATTTTCGAGCAGGATATGAAAATTTTTTCAATGTTTTCATTTTTCTACAGACGGTTTTTTGACTTTCTGCTATGAGAAATATATTTTGTCTACGCGAGATACAACGACAAACTTCTCTGTCGCGTGCACTTCTGTGTGCACGTTAGGGTAAACGAGAAACTTGTCTACATCGAGTAAATTTGTCATCTCGTGGGTGACGTATCTCACGGTGCGCATCCTAGCCCGGCATAAATACTTATGATGGATTAACCCTTTCTAATACCGTTGTCATACATTGAGTTCAGTGTGGTTACTTTTTGACGGGAACGATTAACGCTTAAATTATTAAAATTTCCTATCCACAATATTTAAAGTATTTTTCCTTAGTGTGAAAAACCCGAAGGAACAGCCTGCTGTCATCCATCAGTTATCGTATTTATCAAAAAGTAGCGATTGAAAGCTTCTAGCTTCCAAAAATCCAGTATATGTAAATGCACTTGAATAGGCATGATGACTACTATTAAAAATGAACAAGTAAATATTACTTTTATAAAGAAGATTAAAAATTAATGCAATAATTGAAAAAATAAGCAAAATCGGTAAATAAATCATGGAGTAATAAGCTTTTCCCTTTCTCGCGAAAAAGAGCGCCCCGACAGTTACTATGAAAAATCTACTCGTGACGGCACGTGCCAAAGAGATTGTATGAAAAGCTACCACAGCTTAGTAATGAGGTACTATATCGACCTTCCTCTGACGTCACTGGCCGTTTGAGCTATCTCTGTCTATTCCGGTTTTTAAATTGCTTGTAACTTGGTCATTTTTTGAGATATTTAATTTTGTTTTCACAAATGTTTATCTTTTGAGGAATATAATTACCTTATCAAAAAAAAATTGTCGTCACGCCTATTAGCTGTAATACAAATTATATAATATACACTATATCTAGGAGAAGTGCATGCAGTATAATTAAGTAGGTACCTACATGAAGGTATTATTACTATAACTTCTATTGAAAACTTGACCAATGGAAAAGTTACAATAGGCATGGTGACTATTAAAAATGAACAAGTAAATATTATTTTCATAAAGAAGATTAAAAATGAATGCAATAATTGAAAAAATAAGTAAAATCGGTAAATAAATCACGGAGTATAATAAGCTTTTAAAGTTTCTACAGGAGGCATCTCCTGTCCCTTTCTCTCGAAACAGAGCTCCTCCATAGTTACTATGAAAAATCCACCTGTGACGTCACATGCCAAAGATATTAGTAATGCTTGTAACTTTGTCATTTTTTGAGATATTTTGTTTTTGTTTTCACAAATGTTTGTCTTTTGAGAAATATTTTTAATTTATGCAAAAAAAAAAATTTTGTCATCATGCCTATTATGATTGGATTATAAATGGATTAGAGTGGCACGGTAGAAAAAAGCAGACAGAGTAGAGATGAAATTATTTTAGAAAAAAAAATTGTTATAACCGGTAACGCTTAGAATTGAGATGTAAATTATTAAAGTAATAGGGGTCTACGGTTTTCATTTGTTATTTCGGTTTAGTATTTTAGTCGGTACTTACTATCGTTACGGTGCAGACACCTGCAATAAAAAAAATGTATGCTAACTCTCAATTGATGCCAACACATCAATAATAAAAAATAATATAGAGTATGGGTACTTATAGCAGTAGGCGGCGTTATGAGACTTCGCTTCTAACCATAGCCACAGTTAGGTGGTAGGACTTTTCTGCAAAGTTCGTCTAGGTAGGTAGCTCCGCTTTACCAGCTATTCTGTTACCAAGCAGTAGCGATGGCAATTAATGCTATTTTGCGTAAATTTCATAAACATGCTAATTCACGAGTTTTAGCATGCTAATTGCTATTGCTATGCTATTTGCTAACATGAAATGAAATTAAAATTGAAATGAAAAATTGTATGAAAAATGAAATGAAACTTTATATTAAAAATTAAATTCGAAATGAACTAAATTAATTGAAATGAAATTTCATATTTCACAGAATTTCGCAACTACATTTCATTTGCGAAATGCTAATTGAGTTTTCACATGCTAAAAATGAATGTGAATGCTATTTAATCCATCACTACCAAGCAGTAGTGTGCAAGCACTACTTTGTTCAGGTTTGAAGGGCATTGCAGCTAGTGAAATTACTGGGCAAATGAGACTTCATGACCTGATCTGATAGTCTAGTAATCTGATTACTAGACTGTGTGATGTCTCAGGATGACGTGCGCACTTGCGCAGTGCATGTGGCACGCAAAACTTTTATATTAAAGTTCCGAGTGACACTGCAGCTGTTATGGGCAGCCGTGGCGCTTAACACCAGGTAAACGACTAGCTCACCACGTCATTCATTCTCATAAAAAAAGTCTAATCAGCTCATGACTAATTATTATTGGTTACTTACTCAGTGTTTTTGAGCATGATGATTTAGATGCATCTTCCAAAACCTGATAAAAATGTAAATTAAATTTTTATTTCAATTGTAATTTTTCATTATAGATCTTTTGAATCCAGTTTGCCATAGCATAATATTTTTACACTTTCCGTGGCCCGACGACCAGGTGAAAGCAACGGGGAGCGAATGGATGCTGGAGGCGAGCAGCCGCTCTAAGTGGCGCTCCCTGGGGGAGGGCTATGTTCAGCAGTGGACTCTTCAGGCTGTTTAGACAGCCTCCGTGGTGTGGTGGTTGAGCAGGTCGGCTCATAACCCGGAGGTGGCGGGTTCGATTCCCGCGACAGGACAAGTATTTGTGCCCGAAAAAACAAGCGCAAATACTTGTTCTGTGCCTGGGGTGTTGTGGGACCATGGTCCACATAGTTCCTGGGTCCCTAGATACAGGGAATCCTAATTAGGGTCCAGGATCTATGTATGTGATCGTTGGGCGTTATTTATTAATTTATAAAAAAAAAAAAAATGTTAATGATGATGACAATATCATTTAAAAAGTTACCGTCTTACCACAAAAATAATTTTAAACATCGTTTAGACACATGTTTAGTTAGACAGCGTCTAAAAGTTTTTTTTTTAAATTTTATTGAATACAATCAATTAAGGGCTTTGTCGCTTAGCGACCACATCGCCCAAACAGTTAACACACACAAAAAAAAAATTAGGTTCCACGGAGATTCCCGTAGAACCTGAATCTGTAATCTGTACACATTGGTCAAGACTTCTTAAGCAGTGTATACAGATTACAGGCCTCCCTTGATAAGGGGGACGACAAAATACTGTTACAGAAACCAACGTCAAATGACCTTTCTCTCAAAATAGCCCTTCTGTCACTAGCATTCCGGACACATTCCAGCAAAACATGTTGAACATCGTCAATCGACCCACACTCTTCACAATTTGGTGACAGTACCTTCTTCATTAGGAACGCAAATTTGTTTGATGGAATGTGTCCGGAACGCAGTCTAAGTGCGGTAACTAATATATTGCGGTTAAGTTTGTCTTGGTCAATCTATGGATGCGTCATAATTTCGGGTTGAATAGTTCGATACCAAATTCCTTTCTCTGTCGATCGTCTGTCGAAATACTCTTGCCATGTCTTTACATTTTTTTTTTAATAATCTATAATAATCTGAATACAACGGTGTAACTGCCATAGGGATACCATCCACACTAGCTTGCTTTGCTAATAAGTCGACCTTATCATTATTTTGTAATTGGATGTGGGATGGTATCCATTGTAAAATAATAATTTTATTTCTTAATTGTAGTTTTAAAATTGAATCCAGTACAGTGTAAGCAATCGGTGTGCCTCGCACGTGTGAGGTGGACCGAGCTATGTGTTGTAACGCACTTTTTGAATCACTAAGGATTACAAATTTGTCGTAATTAACAGAATTTATGTATGAGAGCGCCTCGGCTATGGCGATTAGTTCGACATAGTCTAAAAGTTAAATGGTCATGTTTATACTCGATCCACATTTTTTAAATAAGGTATCATACGAAACGTTTCATTCCGCGCAGAACTCATTTTGTAAATCCAATACATGTAGCGTCATAGCTGTGACCGTAGAAAAAATGGAACGTTATTAGCGTGAAGTTTTACTTTGTGTGTTATGGTGACAGCGCTGCCCCCCTATTACGGACTGGTGCGCGTGGGGTGCTCCAAAAAAAATGGCAGGTCAGGTATGCCTTACTTGCCACGCCATTAGTATTTCTGTATGAGGATGGTCACTGATAAAGTGCGACGTAGGATAATAATATGTGTGTTCAGTTCAGTTTTAGGATGCATTTTTAAGCCGAGCTTATCACGTACCCGATCTAAAGTTATTGTTCGGGCGAAATCTATTGTAAACTTGTATCGCTTTTAAAAAAAATTATCATCATAATATTGAAACGGGTAAACTTGTTCACGACGTTTATTAATATATTAATAAATATCTCTATTTATTATCCAAAAACTACACGATACTTTTTAAAGTAAGTAGTTTTTTTATTCAAAATTAAGGTAAGACGACAGTTAAACACCTCTTAAACTATGGGTTGGAGATGATAAAGTTTTAGTGCGTGTTTAACGCATGTCTATCTTAAACGAGTCTTAGACACGGATTTGTGGTATGGAATTTATGAAACAACTGTTCAACAAGTGTTTAAGGCGCGTCTAAATCTTTTGTGGTAAGACGGTGTGTGTTTAAAATGTTCCGTCTCTTTTTCACGCGTGACATTTCAAATCAGTCAAAACTTGACAGAAGATTTTAAGCATTGGCTAACTTTAAGCAGCGTTTATAAATAACGCCCTTACATCCAGTTTCAGAAACGATCATAAATCTTAATGGCGGCATTAAAGAAAATGGAGTCCTGAAACTGTAGGGAGGACAACAGTTTAATGGAAGATTAAGATTTAAAGTCGACTTTAAAAGTTAATGATCGTTTCTGCAACTGGGTGTTAAAGTTTAAGTGATATGACTTTAAAGGTTAAAACTCAAAAACCTTCTGTGCTAAATTTTTTTAAACATTACATTTTTTTTGTTGGTGTGTGTTGCCCACATTGCTAGAATTCCTTACTCTTCCATCTTTATAGTGTTGCCAGTGATGATTAATGGAACTAAGACGAAATTTCTTTCCGTTGCCCTCATTAGTAAGCGCAAACTCGCGCAATTAGCTATAGAGAGAGCTACGCCCGTTGTTTAAAAAAGAGGGTACCTGCAAAGTTCGAAACAAATAAACTACACCCCATTGAAGAATAATCTATCATGGCCCAAAATCCAACAAATAGGAATACATTCTATTACCAAAGCAAAATTTCCATCATCACCATCAACAGCCTGTAGACGTCCGCTGCTCAACAATTAAACATAAGCCTCCCCCACAGAGCGCCACTTTAAACAGCTGCTGCATCCATTGGTTCCCCGCGGTTTTGACCAAGCGTCGCGTCGCTGCATCTAGTAGAAACCACCCTACCCAGAACTTCCAGTTCGTGGTCGCCTATCGAAAACCTTTCTTCCCCAACGTTTATCAGTTTACTTGCGATATGGCCTGCCCACTACCACTTCAGCTTGCCTAAAGATATACCGGTGAATTTAGTTCTCTTGCGGATCTCCTCATTTCGGATGTTACTCGCAAAACTCCGGGCATAGCGCTCTCCATAGCTCGTTGCGTGACTTTTAGCTTACTTATGATGTCAATTTATTTACTGAATGTATATTATTTATTTATATACGTACGTATTATGTCACTATTTTCCGTTCTTTTCGTTTACATTCCAGAAATGTTAAATGAAAAGTATTGTATAAAACATTTTATAGCATTGGCATCATGCTCAAAAAGCAACTCACCAAATCTGATGAACCAACGGCAGCTGAAAAGAGAAACATCAATTAGATCCTGAAAAATAAATCACTGACAAAATTGTCATGCTAACACAAAGTAAACCAAAGCATGTACCTAGGTACTTTCATCATCATCATCATTACCATCATCATCATCAACAGCCTGAAAGCGTCCACTGCTGAACATAGCACCACTTTGAGCGGCTGCTTGCCTCCTGCATCCATCGGCTTCCACCACCCGTGGTTTTCACCAGGTCATCCGCGGTCCATAGTAATACTAGTAGTCCTTTAACATTAATAGTTAAGTAAGTAATTTAAATAAGTAACGTGCTATCGTGTTTACTAGATGGCAGGACTTTACTGCAAAGTTCATCTAGGTAGGTACCGCCGCAGTAGTGTGGAAGCAGTACTGTGTTCCCATTTGAAGGGCACTGTATAGCTAGTGGAATTACTGCGCAAATGGACCTGATGATCTGACCTCACAGTCTAATAATCTCTGTGCTGATGTCTCAGATTGACGTGCGCAGTGCAGTGTCACGCTTTACATTGCAGAGTTCTGAGCGACCCTGCAACTGTTATGGGCAGCCGCGTGCATGGTAGCTCGTCACGTCATTCAATATCATATAAAAAACTTTTATGAGTATAATTTGATGCCACTAAAATTAATCCGGTGATCCAATGTTACTTATTGTTATCCAATATAATCAATTATTTTTAGAGACATTCATAAAAAAGATGGTTGCGCCCTATATCTCCGTTACCCTTCTATATTTTGAATGATTAATACACAAAATAATAATAATAGTTGTGCATATTAGAATGATAAAAAACTTACATCCAGTAAATATTGTTTGGAAAAGAAATCCACATAAAAACCAGATGTACAACATTTTCACAAGCAACTGAACAACTTATGGATTGAAGTAAGCACGTAGTGTATGACTATTAATTTAATTAAACAATATTTTATCCTGTAACCCATTGGTATTTCCCATTTTATGTTAAGGACAAATTTTATCAACTATACATTTAAACTTAATACAATTACTATTTATCCCATACTAATGAGTACCTATATAGTATTGAAATATTTTTTTTTCCTTAACTGACATGATTTTATTAACCCTAGATGCTATATGGAATTTAAGTATAGGGTATTATTGACCACTTTATATTTTTCTTTTTTTTTAACTCTCTGTTATTAAACGTATTGATGAAACAATATTTTACTTATTAATTCTTTTAAGTAATACTAAAAAGTCTATGTCCTTGTATCTACAAGGACATAGATTTTTTGGACATAGGTTGGCCTATTCGATATGACAAGTTCAGGGAGTCTAGCAAAGATCCCAAACGCTAACGCTAACACCAAACGCTAACTTAATTGTATTGGAATGACATTTCGAAAATCCCGTAGCTAATGTCATTTTACTTGTACCTAGAGTAGAAGCATTTCAAGATTTATGAAATGTTTTTGACAATTGAAATATTATAATAATTTAATGTAGTTTAAATTATTACGAATAAATGATTATGATTATATCATCAACTGCCTGACGTTGTCCTACTGAACATAGGCCTTCTCCAGAGAGCGCCACCCTGAACCACCGCTCGCTTCCTGCATCCATCGGCTCCCCGCGGTTTTCACCAGATCGTCGATCCACCTAGTGGAGATCCGGCCTATGCTGCGTCTTCCGGTTTGTGGTCACCACTTGAGAACCTTCCACCAGAACACACCATGTCACCAACCTTGAAAAAATCTGCGCACTCATTTTACCTAACTGTTCGAGGGTTATGTTGCTATGTTATTCTGGACAATGTCTACATAACAACCAGTTACAGTTTAAATATTTCCTGGTATGTATATATTTACAGCTGTGGTCATAGCTTACGTTATTCAGTAGGTAATACTTTCCTCCCATTACTCAGTAGTCAGCCATGGCTGCCACATGGTTGTTTTTTGCTTTTATCGTGAACGGAATCTTATTCATATGTAAGTAATTTTTGACACCTCTAATATAATTAAACTTTAGAGTAAAGCTAGTAAATTTTAATCAAAATAGAGTTAAATTCCGCTCGGCTTCGCACCAATGGCTTTCAGTAAATCATTCTTAACCATTTTATTGCATTTATTTTTCTTTTTCTTTACTGTTATTAATCAATTATTAATGACGACAACAAAATTCATAGGTTTCCTGATAAAAATTGCTTGTATTCCCATATTAGGGTTACAATCTAGTTCCAAACTGTTTGTAAGTATAAAACTATTGTTGTGATGTGTTTGTAATCTGCTTTGTGATTTAATAAAATAAAATAAAAATAAAAGTAGATACTGAATTTAGCCTGAACTTACACGTGTGATACTTTTAACATCACTAACTAAAAAATGTGGATGAATCAGAAAATATTATTCAGGGAAAATAAAACCTCTTTACCCAGTTATTTAGAAATATACCTACTTAACTAATAGTTAAATTTTTTCCAGCCGCTGAACAGGTGATTTTGGTAAGCATTTTTATAAATCATGCATTAGTTATATTGATTGAGTGACCATTTTATTCTAATCAAGATAAAACTCTGTTTCACAGAAAACAAAGGATGAAAAAAAATCATGTACGACAAAGCTGGGTGAGTACATTTTTTATTTTACTTTTCCTATTGGTAGGAAATAATGCACTATTCTTTAGAAAGTATTGTAAACCCTTCAAGATTATTTATTGCGTATCTACACAACACGTACAGTGGAGAGTAATTTAAAAGATGCGTTGAGTTTCTGTAAAAGACAAGATTAGTGGCAGCAAGGTGGTTCGAAACCGACACACAACCAAAGTAGTCGATGTAGCAGACAAGAATTAGTAAGCTGAAGTGGCTACATTTCTCTAAGAACTGATAACCGCTAGTGTAGACCTGTTTTGAGTAGATACGACGTTGTAGTTATAGGATCCATCGGCCAGCACGGTTAGCATGACTTGATATTAATATAATAATATCTCTACTATCGAGAAAGTAAACCAATAAAGCAAGCCTTATGTTGCAATTTAATTGGTTATTCGCTTTTTTGAGAGAAGATATAACAATTTCTACAGCTCATGCTATCCATGCTGGTGGAGTATAACAATTTGCGGAAAGTGGCTGGTCTGGTGGACTAAATGCAAAAGCTGAAGACCAAGTTTGGTGGTGAGCTTGGAAAGGCCTACGTCCAGTAGGAAGGTTTTCTGACTGTTACTCCATCATTATCAGCTGGAACACGTCCACTGCTACTCTCCCATGGAGCACCAATTTGACCGGCACTTGCCAATGGCGGCTTTGAACAGATTGTCGGTCCAACTAGTTCATCGGTTGTTGGTTTTGCGAGCGATGTGCCCTGCCCAAGTGCCCATTGCCATTTCAACTTGCTAATTTTGAAAGCTATATCGTTAACTTTAGTTTATTTGAGTGTTACTTGCCTTAGGCTATCTTTTAAGCATTTCATTAGTTCAGCAATTTTTTTAAGTACTTAATTTACATTTTTTTTATGTATTTTAGATAGCTTCTAAAACAACACTTAAAAGCAGCCCGAGACCTGTTTAAACACGCTCTGAAAGGATACGGTCTTAAAACCAATCACTCTGTAAATGTTTATATATTATAAGGTATAAATTTGTATCTTTTGTTTAAACGAGTGTTATTAACTACTATAAAATCTTAATTTATTTTTCAGATATGTGCTCGATGAAAATAGTAAGTAATCTGATAACAAGAATTGATATAATGTGATCTGAAAATCGATTTTATTGCTCAACTAGTTGGCCCACCCCGGCTTCGCATGGGTTAATTAGTTTACTCCCTAACCCCGTTTATGGGTAAGAGAAAAGCAAATAGGGGAAAGGGATGAATGGATGGGACGACAAAAGCTTGCCTCCCTTTTTTATAATCTTCTCTATTCTTTGATAATAATAATTATGAATGTGATGGGATGGCAATAGCCGGCACAGCCCATCCTTTCATCCTTTTTCCCTATATTTTTCCTTTCGTTTCCCTCTTACCCATAAATAGGGTAAGGGCGTAAAACAATTTAACCCGTGCGAACCCGGGGCGAGTCAACTAATAAAATTAAATAAGTGGAAACAAAATCATGTTCTATTTATATTTTAGGGAGATAAAGGCGTAAGTATGTCACTGACAGCCACATCGCAAGGACTAAAGGGTGACAAGGTGAGATTAACCCGACATCATAATTATACTTATATTTATCCGCTCAGGCGCTTCAGCCACATGTGCGGCCGGCATCGCGCAACGTAGACCGCTCCCCACCACAATTGTGGTTTACAGCTGATTGCGCTACTAGGGATAGCAATCAATTTTTAGAGGTCACTCGTTATAAATCGACTAAAATTGAAAGTAGTTGAACATCACTATCGAATAAAAAAAAGTCTCTATGGTTCAGGAGAAAAAAAAAACGCCTCAGTCTAAATTGCATCTCGCGCCAAGCCGGTGCGCGCCGGCGACGGAGTAATTTCCTTTAGGTACGGCGGAGCGTCAATTATTATGTGTAGTGTTATTGTGTGTGTTTTTTATACTGCAACACACGTAAAAATGCATTTGTTTAGAAAGCCAAATAATGCTACTTATCAAAACTAATTTTGAAATTTTAAAACACTGCTTAGTTTATTCGTATAAACCGTAAATATGCAAAACCATTCCGCGCTATTTGAGGAGCGCTTTGGGACCTACCTACGCCTGCCGCACCGCGCCTGAGTGGTTATGTTACACTATAACACTTCACTAACATTTTTTTGCAAGTTCATCGTTCGTAACCCTTACACCACACTCAAACTGTCAGATTATAGACAGGCCTGTGTACATCACTCATCAACATAGAATCATAACATCACTCGTAGAACTGACATTGACATAGTTGGCCTTTTTCATATTTGGTTGCCATAATTTATGAGGAAAGTAACAAAAACATATTGGCAGGCTTGGTATCTCGCAGTTAATCAAGTTCTGCTAATAATAATATGTAGGTACGTACCGACGGGAAAAAAAGGTTCTCGAGTGGCGACCACGAACCGGAAGACACAGCGTAGGCTGAACCCCCACTAGCTGGACCGACGATCTGGTGAAAGCCGCGGGGAGCCGATGGATGCAAGAGGCTCTCTTGGGTTCCCCTACTTATAAATTTTGGTTTTGTTTCATAATTATGATTCGGTTACTAATGGGTTGACTTTTTCTTCATCTCTTTTTAGGGTCCCGTACCCAAAGGGTAAATCGAAACCTATTACTAACGCTCCGCTGTCTGTCTGTCTGTCCGTCTGATACATGAACAATGATAGTTAGACAGTTGATGTATTTCTGTTGCTGTTATAACAACAAATACAAAAAAACACAGAATAAAATAATGATCCCTCAGGGGACTCCCATACAACAAATGTGTTTTTGCTCGTTTTTATAGATATAAGTACGGACCCCATCGTACGGGGGTTTTAGAAGCACTTGGTCGGTTATTTCCAAAGATTATTTATAGTCAATGGTTATTTCTAAGCGCCCATGTTTGACTTGTATGATGTGTTTATTTCAAACACCTTCATTTTGAGTCCAATTTTTATTTCTTTATTTACATAATGTTTTTTAAATCCCAAGATCTCTTCCAGGTTAAGGTAACTTACTTCGGTATTATAAATATAATATTTTATTAATATATTCACGATAGTTATACGTAAGTGTGTGTAGTAATATGAAAAATCATTAGTAAATTATTGTATTTTCAGGGCGACACTGGTGTTGTGGGAATCCCAGGTGCCCCAGGACTACCAGGTCCCATGGTGAGAATAAAATATCTATTATATAAACCAGCGAGTAGGTCGCTGTTCTACATAGCTAGAGTGTGGTTCAAACCTAATGGCTGCTGTGAAGTCGAGGCCGCCGTTAAGTTTGAATCACACTCTACTAAGACTTCACGAGGCCAACCAAACTGTGTTTGAAGAATAAAAAATAAAATAAAGAGGTACTTAGATAGATAATTTCTAAAAAATATTATTTATTGACACCTAGATATGTCACAAAATACAATAATAGGCACTTACATCTATAATACAAATACGCAGAGGTCAGTGATAATAGGAAAAGGACTAGTAAGTAATGAGCTGTTTTAATGTGCGGTAAATAGTACATTATGATGCAAGTGTGGGAAGTTGATCATTGCGCTCGAGGTAGTAATATGCGCGAGAGTCGCTGGTGAGCGCGATATGGGAGCCGAGAGGGTAATGATAAACCCACACGCGTGTCATACAACGTTTTTCATCACATTTGCGAGGAAAAAAACGAGTTGTATTGTTAATTAACTTTTGTGAAAAATGTCGTGCATTTTTTTTATTTTGTCGTGCCATATTACATTGTGGACGTAATTGTGGTGGTTAGTATTACCATGGGGTCCCATCAGGTACAAACAAAAATGGCCCAAACGTGAAAAAATGTAGTTATCGTGTCGTGAGCGTTAGTTTCCAGTGTTATTCATTTGGCCCAATACTTCGCCAACACGCAATAAATGTCGCTTGATAAAATTCCGTTATGCAGAAAAATAATAATTCGTAAAATAGTCAGAGTTATTCCGTTGTATGGGATGAGGCATCTGTATTATCTAGGGTATTACCTAGGAACCGTAACCGAAACCGGAATGAAACGAAACAGAATAGAACGGAACGGAACGGAACATAAAATATACCGATAGATGCAGGAGGTGAGCAGCCACTCAAAGTGGCGCTCTCGGGGGACGCTTATGTTCAGGAGTGAACGTCTACGGGCTGTTGGTGATGATGATGATGATGATGATGATATTCATATGTATATTTTGTACACCCTCATTATAGCATAAAGGTAACCATAACCACGTGTATATATATATATCATCATCATCATCATCATCATTAACAGCCTGAAGACGACCACTGCTGAACATAGGCCTCCCCCCGGGAGCGCCACTCAGAGCGGCTGCTCGCCTCCTGCATCCATCGGCTCCCCGCGGCTTTCAACAGGTCGTCGGTCCACCTAGTGGGGGGCCGGCCTACGCTGCGTCTTCCAGTTCGTGGTCGCCACTCGAGAACCTTTCTTCCCCATCGGTTGTCAGTTCTACGAGCGATGTGGCCTGCCCATTGCCATTTCAACTTGCTAATCCTAAGAGCTACATCGGTCACTTTAGTTCTCCTGCGGATCTCCTCATTACGGATCTTATCTCGCAGGGAAACACCGAGCATTGCTCTCTCCATAGCCCGTTGTGCGACTCTGAGCTTAGTAATGAGGCCAACAGTTAGAGACCACGTTTCAGTTCCATCGTGTTTGGTGGGGTTGGTAGCCGGGCGTCTTCCGGTGATTCTTTGCACCCCGTGCCCTGCCGTTACCGTGACCGCTACCGGAGCCACGGGATAGCAGAGCCGCCGGGGACTGGGGGCCGTTATTGTTTGTGCTTGTCATTAGGGGGGGGGGTTGCCATAATCACCACGCTTGGCAGGCTGCTTGGTGATCGCAGTAGATTATGATGGTGGAGACTGTAACGATCCAGGGTGTCTCGTGACGTCACATTTATTAGGAATGTTTATTCATCAATAAAAAATATTTAAATCATTAAATCTTATCAATTTTGCTTATAAGAATAATTCAAATTAAATCAATAGTCGTAGGCATTACGCTCATTACTGAAAAATATGAAGATAGGTATTGGAGTAGTTACCTGAATATAAAATGAAGTGAAATTAGTAGAAATCAAACCTTCGTTATAATATTGCATACAGAGTTCATATCAAAGATTTGGGAGCTCTTAGTCGTAGAGCGGTCGATCATTGAATGTGTCAAAAATTTTCCTTGGATTCCAAATTTAAGCGTGACGGATTTTTTATGTTTCTTAATTAATTTCTGAAGTTTGCGCGGTGTAAGGAGGGATTAGGCGTGAAATTTTGTTAAGGGCCAGGGTATTTTTCATGAGCATCGACTGAAAGATGATTACTGAAGGATAAAGTACTTTATTACTCTTTTCACATAAAATTTTAATACTTAGGCATATAGGGAAGGAGTTATTTTATGTGTTATTATCTATTTAGATGTGATTGTGCTTATGGATTCGGCTTAAAGCGATTTACTCTGTCACAGAGATAGTTCAGGAACTAAAAGGTCTTAGATTATTATTTTAATATATGACTTCAGTTGTATTGATAGAGCTTTATGTTATTAATAACATTATCAAGTGGTATTGGAAAGTTGTATTGATTTATTTGTAAATATCTACATAAAAGTATAAAACGCGTAAGCGGAACATCTAGCATTCGGATAATTATGATTTTTGTTGTCGGTTTCCTATAGATTTGTGGAAGTTTGGAGGAATTTTCAGGAATGCAAGTTATGTTTTAAAGTTCATATTAATTTTCGAAATTACGTTACATAATATTTAGATGATTATTACTTTAGAACGAGTAGGATGGGTACTTTTGAATTAGGTTTTCATGATATTTTCGAATTTTCCATCTAGATTGAACGATTTGCGATACCCACCCCTCTTAAATTTTCTCAAGCAGAAGGAATCGTGTGGCTAATATTGTAGATTTTCATTTGTTTAAGTGAAGTATCACAACCATATCAATATAGATTTTGACCATGTCGGCGCGCGCACTACAAAATAAAACTAGGAAAAACTATAAAACAGAGCCGAGGAGCTGTCAAAAGGTTCATTCGTTAAGCAGCCGCGGGGGTCATTACATGATACCTGTGGCAGTGCTCATGAGATTTTCGGGTAACTTCAAGTTAGAGTCGTCCTCTCAAGTAATTCTGGTTCTGAGGAAGAATCCTTGGTTCCAGAAACCCCAGTCAGAAACAAGTTGAAACATGTGATATACGAAGCTTGTTTTCCTCCTACTTTTGCGTTAGGGCAGATCGCGTGTTCTGTGGAGACCTGCACCAGATTTTGCCTCCGTTATAGGATCTGGATCCACCTTTTTGGTTTGGTTTGCATTCTGGCTGAAAGGAGGGCTGAAAAGATTAGCTGACCCGTCTTCGTGTATACGATACCCGGATCCTAAATGTAAATCAAATTGAACTGTCCCACACAATAGGGTTTTGTCTTCTATGCACTTATGAGACTTCGGTCCGCATACAAGATAAAAAATAGGTGGCAATAGGATTTATTAGCTTTGGAGAGCTTTTGTCACAGCTCGTTTTCTTATAGGCTAGATTAGGTATGTTCTCATTGCACACTCGAGAACAGACATGCACGCTTAAAAGTAAATATGAGATTTGTAGCAATCTCTAGTTTTGGGGGTACACACCAGATGTTAGAAAAAGCTATAAGTTGAGGAACACACATGGGAGGGAAAGTTAGGGTTAAAATACTAAAATTTGCAGTAAAATAAATGTTTTAGGGAAATTAGTAAAAATCGATTGTACAAAGGTACATAAAAATAGATTCAAAATTATTATAAAATTGGTAGTAATATAAAACTGTGAGGGAAATAGGCAAAACTCGGTTTTATAAAAATGCTTAAGATTAGGGTTAAAATTATAAATCATGCGGTAAAATAAAATGGTTAGGAAAATAGGGAAAATCAAAATTCTAATAAATGCTTGATTCTAAAAAATAAAATAATGACAATATTCTACCAAAATAATAATTTACCTTTAAAATTTAGGTCAAATCGGAAAAACGAATTGTGAGGGAAATAAATAAAACTCTAAATACAAAATCTAACTATAATAGATAAATAAGTAAAAATTAAATTAAAGCAAATAATATAAGTGTTATCAAAGTAAACAATGGGTAACGTTAGTAGGTATAATTCTTTAGGAAAATCGTTTGATAGTTAAAACTGGTACATTGACTAAAACGTGATAATTGAAGCTAAAGTAATATCGGCAATTTTTATGGCGGAAATTTAGGAAGGCTTTAGACTTTGGGCTGTATGAGATGAGACAGGGGGGGAAGTTCAGCTGGAAGGCTAACTTTAGGGTCTGTCATATACTGAATTCAGTACGTATTTGATAGACTCACAATGGTCTCACATTAGGTGATGAAGAATAAGTATGAGGTTTTGCTTTGCTAACAAATTAACGTAGAGTTCCCTTGAATGTATTGAGGACGTATGTTGTTAGGGCTTGCTAAAAGATCATGTCCTCTCTGTCCTTAGTGTTTTGAAGACAAAACTAGACATACTGACCTGGAATGAATAGTAACAAATAGTAAAATCAATTTCCCCAACAGTGTCTTGAAAACCTCAAGTGGAGGCAATTTCATACACAACATAGTGGAGGGCTGTCCCGTCAGGTGTCGAAGCTCACAGTTATGGAGCGGGGAGGTGCTCCGTAGCCGAATGTTATGATAAGCAGATAGATTATCATGACTTCGCTAATTTAAACAAACTTAACTTCAGAATGTATGACTTATTACAACATTTACGTGAAGCCTTAGTACTACTTACTACGTTAATGTGAGTTGTTTTGGGGCAATCTACGTTTTCGATATTTCCAGCAAATATAGGATTAGCGCTCATCATAGGTTCAGATTGCAAAGCTTAGTAAAATAAAGAAATTACATTCTACTAAATTAATCTCGTATTGAGTCGGCGTCAGTTAGGAATTGTCTCATTACTTTAAAAGGAATTGGATTACTACATCATCATAACGTACGGGTTCTACCACTATTAGGAGACAATCACTTGGCCATAACAAATCTAGAACATACAACAAGCTTAGGTTAATTTTAGGTTCTTTCCAACGGTATTAGATTTCCTAGCGTTATTTAATTCATTTTATAGTTTATTTAAACTTAGATCTTTAGGTTCGGTAAATTAAAGATACAACTATAATAATTATGAATATAAGGGGAATAGGGGGGTTAGTAGAGAGGGGGGATTCTTACAAGACCAAGGAGAATGCTGCAGCCCATTCCCTGGATGTTCCCTTAGCCGACTTTTACGGCACCCACGGGAAGAGATGGGGTGGTCCTATTCGTAACCGGGACCACACGGCAATTATATATATACATTGAAAGACTACATTGGGACGCTCCTATCAATTGTTTTTTTTTATTTCAGGGTATTACGGGACCACCTGGACTTGATGGTGCACCAGGACTTCCAGGAATAATTGGAATGCCGGTAAGTATTGAACCTACCTTTAGGCCCCACAGTTTTTTTAAATAAACCGACAGGCATTTTTGTTAAACTTTAAATGAGGCTTTTTATTAAAAAAAAGCTGTAATTTAATAAAGACTCATAGATGACGTTAAAATGGGAATTTTAAGTTCTGTCATTGTTAAGATAATTATGTATCGAGTTTAGTATCCTATCCTTATTTTATACATATACTCTAATGGCTTTCTATCGACAAATCGACAACGTACTCCGTGATCCACTCAACTGAATTTGACATTTTCTTGTACATGCATGGATGAAATAAAAAAAAGAAGGATTGAGTTTTGATTGACAAGGAACTGAAGCCCAAAATGGCGGACATGTTACATATGTGTGTCAGATGAAAGTATGGCGACCGGCTGCCTATGATGTGAGTGTGTGCGTGCCCCGCTCGTACGTACGAAGCGTTCCGGCTTCCTAAGGGTGCTTCAGTTTTGGATCAGACGGGATTCCCTCCTTCTTTTTTTATTAGCTCCATTTGTACATGTACATGTTCCTTGGTTTGAAACTACCACAGAGCAAAAAAAAACGCTTCCAGGCGAACCGTTATTTGTTTCATAGCTCTGTGGAAACTACGATCATGTTTGAAATATGCCGTTACTACGCCATCTCGTAACAGACGCGGAACTGTTTTTTTTTTTAAAAAAAACGTCTCTTTAATAAAAAATTGAATTGAAACATAATAATAAACTTTTTTGTTTCATCGATTGCTGTCAACTTCTCTGCCAGTCATGTTTGCACGGCAATGATTACGAGTTTTACGCCTATGAATACTTGTTGCGAGCTATGTAATAAGCCAGTGGAAAAGTCTGGTGATACATACCGAATACTGAATATCGAAATCATTCCACCCCGTCGTCGCCACCCAAGAAACGTCTTGAGCGACCCGGAAGATCCTATAGCAGCCGTTGTTTCGGCTGCGCTAGGATCACCGGACCAGTCTAGCCCTTCTGGCTCAGGTACCGATTTCGGCACCGGTATAGGATACCAGCGTAACACAATCAGACACCGACCACGCCGGCGAGGTCGACGTACCCCCCGTAGGTTAGTTAGAACGGTCGCGACTTTCCATAGGGTCCACTCCTCCAGCGGACGTAGCCTTCTCGATCCTCTTATCCCGGCAACAGCCCAAGCCGAGGCACCCCAGGGGTGCCCTTGAGCTAGTTGCCGGCTACTTTTGTCGGCTGGGTGCCTTAAGCGCCTGCCCTTCCGTCCGGTGACGCTGTAAAGGTCGGTAGAGACCAACAGCATTAGCCCGTTCAAAAAAAGAATCCAAATCAAGTTTAACATTTTATATTTTTATTTTAAGGGCCATGATGGATTTCATGGTGCCAAAGGTGACAGCGGATTTCCTGGCGCACCGGTAATGTATATTCTAACGCTAATTTTATTAAAAAATGAACCACAATGGTTAAACACAAACCGACCTTTTTAAAAATAAATGCAGTGTAACAGTGGAATAGCTACTCAGTGGGTTCTCCTGTTTTATCTTTGCCTATTTCAAACTTGATAGAGAGAAACAAAACATAAAATAATTATTTTTCCGCTACCTACACAATGTTTATTAGTAAAGATAGTGCTTTTGTGAAATACTCTGATTGCTGATTTTTATCGGTGTTTTTTGAGGATGATTGTAGTTATTAACTATTTATTATATTAACTTTTTTATTCGTTGTTTGCTTTTTTCTGTTTTAGGGTTTAGATGGTCAAGTTGGGTCCAAGGGGGACCCTGGAAAACAAGGCCCACCGGTATGTTTTAATCTTGAAATAATATAATAGGCATGATGACTACTATTAAAAATGAACAAGTTAATATTACTTTCATAAAGAACATTTAAATTGAATGCAATAATTAAAAAAATAAGTAAGATCGGTAAATAAATCACGGAGTAATAACCTTTTAAAGTTTCTGAAGTGGGCATCTTCTGTCCCTTTCTCGTAAACCAGAGTGCCTCCACAGTTGCTATGAAAAATCCACTTGTGACGTCACTTGCCAAAGAGATTGTATGTAAAGCTACCACAGCTTAGTAATGAGGTACTTTGAACGACCTTGCTCCGGCGTCACTGGCCGTTTGAGCTATCTCTTTCTATTTCGGTTTTTAAAATGCTTTGCTTTGTCATTTTTTGAGATGTTTTATATTTGTTTTCACAAATGTTTATCTTTTAAGGAATATTATATAATTATTTATGAAAAAAAAAAGTTGTCATCATGCCTATTGTGGCGATCGTTTTTCTATATAGTTTTTCTTGTGTAACTGTTTAACACCCTCTCATCCAATCGCGCAAGTCAGTGCTGCCAACCAGAAAAGTCAATCAACCCAGTTTAGAATAAAAAACTAATTAATAAATTTACGATATTACTGTCAGTTTTGGACATGTTGCGCGTCTATCACTAAGGCAGGAAGTAAACCTTAGAGCCATATTTATAAACGCTGCTTAAAGTTAGTGTTTAAAATGTTCCGTCTTGTTTTCGCGCGTGACATTTCAAATCAGTCAAAAGTTGACAGAAGATTTTAAGCATTGGCTAACTTTAAGCAGCGTTTATATAAGTAAGACCCTTTACTGCCTGATTCTCACCCAATGCGTTCAACGTGGCTAAGCCGGGAAGTCTGCAAGTCTTTAATTCACTGTACTTCTCGAACCTCTACTTCTGCGATCCACCACCTGCCTGTATACCTAAGAAAAAAAAACAAACAGGAAGATTGGATTGACTTGATGGCGGTTTCGTCGGTTAGTGTATTATACATAAGTATGCTGAGTTTAGCCGGGATTAGTAAGTTGAAATGGCAATGGGCAGGCCACATCGCTCGCAGAACTGACAACCGATTGGGAAAAAAGGTTCTCGAGTGGCGGCAACGAACCGGAAGACGCAGCGTAGGCAGACCCCCCCCACTAGGTGGACCGCCGATCTGGTGAAAGCCGTGGGGAGGCGATGGATGCAGGAGGCGAGAAGCCGCTCAAAGTGGCGCTCTCTGGTGGGGGCCTATGTTCAGCAGTGGACGTCTTCAGGCTGGTAATGATGATAATAATGATGCTGAGTTTCCTTTACTATATTTTTGATAAACGTTTCACTCACACACAGGGTGAGCGCGGCTTTGACGGGTTACCAGGCATACCGGGAATGAACGGACCTGAGGTATATATAACTTTCACCTAAATAATCTATACACAATGTGCTCACTCTGTAGTTGTATCTCCTTACATTCAATAATATTTGACGTTAGACTTATTTATCTATTATACTACCAAACGGATATCGTTTAAATTAGGTAATTTTTTTTCATCGATAGGCTAAAATTTGACCATGGTCTCACTTGAAGGTAACTGATGACGCGGTCGACAATGGAGCATGCTTGCCTACATAGATGAAACCTGCTCACTGTAGCTGTAACTTCCAGATTATAATGAGAAACTTTCAGAATAACATTAACAAATACCTGCTTTATGTTTTCAAAACGGCCAACTACGGGTTGCAAGTTGCAAGCATATAAGTAACTTTTATGCAAAAATGTTTTGTTTGTTATATAAAGACAGTAAAAACAACGATGTTAAAACAATGTTTAAAATAATTACTTGGAAAATAGCAAAGATATTAAAATTAATAATTGCCTGATTTTCATTCCAATTTAAATTCAGCTTGATTACATGTTTATTTTTTTTAGACAACGATAAGAAGGCATTCGGACCCAGGAGGGAGACAGACCTCTCTGGAGCGTAGATTAATAATTTAAACCTACTTCACAGGGTCCTCCTGGTCAACCAGGACCACCAGGTCTACCAGGATCCATGGGTTCCTGCCCTTGCGGATTAAAGGAAGGTACTTAAATTTTTAACCCCGAAACCCCTTCTTTAATTTTATTATCCACCCAAAATCATCATCTTTAACAGCCTGAAGACTGAAATTGGCCTCCCCCAGCAGAAAACGCCACTTTGAGCAGCTCCTCGCCTTCTGCGTTCATCGACTTCCCGCGGCTTTTAATAGATCTTCGGTCCACCTAGTGGGGGTCCGACCTACGCTCCAATAACTAAAACCATAATCACCATGAAAATTACCTATATAATTTTGCGCAAAATCGTGAATAAGTGTTTGGTAATAATATAGTCGATTATAATTATAATTAGAATAGTCCCTGCCACAAAACACAATCGGTTGCAGAAAAATTTTCTCAACAACGTGCGTCGCACCGGCGTTTTTCGCAACTACATAGGACTCCCGTTGCAAACGACCCAATACCTAAATTTTAGTGGAGTTACATTAGAAACCGATGGGGAAGAAAGGTTATTCATTCGCGAGATAATGCCTAAGTCAATTACTGATATTTTTTTAAACTGCAAATTAATAATTAAGAAATAAAATAAAATGTTATTAAGTTTTACCTATTGAAACAAATGTAGGTACCTACCCATATGGGATTAAATAATTATTGCATAATTTGGGCTATAAAAAGGTATTTCTAAATAAAAATTACCTGATTTATGTCGCAATACTCACCAAACATCATATCATCGCGAGATAAAATGCTCTGTGGAAGCAGGTACGTATAACAGTATATCTGCTCAACTTGTTAACATAAATTGCCATCTTATTTTCATTACAGTTTATGTACCGTCCCAGTTTGCAAATAGAACCATCCCATGCCCGTGCCGTAAGATACAGCTTAGGGAAATATAATGGCCAGCAGCATTCTAGCATTCTCCTCCCTCGGTACCTACGGATTTACAGTTTCTGCCATCACCAAGCTGCCTGCAAATCCCTACCTATATGATAAGCGTCTATACAAGGTGAACATGAATTGATATGTTATCCCGAAAGGGGGTAAATCTACACCCCAAGGTAGACAATGTTTCTTCTACGACTTTACTAAATTAATAGTTTTTCATTGAAGTAATGCCGTGGAAAGTTTACGTTCGAAAATAGCCTTCGCGCAGCTGGGTGGATGAACTTCGTCCTTGACCGAGTGCACATAAATGAGTTTAACGACCTGTATTTAGAAATGAATTTATAGTATCTTATTAACTCTCGTAGCGATCTCACATGCAATTTTGTGAGTGGATTTACTTTATACCATGGAAGTTTGGAAACACCCAGTTTTAAGTAAGGCTCTCACAACTGGTAGGGTATCATGGTCCCAGTCCCCCCATTTCGGGATAACATACTAATTCAAGGTCACCTTGTATAATGCGGCTTTTTATGGGAGAGGCCTATTTTTAGCAGTGGTTGTCTTCCGGTTGATGATGTGAAAGTTTTGTGTGAGTAAAGACGTGTAATACAGATATATAAGTAAGCGTATTTTGAATGTTTAGAAGAAGTTTTGTGTTAGTAGAAGTTGTGCTATGTAGAACGAGACGAAGTAAGACCTTAATATTTAAAAATCATGTCTAAATGATTTTAAATGATTTCAAGGCTTTGTTGGTTTCAGTGGTAAATAAGAAAACAGATGTTTTTCTTGACCAAAGCGAAGAAGAACTTTTTGGTACCTTGGATCGGCCTGCCAATGTGGTTTGTAAAGATGCAGCAAGTTCAATAACAAGTGGTAAGATTTTAATAAATAGAATTATCAAGTTTAAGGCTACAACTGGACTTGCGCCTCTTTGAAGCGGCACCGCAATATGCTTCAACCATACTTCAACCGCAGTTGCGCGTCAAGTTTCGTCAGCCAATCGCCAGTGTCAACGGTCGGTTCGGTACCCATCGGTGCCCATGATACTAGAAAGCCGGAACTCGATTGCCGCAACCAGCGATTTGTACCTACCGCATTGTTAACGCTGCCACTTCGCAGACGCGCAGGAGAGGCTGAAGCTGGCATTTTTAACGCGCGACTATTGATTCAGCATTCGTTACTCTAAAAACATGCCAGAGTAACATTTACATCCTCTAATTAGATTGCTTCTTCTATAGAAGTTATCTTTACGGGATTTTAATAACTTGTCCCCGTCCCTTTCCTTTATTTCACCTTCCTTTCACTCCTACTCCCATCCACCTTCCATGCGGTGGGGAAAAGAAGTATAGTTACAGTAGCATCGGACCCTCACACTAAGCATACTCCTATTACTCTCAAAAAAAAGAATTCGCTACTACTTATTAAGTCAATGTTTTGAACAGGCACTACTTCGTTTTGTAACAAAATATCTTATTTTCTATACTGAGAAATAATTGTACCCCATGATAGGAGGTCACGATGGCGGTGGCGCCATCCACCATTTCGACCAAAATATTGTTAGTTCGGGCATAATTATTCTGAGTGAGATTTAAATCTGTGATCGTGATAGTTTACCATACATAGGTAAAAGGTAAACGACCAGCGATAGCTTCAATGCGACTGCATCGCTCTTAAATCGCTGCAAAAATCACGAATTGTTTGTGCCCTACGGTCTATGTTTTAATTGGACAAAACATTGAAGCTAGAATCTTTAAATTACAGGAAATCGCTATTTTATGGGTCCAGGAAAAATTGAGGTCATATGCGAAGTTCGCAATAACATGACGCTGACTTGTATACCACCAAAATCTGATTTCAAAACTATAACGTACACTACACCAGAGCAACCATTTTGGCTGAGCAAAGAGGGAATCTCCATAGAGGCGCTATATGGAGTAAGTTGTGACGATGTCATCCTCCTTCATCATCACTTCGGCTATTCACCTGCTTTCTTAGTTTTCGCACCAAATATTGGCCAATCATAATCTAGATTTAAATTCTAAATTAGAACATTAGTCACATTCTTTTCATTTCCATACATTTTTGTCATTCTTCGTTTAACTGCCGAGGCGGACAGTCCTCGTTTGTGCTTAACCAATTTTAATAAGATAACTGTTACTAACAGTTTAAAGTGCTATTTGTACTTCAAGTTATATTCACTACTAGTTGTTCCGTAAAAGTTCAATTGGGAACAAGTTGTGATCTTATTATCCAGCATTTTGGACTATAACCATCTTAAATTATTGTTACAAGTTACAATAAACCTAGTTCACCGAGATCTACAGTTTCATTTCAATAGTTCCGGATTTCCCATTAGTACCTACGTGTTCCCGTGAGTGTCCTCCCCTTTCTGAGCTACCGGGAAGAAGCTTTGGGGGACCTCCGGGACAAAGTATCTATAATAACCCCAGTCTTGCACTAGACAGTCTATCATAAAAGTGTGGTGTGGTAGGTGCGACTTATCTCAACTCATCAATCGATATCGAGTCGTAAGATCACACTTTTGTATGCATTAGCTAGATTAAGGTCTGTGGATCAGACCGTGTTCATTCAACATCAAAGGACAATACTTAATACGTACTTTTTTAAAAAGCCTCGTTTACTTTTTCAAAAGAAAGTTGTAATGAGTAAATGTCCCACACCACAACAAAATTGGCACTGTCAAGAACCAGCAAGCCTAAAAACAACCAACCTAGAAGTCGCTTGCTGGAAGAAAGTCGCTGTTCACCATTAGCAGTAAGTTTTCTACTGCTGAACATCTAGGCCTCTTTAATAAAGTGCAACTTAGTGCGGCTCCTTGTCTGTATACGCATTAAATTGAACAACTCCTCGCGGCCTTGTGCAACCCCTATTCTTTAAAGCATTAACATTTCAACGGGAGTAAGTTATTAATTATATGAATTGTTTTAACATCGTTTTGTTTTCAGTTAAATCGTTTGCAAATTGCATGGATCCAAGAGAAGTCAGACATAGCGTTCCAAACATTACGGTATCATTGCCAGGGCACAATGCCGTTTGATCCAAATTTAAGTGATCTATCTTTATTGATGCTCTCTTGGAATGACATTACAATTGGTCCGACACCGAGTGAAACTACACCATTTATCTATACTGTACCAACTGATACTGATAAATGTAATGTAAGTATTTTCACTGTCTTGACCGTCTCTCATTTTCGATTGAATATAATCGAATTCGAATCATTATTGACATATTTTTATTTTATTTTTATATCTGAGCTAAGAAAACGAATGATACTATCAAAGTGTGCATCCATTGGCGTCTCTATATATCACAAACTAAGTAGAGGATACGACCTATATAATCAATCCACGAAACGGAAGACTCAGCGTAGGACGGCCCCCCTGCTAGGTGGACCGACGATCTGGTGAAAGCCTCGAGGAGCCGATGGATGTAAGAAGCGAGCAGTCACATACAAAATGGTAGACAAAATGATCTTTCCCTGTCTTATGTCACTCTTTTCATAACTAGCTACTTGCTTACATCTCAAGTGGAGTAAAACAGCGAAAGACAATTTTGTCTACCGTCCGTACTAAGACAGCTAGGGAGAAAAAAAATATAAATTTAAAATAAATAAAACAAAGTATGTTGTTCCATTTTCCTTCTTACATGCTATTCATATGACTATACCTACAGGGAACCGAAAAAATCAATGGGACCTGAAGGGTAAAATTTTTAGATAGAGTATTTTGCTTAAAGGAATGTCCTTTCTTTTTTTAAGGAAACAATTCTGGATTTAGGCATTTTCTATAACTCGCTTACCATTCTTGCTGCCTGTGAATCGAGCCGGCCAAAATCCAAAAAAAAATCCCTTTACTGGCATCAATCCAGAGTTTAGATTTAATGGTTATCCTTTCAACATTTCAGATTTGATCATTATGTTTGACCCTATCGATTGATGCGATAAGAGTACAGGATGTTATTTTACCGGATTTTAGCGGGTTTCACGGGTGTAGCGAAGCGAGCAAGGGAGTTTTTGGTAACATCCTTGAATGCAGTTTTTTTTTTATAACGATGGCATGTTGCCTTTAAGTAACATAATTAATAAGGGCTTCAGGGCCCACTGACTTTTAACCCTGTATGTATATGCCACATAGGTAGTCTACGGTATACTTACTATCGGGTTATGGTTCTGAGCCTCACAAGATTTTTTTTTTCAGGACTCTGCCTATGTTGGTGAGCTGACTAACAGTATTATAAAAATCGAATCTAATTCAGCGCAACGCTTGCCTGTAGTAGACTTTCTTGTTCGAGATCCATTTTATGGCCCAATGAAGAATGTTGGTTTAGAACATTTAGAACTATGCTTCTTTTAGATGTTTAATTGTTACGCAATTAAAATAATAATTTATATGTATAAATAATTCATCGAGTTTGATTTCCTGTTTTCATTGTCAACGCCCCCGCTCCAAATACATCTATACGTACTTAGTACAGGTATTATTATTATCTGGGGTAGTACATAATATCTCGAGTGGCGACCACGAACCGGAAGGCGCAGCGTAGGCCGTAGGCCAACTAGGTAGTCCGACGACCTGGTGAAAACCGCGGGGAGCCGATGGATGCAGGAGGCGAGCAGCCGCTCAAAGTGGCGTTCTCTGGGGGAGGCCTATGTTCAGCAGTGGACATCTACGGGCTGATGATGATGATGATGACATAATATCTCTATGCCCCGCTTCCCTTATTTATGACGTAGGTAGTCTTGCTTAGTCGTTCGCTTATTGTTTTATAGTATTTATCATCATCATCATCATCATCATCATCATCATCATCATCATCATCATCATCATCATCATTAACAGCCCGAAGACGTCCACTGCTGGATATAGGCTTCCCCCAATTAATTATTATATAAATAATAAAATTCTATGCAATTTGTACAATAATTATTATTATGCAACGGGCAATAACGCGACACCGTAAAATAGTATTTTCATTTAGCGCCATCTGACAGATTTCACTGGCACTACCTGATGTTCAAATTCAACAACACGTGCAAGGTAAAGCTATAAGATGGCGCTGTTATAACTACGGGGAAAAAATCAAAAGGGAAATGTTTTTAATAGCAGGGTCTTGAAAAAAAAACCTACAATCACAGAATTCCCCCTATTACATCCTACAATGGTGAATTTTGTTTTCTTTTTTCTGAAAGTTCGCTTTAATTTTGTAATAAGGGTGGATTATAGCTGTACGAGTGTAGGCAAATGATTCCTAATCCCAAAACCATACATTTTCGTTTTCTCTTCAAGGCTTCCAGAGCTTTCGCAGGAGGTACCTAAGTAATAAATAATCAAGCAAAAGCAAAGCAATAGAAAGCCATTAAACAAAGAAGACGAATAGCGGCGCATTCGTTAATTTTAAGGACGATCAGCAAATTATTCATAATTCAGTAGGTACATAATCATTTTTCTCCATTAGACCAAAAGAAATGGGCGTTAATTCTTTATGAATAATTGCAACAATCTGTCATTTTTGTTTTTTATAGCTAATATTTTCATTTGTGAAATTGTAGATTAACTCTGTGGTAAACGTTTTAAGTAAGTATTTAAACTTTATTGAACTTTTAGGCTGAGTTGCACCATAATCACGGTTAAAGTTACGGTCAAATTTTGACATTAGCCCGCCCCGCGAAGCGTGGAATGGTTATAGTTAGGGTTAAAGTTAGCGTTAAAGTAAGCTGGTGCAACTCAGCCTTAGAGTTACCCACCTACATCGGGGAACCAACCCTTAGAAGAGAATTGCTGGTGCATCCGATTCCTTAGCAAATGTGTGATTTATATATGTGGTGTAATATTAGTATTGCATTATATACCTAGCTTTTGGCAATGGGCAGGCCGCATCGCTCGCAGAACTGACAACCGATGGGGAAGAAAGGTTCTCGAGTGGCAACCACGAACCGGAAGGCGCAGCGTAGGCAGACCCCCCCACTAGGTGGACCGACGACCTGGTGAAAACCGCGGGAAGCCATGGATGCAGGAGGCGAGCAGCCACTCAAAGTGACGCTCTCTGGGGGAGGCCTATGTTCAGCAGTGGACATCTACGGGCTGATGATGATGATGACCTAGCTTTTATATAATATAATAGGTAAGTACTTACGTTACGCAGGGCTGGCTAATTAGTTACTGCAATAAGCAATCAAATATTATTAGATACCTACAGTAAGTGCTTCTACTGCAACAGATAAGCACTGCCTTAATAATAGTTTTATTATGAGAAATGAAAATCATTACTTAACTTATTTTCAAATACATACCTTATTAGTATGTTGTATATAACAATCGTCAAAAACGTTCACTCTGAATAATGTATGCAAAAGTATACAAAGAACCTTGGTACCTAGTCGTAGTTGTTTTCATTATGCAAAAGGTTCAGACAAACCAATCCTATGGGACTATATGAAGGAAACACCGTTATAAGAAGCAAGTTCCATTCCTTAGAAGTGCGGATTAAAAAAGATCTGTATCCGGCTTAGGCCTGATTTTACCAAAGTAGAATAAGTTTTATTCCAAGTATAACGCTAATTGTTACTCGGACACAGCTGATTGTCATTTAAAAAAGGTTGCCGTTCTGATTGTATCTGTCACCGTCATATTGTAAAAACCGTTTGTTTATTAAAAAACAAAATTAAAACTGGTTATTTATAAACTGTCGATTTATTGCTAACTGACAATCTGTCTTACAATAACACGGATGATGAACATCTCTAAGACCCTCGATGATACAGCTGTATCTGTCCTCAATAGGCGCAATCATACATAAGGACATAAAACACTACACACACACACACACACACACACACACACACACACACACTCTTATCTCCTAGTATAATTTCTTAAGATTATCATGCCCACTCGCACACAACCTATACACTCACCCCTACACTTCACACCTCACACATACACACGTTCGCTGGAGAGACAAGCATAATTTATTAAACCTAAAATCTGTTTTTTTTTTTATTTTTTTTTATGTAGAATAAGCCTGCGTTTGACTACATCTCACCTGATGGAAAGCGACGGTGTAGCCGAAGGTGTAGCACGCAGACTCATGATGTACCTATTCACTCTTGTCTTAAAAAGACCCAGATTATATTTATTGGCCTTTTTTGTAATTTAACTCGTGTAGAATATAACAAATGTATTAGCTAGTTACGGAGGCTACAGGCCGGAGGATGCAGAATAAAAACTGAAGATAACGTGCGTAACTAGATATTGATCTTCTCATAAATAAATAAATATTGTTTATTAACGGGATATTTACCATGTAATTGACCACCATGTGAGTAATGTTAGTGACCATGGAAGTTTAAAATCTTATATTAAATAAATAAATATTTCGATTATTTATAAAGAGTCGGTGCATAGCAGTGAGTTTAAGGTTTTATTAGCGTTTAATTTTGTACAATGCACCAATTTTTGCTGTAATTTATTGTTTTTTTTAGAGTCGCTAGTCGCTACCCAGTAGGCTACGACGACGAGCGAAGCGAGAAGGAGTGTTAGGTTAGTTTTGACCACACTAGAAGTACCGAAGTGATGCCGTTTAATTATAAATAACCGAAAAACCGTTAACCGAAACACACATTGCCCGTTTGCAAAAAAGTTTATATAATAGCCACGTTTTTTATAAACAACGGTTCTACAATAAGACGATGACATATCCAAGGAATATTTTTCAAAATTGGTATAAGGGTTATATTTGTGTGACTAGGTTATTCTCGAAACCTTATTCTACTTTGGTAAAATCTGGCCTTAGTCTATGTGATGTACTTTGATGCATCATTTTAAGAGTTATATCGGTCACTTTATTTCTCCAGCGGATCAGCTCATTTTGGATCTTATCTCGTAGGCAATTAGGAAAAATATTTTGAGCTGCAGCTAGAGTGGGATAGGTTATTCACAAATTTAGTTGAATGCTAGCGCAACCCCATCTCGCCCCGTTAAATATGAATAAGTGAGTTTCCATGGATGAAATAAAAAAAGAAGGATTGAGTTTTGATTGACATCGAACTGAAGCCCAAAATGGCGGACATATTACATATGTGTGTCAGATGAAAGTAGGGCGACCGGCTGCATATGATGTGAGTGTGTGCGTGTTCCGCTCGTACGTACGAAGTGCTCCGGCTTCCTAAGGGTGCTTCAGTTTTGGATCAGACGGGATTCCCTCCTTCTTTTTTTATTAGCTCCGTGGGAGCTTCCCCCACTCCAAAAAAAGGCCACACAGCTCACTCAGAAGTTTAAAAAAGCTGAAACAGCGACCACTGAGGAGAAGGACGCAACTGGTGTCTTCCAAAGCAGGTTAATATAACATTCTATGCCTACATACCTAGAGTGGTCAGGAAATATCAAACATTTACGACACTGAAGCCTGCATAAAGCCTTTAGGTCACCTCATTCAAGTGCTGACTGCTGACAGTTACTAATTTAGATTCCATCTGTTAATCATCATCGCCAGCAGCCTGAAGACGTCCACTAATGAACATAGGCCTTCTTTATTATAGACACACCCATTGATTGATTTGGGTGTTTTTTTTGTTTTTTATCTATACTTTGATCAGCTACTTGCCTCTTGCATCCAGGGCTCCATACGGTTTAGACCAAATCGCAGGTCTACCCACGTAAGGTACCTACCTGTATTGTGCTGGGTAAGAGCATCAAACCATGGGGAAGAAAGGTTCTCGAGTGGCAACCACAATCCGGAAGATGCAGCGTAGGCCAGCCCTTCACTAGGTAGACCGACGATCTGGGTAGCACCGCGGGCAGCCGATGGGTGCAGGAGGCGAGCAGCCATTCAAAGTGGCGCTTTCCGGTGGAAGCCTATGTTCAGCCAGTGGAAGTCTTCAAGCTATTGATGATCAATATATTATACCTAATGAAGAGCATCATAAGTCAGCCCCTCTAGTCCTTTCTCTAAAATGAAACGTGACGATCAAAATTCAAAATCGTCGAAGTCGGAACTAATTTCGGTCAAGTCATTATGTCCGAACCGTTTGTGTCATTAAACAGCGCACTAACGACTTGATGTGGTCCGATTCAATTCCATGCGAGCGCGGCCCTAAATATGGGACAGCGGAGTGAAGGTTTCCAGTATATGCAAACTTTACAGATAAATAAAAAAGTTGGTTTGGTTATGAGCGGTAAAATGACACGTTGTCGTCAGTTTTTATTAAGGTTGGTATATTGAAACTCTGTAAAATATTGAAATACAAACAGACCTTAGTTAGAGTATACCTACTTACTGCAAGAAACAAACCAATACCGTTTGGCAATCTGAACTGAAACCTATAGGTACCTACCCTTAAACAACTGCCTTTAATACTCACTTAAGTAAAATCATCATCATTATTATCATCATACTTAATTATCATCACCATCAACAGCCTGAAGACGTCCACTGCTGAACATAGGCTTCATTAGCTTCACCCAGAGAGTGCTACTTTGAGCGGCTGCTCGCTTCCTGCATCCATTGGCTCCCCGCGGTTTTTAACTGATCGTGCGCCTCCTTAGCTTTGAGAACTGTTATCCTAGCCTCAAACTTCTCATAACTTCTGTAATTAAGGCGCTGAATGCTCCCAAATCGACTATTTTGAACGTGATTATCTCAAAACGTATACCATTTACAGGATTAAAAAAAATTCTCGTTAATACTGGTCATATCTCCTTTCCATCTGCCGAAACCGAAATACGTTTACGAAAGGTTTTCTTGATAGAAAAAAAATCGTTAAGTGACCTCTAAAAAATCATTCAAACGTCCTAAAATGTTACATTATAATAACACACCCCATTGAAATAAATCATGGTGATAAGCTATGTTTCAATGCATCCGTCTATAAGCTTATTTTTTTAGAACAATAAGCATTTCTTTTATAACTAATTATTTATACCGAAAAATGGAAAAGTTGAAGTGCAACGCAACTTAATTGCCATATTTTTGCTATGCATAAAGCGACCCTATAAGGTACAAAATAAGTTTCAAGTTTGTCTGCTGTAATAAACGTGCTCGCATTGGGTCTTGTCAGGGCCTTAATGATTTCCCTCGATTTTTTTTATAAATTGTAAAATCTTATTCACTTATGACTGACCACATCGTGTACTGCGCAAAAGATAAGCAATTAGGCTTGGGTCGAGATATATCACAGCGGACAGGTAGCATGTTGCTGTGACGGCCCGTTTAATGGCACAGCTAGTTGCCTAACTTTCTAAATACATTAATATTCCACGTATTAGTATTATTATTATTTACTTTATTATTTACAGTAAAGTCTTAGGTGGAAGGACTCTTCTGAAAAGATCGTCTATGTAAGTAGGTATATAGGTACCATCGCTTGGCAAGTTATTCTGCCGCCATGCAGTAGTGTGCAAGCACTACTGTTCTGGTTGTACTAGTAGCTAGTGAAATTATTGGGCAAATGAGACTTTGTGATCTGCTGTCTCAGGATTACGTGCGCAGTCCAATGAAAACGGAACGGAACGGAACTACATTTTACCCGACCGACGCGCGACGACCTGGTGAAAGCCGTGGGGAGCCGATGGATGCAGGAGGCCAGCAGCCACTCTAAGTGGCGCTCCCTGGGGGAGGCCTATGTTCAGCAGTGGACGTCTTCAGGC
Organism: Ennomos erosarius; assembly: GCA_963580505.1. Classification (NCBI taxonomy): domain Eukaryota; kingdom Metazoa; phylum Arthropoda; class Insecta; order Lepidoptera; family Geometridae; genus Ennomos; species Ennomos erosarius. The sequence goes on from OY756984.1 coordinate 4,944,891, forward strand.
TGTTAATGATGACGATGACAATATGTGGATGCGCATTTTCACGCTGCCGAGAAGTTTGATAATAAAATCGGGAAGGCGGGATGAGGTTAAATATTTCTTCAGAGCAGTAATAAGTACATATAAGTATACATAGAGAAAATACCTACAAGTCAATCGCTGGGAAACTAGATTCTCGAGTCCTGGATATGCAGCAGAAGACGCAGACAGCAAAGACCAGTCCACCACTAGCGAGAACTTATAATTTTTCAGTAGGTATTAAAAGTGTCACAAAGTAGACACTTAAGTACCTATGTTTGTTTCGTATATACTTACATATAAAATGACTCTACAAGTGCTACAAGTAAGAAGATAGCAATACGAGAAACTCAATAATAACTTGATTTTTTACTATAGGTAAATATCTACTACCAACCAAATCACCTATACCATTGAAGATGCCATAATCATTGGCTTCGACTATTAAAACACACTACACCAAAGACTGGAAGATTTTTGCTACTCTCAATTATATATATATATATAATAATATGGCAATGGGCAGGCCACATCGCTCGTAGAATTGACAACCGATGGGGAAGAAAGGTTCTCGAGTGGCGACCACGAACTGGAAGACGCAGCGTAGGCCGGCCCCCCACTAGGTGGACCGACGACCTGGTGAAAGCCGCGGGGAGCCGATGGATGCAGGAGGCGAGTAGCCGCTCTAAGTGGCGCTCCCGGGGGGAGGCCTATGTTCAGCAGTGGACGTCTTCAGGCTGTTAATGATGATGTTGATGATGATGATGATGATGATGATGATGATGATGAATTAATAATAAATATGTGTGGACATTTCACACAGCGCCATCTAGCTCCAAACTAAGCATAGCTTGTACTATGGGAACCAGATAACTGATATAATACTTATATACTTTTTTGTTTGTATATACATACTTAAAATACAAACAACAGACGCAGAACAAACATCTATGTTCATCACACAAATGTTTGTCCCGGGTAGGAATCAAACCCACGGCACTCAGTTCAGAAGGCAGGGATACTACCAACTGAGCTATCGGGTCCGTCGAATTATTTCTATGACCCACAGTTCCACCAATACTCAATCTGTTAACCCCTTATCAAATCAAGCTAACCGAGATCGGGTACTGCGGCGAGCGGGAAACCATTGGGCTTGCAAACTGAATTGATATTGAAACCACACTTTAATTATAGAGCATCCAGAAGTCGCAATATAACGATTAGAGCGAGATAAACAGAACAGGTAAGGATTTTTATAAATAAATTAGCTAATGCTTATTAATAATAAATAGATAATATGTGTGGACTATTCACACAACGGCATCTAGCCCCAAACAAGGCATAGCTTGTACTATGGGAACGAATAGTTATTCAAGTTATATTACAATTGTTGCCAGTCGACCAATTTTTATAAATTGATTTTTTTTTATATTTCCACTTGGTGAACGACTAGATCGACACATCATTCATTCTCATAAAAAACAAACTTTAAAAACGGTTTTTGATACGATTTGGATTTTGTTTTATGTCAATTGATCGGATAAGCTTCGAACGTTTTTCTATGTTTTGGCTTTATTAATTAATAACATTATACTGGTGATTCTAAGTTTCGGTGTGCTCTTTACCGTGGACCTGCTCACCCTCAACCATAATAATTATTACGTAGGTAGAGTTAGTTGGCTACAGCATTTACCTACGTGTAATTAAATGGCCGTGTAGTCCCGGTAGCGCAGAAAAATACTCATGTGTGTGTAAAAATCTGCAATGGGAATGGGCAGCAGCAATTCCTCCGCCCACGTTACAATCTACTGCGATCACTAAGACGCCTGCCTTACGTAGTCATTATGCCAAACCATATGAATATAAGTACAACAGAGTCACGGCTTCCACTTCCCAGCAGTTCTGTTATTGCGGCTATACGCTATCATCGACGGTAACGGTGAAATAGGGAGTACAAAGAATATCCGGAAGAGTTCCGGCTACCAAACTCTCAAACGGTGTAATAGACAAGTAGCCAGTCAAGGCGGCACTCTATAAGAAAGGTCAATGCTCAGCAGTGCTCGTTTTCTAGCTCGTGATGATGAACCATTCAGCATCATATTATCAGCCAGAAAACGTTTAGGTCTGAATATGTCTCCTGTAGAAAGGCACTCTTCTAATGTAGAAGAAAGCGCAACTAGCTATGGAAATAGCTATGCTTGGTGTTTTCCTGTGAGATGAGATACGCAATGAGAAAATTTGCAGAAGGACTAAAATGACCGATACATCCTTAAATTTAGCAAGTTGTAATGGCAATGGGCAGGCCAAATCGCTCGCAGAACTGACAACCGATGGGGAAGAAAGGTTCTCGTGACGGAAAGCGCAGCGTATGCGTATGCAGTGGGCCGTGTGCTGAATAATTTAGATGAGCCGTGGACCCCGGGTCGTACGAAATATTATAACAAGTTTCGTGGTAGGTACCTATGTAATGTGGACTCTTCCTTGTAGACGTTTTAGAAGCTTATTGATTCTATTACCTTTGTCGCGCATCCAATGTGGTTCATCATTTCATCATCATCACCAACAGCCTGAAGACGTCCACTGCTGAACATATAGGCCTCCCCAGAGCTCTCTGAGCAACCGCTCGCCTCCTGCATCCATCGCTCCCCGCGGCTTTTACCAGATCATCAGTCGGTTCGTGGTCGCCACGTGAGAACCTTTCTTTCCCACTGGTTGTCAGTTCTACAGCGATGTGGTCTGCTCATTGTCATTTAAACTTGCTAATTCTATTTATAGGAAAGTTATAGTAGTTAGGTTGCGTTTAACAGAATAAATACAATCTGATACAAAGGCAAAATAGAACGAACGCTTACTAATGCTGGGGTATTTAATAAGTAAACAGGATCGCTAACGAAGTCTAATTATCCATCCGGGATCTATTACAATACCGACACCTACTACAACACTGGAGCATCAAAAATTTTTCGGGAATAGGCAGTTTTTTTTGGATATATCAATAATATTCCTCAAAAGATAAACATTTGTGAAAACAAAATTAAATAGCTCAAAAAATTACCAAGTTACAAGCATTTTTAAAACAGTAATAGAAAGAGATAGTTCGAACGGCCGGTGACGTCAGAGGAAGGTCGTTCATAGTACCTCATTACAAGCTGTGGTAGCTTTTCATACAATCTCTTTGGCATGTGACGTCACGAGTGAATTTTTCATAGTAACTGTGGGGGCGCTATGTTTCGCGAGAAAGGGACAGCAGATGCCTCCTGTAGAAACTTTAAAAGCTTATTTCTCCGTGATTTATTTACCGATTTTGCTTATTTTTCAATTATTGCATTCATTTTTAATCTTCTTTATGAAAGTAATATTTACTTGTTCATTTTTAATAGTAGTCATCATGCCTATTGCCCGTGATCGACCTGCTCAGTTCAGCTGGTTCAGCATGGGCACTTTTTTGTGGTTCATCTCAGTCAGTCTAAACTTTATCTTTGCCAAACAAGAACTGAGTTAAAAATGTAGTCAATTGATCAATTTGCTTGCTCCTTACGAAATTAATTTAGTTGAATTATTTTTTAGGCTGGCAACACTGCCTAAAGTGCCTAGTGCCTGGTGCGTGATTAGACGAGAGCACGAGTGACGACGGCGTTTTTTGTTTAGGTTTTAGATAAAAGCTACTATGTAGATGTACCTATATGGAAGGATGCAGAATAAACTGAACTTCAAGATCTGTGTTCAAGATATTGTGCTTCGAGCTAGAAAGGGATGACATGATATACAATTCAGTACAAAAACACAGGACTTGTATTCATTTCTTCAGCATAAGATTCGACAATAATCTCTGTCCGCGAACATAACTGCGGAACGTAATACATTATTCCGTAAGTACCTCGCTGGAGGGAATAGAGTCGAGTGCGACACGACACGGCCGGCAGTGGGCCGTGTGCTGAATAATTTAGATGAGCCGTGGACCCCGGGCCGTACGAAATATTATAACAAGTTTCGTGGTAGGTACCTATGTAATGTGGACTCTTCCTTGTAGACGTTTTAGAAGCTTATTGATTCTATTACCTTTGTCGCGCATCCAATGTGGTTCATCATTTCATCATCATCATTAACAGCCCGAAAAGGTACACTGCTGAACATAAGCCTCCCCCAAAGAGCGCCACCTTAAGCAGCCACTCGCGTCCCGCATCCGTCGACTTACCGCGGTTTTCACCAGATCGTCGGTCCACCTAGTGGGGGGCCTACCCTGTATCTGCCGGTACGTGGTCGCCACTCGAGAACCTTTCTTCCCCATCGGTTGTCAGTTCTACAAGCGATATGGCCTGCCTATTGCCAATTGAACTTGCTAATGTTGTTAAGTTTTAACTGAACAGTTCTACGAGCGATGTTTCAATTGCCATTTCAAATTGATGTTTATTGCTGGCAATACTTAAAGAAGCGACCACGGCACCAAATAATTACTTTAGAGAAATAATATTTTAAACATAAGCAGATAATATGCTACGTTTTATTTTAAAGGGATTAATGTCCAATGTAGACATCTCAAATATCCGTTGAAGGCGAACTACTGGTTTTATATTTAAGGTCTAATTTTAACAGCTTAAATAAGTATATTATTATTATAAAGTACTTACTAAAATGCGATGAAATTAGGTACGTAATGGCTGTGTGAAGCTTCATTTCCTTCCTTGAATCAATTTACTTTTCTTTCCTTTTCTTTGTCATATTCAACTTAACTACTTTTTTCTATTCTTTGTTCTTGGATAAGATAGAAACGGAACTCCCCCCCCCCCAAAAAAAAAGTGCGCTACCTTGAGCGCCTTGCCTCCTGCATCCATCCTGCGGTTTTACGTACTAGTGATGGCTGGCCTACGCTGCCTCTTCCGGTTCGTGGTCGCCATTCGAGAACTTTTCGTTCCCGCCGGTTCCTAGTACCTACCTACTTATTATTATTAGCAAAACTTGATTAACTGTGAGATACAAAGCTGCCAATATGTTTTTGTTACTTTCTTCATAAATTATGGCAACCAAATATGAAAAAGGCCAACAATGGCATCGAAAAATTCATCCCACCCATGCTTACTTATTCATTCAATCAGCCGTGTTTTTGTCAGGGTTGTCGCAAACCCCTCGTCGCTCGTCGATATGAATTGATGAACATTCAAATTCAATATTCACAAATAAAATAAATATATATTAAATATTTATATGCATTCCAAGTTGTAATGTAAGAGGCTGGTCCTGGAATTTAAAAATGTTATTGCCTTCGCTTATATCGTATACTTACGTGTAGACAATGTAGAGTCCGCGACTGAATTTAGCTACTTACATTTAAGCTTTCGGGGGCAAAATAGTTTTCAACCTTCAACCCTTAACAAAACCTTTTATTTTTTGAGTTAATCGTTTCAATAGATTTATGACCCTTCGTTTTGATTTTTTAATTAATGTTAGAAATTAATTTTTTTACAACTACCTACTTTTCTTCGATGCCTATAGTTTTGACGCCAAAAGTTCGTCCCTTAAGATGGCTATAACTGAAGATACAAAACCCAAAAAGGAAGACATGTGAGCATAGTTATTCACTGCGTAGAAATTATAATAAAAAAATTATATTCAGATAACATTTAGGAGTAAAAAAGCGTTGACGCGTTTTATATAAATAAAATAAATAAATAAATAACGCCCAACGATCACATACATAGATCCTGGACCCTAACTAGGATTCCCTGTATCTAGGGACCCAGGAACAACGAGGACCATGGTCCCACAACACCCAGACACAGGGCAAGTATTTGCGCTTTTTTCTTTTCGGGCACAAATACTTGTCCTGTCGCGGGAATCGAACCCGCCGCCTCCGGGTTATGAGCCGACCTGCTCAACCACCACACCACGGAGGCTGTCAAAATATGGACAAGAAGGGGGAAGAGGGTACACTCTTCTTAAATAATATAATTGGGACTTTTTCGTAGGTATATGTGCATAATATAAAGTACCTGTCGAAGCCTCGACCGCCGCGCGCCCACGCACACCACGATGAATAACAGATCTAACCAATGGGCCCGCTGTGGATGACGTCAATGGCGCAATCCCTGTTGCTGTACATCACGCGATGGCCAGCTCGCCCCTCGCAGACAGCGTGGCGCCGCCGCTGCCTCACCCCCGCATTCAAACACTTACCACCACGCGCTTCTCGCAACAACACCTATTTTTAATATATTCATAAGCAGCAACGTGTACTACTTCTCTGTATTTTGGGCCATTAAAAAATGGTATAATTCTGAATCTTTTGTTCACTTATTTCCCGAACAGTACCTACTAAGCATGGCCCGACATGCTCTTGACAAGTTATATTTTGGTATGTTGAACTGGAACATTGATATCTAAATAGTGCGCCACAGGCACAACTTTTTTGTTCGGCCTTTTTTGTAGTAGCAATCAATCTTTCATCGGATACGTTTGTCGTCGATCTTTGGCCTTTTATTATTTCGGCATCACACTTTTCGTGACAAATTGTTCTAGTGTTACTAGATTTTTTCATATAATTTTGCTATATTTTGATGTATTGGCAAATTCTTTCGTGGGATTAATTAGAGATTAACAGAAGTAACGAATTCTGTAGCTCTCTGCAGTCTAAATTTAGCTGCATAAAACACTTCCATTTTTGCTTCCATGTTGGTGAAAAAACCTACCCATAGAGATCTATGGGTGGATACATTCCCCCAGACGCTGCGTACGAGCAAATCTAAAGATACTCTAAAAAAGTCGAAATTATGAGTCCAATATGTTATAGGTGCCCATGCGCTTAACATCAGGCAAACGACTAGCTCTACACGTAAGTCGTCTACTAAAACATCCGTTTTCTTCTTCTCTTTTTTTATGTATTTTTAAGACTGAATATAAAAAACTGACAAAATTCTAAGCGTTTTACCCTACTCCATTAAACCTTAATTATTAATTACGGTATGAAGTAAAGTAACTCCAAAATAACACGTTAATATTTCACTTCGCACATAATGGCCTGAACGGTATTTTATGTGGACCAAATTTTCGCTATTAATTGCTGCTTAAAAGGATTAATGCGTTTTTGAAGTTAGTTTACAAAGTATATTTATGACGCTATTATTAAATTCTGTTTAAATTTACATTGTAATAAAGCTGATAATGCGTATTAAGGGCTTTTTGGCATTTTACTAGTGCGGTAATAAACCTTTATTTAGTTTGACCCTATAGCGTTTATAGCTAGCAGACCCGATAGACGTTATGACCTGTCTAAACGATTTACGACCTTGAGTAAATACAAACAAATAGAAAAAACATTCATGAAATTAAAAATTTAAGGTTTAATAATATCATTTTCAATAGTTCAATAGATTTTTCAATACACTTACAAACAAACAGCATTCCGTTTGTATTTATGTATACTGTGGCTAAATTCGCTATGGCAAAGGATTCAGACCTTGAGTGACGTATCGCCTAATGTTGAGAAGCAACAACAAATAATTGAAATAATTGCAATAATAATCATCATCATCATCATCATCAGCCTTAAATAATAAAGGCCAAATATTACGATAGCAACGTATCTCTAATGGTTCAGTGAAGTTGGTTCAGCAAAATTAAAAGCACTAACTATGCACCAACTTTTATATCTTGGCTTTTCAATTTTTCCGCGACGTCCTGAATTTTCTTAATATTAAAACAGGATTATTCGCCAGAGATAAGAATCATCGCTGAAACTGCGCGCCGTGAAATTAATGCTGTTAATATTCCTAAAATATTAGATACTACTTCATTTAGGATAAGGTACCTAGGTACATTAAAGTTAATAAGATCGTTAGAGGTCCGTAATCACCCCTTTACATTTTATGCTTCGCATTAATTTTGCATTGAGTTTAACAATAAAAGCCAAACAAATATTAGGTTAGAAATATTGACTACATTATTTCCTGCAGGTACGTATCTCATTTATATAAAAATACTTCTAGAATGATTTATTTAAATTATAGCATTTTCAGAATCTGAAATAGCTTGCTTAGTTACAACTTAATTCATTGACCAGTTATTAACACATTTTTTTAAATATTGGTTTAGAATTAAACAACATAATAGGTGTCAATAATTATTGAAACAATAAAATTGCATGGTTGCATGTCTTAACGACTGGAATAGAGAAACTATACACATTAGAATAAGACCACAATTTTTGTATTACCTATTTCGCAATAATAAATTGTTTAATTGTGGCCTTTTGATTTTTATATGCATTTTACATTCTTAAGTGCGCTTAATACAATTATTTTCTATTATTGTCATATTCTTGAAGGCCAATGCAGTGTTTTTAGTACCTATTATTTCATCATCATCATCAACAGCCTGAAAACGTCCATTACTGAACATACGGCTCCCCAGAGAGCGTTACTTTGAGTGGCTGCTCGCCTCTTGTATCCACCGGCTCCCCGCGGCCTTCACCAGATCATCGGTCGACCTAATGGAGGGCTGGCCTACGCTTCATCTTCCGGTTCATGATCGCCACTCGAGAATATTTCTTCCCTATCGGTTGTCAGTACTACGAGCGATACATCGCCTGCCCATTGCCATTTTTTAGATAACTTAATAATATTCTTCAAAAGATAAACATTGTGAAAACAAATATATAATATCTCAAAAAATGACCAAGTTACAAGCATTTTAAAAACCGGAATAGAAAGAGATAGCTCAAACGGCCAGTGACGTCAGAGGAAGGTCGTTATAGTATCTCATTACTAAGCTGTGGTAGCTTTTCATACAATCTCTTTGGCATGTGACGTCACGAGTGGATTTTTCATAGTAACTATGGGGGCGCTCTGTTTCGCGAGAAAGGGACGGGAAGAAAACTTTAAAAGCTTATTACTCCGTGATTTATTTACTGATTTTACTTATTATTTCAATTATTGTATTCATTTTTAATACTAATCATCATGCCTATTGTAAGAGTCATATCGAATATACCTATACCCATTATGTAAATACGCTTAAATAGGTAAATATTATTTACTTTAATGCATAATCCTTCATGTAATTCCGGAGCAAAAAGCACAATAATCTCAACCTTTTTCGGTTACATTGTAAGCCATAAAGAAACAACTGATCTCAAGATTAATTCGGGCGGAAAATAAGAATCAGTTACCTTCCGGCGCCATATTTTCCCCAGTGCTCTGGCAATTGTTAAATGAACCAAATAAAAATAGAGAGAATTTTTTCTCTTGTTTACCTTTCCCGACCTCTTGAGCTTCAGGATTCTCCTTTGTGATTGATTAATGGGGCAAGTGTATTCTTTTTCTGAATAATTTTAATTCACTTGCGGTAGCCTTATGTTTCAGTAATTTGATTCGGTAGGTAACCATTTTATTATTTCGTTATTATTCAAAGAAATCGGACAAAAAGTCATTTGGGTAGCGTAGGGTACTTTTGGCAACGTGTTATTTCGCTTTCTCATTTTAAACCTGCAGCCTTACCACAAACTAATACAAAACCATCATGGTTCGTGACAGTAATGCTTCAAGGTTACAAGAATACTGTTCGAATTCGTACCATGAACTTATAAGGTATTCCTGCGTGAGAAGAGACGTCTACATTTTTATATAGCGTCATCACTGTCGCACGTCGGTGTCAACATGATTTATTTGAGTGAACGATTTAACGTGACGTCATCAAAACTGCTCTGCGTCAACAACATTATATAGTCTGATCAACTTATCTGTGAACTGGCAGAAAATGGAACTACAGCCGCCATATTGCAATTTAGGGCTGCCATATACCGAATTTTATTCTCGTAGTAGCGCTGCCAAAGAAAATATGGTACATTCAATACACAATCGATAATTACACTTGTACATAAAAAATCTCGGACCTATACCATTTTTAGTGTATTTATTTTGAAGTTAGTAGTTAGGTACTATTCCTTGCCTCCTGCATCCAACGGCTTCCCGCGGTTTTCACCAGGTCGTCGGTCCACCTAGTGGGGGTCTGCCTACGGTACGCCTTCCGGTTCATGGTCACCACTTGAGAATCTTGTGAAATTAGAAAATTAATGATGAAAAGTAACCACATCATTTCCATTAAATAAATTAAGTCTTACCTATCTACTAAAACACATCCAACTATGTTAAAAGATGTACTGTAGAAATCCGCCATATTCGACCATTATTCATAAAATGGCAGCACTGGTGCGAACGCAGCGACGCTCTTCAGTTCACAGATAACTTGGTAAGACTATAGTATTCTTACTTTTATGTCATTTGTCAATGTATGATTGAAGTAATAATGCTTTAAGAAGTTGTGATTGGCCCCGAACCTGACATTTATAATTATTTCCTGTTTTGTTGCTTTTAATGAAATTTGAAACCATTTAAAGGGTGAGCCACGAAGTTGAGGAACAAAAAATAAAGAGCCCTTGCTAAAATGTAACTTGAAAATTCGGCGTTTTTGTTGTCAAATTTTAAGCCAATCAGTAATTAACTCAGAACAACGCATTCTAATTGATATAAGTAGGTATCAGCTGGCCTGGCCGGCGAGAAATCAGTGCCATAACACTGAAGAATGAGTGAGTAATTACTGCTCTGGTCATAATACTGTTAGGAATTAGCTTTCCTTTGGCATATCGGAGTTTGCGGTATGACATTTGGGCTTTGATTTGAGTAGAGCAGATCCATAGATCCAAACCCATCCAAACCAAACCAATCCAAAGCCCAAACGTCACACCGCAAACTTCAATAACCGTCAAAGGAAAGCTAATTCCTCACACTATTATGATTATAGTGCACGCGATGTATGCTAAACCGATTGAATCGCGAGAATCGATCAAGACACCTGCAAGCACTTCACTGCAATCGAGTATTGTGCACACATCGACAGCTGTAATCGATTGTCATCGAGTGCTGCGCAAAGCTAGATTATAGGTATCACAAATGCTCCAGTTAACTACTGTGTTACTATTCTGCTTAAATATTAATATAATACCTGGTAGAGTATAATATTAACCTAGCTTACAAGTTTTAAATATTTAGATACGAAGGTCCGCCTGCTCAATGGTATTATAGTGTTCATTTTATTATAATTTGTTATAATCATAACTACATCTTGCTTGAGTATCTCCCAAGTTACAGAAAAAACTTCATACTTATAATCTTCCTCTACTAGGGACAATCGTAATTAAGTGTACCTATAGCATATTATATATAGCAACAATACACACAGTCACCCATTTATTGAGTGCGTGTATGAAATATACCTTTCACAAACAGTTTCTGCTAAATTATCATCAGAATTAAGTGTGGATAGAACAGATTAATGTCTCAAACTCATACAACATTTCATTTATGGCGAAATGAAAAATAAACAGCGAGAAAGAAAATTGTTTTCGAAGCCTCAGTGGAGATTCGTAAAACGTAATGAAATTGACGATTTTAATCCAGCTTAAAACGAATTCTGTCAAAAGAATAAGTTGTACCTACTCAAACTGCAGCTCTTATTTGACTTACGAGCGGCAAATCGCGATCTACGGTAAGCAAGAGCTGAAGAATGGACTTAAATTCTATAAATCAAAGAACTGATAAGAGCAAACATTTCTCTTGCGATGTTTCACTCCCACTGCACTTAAACACAATAGTGGAAGAGGCAAAACAATAGTTTTTAGTTTGCGTCAGGTTTGTTTCTTTAATGATAAATCTTTCGTTGTCAATTTTTACAGTTCATCTTACCCCTGCAATCCCCAAGCAACGGCTGTATTCTTGCGACCGATCAAGACAAATGTGACCTTTGCCGCTTCAGCTTGTTAATTCGTTGGCTAATATCTTCATTCCGGATTTAATCCCGCATCAGAAATATGTAGAACCGTTTGCTACTTCTTTCAATAGCTCAGTTTTTTTTTTACCTTGGTACTGTTATCTTAAATTGGTCGTCATTATGGGTATAGAAGACCCGACGAAGCTTCCCAAGATGCTGGCCCACTCACCTGTATTCTTTTGACATCGCTATAGAAGTAGTTTTCGTGTTGTTGAGAATGCCTACAGTAGGCTAAAGCACAGTAAAGTATACTTAACGACAGTAAAAGACATCTGAATATACCTTGTGAATTCATGGAAATGTTACACAGTTCGTTTAACAAAGTCATTTCTGCCATCTGCAACATGTGGAATAAGCTTCCAGCTGAGGCCTTTCCGCCAAGTTACAACTTGGGGCACTACAAGCGGGAGGTGAATAGAGTCCTAAAAGGTACGCGGCGCATCAGTAGCGCCCTCAGTGCTGCTGTACGGGTGTCTATAGACGATGGCAACTGTTAACCAACAGGCTGGCCAGAGTTTGTTTGTAAATGACATTAACAAAAAAGTAAAAAACAATCAAGAAATTCTGATCTTATGATGAGATGCAAAAATCGTGCTTGTAAACCTATTTCCGTCACACACTTATTTATTCACGGCAAGCGACCCCTATCGGAACGTACAAGAAGGTTTAGAAGACCGCTTCCTGAATTGTTTACACGGCTGATGTAAAAGGACCAGTACAAAACATAAGGGTTGTCCAGTTGAATGCCAAAAGGAATGTACTTATTTAGTTTTCAGCCCACGTATTTGTATGCCTAGAATCGTCGAGTAGAAAAAACAGGGGTATATTGCTTGCTTACAATTTATATTCAAAATGAAAAGCAAAAATGATGAGAGAAGAAAGAAAATTGCTCACGAAATAAAGATACTAAAAAAATAAGTAAGAAGTAAGAAAAATTAAGTCTTTATTTTTATTAAAGGCATTCTGTAAGCTTTAAAACAATTTATCAAATGGTTTTAATAAGTAGAAGTTTAGTACTTGGGTAGTTCTCATCGATGCTCAAATTTGATGGTCACGAGGCTATATTTCCTAAACGGCTTAAGATAAAATCAGAATTTGTGAATTAAATGATGAAACATCTATTAGGCTACAACAGAAATAAAGCTTGTCATAATAAAAGCAAAAATAATACCTTAAATTAACACGAAATGGTCAAAAACGGGGTAATTTTTCGTGTTCTCATCGTGTCACACTCTCAGATGCAGTAAAACATTTGCTTACCACTTCACCAAATTTCACTGTATTTGTATGTAACATGTACTAAAATCATCGTAATTAAATAAACTTTGCACTAAATTGTCTAAAATAAATCTTTTCATCATTATTTTCAATTTAAAACAACATACGTGTCGGTCACGCGGATATGGGTTCTTTAAATTCGCGTGATATAACGGCTGCCTGTTAAAAAAAATATCAGCTATCAAACACTGAGTGTGGTCCGGTCGAACGTCAGTCGTGTACTGGCATTGCAGACGTAAGAAGTATGGCTCAACGTGCCGGAAAAAAAAAATATCGGTAAGCTTGTATTTGTTCATAGGTTTACCGATCACACGTGCACGACATTTTTTGGGCATTGTATTTCAGCAATTGAAATCAAAGTTAGCTCATCGAAACCCTAAAATGTGCGAGATATTTATGTAGTATTTTATTTAAATTGATACACTTAATTTTGCAGCAATTTCACAAAAAAGGGATAATTTCGTCAGTTTCGTGTCATAAACTTCGTGGCATTTTAGTCATGAAACTGATTTTGGGCCTCGAAACTGATTTTATGCATTCTTTTATTTAGAAATGTGGCGACTGGTGTGAGTTTATTGAAAAAATTCTAGTTATTGTAGTATGACAGATGTAAGATAGTGTTTTAAATAATTATGTAAACGTGTTTTCATTCATTGTGATTAATAATCATAGCCTAAAAATGGATGAGTTCGAATTGGTAGGTATGTCATGTTATCGCGAAAAGGGGTGATCTGGACCGTGGTAGCCTAGTAACTCTCAAGTTGGGAGAACCTTCCTTCGAAACTAGCATTGTATTATGTTTAATAATAGGTACCTAAGGGGTAGAGCTAGTAACAGTACCTACGTTTGGTAGGTAGTAGATTAAAAGATTATGGTTACATACTATTTTTCTGGTTTCCGGGAGAAGCAGCCTATTGCGAAAATTCCTATAGCCCAAGTTCACATTCTATGAACACTTTTCTCCACACACGTTTACCGTCAGATATTATGCACCTAAAGTATGTAGGTATTAGGAACTATCACTAAAGGTTCTGAAATTATTAATAACGTCACGTCATATCACAATACTACCTATTCTTGACGTAAGGACGTATATAAGTACTAGGTAGGGAGGTAGGTACCTACTAGGTACATTTTGGTCCCCTGCCTACATTTCAATCATACTTTAATTATTTTGCTCGTAGGCCCGACTCCGAACACGTAAAGCTCATATTTAAAAGTTTATGGAAAAGTCACGAAATCACCAGTTTCTAATCCAAAAGAGAAAGAGGAACTTAGCTTCTGTTTTGACGACGATTCGGATTCGAATTACAATATATTTGAATTACGCAAAAATTTGCGGTCTGCCTTAGACAAAAATGTTTCTAATCTAAAGAAGAAAGTGGAACGTAAGCTCTGTTTCGATGATGATTCAGATTCGAATAACGATTATATTTGATTAACTCAAAAGCTTAAATATTCGAAGAGGTAGACTATATTTTAAGTATGTTTTTTTGATAGAATAACGTTTTTTGTGTTTTCGTTTTTGAAAAGGAAAATGTGTAATGTCGCAGTGTCTAAAGATGTTATAGATGTTTTCTTTTGTAGTGGGATATGTTGTTATTATAGAATATCGTTTCAAAAAAGTTTATAGTACGAACAAGTAAGTTGTTATGATGATGATTCACATTCTTATTAAAATTATAATTGTAATTTGATAACTCAAAAGCTTATTATTAGACGAGGATACTATTTTTTGAAGTAAGATTTGTTGTTATGGATGTTAATTTTTTTATAGAATATTTTTTTTACATTGTGTTATTTGTTTTTTAAACGTTAAAAGTGCAATTTAGCAAATTAAGTACCTAAAGAAGTGCCAGATATTGTCTTTTGTAGTGAGATTTGTTTTTATATATAAATCGTTATAATATAAGTAAATTCTATTGTAGTGAAGGTTGTTGTTCTATTGAAAAAATAACGCAACTCATAAATAAATGAATAAATAAATACACTTTTTAAATGCTCATGATGCTTCTTAATTAATAAAGTTATTAATACGATAACTATCTGTTTTTTGTCAGCAGAGGCTTATTACCTATAATATGTAGTTAAGTGGGTTAGTATTCGTATTTCGTAGGATGAACGAACTCAGGACCGAACTGATAACAATAATATACATAGTTTTGGTTATTAATACCAGTTGTTTGCCAGTTTAATTATGAAAACAAGACTACGTTGTTATTTTATTTAGTCTTATAAACAGTAGGAAAACGTGAGAAAATGATAGCTGTAAAGTTACTGAGTCAGTTTCGTGATCCGATGCGTCGCTTTCGTGGCCTCTAAAACTTCAAAACCATTTATCACCCAAACAAGACTTTCTATTTGATTAACTTATATATTAATTTACTCGTCTTATAAAGCGCTATAATTTACTGTACAAAAATATTTGAAATAAGCACAATATCAAATTGTACATGAAACTGACGATGAGAATCATAAAAATGAGAACGACCCACTTAGTAAAGTATATTAAAACTTGAGTGTAAATATGTGAGAATACAGCATAATAATGTGGCATAAAATATGATCTTTTAACGTTATTTACTGGAACAATTACACAAATATCTAGAAGAAATATAATAAAGCTAATAACAATGTATTCAAAACATACCTTACTGTGAATAATTCATAAATTAAATATTTTTTGCAACAGGACAAGTAATTGTGCACGAAAAAAAAGCGCAAATACTTGTTTTGTGTCTGGGTGTTGTGGGACCATGGTCCTCGTAGTTCCTGGGTCGATACAGGGAATCCTAGTTAGGGTCCAGGATCTATGTATGTGATCGTTAGGCGTTATTTATTATTTATCCATAATCTGTGTCAGCTGTATCTATACTCGATATAGGTTTAGGTACAAGGCCCTGCCCTGGAACATGATTATTTAGGATACAATAGACAGGTACTGGCATATTTAACCTTATCTCTATGCCAAAACAAACTACTCTAAGCAAACTTTACAAGCGTTTATCTGGATTCTGGACGTAGCAGCCAACTTCAGTTTGACCACATGTCAACCCTGCATTTCAACAAACATTTTCTCAAACTATCGAAACTACGGGTCACTGAATCGCCGTATAATATAAAACGGACGATCACAAGCGCAAACTATGGCAAACAAGAAAACGCTTTTGTCTCACCGGAATTGGGGTCGAATCAACACTTTAACGTTTATAAGGATGTTAGATGTTTTTATTATGGTTAGAAGTAACCAGCGCGTTAGCGTCTCGGCAGCTGCCCGCGGAGATCTGTCACTGACAAGTTGTTCCATCTAATACTAATAATATTATGATTATGGTCATTAACATATTTTGTAGTAATTTAATTTCTGTTAGTTTTGCGCAGTTTGTGTATGATTGTCGATTTTTTTGTACTGATATGACGTACCGTGTTTGTGCAAAATCCTGCCTAGGGTAGTAAATAATGTGTTATAATCAAGTATTTTACGTAAATACAATGTACAAGCTTAAAACAATACCACCAGAGCTGGTTGTAAAATCAACTACTATAAGAAATTGTGATATAATTAAAACAAGCACAGAGTACCTATGTACCTAAAATATGTTTATTATTGCAAGCGTTTTCAAAATAAAGCATGCAAAGCCCAAATTTACATCTTCGTCCGGTGCGAAGCCGCCTAGTCTGTCCGCTTTCACTAATTATAATGTAACTTTGAAGTATGTTCCAGATAGTATACCTAAAGACTCCCAGAGCGAGTGTTTAAGTTCTAAATAGGCTGGAGATATGCGCATACCAACGCCATAATGCTGTAGCGATCTGTGTAAAATTCATGATTACGGCTCGTAAGACGTAACTTGCCAATTTAGAAGTCTATGAAACTCTGTGTTGCGAGCCATTGCGTATTTTAGCTCATCTATACCTAATGTAGTCAAGTCTATTTACTTATTAGTATAAGTCATAATGAAATAATTTGAATATAATCATCACATACTTTAAAGGATTCAGGTAAGTTTCAAAACTAAAGTCAAACATTTCAAAACTAAAGTAAAAAATGTGAAGCATGTAGCAAAATGTAAAAGTGCATTTGTAGGCTATTTTTAACACTTTAGCATAATGAACGAAATCACAACTCAATCTTACAGTTTCCATCAAAAACAAATATCTATCGCAAACAGTGGCACAAATAGACACCCGTATTCAGATTTCAGCAAATTTCGAAAACTCAAAGTTTGATTTCAATCTAGACGTGACTTGTTTTCGAACCTCTTTGAGTGAGTGTTGTTTGCTACTACTATTGAAATTCACTCTGCGCTTAGTAGGCCTTCCATCCGCTGGATTATAGAAAATAACATTTACCAAACAATACTCGTTCAATAGATTGTTTAACTAATTTAGAATGATGTTGAAATTCAAATCGATTTTGAGCTCTTGAAGTATAGTTATTACGTTGAAAAACAAAGGATTGATTAAAGTTAACTTAACGTGTTACTTGTTCTTATTCTTATTGCTGGTACAAAATCTAAATAAACTTCACCCATTAAAAATTTTGTGTAGAATCTATTGGCGGGACATTATTTTCAAAGCGAATATCATCACAGGCACCTACAGTTCATGAAATTCTCATTACAGTGATCAGTGCCGGAACTAAACTAAGTTTCAACTTGATTCAGTCAGTTCCTTGATTACTTACTTCAAAGAGGCCTGCGGAATCCCATTCAATTTTGCTAATAACTCCATTTTGCTCTCCTGGATGCGGTATTAGCATTCTGGCAAGTTCCGATGTAGAATTATAACAAAGACGCCAAAAGCAGTAATTCATAACACCGTTTGTGATGGGATAATACTATTTTGGGATTGCGGGTACGCAAACACGCAACAAAGGTACGACTGACCTTTTGCGTTAGGTACCAAGTTTATTCATTCACTTTGATAATGATAATTTATTTTCATACGTTGTTGATTTTCGTTTCTTCGAATGAATTGTTACAAACATAACATGACTGTGTATAACATGATCAAAATGTCAACAGTTATGGTTAAATAAAGGACAGTATTGTAGCATTTACGATTTATTTCACAAATAAATTCTCTTTCATCGTATAAAGTTACCACATTCATATTATCTGAAGGTTAATAATGTAACATGGAACAAACATGTCAGCGGAATGAATTTTGATTTATGATACGCTGAACCTGAAACAATAGAAAATGTTGTAATTAATGATTCAGTAAACATAAAAGAGAACATTAAATGCGACGGTAACAATAAGTCGAGTAAGTTGCAATGTAAAATACAATAAACAACGAAAGTTATGATACTAAGTACTATTTTTCATACCACTGTCCTCAGTTTCAGGCATAGTAATGCTATGCATTTCGGAATCTCTTAAGAAAATGTAATCCGCCTTAAACCCAGTTCCATCGAGTCTGTCATTTGACTTGAAAGTTAGCCTGATGAAGTTCTTGTCGGAAGTCACGAGTAACTCTTTAAGCTGACCGCAGTGCCTGTGGCTGTGGGTGTCTATCATTTGACTCGAGAACTGGATGTAGTCACTAGCTGAGACAGCTTCGCATCTGAAAACGTGATATCTTTAATGATCTCCATTTTCTGAAGATGTGCATATAAGTATATGCCATAACACTTGTTGAATTTATCGACTGGATCTCATGAGTGGTAGCCGCTTACTACTTGCAATTACACTACCTACTCAAGTTAGTTTCTATAATAGTATACGGGAAATATGTTTGTTCTTGTAATGTGTGGAGTTCTTTTATTATAAACATTATGCATTCTACCATGAATATATTATTTCGCTTAATGATAATTAGGTATATGTAGGCCAGTATATGTTTTATTACATAACCTTTTTAAGACATCAGGAATTCAGATAGAGCTACTCAGAGAGCTAATTTTACTATTACTGTTACTTGTTGTTGTAACTTGTATAAATGTTGAACTATGAAGGTACATTTAATTTTACTGAAGTACGTCGTAGCTCTGAATAATATTGATCTTAAAAAAATAGCTGAGATGAGAATAAATAATATTATATCGATTTTGCCTATATCAATTTTTAAAGTCTTTATTCCTTTATCCATATTCATTTTTCTTATTACACATCTAAATTTTAGTAGTTTCTTCATGAATCATAAACCATTTCATTTGCTCACAAGTTATAAAACTCGTCTGCTCATAAAATTTTCCTCTAAAGTAGGTTTCCATTATTTAAGAGTTATGTAGGTGCTCCTCATTCTTATCAGAAGCACTCTTGTAGGAGTAAAACAAATTTTATTGGCTGTCATTTCACGAACTTCGGCTGACAGACATTATTATTATCTTCGAACTTATAATTTGATACGTGCAGTTTTTCACATCTTTAGTATTAGTTTTCTTTACGAACTTTTCTAAGCGTATTTGTGACCTCAGTCTTCAATGCTATATTAATAGGGTTAGCTTAAATACATATTACTTTAAATTAAAAAATAGTAACCATTCCATCGACTATAATTTTGATTTTAAATAGTTTATTGAGTTAATTTTATATTTATCATTAGTGTGAAAGTAAAACGAAAACCAATAGACAAACAAATCAATTACCTACGTTCATCCATCATAATTATTATCATTTCGCTTTGTTCACTCAAAAACGTGTGTCGTATGTGATGAACAGATAACACTCCGAATATTTAGAATCAAGTCATACCCTTCATCCCGACAGAATATGAATAAATCACTTACGGGACCACACCCTCCACGTCGAAATGCGTGAAATGTAAATGTACTCTCTCGTTATCATTCCCGTAGAAGAAATAATTGCATTCTGTGTCTCGTGGGTAGAGGCCAGGGAAGTTTGGTGACGTTACCACGCCTCGGTGTCGCTCGCTACTATTGTATACGAAGGCACATGGAAATTCTAATAGTTGGCTGCCGGTTGAGATACCATAATCTGAAACGAAAAATGTATTTATTTCTACTGCACACAAACCAAACAACAACAAAACAAACAACAAACAAAAAATGCCGTTTGAAGTTCTATAATATTTATGTGAGTAACATAGAGATGTTCTTTATATCTATCAATATTTTTATGTTAAATTCTCAACGATTATTATTATACATATTTTACGATATGAGTAATAAAATGTATTCGTATCATACACAAATTGTGCAACAGAAACTATCTTCATTTTTTTTGTGTTGGTTTTATGTTGAAAATCATACCTAAAAAGAGCCCAGTTTAACAAAATATCCGGGAAAAGAGTTTTAAGGGCCATTTACATGATGCCTCTAATAACTACACCCTAAATGATATCGTTAATAGCAAGGTGAAGCGCGATCTATTTATTCCTTGTAAGGTCAAAAATAAACAACTTGTCACATAAATTACGAGCCTCTAATCGGATACCCGATGTTCCTTTGAAAACTACATCAATACAAATTAAAGTCAAAACTTCCTCACAGTCCATTTAAATAATGAAAGAATTAAGAGAAACTTTTGAGACTGTAGATCATTTTCGCGAGTTGACTTTAAGTTGTTCAAAATTCACTGAAAACATCAAACAAGGAACAAAATCTAACTGCTGCTGAGTATAACCATTAGACCCGTTATGTCTATTATATTAATTAATATCGGTAATTTAATTAAGCACTTATAATCATTTTATTAATACTTGTCTTCCCGTATAATAAAATTCACGGTTAGTCAAATACTCTTATATCTAGACACCGTTATGTCTACTCTCAAGATATTAACTCTTCCATTAACAAAAATCAAACAAATAAACCAAAATCGATGCCTGCACAAACTAACCTAAGGGTCAAGTGGGGGTAAGGGACGGGTGATGATTATTGAGTGGTGGGTCTACACCACTCAGTAATCATCACATTTTAAAATCGTAATAACAAAACATAGATAAGTGAAGTAACCACCTAATTATAATAAAAACAGACAACGCACATTCTACCCAAACGGTAGACTCAATGGTGGCCGCATTTCTATTCCATGAAGTTCAACAATAATACGATCATAAATCACAATAGCGCAAACTCACCTTCAACAAAAGAATACGATATCTTGAAACCCCTACTATGTCTTGATGAGTATAACCCGCGAAACTCGAGAGACAGCTTTGGTCCATTTGACATTATTGGCTTGGGTAGCTCGCTTCCACAGAACGATGCCATCTTCTCAAGGCGACCGTCTACATACACGAAAACGTCTAGTGAATCCATGCTCTCGCAACTGTAACAAAAGGGTTTGGTTATCCAGCGAATTTTAAAAACTCTTTTATTGCGCTGCGATGTTGCTATTTTAAATGTCTCGTTTGAGCCAAATGGAAGATGTAGCTTTCGGTCAGAGTGCTGATCAACCAAATGCTTGGTTCAAAATGTAAATTTAGATCATAATAAAGTTAAGACTTCATAAATTATTTAAAAGCTGTTCAATCTTATTACTAGTGGTAAAGTGGACAACTTGAGTTAAGTAACGGAAATCGAGTTATGGTTTTAGAATCTGAGTACAAATATAATAAACAGTTTTCAATTAGAAAAGTAATACTTCCCAAGCAAGATCATGAATATCTAGCCTTAACTTTGTTACATTAATATTATCTTTAAACAAAATGTTATACCGACAGCAATTACGTTAATTTCATTTTGAGAAGTACTAAGATGACATATTTTATTGATTTTTATGAAATTTAAATGGGACTTATATGAAAGTACATTGTTACAAATAAAAAAGAATTTTTCTACTCGGTTCATATATGACAAAATTCTATAGAAGATAACAACCATAATAGTGCGTACCTAATCCCAATCACAATAATGAAAAATACATAACATAATTCTAGGTATGACTAAACTGGAATAGCAATCAATTACACATTTTCATTATGCTTGTGATAACAATAAGTACCTATACGATTTTAATTATTTCCCTTAAACTGAAAACCAGAAATCGGTTACACTAGTAGGGACTTGATCTAGATAAAGGAATCACTTACTCGATAACATTATCACTCATCCGTTGAAGGCTGAAATCTTCAAAGACCAGTCTGATCCTTTCCCTCCCACGGGCTAAGAAGTCATAGTGACATTGCGTTTTCTGAGGGTACGGGGCCGGGTGAAGAGGCGACGACAATTTCCCGCTTTTGCTCTTATCGCTGCTGAATACTTGATGGCAGGACGACGCTGGAAAGGACGTGCCGATTCAATATAGGCTTATAGGACATTTCAATATAGCTTGGGGCGATTGTCGCGTTTTGGTTGAAGATTTTCGTTGTTTTATGAGATAACTACAGGATGTAATTCAATTCATTAGCATAAATTGAGCCCATGACAGTACATCATTTATATATGATTATTAAAGAGTAAAGAGTAAAAATGAAAATATTTTTTTTGAAAATTATGATGAATGCCGCGGCGCCTAACGCAGTTGGCACGGATGATTTTGATACATCTAAACGTTTTTATACCTTGTATGCACTAATTAAAAACAGTACTTAATTATTTTAATTAAATCTTGTATTGTAGCATTTAATTCAGTAAGCTATTCCATTGTTTTAAGTTATTTTTATTACCAAACCAAAGTGTTAGAATTCAAAAATGATGGTCCACACGTGACCGGTATCAGGAGTAGTTCTAGTTTCAAAGGATGCTAATGAATTCAATTACACCCTGTCTATACGTTGTTATAAATATGGCATTTCTTCGATTATTTAAAGTCATTTAAATATGTTGATTTCCATTCAAATTTTGTAAATCTAAATTGGTTTTAGGACAAAAAGAAAATATCATTATTAGCTACTGAACTGAAGACTAGACTATATACAGATAGGTACACTAAACCGATTTCAAGTAGAAGAACCTATCTTAGTACTTACTAGCAGCGCTCACAGCGGGTCCTAAGCCGGATATTGCCTCAGTAGTGCTTGATTTTTTACTAACCTCTGCATCTGTCGGAATGAGAAAAATACTAAAGCTTTATTGTCAATTATTAACATTTAATAAACAAATGCTTTATTTGCTCTAACTACTACAATAATAAAAACAATACTAAGTACTAAAAGCTACTAGCCACACTACTTACTGCAAAGAACATTTGGAATGATACTTATAGTGGAATGTAAGCAACGCACGAAGCCATGATGATTCATTGAAATTTGTAGATTCAAGAGTTTGCATAAGTCATCACACTATAAATTAAAAAAAGGCTCTAATTGACTGGCCTCCCTATATTATTTATTTATTTATTTATTTTCTTTATTTATTTATTCCACAGCTCTTATCTTAATAAACACAATAAACCCATTATTACTTAAATTTACAGCCAAAAAAAGGAATAACATTTTTTAAAACAGAATAACTTAATATCGTTGACCAGCGACAAGTGACTTAGTACCTGCAAAGCCTAGGTAAGTAATTAAAGAAAATTATATTCAAAGTTCCTGACGTTACAGTAAGGTAAAACAATGTAATATTATATTATCTGCGATAGCATTGCACTACTATTATATCGATGATTTTTGTTATAATTTACATAATAGCGGACCTGTCAAAAACCGTGGTTAACGGTAGAATAGAGAACCAATCTGCTTTTTAACTTGCTACGACTAAATAGCAAAACCGATCTTGATAAAACATGTTATGAAATTATTTTAAATCATGTAGTAACATATATAATACGTTTTATCGCAATAAATTCTAATCCGCACTTGCCAATCTGAAGATAAAACGTAATCTGCTACCTAAGGCCGACGTATAGTTATATATTTCCAAAAAACACAGATGGTCAAGTTCTAAACATAAATGTTCCAAGCTTGCTATAACAACAAATGCTTACTAAACCTGCGCTAGTGTTGTCCTCCATTTGGAACTGATAGCTAGCCTTGAAACCCTGCCCTGGACTATCAGAGTTTGACGTGAACTGGACTAGGAGATCTGGACCGGTCGACAGGATCTCGTAACCTGTAAGAACTAATCGTTGTATTCCCTGTTATTTTTACATCTTTACCTACACAAACCGGTAGGAATAAGTAAAGGTTAAATACACGCACACGGCGCTGACTTCAAACGTATAAGTCGCATTAGTTGTCGTCATCATCATCATCATTAACTGGTCGAAGACGTCCGCTACTTAAAATAGGCCTCCCCCAAAGAGCTCCACCTTGAGCGACCGCTAGCCTCCTGCATCCATCGGCTCCCCGCGGTTTCCACCAGATCGTCGGTCCACCGAGTGGGGGTTTGGGCATTAGTTGTATTCCCTGTTATTTTTTAATCTTTTCATACACACACCGATAAGAAACAGCTTTTGATGCGACTTATGACGGTTGCATCTCTTGCTATGGGTGCCGTGATAGACGGTTAAGAGAATATCCAAGGAATGGTAGCAGTATCTCTTCTGCATTAAAATCTCTTGAGATCACCAAGCCGCCTGCCAATCGTAGTTATTATGGCGAACCGCGTCTGAAATGGCGCTTGTGAGGGTCTGTGATCAACAGTGGACGTCTTCCATTGATGAGCTGTTGATCTTTAAACCACTGAATAGATGTTCTTGAATCAGAACTAATAATAATACGCTCAATAAACTCATTTATAATAATATCGAACAAAAAAAAACAAAACAAAAATCAGTTAGGGAGATACGATACCTATACGGGCCTATACATACAGGCACACATACCTATAATAAGTATACACACGGTAAACTATTATAACACCCCTCTGTGGTCGGGGGAGGTACAACTGCTTATTATTACTTTAATATTTAAACACCAATCATTAATGAAAAACTGGATTAAGTTTTAGATTGAATTCACTAATGAATACAGTAGTCCATAATCAAGAACATTTAAAGAGAAATCATATTTTTATGCAACACATAGCCCCTCTCCCTCTTTCTTTAATGTAGGTTGAAAAGAAAGAAAGAAATGGAACTCACCAACGACCTCATTACACAGTAATGCTAACACAGGTGACGAGGAAGTCTTGCCATCAAACACTTTTACTATGTCAGCGCGGTTCAGGCAACTAGAACAAATGCATCAAGTTAATTGAAATAAACATCACAATAGAAATAGAGATGTTACGTTTTTCTGCAGTTTTTACAAGTTGGTGCTGTCGGATTGAAATTATTGAGTGATTTTATGTTAGTTAACCACGTCACGAGCAGGTCTTTTGCCTGATGCTAAGCGTCACGACTTGACTAGTATATTAGATATAATGTGGTCACGATTACCCATAACTACCCATAACGGCCTAAGTTTTTAAAGGTTGGAACAAACCAGGGTACGAAGTTTGCTATTTTGTATCATGTGTAATTGTGTCAAAATCAATCATGATGACAGATTTTGACACTAACAGTAGTCTAAAATCATAAGTAGACTACCATTAGTGTCAAAATCTATCATGATGGCAGATTTTGACACTAATAGTAGTCTAAAATCATAAGTAGACTACCATTAGTGTCAAAATCTATCATGATGGCAGATTTTGACACTAATAGTAGTCTACAAACCATAAGTAGACTACCATTAGTGTCAAAATCTGTCATTATGGCACCATTCATGAACCATTATGACACAATTGTAATAGCAGACTTCAGGCTATGCACGGTTGTGTCCTGCTTGGGACGCGACATAAATGGCAGCGTTTGGAACGGTAATTCTCTGCAGTCTGCCATGCCAGTTGGTTCCTACTTCCAACCATATTATGTGTGAGAAAAATAAATACTAATAAGTATACTGACACTCACTGGTCACTGGTAATGAAATGAGATCTTTTATTCAATTGTAATAGTAAAAATTCAACAAACTTGATTAAAGATGACACAAATATAACATTTATTAATTTACATTCGTTTAAACAGATCTAGATAAAATTGATTACCTCTCATCGCCTTTTTGAAGTAGTGATTCCTCAAAAACGAGTTTGATTCTTTCACGTTGTCTGTAACGAAATATTTTAATTAAACATTATTTGAATTTATATTCATCAAAAAAGTAGCCAGCCAAAAACGAATAACACCTAACACCAAAATATTGCTACTAAAGAGTTAACGGATAACCGTATAACAATGTATTGCGTTTTGATAGTTTTAAATTGTTAGTGACTATGATACTTAGTTTGACATACTTTATACTAAAAATACTAAATACAAAAAAAACAACAAATCTGCGTCTAAGTTTTTCATTCATATCGACCCATAAGTCTTAGCATGAAAGCCTCATAATAGACAAACAACCAGACAAATCGCTTCCCACATTTAATTATTACAGTAAAATGATTTAACAATATAAGACTATTCATTACAAAGAGCTCCCTTCATCATAAACTAATTAATCTTAGTTAGGTGACATAGCACGTGTTTAATTCTAAAACGATGTGAATTTATAACAACCTTATTGTTTGTAATAATAGTATAAAAAGTTCGTCGTAAGAAATTAGTATTCAGCTGTCACTGCCTACCTCTATATAGTACGGAATAGCTATTCAAAATACTCGCGGAAATGAATTATTTACCGTTGGAATCGGAATATAGAATTATAGGTAGAATTTATTATCCCAACTATTTCTGTTGGCTCTATGCAAAGAAGCAATATTTCTTGACGGCTACGGCGTAGCAGATATTATCATTTGTTTTTGTAGTAACGTCTACGTGGCCGCTACGCGGATGTTACTGTTACAACAAAAGTAGCAGTGCATAACAGGGAAGTCACCACAACGTCTTATAGTCATTATTACTTCAATCATACTTTGAAAAATGACTTAAAAGTAAGAATATTGTAATGTTGTTGACGCAGAGCAGTTTTGATGACGTCACAATAAATCGTTCACTCAAATACAACTGTCATGTCATACCGTTAATCATGTTGACACCGACGTGCGATAGTGATAACGCCATATAAAAATGTAGACGTCTCGTTCTCGCGCCGGAATATTTTATAAGTTCATGGTACGAATTCGAACAATATTATTGTAAACTTGAAGCATTACTGTCACGAACCATGATGGTTTTGTATTAGTATGTGGTAGGGCTGCAGTAACTGTTTTGTAGGTACATCAATTATGCGCTATTAATCTTAGTGAGTTGTTTAGTAGTTGTCGCAGTTGTTCACAGAACATAAATTGCTAACTGCCGGGTGATTGTGGTGAAAATAGCAACAATGTTGACATGCTACGTCGTAGCCGATATTCTTGTTTTGCTACGCAAATGTTACTGCTGTTACGAAAACCTGTACAAAGTAACACTGGATTGGAAACAAGAGGAATGATGACTAAAATTTTTTTTTTGGATAAATTATTTTGTTCCTCAAAAGATAAACATTTGTGAAAACAAAAATTAATATCTCATAAAAATGACCAAGTTACAAGCATTTTAATAACCAGAATAGAAAGAGATAGCTCAAACGGCCAGTGACGCCAGAGGAAGGTCGTTATAGTACCTCATTACTAAGCTGTGGTAGCTTTTCATACAATCTCTTTGGCATGTGACGTCACGAGTAGATTTTTCATAGTAACTATGGGGGCGCTCTGTTTCGCGAGAAAGGGACAGGAGGTGCCTCCTGTAGAAATTTTAAAAGCTTATTACCTCGTGATTTGTTTACCGATTTTGGTTATTTTTTTAATTATTGCATTCATTTTTAATATTTTTTATGAAAGTAATATTTACTTGTTCATTTTAATAGAAGTCATCATGCCTATTTTGTTGAAATTAGCAGCTATTTTGGCTATCTAGACGGTACCGAAGTTTTGGGAAAGTTTTGTGAAAGCCTCATGAGTTGCGTTAATAAAACCCATTACTTAGTAAAAATGATATTTACTATTAATATTTTTTTAAATGTATGTTGAGCCTTGTTTTCTTCGTGTAAGTACTATATGTCGCCCAACAACCAACCTGTATGGACCATAGATTAGTAACAATTAAAAAGGAAGGATAAATGCCCTTTGCCTATTCAATGTATACGAAAAGAAACGGAGCAAAATTGTAACCATGACTTGCCTATCTTTTATGTCTTTCTTTTTCATACTCACCTGCCATTAAAGTGATAAGTGCACCTCACATTGGTCGGGTAACTCGACGGGTATCGAGGACTGTACAGACGACCATGAGAAGGTCGATTCGGCTGCGAGTTGAACATGTAGTCGCAACTGTCTGGTATTCGAGCTCCATCTGTTTCGAAGTTTCCTGGGAACAAAATAGATTTTATTTTTTCGGTGATTTCTAGACTGTTCTAGACTTTTATAATAATATGAAAAGATGTCGCTGGATAATCTTGTGTTATGCCGAAATAAAATAATTTGTAAAATATCGTTGTATGGGATAAGGCATCTGTATTGTAGATATTATATTATCTGGGACGAAAAGTAAGCGGCACTCGTGCGATACTTCATTTCCGAGCTCATTTGCATTGCATCTCGCGGTTTGTGACGTTATCGCGGAAAGTGGATTATTACAGTTGCCATCAGATGAATTTTCAAAGAAACACCGTGTCGATGATGTGGGTTTTCGAGGATATGGCTTTTAGAGGATATGGCGTTTCGAGGATGTGGGCTTTCGATGATATGGTCATGTGAAAATGGGCTTCGAAAAAATACTTTTCGGTGTCGAGTACGAAACCCTTCTTAAATTATTACGAGAACGAGCCTTTCAGATATAGGTACTACCTACATATTTTTTGTTACACCATTATTCTGGCACCGAAATAAACGTTAGACATCAGGCTAATTAAAACACATGAAAACTGTGATTAGGTCGTGAATGCAAAAAATTAGGCGTGCAAATTGTAAAATACAAGAACCTGAACTTTAGGAAGGATCACAGCTTTTTTAACATGTTTAAAACATGCGTTTTCTCAGAATCAAACACGTAGAGTTGCAAGTATCTGTACCAGAACTTCAGCTAAGAAGTTCCGCATCCAAGAGCGAAGAAATTAAAAGTTTTGACTGGCTTCAGATAACTTCGAGAGACATGATTATTTGGATGAAGTTTTGAGTACGTATTGTTAGAGACTGATTTATTCTCTTTGAATTTCTCGGAGTTTCAGGTGTGAATTCCTATCCTAAAAATACGTTTGACACTAAAATGTTTATAATGGTGAGATGAATGATAAAACAGAGAGAATTTCATACAGCGTCTGATGTATAATGATAAAAAAATTTTTGATGGTTCGGTATTGGTCTGGTGATATGGAGATTCAAAGGAGTGTCACCAAGCCATTATTGGTAGGTACTCTCCAATGGTACCAAAGAGGGTAGTTCCCATCTATTCTACTATTTGTCCTACTAAATAACCAACAATAACCGACCAAATGCGAGTCGGCCTCGCACGCAAAAGGTTACGTTTTATTATCTATAAAAACGAGCAAAATAATCATATATGTTATATGGGAGCCCCCTTAAATATTTATTTCATTCTTTTTTTAGTATTTATTCTTATAACGGCAACAAACATACATCATCTGTGAAAATTTCAACTGTCTAACTATCACGGTTCATGATATACAGCCTGGTAATAGACAGACAAATAGAGTAGTAAGTAAGTTGTAAGTATTGATCGTAATCTCTGTAATTAACTTTAAAATTAAAATAGAAGATCAAAGTAAACCCTGCATTTAAAATAAAATGGGTGAAACAGAATCAAATTGCAGGATTGTAATCTAATATTTGCCAAATGATCCTCTCTGGGGATGTTTAATTAGACGCTGATTAGATGAGACAATGACGAAGAACTGCTGGTGAGAGGTTAATAAAAATTAATGGCCCTCGCTTTAAGACGTATTGCAAATAATTAAGAGCTGGTGAAAATAAGGGGCATTAATTTAATTAAGTATCTCTGGTAATGGCGGTTACATTTGAAATGTGGCAATAAAAATGACACACAGATGATGAAATACATCACCTGTGAAAATTTCAACTGTCTCACTATCACGGTTCATGAAATACAACCCTGTGACAGATGGACAGAGTGACAGACGGACATCGGAGTCTTAGTAATAGAGTCCATTTTACCCTTTGGGTACGGAACGTGAAGACGTACCTAATCTTTTCATTTGTGTCGTCTTATGAATGTACATACAAACGTAGTTTTAGTGTTAAGCGAAGCTAAAAGAGATTATTTCTTAAAGCTCTGAATAAAGTACTTAGATAAAATGTACTCCCGGTTTTAAAACGAGGATTTGCTAAGCTTATTTTGGGTCGCTGTGTGGTTAATACTTAAGACTTGACCCCAGTTCCATTGATCTGGGATAGTGGTGTTCTCTAATCCTTTAAACCATGATTGTTTACGATTGTTTGGTTCTGTTCACATAGTTTGCTTTATAGTCTCAGACCTTCTTTATTTCCGTCTTATGGTGGCTATAATAACAGTACAGTTCAAAAAGACCTTTCGTAAAAAGACATTTTCAAAAAAAGGAGCAGTAGCCAACTGACCTGTAGCCAACTGTGCCTCTTAGTTAATATAGAATTGGTGATATTATTCACTAATTTATTTATTTTTCTTGGTTTTGTTTTTACAATATTGTTAGAAAAATTCATACAAAAATACAACAAAAAACCTAAACCTGGAGTGCCGTCGGCAGCGGATCAGAATATGAATGATGTCCATTGTCCACACACATATTGATTTATTTTATTTTTTATTTATTTATATTTGCACTTTTTTGAAAGAAAGAAAGAAAGAAAATACATTTATTCGTGACAGTAACACACACAACATTACACTACATAAATGACATTACAAACCAATATACACACAAACAGAAGCAGTGCCAAGCAGTGCAATGCTGCATGGTGTCACGAATGGGCCCCGACTCAGCACACAATTAAGGTCCTAAAGACCTTAATTACTGATTTTCAGTTTTCATTTTAATTACTGATTTTCATTTTTGCATGCATAACAACTTATTGTATAGAGAGAATCGGACCCGCAGCTTCCGGGTGCCCAACCACCACACTACAGCTGTCTTATAGATTAGCTCCACCTCTCGCTAGGTCTTGAATTATTCCATTATTAATTCCCAATATCCAATCATGCTGACCTTTCTCTAGCATTTCTATTCAATTTCCGTATTTCGTTTTGTAAATTCCCACCAGACAAGACCTTATAAATCTTGTAGTACTATCCACAGTAAAGTCGAACTCATAAATAAATGAGTAGGTGCTGCTTTACCACAACAAAAGACCTTTATGCTACCTGCCTCTGTGAATTGGTTTCGTCAAAACCGACATGAAAGTCCAAGCAGTCGTCAAATTATTTACGAGCTACTGGAGTGTTTTTAACTCCAATCAAACAGAGGGGTGTTATAAATTTTACGTATTTCAGTCACAGGTGAAAAAATATGTGTAAGCTGATATCTATAAGTATGCATGCATCTATTAAATAGTAGATATTATACTAATTCTTACTACGGGCCCTTCATTAGGAGGATCGACGATCTGGTAAATATCGTGGGGAGGGGAGACGATGGATGCAGGAAGAGAGCAGCCACTCAAAGTGGCGCACTGTGGGGAGACCTATGTGGACCTATATTGGATTCTTCAGGCTGTTTATGATGATACTTACTTCTGTCAATAAATCTATAGGTCCCCACGAATCCAGACGCATTGGTCTCTCTTCCAGCTGTATGAAGCTCCAGAACTAGCTGTGGTCCATGGGAGTACAATGCAGGTGGTGCATCAGCTCGGTTTCCGCACAAGACTCTGGACCAGGCAGAGTACTCGTTGACTCCAGGTGGTCCAGGCCCATGAATACCGCCTTCGGAGTAAACCTTGAGGTAATCCCCACGGGCGCAACTGTGGACCAAGAAAAGTTTTCCTATCACAGAAAAGTGTACTAATAGAAAAGTTTGTAATATTTGCAGTAACATGCAACCGTTATTCTAAGCATTCAACGTATTTTAAAAGGTTTCAAAAGAAACAATTAAAATCACGACCGAAGTTTGACCTACTGCATCCACATTTTCCTAATAACATCATCATCATCATCATCACCAAGCCTGAAGACGTCTACTGCTGAACATCTTCCCCCAGAGAGCGCTACTTTAAGAGGCTGCTCCCCCTCCTGCATCCTTCAGCTCCCCGTGGTTTTCACCAGGGCCCCGTTTTATAAAGCTACAATTCTAGTTTACAATTGTAGCAGCTACAAGTACAAGTAACTACAAATTACTAGTAACAAGCGTTTTATAAACCGACAAATCATCGATTACAAGTATAAATTCACATCACTACGAACATCATGGCGTGGAACCACAGCCCAAGTACTGTATAAAATCTAAGTTATGATGTTACAAGTTGCACACCACTATGAATAACGTCACGGTAAATACCTTATTTTTTAATTTGGCTTTCCTTTATTAGTGAATTCAGCCGGTGTCAAGTTTATATTAAATCCCTACATAAAAATATAAATTAATAAAACAATCTATTTTGTTTGGTCTGGCTCTCAATCCATAATAATGTGTAATAATGAGTCTATTTATTATTTTGTCTGTTATTTGGATGAAGTTTAGTTACTGTTAGTTTGGTTACTTATATACCGGCACAGATGCGTTTTATTTCGGAAAACGAAAAGTTCCCGCGAGAAAATAAATAAGTTGTGGGTGAAATCACGGCCGTCATTATTTTTATGCTAAACTATTTAAGTATATTAAGTTGGGTCAAGGTTATATATGGCTGTTCTCATATTAGGTTTTGTGATATGCGCTCAACATTCAAGCCCAATTTGCCGCTAAAT
This sequence comes from Ennomos erosarius, assembly GCA_963580505.1. NCBI lineage: Eukaryota > Metazoa > Arthropoda > Insecta > Lepidoptera > Geometridae > Ennomos > Ennomos erosarius. Next base: position 4,977,731 of record OY756984.1, read on the forward strand.
AATTATATTTAATTCACATTTACTTAATTTTACTATTTGAATATTTATTCATTAATACGTGACACAACCAATACAACCCACTTTCAGTATATTTATCCACACTTGTAGTTCATTTTACCTAGCTCTTTAGTTAGGTAAAACATTTTACAACATGTAGTTCCGTACACTTGTAACGACCATAATAATTGTTCGATTTTACATTTAAAAAATGAAAAAACACTATATATTGTCTATGATCTACGAACAAGTGCTTGTAATTCATAGAGTAAAGTAACATATCGGCTAATTTGCTTGTACACTTGTTAACTTGTACCTTTATAAAACGCATTATTTCAATTTTTTCTGGCTGTATTGCCAGGTTTTTGCTAGATGTACAAGACTTGTAGTTTTATAAAACGGGGCCCAGATCGTGGGTCCACCTAGTGGGGGGCTGGCCTTTGCTGTCTTCCGGTTCGTGGTTGCCATTCGAGAAACCTTTCTTTACTATCGGTTGTCAGTTCTACGAGCGATGTGGCCTGCCCATTGCTTTTCTACTTCTAAGAGCTGTATCGGTCATTAGTCTATCTACATAGGTAACTTTAATAAGTTTGTGATCCACAACTAAGTTTTTTTTAATTATTAGGCTAATTAAATGATAAATGCTAAGTTTTGAAGCTAGAATCCATTTTTAAATCGAACTTATCCTGTTTCGAATATTTTCGTAGTTCTATGAACTATCTCTTTCAAAGTGCTTTAGAGTTCATTAAATAAATGACCTTTTACGGGCATGATGGCAAGGGCAAGAGATAATACCACCAGTTTATAAAGAGCAGTAGAAAAGCTTGACACAATTTTTTTGTTGACCTGGAGGCATATCTACTTCAATGCTGCAAAATGTTACTGTGACGCCATGGGTCTTACTGCCAACAGATATTAAAAGCCTTACTTGCCTTAATCAACGCTTAAAAATCTTAAACTCGTGATCTGATAGGTGATCTTTACGTCATATTTTGTGATTTGAACTTGGATCACTTGATCCAAGATCAAAACAACACTACTACTACTACGGTCATAGTGTATTATTATTTATTACACTATGCTACGGTGGTAACATCTGTCTAGCCACCCAGTGGTAAAACATTAAAGTTCTAAAAACTTGGCCATTAGTTAATTTACTTACAACCCTGCATTTTTATCCATACCCAGTTAAAGGGAATTTAAACAATAATTTCTCCAACAACCAGTGAAGCGTTGACATCTTTACAGATGCGTTGACTGGGAAATGAACGTGAATAAACCAATTTGTACAGAGTGCTCCCACTGCACAGTTTATTACACTGTGGCAGAAAGGTCAAACGTAACAATGACAAGTGGTCCAAATTAATTAAAAGCCAAAGGCAGTGCCGGCGGTCGAGTGGAAAACTACTAGATAAATGATGTTCATTTAGCAGAATTCTATGAGCCACGAAAAGGGAAACGAGAATTTGGGTCCACAATGGTGAAATTGCTACGGTATTTGTTAAAGTTACGTTTTTGTTTGTTTTTTTAACCTTTATCCCACGCTACCCGATTGTTCTTTATTTGATTTCTAGCATTTATTATACCTAAAATTTATACCCTTATTATTTACTACACTGTTTATCTCTTTCAATTCAAAGATATGCTTAATAATTAATATTTATTATTCAAGCCTGAAATAACTAAGTAAAGCTAAGTTTTGTTAAAATTCACGATATATTTTCTATGTTAACGCGACAGCGTACTGCGTGGGGTTATCCGAAAGACAAATTATAATAATTTTGGTACCTACTGCCTAATATTTACAAGACTAATATTCGCACAATAGGCCTATCTCTACGCTTTTTCCAATAGAGTAGGTACTCTATTATATAGTCAATCAAATTGAAAAGTAATGTTAGCTAATCTTTTTTGCTCCATAACGCGCACTGAAGCCACATTTGTAGCGATAATCCCTTTTGGCGAGGAGCCCATGGATGCAGGAAGCAAGCAGCCACTCAGAGTGACTCTCTATGAGGGACATCCACATCTCGTGGACCCATGGAAATCTCGCACAGTCCGTTTCTCGAGGTCATTTCTGCCACACACGTGCAAGATGTGGAATGAGCTTCCCTCTGAGGTGTTTCCGCTGAGCTACAACACGGGGCACTTCAAACGACGGGTAAATAGAGTCCTCAAAGGTAGGCAACGCATCGGCAACGCTCCTGGTGTTGCAGGTGTCTATAGGCGACGGTAACTGCTTACCATCAGGCGGGCCGTCTGCTTGTTTGTCTGTCCATGTTATAAAAAAAAAACGCGTATATATTCAGCATTCGACGACTTTCCGTGGTACACCTACATAATTCACCTGGCTGTACCAGAGGCAATTTTTTTGTTTCCGTGGATGGTATACTTATCTTGAGGTGGACCTCAAGATAAGTTTACCATCATTCCGTTCCGCTGATCGCGGTTAAGCTTTATATTTATGGAAAATACCACAGAGCTTGTAGGGTTACCCCTACGCCTCAGTCCTTTTGCATAGTATTTTAGGCATCTGGCTGTTGACGTCGCCTCATCCTCCATGAAGAGTACGCCGGACAACCCGTGCAGGCTCCTGGATGGATTTAAAAGCTTGTAATACTCAATTACAGACGTTAGATACTTTTTCATGTTAGGTTGTTATTTTCTTCAACAAACTTTACGTTCTAAAATTGTGGTTAAAGGCTTTGATATGGGTTACTTTGGCAGTGGAGCGATAGGTACAGATCGTAGGATCACCTTTCGTGTTGTTTCTCTACGCTTTTTACTCGTTTACGAGTGTTTTTTAGATGAAATTACTTTTTCAACTTACCTCACGGATCGCGTCCCAAATTGCACAGTTTGTAAAGCCGATTTTATTAGGGCTTTTCATATGATTTTCATCGATTTTCTTCCATTGGTTTCAGTGATATATCGTTTCAAAGGTTTATTTATCTTTTTGACATACGTCACATTTTGAATTTGCCAAATCGCTAAAAGAGATTCTGTCTGGGAGGATTTATATGTTTTCGTCAAGCGTGTGTAGGTTTTTATATTAAACCTCACGCTTTGACCTATTTGAATACTAGCTATCTATAAAATCAGGACAGGTTTTCAAACACTTTTCCTTTCTATTTTCAGATTTTTGGAATGATGCCTTGGTGACAGGTCCAGGGTATATAAACGGAACATGGGCACTCCCATGGTCATTCTATCTTCTGGTCTCATCTAAATTCTATCTTCTGGTCTCATCTAAAGTCTGTCTTCTGGTCTCATCTAAAGTTGATCCTCTGGTACCATCTAGTGTTTATCTTCTGGTATCATCTAGAGTCCTATCTTGTGCAGTCGGCAAGTTGCGTAGAACCCTACCTCTGGGTATCCGCGAGTCGCGAAAGTAAGCCCTAAGCGGCGACGCGCGTTTTTTAAAGTGCTACTCAGTGACTTCAAAGTGAAATAACGGGTGAAGTTTTTATTTACATCTATTTCTCTATAAAAGCTATCTTGGCCTCTTTGGGATGCCCCAAGAGGCCATCTCATGTCTGCCCACAGCATAATCTTGACCGTGCTGCTTACTCCGGACTCCGGACCTGCCTGCACTGCGTAGAACTCTCCGTGGCCGCTTCCTGGTCGGCCACTGCTTACCACTGGCCTAAAGTGGTGACTCTCTGCGCCAGCTGCCCGCTGCGCCTGACTCTTGGGCGGTAGTATCGCAGCCACCCACTGGGCACCCCGTGGCTCGCTCTTGGCTGGGTCCACCTTGGGCCTGACTCGTGGGCCGAGGCTCACAGCGGCTACCTCTTGTGCTGCCGAGCGACTACGCGCTCAGGCACCCTCTGTCTGCGTCCTGTCTGTGCCAAGCCGCGGCTAAGGTGCACTCCAGCTGCCCATCATGTCAAAATAGCTTTCAATAGACAGCTCAGCCATAGAGTACCTAGGTAGGATAGGTGATCAACAGAGTAAGTAGGTTTAGTACGATTTACCTAGGATCGTAGAGTATAGAATCCGGGACCGGTGTTTCCTCGTGGACCTACTATTTTGTCCTACTAGTAGGACCACGAGGATATACATGTCCTCGTGGTCCTACTGTGACGTCATATTTTAAGAAACTGATTTTGCAATCCTCCTGTAGATACTTATAAAAACTTTTTGCGTGTTGGCTTAATCATTTTGTGGAATCGTCAGAAAAGTAAAAGTTGATGTTTGTTGTTTGTTTGTTGTGTAGATGACAGAATTGATCTCGGCTCAGCTCTGAGAAGTGGTGCGTCAAAACTCAATAGTGAGTATAGAACTATATAGGGATGCGTTACGTGACCCCGGAAAAAATCTGAGATTACCAGAAAGTCGTCTCCGAGATGGAACAGCTCAACGGATCTCCAAAATGACAAGAGATATGGGGGTCCCGTTTAACTGAAATTGGAGTAGATCTTGGGATGTTCCAGAGAAACACAAAAAATAGGGTTGCCTTGCAAAATTGAAACGCTTACCTATAAATGGAAAAATTATTTGGTTACCGGCATTTTCAAAGGTGGCTGCCATGGATTTTTGACACTTGTATGTTTGTGTCAAGGTGTTCGACGTGTTTTCAGAAAAATGACGTGGTCTTTCGAGCTTCTGCCATTCGAACAGTCAACGGGCTGGCTAAACGATATGAGATGGCTTATGTGCGTTTTAATGCGTCATTTTAATATACTAAGCGTTTGGTACCTAGAAACATTATTATTTAGGACGATATCACCACGAGGAAACGGCAGCTTTTTAAGCTGCCGTTTCCAAAATATTTTTTTCATTTATATTTAATTTAAATACGCAGTTCTGTCTAATTCCTTCAAGCACACTATATTCTGTATTTTTTCTAATAGTTAGCATTTCTCGCAGGGTGTGCACAAAAGTGAGTAGGTCCACGAGGACATGTATGTAGGACCTACTGGTAGGACAAAATAGTAGGTCCACGAGGAAACAGCGTCCGGGACGGGCTTCGAATAAATTTGTTAATCTATAGAAGTCTTTTATTTTAACTGTAGGCAACACTACAAGCTATGAAACAAATGATGCTTCGCCTATAGAAGGAAGCGTTTTTTATTTTTTTTTTGCTCTGTGGAAAATACGATAATTATTTTGACTACTAACAGTAATAACATTATTATAATAACAATAACAGTTAGTTTGAAACTAGTTCTGTAGTTCCATTTCGGAACAATATGCCGCAACAATAGTTTTAATGAATTCGTTAAAGTTACTGCTGTTGTCACGCCCATGCGTTTTTAATCGAAAATTGAAATTTGTTGCCAACTACTCGGCTTAACTTTGAGCTGGAAATGCATGATAAATTCTCAATCTGTGTTCTGAAAACTATTTTAGAACTAGTGGGCGTTAGTTTTAAGCTACATGATCCACAGAATAAATAATATCACGAGTATACCTTACCTACTGAGTGATTAATTTATTAGCCGCACCCAGCTATTTATCAATTTTCAAATCTTTTTCTTTAATCTTCCAGCTTATAGGTAAGGGAAACAGATCACATAACCACTAAGCACTTAGTGGGAGACCTAGGCATACCTAGGCTATACTTATTGCCACAGCACCCAATGATCCAATTCCAAAAAAAATCATGTAGGGAAACGTTACTTTTACCTCATCTTCATATTGACAACTAAAAGTAATAACAAAACATAATACTAAAACAACACTATAATCAAAACCACAGAGCAAAAAAAAAACGCTAAGCGTCATTTGTTTCAATGCTCTGTGATCAAAGTATAATTTTTTTAAAAAGAATTAATATATTTAAGTTTCAGTCTTGCCAACATAAAGTAAACGCCACACAGTGTATGTGTGTATGTCACAAACAAACAAACTCACTTCACTTTTATAATGAGTAGGGAAATAAGGATAAGTTTATACAAGAGCTCTCGAAGCCATTCAACCCCAAGCTATAAATAATCAACTTAGCTCTCCAGTTGTGAAAATTGAAACTGTTCATTTCGGCTTAAAATCAACAGTTCATTATTTCGAGCAAACCAAACTCGGCTATGAATTTCCAAATACCCTTGTGGTTTCGAGACAGTTATTTTCTTCTCTCTGGTTTGGTTCCAGTTTCTCAATTAGGCTTCTCAAAATATTTGGACAAAGTTCAGAATAGAGACCGCAGGTAAGTTTGAGAAATCAATTTAAAGCTGGCTTCAAGACTAGAGTTGTAGATACAAGTGCTTTAGAAATTATAAGATGTTTTTTTTTACCAATCAACAACGACAGATTGAAAAATAATTTGTCGCGTAACGTTAATTAAAGTTCATTATAATATGATCACTAAATTTATTATTCAATTTGACTTCAATCATTCTGGTTATGGTGTAAGCACAGCTCTATTATCATAATGTCCTCACTTTTGTCGCTAAATACCATCATCATCATTATTAACAGCCTGAAGGCATCTACTGCTGAACATAGGCCTCCACCAGGGAGCGCCAGTTTGAGTAGCTGCTCCCCTCCTGCATCCATCGGCTCCTTGCGACATTCACGAGATCGTCGGTCCACCTAGTGGGGGGCCGGCATACACTACGTCTTCCGGTTCGTGGTCGCCACTCTAGAACCATATATAGAGAAATATATCTAATGATATTCTAAAATGAACCAAGCCAAACCAAGAAATATAAAGCCGCCATTTTGACCGTAAAGTGTGATTAATATATAATTAAACAAATCACTCTCCACAACTTAAAAACGTTACTCGAGCACCATTAGCTCCGTAACCAGAACACGAATCGAGGGCTGGAGGCTCAAAGTTAATTAGTGCGCAAGCAGAAACATGTGTGACACTATACCAAAAATTTCATGTCGGACAGGACGGCACGAAGTTTAATCTCGTGTCCGAGCCAAATGAGATTTTTTCTGGCATTTTTTGCTTTTTGACATCCCTACCAATTTGGTATTCAATTAGAGTGCTTGCTGCTTACTCGGTGGTTTTATTTTTTCCGCGAACGGATTTTTTGACATTTTATTTACTGATAAATTGAAAATGTGCTTACAGTTAGTCAAGTAACATATTCACTAACCTGTGGATGAGTTAAAAGGTATAAAATGGATGAAAATGTTGATTCATAGAGTAATATTTTATATTGATTGACATTATTTGAATTCATCGCTTTCGATTTAGTAGCGCTGTAATAAGTACTAGCTAAGAGCTAGTGCTTGTAGGCTGTAGATTCTAAAACGTACATGTAGGTAGGCAATTGTTTTTTATTTAGATTTGCGTTTTAATCTCAGTTACCGTGACTAATGTAGGTACGTCTGTCTATTATTAGTTATCCTGTGCCTAATGGTAAGTCAGTGACGATGCTATTTAGGTTGTAATAAGCTTGCCTAGAAGCATCCTAGAAGATACTTGTTCACTCTCGATTTGAAGACTCCAAGACCGTATTAAGGAAATAATAGGCGCCAGCAAAGCATTCCACTCTTTGCATATTGCATGATATATTTTAATGTGGAAGTAAATCGGGCTATTGTAAAAAAAATATTTATATCTAATGAAATTTCATAAAACAACACTTTAGAGACATTTCGTAAAGTATTTGAAAAATTCACAAAGGGATTGAATTTCCACTTTTTCTTGAAAAAGAATATTTTCAGAAACAAAAGAGTTTTTGTTACACAAAGGTAACAATTTTAAAAGTGACTGTACAATGAGGTCGCGTCAAAAATACCTACTGGCCACAATTGGTGAAGTTTCCGGGAAAAGGAAAAATCGCTTTTCTTTACAAAGCCCACTTCGAAACTGCCAGTTCTGTGTTTTACGCACAGACCCACACAGACCTAGAATTTTGTTACTCTATGGTATTACGTAACCATTCTATAGATTAAAAATATTTTAACCACAGAATAATTTTAACAGAGACAGTGGTGGAACGTGGTGTTTACGAAAATTGTTGCGTTAATATGGCGTTAAGTTGTTTAGAAACTTAATTATTAACCAGCCTTTTAGAACTTCCAGTGCAGTAATGGTAAAGTTTCGAGTTACAAAGATACTTCTCGCAATTTATTCTTTATGGATGGAATTTTCGTTTAACACACCCTTGGGTAAAGTGTGACTTTATCCCGCGGATGGAAAATGTCGAGTGTGTGGGTATGGCATACAGTTGTTTAGTTTACTGAGCTGATATCAATTTTAATTAAATTTTTGTGATACATGGCTGTTTCAGTAAATATGCCTAAATTATTATGATGTAACAAGATGGGTTTGACTGTATTTCGTCAAATTTTAAGTTAAAGGAAATGTTTAAGTGACAATAAAATATGGCCCAACATGTGGCGCCCCCTACAACCGTGGCCTGGTTTAGGAACTGGCTATCAAATTACAACTGCTATAGCATCGTGCTTGGTAAAACAAGGCCTATCTGTTAGAGGGAGAGAGCACAGTCTGTCATAATTCACCATGCTAGTTGTAATTAGTAGATGACACAAATGTCCACGAATTGTGCGATTCTTGAACATGCCTTTTGCCTTCACTGTTGTTAGAGCTATTGAAAATATCACATCACACATAACATGTAAATTCTTTGGTCGTCGGTCTTTCACCATCATCATCATCATCATCATTATCAGCCTGAAGACGTTCACTGCTGAACATAGGCCTCCCCCATAGAGCGCCACCTTAAGTGGCTGCTCGCCTCCTGCTGCCATCGCGCCGGTCATTGGCAAGTGTGATTGAAACCGTTTGGTAGAAATTTGTACATGCATTCACCGATAGATAGATTGAAGCATCTAAAGCAGTCAAAGTTTGATGATCGTTACTTCTTTTATGACGCGTTCTAAGTAAGCCTATTATTTGAGGCATCCAAACTAGACAATATAAAATGTAAGAAAGACAGTTTTCAATTCATTAATGATCTTGGCCACTTTAGATCCTTCGATCCTGATGCTGACTGTACATACTCGCTACCTTACTTGCTCATTTATTACAGGTATTATAAATGTGTTGAGAAATAATGAGCCGTGTGTATCACAGATTAACGAGTTCCGTTGATGCGTCGCGAAGGTACTACGGCGAACAGTGTCTTCGCCCTTAATTAATGAAAGCCTCGGAGTAAGATATTCTTTCGCACACCTTTTAATACTAAAATAAACCTTATACTGAAAGACACAAGGTGTATATTGCTAGCTCGTTTACTTGATAGTATATTCAGTCGTTTACGACCGTCCAAGATCTTTTTAAGGGCTTAAGGACCTCGAAGAGGGTAATAAGGTCCGTATCAAAAGTTTATTAGTCTTAACTGCCATTGTGTGATAAACCCAGAATCGCCTTATTTAGGAATAGTGCACAAACTGTAGGTAACGTGGTAAGTAACGTATGTTTGATGGTTTATTACTTTGTAGTATTAAACAACTGCGGGTTTGAGTTTGAAACTGCATATTATTTATTTCATAGACATCGATTATTTATAATATCTGATCATAGACATATATATAAGGACAGGCCTAATGACAGATTAAACCGTCGCTTCAAAGAGGGAGTCAAGTTCACAGATTGACATCCACTAGCGCCCAGTCTGTGTTGGAAGTGAGAAGATATCGGTCGTGTGACTCAAAGAAAATATGCCAAGTTGTGTTGTGAAGGGTTGCACAAACTACACTCTAAAGTGCAATAAAAAGAAGTACAAAGTTTCTTACCACAAGTAAGTCAATATTTTCAATATTACACTCCGTTTTGTACGAAAATAATCGAATTGATATTTGGGATAATCATTGTAAACAAACATTGACGGACATAATGGCAGCGTTTAATTTCCCAACTCATCGTAGTGCCTGAGTAATCTAAGAGATGGCGCTGACTTTTCCCCACACCATTTTGAGTAAATAAAATGTTCCTTCGGGCATATCCTGATATATAGATCTATGTATCTGATGTAAATATTTGTGAATACAATATTTTTATTGGTTGACACCTAAGCTTGCACTTGACCAATTGACCATCACTATCTTGCCGGATGGTAAGTGTAGATATAAAGCGATCACCATGATCACCATACTACATCAAATTAAAATAAGATACTGGATGATGACAGAATAGCTCTGGACATACTTAGATGTATTGATAAACTAGTTATTGTACTTAGACACCAAATATTAAAAATAACATTTAGGGTGTGTGTTTGAAAAGTATTGGCCAGCACTTACCTAAAGTTCAGTCTTGCTGGTCACTTATTTACAAAAGGCTCTGTTGACGCTACTAAAACAACCAAAAACTTCTGGTTACACATACCCAACCCAACAAATTAACAAGTCCTTCCAACTCACTCCCAAAACTTGAACATTGTATTAAAAGAAATAATAAGCACAGAAAGTTTTCATATTTTCTCGCTAAAGTGTACTAAACTAGTAATAGTTTCTGCGAAGGGCTTGAAGACCGTTTCGCAAGTTTTCCAATAAAAGGCCAGAAAGTTATTGATTTTTCTCACGCAATGATATCGGTATTCATATGAACGGTAGCCAAACTCAAAACAAATGATGAAAATCACCTTCGAGATAGACCACAGATAAGTTATCTGTGAGACAGCCACTATTTTAGTTTGTGAAAACAGCGTTAAATTCCTTCCAATCAAAAACATTGGCTCTCCAAAACTCTTGGATCTAGGGATAGAAAATAAGTCGCTGGACCAACAAGTTCTATGTTCGTCTCATCTCATTAACTAATATGTTTGCAAAACTTCATTTTGTTTAGCAGATTTATCGTAAAAGTTACAAACAAGGACACAACAGTTCAGTTTAATATTTATAGAAGGAGCAAAGTTTTTTAAATTAATTATTACCGTTCATCTGCGATGTGGCCTATACCTCCCGTTGCCATGCCGCTATATCATCTTACAAACAGCTACATCAGTGATTTTAGTTTAGCGAATTTATTACAAGTTGACATACTGTTATATAAAAATACACTGTGGTTTGATGATAGGCCTATACGAGAGAGATAAAACTCGGCACACGCAATTATCAGATATAGAGTCCATTGTTAGGCCGAATGGGTCTGAAAATGTGATGTTAAAAATAAACGTTATGTGGAAAGCAACCTGCTTCACTGCTTTTGTTGGAGTTATGAGGAAATGATTATCTGTTTCCGTATCTCATCTTTGAACAAACGAATATGTGCTAAGTGTTATTGTTGGCATGGCTTTATCTTTATATTCTCGGTCTCTTTAATAAAAGAGACGTAGAATATTAAAAAAAAAGTATTACACGCATGTCCCTTGTAAGACGAAAGAGCTATATCTAACTTTTTGCCAAATTAATCCGAAGCCTTGGCAGCAGGTGCTGAAAATTATCATATAAAAGGGTTATGCTAGAGTTGTACGAGGTTTCAAGGCTTTGAAACCAATCACCCTTTTGTGGACGAAATAAGAAACTAAACAAGAAATAGACGAATGAGGAATGAGCACTTTAGGATGTGGACGAATTAGGATTTGAATGACGACATCGTAGAAGTAGGGACGTTGTAGAAGTGTACGAATTAGAAATAAGACAATTTTGGAAATGGACAAATTAAAATGTGCCCCATATTGGCTGGAGATGATAGTGAGTATACAGTAATATACCTACGTTCGAATAATAACTTAACTACTAAGAGTACTTGCTAGTCAAATTAATCGTCTTAAGACTTGGAAAATGCAACAAATGCTGTAGTAGGAGACTGCAGAAGACCCTTGAAGACCTGCTTGCGCAAATGAATTTAAAAAAGTCAGTGTAAATATAATTTTAACTGTAAAATAAGTTCCTATAAAACTCCCAGTAGAGGTTATAAAATTTTTAACAGCCAAACAAAGGCAAGATCTACAAAATAATTGTATCTATCCAGCGAGGCATTATTACCGCTGCAAAACTGGAAGCACTGGATAAAAGGACCTTTTTTAAAACATTCCCCAACATGCATTTAGAAGCGGGCCTACAGTGTAAATCAGTGACGCAGATTCAAGCAAACGAAATTTTAAATTGTGCTCAATACATATAGTATATAATTATGGGTATTTATGTCACAGGCCTACAATATTTTTGCTACTCTCTATGTCAGTAACTACGGTCATGTTATGTTATTATGAAGCTATGCATGTAAAAATTTTATTAAAATAAAATTGAAGTAGTTAGGTACCTACGTCATGACCAAAATAATAGAGAATTAAACAAAAAAAAAAAAAAAATAAGAAACGTTAGTATAATCAATTAAACACAAGTTTGCCATTGGCTTTTTCGAAACTTAAGTACTGTCAAGCCAGTTTAAGAACAATGCCATCGTACAATTGAAAGTAGTGGAATCTCGGGAACAACACTAGCCGCAACATTCGGTCTCTTCTGGTTCTGGCTATAATTTGTAGGAAACGAGCTCTGCGATGCGACATACCGTTTCCCTATTCAAAATTTTGTTGTGGCTAAAATTCCCAATATATTTATTGAATAATTTGATGGAATCCAATTTCACGCAAAATGAAGAATGCGTAACCCTTCATAGTCAAAACATAATGAAACTTAGCTAAATATAAACCTAATTATTTTGATTGCAAAATGTTGGACTGCCCTCGACTATGAATTTTGTTTCAACTTGTAAATTTTGGTAAAGTTTGTAAATTCCAATCGGGAATTTAAGAAGTTATTTGATAAGCTGTCCGATCGTGTTAATTGTTTCCATCAAAAGGTTGACGAAGCAAGGTTGCAGTTTTATATTTTAAGTAAGTAAATAAAAATATTGTTTACTAGAATCAAGACATCTTTCTCCATGGTTCAAATTATCTAACTCTTATTTAAATTTGGTGTTGCCGCTTAGCTGAAAATATAACAAAATGGCATAAAATAGGGACTAACGCCCATATTTGTAGAGCTAAGTACGCCCAGTGCTCAAGACATAATAAACAATTATTTATAAATACAATCACCGAGTACAATAGACGACTGAGCGTACTTCTCTAATACGGCGGGCTCAAAGTTGGATAAGATCACTTTTCAAAGACTAGTAGGTACGTATAAGAATAAATAGCACCTATATTAGTAGGACATACATGTTATTATCAGGTATGTCAAGGGTGCCTACTAATGAGCAAAATATAAAAATGTGTAGTAAAACAAAGTGAACTTGCATATTTTATAGGGGCGCAGGTGCGTTTCACCCGTGTTGATCGACGACATGACGGATGTTGGCACTCTAAAATACATTTTATCTTGGCATAAATAAAATAATATGATTTTCGTTCTCTTCAAGGACGATAAACGAAGATTTTTGTGTCTTCTTTTGTTTAGCTAAAAAGAAACTCAAATAATGGTAACGCAAAGACTAGGGGGAATTTTGTGGGTAAACGGTAAGATAGTTCCAAAACTGCAAAGATTTTCAAAGTAGGTACTGATAATAAAATTGAATCTGTGCTCTTAGGGAAATTAATTTAAAAATATCATTCAGAAAATACTTAGATCCTATAACTTACATATAGTAGTTAAATTAACGTTGCATGCTGAAAAGCAGTATATGGCGCTCTGAATTGTTTTAACATTGACACCTATATTATTGTACCCATTTACGCAATGAATAAATGAATTCTGAATTACTTATTCTATTAAAGTGGGGTTTATTCCATTCCACGGAAATAACATTTGAATCATTTTTAACGAATACACTGTCATGTTTGCCTTCATAAATGCGGCGATTTTATTTTCTGCAACATCTATTCAAATACCTATTATCCCAGTAATTCAATGCAACATTTTTTGCGCTCCATCCAATATTATTGTTTATTCATAAAGACTTACATTTCTAAAATCCTTCTGAAAAATTAGCGTCGCCTGAAAAAACAAAAATAAAGACCCGCTTTGTTCATTTGTTAACTTTACGACCCCGGATGATAAAAATAAATAAGTATTTTGGAGGAGAAATACGCACGAAACCGCGCATAGCGAATTGCTTTGCTAATGTTCGGAATACGGACGTTGACCATGCATGCTTTTGTTAGCCGCACTCGGGGGACCATGCCTTCTACGTTTCATAGGCTGCCTAATTGTCTATACTTACTTTGCAAAATAACATAAACAAATTTGTCATTAATGCAACTCATCATCATCATCATTATCATTAACAGCCTGTAGACGTCCACTGCTGAACATAGGCCTCCCCCAGATAGCGCCACTTTGAGCGGCTGCTCGCCTCCTGCATCCATCGGCTCCCCGCGGTTTTCACCAGGTCGTCGGTCCACATAGTGGGGGGTCTGCCTACGCTGCGCCTTCCGGTTCGTGGTCGCCACTCGAGAACCTTTCTTCCCCATCGGTTGTCAGTTCTGCGAGCGATGTGGGCTGCCCATTGCCATTTCAACTTGCTAACTTTAGGGGCTATATCGGTCACTTTAGTCCTTCTGCGGATCTCCTCGTTCCGGATCTTATCTCGCAGGGAAAAACCGAGCATTGCTCTCTCCATAGCTCCATAGCTCGTCTTGTCCATGTTCATCTTAAATACAACTATATCTTTATTATTAGCTTTGGCAATTATCATGGTACAACGGGATCTATTATAGCACAGGAATTTATTTTTACGAGAAACGAGGTATTTTATATGGCCGTCATTACTGCCATCTCGACGCGAGATGGCTCTCACACAAATTTATCAAGAATTTATATCTCATTATTATAATAGTTAAGTAATTGTTTAAACTATTTATAGTTCTCAAAATATTCAACAGCCAGTGGGAGTTGAACTTGTTTATTTTAATTTGTTGGGTTATATGATAAATTTATTGAAAACACAATAGTAAATTGTAGCACAAGAGAACGCAATAATTTATTTCAGGCGAGAGCGATTTGAAGCCAAAGTGAAGTGAAGGAGGAGAAGAAGAGCAGAATCCTAAGCGTAGCAGGGGATTCAAAGTACATCGCTTGATGTAAAATAATTTGGGACCGTGTGCCCCTTCTATGAGCAATTTTAAAAGTAATTTCATCACTGTTATTAAGTGTGCTTAAATTACCCATTTTAGGCGTATTTATCGAAGAACCATTCGCCTCTTTTCCAATAGATGGGATGAAAAATTTATTTTAAACGTTGGCACCCTAACCTCTGTCCGTAACGTGTCGCCTTTTATTTCCGTACACGACTAGATAAAAGCCGTTCCCGTCGATGTTATAGCATTAGCTTTTAGAGAATGTAAGCCAAATTGAAGCCAGAATACGTGCGCTCACTTCTGTGATACTTTAAAGCCTACAGCGTATAGTCAGCAACAAAATAAACATAAACTTCAGTTTTATATGAAACAAGTAATCAAATTGTTAAGTGTTTTATTTATAAAATTGATAAAATAACAAGAACGTGTATAATCAGCAACAAAATATGACTACAATTTTATTTTAAACTGTCAAAAAGGTAAAGAAAAGAAACGCTGTTAGAGCGATGATAAATAAAAGAGAGTCAACACACCTCCAAATGAAACAAACCTCGTTTAAAAAAAAGGAGTTGTGTTGAACTGCATTGCATTATGTAATAGAAAATCTACGATTACCATACCATTTATACCATCTATTGAGCACTGTTGTGAATTGTCATTTTCTATTTCTTTAATAACAACGCAGGTAGTTAAATATAAATAATATGAAAGTTCAGAGTGAACACTATAGTGACTACTTCTTTTGGTAATTCAACACACAACTGAACACACGCCTTCATTTTATGTTTAAACATATTTTTATCTAGCTTGTTACTAACGCAAGCCGCGGTCACTGGTCGTGGTAATTTCAAAGAAAATTAAGACATTTGATTCTGAATCTCCACCTAAATTCTCCATACGGAACTAAATCTTAAAATTCCTTGTAAAATTTAAAATTTGGAGGGGATTTTGAGAGTTTTGTTACTATATTTTATTATGAATGTGTTTAGATTTTATTCACCGATTGTACTCGAAGCGTGACTGCAGCACATCGTCCGTGAATAGCAGCGGGTTTTAGCTCTGAGTTTAATGTGAGTGAAGGGAAGGATCCATTTGACTGGATTATTAGGCTCAACTAGCTTTTGTCCTCAGAATTTCAAAGGCTGAAACGTCCACAGAAAAAATCCGATGAACTATTTGTGCTTGGAGCCAAGACCGATTTATTTACGTTTGCAATTAGTTCTAGGTACTGAACGCGACTTATTTCATTTAGTACGTGCTGATTCATCTTTTGTTTCGAAATCCATCCGAGTGCTAATAAAATTTGTTAGCAACAGATGGAGCTATTTTCAAATCTACAAAGGATACAAAGGAGCATAGGTAATTAATGAATCTATGGTAAGAATTATCTAAATACTGCTACGAAATAACACGTGTAATTTTAAAGCATATTACCAATGTCATAAACTCCAAACTGACCGTTTTACCTGAGCACTATCCACACCCCATTCTTTTAATTTAGAACATGTTTCTGTGGTTTAAGATTTTATTTCATTCAAAAGAATACAATTTTTGCTTCTTTGTTTGAGTTTTTTTTTAGTGTATCCATTAAAATCTCTTAAATAGCGATCACAGTTCCAGCTTATAATTTTCTTTTGCTTTTAAAAAAAAGTTGAGACAATGATAAAAAAAAATGTAAGTAATATTTTTAACTCTTGAAATGTGTGTTCGGTCACATGTTGGATTATATCACATACCTAGTACTTACAAAAATAGAACAAAAATTTGAGGTAGGTATATTTGTTTCAAAAAGATTTCGTTGTTTATTATTGCAATGTTTATTCATAAGCCTAAAACCCCACAGAAACCATCATAAAGATTTATTCCCCAGATCAGTGTGCAAACAAGGAAAATATTCATGGGTTATTCGTACAAGATTCGTCAATCTCCCGCCACTATTATAGCACAGATAATACCATAATACCTTACTATTTCCATCAAACCAGAAACGCGCATCACGCACGAGCTGTGACGTCACATTGCGACTAATCGCGCGTGACTAACAAATAACGTTATTGCATAACGTTTTAGATACGATGCTTTTTGTGCGCGACTGTACGCCTGCTTACGGAATTCATGCATGAAATATTATGATCGGTACGGTTGTGTGGAAAACCTTTTGTGCGAAAATTGGTATTGTGAAATGTCTTGACAAATTGGAAATTGATTTATTTGGCAGCTGCTGTGTCAATAAAATCAGGATGGTAAAATGGGTTCGATGTAGAATTATCTGAATTAAGCCGTTGGCGACGGGGTTTACAGTAAAAATAAAAAAATCTTGTATTTCAGGAGCTTTTGTTAGCTGTTATAATAAGCTACTGTTACTATTATAAGTATCATCAAAACGCACTTAAATTCTAGCTAGACTTAGGTTAGCCACAACTCGGGCTGAATAGCGCCTGAGTAAAGACCTTTTTTTTATCATTCTACTCTGATAGGTACCTCCAGTACCAAAGTATAACCTGTCACTTAGGTAGGGTATAAATCCTTGGTGCTCTAGGGATAAAGTTGAATGGTCTTTTATTTTCAAACTATATAGCACTTATCCATTTGTTGTTGGTGCGTATTGGCATAATTTTGGCGCCATACTTAATACGTGCTGGTCTACTATCCGTAACCCATGTCTGTGATATGTACTACCATTGCACAAAAGTTTCAATTGCATTTTTTTTATTAGACTGAATCACCTTTCTATCTACACAAACAAAAAACGAAAGTAGTAAGTGCATCACTTGAAGACGGTATGACATAGCTGGCTATTTTATATTTTAAAGTGTTCTTAATTATTGGAAAATCGCGCTTGCTTCTGCGTGAATGAAGTCCCAAAAATAGTTAATAAGTAATATGTTATACGAATATTATTGTTTGCTATTCAAAACCGAATTCAGGTGAATTTAACCAAAGTTACTTAAAGTCTCTAAAACAATCTGCAAGCGATATCGCAGGTGGAAACATTCAGCACAATACCAGAGGAGAAATCTGTTAGAGATGCGACACCTATGACAACCTAGAACACATATATCCACCCGTCCCAAACACACTGAACAATTTCCACTTACTTTCACGTGGACGTACTGTATTTATGGGCCACAATAGCGCTGCTGAGACAGAGACAAACGACGCCCAAACAAAAGATAGTTCGCAGGTAGGGTTGTTACTAAGGCAGTCTCTATAATTATAGGTAGTTTTTGGCCAATAACTTCATCGTATTTTTTTTATAACATAGGTAGGATCACATTAATTGACCACTGTCTCTCCTGATGGTAAGTGACGACGCGGTCGACGATAGAGCATGCATGCATATAAGATACCGGTTCATTCTAGCCTTAAAAACTCCCAGATTATATTTGTTTATACCACAGACATCTAATACTATGGTATTGGTATGGTAATACTATGGTATTAGATGTTTGTGTGGTTTTATACAAAATGTTTTGAAAATCGGTTCTCAACTAGATTTCACCCATTATTAAATAAAATCTTCAACTTTACAATTGTTTTTAACATTTTTTTAATTTTTTCCTTAAAAAAATCTCTCACTTTTGAAGATTATACATTATACAACCCTGCGAGGGTTCACAGTAGCCCCCTTGAAGGTATGCGAGTGGAAACATTAATTTCTGTGTAATTGGTTTAGGATACGAAGTGAACTGAGCAATTTTGAGGCAAGTTTTTTTCGTATTTTAATGCTCGCTCGAACTTAATAGGCAATTATAAAAATGTGTGTAATGCTTACTTTATTCTAAGCTGAATATGTAATCAAATTAATATTATCAAATTTTAGGTAGGTAGTTTTTTATGTACCTATACCAAAAAATCTAAATAAATTAAACGGTTTTCAATAAAACTTGAAATGGAGATAGTTTATTCACTGGATTAACATAACGCCATATGATATTATATTCTATTTACGGGGCCCAGCTAGTAAACTATCTAATCCCATCAAAAACTCACAAAACGTACGTTTGTTTAAGTAAGTAATTCAGTTACCTATAAAAAGACGATTAATAGTAGTATATCTATATTATCTCTCTGAAGTGCCACTCTATAAGCTTGTCCTATCAACCTGTCAATACTGAGAGTGAAAGTCGGTGTTAATGAAACCGATAGTACAATATTTTTAAAGTTTTGTAGAACCCTTATCTTATTATAAAGTTTAAATTACTGCAGCTTCGATTAATGAGAAAGCTATAAACAAAGACAAATTACAAAACAACGGCTGCACTAACGTCAAATTACACGGCATTTTCTCATTTAACAGCTCAACAATTAAAGCTCTCCAAATTCAAGATACAAATTCAGAACTGTGGAAACTTCAGTGCCTTATTTCACTGCAAGCGAAAGGGGAACGTGGAATATTATTGACCTTTAACTTGACAATATCTCCCTAAATTGCCCCTAAAGGCGAATAAGAGCCCATTTACATTTTCGTCACATTCGTAGCGATAAAGTTGCCAATGTAAACGGTTGAAGACAGCGATACTGGCAATAATGCTCATTTGACTGTAAGGAATCCCTGAATACGCGATTGTCGAATTATACGACCGGTTTGTTTTGTATTGTCGGCTTGCGTTAGTTTTAAAAAGGGTGAAGGTCATCGTGACTTCTATTTTCTTATGGCGTGACCTTTTCGAGTCTTGTAAAGTTAAATTTTGGAAACTTTTCTCATATATTTTTTTAATAGTTTACTTATTGGCGAAAATAAAATATAAATTCCACATCTTACGATTACAATTCATATTTTTATATTCGCTACTCCTACCTACTCGTTTTTATTAAATTTATAGTCAGGGTACCCTTGGAACAGAAACACAAATTGCGTAAAAACATAGGGCGAAGAAGCGTAATTCAATGACCTTAGAGCAGCTATGTAAACGACCCAAGGGCAGCTATGTCAACGACACAGAGACAACTATGTCAGCGACTAAACGACAGCTATGTCAGAGACTCAGGGGCAGCTATGTCAGGGACCCTAGGTCATGCCCTAATCTTTTAAGAAGTTAAATTTCCTATAATAATCTGACAAGTGAAAATGCAAGCTTTTATCGCTCTCGATTAGAATACGAAATAAGAGAGAGGTGCTGGAAAATTAGACGTTCAGGCATCCAACTTACCCCCGCGCACCTTCACGCCCGCAGCACGTCATATAATTTGAAGAGACTATGGCAGCAGTTTATTTTTTAATGTAAAGGAAGAAATAATAGACTGATATACTAGTTAACATATTCCTAGATAAGTATACCCACTCAAGGTGTTCCTTATAGATGTCGAAGTCCGTGAAGACGAGCTCGACGATCTCGTGCGGCGCCGCGAGGAAGGTGTAGAGGAGACAGTCGAGGCGTGGAGGGTACGGTCGCGGATAGTCGGGGCTGCTGAACGTGCCGCGCTCCTTGCCGTACGTCGACGTGAACCGGATGCACGAGCAGCCTGGAAAATAGAATAGGTTTTGTATTTTGTATAGCAGTATTACCTGTTTACCATAAAACACAGATTAATTCTATTTTAACCCTTTGGATTGTATATATTTGAATCACGAGTAGATTTTAAGTCCGCAGCCGGTAAGAAGTGATCTCATATCCATGTTTATCCTTCACAACAATTAAGCATGCCCGGCTTTGAGGAACAAATGCATGGGGGATCAAATATCGCTCAAAATATAAAATTTTCCTTTAACATTTAATTTTATGGACTGTTAAGTTATCGATAACTTCTGTACTGTTCGTTGGATTGTATTATAAATAATTGTATTTATTTAGTAATGTATGACCTAACGTTCCTAGTTCATTTAGTAAAAGTGTTTATTTTTATTGACTGCCGTTTAATTTCATTAAAATTTTGCCGATGAACCGTGACAAAGTGTGATAATCCTCAGCTAAAATCATACAAAAAAGGGTTATCCGCTTAGTTGTTTATGCAATCATTTGACCGACATTGTCCAGTCCCAGAAAGCTGAACCTCAATAGAAATCAATTAATCACAGAGCAAATTCACGTCGACTCCAGGGCCGGGTTTCATTGTAATTTTTACACACACATCGTAAAACAATTTTACGCAGAAAGGGGGATGATCACAAAAGATTTATTCATTGGCCTAATTACCTCCCTGTCACGATAAACTGTTACAACAAAGGTGAATAAAGACTTTTAAGTTATTGTTGTGTATTTTACATTGTTTTTCATTATTATCTTCATTTATAATGTAAGCTTTATTAGAAGGAGCGCATGGTTGAAAATGCGATGTTTGTTGGAAGGCCACTAAGTTTAAAATGATTCCTGCCTTTATGTACAAAGAGTGTAAAAGCTTATGTTTATGTTGACCGGGAGGGAACTATTTTATCACGTCATTACCCCATCAGAGCGGAGCACTAGCTTGGAAACAATTTGTACTGCGAATTATATTATAAATAGAAAAACTGATGGTTATACCGACAAAGTGACACTAGGTAATGACAAAATAATTGAAATAAACAACATAACTTTAATAACTCGCGAAATAGGCTTCGTCTGGTTTGGGGGCTGTATACAAATACATGTACACACATGGATGTAGATGTGTACACATTTATATGGTATGCGTCAAAACGTCAAAAAAGTAAAAAAAGGTCGCATCAAGAATAAAACGTCAAAAATGTAACACGCGATCCGCATCTTTGGATCTGATGAATATTTTATGTAAAAATCTCCTCGCGTCGACTTCGGGAGTTTTCGGTAATCTCCCACGGTGTCAAATGAGATATTCAAGACGTTATTCTGGTAGGAATTGAAGAGAACTTGTGTTATACCGAAATTTTATTTGGGGGAATTATTCCTTGAAAAACAGCGAACAGCGGAGTATCAACTCTCGAGTATTTTATTAAATCAAATACTTATGGCACTTTGTGTAAAGGTAATTTAGGTATTGTACTTTTTTGGACATTAATGAGTTGTATATTCGGAAGAAATTTAGAGCCACTATCTTATATCATCATCATCATCATCATCAGCCTGAAGACGTCCACTGTTGCATCCATCGGTTCCCTACGATTCTGACCAGGTCGTCGGTCCACCTAGTGGGGGGGCCGGCCTACGCTGCGTCTTCCAGTTCGTGGTCGCCACTTGAGAACCTTTCTTCCCCAACGGTTGTCAGTTCTACGAGCGATGTGGCCCGCCCACTGCCACTTCAACCCAGACAAAATCTTATATGCTTTTGCTTTATTATTTTCAATGCATAATTGTCTGAGCAATAATTTTGCAAAATTTATCGTTTTGATGTTTTGTTAAGTGTTTCAACAAAGAACTTATCTACTTCTATTTTACTACTAGCTTAATAATTTTCAGTCGAAATTGTCGAAAAATAAAACATTAACTACCGTTGCGATTCCTGCGAAGCTATAAGTAATAGACGTGTCAGCCAGTAAAACGTAAGTGGCAACTAGTTAACGACATGCTACCGACACAAACTACATACATTCGTGCATTCGCAACTTTACCCATTCGTACGCTGAAGCTTCAGCCAACCCTGCGCGTCAAGTTGCGTCAACAAAGCGGGAGCGTCTCCCATTCGGTTATCATTGCTGTCCGCGAACAGAGGCGTGTTCGCGGACGGCTATGCGCGATCGCTGCGGGCAGCGAGTGTCACATAATTTCACATTGTGGACGCTCCCGTTTCGAACACGCGCAGGTGTGGCCGTAGCTTAACTCTACCACCTGCAGCTAAACTCTACATAAAACTTGGAACCGTTACAACTACAACAAAGTAACGAATAATGTGTGCTATAAACAAAATAATAGCTACACTTAGGGTTACCATCGCACTGTTTAGAAGTAGTAAAAGTTTACTATTATGTTAGTTTTAACCACTTCGAGAAACTTTAGTTACTCGTTTTATTTACTGTTTGATGTTATGGTCATTGGGATGAGATGGTTTTATTTTATTTAAGAAACCTTATTAATACCGTGAGTGCCAAATTGACTGTATAGTAAATACCAGTGTAAAAATAGTAACATCCCTATCTATCCCTTCCTGGACGTGCCCAAATATTTATTCTGACGAAAGCGGAATCCGACCCAAGTGAACCATTTATTATCTTTCATTTTTACACTTGATTGTACTTAAATTACTTGACCAATGGCGTATTTGACAAATTTCATGATTGGACAAAAATACGATTTGACAAACTACCGATTTGACCAATATCTAATTTGACGAATTACCGATTTGACGAGTATCTAACTTGACCAATGTCGTTCAACCCCCGTAAGAGGCGTCAAATGGAATATCTAGATTATCCAGGGGATTATCACTGCGGTACTTTAAAATTTTCTGCGATCACCAAGACGCCTGCCAAGCGTGGTGAATATAGCAAACCCCTTTGGTCCCAAAATTACCTAGTCTCGTGCACCAAAAAACATAGATATTCAAAGCACTTAAAACACAATAATATGTCACGTATTCAAAGTGGTTTACAACTTCTGGAAAAATCCCAGACGTCCTTACCAACTTTAAATCTAGGACAGTGTCCAGGGAATAGTGTAGATGGCAACCCTGGAGCTATACTCGACCTTCTAGTCCTCTCAAGCTACAGAGTGAGGGTGCGAAACTTACTTGGATTTATGGCAAGCCCTTCGTCAACTGTATGAAGAGATAAGTGGAGCAGCAGGATAAGGGCCGTTGAGGTCTGAAAAAAAGATTTATTTTGTGTTAGAAAATGTTAAAGTAATTCCATATTTACAATGAATACGGGCAGCCAAGTGGCGTAAGCGGAGCTAAGATGGCTTTTCACGCATCGTTTCTTTTATTCTGATCTTTTTCTATCAGTTAGACGAAATGAATTTTAGGTGAATAATATTCGTAAATATTTTAGATATAGTTCCATGGGCTAAGTATCGTATTTCCCTTTATTTTTGGTGTGGTTTTCTTTCAACGTTTCAACAGAAAGTTAACTAATTTGTAGTCCCATGGGAATGAAGATTAAGTTTACTAGGTGGTAGGACTTTTCTGCAAAGTTCGTCTAGGTAGGTACCACCGCTTTGCCAGTTATTCTGCCGCCAAGCATTAGTGTGCAAGCACTACTGTGTTCCGGTTTGAAGGATATTGTAGCTAGTGAAATTACTGGGCAAATGAGAATTTATGACCTGATTAGACAGTGTAGTAATCTGATTACTAGACTGTGTGATGTCTCAGGACGACGTGCGCAGTGCAGTGTCACGCGAAACTTTATTATTTTAAAGTTCCGAGTGACACTGCAACTGTTATGGGCGGCCGTATTGCTTAACATCAGGTGAACGACCAGCTCGTCACGTCATTCATTCACATAAAAAAAGGCCCGTAAAAATTTCACGCTCCACCCTGCAGAAGGAAAAATATTCACTTTTTGCCTTTACACTACTGGTAGTACAACTTGATAGTGCCATGAGAAATTATCGGTATTCATCTTTTTATATAGTTAAGAATTTCTACTTATATTATCATTTTTATCATAGGCAAAACGTCTTAATAGCAAAATTACATGCTTATTTAAGATGTCTATGAACCGAATGACGTTATTGCGATAATGATACAATATATAGTGATTCTACAACTAAGACGTTTTGAATATACACATACGTTTTACAACCTAGATTATAAATATGATCCTAACCCTACAATAGATACGTATCTAAAAAGACAAATTAAATTGTAAAATATTTTAGGGACCATCACCAACAGGACCGCTTATTTCTAGTAAAAGAAATTATTAAGTACAAGCCCTGTCATCACAGCGGATTAAAACAAAATCTCCCTGTCAACTCATGATACACCGCATTCGTTTTGCAATTACAACCAACCATAATCTTTATACGGCGTAATACGCGCGAATCCCTTCATTTCAACTTAAGCCTTCAACGTGTCTTATCACGTAAGGCCGGGATATAAAATACCCGGGGACATTAGTCGACATTAAACCCCAGCTGAAAATTGTAAACATAATGTTCTCTAAGCGGAATGTGTTTGTATAATCGTATCTTGAAATATATAGCTAGCTAACACTATTAATGGACCTTTTCTAGACAAACGAGGGCAAAAAAGCTTATCTTCTTACTGATACTGTTTTGGAACATGTGTTTTATTCGAGAAACGAAAGAAAATACATTTTTTCTCTGGAACAAAGATAAATAATCAAGCTAAAGAATTCCAAAGGTCTTCGACATCGTTTCAATTTACCAGTTCAATTATATAAATGACTGTAGGATAGAACTACATTTCAATAGACGCTCTAAGTAATTAATGATTATTAAGGTGCCAAAGATGATTTGGTCCACACCGGGCACCGACCACGACCGACGACGTACCTTCAAAATCGCGGGAAGCCTTAAGATGCAAGCGGCAAATAGCTGTTCAAAATGAAATTCTATGACAGTGTTTTTCTTCTTTTTAGCAGTGGACATTTCGGCTGATCAATGATGATATATGTCAATGATCAATGAATTAAAAATAACGAACGTTATAAAAAACGGTTAGTTAACAAGACAAACCCTTAACGTAAGAGCTATGGGTACTTAATTTAGCTTCTTGGTTCGTTATCAAATAGCAGGAAATTGATATTACACTGTACGTAAGGTGTATAGGTATTAATTAATTGATTTAATTAAACCGGTGTGCCGTATCTATAGCGGTAATTTAGCGACAACGATGTGTGTTGTGTACATAACATCTCACTTAGATGATGCTTACGAGCTATGTCAGCCGAGCCGAATTATTAGTGGAATTTAGAATGGAAACATATTGAAGATGTTATGGTTAAAAGCGATTATAATAAATATCTTTTGTCGGTTGCAAATGTAGAAACCAAAATGTAGAAATGTGAAGAGCCTTCTAGAAATGTGAAGAGATATGTGAATGGGCTCATTCACATATCTTGCAAGAATGGGACTCGCACGGCCCGCTTCATGCGTTCATTCTTAACATGCACCTGCAAGATGTGGAATAATTTTCCCCGGATTTATTCCCGCGATGCTACAATACGAAGTCTTTTAAAAGGGTATTAAGAAAAGATTTGCTGAGCTGGCATCGCATCGACAACGCCTCTAGTATCACTGATGTCTATAGCAGGGGTGGGCAAACTTTTGAAGCATGCGGTCTACTTTATGATTTGAAATAGCCCAGCGGTCTACCGATACCCCAGCCCAGCAATTGTTTTTTTATAAAGATTTTAATAGAGGTACTGTTTCTACTGATGTATAAGTAGGATTATACAATTTTTCAGAACAAAAGTTTTCAATCAATGTGTGTTGCCAGTGATGACTTATGGAACTGAGACGTGGTCTCTAACTGTTGGCCTCATTACTAAGCTCAAAGTCGCGCAACGAGCTATGGAGAGAGCAATGCTCGGTGTTTCCTTGCGAGATAAGATCCGAAATGAGGAGATCCGCAGGAGAACTAAAGTGACCGATGTAGCTCTTAGGAATGACAACGGGCAGGCCACATCGCTTGTAGAACTGACAACCGATGGGGAAGAAAGGTTCTCGAGTGGCGACCACGATCTGGAAGACGCAGCGTAGGCCGGCCCCCCCACTAGGTGGACCGACGACCTGGTGAAAGCCGCGGGGAGCCGATGGATGCAGGAGGCGAGCAGCCGCTCTAAGTGGCGCTCCCTGGGGGAGGCCTATGTTCAGCAGTGGACGTCTACGGGCTGATGATGATGATGATGACTAGTACCTATAGGTACATAGATACCTACGGCACGGCTAGGCAGTCTATGTTCTGCATACCTAATTAATTGAAACTACCAATTGAACAGCTACGCTGGTTAAAAAATTAACGGATATCAGAGCGTTCCTTTTGTTGTAACAAAAATAAGGTTTTGATCGCCTCCACTCACTGAAGCGATTCTATACAATACAATTTCTTTTCTCTACTCATGGACGGTAGAGGAAAATTGCATTCCTATATTTCCACGAGTATACGTAAGCCCACATCAATAGCATAAACATAGGCTGCTCCGCTACTTTAGTAGCACAAATACCTAGAACAAGCACTTGCCAGGCTTCGCTAAGTGAAGTAATGTGTTAGTAGTAAATGTTTCAAAGGCGTTGGACTATCGATTTATTTGACGACCGACCTCGATAGGTTTATAGTTTGTCTTTACATACGCAACTTGAGAAAATCGAGTTGACAGATTAGTAAAATTGACGTAAGATTGAAAGAAAGAAAAAGAAAGAAAATAACATTTATTCAGGACATCACACAACATTACATTATAGGAAACACACTAAAAATAATAATTACACAATTCTGGGAACCTTGCCACGCGGTGGTGAGTTGGATGGCGTGTTTATATTGTAAATTTTGTAAATAATGTTGTAGCTTTAGTTTTTTTTTTATATGTTTTGTTTTTGTCATGTGTTTTAATTATGGTTTTTAATGTTATTTTTTTATTGAATAAATTCAATTATAATTACACTACAAAAACAGAAAATAAAAATGTAACGTTGTGTGATGTCATGACCCAGGTCCCGACTCAGCATAATGCAATGCATCAAGCAATGTAGATAAA
Source organism: Ennomos erosarius (assembly GCA_963580505.1). Classification (NCBI taxonomy): domain Eukaryota; kingdom Metazoa; phylum Arthropoda; class Insecta; order Lepidoptera; family Geometridae; genus Ennomos; species Ennomos erosarius. Next base: position 5,005,172 of record OY756984.1, read on the forward strand.
TAGGTAATTTTTAGATTAAGTAAGTAAGTAAGTATTAAGTTGGGGTTTTCAGTATATAGCAAAGTTCTCTGTGGTTGGGGTCTTTGAAGAAAATCCGACAATGGCGGTTGTGAATTTTGAATTTATTTTTCAAAACTAGTGTGTCTTGAACTTTAATGTGTAATAAGGGTGGATTATTATCCGTTAAGTGTTCGTGAACGTACGCGAGTGTTGGCAAATGGTTTTAAGGTTATACAACCATGCATTTTCGTTTTTGCTTCAACGTCCTTTTTTAGAGCCTTCAGTAAAATATCCACCATTTTTACTGGACAATATATGACTTTGACTTGACATAACCGCACAAATTTTACTCACTTGACATTGGCAGAATTATTGCAAAAAAGTGATTGCAAAGTACTAAGTTTTTGTAAACGATATAACTTTAGATAGCATATTTGCTCTCATAGTCATGTTTGCAGCAAGAGCAAGAGCAAGGCCAAGAACTTATTACTGAGCTTAAGAGCTTTAGTTAATACGTAACTTGCCCTGAAACTGAGAGCAAGCGCGCTAAAAGAGGTTTTTTTTACTATTTGGATTTCACATGCAATTAAAACCTCAAACTAAAATAAAATACAAAAAAATAGCTTTGTTAAAATCCTTTTCTTAGATACTTAGCATTGGCTCAATTAGAAAATGGCAATTCCATTCTGAACTGCATATTTTTTTTCATAATCATTTATAGGCATTGCGTTTGATCACTGTCCCACCCAGGTCAGTCTACGGTAGTGCATGCTTACAATAAAAAAATAGAAGCAAAAGTAGACATCAACCTTAAAAAGGAATCACAAGAATCGCAATACTTTCCCAGGAATTCATCACAAAAAGCATGCATTGCCTGCCTTATACGCTCTTGCTTCCATTCAAAAACAAAGTCACAATACAACCAAGATGATTCATACAAAATACGACCGGCTGGATTCGTAATAAAAATACGCTATTACAGGTTTCAGAATTCGATAAAAGTCAAGAGAACCCTTCCTATAACGGCAGCTCCCGAAATAAATGTTGCCAATCCACAACAAACGTAAATAGCTAGAAATAGCTACATTCCTCCAAAATAGAGGAAAACTGGCATATCATGACGGATCGCATTATGAACAGTACGGTGCTCTCCAAAAGGAAAGCCGGGGTAAATCACTGGGTCCGTAACTTAAACTACTTGTTACCGGGAACAAGGGATAAGAAACGTTCACGCAACTTTACGCAAGTTTGAACTACCTTCAGCTGAAGATGGATTTCCTCGTGTTTTTCGCTATATTGATGTAGGCAGTTAAAAGTTTTAGCGTGTTGGCATTCCGAGAGCGAACGCTTCATAATAATGGTCTTTCCAGTCACGCACTTCGTTATTTCTATCGGTTGACATTATATCTAATGTTTGATTCATTTATCGTACGATAAAACAATTGAATAAAGACATTATAGGACATTTCTCTTTGAAAATAATAGATGAGTTATATATTTTTGGCCAAGTTTAGATATAATACATAGTAATATAGTAATTTGAAGAAATGATTACACAAAACAGTTTTACTGAGTTTTGTTGTTGACAAAAATAACATGCTAAGACTTGCACCTAGAAATATGGTTCAATACTTCATCAGCTTTCTCATTCTTAACCCTTTCAAAAGGGACTCCGCAACCCTTCAAAGTCCCTTAAGCTGGGCTCTATCGGGTCTAACCAACACATTGTTAGTGCAAGGGACGAAATATGACTAGAATACGGACCAACAATGAATCCGTGACCTCTGCGTGTATGGATTTCTTAATACGTGTACGTTTGTTTGTTCGCGTCCCCAAAACTCGGGGCAAAGTTGAAACTTTGTTGACAAAAGCCCCTAATTTCGTATTTAACCAAGACGTTGGATAATTTCAGTATGTTCAGAATGTTCAGTTTTATACGGGTGATGAATTTGGGTAGATTAATCCTGGGAAGGAATTAGATTAATTCGTAATGCAAACAAAATAAGGTGTTGGCGACAAAAAGTAGGTCTGTTTTGTTGACAGATTAATACAGCTGACAGAGACTGAGAAGGTTCATAAACGCTACGTTATGAGATGTTTATTTTAGCGCTGGGAATAATTTAAAACCATTATTTCAATTGGTATGCTAATGTTATGTTAAGCAATGAACATAAAGTCTGTAACATTGATGATGATAACATCATTATTAGGCGCATAAATTGTGCAGGATAAAGCTACAAACCTTCGTTTTTTTAGGAATAATATAGGTATTACCTATTTGTTAACTTTAAATTTTGATTTGTTGATTGTTGGTATAAGTAATACACGTGCAAAGTTTCCTCCTAATCAATTCAGACATTTTAGCTTATTATATATCACAAAAATTAACAAATAAACAATCAAACAACGTTTATAACTTTTAGATGGTATCACAAGTAGATATTCTATCGAGTAGAATTATTTTAATTAAAAAATAAACGGTTTAAATTCTAAACATCAACAATATCAAAACAAAGTTAATAGATTGACTGTAGTCAAAGAGCTTACTGAATTTAAATTAAACGAAATGTCAAATTGAAATATCTGATTGGGTAAAATACCCGATTGCGTGAAATACCCGTTTGCAGTGCGATTGATCGTAACCATAGACAAACATTTCAATTAACAGACAAATTACTGGAGCTCTATTCCAATATGCCAAACGACTTTCATCAAAGATTGGTGACAATAAATAGTTGAACAGCGTAATAAACTAGGGATAAGACCGAGGCAAGGAAGTTATAAAAATTCCTTGGACCGCTGACAAACTTTTGACAGGCACAGTCACTTTGACAGTTTTATCGTAAGTAAAGGTGACGAATTTACTTTCAATGTATGGAATTTAGAAAAATGTGACGAATTTACTTTGTGACGAATGTACAACAACCCCAGATTTTTAGCCGAATCTATTATAACTATTATATTAGTCCTACTTTCTCTACAGTTACATCAATTGCAAAAAAATTCACCATATATGTAAAAATTAACACAAAATACTTACCCAAGTAATCCTATTAAGTACCTAATTTTAAAATATAATAAATGTTATGACGTTTATTTACCTATACTCCTCTATTAAAAGTAGCCGGATCCACTTTTATCAGGTAAGGGAAATAATAAATGCCGGAGATCTACCACATCCCTATTCCATAAATAGCGAAAATGTTGGGAATTGAATTCATCTGAAGTGATGATGACAGCCCTGTTGACAAATTGTTAACAGGATTTCGAATTAGTTTGTGTACATTTTACAGTAGTGATTACCTGGAACACTGCCATTGTTTCACTCCCTCCGTTGGTAGTATTCATATTTACCTTACACGTGAACACAAATAACAAAATTAGTGTTTCTACGGCATTGGTTTTTGGTGTTCCGTACCCAAAGGGTAAAGCGAACCCAATTACTAAAGCTCCACTGTCCGTCTGTCTGTTTGTCTGTCCGTCTGTCCACCTGTCACCAGGCTGCATCTCAAGAACCGTGATAGTTAGATAGTTGAAATTTTCATGGATGATGTATTTCTAATAAATACCCTATATATAACCATAATGAATTAAATAAGAAAGATACCTTTAAGTCGCTTTTTCGCGAACACGTTGGTACTAGGTAAGATTTATGCAGCCTATTTGAAAAGGCTTCACATCTCATATTAGGGTAAGAGGATTATCGGGAGGGGTGTCGGTTTTCGCTGCAAATCCACCTACCATAGCACATAGAAATCGAAAGTTAAAAATGTAGGGCATGTTTAGTAGGGAACCACAACAAACGTAAGTACAACAAAAATTTGAAATTATAAAAAAAACTCATGAACAAAACTAACAGACCATTCATTTTATATGGCTCACTGAATAAGGTAATTTCTGGTCCAAAATGAATTACGCAGTATTATAGAATATTTATTTTTATAATAGCTTTGTAAGGTATAGCGTATTCCTTCATCGCTTGGTAAGATAACAGATAAAATATTTAAAAAAAGAACATTTCTACCAAGACAATATTTAAAATCAGGTAAGCAACAAAATAGCGAAAAATCAAAGAGGTATATTATGAACTTCGTACTAGAGCAGCTATGGCAAGCACAAGTAGTTTCCATTTTTGATATAACTAAACTAAAATCTGCTACAGCGCTTTACAAGATCAAATCCTCTAACCAAACGATCTCAACGTGCTTATTGGTTGTTTTGTTCGGTCAGTGTTCTCTGCCAATATGGCTGCAGCTGCGCGCTCTGGCGCCATTATAAATCAACTAAAAAATATTTCATTTAGGTGTATTTTGTTCCAAATTCTAAATTTAATGTTTAAAATTGATCCAGTCACGATTGTTTGTTTTTCCCGGTTGTTTTTTGTAGTGTCTGAGCACGCACGATGGCATTTTCGGATGGTAATTTTTATTGCGTTACACGTGCTATCGCTATGAGTGCCGAGCGTCGTATGAGCATGGTCATGCTGGCTAGCTTATATTAAGTAGTCGACAGTGCAAGGTTAGGGATGTGCCGTCTAGTGTAACATAGAAGTCTTTGCGAAAAATAGATACTTATCCTTCAGTTAGAATATCCACGCCCCGTAATATGGGATTTGTAAAGTTAGGCGTATAGATTGTACAACAGAGTCAGCTAAAGTCGGGTGGCCAAGTAATCTTTATTTCTATTTATTGTTATTAGTTTTCGGAAACTTATCGAGATCTGCAGTTTTCACCAAAACTAAACTCACCTATAATTGAAACTCTGCGAACCCATAGTTGAAGTAGAAACAAAACTTGGAAATGGTTAACTAAGCAAAAATGGACAAAATGGCTAACTTATCAATTTCCTTAGCGGTTCCAGCTCCTGGTAAAATTTAATTTGAGCCAGCCGTATTACGCCTGCATTTTTCATTGCTGAATTTGGAATCTTGGAAGAGAAATTCAGCATTATCTATCCCGTTTTTGTCGCCTCATGAAATCGGGTTTCGGAATGCCAACACCGATCCGTCAAGCATTGCGTATTAACCTCCATCTACTACAAACATGCTTTGGTCGGTACTAATGGAAATACTTTTTATATAACGCGATTAAATGAAAAAAAATGAGCAAATTTTCTATTGTTGTCTCACTCCCTCTACACTTAAACACAATAGTGGAGGAAGAAAATAATAGTTTGTGTGTGCGTCCGCTTCGTTTCTTTAATGAAACGCGTTACTAACATATTTTTTGTTACAGACTTAGGACCCTCCTTATAAACCTTACGGATTTTTTGGCCCTACTGCCAATAAATAATATTACTATTCACTCTTCACGCATCCTGGAATTTTCAGTAGAATTTGGTCAAAAAACGTTAACAATACTGACTTGACTTTGACTTTTAATTTGACGGCAATTGATGGTGCGGTTGACGATGTTGGTAGCACGCTAACCATGTGTCTACCGTAATATACTATTTGACCTATTTAATAATATTCAAATAGTTCGCGTCATACGTTTGAATCAATGGCAGTATGGAAATGAATATTTGAATTTCAATCAGAACCTTTACCTGTTTGAAATTCTGATAGCTTTTGGAAGATAGCTTTAGAGTAGACAAAACTAAGGAGAAAAATATAGGAATATCTTTGAAAAAATGGCCCAATGCTATGCCTATATATTATTGAAAAAAAAAAAACCATTTCTGTGGAAGAATTAGACTGCATTATACTTTTAGCAGATATAAATATTAAGCTGGTTGAGGATTAACCCTCTAACTCCCAGCGACCCGATATTGTACACATATGCATTGTTATTCAATTGCCATCTTAATGCTGCGAGTCCAGAGGTCAATATTGGTTTTAGAGTCAATAGCCTTAACGAAAATCGTTACATTTTCAAAACAGGAAAATTACCAGAATTACTCTAAAATCTCCTTTTATGTTAATAAATGACGTGACAAGCTAATTCATCTGATGTTAAGTGACACGGCTGCCTAAATAGTCTGGAGCCAGAATTGAATGTTAAAGTCACATGTCTATAGTTAAAGTTTGTTCTAGATTCTTCACTTTAAATATACGTACTTGATACTTGCATAAATAATCAGGGATAAACCTCATCACTCCCGTTTTAAAACTTAAAACCATGCTCTAAAAATCCTTCTGCATAAATTAACTTCGCCGTGCCATTTATCCCTTTTTTATATCCCGTAACTGCGAAACTCAGAGCTGACGTCTAAATAGCTTGATAAAAGAGCAAAAACGCCCTGGCAACCCGGAAAGGTCCATTAGTGTAAAATATAGAAGCAAAGTTTTTAGGGTACAGTCACATTCGTCATGGAGCTCACGGGCAGGTGTATAGGGTAAGAAATGCATCAAAATTTGTCATTGCTCGGGGCCAGATATTAGCATAACAAAAGTTGGCGGGTTTTGTAGATGTTTCCTCTACATTTAACACCGCAGAATCAGGGTTGCCAGCCTGTTTATGTTTTACCTTTTCTGCACATGTATTGTAAACAGTGTTGGTGGTTTTACCGCAATTATAAAAGGAGGGTCAAAAGAGTATTATCACAGGGTAAGCAACGCGTCAGTGGCACGTCTAGTGTTACAGATGTCCATAGGCTACGGTGACCTCTTCCCATAATGCATGTTTGCTTATTGTTATAATAATTGTGTTTTGGTTATTATTATGGTTAAGTCATTTCAGCACTGGTTTTTTAGGGTTCCGTACCCAAATGGTTTAAAATCCTATCTACTGGTAATTACAAGTGTAAGGATGCATATAAAATACACCCAAATCATATAAGCCTATAACAATAACAGAATTGGCGACAAGAGTATCGCTTAAAAATTTCTTTGAATTCTCATGTGCCATCCACAACCCAGAGCCAGACAGTCGTTTGTTAGACGCGAACTACCTTTGTTACACAAACTGGACGCGAGAGTACTTTAAAAGTTAGTGAAACTAAGGTTAACGTGAATAAATACTCGCTTCACATCGAATGCTAGCTAGATATATATCGGGAGACGTGGTTAGTTTAAGTAAATAGTCTGGAATTAGTGTTGCCACATTTTGAGTTTGAAATGGGACATGGAATATTCCAATATTTTAACACTGAACAGGGACGGACAATAATAGTCCCGAAAAACAGAAGCTATCGTTATTGGAACTATGGAATTATGGTTCTTTTTAAAAATATTTGTCTAACCCATGATAAACATTGTGTTTCGAACGAATACTTATTTTGTGTGTTTCTTTTTTCGGTCTTTCTCTCACTTTCTCTCCATACTCAATACTTAATTCTTTATTGCAAACACAATGTACATATTTTTTTTCTCTCTAGGTATCTCCATTGAGTTAGAAATCAACAAAAACAAAACTGATAGATATATCCGTTAATAAGCAGTGTATTGCGAATGTCGTAGTTTTTTATCAAAGTTTTCATAACCATTATCATCAGCCTGACTACGTCTACGGCTGCATCACCCTCTTTGAGCGGCTGCTTGCATCCAGCATCAATCGGCTTCCCTCAGTCGTCCGCCTCAATGCATTGCGTATCTTCAAATATCTATGTTAAAAACTTGTCCCGATTTTTCTTTCTTTTCCCAGTTGTTCCAACTTTACTCCCACAGAACCTAGCCCGACTAAAGTCTCGGTTATATTTATTGACACTAGTGAAAACTTTTAGTACTTAGTAAAGGTAAGTGGCGCCGGTGGAATAGCTGCACTGTTTCATATTTCAGCGTTTTATAGCACGATAAAATGTTACTTTGTAGAAAAGTACTATTAATTTTTAATTTAAATTTATAATATTTTACTATCATGGACGGAGCGGGTAACTAATGGAGACGCATTAACCAGAGTAAAGGAAAAGAGAGTCCTCTTAGAGATAATCAGTATTAGAATAATCAATCAATCAAAAATAGAAAAATCAACATCAACAGAAAAGAGGAATTTGAATACGACATGACAGCTTTAATACGGATAAATGGAAAAGTAGCAGAAGGCAAGCAAAGAAGAGGAAGGCCAAAGATCTATTAGGCAAGCTAGTTAGAAGAGAAGGTCGCTGTTGCATCATCATCATCAGTCGATTGAAGACGTCCACTGCTGAAAATAGGCCTCCCCCAAATAGCGCCGCTTTGAGTGGCTGCTTGCCTCTTCTATCCACCGACTCCCCACAGTTCTGACCAGGTCATCGGTCCACCGAGTGGGGGGCCGGCTTGCGCTGTTGCATCATACCAGGAGATAGAAGAAAATGCTTCAGACCTTTGGAATAAAGTGATCTTGCATGAGTTATGCTTTAAAAAGTCAATTAAAAGAAGAAGAAGATGAAGACGGGGAACCCAAATATGAATGAACAGACTGAGTGGTTAATACGAGTCGTCATAAGAAGTATGAAACTTCGGAAAAACATTTGAAATATTAACACTTTTGTTTGGTCTTTATATGGCCTCAAAGACTTCTTTTTACCATATAGAAGAAAATAAATGGTATGATTTGAACAGTGAAATCTTATGCTTATTGAGGTATAATATAATTACATATACCAAAACATTAGCACTTTAATATACTTAAGTTTTTTTTTTTAATACAGCCAATCAGCCATAAACTAAGTAGGTCATCAGCATTTATAAGCAGGTAATCATCAAGTAAATATATTAATCATCATGTAAATATATAAATAATTGCAGTATGTCTAGTATGTTGCTGAGTTGGGGCCGATTTGTGACAGATTATTTAAAGTGTATTTCTTTTGTGCCTTTTGTGTTTTTTTTTCTCTGTTGCAAATAAATAATTTTTCTTTCTTTCTTTCTTTCTTTCAAACAAAAGTTATTAAAGCTAAAGTTGAGTTACAAAATGCGAGCATTATTAAATCGACGCTTTAAGAAAATCACCTTCAAAACACTTTCACGTAACGGCATAATCAACATCTTAGGAAGTTATATCTTCGTTGGAACAAAACAAAAACATATTTTGAAGCAAGTCACGCACTCGAGAAATTTAGCGAAAACTCGAAAATAAACTCTTGATGAAGACAGAGTCGTTTCGACGATACGCTGCCATTTAATAACGTAACAATGTCTATGGTAGATTTTAAATGCGAATTCTGTAAATCCAGCATTTTTTGGGGCTATTGTGCTTTGGAAAATATTTTTATTTTTTGCCGTTTTATCAATAGTATCAATCGGAAAAATGCTAGCATCGTTGCTGATGAAGACTCTTTCACACACTTTGGATGGTTACTTGCCTCTTATTCATTAGCTATTAGCGGTTTTGACTCTAGCAGCAGGTCGTTGGTCTATACATAGTGGGGGGCCGACCTTTTCTGTGGTTTTTGGCTTATGATTGCTTACTACTAGAGAACCTTTTTTCTCCATCGGTTGCCAGTTCTACGAGCGATGTAACCTGCTCAGTGATCATTGTCATTTCAACTAGCTGATTGTTTCTTTTAATTATGGTAAATAATCAGCTTTCAGACTTTCGACGTGGTGCCTATCTGTACCATTCCTATTTAGCAACTGCTTTTGTTTCACTCCCAAAAGATTTCAAACTTCTACGTACGAAATTACAACCATTTTTCCCTTATCGTATAATGTAGGTAGAAAGGTAGATGAATAGCCACAACACAACGTTTGAACAAAACACAAAATGAACAACAAAGCAAAGTACACTATGAGGAAAGCACTTAATGTTAAGTAACATTTTAAATTAGAATTGGATGGTGAAAGCGGCTAAAACCCTCATTTATCGGACTGCGAAGACGAAACTTTTAACTTTGTTGGTGCTTCAATAGAAGTTGAGCACAATGACGTTTCTTGGGAGTTTAAGCTTAGAAAATAAGCATTTTATCGCTTAAGATATTATAATCGACTTTTGAATAAGGTGATTCCCACATTGACTATAAAAGATCACTAGTTAAAAAGCACTTAAATGATGACGTAGAGTATCAAAGGGATTGAAAGCAGCTAAATGTAAATAAATTCCCTATATCCATAATGTTTTCATCCCAACATTTTCTTTCTCCCTCTTCCCTCTCCATATCTCTCTCTGTCTCTTATTTTGAGCGTCCATGTCGAAACTATATGGTTAAAAATGAACCCATACAGATAGTCTAGGTACCTTTATATTCCGGGATCCTGTTGGCTGCATGACTATCTGAAACAAACAAATTATAGAGTTAATATTCAAATTCAATCTTACTACCCGAAGCACGTGTGCTGTATTATACTTGTGCTTCCTCCTTAGATATTCCTTTTGCAATCTTGCAGTAGAGTACAGAATAGTGACTGGGTTAGTACCTAATGTTATTATACTTGGAATGTAGCTTGCTTACATCCCAGATAATATAATACCTACAGTACAGATGCCTCATCCCATACAACGGAATAATGCGGGCTATTTTACGAATTATTTTATTTCTGCATAACGCAAGATTATCAAGCTTATACGCTGGATTTACATACGATACTTTTTATCCACGGGGCGCAATATGTTCATTATTATATTGGCTTGTTGAAAGCAAATCCTCAATTTGTCACCAAATAAAGCCTCAGTGAACGGTCGTTTGATCCTATAGATTTTTCTGTTAAATGAATGTTCAGCAGTGAATGTTTCCGGCCTGATGGTGATGATTGGAAACCGATCAATAAAGTTAAACAACATTTGCTGCTGTAGTCACTTGGATGGATGGCTGCTACAAAAGTAGTGGTATTTACATTCTAAGCCCCCGTGTTTACGGGGCACTTTAAGCCAAAGTCGGTTGTTATTAATGTTGTCGGCTTAAAAATTCTGATAATAATGAACAATAAAATTGTGTTATTGACGTCCGCGGCCCCAATCGCGGTTAACACAATAATATCCTTGGTTAACGCAATTTCATTTGGCTTAATATTTTACTGAGCTTGTATGATATAATTTTTCTAGTTAAAGCCATAGGTACCGAACCGATTTTGATGAAATTTCTAAGGTACCAATGATCAATCATATTAAAATAAATCCAAATCGATTCATCTTTGACGCAGTACCGCTTTAATAAATAAAAAAGACAGTATTTAACCATTTTAGAAGTCACTAAGTTCTTCTTTAAAATTCGGGACTTTCCGGTATGTATTTCAATTGAAGTTCGTGGCATATTAAACACGCTCAAACGGCCCAAATCTTACTAAAACCAGAAAACAACATCAGAAAACAATGCTTCTCATTAAAATGCAAATTGAATCCACTTTAAACTTGCCCAATTGTTATGTTTACCATGATTGAGGCACATCTAATCAGACGGGTTTCGGAACAATAACTCCCCTAGTAAGGATAAGGGCCCACAAGCTCAAATAGGAATCCCTTCAGCTAGGATTTATTAGCTATCGACGCCAAGTTGGCAAGGTTTCCGCTCACTTGCCCTTTTAGGGCAGATTCCGCCAAACAACGTACTATCAGTTTTTATTTTATATGCAAACGTATTAGTTAGTTAGCTTAATATATTATTATACTTCTGCTCGTCTACTACATGTAACTGAAATCCTCCTAAGAAGTTCAAGGCTTAATAGTGGACCGATTTAATTGAAATTTATATCTGCGTGTCATGTGTTATTTTTGATAACCTATAGATTTACTTTGAAGGAGAATGGGGGAAGAGTTATCAAAACCAAAATTCTGAAGCCCTATCTAACTCTATAATTCCGCAGTGTTAAGGTATTATATTATTTAATCCATTTTTAGACCTACATAGAACGATAAAAAACACAATTGGTTGCACAGTAACTAACCACCGCTTATCTTTGGAGTAAACTTTTTCGTGCTTGGTGAAATTGAGCCCTAATCGAGTAGTCAAAGGAAAGGGCGGGTTGACGTGAACCAAACTTGTGAACAACTTGTTGGCTATATGTGCTTACTTTGTAACTTAGTAGGTGTATATGTAGGAACCTATGAGTAATTAATGAGAGGTGAAATTAATTAGTTTCTGATATGTGTAGGCTTATGTAGTGGGCGTCATTTCTTGGTAAGAATGCCTGAAACATATAAGTTATAATTAATCAGGGTGTCAATCACCCATCTATTATGGATATTGAGTTCATTGTTTAATTAATGTAGGCGATACTTGTTAGATGTGCCTTGCGACTTCACCCGCAACTTTCTTGTTTTGCCACTGGAAATTTTAACTCCCGGGATAAAAAGTATCTTGGTACTTTAAATATGTCAATTTCAGCACAAATACTTGTGCAAAGTTTTATTTATCTAAATCGATGAGCCGTTTCAGCAGGAAAGTGAGACAGTCAGCTGATGTTTTACTTTTTATATTCACCATCATCATCATTATCCTGGTATTCCACTAGTGAACATAGGCCTCCCCTACAGTGTGCTTTTGAGCGGCTGCTCGCCTCCTGCATTCATCGGCTCTTCACGGTTTTCACCAGATCATCGGTCCAGCTAGTGGGCGGCCGGCCTACGGAATTTTTATTTTAATCCTTATTGATATGAAGGAAAACTTGGAGCAAAACAGTTTTTAACCTGTAAGAAATACACTGTTCAAGAAAATCTTTTATTTTACAACAATAATTAATAGAAAAGATGTACGGTCTACTTAAAATTCGATTTTTGTCTTAAAAAGCCAAAGAAGCATTAAAGAGCCGGCTCCCGACTTACTTGTAAACTCTAAAGCCAAGAAGCAAGGGTCGATGTTCATCTAAGAAGCATAATCATGGGCCTATGAAACTACTGGCGCGGAAAATTATTTCTCAGATGACTTGGCTTTATATCAAGGGAGATAAAAGTGTTATGCAGCCGTCAATTTCTTTATAGAGATTTCCTTGGAAATTGCTCTATTAAATAATTACGAGCAGGTAATCGAATTATGAAAGTTTTAGAGAAAATTTTATACACTTTATTTATGGGAATGACTGACGTGACGAGCTAGTTGTTCACCTGATGTTAAGCGACACGGCCGCCCTTAACAGTTGCAGTGTCACTCGGAACTTTAAAATAATAAGGTTTTGCGCGACACTGCACTGCGCACGTCATCCTGAGACATCATACAAGCTAGTAATCAGATTACTAGACTGTGTGATCAGGTCATAAGATCTCATTTGCCCAGTAATTTCACTACCTAAAATGCCTTTCAAACTGGAACACAGTAGTGCTTGCACACTACTACTACTACTACTACTGCTTGGCGGCAGAATAACTGACAAAGTGGTGGTACCTACCTAGACGAACTTTGCAGAAAAGTCCTACCACCTAGTCTACGCACTAAAGTGCGTCCCGTGATTTCCCTCGAAACTTAATCGGTATTTTCGTGGGAACTTTTTATTTTCTTGGACCTCTTTATCCGGATAATTTATTCAATCCGGTTCATTCATAGTGACATGAGAGCCATACAAATAAGCAAACATAAAACCTGTGATACCTGTGAAATTTTCAAAGAATATGTTATGCGTTTTGACAGTGGATTACCTATTGGAACTGCTTTTCTCCTGGGCGTAGTAGGAGCTGGCTGAGGAAATAACCAGGGAGTGAGCAGCAGAACCCTCGTTGCGTGAGTTTAACTCACATCTTTGTTTTTCCGAACGTATTGTAACACCCCCTCACTAGGTAGACCAACGATCTGATGAAAACCGCGAGGAGCTGATGGATGCAGGAGTAGAGCAGCCGCTCAAAGTGGCGCTCTCTGAGGGAGGCCTATGTTCAGCAGTGGACGTCTTAAGGCTATTGATGATGATGATTGCAATATACGGTGTTCGCGACAGCACGGTAGGCTGTATATAGTCGTCTGTACTCGGTGTTATCTAAATAATTTACGTTCACTTGTCATGGTTTTAATCTTTCGTCGAAATGCTAATATATTAATTTACCCCATTCACAACAGCTCATCACAATAATTTTGACAATAGGTAAACATGCAAATTCGGGTGTACGGGTCTACTCATGAGGCAATATAATTCTGACACCAGGGCTGACCACTGTCTTGCCTACACGAGAAGTAACGTAAAAAAATACGGTTTTAAAATCGAAAAATGCTGGGTAGTTACAAACTTTGATAAAGGTTGAATCTCTGGGTTGAACTGACGGTTTAGTCAGGTTTCGAATTTTATTTTTTATGTTTTTATTTTAAATGTTCTCAAACATTATTTTGGCAGAAAGTTTTAATAAAACTTCGCGTCCATATTTACGTGGGATAATATTTCGTGTCTGTTATTTTAGAAGGTTTTTTTTTTAGTTATACATTTTTATAAACGAGTTGAACCGATACAGAACACACACACAGATTTTTGATACTATACCTACTGAAGGTTAGCTATTTTCCTGTACACAAACTTTTCCTGTCGCGGAAATTGAACCCACCGCTCTGGGTTACGAGCTGACCTGCTCAACCACCACGCCACAGAGGCTGTCCAAAAACTAAAATAAGCCTTGCAGTTGCTCTGCTAGGTGACGTTCCCATACTGTATGTACTGTACGTTATTCTACGAATCTTCTTTGTGTGGTTTCGGGTCAGTCTAACCTAGCTCAAAAGAGCTACTCTACGGACCCAGTCTTAAAGGTTTTGAGCTAGGAAATTGAAATTTACATTTAATTAAATGTGTGGATTAATAACTATTTAGCTATACCTACACCTGTATGTATAGAACTAATTAAATTAATTATTTCTAGACGCTAACAGGTATAAATCGATGAGGCGTTAGAAAATAACGAAGTGGTAGGAATACTCACGGCGTATTTATTTTTATTACTTCGTTTCAATTCACATAAATAAAAGTTATTAAATTTTTAAACTTCAACTAAATAAAAGTGATCGGTCTCAGTTGAATATCATTTTTAATATTAAAATCTGTCTGTCTAGATGTTTTTTTATTCTAGAAAATCTGAGAGCCTATCTCGGTTTTAGCTAAAATTTTGCGTGAAGATTGATGATATCTCAAATAATTTTTTTTTGTGTCGTAGATTTAAAAGGTTTTTCTCGATTACCACCCCACCACCACCATAACTGAGTTTTTAATAGTAACTATTATATATGCTTAAATTTTTGAACTAGCTTTATAACGCATGAGTATTTAGTTGATTTGCGTAAAGTATATAGATCACCACAAAATAATTATACAGAAGGCAAGTACAAAGCAATATCGTCTAAAAACCATAGGTACCTTACGTGTTATCGCTGGACAGCCAGTTTCTATGTAGGTATGTCAACAGAGCAGTAATTTTAGTATCTATCGGGTTCATGAAAGAATGTTCGTCTTGTCATATGGCTTAAAACATTGAGCTAAACTTTAAAAATAACCATCATCATCATTAGCCCGCGAACGCCCACCGCTGAACATAGGCCTCCCTTATTAGAATGACACTTTGAGCGGCTTCTTGCATCTTGCATTTAAAGGCTCCTCGGTTTTTGTCGTCGGTCGTCGCACCCAGAACTGGCAACCGATGGGAAAGTAAGGTTCTCGAGTTGCAACAACGGACCGGTAGAAGCAGCGTAAATATTCAATCTTAATAAAAAAGGTTCCCAACAAGCAAGATAAGCTCAAAAGTGTCCCACAATTCTGCTTCCACGAAGTTAACTTAATTACCCCAGCAAATCTAATTCAAAAATTAAGCCCGATCAAAGAGGACCCGAAGGAAACGAAAAATATGAGAAAATGCCGATAATAAAAAAGATGCCGGTTTCTAAAATTGAGGGTAGGTTATTAAATTCGGGGGCTGAGCGGAGGCAGTATCGGAAAGTCATTAATAACGTTACAGGGTGCGCCTAATTTCGTCGTGACTCTGCCATATTTTATAAATGGATCAGTTTTGTGGATCCAAACGGTTTGTTCAAATAAACTTTGATTTAACGGTCGAGCACTAATGATGCCTGTTTTGTATTGTCCACGTGGCTTACATTCTAATGTACCATTTGTGGTATTTAGGTTTGTTGTGTTCGTTTCTACACAATATTCCGTACAAAGCTTTAGCCGACCGACGCACGTTAACAAGTATGTAGAGGCCCTTTTTCGATTTGCATAACCATTATACATTATCTAAAAAGTAACTATAATAAGCTAATATTTGATTGATGTACCTTCATAACTGTGTTTCATAACCAGGGAGTCATGGAACTTTGTTTGCAATGCAACAGGAGAAATTTCATAGTTAATTTAAAAAATTACTTAGTAACTATGCATGTCAACTACAATTGAAACTTTCAAGTTTATTTCTATCGGTTGCAATCACATTCATTGATTGTCTAATGTCTAGTACCAACCAAAATGGGTGAAATTTTCTTTTATTAATAACCTTAATCCAAGACTAATATAATTTGATTAATGGATATGGAACATAAAAGGAAATAAATACGTTTACCTCCTTTCAACCACAACAATATTTAATATTATAAGTACGCATGGTATTATAATAACACAAAGAAAACCTTTACCTGTATTCCGCAGAATTCGGACCCATTTTTCAAGGATAAGCCTTTTACGCATATATGGGATTATACTAATTATGAATACTTACATTCATTATCATAAGTATCTACCAGAGAATATTAAAGCAATAAAGTTGAATTATCATTGCATTTATTTGCGGTTCTACTCGTGTTGGTTGACAATTGCCTTTAAAAGTTTTGTCACAAAAAAAAACATATAGTTTTGGTTAGACCGATATAAGATTTTTTTAAATTGTGTTTCTGTTCTTTTTTTTAACGGTCAATGTGCCTTTATTACTCTAACTAACTACTACACTAACTAGAACTACTACTACACTACCTACTACAAATAATATATTTGATCTGTAAACTAGCCAGGATGGCCAATAGTCAGTCCAAATGCTCTAGTCCACTACTGGTGGGTAGGGTACCCAACATGCTGGCAGCACGGCCTCGTTGAATTGCAATGATGATGCGTTGAAATGTGTTTCTTGAAATTAGCTTTTTTAATTAATGTTAGCTTATCTTAAGGTGCTTTGGAAGTTACCCTTCCAGCTGTTGTGTTATTGTAGCCTTCGGGTGACTTGCGAATTCTGGCACCAGAGCTGGGGGGCAACCACAACGTCTTATAGCATTATAACTTAATACCTTAATGTAGCAGAGCCAAAGCTGTTTTGATGACGTCACGTTAAATTAATCACTCATATACAACTGTCATGTCAAACTTTTACAACATGTTGACACTGACGTGTGACAGTGATAACGCCAAATAAATACAACTGTCATGTCGAGTTTTTTGGCGGGAACGTGAAAAAGTTCACGTCGTTGCATTGTATTATTTCTCAAAACGTGTGCTTTTTTCAGTGTTAATGTTTAAAATTGGTGGCGTTTTACGCATTAAGTGCTGAATTACGAGCATGAGTGTGGTCAAGTGATATAATGTGGTGTAACGTGGTTTTTCGTGTTGCTTCCAAAATTCCATAGAAGCTTCTTGTAAAGTTGCCACCACTTTACTTGAGCATGACTTAGACTGGACTATGACCCGACTTACACTGGACTATGACTATGACTAAGACTTGACTACGTAAAATATTCTAAAACTCGATGAAAATATACAATACTTGACACTGGCTAAATACACTATGTGTGGAGCCAACATATAAAAAAAAAAAAAAACTGTCATGTCAAACCTTTACATCATGTTGACACTGACGTGCGACAGTAATAACGCCAAATAAAAATGTAGACGTCTCGTTCACATGCAGGAATACTTTATAAGTTCATGGTACAAATTCGAACAATATTATTGAGACTTTGAAAATAATAGTGCCATGATTTTGTATTAGTTTGTGGTAGCCCAGCTGACCACTTACCAACAGGAGAAGAAAAGAAGGTATCGGGAACATTGGTATTTAACACACATACAACATGTATGCTAAACATATTATAATATCATACAATTCTTAACACTCCATTTGATCTCTTTACATAGTGGTTAAAATTTCAAAATCTTAGCACATCCCTACACAATAAATGGAAGGTTGTTTCTATATTTTACCTTCTCAGGGGCCGTACTGTGAGCTCTTAGCCCGATTCAAAACAGAGCCTATATTGGATCGCTTTGTTTTTTTTTTTTTGTATGAAGATTTTGACAAGTGATCCAATATAGGCTCTGTTTTGAATCGCGCTAAGAGCTCACAGTACGGCCCGAGGTCCAGCGGTTAGGTCTGTCAGTCAGTCACTTAGGATAAAGTCTTTTAATAATATAGACTTAAATGAATATTGTACCTGTATCTACAAATTTTAAATCTATATTCATCAAGAAACATTATAAGTAAAACCTATGATAAAAATAATACCCAATAAATATTAATATTTTACTTAAATAACAATAGAACATGAAAGTGTAACAAAATAAAACAAAAAGTATAATTCCTTTTCCACTACGTTATTTAGGCATAATAAAGATATAAACAGCTAGAATAAATACAACAAACAATTATCAAGATATGAAAGTAACCCAATCATACCAATTAAATTAAAATTTTCGCAAAACAAAAACTAGTCTATATTGATCTATATTGACCTTGACCATCCAACTACCTATACAAGTATACACATCTATATAAAACGTAGGTATATAAAAACGTTCATGTAACAACCTAACTTAATTAATGATACTTGTCCAAGTCGTAAATGTTTCCTTTCGTCTTACTTTCCTATCTTAACGGCGAACAACGTAATCAAAGGTAGCATTTGGAAATAAATACTGGGATACGTTCTATGGAATTTCTTTTATCTGTGAGCTGAATGTGGTAAGAAAAAGAAGTATAACTTATTTAAGGATAGTTAAGAGTTGCTATGAAATAAATAGAATATTTTAGAAGAATTGATTGGAAACGGAAATATACACAAAAGCACATGTACTTACATAAAATAGTTATAAATATTTTATTTAAAAATCATGCATATAAATTAAAGTTAGTACGTAGGTAAAACTAGATTTAAAATGTATGCATAAATGACAGGTTCATCAACAATTTAATAAGTACTTACCGACTACAAAAGTTAAAAACAAAAAAAACTCACTAGATCTAAATTGCACAAAGTTCAAACTGAATATTATCCAATCGGAATCGCTGACAAAGAGGTTTTAAATTCAATTCTCTATTTTAACGAGACGTAGCGCGACCTACGAAGCTACGCTGCTACGGAGCTACGAAGCTACGGCGTAGACGACCGCCTCTGAAGGCTTTCACGCTACACTGGCCGTTAAGCCGGACCAATGTTCCATTCACGACGTAATATGAATATGCTTATATTTCGCACTAAACCGACGAGGTAAAAGCGTAAATTTAACATTTTGTTACTTACGCACGCATATATTTTGGTTACTTTTATGAATGCCTAAAAGCATCGGGTGGGAATGGTACCAGAATACATATTTCGTGCTTTGAGACTAAGGTTAAAATTGAATTTTTATTACGGAACGGGCGAGATGTTTGCTTCCAAAGCTTTAAAGTGCTTAGGTGGAAACCTTATAAGCCGTTAAGTCCAAATGTTACCGCGTGATATTTGCGTCATGACCTAATGGATTTATGTGGGTTAGGTAAGCTAGGTAGGAACGATTTATTTGAATTGAAATGGTTAACGCAAATAATGTTTTTGCTGTATTTGACGGGATTGTGCAATATAAGGGCTTAACCGAATTTGATTGATTTTATGTCATACTGAGAAATATTTTTCCATTATTTTGATTAAGTTAAATTACCGATAATCGAAAACCGATTTTGATGTAATTTGTTTATCTGTGTAATGTAAAAATGTAATCTGAAAATGTATTGATTAAACGCGAAAATATTATTTTTTGATTTTCTAACAACCTTAAATAACGTACAACCGAATTGAGAACCTCCTTTTCTTTTGATGTCGGTTGATAAAAATAATTTGTGTAATAGTACCAGTGGCTATTTGCATTTATAGTACTTAGTTTAGAAAATAAAGTTTTTTTTTTACTAGAAACCACTGAGAATTTCAAGAATTTCAACTTCTTCTAATTGCAAATTCATTTATCGCAGGAAATTGGATTCATCATTAAGGAAACGAATAAAAAAATGTGTCAAATCAGATCTAGCCAATACTTAATTTACCTTCCGAACAGGAAATCCACTTCACGGATTCCAATATCATCCTCTTTTTAGATTTACGTTCCCCGTAAATGTAATGACAGGAGTACTAGGATACAGTGATTTAAAAAATAGGTAGTTGTAATGCACGCACACTAATGTAAGTGTTTACGTAAATATGCCGTATACAACCTTAGATAATAATCATCTAGGTGGTGGGACTTTTCTGCAAAGTTCGTCTAGGCAGGTACCACCGCTTTACCAGTTATTCTGCCGCCAAGCAGTAGTGTGCAAGCACTACTGTGTTCCAGTTTGAAGGGCATTGTAGCTAGTGAAATTACTGGGCAAATGAGACTTTATGAATGATTACACAGTGTGGTAATCTGATTACTGGACTGTGTGATGTCTCAGGACAACGTGCGCAGTGCAGTGACACGCGAAACTTTATTATTTTAAAGTTCCAAGTGATACTGCAACTGTGTAACGGATTACTCATTTAATATTAATTTGTATTTTTAAAATAATATTTACAACTTAAACCTAACAAAAAATTTAACTATTAAAAATATATACAACCTTATTCTAACTATTATTATTACAAACCTACTTAAATAACTACGACGTAATCCTAGATCCTAAGTGCGGCACCTGTTTCTTGGCGCTTATTGAATCAACGCATCCTTATTACGTACGACCGGTTCATAAGAGCTCCGAGGGGTATGTATCGGGGAGGTGGTGGTCGACGCTGGGCCACGGCCGCCCGCGCCGCCACAGTCGTCACTAGACCACAGAGTACATTGGTATATATAGAAATAGAGGCCAATCTTCGGTCTCTAAATGGGTAACATCGTTGGTCTGTGGGTATACGTAGCGCTACCTGGTGCCGAAAGTATGCAACGTATTATGAATATATATAATTTTATCTATAGCTATACTTGCCTACATATATAGGTACTAGTTAGTAATTTAAAAATAAAAAACATGTATTTAATCTATTTTCATTTATTTATTACCGAATAAAAAGTAATACAATAAAGTGTTTGTGTAACACTAAGTAATGATTATGAATGAAGTAATTACATTTATAGATTTAATCAAGATTCAACTTAACTAGACATGGATGTTACATATACATGATATCAAATTAAATTCATACCTTGTAGAACTATTTCTATTCTTTATGATCTCTGCCATCTAGTACCGCAAGTTAAAAAAACTAGCAAGATTAACACTGCAAAATTAAAGCTCATTAGGTATATTCTATAGTGCTTTAACCCAATGTGCTTTTCAATTTATTCGTGTTGTATACTTCGAGTTACTCGGTCCGTAGAACTAAGATTGACGTGCCTGCACTAGACTTGGTCGCAAATAGACTCGTATAACTTTTGCCAGCTCCGAGCGCACTAGCCGACTGCGCAATTGAAATTCAAAAATTCGTTTCTTTTTTGATATAATTTAAAACACTCTAATTGTGTTCTAAACACGTAATAACAGTTCTTTGTGTGTTCCCGACATAGGGTAAGTTTTAAATGGCACATAAAAAACCAAAATGTATTCTTAATAACCGTTAATTTTTAAATTGTACTAATATTGTTTTAATTTACAGTGTTCAAATCATAGTTTTCTTTTTCTAAATTGCTTAATCATGCACTAGTTTCTATACGTTAAGTTTCATCATCTTTTCTTTTGCGTCTACCTTAACTTTTCGATCTTTTTGCTAATATTTTATAAAATGCTAAATTTATGTAATTTAAATCCATTTCCCTTATTTAATTTTCATTGCCGTATGCTTTTAATAATAGCCTTCAGCTTCAAACAATATCTTTTTGCCTATTTTTCACTTTTATTGTGAACTCCGTTCTGGTTTTACCACCACGGCAATGCTACACTGCGGGTGAGTATTTTCTGGTACTCTCGTAGCCGTCGGTGGGTTCCCAGAACGGAAGCTAGGCAGATTCCCATTTTAACATGGTGGAATTTTGTCGCTTCCAGGAACAAAGAACGGACTTAACAAATCACGGATTCAACGTCGCCACTACTTACGGAACCCAAAGCTGGGTCTACACCACCGGCACCGCCGTACCACCGCGCCGCCGTAAAACCGGTGAAAATTCCGGTGGTAGGGAATTTCACCGCGCACTGTATTTCCACGGTCTCCAGCGTGTTCCACCTTGCCGCTGCCATCTTGGGCCCACCAGCCACCCAGGGGCCCCTTACCAGACCAGGAGAGTACTTTTCCCGCGGTAGTGTGTGGAAGGTGGTGACTGGTTAAAGTGCCCAAACCCGCGGCCCCATAAATTTATGTGGCCTCCCACTGATCTTGCCGGTCTATTTTTTTATTTTTGTAAATTGTAAAATTCAATTATATCTGTTGCGTATACCTCGGTTGTTTATTTCTCCCTATCAATTTTAGGTAGGTAGGAACAACCGACGGGGCAAACGGCACAACTGTTATGGGCGGCCGTGTTGCTTATCATCAGGTGAACGATTAGTGTGACGTGACGTCATTCTTTCTCATAAAAAAATCTAAGTATAAACTATGCAATGGCGCATAGATAACAAAAAGACGCCTTAGTTTAAACATCATGTTGGTTTAAGTCATCATCATCCTCATGATCAGCTTGAAGACGTCCACTGCTAAACATAGGCCTCCAAGTGGTCATTGGTCTACATAGCAGGGGACTAATCTACGCTGGTGTTCTAGTTCGTGGTCTCCATTCAAGAACATTTCTTCCCCATCAGGCATTTGTTCTGCGAGCGATGTGGCCTGCCCACTACCAATTTGACTTATGAATTCGTAGTCGCTAGATAACTTTGTCATCGCATTATCTAGTTAGATAAATCAAATCTACACTGTGATTGTGTGTGATGCTAAAGGGTTACCTTCCTAAGACTATATGACATGTTCGATTTTAATTTTTATGTGAGTTGGTCAATTTCTCATTATCATAATTTTTAATAAAGGTTTTTTTTAGGTTTAAGATATTTATTTTCACTTAAAGAATCATATTCACTTGCAAGTGAAAATACAAAATATTCTTTTTACATGCGAGCAGGAACGGTAACATTTAGGTATAACTATAGATAAGTACTTATATAATAGAATCTTCTAATAATTAAGGCTGGCCGACTTAAAACCCAATACCCACCACTGACCTACCTTAAATTAGTTGTTACAATGTTGATGTAGGGTAGCTACGTAATAGTTATTATAATTCACATCAAAAAGACTTCTTTTTTTATGAGTACCTCACTGAATGCCTACAAACTTTAATATCACACTAGAATTTAACCTGCCATAAATGTCTTTTGATAAAGATATCATCATCATCATTATCAACAGCGCATAGACAACCACTGTCAAATATAGGCCTCTTTGAGCGGCGGCTCCCCACGGTTTTCACTAGGTCATAAAGGCAAATTCAAATATTGGAATCATTGAGCTACAATACTCAGTCGTTTGTATACCGCGTCGCCGTCACACTCCTAGATGCGACGGGCAAATGAAAACATATAGCTCCACTGGGACCACGCTGTATACAAACTTTATCAATTGATTTCCTTCACGTCTCTCGAGAATTTATGTGGCATTTCTGTTTACTTCCAATATTTCAAATGCAGGTGTTTAAATTTCAATTTCAAAAGCAGTACGTTTGCTTTTGCATTATAGCGTTTTCGATAACTTACACCAAGTTTCTTCTGATTGAAGAAGTTTTGGTGCTGGCAATATAGCACAAAGAAGTTTTAACAGTAGAGTACCTTTACCACCTCGCGGCGGTCACCGTCGACGAATCTATCGCCGAACGTCGATCCTCAAGACGATCGGCTTGCCTGTTTCAAACACTGAGCGGCAACTTAGCCTCAGTCACCAAGTTCTGGCCCATCGTCCGTCGAAGATGTGTCAAACCTACGAGTCTCCTGTATTTTTGATTTTCTCTGCGTAATAACACTTCACCGGCGGTGGAAAGACTAGAACCTTCTTCTGGATACTGACGCTGCTGGACGAGAATAGAATAGAATAGAAGAATGCTTTATTGCACACCAAATATACATATAGATACATAACAACACGAAAAATTTACACAAGGGCAGTACAATGGGCGGTCTTATCGCTTAAAGCGATCTCTTCCAGACAACCTTTGTATAGATAGAAACATGAATTAAGGAGGTTGGCGATGTACAGTAAATACAAATATTAGAAATGAAAACAAATCCTACGAGCTACCCGCTGAACGTTGAAAGTCGGCCAAGCAATATTCTGCCTTGTCAGACGGATTAAAGGCACTAAATTCTTCCATCTCTACTGCAAGAGCCTTCGGCCTTGTTTGGTTGAAGACCTATAAGTTGTTTGGCTGATGACTTAACTGGACCTTGCTAGCCCAAGATCGTAAGTTTTGCTTGATCAACACACTAAAACGTAATACTTTTAAACAAAAACAAATTTACTACACACCAAAACATTGTACTTACATAACCCAGCAAATATGTAACAGCTAGCATTTTTCTTTTGTTTTGTAATACGTCCCAATATCGTCCCGGATTTGGCAAAAAGTTGCAAAAAAGCCAACAGCAGCGGCGTTGCAAGTTCCCATTTCTCTTGTTTCATGATACGTTACTATTCCATAACCACTTTTACGAGCACACCATGTGGCAATATTGAAGAAAAATCATACTTTGCATGACACGTAGAATTGTGTTTCAAGATACAGCAGATGAGAGCTGGCAAGTACACTTTAGCATATATTTATGTTATGTACCAAAACCGCTGTTACACTAATGCTACCAAGTTTTGTGTTAGTTTATCAGAATTTGTTATTATTTAATTATTTACATTAATTAGCTCGGTGTTTCCCTGCGAGATAAGATCTGAAATGAGAAGATCCGCAGGAGAACTAAAGTGACCGATGTAGCTCTTAGGATTAGCAAGTTGAAATGGCAATGGGTAGGCCACATCGCTCGTAGAACTGACAACCGATGGGGAAGAAAGGTTCTCGAGTGGCGACCACGATCTGGAAGACGCAGCGTAGGCCGGCCCCCCACTAGGTGGACCGACGACCTGGTGAAAGCCGCGGGGAGCCGATGGATGCAGGAGACGAGCAGCCGCTCTAAGGAGGCCTATGTTCAGCAGTGGACGTCTTCAGGATGTTAATGATGATGATGATGATGATTAATTAGTTTGTTTTTATAGACTAATTTTAACTTCTGGAATCCCAGCATTGAGATGACAATTGAATAACAATGCTTATGTGTACGATTTCGGGTCGCTGGGAGTTAAAGAGTTATGTAGTAAATAAAATAGTGATCTTTTTTATTTGGTATCTGTTTCCGAAACAATAGATAGACGATAGGCTTTTAATTTAAAAAAAGTCTGTGATTAAATTATGCTAATTTGTATAAATTCACTGTACATTAACTACACAGTTGTAGTAATAGCCGGTTGAGTTGCCGGTACGTGACCGTATCCCGTCAATAACATCATTAAACTCTTGAAAATCTATAGAATTCACGTAGCGAGTGCCAACACTTCGCAACAGTTGTGAAACCCTACGTTAAACCGCTTTATACCTTACAACAAACGTCACGTTCCACGAAATCATACAAGAGATGCCGATTCATAATCCCCCATTCGAACAACTGAATATTTCAGCAGGTGATCTCATTCATCGAAGATATTACAATAAAATAGTTTATTTATTCGCACGAAACGATGCCCGAAAGTGTGTCATAAATCGTGATTGTACCGCAGATACTGAATAATAAATGTTACTCGTAAATCTCGTATGAAAACCGTATAAATCTAAACGGGTAGTTGTGGCCAGGTTAACCGCCGACGGCCGGTTACCGGTGAATTTGACCAGCATTACCTGTAATGGCCATTTCGTTACGAACTATTTTTGCGGTTTAGGACACGTGCCGTTGCTGGCAATAAAATAAATCACGGGTTAGGTAATGCTAGAACTGGCTCGCTGCTTCAAAATTGCCTTGTTGAACTACCATCACTCCCATCAGACATTTCGCGTCAACTGTGGAGCATAGAAAATACTCGATGTTTTGTAATTTAATGAAAAATTAAAGCAAAAATTATGTAATAAACTTTGATTTATGAACTCTGGTAATGGTGATCTTTTCAACGGCTTGGAGGAACATAATGAGACAAACTATAATGCACTTAAAATGTTTACCAAAGTGTTTATTTAATTATGTTGTAATGTAAGTATAGGATTTTGAGACAATACAACACAAACAATCAAAGCAGACATGAAAACAGATGAAAATATTACACCAAATAAACGACTCTTCATGTTTTGAATCTAATCAATATTCGCATAACCTATTGCATGAAATTCAACCAAATAATTATGTGTCACTACACAAGCCACAAGCTTAACACTAAGCCTCAATGAAAATTTCTCCAATTCGCAAAACAGCTTAAACCCTGTTTCGATTGGCTTGATTATTATAATTATCTGGGGCTTGATAAACTGATTACTTTCCATGCAGAAATGAATGTAATATACATAATAATAATAAATAGTTAATATCGAAAACTGAACATGAAAATATTGAAATATTGCTGCGAATTTCGTAGCGCTACAATGACTTAAATATCTGTTAAAACATTAAAAGACTGTTGTTAAAATGTAAAGCAAAAACGCCGTTATTGTAACCGTAGTAGGATTGAACATTTCTATTTTTACAAGAAAATATCCGATACTGAAATCACATTAACAGTAATTATATTTCATAAAAAATATAACCTACATAGTTGCTTTATACAACGTCAAAGACTTTGTTTTTATTTCGTTAAAGATCAGATTACCATTACCTTTTTGAAATAAATAGCGTAGCGTTTTCAACGATAATGTGGTGTGAATTACCAATCTGAAAGTTCATTATCAACAGAGTAATTGAAACTACAGTAAATTGAGTCGAAATGGACAGAATTTACGTCAACTCCTCTTCAGATATTAAGATATCTCGATAAATCTATTCTCTTATACCTCTAAAACTTACTGTATTCACAAACATACCTACTGTAATCGTTTTGGTTTCTTCGTTCATGCTTTGTTTGATATAACTAAATTGTAGTATAAAGAATACATCCGATAGTTGGAATGCTCAATACAATTTACTGTAGATTGTTGCATTGAGCGTTATATTTAGATATTAGCCAATCTGGCAATCGTGGTTTTCGTTTTAGTTTCAGCCCAGATAATGTAAGTTTCAGAATTTTTAAATAATCATTACTCATTAAATCTCCAAAGATATGCCTTGTTTTTAAACAGAATAGATCAAGTATACTAAGAACTATGTCATTACTGATTAATATCACCACTATGATAAAATTAAGGTTTAATTCTCTTTTCTTTTTTTTTTAATTATTATTCCCTACACGCCCCCGGCCGACCTCTCTACCAGAATTGCTTTCAACTTTTAACAGCGCGCGATATACCATGTGGAGTCGAAATTTTTAACAGACTTTATAAACATAAAAATGTTACAAATTGGTATTAAAATTAGAGTTAGCAAGTTGAAATGGCAATGGGCAGGCCACATCGCTCGTAGAAAATCATAATAATAAAGTAAACTTTATCAAATACGTAAAATAACACGTCTGCGACAGAAATTCAATGAAATAGAATCTCTACAAGAGATTTAAAGAGAAAATATTTTAGCTTTCTGTATTTCTTAGAATTTGTTTTTAGACACAGTTTTCTTCTATTTTCTCTGTAAAATAAAATTAAATAAAACTAGTCCGTGTCCACGAAATTGAGTAACTGCCACGTTTATAAAATCAAGCATGCTTGAAATCGAATTTTACGCTTAATATTCTCCGTCATAATTAACACAAAATTATTGATAAAATAATGTAGGATAAAAAATAATTTAGGATAAAAATGGGATGTGAAAATTAATGAGAAGGAATTTCAAAATCTCTTAAAATGTAAAATACGTTTAAATATTAATTTTTAACTTAACCGTTTACGTATGGTTAACATCAAAATAAAATTGGTACCTAACCCTTTATTACCGTTACCTAAAATTAATTGTTTCAATTAACCAACCCTTATTAGATCTTTCAATTATTTAAGCTAAGGGACGTTTTATTCGTTGAAATTGTCCCAATTAGCAGAAATTGGTTAATAGAAGGATAAAATATACGTTAAATTCGAATCACGTTCAGGCGCGAACATCTTGTACTCATGCGTAATAGAAAAAGCAATTGGCACAAAGGTATTGAAGCAAGCTTCTATTATTTTTAATTACAATCGAAGAAGAGACAACAAAAATCACTGGGTCAAACTTGGTTATTGCTTTTTCAATTATTTTTTGCTTGGTAAGCCTTGTGGTTTTACTTCGCGTGACATTGTCTCTATTATATAAAATTATTATATAAGTAAGTACCCGTATTTGATGTTCGATGTTGTTTTTTTGTTTTAATTATTTTGCCCTTTTTACGTCAGTGAACAAACAATATTTTATTTAAGTTTTACAAAGTGAAAATATGTTGCACGTAACCGATTTTGTACCTATATTAGCTGCCGAGAGTATGTCGATTATTTTAAAACGTGCAACGGGTTTATTAAATTTAGAAAAGTACAAAGAAAACAATATTTTACTGCGAAAAAAGCCGTAACCGTAATTTGCGGGAGTGAAAGCAGCTTAGGCATCTTTTTATTTATATTTACGTCGGTGTACATAGTAAGTAGCCACCAACGTCACCAGTTTTCATCATTAATTTAAATTAAACTAATTATTCATTATCCCGGCGCGAATGAAAACCACAGAGAATGGAACTGCAACAGTAAATTGTTAGTTAACAGAAAATAGAGAACTGAACAAATTAACAACTTTCCTGAACTGTTCGGTGAAATGCCAAATGTGTTGCAGCTAGTTTCAGAGTCTTGACTAGTATATTAGATATCTGTGTTTCAGAGCGAGCTAACAAAGTGCCATTAGTACCAACCTATTGGTAAAAAATTAGGGCGACGTTTAAAAAATAAAATAAACAAAAAAAGGTTAAAGGCAGTTTTTTTATCTTTTATTTTGGCTCCACACATATTGTATTGTACGATCAATTAGCAGTAACAGTAGAAGTAGTCTCAGCAGTGGAAGTCTTCAGGCTGTTGATGATGTTGATATCGATCAATCAGTTCGATATTTTGCCAGGGCAGACGCCGCAGTACGTTGACATTCGGTCCGCGTCGCGATAGAAAGACAGGCCCCTTTTAGGTAGGTCAATAGTGTGCCTTAATTGCATTTTATCGTGGAGTAAGAGGCGCAAATTTTTTAAAGGATTTTGAGGAGTGATCTTTCTGTACGTTAGTACTACATATCTACTCTTTGGCAGAGCATCGTCATTCCACTGATTCGTTAAACAAGTACAAGTGGTGTGATGCTAAAGCGCATAATAAACAAAAAAGTTTTTTTGTTGGTAAAATCTCTACTACAATCCACAGTTTTGCTAATTGCATGATACCCCAGATACCAACAACGAAGATGAGGAAGCAAATACAAATGATTTTACCTCTTATTTTCCTTCCTATGCCTACGCTAAAAGAGGGCAAGTACATATAGAAATAGCCGCGATAGATATTATAGATTATAACTATACTATTGTTTGCGTATATCGAACCAATCTTGTTAGTTCAAATGACTTTATCACTCACTTCGAATGTTTGGTCGATAAAATTAGCGAACTAGGGCTCCAATGTATTATTGTCGGGGACTTTAATATTAATTGCTTGGGCGAAATTAACGCTGAGCAGAAGCGGTTGTCAGACTTACTATCGACTCATGATTTGGTCAACTTGATAGATTTCCCGACTCGCGTGACATCACATAGCGCCCCCTGTCTAGACCACTTGTACACTAACCTGCCGGCTGGGTATATAGTGACTACACCGGTCACAACTAACCTCAGCGATTACTTGGCGATTCGTGGTGAAATTGTGCTTCCGGTACCTGTCCAGCCATCCCCTACTGTACTCAGCAGGAACTACTCCCAAATAAATCGAAACAACTTTAGAGCTGCCCTTGAGAGCATAGAATGGGATGAGGTGGAGAGGCAGAGCTCATCGACTGAGAGATTGACGATGCATGTAATAAATGTTATTTGTAATAGACATGATGTATGCTTCCCACTACGTCGTGTTCCTTTTAGACGAAATAATAATTTATCTTGGGTATCCACTGACATTAAAAATTTAAAATTGTTATTATTTGATATTATTGAATTAGGTAATAGGATCCATGATGACATTTTAAAACAATTTATTATTGACTTAAATAGAATAAATGACGACTTTATAACCGAGGAAAAATCGAAATACTATTGTTGTATATTAAGTAAAAGCCAAAATGCACCAAAATCGATGTGGAAAATTGTAAACGAACAGAGAGGGAAGCTGAACACATGCCAACTTGACTTTACAGACATTGTCAGGAGCTCAATAGGTGGACCGTTTAAAAATAAGAAAGATATTGTAAATGAGATGAATGCAAGGTTCGTAGGAGCTGCAGCGGCGTGCGGCGCGCCACCTGGCGATGCCATCCGTGTACAACGTGCGCTGCGGGAGGCGAGCGCGCCGGCCGCCTGCTCGCTGCGACTGCGCCCTTTCACCGCGGACGAGATATACCGCATTATCTCCACGCGCATACCACCCAAACCATCTAAAGATGCCTATGGCATATCGATACAACTACTACACATGGCCGCAGGTACAATTTCTCCAATTTTAGCAAGATTATTTAACCGGTGCATAAGGGAAGGAGAATTTCCTGAGCCGCTAAAATTGAGTAAGGTTTCCCCAATATTTAAGGGAAAAGGAAAGCGAGCAAATATTGATGGCTACAGACCAGTCCAATTATACCAGCAGTAGCAAAGGTACTTGAAAATGGCTTGAGTTCTCGACTTATTGATTACCTAAGATCAATTGGGGCACTGTCTGACCGACAATACGCATACCGTGAGGGTCGGTCGACTACGTCTCTGACGCGTGAAGTGCTGCGTCGTGTGGTAGACGCCCGCGAGAGGAAGCAGCAAGTAGCAATACTTTGCTGCGACCTTTCAAAGGCGTTCGATGTGGCGGACCACGCTGTCCTTGGAATCAAAATGCAACACCACGGCATATGCAATAGGGCTCTTGATTTTTTAAAAGATCTTCTGTGTGATAGGTCACAGGTGGTGGTGGGAGACGGCGGACGAGAGAGATCGGACCCGCTAACTAGGAATATGGGTGTAGCCCAGGGTTCTTCAGTGTCTAAGATATTGTTCTCACTGCTGTTGAACGACTTGCCAAATGCTGTGATGAACGCAGATGTATTTATGTACGCAGACGACGTCGCCGCAATTGTAACGGCTACATCTATAGACCTGTTAGAACTTAGGTTAAACAATACCGCCACCCAACTAGCCAAGTGGTTTAGAGAAAATGGCCTTGTATTAAACTTAAGTAAAACGCATTTTACTCACATCAACTTGTCTGGGCGTGCCATACGACGTTTAAGTGTTCTGGCCAGTTGTGCCAGCAGCCTAGAGCCACACTCCGTTATTTTAAGGAGTTGGGGTGGCTCGGTTAGATGCTGGCAGGGGGAAATGCACAATACACCCCTAGCGGGACGTCAGTGCAGGACTTAGCGCCCCCATTTTGAATAAGAATAAGAATAAGAAGTGTTCTGGCGGAGGGAATAAAAATACAGCAAGCGGACACCACCACCTTCTTGGGCTTTGAGATAGACAGTGGTCTAACCTGGGAAACCCACATACACAAGCTGTGCGGAAAGCTGGGTGGTGCGTGCTTCGCACTAGGCCGACTATCTCGGATTTTGCCAAGGGAGGTGGTGAGGTCATGCTATTTTGCCACTGTCCACTCCCTGCTGCAATACGGGGCGGAGATGTGGGCTCGTGCAGCGGACTGGGAGAGGGCGTTCCGGCTCCAGAAACGTGCAGTGCGAGCGATTGTGAAGGTATCGCAAAACACATCCGCAAGACCGCACTTTAAATCACTTGGAATCCTCACGTTACCATCCGTAGTGATCTTTCAAGTGGCGGTATTTGTGAGACTGAATGTTGAAGCCTATACAAAAATCGGTGAGTCACATAGATACAGCACTCGTAGCAAGGGTAAGCTAGCACCCGTAAAAAGGTCACTCGCTAAGTCCGACAAGTTGACGCATCTCATGGGGCCGACGGTCTACAATCATCTACCAGATGAGATAACGGGGACTCCAAACTTGAAGTATTTCAAACTGAAGCTTAAGCGTTGGCTTGTCAACCAAACATTTTATAATTATACAGAATTTTTAAATTATAAGCATTAATGAATGACATTGTATTATTGTATTTTGATTGTTTATTATGCTAATTTGTAATTGTAATTTTAATTATATTATAATTTATTATTTTTGTCAGTCATCCGTGGTATGTTAATCTTGTGATGGGTTTTTCTATTTAATTGACAATAGAAAACTATTTTATTTTTGTATGTACTCTTGACATCGTACAATTCTATTTATATTATCAGTTTTGTGACATGTATTTTTATATGAATAAATGACTATTGACTATTGACTATTGACTATACCAAAGATAAAAGCTTTGCAGAGGCTTACTCAGTACTCACTCCATAGTGACCTTTCTAAGACTATTTAAGACGATTACTAACTTACATGAACGTAGTAACTCAGCATTCATCAGGGAACTTCGCCAAACGAGCTTAACGTTATATCTCTTAAATGTTTCCACTGGCCTCATACCTCGGTTGGATCTGCCTTCTGCGTAGTAGGTTATATAGGATCCATCACAGAGTAGGCGTCACTAGGCGGCTCTATCGATGTGAGAACGTTTTTTTTCTTGCTTTGTGGTTCCAGTTCTGGGCGTAAACATTAATCATGCGATAAACATATTTTGGTTCTATGTATTATGTAGTTTAAAAAATGTAGGTATACTATCGGTTCTTCGGCAAGTTACAAGCTTAGCTATGTTCAGGCTAGATGACGCAATGTGAAAAAAGGAAAAGATTGGGTAGAAGATAACGAGATTATGAACTCGAGACCTACTTAGAAATAAACTTGGCCAACATGTCTAACCACAAATGTGATTACGGAACAATAAGCTCTAAATAACGGTTGGGAATTTGGGAGGATTAGGTATTCTTGAAAGCTTGAGCATTGGTTGACGGAGCTTGACAGTAACTAACCAAACAAATATCCCCCAAGACCAGCAATTCAGCCATTTGATTGCACATAATCATCATCATCATCATCATCATTAACAGCCTGAAGACGTCCACCGCTGATCGTAGGCCTCCCCCAGGGAGCGGCGCTTAGAGCGGCTGCTCGCCTCCTGCAGCCATCGGCTCCCCGCGGCTTTCACCATGTCGTTGGTCCACCTAGTGGTATAATAATATATCTAATTATGTAATCCCTATTTTTACCTATTTATAGCTTTTCGCCAACTAAGAGTTTGGTTGGTTGCTTTGCGTTGCAATTCCGCATTTGTGCAAGTCATTGGTGCAGGCTGACCAGGATTTAAGGTTTAAATCCTGATCAGCGTCAATTCTAGGTACGTCGACTCTAGGTGGACCAACAATCAGGCAAAAACCGCGGGGAGCCGATGGATGCAAGAGGCAAGCATCTCAAAGTAGTGCTCTCTGAAGGAGGCCTATGTTCTGCAATAAATAAATAAATAAAATAAATATGTGTGAACATTTCACACAGCGCCATCTAGCCACAAACTAAGTACGATGACGTCAATTTTACAGTAAGAAAAGAAGAAAGAAAATAACATTTATTCAGGACATTACACAACATTATATTAATAATAATAATAATAATAATAACGCCCAACAGTCACATACATAGATCCTGGACCCTAACTAGGATTCCCTGTATCTAGGGACCCAGGAACTACAAGGACCATGGTCCTACAACACCCAGACACAGAACAAGTATTTGCGCTTTTTTTTTTCGGGGACAAATACTTGTCCTGTCGCGGGAATCGAACCCGCCACCTCCGGGTTATGAGCCGACCTGCTCAACCACCACGCCACGTAGGCTGTCAAAATATTATAGGAAACATACACTAAAATTTACACTAGAGAAACAAAAGATAAAAATGTAAGGTTGTGTGATGTCATGACCCAGGTCCCGATTCAGCATATGATTAAAGTCAGTACTCCTAAGCCTTTGCTGATACATATCACACTGTTGTGTATCGGGCTATGGTCGAATTCTGTGAAACGCAACATTTATGGTGTTCTTCGTGATAGAGTGTTTGTTTACAAGTAATATGGGCAGCTCGTTGTTTAGGGAAGAGATGGTATCGATAAGGATGACTAATTTCTAGCGATAGTATAGATAAGAAAAATTAAATGAGTACTTCCATCTCGAGATGCTTGTTTTTATTGATAAATTACCTATCTATAGATAGATAGATAGATGAACTCTTTATTGACACCAAGGTAACAAAACAATAACATGAAACAACTTATAAGTAGGTTACAATGGGCGGTCTTATCGCTAAAGAGCGATCTCTTCCAGACAACCTTTGGATGGATAGAGATATCTATGTTTTTTATGTAAATGTTACTAAATGACGTGACGAGCCAGTAGTTGGCCTTGTGTTACGGCTGTCCACAGTAGTTGCTATTGCTATAGGTATATCATTTATAAACTCT
Source organism: Ennomos erosarius (assembly GCA_963580505.1). Lineage (NCBI taxonomy): Eukaryota > Metazoa > Arthropoda > Insecta > Lepidoptera > Geometridae > Ennomos > Ennomos erosarius. The sequence goes on from OY756984.1 coordinate 5,039,850, forward strand.
AGATAAACATGATATAGATTTTATTGTTTTGTTTGAAAAAAGTTCTTAGCAATGGTTAAAGAAAACCTTTTCAGAGATTTGTTCAGACGTTTGTAAGATTATAATTTAAATGCCAGTATCTAAAGGCTCGACGTTCAGAAGCTCCTAAGTTTGCACTTAATGCTCTATGACATACCTATACTAGTGCAATGCATTTGGGTACGTCCTAGAGAACCTGGTACACAAGAGCTGTCAAAATTCAGTGCAGACGGGCGTTAAGCATATAAATAAATAATAAATATATTAATATGTGTGTACATTTCACACAGCGCCATCTAGCCCCACTACCTGAAACCTAACTGATATAATACTTAGATACTTTTTTTTTTGTAAATACATACATAGAATACAATATAACACCCAGTAACAGAACAAACATTTATATTCATCACACATATGTTTGTCCTGGGTAGGAATCGAACCCACAGCCCTCGGTTCAGAAGGCAGGGCTACTACCAACTGAGCTATCGGGCCCGTCGACCGTTATAAGTAGACCAAGTATGGCTTCAGCCTATTTCCATGTAACGAACACATTGTGTCCAGTTTAATTAACAGCATGAAGTGATATATGACCGCCACCCTCTCACTGATATATCTGCGCTCAACAGTTCGGGACTTTCATACTATATCAGTAGGAAATGGCCTAGAACTGTGCGTAAAACTTACGCTGTACTTGTAAAATATTACATTAATATTATCCGCAAACTTTCGTGTCTATGAAGTGAATATTTTATGGACTTAGGACGGTGTAATGTTTCGCGTTAGCATGCTTAGAGACACTTTTTTCGATGGAAGCAAGAATATGATAGCAACCATAAAAGCATTATGAGTTATAATAATCCGTGTAGTTCCGGTGTCCATTTCTTCCCGTTGGTGCCGTAAGAACCGGCTAAGCCTTGAGGGAATATCCAAGAAATGGGCAGCAGATTTCTTCCCGGTCTTCATTATAATCTACTGCGATCACCAAGCCTCCTGCCAAGCGTGGGTTACGGTATACGCCTCCTATGATATACGTCTAAAGTGGTGTTTATGGGGGAGATCTATGGACGTCTTCTCGCTACTGATGTGAGTTACATAATAATATTACAGAGTAAATTCTCACAGCCAAGTATAACTGACAACTCATACCGTAAGACAAGGCTGTTTTTCTGGCAGCCTACGGTGTAAAGAAGTGAAGTTATCGATATGAGCATGTCCCATTCCAAAACTACCCAGAGACCTTTTGAGGTTGTTTGTGGTTCCGGAAATAGAAAACCCTAAGTGTATCAGATCTATTTCCCGTTTGTCGGGATTAATTTCAGAAGCCGCAACTTTGGGTCCATTAGGATTAGGCTGAGAATACATACATGAAGGAAGGTACAAAATGTAGTACGCTAAGGTGGGTTGTATTCGAAATAAGTGGTAACAAAATGATTATTTGATGCGTAACGATGTGTCAGTCTATCTGTCAAGACCCTCTTTCTCAACATACGTCTAAAGGTGAAGCTTTTATTTAGAATGTTTGGGGTCTCATAACAATTTTACAAAAAAAAATTCATGTGCAAAAAGTTTTGATCCAGCTTGTGATTAAAATTATTTTTTTAAAAAAAGATTCGGTCAGAATAAAATATTCGGGTACTGAAATGTTACAAAATTCCCCATCGAGCACGGGGCGTATAGCCATAAGTGTTACTATTTATATCTGCTCACATAATAAAGGGGACGTTTGTGGGGGACGGTTATAATGCATCGTCTCAAAAGACCCACAAAAAAGAACACTGAGCAAAAGGCAGTTAATAAACTCTCCTTCAATCTAAGAGCCTCTTAAAAATCGTGTCCTATTTTCCTCCCGAGGTAAACTGCGACCCTACATCGGAGGCTAAATAACGTTTTCCTTTACTTCAAAATTATTTCCTACTCCTCATAGCGTCAAAAAAGAGCGAGGGGAGTAATGACGTCATTACATGAGGACCCCGATCCAAAACGGCCATTGTGTTATAATAGTCACACCTCAGCGGGGTCATTTGCATTTTATACGAAATTCGCTGAATGACGGTAAACGTTGCAATTTCGCCGACGGAACATCGTGATTTCGTTTTGTGGGTGAGTTGGCCTCTACTAAGTAGGGCCGAATCTTGTTTAAAATTACTTTGAAGGCAGCTGACGCAAGATTTGGTCTACAAGCATTGTAATATCGTCGCCTAGTCTATAGGTGGAATTATGGGTGACAGAATATAAACATTAAAAATACACGCTGGCCCACTGTTTGAAGATTATACTGAAACATAAATCCTTACCAAACGTTTGGTTTACTTCTTGGACAGCCTCCGTATGTTTAACAATGGAAAAAAATTTATGTTTGATTATTTTGACACACATTATACCTATTATACCTATCGTTGCTTTCTTAAAATTCAATTTACTATTGGTAGCCTCATTAGCCGTTTTAACTGTTTTAGCATTGGATAACCTCATTGTGGTGTTATGTCAGTCTATAAAATCGATCGTAAAATCAAAACACTACTACTACTACCTGAATAAGGTAATAAGTTTTACATTGCTGCAAAAACTAATCACCGTTACCCCTTTATTAGTTCTAAAGACGCAAACTATGCCATAACGAGATGATTTATACCGTCCCAACTTTGGTATATTGGGAGGAAATTCATCATTATCAAATATAGATTGTCTGAATAGTGTTCAGTTCACTTGGCATAGTGTCAAAGGCGCTTTTCGAGCTGCGAGCTTTGTTTGTATTGTAAAACGTTCGTTGTTGTTTCTCTTGATGTGCTTATTTATCACCGAACAAATAGGCCTTAAATAAGTAACTTTATAAGAATACCCGTTGAAGTACTAGAGACACCAATGGAACAAACAATTAAAAGAAAATAGAATTAGCAAGTTGATAGTGCAATAGGGCACATGAGTCATATCTCATGGAACCTAAAGCCGCTGGGGAAGAACAATTTTCTAGTGGCCACCGCGAACCAGTAAACGAAGCGTAGATTGACTTCCCACTAGGTCCAGAAACGACCTGTCAAAATTGCGGGTAGCCGATGGATGCAAGAGTCAGCCGCTCAAAGTGGTGCTCTATAAATCTATAGTGATGCGTGTGTTTAGCAGTACGCGGTTTTAAGCTGATGATGATGAATTATACCTATCGTAATTCGTTTTAGCTAGTACATTAATATTTTGGTTTCGTATAACATAATTCTACTATTGTATCATAGTTGACACATTCACATTATACAATGAATCCTGTGAACGGGTCTATTACAATATTATATACTCTCATGATATCTCGTTCAATATAAATGGTAAGTATAGCTGTCAAATCGTGTTAGCAAAGGTCTACCAATCCCTTCCTAAAAAGGTCTTGTCCATTCACACTACATCAGCATCAGCAGCGCATACTTCTAGAAACGGACTCCACCACTATGTTATCCATGTTTGTAGGTTATTTTGTAAAAGAGATTGATCTATTTATGATGAATAAATCAACAAATTTCAATTTATGTTTTATGATATGTAAATTATTTGATTTCATTCATAATTGCTAGCCAATTCATGTGTACTAACTTCAATCCATATTTTTTTAAGATAAATAGAGAAACTATTTATTGAAAAAAATCATCATAGATACATTAGCAATCGGAATCAGAATCTCATAGCTATGTATCACAATATGCGATCTTATGGCTTTAAGCAAAACCTTTACCCAGTTGTAACGGTGAAGTTACAGAGTCTGTAAATATGGTTTCTAACATTTCGTCACCGCCAAAAATCATAAATAAATATAGCCTCCAAAATAAATGTCCAAAATATTACTCAAAACAATCAAACCCACATATTTACGAAGCTCAAAATACAGTTCGTTAAAATCACGTCGCGTGGTTAAACACTGGGAATTGCTTCACAGGAAAAAGATAAAGAGCCACGGACATATTATTATAACATCACCCACGCAAAACAGTTCTCACCGTTGACTTTATGCTCTTTCCTAATTCTAGAGAGAGAGAGAGAGAGAGAGAGAGTGAGAGAGAGAGAGAGAGAGAGAGAAAGAGAGAGAGAGAGGGGGGGAGAGAAAATAACATATTTGCAGACCATAGTTTGATCCAAGGAAGTTATACGTAATATAAGTTCCTTGGTTTCATCATAAATAAAACTCTTTTCTTATATTTTGCCAGAGTTAACGTGTTTGGAATTAAATATTTCTCAATTCAAAATGACGGCCAAAATGAATGATGGGCAGGCCAAATAGTTAGCTAGCCTAACCGATAAATAAAACCGAGGACTACGGCTGGCCTACGCTACTACCACATGTTGCCATTGAATGCTAGGACCACGCAGCCTCTCAAAGTGGCTCTATAGGGAGACCTATAATCGGGATTCTTTTAGGTTGGTGATGATGATAATTACCATAAGTAGTCGTAGGCACAATGAGCTAAGGATGAAAAAAAAACATAGTGTTGGAATCCCAGCATGGTGTTAGGAAGTTTTCTGTACCTATAGACATAGATTTATATATCAGGATACGCCCGAAGGAACATTTTATTTTGTCAAAATGGCGTGGGAAAAGTCAGCGCCATCTATTAGATTTCGCGTAAACTACGACAAGTTGAGAAAATTAGGTGCCTATCGCTGCCATTATGTCCGTCAATGTTTATGTTTACAATGATTATTTCAAATATAAATTCGATTATTTTGTTACAAAACAGAGTGTAATATTGAAAACATTGAATTACTTGAGGTAAGAAACTTGGTCTTTCTTTTTACTGCACTTTTGAGTATAGATTGTGCAACCCTTCACAATACAACTAGGCATATTTTGTTTGTGACATTCGACCGATGCCTTCTAACTTCCATCACAGACTGAGCGCTAGTGGATGCCAATATGTGAAATTGGCTCCCACTTTGAAGCGACGTTTTAACCTGTCATTAGGCCTGTCTTTAGTATATATGTCTATGCCTATAGACCATGAAAAAGCCTCTATATTGTAAAATATATTGATGGGTCATTGTCTTAAACAATGTAATCAGCTAATAGATAAAGAGACTTTGTTAAAATTGTTCAAAAGTATCTTCTTACTTTTAGTATTCCATCGCAAACCCCTAAAAAGAATTCACCTACGGCCTTTAACTATAAATCTTTTGGATAAATGTCTAATTTTGAGATTTGGCATTTCAATTTCGTAGGTGCGATTTATATGACCCATATTCTCTGTCAGTCGCAGCAAAGGGAAAGTTTAATAGTCTCATTATGATAAAAGTTAAACTTAAACTATTCACACGACACAATGAAAGTAAAACTATCATGTAACTAGGTATAGGTAGCTTACATACTAAGCTTTACGATTTTGTCACGATTCCCTCTACAGAGTTACTTTTTGCGTTCAACTGTGCCCTATACAATTTTACCTTTCCTCCATTGTAAGACTCCTGAGCACATAAATTCACCTATTCGCCCCTTTTTAAACAGGTCATGTCCTTCCCAAATTTATGCCGGCGCTGAGGTAACAAAAAGTGGATTTTATTAAAAAAGTTCTCTGGGCGCAACAACGGACCCTAAAGATAGTCTCAATCATGACAGTCCAAAGGGGAGACTTTTACAAGTTCTATTTAACTTTACTCTTGTCATCTACGCTTTTATAAGTCTATACAAATTCTAGCTAATGATACTTAGAAATAAAATCATCAACTATAACTATAACCTCAAATTATATAATACCTACAGCTATAACTATATACTATGTTTACATATTTATAATTTTAATTTAATTATCATAAGGACAATCGTCAGTGTAGGTACGAATAGCTTTTGAGCAAAAATGAAGGTCTTATCTCAGCAATAGACCATAATGGATAATGGATTGCCATCATTGAGCTCTAGGGTAGGAAAAGGTCTTCTAGCATCCCCGAGACGGTCAATCGCGATTGACCATCTTTACGTGATTGATACCGATTGATGCGAAGATTGATAGTTTACCTGTAGGTATCATATTATCTGTGCTTTGGTGATAGAAGCGATTGTCAATCTTCTACGGCATTGACAGCAAATGATGAAAAATGTGTTTGACAGCGATTGAAGTACCGCGAAATACGTAAAATTTCCTTGAGCGGCGCCGCACATTGGCGGTTGATTGATGATCAAAATAGCAAATAACAACCGTTTTCTTGATACTTGATCGCGCTCTCAAAAAGGAAAACGACCTGTGAACACGACTTTCCAAATCATAGTCTAACAAACGACTGAAGCACGCACTAATGATACGCCTTCAATCAAAGCTTCATTTGAAACGATCAATCACGTACGATTATCAATCGCAATTGACCGTCTCGGAAATGATTTATATTGCATGCCCGACATGGTTCCATAATTAAAAAAAAACTGTAAATAACGTGGGTGAATGCAAATAAACAATTGAAATGGAATAGCCACACCATGACACCACTCATGCTGAGCTAGTGCGCAATGTATATCGAAAATAAGCTAGACACATTGCCTTCCATGAAGTAATGTAGGAATTTATTGGAATACTCATCAATCTAATCTACATCAGTCGCATCCGAGCAGAACGCTCATGAAATAACCATTTGTATACATTAAACTATATACAAGTAGTTACTTAGTAATACAATGTAGTTTTAATATAGAGAACTCGAAGACTTGAAGACACCACTTTCGCAAATGAAATTCTATTCAGCTATGAATAGGTTGCTTTCCTTGGTTACTAAGTAAACAAAATTGAAGCAGTTCAGAGAATTTATCGCTATGTGAAACGAAATTTAAATAAACTCTCTCAAATTGAGGTTTAGTCAGGAGTAAACAAGTGTCTGTTTCGTTTAAAAATTAAATGTTTGGTTACGTTTTTTTTAGCCAGCGAGACCCAAGAAGCTGGTAAGGGCGGTGTAGAGTCGGGGTTTCTATATCAGACCTACTGGCACGTCGTGTTGGTCCATTAATGTCTCTCGGTGATTCTTATACAAGGTGACCTTGAATTGGTATGTTATCCCGAAAGGGGGTAAATCTACACCCCAAGGTAGACAATGTTTCTTCTACGACTTTACTAAATTAATAGTTTTTCATTAAAGTAATGCCATGTAAAGTTTACGTTCGAAAATAGCGCAGCTGGGTGGTTGAACTAGATCCTTGACCGAGTGCACATAAATAAGTTTAACGACCTGTGTTTAGAAATGAATTTATAGTATCTTGTTAACTCTCGTAGCGATCACACGTGCAATTTTGCGATTGGATTTATTTTTTACCATGGAAGTTTGGAAACACCCAGTTTCAAGTAAGACTCTCACAACATGTAGGGTATCATGGTCCCAGTCTCCCCATTTCGAGATAACATACTAATTCAAGGTCACCTTGTATCTTCTCTGTCTTTTAAAACAAAATAGATTCTAATGTCCATTTTATTCTGTTGCTAATAAGTACTTAAATAAATTTTCTCACTTTATTTCTCTTTTTAATATGTGTAATTTTATCTTAGTACAGTTATGTGGTGAACTATTGGTATCATCTAACAAAAATGTAGGTACATAGATAGATTGATAGATAGATAGATAAACTCTTTATTGTAACACAGTTAAATCAATTGACGTGTAAAGATTCTCGAGAGATTCTCTGGCATAAAATTAGGTTTTTGAGTTTGTACTACGGCAAGAATATTAAATTTGAATTCTAATAACTTGATATATACTTACGTACCTACTTACTGAAGGATCTCAATCTTCATTAAAATAATGCAGCAAATTTTATCCCTCTTCACAGCATATACTCTGTCTTCATTAAGATAATAAGACTTGTATTAATAATTTTGTCCTTCGATAGTCTTTTGTTTTTCTTCTTGGGTATTGGTTTAAGTTGTTATTTTATTATTGTTCCGTATATTATCTCCCGCTATCATTTTCCCTAGTAAATGAATATGGAAGCGCAGATTTTCAAAGCAAATATTCTCAGATCTTATTTGTTGAATAAACATAACAGATAACAACGGAAAGTTCCCGTTTCATCAATAAGCAATTTTACCAAGACTCGGATCTCCATTAATTTGTTTCCCAAGAGTCTTCTACGACGGGGCAAATATAAGATTTTGTCGTGAGAAACTTGTACATTATCTTTAAACTCGGTTATACTCACGCGCATAAAAACTAGCAAACTAACAGCGAGGAACTGAATAAAAAATTACGATTTAATATTAATATTTGCAATATAATTAATAATTGATATCTTTTTTTTTTAATGGGTAATATGCCTTTATTACTCAAGCTAACTACTACAATAATAAAAACTAAACTAAACTAAAACTAACTACACTACACACTAACTAGCTACACTATACCTACTACAAAGAACATATGGACTGTATAATAGACCGCGATGGTCTATAGACAGTCCAAATGCTCCAGCCCACTGCCGGTAGGTAGCGTACCCAACATGCTGGCAGCATTGCCTCGTTGAATTGCATGTTAATTTTTTTTGTTTGTATGGCGCATCGAGGCGTAGATTGCGCTCCACTAGGTGCACCGACGATTAGGTGAAAACCATGGGGAGCCGATGAATTCAGGAGACGAGCAGCCGCTCAAGGTGGCGCTCTCTGGGGAATGCCTATGTTTAGCGGATATCATCAGGTTATTGATGATGATCGATGATGATGTCGAATGGTCGATTTTGACACGTCGTGGCCGCTGCTTTACAACAACGCGTGACGTCTGGACGCCTTGTGCGCCTGTCTTCTTGACGCTGTAAATATCGGTAAAGATCAATGGTATAGCCCGATTAAAAAAAAACTTTTAGCCAGATATGATCGCAATCACACATCAACCACAGTTTAAAGTCAGTTACACTATAATGTGACTTTTGATAGTGTATTCTTCTCTAGCCCGCATTGACACTCAAACAACCAAAGTTGCACTAAACTCGCCTTCAAAAGTTCCCGGGCTCGTTCTCATATCTGTCACCGAACTTATAAACAGAGCTTTCCCGTCCAAGTTTCGCCGATTTCCTCCAGGGATGAGGGGTGCAATATGTAGGTTCTTCAGGGAAACGATGCACGAACTTTGAGAACACGACCGTAGTTTGGGTGGAACTTGTGGCGACAATTAGGCGTAAAGCTTTTTGGTTTTCGTTATGACTTAGTTTTACCAAATGCAACCAACTATTTTTTTTAAATACACACGATTACAGAGCATCACAGATTTTTCATACACACTAGTTCAATTAAATATTTTGTTTGAACTACTGGTACTTATTTATTCACAGTAGTTCAATTAATAGTTCAATTGATTGAACTACAGAGATTTTTTGTTCACACTAGTTCAATGAAGTATTTTGATATATAATATAACAAATGGATATGCGAATGATATTGGACGATCAATTAAACTTAAAAAGATTTTGCTGGTATACTTCATCATTAACAGTCTGAAGAGCTTTCAGGTAAAGATAGGTATCCCTCAAATAGTGCCACTTTGAGTGGCTGCTTGCCTTCTGCATCCATCGGTGCTAAATCGTCGGTCAACCTAGTGGCGGCCACGCGGCCTTTATTCACCTACGCTTTGTCTTCCGGTTCGTGGTCGCTACTCATGACCTGCTCATTGCCATTTCAACTTGCTATTTTAAGGAGCTGTATCGGTCACATTAGGTATCCTGCCGATCTTCTCTATTCAGATCTTATCTCGCAGGGAAACCCCGAGCCTTGCTATAAATACTAATTACGATTCTAAAAAAATAAAATCAATATTAGGAATTAGGTCCAACTTCAAAATCCATTCGACTAGCATCTAATAATCCAATTAATTTAAGAGCAAAGGCACAAAGCCAAATCTTAATACCCGCCTCAAATACTCTGAAACTTTCACTTGGGTGTCCTTGATTAAAAAGTATACTTTACACTCAAAGCCTGACTCGCAGAAATCAGAATAATGAAATTAACAAGGATTGATACTGACCGGCCGGTACTTAGGATAGCTTAGGTACGTACTAAATTATATACTCTTTGGGTATAGCGATAAGCTTTACCAATTTGTTTTAAATTGAGTTTTTTTTTTTTTAAATCTGCTTTACCACATACACCTGGGTCCGTGCTCTTTGTTAGTTTATCATTTATGGTTATTTATTTTTATTTTATTGAACAAAATATCATACAAGAGAGGACAATTAAGTACTTAACCTATTTTTTTTTTGTTTTTTTTTTTTTTGTTTTGTTTTTTTTTTCGATTTGTGCATACACCGCGAGCAGACCAGATCCCGCAAGCAGCGCCCGTTCACGAGCTTGACGCATGCGCCAGCCATCGCCCTCCTCAACCATTTTTGAGGGAAGAAGACGACCAGACGCACGTCGCGCGCCGCCGCAAGAAGAAGCTTTTTAGTGAGCGTGAGTGCTCCCGGTGTTTGCTACTTGCTACTTAGTGCTCTTGTATTCACATATTAGGGTTACAATCTAGTTCCAAATTGTTTGTAAGTATATTATATAATTACTATTGTTGTGATATGTTTGTAGTCTGCTTTATGATTTAATAAAATAAAAAATTAAATTATTCTATTGATATGAAAACTGCTAGTATTCCAGACAACAGGTACATTTAACACATCAGCCAATCGCTAAACTCTTAAGCTACTTCTTTAACTCGTAAGCACAGGATAAATAATACTACCGACGTAACGTACCAAATGGTATAGTGAGATTCAAAGTCAATGGCGGCTGTGTAGTCGGCACGAAGCTCTGCGCACCTGCACAGTAGCAAAAATTGGATGCGCGCGGGCGAGAGGTAAGCGGCGAGCGCACCGAGCTAGAGCCACTTTTCACAGCCGCCATTTAATTTGAATCACACTCTACCGTCCCGTTGGGTACAAAGTTTGAAAACTTTGGAAGACTCAATGCGTCACTTTTTATTATGAAGATTCATGGCCGAATATTCATAAAATACATTAGAAACATTTTAATGAGTATACTTTTAGAAAGTTCTATCATTATCAATTGAGTTTTTATAGCCTAAATTAAAGTAATTCAAGATGTTTCAAAGTTCTAAACATAGTTATATTGTACGTGTACCGATACCTACTACTACTATGTACGTATAATTATAGTACCGTTCTAGGACGGTACAGGAAACTAAAAAAATTACGCTTTGAACAAACGAACCTGTTTGAATATCGGCGGGGTTTTTACGTAACTTTTGCGAGCGGCGTAAATTTCGCAATCATTGCTGTCAAACATGACTTTGGCAGCGAAGTGACGTTTGACAGAAATCGATGAACTAAAAAGTGTAAAAAGGGAGTTTTGGCGGGAACGCGGAAGAGTTCGCGTCGTTGCATTGTATTATTTTTCAAAACTTTTGCTTTTTCCACTGTTAATGTTTAAAATTGGTGGCGTTTTACGCATTAAGTGCTGAATTACGAGCATGAGTGAGGGCAAGTGATATAATGTGGTGAAACGTGATTTTTCGTGTTGCTTCCAAAACTCCATAGAAGCTTCTAGTAAAGTTGCCACCACTTTGCTGGAGCATGACTTAGACTGGACTATGACTACCTGACTTAGACTGGACTATGACTATGACTAGGACATGACTTTGCGTGAAATATTTTAAACACGATGAAAATATAATACTTGACACTGGCTAAATACACTATGTGTGGAGCCAAAATATAAGAAAAAAAAAAGTGTAATAAGTTCATTCTTTTGTTTCCTTCTATTGCCGTTCTGTTGCTAGTGGCGCTAGTGTCTAAGGCACACCACTTTCAACACCACTGTACCTATAATTTTTTTTTTTTTAATTTCTATTTTTTTTTACTTCTTCTTTATTACTAGTCCTGTGTAATTTTGTATACTTGTTATTATTTGTGTGTTGAATAAATATTTGTTTCTTTCTTTCTTTCTTTCTATACGAGCAACCGGCGGCCATCTTGCGACCGATTGCTAAGTGTTCGCTGTCGCATTGGTAACTGCTGTCGCTTGGTAACTGCTATTGCTGTTGGGATTTTTACGTAATACTATTGCCTTGCTACTTTATTGACACAAGTTAAGCACCTACCTAATAAAAATAAAACAGACAAACATGTCTTTTTTTATATATTGTTTGCCGTTCTTTCAAGTTAATATTTACATAATATTAATTCTGCAATGCAATGCATTCACCCCAATATTTATGATCATGTTTTGAACGATCGTACCGCTCCCATTCTGTACCTGGCACACGATAATTTCCGAGTGTTCTCTTGCATAGTTCTGTAAATATAACAGCCAGCAGCCAGAGTAATACCTACTAGTGTGGGTATAAAGAGCCTGGAAAAGATTAGGAACTGATAGAATATGAGGAAGCACCCGTTCTATATTGCAACACTGCTCTGTATCCGCAACAGCATCTGGGCTGATCAGGGGCCTTACCACAAACTAATACAAACCCATCATGGTTCATGACAGTAATGCTTCAAGGTTACAATAATATTGTTCAAATTCGTACCATGAACTTTTAAAGTATTCCAGCGTGAGAACGAGACGTCTTTATTTTTAATAGCGTTATCACTGTCGCACGTCGGTGTTAACATGTTGTATATGAGTGAACGATTTAACGTGACGTCATCAAAACTGCTCTGCGTCAACAACATTACAGTATTCTTACTTTTATGTCATTTTTCAAAGTATGATTCGTGTAATAATGCTATAAGAGGTTGTGGTAGGCCCCCTGGTGGCTTAACAATAATGGTTCTGTAACTACTTATGATAATTACTCGTAGTCGGTGCTATACGGCTAACCAATTGTTACTAATAGGTGAATGAAACCGTGTACTTTATTCCAAGACATTCATTATTGTATTCTCATATTATTTTATAATCTTACTTATTAGAACGGTTTCGTAATCAATTCATTAAAAATAAAATCAATATTAATGCGCTCATCTAGTTTTCTTTGTCTACGTAGGATAGTAATAAATTCCCTGTGATAGCCGTGTTGACATAAACAAATGCATAACGTCTCGCACGAAGACAAGAATGTGACAGTATTTTCCTATTTCGAATTATATAGGACTATTCTTTTTACAAGCAACCTTTCAACTAGGAGTTTTGGCGGGAACGTGGAAAAGTTCACGTCGTTGCATTGTATTATTTCTCAAAATTGTGCTTTTTCCAGTGTTAATGTTTAAAATTGGTGGTGTTTTACGCATTAAGTGCTGAATTACGAGCATGAGTGTAGGCAAGTGATATAATGTGGTGGAACGTGATTTTTTGTGTTGCTTCCAAAATTCCATAGAAGCTTCTAGTAAAGTTGCCACCACTTTACTGGAGCATGGCTTAGACTGGACTATGACTTCCTGACTTAGACTGGACTATGACTATGAGCAGGACATGACTTTGCGTGAAATAATTTATAACACGATGAAATTATAATACTTGACACTGGCTAAATACACTATGCCGTGTGGAGCCAAAACATAAAAATAAAGGTTACACAATTATTATTTACTAAGATAAGTAAAACTTATTTAAAGTATTATAGAACATGCTCTTAGTTGTGGTGCCTACGAACTGGAAGACATAGCGTAGGCCTGCCCTCCACTTAAACCGACGCCCTGTGATAAACACCGCGGGGAGCTGATGGATGCAGGAAGCAAGCAGCCGCTCCAAGTAGCGCTCTGTGGGGGAGGCCTATGTTCAGCAGTGAACGTATTCAGGCAGGGTTGATGATGATGATGATGATGATGATAATGATGATGATGATCATCATGCATCATCAATCATCATAATAGGATAGTTATTGTTGTATTCAAATAAAGGTCTCTATTTTAAAATCTTGGTCGCGATAAAGATCAAAATTCAAGGGATGAAGTAATTATAACTCTTGAATAGTGCTTACAGCTCGTTCTAACACTTCAAACTACTGCATGCACTCTATTGTTCGTTAATTTCACCTTTGCTTATGCAAATTAGTCAGAACTACTTACTACTGCGTGTTTAAACGGTAAGGACTATAATAATTGTGTCAGTTCAGTGTCAGTTCAATGTTCAGAATTTTCAGTGGACCTGCTGGGAAATAATATGGACCTACTCAAACCTGCTTATGAGCACACTTGAGTTGCCCAGAGTTGAATACAATACATTACGATACGTGCGGTGCGGTGCGGTGCGTTGCGGTGCGTTGCGGTGCGTTGCGGTGCGTTGCGGTGTGTTGCGGTGCGGTTCGGTGCGGTGCAGTGCGGTGCGTTGCGGTGCGTTGCGGTGCGGTGCGGTGCGGTGCGGTGCGGTGAGGTGTGGTACGGTGCAGTGATGTGTTTTGTAGTAGATGAGTAGGGTTCCAATAGCTTTACTCGTGGTAGTAGTAGTAGTAGTAGTAGTAGTGGTAGTAGTAGTAGTAGTAGTAGTAGCATATCCATGTACGCGTTATTATAACCTTTATAAATACAAAAAAGGTTCAGATTGGTTACTGCATATTTCACGTACGAAATGACTGCGGTTCTCATTACAATAGGCATACGGGTCTATTCTGAATACGAGAAGAGAATTGTGCCATTTTCGGGTGGATGGCGTGTAAGATTTTATTCAACATGCATTATAATAGAAATCTTACATGGACTTGACAATAGAGACATCAAGTAGGCAGACATACCGTTTGTAAGACAACGGTGACCTATTTGGTGCAGTTTAAGATGCTTCCGATTTAAATTATTTCAACCTACACAAATAATATTATAAGAAGCAAAATAGTTGACCCCTGCTAGCAGTGCAATAGCAATGACACATATTTCGTGTAGATTAGATATAAGTACTAGTATAGTACCGGCTTGCGCGCGGGAGCTAGGCCGGCCCCCCACTAAGTGGACCGAGGATCTGGTGAAAGAAAGGAGCCGATGAATGCAGGGGGCGGGCAGCCGCTTGAGGTGGCGCTCTATGGGAGAGGCCTTTGTTCATCAGTGGACGTCTTCGGGCAGTATATGATAATGATGATGATGTCTAGTAGGTTTAATTATATGCAGATCATTTAGCGCTTCGCGAGTAGTTACTCCCAGTACTGACTACAGCTGCACCTTTCTAGTCAATGAAAAGTGACTACACACTAGATATGAGCGCTGATAGCGGCGGTGGCGCGCCGGCCCGGTGACCTTGGGATCATCTGTGCCACACACTTGCTTAAATAATTTGGGCTCTATGAGTCTGGCTATGGACCAGCAAGGGTCACCCCCAGGTACAGTGCAGGCCCAAAGCATGGACTTATCGAAAAGGGACAGCGGTGTCGATGGCGGATCAAGCCTATGGTTAGAGAAGTATATCGCAATATGGAAAGAGCAATTACTCATAGCCGCATTGAAGACGCTGACTGTAAGATGTCGATAGATCGAGAGGATTGAGAAGAATTTGACCACTATTACTGCCACCATCAGCATCAAGATTTTTACGGGTAGCCAGTCCCTTGATGACAGATTGAACTTCTTGACTCGGCTGAGCGAGCAGATAGACGTGGTCAGGCCATTGACATTGCCCGTGGCTTGCTTTCTCGCTCGTACTCATTGATACGAGCGAGAAAGCAAGTCGCGGGACGCTGCAACGGCGCGCCACGTGTTTTGCTCAGCGGCGGCGCGCCGATAGAAACTACGGCGACGGCGGCGCTCATATTATCTACTACACACTGGCGTAAGATCTAAACCGAACCACGTGGCCTACCGTGCGGCTTATGGCAGCATAGCGTTTGTCACGGTAGCCCCGGGCTACGTGTGGATGGGTGCGGGTTTGACTCCCGTTCATTATTCAAAATTTGTCCTTTAGACAAATAAAATCTGTAGATTACGCTAAGCAGGCGATACTGCCATAAAAAATAATAAATGATTAATTCACGCAAAATATCAGCAGCTCACTGCAAGCACTCTCTTATTCATGAAACAATTTAAATATTTGGTCGGATTCATATGTTTATGAATATGGTGCGCATAAACGGTTCACCACGCGAGGGCAGGTACAGTAAGAAATGTTCTAACATTTAAGGTTTATTTAGTGTCAAATCATTACATTCATATTAGAAAAGTTTCGTCAATTTTATTTATCTTGACTTAAAATAAATAGCAAAATTAATTAGGTACCTACATGATGAAAATTAAATAATTTTATTAACCGTGGGAATGTCGTGGCAAAATTATAGAAATATTTTAACGATTTACGAAAACACAACATAGGTAAGTAGTAAATTAATACGGCGTAAAGTCTTGTAAGAACAACTATTATACAATATATACAATTTTTTTCGTCCTTTTAAGGGTAAATAAATCCATCAATTTAATTAGAGCAAATCAAACCTGACCCTGTTTGGTTTGGTCTAATTAAATTCTACGTAAATATTTAAATGTGTAATTTTATTGATTTCATTCATAAATTACACTATTTGTTAATATTGAGTTTTTCCTAAGTATGCATGCTTCTAGGTACCTCAAGCAACAAAAAAGTTGAAGGCCGAGGCTGAACTCATAAATAACGACTAAAACTCGACGTGGTTTTAAAAAGTTTGTTGATTTGGATCATTATTATCGCATTGGAACGGAACTGGTCAACTGATGGAATAATAAATTATTTTACATTTTCACTGGAATTTTTACCGGAGTGGTAAAAGGCCAAATCCTGCCCATCGTTGCTTTGGTCGGAGCGTAGGGGTGACACGGAACTTTCATAATATGAAAAGTTCTATTCACATGCAGAATATGGAATTGTTTCGTGATTGTATTGTATCTGCTGCTCACATGGGAATCTGATGCATAATCTACTTAGGCCTTCGTTCTCTATATCCGAGTAATGTTCCGAGTTGACTAGCCACCACGTAATGTCACTTGTAACTGCAGTAACGAATTTCAGAATGTCCGAGTAGCGCTAGCAGACCCGTAAACCAGGCTGCTACTTACAGGACACATCAGCTGCCGATTAGTACGGTTAACCGACGGCTATAGCAAAACTTGTTGCAAGCTCGCATGTGTTTGTAATTTATTATTATAGTTTGCATGCCACAAGTACTGAGATCTACGGAACTGTAAACTACCAACCCTGTTGATTACGCTACTGCTATAAAAACATCGACTATTCCTGTTTCTATTTCGAGATCAGATACTTATGAATATAGAAATCATTGTATTTAATTACTAAAACAGTCTGCTCATAACCGTGGGAAGACGATGGATACTGGAGGCTAGCAGCCGCTCAAAGTGGTGCTCTTTGGAGGAGGCCTATGTTCAGCAGTGGACGTCTTCAGGCTGATGATTATGATGACGATGACTACTAAAAGAGTTTTTGTTTAATTATAATATGTTAAATACTTATATAATATTATGATATTTTTGTTTTGTGTTGTTTTAATTTTTATTATTGCGTCAAGATAAAACCATATTTCAGGTACCTATAGGTATTAAGTACTTATTATATTTCCCGTTGAACTAAACAATGTAATCTAAATTCGTATTACATTCCTCATTACATTAATTTATTTAGTTGATACCCCTTTTTGTAAAGGTAACTCCTTACTTACTGTTTTTAAGTAGGTAAAATACTCTTTGCAGGGCACCTACCGCACCGCAGCATATAGCTGGCACGTAGAAATGTCAAAAAAAAATAAAAAACGAACCTAAAATGACGTCACTGACAGCAGTTGGAGTGACTATTGAATGAACATAATGAACAATTGACGTTGCTACAGTTCATCCTAAATTTTTACTCACTGAGTAGCTGATCCAAACTCTGTTTTCGTTCGTGAAACTGAAAAGAACTACTCGACGCCTTTACGTCCCGATCAGTATTACTCACTGGCCAGCAAACTCGGAACTTTACTCGGATATAGAGAACGAAGGCCTTATTCTTGTAGCTAACAGAACGATTAGCTACATTTTGAAGGCTTTGAGTGAGGAGTTATTTCTCTTGGACGCACTTAATAGAAGTAAGTACTTAGAGAGATAAAAGTGAGCTTAGAAGCTGTCTTACTTACTTATTGTCTAATACAGACGGGCATTAAGGCATGTATATATATATTCGTGGGTCATTTATCTTGCTCGCACACTGTGACATTTTTGAAGGTATAACATTAATCCATAGAAAACCCTAAAACACAACATCACAAAGGCTCAACCAAAAAAATTAAAAACAGCCAGAACAAAAAAAAAAACAAATCTATTTTTACGTAACCTTCAAAAATGATACAATGCACGAGCGAGATACTTCACAAATATACGAGCCTTAACAAACTGTCACTATGTAAACGTCCTCCTCTTAATTTAGGACGTCAAGTTCTAATTAAGGCGTTCTTGAGTATGTCTTAATATTATTAAAAGAACTTGAAAATACGTCGCTCACAATAAAATTGATATCAGCGGAATACACTATACTAGATGTTATTAAATTTACACTCTTAACTATGTTAGCTATGAACGGGTACCTGTTAAGGAAAACCAGTATTAGGCTACAAAAGTGACGTCATTGTGGTTTTGTCATTAGGTAAACAAAGTGGAATAAGTACCTACTTATCTACCTAAATTCAAATGGGTCAACATAATAAAAAAATAGTATCAACAACCTTGCTTAACTAATTTATTTTTATAAATAACATTTATACAAGACTATCAAAATCTAACCATTATTATTATAAAGTTATTGTTGTTTTGTACACTAATACCTACTTGCAACATAGTGTATAAATATTATGGTGTTATTAAAACTAGTTCGTTGGTTTCTGAAACAAAGAAAATTAATATTAATTCATCATTTATTCGTAAAAGTATAGTTTCGAATGGATAGAGTTCTTTGAACCGACTTAAAAAAAGGAGCGAGTTCTCAATTCAAAATTTATGTGGAGTCGCCTTAATTGCCGTCGCAAATAATTTGTGATGTGGAATCTCGTAAAAAGTATATCTCAAAAAAATGAAAAGAGAAAAAAAAGAAAGTAAAGACAAGAAAGAGAGAAAAGTAGAAGTAAAGAGTATCTCAATAAAGAATTTATTTATCAATCTATGTTTTTATTGCATTTTACTTACATTGCATTGGTTCCTAGGCACGCAGACTCCTTCATCATTCCTGAATGTATCATCTTTGCACTCGCAAGCCGGGTTGTAGCAATCAGGCGTCACAGAGGGGCAAGGCGGGTATTCTTTAAGATCTTTGCAAGTTTTGTAGCAATGTATTTGTGAGCATGTGTAGTATTGCTCATCGGCAGGGCAGGCTGTAAACAACATAAAATTTTACTAATGGTTCAAATAGGTACCACTAATAAGAGAAGCGAAGACCCCCCTCTTGTCTATGGAAATAGTGCCAATGCTTTTAGTTTTTTTTATAATTATGTTGTCTAACCAGTAAAAGGAAAAGCTATGCTTGTACGTCTTTCTTTTTTAATTATTTACAATATCTTTAACCACCTGGGCCATTATTCCGTATCGATTCCTTACTTCGAAACCACGCGAGTTCCTTGTCTTACATAAGAAATCTGCAAAACTGTATTCGCTATGAAACGAAAACAACACCGCGCGAAATGAATTTGGAATTGGCGCGATTTGAACTGTCAAAAATCGTAGGTTTTACCGAGACGCGTTCCGAAACATCAACACATCAAAAGATTTGACCACTTATGTCAATATATTTTATTCAAAATAAAGATAACTTTAATGTAAAGTGAAGGTATATCTGACACTGTGACACGATTTGAACAAGACACGATAACGACGTGGTTTCGTATCGTGTGGAATCTGTGTTTCCATAGAGAATAACCGCCCTGGAGTTAGTAGGTTTTTGGTAGGTTGGGTTTAGGTAGTTTTTGGCGTCAACATTATGATGAGAACAAGTAAGTAGTAACGAGCATACGAAACATATTTTCAAAAAAATCAAGACACAGAAGCATAGACTATAATATATCCAAACGATTGACTCTAAAATCAATAGTTTCTGTTAAGTTTTAGAGGGTTAAAACTGAAAACCGTTGCCGCTCGAAACGCTAAAATGTAGGTGAATTCACTTCATGGGCTCTATTGTCTCTATTTACACGTAAAAAGCAGGGCAACGACAATAGCAATTTTCTAATACCAGGACAGTTCTAATAATAAACATTGTGTAGCGGTAGTTATTTCGTGTGTTGTCTTTTACTATTGAATTCGAAATGGGCAAAGGTGAAACACGAACAAACAGTGAGTAATCTATTTCACTTTTATTTAGTGGTCATTATAGCGCTAGCGGGGGTTTGTGTTTTATAATATATAATATGTGTGTGGACATTACACACAGCGCCATCTAGCCCCAAACTAAGCATAGCTTGTACTATGGGAACCAGATAGCTGATACAATACTTAGATACTTTTTTTTTTGTAAATACATACATAATAATAATAACGCCCAACAGTCACATACATAGATCCTGGACCCTAACTAGGATTCCCTGTATCTAGGGACCATGGTCCTACAACACCCAGACACAGAACAAGTATTTGCGCTTTTTTTTTTCGGGGACAAATACTTGTCCACCTCCGGGTTATGAGGCGACCTGCTCAACCACCACGCCACGGAGGCTGTCAAAAACATAGAATACAATATAACACCCAGACGCAGAACAAACATCTATGTTCATCACACAAATGTTTGTCCTGGGTAGGAATCGAACCCACAGCCGTCAGTTCAGAAGGCAGGGCTACTACCAACCAACTGAGCTAACGGGCCCGTCAGCCCGTTTTGTTTTTCTTAATCTTTGAAATAAGTCAAGAGAAAACACTGAGTAGCAATCACACTTATGCAGTATTTATTCTTACCGAAGTACCTATTTATGTAAGCTGTGATGCCTCACATCATTGAAGTCTGTCTGCACACCGCAGAGACTATTAACTCATCTGCATAAATATAACTGCATTATTATGATTTTTAGTCAAGTTAAACTTACAGAACGCTGGTTCATCGTCTTTATCAAAAATCTTTGGATGGGAAAGAACACCTGTCGCCATAACAACAAGCACAAGGATCACAACTGTTGACGTCATAGTTTAGGTAGTTATAGTAATATAATAATATCTGTTCGTAACGATGTTACTTCTACGATGATGTACGCTTTAATGAGAATCTCTACAACCAGCTGCTTTATATAAACTAGTTTGACAAGGTGTATTGAAAACCAGTATGAGTATAGGAAAATTAATATTTATATTGTTAACGAAGTTATTTTTTTCTAAAGAATCCATTAAGTTTTGTTGCTGGTTGAACGATTATGATTTATTCCAACCACTACCTATTATAAAATAGTGGTGATTCCGTCGGAGAACTATCGAGACATCTACCTATGTACTAATCTAGTGTAGGTATCTGTTTTATTGTTTTTGTGTAGATTTAACTTAAACAGCTCATGCAAGCGACTAGCTCGTCACGTTATTCATTTCGCTCAAAAATCTTTATAACTGGATGTAGCTTCGCACATAATGTGCCCATACTTTGGAGATCAATATAGATCCAATAAATATCAATAAATCATTTATATATTTAGTCCCAGAAAAATAAAAGTTCTCGCGGAAAAAACTCGAAATTGGGCTCTTACTAAACTCTCAAATCAGATACAGAAAATCGTAGGCGCACGACCAGATCGTGACGTCATTTGTTTACTTAAAAATGTGATCGTTGGGCGTTATTTATGTATTTGTTAATAATACTTTTTCAACAAAATAATTTTTTTTCAAGCCACCAATCAATTCATTTTCGTTTTTACTGATAAAAGCTCTACACACTCTCACCGTTTTCGTAAAGCTACTTTAATTTGGTCACAGTTTTATTAATCCACGAACAAACCACGTCCCAAAAGAGCTTTCAAACAAACGGGTGCCCGAATCGCTTCACTATATTTACGGAAACATTAGGAAACGCAAATACAGTATGGGGGATAGTAAACATAGCTGTGCAACTTTAGTAAAAAGTTTGCCAAACAAGTATTGTGTGACAGAGTGCCGCAAACATTGGTTATATTAAATGGTGCAGTTCACTGAATACGGTTTGTTGAGTTTGGTTCACCGATTAATCGCATAGCGTATTTGAATTCAATTAATTGGAACGTTTAGTGCGTTTACTATCAAGCGGAAAATTTAAAATTATCACAGTTTCATATTAGACAATGAGAAAGTTTCTCGAGTAGCCAAGCGACCACGAACCGGAAAATGCGAGAGCATTTTCAGTGACAAGAAAATCGCAGACGCAGCCGGTCAATTTAGACCAAAAAAAGAGAGTGAAGTTACATAAAGTCCCAACAAGCTGAATTTCAGTGAAATTGTTCAAAATATAATTATAAACAATGTCTAGAAGTTCCCCATCATTCCCCTGTAAGGAAAAAATTTTATTCAAGGTCAAAGGTAAAAAAATGAGTTTTTCGCGATTTTCAGCAAAACGGTAAGTTTTATCATAAAAGTACCTCAGACAAAAATTGTAGATCATAAAATTATCTATAAAAAATGTATCAATACTTTTTTTCTTACGAGCCACCGTTTCTGAGATATAACGATTCAAAAAGTTATAAAAGTTGTTGTCTTCATAATATGCATGAGTACGCCACGTATACATATACATCTAGAGTTGTTATATTTTATATAATATATATATATAGATATCCCCATGGGCACTTTGTTGATCAGACGTGCCATATAGGTAGTAATTTGTTGATCCGATTTCACTTGTTGATCCGGGTGGTATTTGTTGATCCAATACCGCATCACCGTCAGTACGTGGCTCCGATTGGAGCCACAAATGCCATCGACAGTAATAATAATAATTACGTGTTTTTTTATACAAATCCACCTTTTTTGCGTTTGAGCACTAGTTGATCCGATTCAAATGAGCCAATCAGAGCCCAAAAATTGTCACGAGCTCAGCAATTGGTTGCTGGCGCCCTTGGCAGGTATTATATTATTCAAGTACAATTTGTACATGAGGTTTAAAGACGGAGCTAAACTCTGCATTGTTTCTGCGGTTAGTGAACAGTTGTTGCGCCAATTTTTACCAGTACCTATTATTTACCTATGATTATTATCAGAGTGACTGCTAGTGACGGTAAGTGTATTTTGATATTTTACCATCAACAACAATAGGTTCTAGTAATAAAACTTTTTTTAATATGCATACAATCTGTTAAAATTCATTAAGGTACTTCACCAAACATTTACATTATTTCCATTTTGTTTCTTTACTGATTTTTATAATAATATACATTTCCAGCAGTACTACATGAACGCGGATCCATCGCTCTGAATTTTCAAAATTTTATTGTAATAAGTACATGCGATACATCGCTATTGACGCAATTTACTTGCATCCAAAATGAAGATGAAGAAGAAGCAGGAGAAGAAGAACAAGAAGAAGATCAAGAAGAAGAACAAGAATTTGAAACTTACGAATAAGACGAATAAACTTCAACACTTTTTTTTAATTTACATCGCTTTTATCTTTCCCAATCTTTGAAAATTTCCGTTATTATGCAATAGTTTTACATTAAACAGGATCACAACTGACCCGTGGAGTAGGCCTACTGGGGAAACCACGTTAAAAAAACGCGCTAAGCACACTACCTTATAGGTGGCGTGGAAACGTGTGCATATTATGAAGACAACAACTTTTATAACTTTTTGAATCGTTATATCTCAGAAACGGTGGCTCGTAAGAAAAAAAGTATTGATACATTTTTTATAGATAATTTTATGGTCTACAATTTTTGTCTGAGGTACTTTTATGATAAAACTTACTGTTTTGCTGAAAATCCCGAAAAACTAATTTTTTTGACCTTTAACCTTGAATTATTCCTTACAGGGGAATGATGGGGAACTTCTAGACATTGTTTATAATTATGTTTTGAACAATTTCACAGAAATTCAGCTTGTTGGGACTATATGTAACTTCGAATGTCTAAATTGACCGGACTATAATGACTAAGCCCCCTTTATAATTACATCAAAAATGGTATATTTAGTACTTATTTGCGTACATTGGCATTGATATCGTTATACGATATCAACAGGTATTATACACAATAATATAGACGTAGAAAAGTCTATTCAGTTCAATAGTCGATTTATTTCCGACAGGAGGTGTTGTATGCAATAAAAAGCCGTACATAACGTACATTGTACGGAAATTTCCAATAACCCTGTATAAACGCTCGTAAATCTCGTAAATTGAGACCACTTTAGACAATTCCTTCCACATCTGCATCGTTGACACCAAATTGAACTTACACATTCGAATCACCTCCAGATGTATGAACATAAGTCATAACCGTAACATCGAATACGATATTTTGATAGCACTTTTATCGGTTTTTCTTTATGTGACAGTAATAAAATGAACGCGCGGCGTGAAAAAGTTGCAATCTCTCGGCTGCGAGGCAGTAATGTCGAAATCTTGGCTATCACTTGGCAATTTCTAGGGAGAAATCCATTAGTGTTATGATGTTACTGCGAGGCAGGAATAGAGTCAAACTAGAAGTGTCTGTCTGTACCTGTCTACCACTATACTAAAGTACATCATCATCATCATCATCAACAACAGCCTGAAGACGTCCACTGCTGAACATAGGCTTTCCCCAGAGAGCGCCGCTTTGAGCAGCTGCTCGCCTCCTGCATCCATCGGCTCCCTGTGGTTTTCACCAGATAGTCGGTGCACCTGGTGGGGGGCTGGCACTGTCCGATGTGGCCTTCTCATTGCCATTTCAACTTGCTAATAAGCTATATCGGTCACTTTAGTCCCCCTCGGATCTCCACATTGCGGATCTTATCTCGCAGGGAAACACCGAGCAGGGCTCTTTCCATTTCACGTTATTGTTGCACCTACCTTTTTTGAATTGTGGTCTATAGAATTCTAGTCCCAATTCGAAAACTGACAACCGCTTGTGCTAACCTTTCAACGTCAAAATAATAATTTGAATTCTCTTCCAGCAAACCTAAGCATCGACACGCATATGGTAGTACAATATTTTTCGCCCCCGTGGACACATTAAGAGGAAAATCATTTCGCTAATGGACCAGTTGTTTGTACGTGTGTCCACGAAAAAATCTCGCGAAACAATATCCTAGGGGAGTTCTTTGTTGTCTCTTTTAGGTGTTAACTTGTGAAATATGACCGTTATTATTTTAATGACGGGAGTTTCTGTCATTTGTGAAAAGGTCTATAAAGATCGTGTTTTTGGGTCGTTCCGTGACCTGTGTTGTTATTATTCGAGAGTATAATAGTTTGGTGAAGGCTTCCAAGATATACTTACTTTTTATTATGAGATTAAAGGCGCTCTGCGGTTTTCTACTCAATTTTCCGGGACAAACAGTTCTCTGTTGATCTCTATAAGATAAAGAATTAGTACTTACACACAATGTGATAAAAATTGGTTCAAACTTTGTTGCACACTAATACTTGTTGATTGTTCCCCTTGAACTCCATCGTAATGAAACATCTGTCTTTATTTTGTAGGCTTCAATTGAGGGATTGTGTAAAGGAACGACTCATGTCTTTCTTTCACACAATCTTCTTTGTTTGTGCGCTATGTCTTCAGCCACACCATTACTTTGCCATCAGACGAGTTGGTTGCCACACGGTGGCCTACCCTAATAGCACTATCCTACCAACAAACAAACAACGTTTCACTTTTTTATTTAGATAGGTTAGCGTTGGCCCATCTTTTCTAATTTTTTGTGTTGAATAATAAATATTATGAAATAATTATCATTAGTAGTAATTTAGGAGTAGGTAATAATTATTATATTTTTTTATATATTTTTTTCTACCACAATACACACTAATAACATTTCCATAAGTATAAAACGACATTATAGGTGGTAAAACGTTTCGACAGGTAGGTATAATGTTCTCTACCGAAACTCTCAACGCTCTCTAATTTCTAAATTATGGCAACCTTGCCTCTAAATTAGTGGTGCCTACCCCTATAAACTAACTAAAGTGTGAGTTGCACTAAAATACGATGTACTAAAGTTTGGCTTACTTACCTTCCTAATTCTGCAGACTTTGAAGTTAAAACAAGATTAAACAAGTGAGTCGTGACCAAAGTTTGTTGTTAGCGGCTTATTTACATTCTACATTCTATCGGGAAAGTAGTACTTATACTTACTCTAAACTTGAGAATCTCTGAATCAGTAATAGGAAAAATAACGGCTTTGGTTCAATCTTACATCTATCACACGTCACATCGCATCACATCGCATAGCATTGCGTCACATCGCATCGCATCGCAAACATCACATCCAACCATCAATACCTTTTTCATTCATCTTATAAAATAAAACAAACAACAATAATTACAACGTTTAGTTCTTTATTTAAAAAAAAATGCACTCAAAATAAAGCAACTTTATAGTTAAATCCATTCAAGATAAGATACAAGGTTGTACATCCAAATAATAGCTGTTAAGTACATAAAAAAGCTTTGCAAACCTAAAACTCAATCTTGGGTCAAAGCAGCCGAGATATTTCTAATTATCAAAGGTAGCATTTATATAAATATTTGGACGAAATGGGTGCGTCAGAGCTGTCCTAAATCTACATTATTAAAGTCGGAATGACGTTTATTTTCACTTATAATTTAAAAACGAGATACAGCACGTTCAAGGTTTATGCGGTACAAGTTCTATGTTTATCGTTAAAATACAGTATTAGAAGTGTCTTCAATGTGGCAACATTTTACTAAAAATTAAGTGAGCTGGAAAGGTCCATCGTCTAACATTAAGAAACTTTTTAATAGAAGATGAAAATAGTGGCTTAAACTTTGCGCTTCGGTAAAATCCTGAGCTCTATTTTATAAGACTAAAAAGTGTTCATTAGTGATAGTCGGTGAAGGCGTTGTATGTTTTTTTCAACAGTCTTGATTAATATTTATGATTTTTATAGCAGTATCGCCTGCTCAGCGTAATCTACAGATTAATTTGTAAAGGAAAACCCCAACCCCATAAGTTGGTTGTATAAGGTGAAGGAAAAATTCGGACATGAGACCACTTGTCACGGTAGCTTAAGTAAAGCATATCCCGATTTGAGGGATGGATGGAAGCGGGTTCAATCCCCGCTCGTGATTCTAATTTTTCCTTTACAAGTCCTGATTAAGTTGAAAGTTACATAATTATGTAATTATTCAAGGTCAAGGATTGATATTAATAATAATAGCCATAATAGTGCACCTATACAACATAATATTATTATTTAAGCTAGAATTAGCTTTCTTCATAGAAAATTAACGCATTTTAGCTTACAGTTGGTATGCCTAAAATTGATATAACCAATCGTTCGTAGTGCCCATCCGATGATGATGTAAAGGTTGGTAGATACCAAAAGCATTAGTCCGTTCAAAAAAAACATTTGCAATCGGTAATAAGTTGAGCATCAAAGAAAATAGTCGATTCACTCAAATTGCCAATCTCCTTGGGTCATTCAACGGGTCATTTTACATAGATGAGAATCAGCGAAATACTTAAGTACCCACTTTTGTTTCCATAGCTGAAGTAGACTGCATATGTAAGGCTATACATGTGCTGCTGCACTGCGCTGCTGTTGTAAACTTGCTACATAGCAAATAATATTTTTTGCGCTGTGGCTCTGTTACTTGCAGTATTCTCGTTTTAGTTTCCATACTAAAATATCGATATCAATTAAGCTCGTTAAGCCGTTTTAATAATTATCTCAAGTTACGTTCACTAGCGCAATTTAAAATGGTTTCGCAATTAAAATCTGACTCAGCGCTTCCTAATAAGAAACTTGGTCAACAAACGCAAAGTTTTAATAATCTGCAACGACAGGACTTTTCTATAGTACCTAACTATTAGTGCAACCTCGGTTTATGCACACTTTCTTGCTAAGATGTGAAATGAGCTTTACACCCGGTCTTTTTCTAGAGCTACAACATGCTTTTTAAAAGGAAGTTTAAAAGAGCATTATCACAGGGTGAGCAAATGCATTAGTGACACATGTGCTACCAGGTGTAGATAATGTGAGATGTGAGATGTGTGTGTGTGGATTTGTTAGCTACGGTGACTCTTTTCTCTTCTGTTTGTTTACTGCCAATAGAATAAACAACCAAGACTTAACTTTGTGTCGTCACCTTTCTGACTGGAGTAAGTATTTTTATTCTGAATATTTCCCTATTAGCCTATTAGACCTCACCTGGGTAAATTTTACCTGACCCCTATAAAGGCTTCTGTCATCCAAATGCTGGAAACCATTTGGCACATTCGTAGCAATAACCTTTTTATAGGGGGAAAATGCAAGATCATCTTACACAGGCTATAAGAACAACGTCTGCCCTAATAGCTGCTCCTGTCATTCTCTCGCCTTACCCTCTTCTATTATCAATCTATCCAATTTAACCCCCCTCTTTTCCTAATAATACTGACCTAGTATGTCCCCGAAGAAAAAGTTCGCCAAAAACTTTTATATGTTGAGATGTGTATTATGCTCCAAAATGCAAACAAGATCCAACATAACAAAATTATAATTTCGCTATTCCATTTCAACAGTAACGAAGCTCTTGCATTTTAAAATACGCATTAACCCAGCAATGAACGCGCAAAATGGGTTGCAGTACAAAACGAGGTTGTTCCTTATAATCTGCTTGCACTCAACGCTGCCACAATTATACCGGTAATTGCCTCGTTAAACCTCCACAGAATTTTGAGCTGCGTTTTTAATGATACTAGAAAATTTAATTTAACTTATTCGTAATTTGATGTTGTCAACGGTTAAGGTAGAAGTTCATAGTATAGTCAACGATTTTATCTGGGCCATTATTCCGTATCGATTCCTTACTTCAAAACCACACGAATTCCTTGTCTTACATAAGAAATCCGCGATACTGTATTCTCTATGAAACGAAAACAAAACCGCGCGAAATGAATTTGGAATTGGCGCGATTTGCACTGTCAAAAATCGTATGTTTTACCGAGACGCGTTCCGAAACATCAACACATCAAAAGGTATGACCACTTATGTCAATATATTTTATACAAAATAAAGATAACTTTAATGTAAAGTGAATGTATATCTGACGCAGTTCAAATCCCGCTAATTCCAAATTCATTTCGCGCGGTTTTGTTTTCGTTTCATAGAGAATACAGTTTTGCAGATTTCTTATGTAAGACAAGGAATTCGCGTGGTTTCGAAGTAATAAAAGTAAAGAATCGATACAGAATAATGGCCCTGATGAAATGGGTAACTATGGTTGTAATTGCTATATATTACTTGACTTATTCATTTACTTCTCGTATCGCAGATCAATTACGACACTTTTAGATGATTTGGTGGGCCATCGTAGTTGATTAGTAAAAAATCGCATTATGTAGCGTTCCTACGTTTTATAATTTGAGTAATATTCTAACCCCCATATTCTAAGTCGTTACCACGAGATTACTCCACTCGACTCAACCTCTAATTAACCTCATTTTTGTGTTTTGGTATTTTTAGTTGACAATATATAATCAACTTGACATTTCTGCGTCAATTTTTCTTAAACGAGAGAAGCGAAGCAACTGTCAAACCAAGGTACGTCGCGATGTATTTTGAGTTTCCCTAACAGTTAAGTAGAAGTCAAGTGAAGGATTTTTGGTGAAACGTTTTAGAATACGGGGGTAAGACTCAACACTTCAACTACATTTCTAATTTTATTGATTACGATAGATTCCGGCTTTTGGATCGTTCTAAAGGTAGCAGAACCAACTGTTAATTTATTTTCTGGTCTAATTCACTGTTTCTGCATTAAAAGGTATCGTAACCAATTATAATTTATTCCGAGTTTATAAGCTTATCTAAATATTATCTGATGCGCGCTATTCATTACAACCATAATCTTCATTGAAATGAACTTTTATAGCAGTAACACTGGCGTCATTGGTTTCATTTCTGTTCATGTATTTTTCGTTATTACAAATAACTATCGCTTTAATAAGAACATCGGAAACCGATTTAAAAAGCTACAGAATTGAGTTTTCTCAAAGTCGCAACAAGACAATGTGGCCTTTCATTTTGATTGAGGGGGAACAATGTAAACAAGAAAATGTAGCGGTTGATGGAAGATAAACTGAATGTATGGCTGTTGAGATGGAGGCAGTTTAGGAAGATCCTGCCTCGAAACAATTTATTATGGTGTGTATGTTTTCCTCAAAGTTGGGAAAATTGATGCATAATATATACCCAACTTTATATGTTAATAAAGTTTCAAGTGACATTGCAACTGCTCCTACAGTTAACAGTAGGCTGTTTTGCTTAACATTGGGTGAACGACTAGCATACAAAAAAATATATATTTCTAAATCCGGCCCGCAAAATGTAAAGTTTATAAACTATACTTTTTCAGATGATAAGTTCAGCATTTTCCAAAAATTATAACAAATCGCAGCAAAACCCCACATGAACCGTCATGGAAAATAAAGAGGAAAATCCATTTTTAAGAGGATCGAAGAGGATTACCAACTGTTCAGATTTGTTCGGACATGTCCGGCTTTTTTGTCTTCTGTCCGGGGCTTTTCTTTTGTGGGCCCGTTCCAGTAGCAGCTAAGAAAGCCAAGAACGCCAAAAACACAGAGCAAAAAAAAAACGCTTGCCCGCGAAGCGTCATTTGTTTCATAGCTCTGTGGCCAAAAACAATCACATTCAAACTGTCAAATACTCCATAGTGTCACTTTTATTGCTAATGGAACTACTTTTGTGATCGAAAACAATTAATAAAACAAAAATAACACTCACCTGGAACGCACCACATATAAATAGCGAAATATAACTTAACGTCAGACGAAATGTGTTCAAAATTAAATGTGAACTTATTTATGTTAATAAAAAAGAAAATCGCTAGTCTGGGCAGTAGGTAGTATAGCAAGTTTCGACATTCACATTACTTTTTTTTTTTTTTTATCAACGATAGGCTTACATTTGACCACGGTCTCACCTGATGGCGGTCGACGATGGAGCATGCTTGCCTAGAAAATACCGGTTCACTCTGGCCTTAAAAACTCCCAGATTATATTTGTCAGGAAACAATGACGCTGGTAAGGTGTTCCATTCCTTAGCTGTCCGAATGATAAACGAGGAATCAAAACTCTTTGTACGTAGTCTAGGAATCTCTACCATATACGGATGCCGTGTTTCCGTGCGTCTAGTTGTACGATGGTAAAAATGGGATGGGGGAATTACGTTGTGCAATTCCGTCGCAGACTCTCCGAAGTGCAGCTTGTAAAAAACCAATAGGCTGGCAACCTTACGCCGGTGTTCAAGACTTTGGAGTTTAGCCTTTACAAGTTTATTGTCGCCAATGAGCTTTATAGCCCGTTTTTGTATTGAGTCGAGGGCATCAAGCTGATACTTAGTCGAACCATCCCAGAGATGGCTGCAGTATTCCACACATGACTGGACTTGTGCCTGGTATAGATCTAAGATCTGTCCTGATGTGAAATACTGTCTAACTTAAATACAAATCACTCGAACCATTTTTTTTAATAATATCGTGGTGATATAAAATATATCATGCGTTCAAAATCTTATTTTTGCTTTAAATTCTCATAAAAAAATTACCGAATTTTTGTCTGGTCTTTTTGAATAAAATGGAGACCCTAATAGTGAGGCAATCCGACATCGGTCGAAAGGATGGAAACAAATAAAAACATTGTGAGGTGCAAGGCAAAGCCTCCACACGTCTTCTTTGAGGCTTTGTGAACTATTGCAAGATTTATACAACGAAGAAGACACTTTGAATTCAAGCAAATTGAATTCGGTTGCCTTCTTTCGAATTTATTATACTACATTTTATTCGGCTTAAGTTCAATTTTCAGTCCGTGGTTTTGTGGTCACAAAACACAGTACCTAATCCTACTTACTTAGTGTTAACAATAACAACAATGACGATGCCAATTCACTATGGTATAGGTAGCGTAAAATCGGAATAATGTTAATAGGTAATAGCATGGTAATAGTAGGTGTAGAGGTACTGAATGAAAAAAAAAATAGCATAGAGCTCTCACTGTTGATTGTGCCTTTTCATATTCTTCAATAGGTACGTTGTTTTTCAGCTTTGGCCTTACACACCTTAGGTACTCCTTACCCTGGTCAATCCCGGTTGTTCCCACAACACTATAATCCCAGATAATATAATACCTACAGTACAGATGCCTCATCCCATACAACGGAATAACGCGGGCTATTATACGAATTATATTATTTCTGCATAACGCAAGATTATCAAGCGACATTTATTGCGTGTTGGCGAAGTATTGGGTTCTAGAGCCGATTACTACAGTTTTTTCAAGTTCGGGCCTTTTTTCGTTTGTACCTGATGGGACCCAATGCTATAATTATATTCAGCTATACTCAAATAAATATTTAATCTCAAAAAAGCAGCAGACTTATCTACCACAGATTAGTATTAGGTAGTATACGTGCAAGTCTACAGTTTACATCTCAAGTACATTGTAATTTCATCCTATAATTGATTAGGTAATAATTACGTCATAGTCTCCGAACTTGGAACTCAAAACAAGGTAAAATCCATTTTGTGATTCACTAAAGGTAGAAGGAAAAAGTTTGATTATATGAGTAAGTTGCTAAATTGTTAGTTACCGGCTATACTATTGCAATAAAGGACGTCGATATAAATTGTTCTGTGGATTTTTTATAATGCATAAAGTTCCTGTGATTGTGATTGTTAGTTCTTTCTATGTTTTGGTCATACATAGTTCAGGTAGGAAGTTATTGATACTATTATTTACAAAAAAAAAACCGATCAAACTGTATTTTTATAGTAACTGGAATAAATATATCTTGTTGTATGGGATGATCATGGAAAATCCATACAGTGTTTCTATTCGTTGCAATCAAGTAACGTGATCGCATGCCAAGATTAACACTGGAATTCATAGTCAAGATGGGGGCTCCTCTAGGGGATCATTCAGGCGCAGTGTGGCGAAGTCTAGTTTTATGCATTTTTTAAACAAAACTAAGTAGCCTTCAATCTGACAATTCTGACATTGTCAAAGGCAGGATGGTATGAAAGTGAAAGAAGAATGATTCAACATTCAACCTCTATGTTAAAGTCGAATGTTAGATTGTGGGGGTTTGTTCTCCCTTTGTTTATGAATACCACTGTAAGTTGCCTAGGTCTATATGAGAAGTAAGGTCTTGCATAGCATTGCAGTCTGCGTATATATAGGTACATTAATAACCCACCTTTTTGCAGTAGTCGGATAAAAAAGTGCGCATAAGCTAATTACCTGGTCACAGATTTTATAATAGTCTACTAATCTGGCATTCCACTGACCTACATTACCTATGTCTAACAGAAGGGTGGATACCACAAACTGAAAACTCGTTCGAACTCTTGTTGGAAATTGACAGCTGCTCTGTTGTGGTTAGGTCTAGGTATAGATTACTCACGTACCTACCTATGTCTGTGATATAGACTCATAAAAAGCGAAATGGGGTAAAGGTTAGATCAAGGTTAGATCCTTGTCACTGTCGCCAAAACGAAAGGGACAAATCAAAGAAAGTCAAAAGGACAAAATAATTATGTGCTCAGACCTAGAATATTTTAGTTGTAATGCTAGGTCTATGTCTCCGACGCAGTAAAATCTAATTTGGGTCTTGATGTGTGGGACGGGACTAATTATTGTTCTCGTAGTTCTAAAGGTATGCCAATAATCGTAGGAAGCCTGTATTTTAACTACAGGCTTTGTTTCGTCGTCAGACTAACACATTTCTACTGCTGGGACATCGACCTTTGTTTTACGGGGAGAGTCGGTAGTCCACAATCCACCATGCCAGCCCAATAAGGTTTGGTGAGGGACAAAATGTTCTTGAATTTTTTAATTCTTGAACATGCCTGTTTTCTCACCATATTGCCCTTCACCGTAAGAGCAAGTGCACACTCCGCACACAACTGTAAAAATCATTGGAGCAAAGATTCGAACCAGGATGCATCGGTTTTAAAGACACAAGGGCTACTGCTGTGTCACATTCACTCATTTTCCCACATGCACTCGTTTAGTTTCACCACTCACTCAGTACCGACACTCACTCATTTCAAACACTCACTAAATTTCCACATTCACTTACTTCCCACACTCACGTACTTTCCACACTTACTCATTTCCCACACTTACTCATTCTCAATGTGTTATTCATTTTAGTTGTAAAGCGATCGGCAGCAAGCTGCAGTGAAAACGAAATGTTCGTTGAATGCGCCTACTGTGGCCCGAAAACTTGTGATGACCTCGGCTATCCCATACCATGCTGGAGCGCTACCGGGGCATGCAAGCCGGAATGCGTGTGCATAGATGGACTGGTCAGGGATGCAAATGGAAAATGTATTCCTAAGGCTGAATGTCGTGAGTACTTTAATACTATAAATACTACTTTTATATCAGCATAGTAAGTCACTTTTCTTCTTCGCTTCACTTCATCCACTACTGAAGGTAGGCTACCTGTCTATATCTAAAATGCCCCTTACTCATTTTTGGATTAGAAAAGTCTGCTGAGAACTTCAAAATAATACGTAACAACACTGTAGTCGTTTTTGCGTGATGAATTTAAAATTTTTCATATACCTAGCATAACCTAGCTCTTCTAGGCAAGCATACGGTGGTGCCGTAGGCCACGTCATCACTTAGGTACCATCAGGTGAGGCAGTAGTCAAATGCTACAAATTTAAATATTTTTAAGATTTTACTTCTTACATTAAAATTTTTGGAAACAATATTATTTTCTAAATTATTTTCTTGGTTTGTGAGAACTGGATGAGAATAATCGAAGGTCAAGCTCAGAGAAGGTCTTCCAGTTGTCGACTAATACAGGCTGATCTTTATAAACCTGTGATTTTCAGGGTAATGGGGCGTTTCACACCACGAGTGGTTCTCACTGCGGTGTGAATTGCCCAAGTGCCCTAAATGAATAGGCTCTTTTGCACCGCGGTGTGAATCGACCTCTGCTATTATAACACTTGGGCGGTTCTCACCGCGGTGCGAACCACTCGTGGTGTGAAACGCCCCATTACCCGATTTTCACTTTCAGCCGGTGGTTGTGCAGGCGACAAAAACGCAACGACTGGCTGCGGCAACTATTGCGGCAACAGTTGCTCGGACTACAAGGAAGTGAATAAAACCTGCTCGTACTCTTGTCGGTACAACAGATGCGACTGCAAGCCGGGCTTTGTGTATCACGACGAGTTGAAAGTGTGCGTGCTGCATACTGATTGTTGTGAGTATATACTTATATCTACAGTCTGTTACCATAATCATAATCATTTTCATCATCATCATCATCATCATCAAACGCCCACTGTTGAATATAGGCCTCCCCAGAGACCGCCACTTTGAGCGGCTGCTCGCCTCCTGCATCCATCGGCTCCTCGCGGTTTTTACCAGGTCGTCGGTCCACCTAGTGGGGGTCTGCCTACGCTGCGCCTTCGCCTAAATAGGTAAGTAAATAGACTCAAATGTTCGTAGCACAAGCTCATGAAACGAAATTTTATAAATTGTGTACGAAAATAACTCAGAACTTCGGTTGACTGCCTATCATCATTAATTTACGCCTAATTACTTACCCGTCAATCTCAGTTTAGACTTTCATCGTTCTATACAATCTGTATCTTTAATACCTACATAATGATTCTATTCTTCCTGATAGGAATTTTGAGGAACATTAAAGAAAGACAGACCTGTATTATAGCTAGCCAAGCGTAGCGCTATTACTTACTCTCTGTAAATAGCCGATAATCTTGAAGTAGAAATAGATTCTGACAATATAGTAAAGTATAGGCACATAACCCGTTTTTACCGGTTATGCGGCGCGCCTCAATTAACATAATTAGAAATCCAATTGGCTCAAGCACGACCTTGCGGATGTTCATTTAAAAAATAGGCACAAATTAGTTAAAAATAAGTAGTTTATTATTAAAGAGTATTAATTAGAAATGTGTCAATACAGATGCGCTTGAATATAGTTACCATTGTGGTATAGGCAAGTATAGAAAGGGCTGCGTGTACAGTGTAAAAAATAGGTAAGTCGAAAATATTTTTACCACAGAGTTTAAAATGTTAACGAATATCATATTCCCCAGTGTCTACACTGCATGTTGAAAATTAAGACAATCTCAATTTTCGCAGAGCAGCCCAGAGACTCAATTAGCTGTACGTGTTTCGCCCAAATTAAATTTATACATTGTTTTTCCAAGTTTTTAAATTTCGCCGACCTCTACGCTGACCGTGCTCAGTCTAATTGCGTTGACCTTCCTTATCAGCATTGTTGAACAAACAATTTTATAATTACCGACAATGAATTTTTATCTCATTTACGTAATTTTTTCCAGGAACATTATATGAGGATATCTCGAAG
This sequence comes from Ennomos erosarius, assembly GCA_963580505.1. Lineage (NCBI taxonomy): Eukaryota > Metazoa > Arthropoda > Insecta > Lepidoptera > Geometridae > Ennomos > Ennomos erosarius. Next base: position 5,076,191 of record OY756984.1, read on the forward strand.
TTGGGGCGGGATCTCAGTGACCGGAGTTTTTCTTTCGAAGCTATTCTTGCTCTGATCTGAAGGCTAGTGACCTATTTGGACGACAGTAAAAGTAGAATGGAGGCGTGAAGGATTTGTATGTGTATCTGTGCGAATAAACGAGTATTGTTGTTTGAAGACTTATTTTATTTGAGTTGGGTAGTGGTTATTTAGGAACTCTACGCATAATAGTTTTTGTTACTTTGAAATTAAGGGACTTCAGTAAGATGCATTACATTATTGATTAAAATGCCCTGGGGCTCGAGCAAAATTCCAACCACTAACGCTAACGCCTTACGCTAACTCCAAAAATCGCTAACTCCACTCCACATTTCGGAAATCGCTAACTTTTCCGCAGCGAATGTCAATTCAATACATATTGGAGTTAGGATTTGGCGTTAGCGTTAGTGGTATTTTACATCCGCGAGAACTAAACAATAAGACATTTTAAATAAGTATTTCTAATATGCAACGTTTATAAGGCTCATAATGGTATGGCACAACTTACATATTAAATACTTTACTTACTAAAAAGTAACACCTCAGTGTTTTAACTTGTTTTATCTTTACAAATTTGATAGAGAGAAATAACTAAATTACGCTACAAAATGTTTATTTAGTAATAGGGCTAATATTTAAGTAGGTATCCCTTTTAAAATAGTGATGTGTCATTATGTTTTCCTAACAATATTCCGAATTTTTTGTGAACAACAAAACAAACAAATTACTCGGAAAACTAACCACCTGTCTTTCCAAACTTCTATCAATAAAAGGTAAACAAAAAAACTGCCTCAACCCAAACTGTCCCAAACAAACACAAGAAAAGTGTGAGCAAACAAAGCCCAAAGTAATTACTGATAGAATAACATCAATCCCGTCCAATTATTTAGTTAGAATGGCAATCGCAAACCAATAAACAGAACTAATAAGATAAATTAAGATGTTGATTGTAGTCCTATTAGAGATATTACGAACGTTATTTTTGGTATTAATATATAAGGATGAGTAGGTATTACTATAAGTAACTAACCTGTAAATCTCTTTACCAAAACTTTACTATCATGACTCTATGAGATATAGATTGCCTATAGACCAAAATGCCTAAAAATCAAATGGCCCACAAACGATGTCCAACTTGCAAATTGCCCATCGAAAATAGCTCCTCAATAAGTGCGCCTAAAATGGGCAATTTAGGCACACTGAATAAGTGTCAAAGGAATTTTCTCATAGAGCGGAAGGCAGAGTGTGCCACACAGTTCCAATATTATTCTTATGAATTTTATTATACTTTGAATCCTTCGACAGTTTGAATTCTACTCTAGTATTCCTCGATACGGTCGGAATTCTACCCTAGAATCATTCGCTTCGCTCTGGATTTAAAAAGACGGTCTCGCCATTAATACATTACTTTGGTCCCTTGCCCCATAATCTACTATTATTTATTCGCGCAGTCGAATGTACCAACACTAGTGCCTACACCAAAACTATCTCGATACCGACGTAGACCTTCACAAAAAGTTTCTGGAATGATCCCTAAATGTTTCCGCGCCGCTGGATTGATTTATCGTCTCCCAAAAAAACAGTAGGCACTTTCTCCGTGCACGCAAACGTACCCCAATATTACTAAGAAAGAAATTCTTGTTCGAACTTTTATTACTTAGCTAGACTAGACTTTAGTCTTTTAGGTCAGGTTTATAAACCTTGACGAGTGATTTAGGTCTACAACTTCATTGTTGAAAAGATTTCGGCCCTATTTTGTAAAGAATGCAATAATAAATACTATTTCGGTCGTTCAACTGAATACCTAATCACGTCTATTACCCGTCTACTGTATTATCATATGACCAATCACGACTGACTGATTTTGAACTTTGGCACCATGACTCCGGCTATTTTATATTTCAAAAACTACAGCCCTAATAAATTATAGTAATGTAAAAAGGACTAAGTATAATAATAGCCACAGGAAATAAGTAAGTAGTACTTCTTCTATATTTAATTCACCTGACTGCAAAACATTGACCACATTAATTTTTGTTATTATAGACCTAATATAACCTAAGGTAAATAACAAATTTATTTCGTCCACAGAGTAGAGGTAGGATTTCCTTTCGTGTGGATCTTATGGGAACATAATTCATATTCAGTATTAGGTATGTTCAAAGTTTACGATCAATAAATTAATGAGCTAAATCTCTCAAGCTTTCTATTAACAATAGTCCATTAATTACACAAGTTCGAATGCCGGAACTAGAACTAACTCAACTGCCTACTCAGCTATTACAAGCGAGTCATAACTTAATAGATTAGTTAGGTCCACTTACAAAGTTTATAATGGAAACAGTATCGGTTCCATTACTGTCTCTAACACAAAGGAATAAGAATTATTATCATTAGACATGAAAACTTCCCAAAATACTGATCAAAAGCTTAAAAGGACCTGCATAACTGCCATTAGATACACACATGTGGTGTCAATGTTTTTTGAAAATAGATCTAATGAGAAAATTAAATCTCACTAGATCCATCATGGATCTACTAAGACTGAACCAAACTTTCACTTTTAATATAGGTAGGTATATCCAAATATAGACAATTTTATAATGTAACCGTTAAATGGGCAGTAACGGTTAAGTGTTAAGACTATTCCCTATTAAAAAGTGAGTAGCGAAAGGATAGGTAGGTACTTGGACAGGTAATTTATTTTGTGTTTTGATTCTCTTTATCACGTTTGAAATAGACAAACATAAAACAAAGGAAACACTAATATAAGTCGCTGTACCCCCAGTAATGCAGTGGTTATTAGTACTTGGGGGATATATAATCATTCCCTAAATCACAACTGAATATAAACATTCAAGTCCCATTTTCAGCCCTACTACTTTTCTTTTTGTATTGAATGAACAACAGAGGAATATTAAAATATCAATTTTACGCCATAGCGTCCGCCAAAGTTTCCCACAGTTGAGTTGGGACTTTCGTAACTTTGCGCGAGTTATTTTGTTGAGCTGGGTGGTGTCATCGGCAATCCGGGTTCAATTTCCCTAAAATTATTTTCATTATGTTGCTCGTACACTAAAATAATAACCAATGGATTCCTTTTAGAGTACTTTTCTTTAAAGCTGCCTATTGTTTCTCTTACTCTTGTTTATATTCTTTCTTCTAGCATGCACAGAATACTTAAATAGTAGCTGTGGGTAAAATCCACCCACATAGAAGAACCCCATTTGTGTAGAGCCATACATACCACAGAGTAAGCTGTAACTTACTCCGTGGTACCTATTAGATATTCTAATCTGTGCTCAGTGCTAAATACTTCTTTCGTAAATAAGAGAAGTTTTTCATTATAAAGTTGAGTGAAAGTCCTTACTCAAAACTTATTTAAATTAGGTACTGATTCGAAAGTAATTTGGCTATAGTTACACCGAACTTCTCATTCCAGTATCGGCAGGTCAACAACTTTTTCTGCTGTTGTAAATTCCTAAAAACAAAACAAATAAAGTGCCATCGAATTACTCAAGTTTGAAACAAAAGTTGTTCGGTAAATTAAAGCCGGCACGTTGGAAACTCTGCTCAATGATTCAGAGTGAGAACGTAAGTTAGATATCTAACGTACTAATCCTTAAATAAATAGGTACTTATTTAAGTATTATTTGTCATAGAAGTTAGGTTAGCTCTCAGCAAAAAAGTCTTTTATGTATATGAGGGCCACAATGTATTATTTACCTGAGACAACGTAGAGTACCCATCATATGTATGTACCTACTGCACTTTTATTTAAGAGCTAAGTTCTTGTATATGGATTTTCTTCCATTTTTCAGATTCCAGCCTACATTTTTATCTCTAGTACGACATGACGTTACAAAAATACAATAATAACAGGTGCATCTAAGAATAATAAAATATTATAATCAAGTCAAAGTCATGTTCTTTTCAAATACCTAAGAGAAAGACAGCGTTTGTGCATGGTTTGCGCGAACTTCATACACTGTTGGCACAGAATTCGCCCTATACTCTATGGCTGACAATGCATCGAATTTACTCCGTTCGAACTCACGTGAGTTCCAACTCCGGACTCGGCGAGTATACTCCGCGTTGTTAAATTCACAGTCGAGTTGCAACGTAAACTCCGCCCTCACTCCGCCGAGTAAACTCCGGCCATGACAAGTGTAGTTTTTTGTTTTTTTTTTTTTTTTCTTAGATCATGGCTCCACACATTGTGTATTTAGCCAGTGTCAAGTATTGTAATTCTTCATCGTTATATAATATTTCACGTAAGTCAAGTCTTAGTCATAGTCCAGTCTAAGTCAGGTAGTCAAAGTCTAGTCTAAGTCATCTTCTAGTAAAGTGGTGGCAACTTTACTAGAAGCTTCTATAGAATTTTTGAAGCAACATGAAAAACCACGTTTCACCACATTATATCACTTGCCCACACTCATGCTCGTAATTCAGCACATAATGCGTAAAACGCTACCAATTTTAAACATTAACACTGGAAAAAGCAGAATTTTTGATTAATAATACAATGCAACTACGTGAACTTTTCCGCGTTCCCGCCAAAACTCGACAAGTGTAGTTTGACATTAGTGACTTACACGTTGCCTTTTTTATTTAGCAGTATTATGCTAAAAAGGGAGAAAAAATAACAAATATTGTATGAATAACTGACACAGGAGACCAAACTTACTGGTGATCACAGATTAGAGAAAAAAACTGGTGATAATTATATAATCTTTGAAGGAGACTTTAAAAAGCGCGCCAGTTCTCTTTATTTGTTTTTTCAATTATTATGACTATTATGAATGTTGTTATTTACCTAAATAATAAACCTAAATAATAAACTATCGCCTCACGCTAACTCCAAAAATGTATTGAAATGACATTCGCTGCGGAAAAGTTAGCGATTTCCGAAATGTCATTTCAATACATTTTGGAGTTAGCGTGAGGCGTTAGCGTTAGTAGTTGGTATCTTTGCTAGACCCCCCTGGTTCATGGTTTGATCATGGGTGACTACAGAGCTGAATAACAAAATGATGCTCAGTCATCCATCACTACCAGACATCAGCCGGGAGACGTCAACTGCTGAACATAGGCCTCCCTCATAAAACGCCAAACTGGGCGCTGATAATAGGGGGGAATTGCCATACTCAAGTTAAGCCGCGAATATGTGTTTTCATAATAAACTCACTTAAATATGTATGTTTGGTTGTCGATTAACATAATTATGGTCAGTTAGTTAAACTGCGTTTAAAATAAAAAAAAATACGCTCTACCTTTACCGTTATGGATAAATTCGTGAAGTGATTTAAATTTATGTTAAATTATATGTATAAAACTGTGTTTTTGATTTGATCCACCGACTGGTAAATTTTATTAGATAAAGGATTTTCTCGTTGATAATTTTTCTATCTGTTGAGTCCAACAGCATCTCATAATGAAAGGTCCATGGATCAGATCGAAGACTTTAAGACCTATACATATTTAGGTATACTTATGTATAATAATTTAAGTATAGTCCTATAAGTAGGTGGTCGATATTGGCCTTGTTTTTGGTATTGTTTTATGGACATGTACCGAGTCGAAGCGTCTATTGTGACTTTAATTTATTCTGTGCACATAAGCACAAAATACTTATATGAAGATAACATTCATATTGTTGCCATGAAAATGTTACGGTGTTCTATTGTGTTTTCTAAAGTATTTGATTGGTTGGAAACAGCGCAAACTGTTTTCACACCTGAAGTGATTCACGATATATGATTTGAATAAATATGTGCAAACGTTTATTTAAAACCTTAGGTATTTTTGACTTCTATCTCTTGATGACTTGCTTATAGAACGGACTCTAAAAGAAACTAATTTTTATCACTAATCTAATACACACGGTGCCTACAGCTTTTGAAATGAAATGAAGTTTTTAGGTTTCCGTGTCCCCTAAATATTAGCACCACCTTCAACCTAGGACATAGGCCCGCCCCAGAGAGCGCTATTTTGAGCGGCTGCTCGCCTCCTGCATCCATCGGATCCCCGCGGTTTTCACCTGCCCCCGTATAACGAAGGAGCTAGCAGCGCTGCTGACGCGCGTCTGCCGCTCAACTGCTGTCAATTTTTCATACAATTTTGACAGCAGTTGAGTGGCAGACTCGCGTGGGGGTCTGGTCGTCAGTCCACCTAGTGGGGGGTCTGCTTACGCTGCGCCTTCCGGATGGGTTTAGGGTTAGATACCTATATACGTGCCTCAATAACTTTTATGACTCTTTCTCAATCTGCCTCAGACCAATACCAAGTAATTTAATTTATATTTTATTATTAGGTGTAAAGGAAGTTGCAGCTTCTGTTGGTAGTTTCCTTTAGTTAAGTAGGTAATAATACTAGCCGGATACCTAATGTATTTTTGTTTTGGAATCTAATGAAAACTGCACGCATTACCTGTAGGTACAGGTAAGTGAAAGGCATTTTGTAATGCGCATCTACTGCACTGAATGAAAAATACCTACAATTTATTTTAAATTACCTACAACTAGGCTATAACCACCTACTTCCCACTTCCCACTACTTCCTACTCCCTATAGCTACCTACTTCCCATCTTATTATTTCCTTAAAACTTAGAGAAAATAGCAGAAGATTTTTATGTACCGAATCGAAAGCAGCTCCCCATTCTCTAGATATTCCTTTAGCCGGCTCTTATGGCACCCACGGGAACAGATGGGGTTCTCACACCGCCGGTGCCACACGGCCTATAAAAAATACATTAGGTACAATACCTACACAGTTTCTAGTAAAACTGTAGAATAATAGCCTGTGATTTGATCTGTGAGTGATCTCATCAATTTCTAAACTAATCCAAAAATGTTTGATTCGAAATTTACGCTGTTTGTCTCTTTCATCTACACTTAGAATGAAGGAGACGGATAGTGCGGATTTCGAATTGAAACGTTTTCGATGGGTTAGGAATCGGGGTGTAGATTAATTTTTAACGTAAGAAAGTGGATTTTTCCTTTTGGACCCATCTATCCATCAATGGCAATGGGCAGGCCACATCGCTGATGAAAGGTTCTCGAGTGGCGACCACGAACCGGAAGGTGGAGCAATTTAATTTTCACTTAAAAAACCAATTTCATTTTACCAAAACTATATTCAAAATAAAAACACAACCACTAATACTGATACATCATGTTAATACGACGACATTCGTTAGACGACACACAAAAATCAGTTTCAGGGTCTCTGAAGTAGCTCTTCTCACACACACATTTAGGGTTACAATTTCGCACCAGAGTTTCGCAAACGGCTGGTGGGTTGTCCACTTCCTCGCAGTATTCCGAAAAGCACTCCTCAGGGCATGTGCTCCATATCTCGTAAGGGCGTGTGCAGTTTACTTGAGCTATGGAATGTAACAAGAAGGTTTGAAACTGCTTGATAAAATAGAATAGAATAGAAAAACTGTATTTCACTTTTAGTCTCAATCAAGAGGATATTAATCCAAACTTAGCGAGTCGCAATTTGGCCACCATATCACTTAACATCCGCTAAACTCTACCTTGTTTTTTATAAGGAACGAAACCACAACACGCACCAAAAGACAGAAATCACTTCTTAGTTTTATTCAAAGTCAAGTTGCCAAATGCAACAAAATGGAATATTTGGACTATATGTACTTACCTAATACTAATCAACTGAAACACACCGACAAATTCTTATTCGTAAGAAGTATAGTTAGGTACATAGTATCCTACAGTTCGAACGCGTGTTATTGGGGAATGAGAGACTTTTATTTCTATAATCATTACTGTTTATGTAGGTACTATAATCCTACGGTTACTTACGGCAAGTATCAGATTGAACGCATATACGGTCTTCCCTGCTTAAGTATCTATGGTTCAGATTACAAACGCATCCAGGATAGCATGGAGCAAATGGGGAGCTCTCGCAGATGGCAACTGCCCGGCTATCGTCTACGGGGCAGAAAGATGATGGACAATTGCTTATTGCCCTGCAAGGGACGTACGACTCATTTGGACCGCAAGGATATCCTCCTGCAAAAAAAAAACGAAGAAAATATTATAGTGCCTGCCTGCTCCTTTATAGTCTTTACTCATTTATTTAGGTATCCTTTGGAATTTTCAAAACATTTTCCCGGGATACAATTCTATGTTGATCTTAAGTATTAGCAATCTGCGTGCAAAACTTCATCCATAACGGGTCAGTTGTTCAACCCCAAAAACACTCAGACAACATTATTATCAGTATTATAAAGTAGGGATTCCGAGTGAATAGTGAGTTTAGCTTCCAAAATTAACTACAGTTTCACACTACAGTATTTCTGTTTAATAAAAATTATTGCGCTTATTATCAGTTCCTCGAGTGATGTGGCCCGCACACTGTCACTAAAACTTGCTGATTCTGAAAGCTATATCAGTGACTTTAGTTCTCTTGCGGACCTTTTTCATCGGTCCTGACAACCCATGAGGAAGGTTCTCGAGTGGCGACCATGAACTGGAAGACGAAGCGTAGGCCGGTCCTCCACTAGTGGACCGATAACCTGGTCAAAATCATGGGGAGCCGATGGATGCAAGAGGCAAGCAGCCGCTCAAAGTGGCGCTCTTTGGGGGAGGAGGAGGGGAGGAGGACTCGTTCAGCAGTGGATGTCTTCAGGCTGATGAGGTTGATTGCTTATTGCTAAATATATCACTTACCTTCGCAGTCGTTAGGCAGTACGCAGTTGCCATTGGTTTCAGACATAATGTATCCGGGTTGGCATTCACATCCAATGGGATCGCACAGCTTCCTGCATGGGATCGCATTTGGAGCATTGCAAGTAGAAGGGCAAGGAATGGGACATGCTTTCACTCTTGCGAAACGATCACCATTGCAACCGATGTCAGCTTAAAATGTAACTTAGTAGTATAAGATTACAAAGAAGAAAAAGAACAAGTGCTGGTGATAGTGAATTGAAATTTTCAATTCACTATCACCAGCACACAAGCAAATAATCACACACACAGCAAGCAAATCAATTGCAAATCAATTCACAGCAAGTAAATTGAGCTTGCAACGTTTCTAAAGCAACGTTTAGAAACGTTGCAAGCTCAAAAGTACTTATCTAAGAATTAACTACTAAAGTTTACTGCCTAAAAAACTTATCTAAGAATTAATCAGACAGAAGGAAGTTATATAAAGTTATACGTGTGCACTCTTACTTGGACAATCTTCAATCCTAATGCAAACGCCACCAATATCTGACATAATGAATCCTTGTCGACAGTTGCAGCCGTCTATGTTGACTTCTGATGGTATAACAAAGGGACAACCTGGTGGATTTGGCACTGCGCAAGTTGGTCTGCAGTTAATTGGGACTGGACATTGCACTGAAAAGACTCATAGATTTCATACTAGATACACTAGCATGATTCGCATAGACATATATATAACGACAGGCCTAATGACAGATTAAACCGTCGCTTCAAAGAGGGAGTCAAGTTCACAGATTGACCTCCACTAGCGCCCAGTCTGTGTTGGAAGTGAGAAGATATCGGTAGCGTGTGTCTCAAAGAAAATATGCCAAGTTGTGTTGTGAAGGGTTGCACAAACTACACTCTAAAGTGCAATAAAAAGAAATACAAAGTTTCTTACCACAAGTAAGTCAATATTTTCAATATTTCACTCCATTTAGTACGAAAATAATCGAATTTATATTTGGGATAATCATTGTAAACAAACATTGACGGACATAATGGCAGCGATAGGCACCTAATTTCCTCAACTTGTCGTAGTTCACGCGAAATCTAATAGATGGCGCTGACTTTTCCTACGCCATTTTGACAAAATAAAATGTTCCTTCGGGCATATCCTGATATATACATAGATCTATGATGATTCGTTATAAATTTTGACGGATTGAAAGAAAGAACTTAGAAACCCAAAAGTAAAGGTGGATGCGTAAGAATAGGTATGAATGAAACAGAAGTAGATGAAACGATGGCTATCAGAAGAGAGTGGAAGAAGAAGCTAAACAATATGCCGTCAACCTAAACGTAATATACCTAACCCGTGCAAAAAAATGGATTTATTCAAATTAATCATTCCCTTTTTGATGGACATCATTTAAGTAATACCCTTATTTGTATTGAATAGAGGTGTGAATAATGATGAGCTAGTGATAGATACAGGTAGTATTGTTTAAATCCCTTATGTTGACAATTAATGTATTGCAGTTGGTTCTACAGAACATAATTGGTACCACTTACGATTGCATTCTTTTACTGGTACACAAATACCAGTGGAGTTTTTGTAGAAGTCAAAAAAGCAATCACATTGCGGCTGACAGTTGTTTGGATCAGGGAAGCACTCGGTTTTCTCGTATAAATTTGCGCACTCGTTAGTTGGACATTCAGAAGCACATGGATTCCATACCTCATCTGGCCTTGTGCAAATAACCTGAGCTATTGGCATAGAGGAAAGTTTAATTAAAACTCAGACATAATTATTATGAGTTCTTTTTACGAAAGTATTTATATTGATGTTGTAGGTAATAAAAGAGATGTATCAAAATAAAAGCAGAGGTATAAGTAGGTAGGAAGTTGCATGATGTGATGTTTCAATAAAGAGTTTATTTAACTATCTAAAAGAGTGCAGTAAAGGAGTAAAATATTATGCTTACGACAATCCGATGCCAGAACACAAGTATCATCATTTTCACTTCTTCTTCTGTAGTACTGGTTGCATAGGCAACCAGATGGGCAAGGGCGGCCAGGTCTACAAGCTACCCTGATACCACTGTCATCTTCAGGGCAGTTCTGGTCTGGACACCGGAAAGCGCAGTCAGCGAAGGTTCCATTTACTCCGCATGGATTGCCCTCTAAAAGAAAAAGGCAAATAATTCGTTTTGTGGGAAACATATCCAAGAGATCTGAGCAAAACTAAATCAAAAATAATTTGAGTTTTACTTAGTTTTGCATAATATAACCAATTTAGTGTTATAATGTACAAACTCCCAACTGACAGTCTGTTTAATCGGCATTGTCGAAACATTTATTTTGAGAAGGATATATAAATAAAAATTCGTCGTATATTAATTTAAAAAATATTTCAGATACTAAGATTAGCGGCCCCTACAACTCACCCCTGCATTCATCAGGCAGAATGCATCTTCCATTGTCATTACTCATGATATAACCCGGTTTGCACTGGCAACCGACTGAAGTACATTTCTTGCCACAAGTGCCCGCATTGGGAGAGTCACAAGTAGACGGACAAGGCCATGGGCACGCAGTTGCTATGGAGTTCAGATCTCCATTACAGCCTTGATCGGCTGCAATATTCGATAAAAACGGTGTTGTATTAGGTATACCAACATTAGGAACATAACAACGTATTTTTAAAAGCACATTTTTGTGCAATTTCGTTAATGTTCACTATTGTACGAAAACAATGTTTTCTATAATACACTATGGAAGTTAAATTCAAATATGGTATTTTTTTCATTTAGCAAATGTTTCTGCTGTGCTAAGAAATTAATGTAAAGATTCAAGAACTAATGTCTCCTATACCTGGACAATCTTCAATTCTTATACATTCTCCATCAACATAAGACAGAATGTACCCAGGCTTGCATCTGCATCCGTTCTGATTATCCGTAGGTGCGTCGACAAACATACAGTTCTTTGGGCTTGGATTCGCACAAGTTGATCTGCATTCTCTTGGTACATCGCATAGTTCGGGCACTGCGAACAAAGTTCAAAGTCAAAGTGGAACTGTAAACAATTTACACGCTAGTGTCACTATATTTGTGTAATTTGAATTCCCCTCATAATAATGCTTTTATATTGTTTGAAAATCAATTTTAATTCGCCTAAAAAACATTCATTAGCAGGCACTCATATTCCACTGGAATTCCTCAAATAGCTATCCAAGCAGTTGTACCAGCCTCACAAACGGTGTTATCTTTTACAGTCGTACTCTGTTAATATCACTTTGCAGTCAGAAGATTGTTCGTTATAGCCGCAAACATATAGAGGTGCTGGAATTGAGTAGAGCTTATTAAAAAGGTAATTATCGTTTTGTTTTGCTGAGTCTAAATTGGTCTATCTATCATTGTTTGAATTATTACTGTTATTATCTGTGGTTTGTATTTCTTGTATTGTATTAGATGCATCTCAATAGAACCAACTCAAAAATTTCTAATAAAAGGTTTACAAATATTTGGTAACACTTCAAAAAGTAGATAAAAAAGTTAAAAATTATGTGCAACATAATAAAGCAAAGTAAGTAACTCACGTCTTATAGGTGGACATTGCTCACTTGGAATGCAGACCCCTGCGGAGTTTCTCAAATAACCACTGATGCAGTTACACCCTAATTCACAGGGGATATCTGCCACACATGAGTATAATGTATAGATGCTAGCGCAAGTCTGCGGTGGGCAGGTTATCTTACATGTCGACGGTTCTTCGTTTTCAGGACAAATTGGCAGAAATGGTGCTAAAAATATCAACGTCATTATGTTCTCACACACGTAAAAGATCTACCATTACAAAGTATTATTGTAAGTATAAAACGATTGCTGTGATAAGTCATAAGTGTTTGTTATATCTGCTTTGCGATTTAATAAAAAAAAAATATAAGTAGGCTGCTGTGAATGTGGTGGGATGAAGAGGGCACGCAGATTCTCATGAAATTGAAATAACACCGCAAAAGATAATCAGCATGATAAACGAATGTTAATGATTAACAAAGTGAGATTAACATAAAAAGGGTTGAAAATATTGAGGTCTGACTGTTATGCTCTCTCACGTAAAATCAACAGGCGACCTGGCCCAAAGCAAATGATAATCCACATAATAAGATTCTTATAAATATCTAAATTGTTAACAAAGCCAGTTTAATATAAAGAGATAAGTTGATTACCTATAAACCTAAAAATACCTAAAGATATTGTTACTTACGTGGTGGACATTGTTCATTAGGAATGCAAACACCGCTATCATTCCGCAAATAGTTTGCTATACAATCGCACCCAGGCTCGCAAGTTTGGTTTCCGCAAGCGTAATCGGTGTACGAGATATTGCACGATTGAGGCGGACAAATGGTCTTGCAACTTACTGGCATTTCATTGTCTTGACATATTGGTGCTAAAAATATAAATATTTGGTTTGAGCGCATCATGCTATGAAATAAACAAATCCCGGGCAAATTGACGGGCCCGATAGCTCAGTTGGTAGTATCCCTGCCTTCTGAACTGAGGGCTGTGGGTTCGATTCCTACCCAGGACAAACATTTGTGTGACGAAAATAGATGTTTGTTCTGCGCCTGGGTGTAATATTGTATTCTATGTATGTATTTACAAACAAAAAAAAATTATAAGTAGGTATTGTATCAGTTATCTGGTTCCCATAGTACAAGCTATGCTTAGTTTGGGGCTAGATGGCGCTGTGTGAAATGTCCACAAAAAAAATTGTAAGGTGGGTAAAAACTCATTATCTAGTAGAGTACTCATTTCAAAAAATTACAAGAAAACTGAATAAAATGAACGAAGTCGACCTATATATACCTGGGTATTCTTGATAGTCTCCATCACAACCGGACATTAACAGAACTACGAGGCATAGAATTAACATAAACCTAAAAAATACCTAAAGATATTGTTACTTACGTGGTGGACATTGTTCATTAGGAATGCAAACACCGCTATCATTCCGCAAATAGTTTGCTATACAATCGCACCCAGGCTCGCAAGTTTGGTTTCCGCAAGCGTAATCGGTGTACGAGATATTGCACGATTGAGGCGGACAAATGGTCTTGCAACTTACTGGCATTTCATTGTCTTGACATATTGGTGCTAAAAATATAAATATTTGGTTTGAGCGCATCATGCTATGAAATAAACAAATCCCGGGCAAATTGACGGGCCCGATAGCTCAGTTGGTAGTATCCCTGCCTTCTGAACTGAGGGCTGTGGGTTCGATTCCTACCCAGGACAAACATTTGTGTGACGAAAATAGATGTTTGTTCTGCGCCTGGGTGTAATATTGTATTCTATGTATGTATTTACAAACAAAAAAAAATTATAAGTAGGTATTGTATCAGTTATCTGGTTCCCATAGTACAAGCTATGCTTAGTTTGGGGCTAGATGGCGCTGTGTGAAATGTCCACAAAAAAAATTGTAAGGTGGGTAAAAACTCATTATCTAGTAGAGTACTCATTTCAAAAAATTACAAGAAAACTGAATAAAATGAACGAAGTCGACCTATATATACCTGGGTATTCTTGATAGTCTCCATCACAACCGGACATTAACAGAACTACGAGGCATAGAATTAACATAAACCTAAAAAATACCTAAAGATATTGTTACTTACGTGGTGGACATTGTTCATTAGGAATGCAAACACCGCTATCATTCCGCAAATAGTTTGCTATACAATCGCACCCAGGCTCGCAAGTTTGGTTTCCGCAAGCGTAATCGGTGTACGAGATATTGCACGATTGAGGCGGGCAAATGGTCTTGCAACTTACTGGCATTTCATTGTCTTGACAAACTGGTGCTAAAAATATAAATATTTGGTTTGAGCGCACCCAGCTATGTAATAAACTAATCAAAATAGTAAGGTGGGTAAAAACTAATTATTTAGTAGAGTACTCATTTCAACAAATTACAAGAAAATAGAATAAAATGAACAAAGACGTCGTAAATAAACCTGGGTATTCTTGATAGTTTCCATCACAACCGGACATTAACAGAACTACGAGGCATAGAATTAACATGTCGTGTCGACAGTGTCGTAACTTTATAATGTAGTGGATCAGTATCTACACAATGTTTTTATAACACCACTTTGCAAATATACCAACGCAATGAGGAAAAGAACTCAAAAATATGGAAATCGGATGACTCAAAATTGCAAGCTGTAAAAGGTAATTTTTCTTGCGTCTTATTTTTTTAGATTTTGCATTTTTGGTTTAAACAACGAAATCAAGGAGATAGTTATAATAATCATACTATTTAACTAAATAGCGTTACAGCGTGCCAAATTCAAATTTTCTTGCTTGTTTTGCTAATTATAGCTTAATTACTCAACGCAATTACATGAAAACAAGTTTACCGTAAATAAATAGAATGCATCAACAAATTAGGATTAAAAGTTCAACAACAATTCGCAAAAAACTAATTTTGTCTCGGCTTTTCAGTCTATTGCCAAATGCCATATACAATGATGCTTAGGTGATACTTTTAATCCTAATTTGTTGATACATTCTATTTATTTGCAGAAAACAAGTTTTCATGTAATTGCGTTGAGTAATTAAGCTGTAGTTAGCAAAACGCAAGAAAATTTGAATTTGGCGCGCTGAGCGTGACGGTACGTCAGTACCTTAAGTAACTAAATCTGTCGTCTATTTATATTATTATTTTATGATTAAGTTTTGTATTTTATTATAACACTTTAGGAGATTTTATCATAAGATTGGTAACTTCCTATAATTCTTGACTTCGATTTTAAGTTGGGAGTCTTACTAAGTGTAAATTAAAATCAAAAAACATTGATTTTGAACATCATTAATATTCTTGTTTGATCATTAATAATACATTAGTATAAGCTATATCTGTTTATTATAGCTGCAATGAAAAATGTACAACATGAAAAAATTGTTTGAATTACTTATAATAATTATTATATTATAATAATAATTTATGTAGCGTTCACGCTTTTGACATTAAATATATTAATTGTATTTTCAAATCCACCATTATGGATACGGTAAGAATGTAGTACCTACCTAGTAAAAAGTATGTATACTTACATTTTTAAATCTATTTGAATCTATTACAGAGAAAAAATTGGGGCAAGGTTGATATCGTCCATAACGCAATTGAATTAGGTATGTTATATTGACATAGGATTAGTAAGCTGAAATGGCAGTGGGACATGGCCACATTTCTCGAAGAACTGATAACCGCTGGGGTAGACGATTTCTTGAGTGGGGGACTACTTACGCTGAGACAAACGTAGTGTAGGACGCCCTGCGTCCAGGTGGAGTGACGACTTGCGGGAAGCGGCTAGTAAAGACTGGAACTGGGAAAGCTGAAGACCGAGCTCAGTAGCATGCTATTGGAGAGCCTATGCCCAACAGTAGACGAGAATGGGCTAATTATGTTTATTGTTTACGAACGAGACACTCAATACACTTAGATCCAAACCACGGTACCTATATTCTCTGTGGGTATCCAACAGAGAACTAAATGCTGTTTCGGAATTCACTTCGAACGGTCATAGCTTCACGTCGTCGAAACGCTCGGATTTATTTCCACTGCAGTTTTCGGGAATCCACTTAAAGGAATTCAGACAAAGAGACTATATGGGCACTCATCAACTGATATCCTTTTTACAGTTTTAGAAAATCGTTGCTTTCGTTTTCTTATTGCTTCATTTGATTTGTTGCTGTACCAAATATAGTAAACAGTAGTTTTTTGTTAAATTAAAATACCATTCGTTTAAGCTTTTTATCAGTGGAGATAATGCTCTCTAGCATTAATTTCGCCTTTACCTATTTACATTTTGTTGATTGTGCAATAAAGCATTTTCTGTATATCGGCTTTTTTGGTGAGTTTTGTTGTTTTACTACCACTAAACTTTGGATAGGTATGTACTTACCTAAGATAATTAAATGAAAGCAAAGATTAAAAGTGTGTAAAATATTCTCTAACTGTTGTCAGAATCGCTTTTCAATGACACGTGTAACGCATCCTGAAAATGTAGGACCTTAGATGGATTATAATTATTTCGATGAAAAAGACTAAGGGGTACTTACGGCATTTATTCTCAGGTACACAGATATCGTAATCGTTTCTAAAGAACCCTGGTTGACAGACGCACTGAGGCTGGCAGGATATGAAACGTTTGTCACATAGGATCGGCTTTCCAATCTCTGAGCATCTGTCATTTTGACAGGGCGGGGGACAACCATTCCATACTTCGTTTGGCCTAGTGCATACTACAGGAGCTGAGAAATAAAAAAACTTACGGATAACGCACGGAAAAATGAATCCGTACAGGAGATTATGTATAAATAAAAAATTGAATTTTGAAACTTAATGTGATCGAAACTTAAGAAGTACAAAATCATTGGCGAAAATTAAATGTTACGATGTTAATAGGTTTCAACGAAGTAGCTTATAATAAGCTACTTCGTTTAAAGGTGTGTTGAAATTGTAACGGAAATACTGAAATAAAAGGCACTGAATTTCCTAGTGTAAAAATTGTGAATATTATTTAATATTCTGGACACGTACCTTGATATGTATAACTCGAAATTTTCCCAGCATTGGGTTTGGTCGTGTTAGATGTAGGTAATAATACCTGTTGTGTAGGTATACTTAGGTATTTGTATTGGTATTATTAAAACATAATTAAACTCGGAAACAAATTCAGATATTATTACCTTACCTACCTTCATAAATAAGTAAGTAGATAATCAACATCAGCATAAAATGATTCTTCTGTACTTCATAACTTTCAACCGTGAAACAAACTTTCTACGCAACTGTGCATCTGTGTTTATTTCTTTATTACATATCCTTCCTTTAAGATATTCGTATCACATAACTCTTATCAAACACATAAACCTTAATGCAGGAAACAAACCAAATTAAACTTCCCTTTGTTCCATTATGTGCTCCTTTGTTCTTGTTTATAACAATCCAGTGCTGTTCAGTTTAGTTACTAAACCAGTAAGTATTAAGACACTAAACCAGTAAATATTTTGACCTGTAACTTGTTTAGATTGGCAATGAGATAAACGCCCAACGATCCAAATTTGGCTGATTTGTATGGCAAAATTGATAAAATAAAAATGTAATGATAATTTTTTTTTGTCAGTGAAGTAGCAGTTTCCTCCATTCTGCCTGCCCCACAAAATACTAAGCCTAATTAACAAGTAGGTAGGTAAGTATAGTATACTATAGACATTACTTCATAAGTAAATCATGTAGGTACGTATTGTCAAGAAAGGTGACGATATTTTTTTTCAGTATGCCGTAATTTAACATGCCAAAGTCAAAACCGGTAATGTGCTAACACCGCAATCCAGTACTGGGTTCAAGTGACTAGACTAATATAAAGAAACATTACACTCCTAGGATAAAGCACTTACGGCAGTCGGCAGCTAGTATACATCTGTCATCTCCACGACCAAGCCTGAGGTAGTTCCCTTTGCAAGAGCATCCACTTCCACAAGGAAAGGGAGGGGAGCAGGCGATGATACCACGGTTGTCATCTACAGGGCAGTAGTTGTTTGGGCAGCCGGCATTGCAGAATACGAAGGTCTCATTCGCTGAACATGATTTTGCACCTGAGAATAAATACGGGAATGACGACGGGGGTGACCAAACTGTTAATAGGGTAACACGGCACCAACATCCAGAACTATAATTACTTATACTGCCTATAATTGTAAACCTTTTTTTTTTTAAATCTAAAAGTTATCTTGGAAAAAATTTATTCATTATTGATCAGCTTATACAGCTATGTTAATTCCACAGAAAAATGTGCTTTAACAGAGACAGCGTGTTCTTAAGCTTTGCTGTTGACATCGAGCAACTAGTTGCGAGCAAGTAGTTTTATACCAGGATGTTACATTAACTTAAAAAGGTGAAATATCTGCTTATGGGTTTTACGCTGAAACAGCTGAACCAATTAGGATGAAATTTTGCAAACAGAAGGCTATTACTACCGAGATCAACATAGGATACTTTTTATACTAGAAAAAAAAACGTAAAATTAAAATTTAGGTACTTTCCAAAACTGAGGGTCACTTTTATGATTTTGATATAATTACGCATTACGCAAATTTGGATATTTCGTAATCCATGGAGTAATAAACCACAAACACTACACAGATACCTTTAGTTATCACGAAACAAACCAAATCTTTTTTATATAGGCCACTCACAGACCTACACTGTTTTCGTTGCCCTGTCTATGAGTCTACTAATGGCTCTAAACTCACCAGGACAGTCTTCTAACTCGACACATTCTCCATTATCACTTATAAGGAAATCTTCTTTGCATTCGCAACCTGCCTGCTTACAGTTTTTGGTGCAAGGGCCTGTGCCACCTGGGAAATTGCAAGTCCGTGGACAGGTGCTTGGGCATTCTTTGTAGGTGGTATTGCGGTCGTTGTTGCAGCGGAGATAGTCTAAAAACGCGGGAAAAAGTAAAATTGCTAAAGTAATGAGTTGATTATGAGGACCTCCTCCCCATGAGGACAAGTAATAAGCTTATAGAACAGTCTCCAAAATTCCTAAGGCGGTTGTTTTTAAAATGTATATAAAACTGTGAAACGTTAAATCCTTGAATAACAGAGGCAAAATTGTCATGATGATGATGACGAAAAACATTGGATCTCTAGCTATATTCGGTTCAGTACCAGTTTAATGCATGTAATTGTGTATTATTTTATTTAAAACGAACGTTGTTGGAAGTGGTGTTAAGTAGGTACATCAGAAAAGTGATTGCAGGATCAGTCATCACACGGGTCATACAAGGTTTTATTGAGTGCATTCGTTTTGTACCATCCAAATAAGTTGATAAGTACAAGTTTTTGTTCACCTGGGCAATCCTGAAGCTGAACGCATCTCCCATTATCAGCTAATACGTATCCAGGGTAACACTCGAAGCCAAAATTTTGGCACTGTTTAATGCAGTCTGGCGGCCCATCGGGGTTAGCACAGGTAGCGGGGCACGGGTCGGGGCACCATCGGAGTGTGCCATTTCTGTTGTTACATTGAGCAAATTCTGAAAAAGCATAGGGTCCATCAGTGTGTGTTGCTAGCCATGACTTATGGCACTGAGACTTGGTCTCTTACTGTTGACCTATTAGCACTAAGCTTAGTATACCTAAATTTAATGCCGCACAACGTGCTATGAAGAGACGCTTAGAGTGTATTTACAAACAAAAAAGTATATAAGTATTGTATCAGTCATCTGGTTCCCATAGTACAAGCTATGTTATTTTGGGACTAGATGGCGCTGTGTGAAATGTCCACACATATTTATTTTATTTATATGGTCTGAAATGCATTGAACAAAATTACCGATATAGCTTTTAGAATTAGCAAGTTGAGGTGGGAGTGGGCACTTGGGCAGGCCACTTTACTCGCAGAACTGACAACCGATGGGGAAGAAAGGTTCTCGAGTGGCGATCACGAATCGGAAGACTCCGCGTTGGCCGGCCTCCCACTAGATGGACCGACGATCTGGTGAAAGCCGCGGAGAGCCGATGGATGCAGGAGGCGAGCAGCCGCTCAAAGTGGCGCTCCCTGAGTGAAGCCTACGTTCTGCAGTGGACGTCTTCAGGTTGTTAATGATATTGATGAATTAAGTATATCACGCTTTACCTGGTTTAAGAAGAGATTCTTGGTCCAATAACATGCTTAGGTAAGTAGGTGCCTAATTTATTTAAAAACCACAGATATTATAATAGTAAATACCTAATTTATTTAAAAACAAAGCTATAGTTTCGGGTACGAGCTTATTATCATCATTTCTATGATTATGTTTATATTGGTTGTTCTTGACATTCAATTCCGGGTCATATGTAATAAATTGCGTTTTAAAATAAAATATATAACTTAAACTATTTATTTCATAGGTAGGTAATGGCTAATATTTTATTTGTGTTATTTGTAACATTTACCCATATTTTTGCTAATACTTTCTATTATTTATTGATATATTTAAGATTTATTTATTTATTTTACAAATCACTGAATGTCATTATTTGACATACTTATCCACAGACAAAGACGTTTTTTTCTGTAATCTTTGTCCTACTTCTTTGTCCAGAGAGTAGGTCAGACAAGCCCCAAAACATGACACCAAGAAACTTCCATGATACATTTTAATAGCATTACGGGATCTTTACCATGATTAGAATCATTTCTGAGTTCCCAATATTTCAGCACACCACCACACCACCATACACACCACTATATACCACCACCACGGGAAGAATTCTTTTCGTAGCTGTTCAAGAAGAAGAATTTGGTTGTACAATTCCTCTATGGTTGTACATGTACACTTCATCCAGCCTGTACCGGTTTGTAAAACACTGTTCTAAAGTACTTACCTTTAGTGAACAACCTTGAAAGTTTAAATCAGTGTTTTCCTCGAGACACTTTAGATTAGGAACAAAGTAATATTTTATAAGTATTATAAATACCTATTGTATACCTATATCCCAGATAATATAATACATACAGTACAGATGCCTCATCCTATAAACGGAATAACGCGGGCTATTTTACGAAATATTTTATTTCTGCATAACGTAGGATTATCAAGCGACATTTATTGCATGTTGGCGAAGTGTTGTGCCAAATGAATACACTGGACACTAACTAGTTACTCTCTAGACACGATTACTACATTTTTTCAAGTTCGGGCTATTTTTCGTTTGAACCTGATGGGACCTCATGCCTATATATAGGTACTTACGTAAATATCTTGGGAATAGCTTACCTCCAATCACTTGCCCAAAAACAATGACAAAGACACAAAATAAAATCATACCGCCTGGTGCACAGCTCGAAGGCTCTTTAAGTAAGCACAGATATTAAAACAGTATTACCTACTATATTTATACTTAAAGTAGGTACGTAAGGCTCTTAACAACGTTATAAAAATTAACACCGATATATAACGAATTATTTTTTTACTAACTAATGTAAGATAGATTACTTATCATCTGTCACGATTATTATTACACACGTTTCATTGAGGTGACGCATAAAAAAAAATTAACGTATTATGTATTTACCTATCTATACGAAGTCGCTGCACCTGAACAAACCGACGGTATTAAAAAACAATTAAAGTGAACAAATGCAAAGACATTTTAAACGAATTTAAATTTTATCAAGAAAGTGATACGTGCATAGCGATATTAATTAATAACCGATGAATAATAATTACTGTCCCTCCCTGTCTTACGGTAAAGTGGTATAGACGGGTCCGGGTCGGAACTTCGGACACCATCACGGACTGTCCTGAAGTGGTCTGTGCTGTCCTGTGTAGAAAGTACATACAGAACGAATACTTGAACGATATCAACTTATAATGAATATTGTCCAGTAAGGTATAGGACGGCCCACAGAGCAAGAAAAAAAAAATTCGCTTCGCCTCCGCGTTGCGTCATATTCTTCATTGCTCTATGGGACAGCCTGTGGTGTAGTGTAGTGGTTGGGCAGGCCGACTCATACCGCGGCGGCGCGGTAGGTTCGATATCATGCGACAGAATAAGTAGTATTTATGCAAATAAATAGTATACTTTTGCGGGACCACGGTCCTCCTATTATATCGTAGATTCAGTCAGCCTCTGTGGTGTGGTGGTTGACCCAGATTCCTGGAGGCGGTGGGTTCGATTCCCGCGACAGGACAGTACCTATGCACAGAAAAAGAAGTGCAAATACTTGTTCTGTGTCTGGGTTTTGTGGGTACATGGTCCTCGTAATTCCTGGGTTCCTATAGGTATATATGGTGTCCCAGAACTCAACGTCAAGCGGGCACGTGGGAGAGGGCTAAACTGGTACCGAAAAAAAATTAAAAATAAATTGAAAAACAGATACTTAAATAAATAAAGAAATTAAAAAAATATATATTTGTATATACAGGGTTACAGGAAAAATTGTGCTAGATCCGTTAAGGGCGTGGAGTACCCATCATTTCTGACTTATTTCACTATGAAACAACCTAGCCTCAACTTAATATTTTATTTAGATATTCCTTAGAGAAAAATACAGTTTCTAATATTTTTTGTATTTCTTAACTTTCACTTGTCTACTACGGTCTATTCAATTAACTTATGTACTATTTTAATGATTGACGTCCTAAAACATCTTAATACACATGTAAAAATGCAATAATCATAATAATAAGACACACAAAATAAACAAAATTAAATTTTGTAGCCTAAAAATCGGCAATTTTCACAAAAAATATTAAAAATCGAATATCTCGAAAAGGGTTAAGTTTAGGCTAGGGTGTTACATAGTGAAATAAGTCAGAAATGATGGGTACTCCACGCCCTAAACGGATCTAGCACGATTTTCCCTGTAACCCTGTATAATTAAATTGACAAATAAAGAAATAAAAAATATCTAAATTTGTAAATATTTTTATAAATTATAATAAATTATAATTATAAATACCCGAGTTTTATTTACGGCACTTTTGCTATCACCATTACCTACCGGTTTTGCCGGATACCTTTATAGCCATGTCACTTCAAAAAGCTTCTCACAGTCCAAGGAATCATGTTCATGACGACCTACCTACGCATCACCTATTCAACACACCCCGGCCCAACTTTACGGCTTACGTATAATATCTAAGGCATGAAAGAGTCGACATCCAACCATTAGGCAAGGCAACATAGAATTTTATATTATTCGACGTTTCAGTAATTTCGCTTGTAATCCTCTCGGGGACGGTACAAAGAGATATTAAATTTAAAAATGTACGTACAACGAGATTGCTCGGTGAGAACAGGTATGCGGGAAAATATTTGCGGTAGAGATGTGGTGGAGCGTCCGGACACACTGTTAGTATAGTGCGTGAGAATAGGATAACTGACTCGCCCATGTGCAGCCTGTACCTGAACTGTGCTATTATATTTTATATGTAGGTATGGTACTCACCTATTAATCCCTCTGTCTCTTTTTTTTCCCGTGGTGTCCTAAAGGCCGCGTATAAGGAAATATCTAGGGAATAAGGAGCACATTTTCGTCGGTCTGCATTGTAACCAATTACTGCGATCACCAGAGCTAAGCGCGTGTCATGTGTGGTGATCAGTATGGCAGACGGCTTTATGGGGGTGGACTGTGTACAGCAGTGGACAGAGGCCGATGGTGCTATTTACGCAGAAATGTACAGTGAATTAAATGGGGGCAATAGCTTTCCAGTTGCCACTTGGCAACGGGAATTTAATTCCCGATTGCCACCCTGGGGCGATCTATTTGAGGGCAACTGGGAATATATGGATTTATTGACTAGTCTGTCATCAATACCTGAGTACCTATTACTTATAATTTTAACACTAGCTATCCGACTAAACCTGTAACCACACAGCATCTCTAATTTTCACAACTTATTGCCTTCAAAAGGGTTGTAAAGGAAACGGCTATGCGCGAAGATTAATTTAAAAATACAGGCAATTTTCGTGCCTTTTTTGCTCGGATTTGCCTCATGCGGGCTTCCTGTTTGCGTAGATCGGGTTTATTGAAAATTCCTTTCAAAATCTCTCGTTTATCTACATTCTTTGCTTTGGACTGTAACAGTCAAATAGATCAAATTATAAGTTAAGAGAACAATAAGGATAAGTAGGCACCATTCATCGTCTGTGACCTAACGTTACTGAAATTATGTGACCTAGCCTCACCTATACCGCGTGAATTCCTTCCAATTATATTTATTGATGGAAAAATTTTAATCTAGAGCTGGACTTGAACCCGCATCCATCCATCCCTCAAGCCGGGATATGCTTTACAAATAATAATCTGTAGAATAACATCACTTTGGAAAGCTTAGATAGCTTATATGTTTATTAATACAGGACTGTATTAACATACGTCACCCACAGTTATTTTTATGAGTCCATGAAAAATGTAGAGCCATTCGGGACCACGGCTCTGAATAAATAATCAAAATATTTCAGTACGTTATACCTACTCAATTATTTTTATAAGCACTTACCTTTATCCGTCAGGCACAGAACTAAATATTTAATTCCTTATTTTGAAAATATAAATAATACGTCGGTAAAGTCATACTTACTTGCGCCTTCAAACTAGCACATTCACCTAAAATCCTAAATTGATTAGATTTCGTTCATATCATTCATTCATTTTGATTAAAAATTGAGGTTGAAGTTTCTAAAATGACATAAAGTGGTGCCTTTAAATTACCATTTAGTTTTAAGTTTTTTAATGAGACTTAAAACTAAAATTAAAGCCTTCAAAATCACCCTCAGTACTTTTTTTATCAATGATAGGCTAACATTTGACCACGGTCTCGATGGTAAGTGACGACGCGGTCGACGATGATGCATGCTTGCCTAGAAAATACCGGTTCACTCTGGCCTTAAAAACTACTTACCTCCTATTCGATGTCAAGCCCGTTCATCGCGAGTTAGTACTGTTCGGTCACAGTCCTGCATAAAAAATTAGGGCTTTTCGGTCACACATTCCAAAAAAAAAAAAATTAACGATCGTTTACCGATCGGTCACACTTTTCCATAACCAGAGTATGAGCAAAATAGACAATCGGGACCAACCACCGAACAAGGTCACATTCGTCTCACCTGGGTCGGGTTGGTGTAAAAACCGACCGGGTGGGTGGTGGTTGGTGTCTTTATTCGGTCGGCCAACCAATCGTCCTTGGTCGTATGCGCATCAGCAGGGTCGGTTTTTACACCAACTCGACCAAGGTGAGACAAATGTGACCTTGGTCGGTGGTTGGCCCCGATCGTGTATATTACCCATTATGGCCTGGGATTTACCTAGGATGTACAATGGTACAACGCTGTGGTGCAGTGACGCTGTAAACAGCATCACCACAACAGTATAATGCGTTAAAAATGCTTTTAGAAACTACCTATGCATAGGCATTATTTTAGGATAATGCCCATTTGCACGTGTGTCATTGAAGAAATGAATCTGACGAAAACAAGAAACTATTGTTTTTCCTGTTCCATCTATTGTCTTAATGTGCAGAGGGGGTGAGACAGCAATATAAATGTTTGCTCTATTCTTTATGAAATCACGTTAAGTATAATAATTATGAGAAAAAGTATGCACTGCAAAGTTATTATTTCAGAAAGCGATGTTAAGTAGCTAAATTATTTCCTACCTACTTTAGTTTAAGTTTGAATATCGAGATATACAGAAGCTCATTAATTTACTTAGGAATTCTCTTATTTGGAATTCTTAGGCACTAACCGTCTCAAACTCAACGCCTGAAAGAACCATCGCGCCATAAATTTATAAGATCAAATAAAACCGAAATGAATAATTTCACTAAATCCCTCACTCACCCACTATTTAATTCCCATTCAAACAACCACTTTCATTTTCTTTGTGCGATTTTAACCGGAGGACTCTGTTTGATCATTAAAGCTCAATTTGACACGAACATTGAAAATGGTTTCGGGTGCCGCGGACCTCACCTTGATACCTTTTCAGACCCTTCTAAGTAGATGCCAGAGCGTTTTAATACGTATTTGAAGGCAAGACCGTGAGGTGCCAGATTAAGGGTAGATGAAGGGCCTACTTAGTTGGAAACTAAGTGAAGATGAAACGGAATAGAGGTTTTTGAGATGTTTTTCTAAACGGATATTGAAGGGGGTGCTCAATTAGTTTCAGAAAATGATGAAAGGGACAAGTTGCTTGGTTCTAAAAGATAGACCAAGGAAGGAAAGTAGGTAACGTGCGATAGATTATTTTTGTTAGCGTTTCGTTGAAATGTGCTTAAAAATGAGGAGGTCCGCAGGAGAACTACTAGTCACTGATACAGCTTTGAATTAGCAAGTTGAAGCCAGGGCCCGAAGTCTACTATTTTGCGTCATGTGTAATTGTGTCATAATGGTTCATGAGTGGTACCATAATAATAATAATAAATAAATAATAAATAAATATGTGTGGACATTTCACACAGCGCCATCTAGCCCCAAACTAAGCATAGCTTGTACTATGGAAACCAGATGACTGATACAATACTTATATACTTTTTTGTTTATAAATACACTCTAAGCGTCTCTTCATAGCACGTTGCGCGGCATTAAATTTAGGTATACTAAGCATAGTGCTAATAGGTCAACAGTAAGAGACCAAGTCTCAGTGCCATAAGTCATGGCTAGCAACGCTTTTTTGTTTGTAAATACATACATAGAATACAATATAACACCCAGACGCGGAACAAGCATCTGTTCATCACACAAATGTTTGTCCCGGGTAGGAATCGAACCCACAGCCCTCAGTTCAGAAGGCAGGGATACTACCAACTGAGCTATCGGGCCCGTCATAATGACAGATTTTGACACTAATGTTAGTCTACAAACCATAAGTAGACTACCCACGGTCTTTGAAGAAAATCCAACAATGGCGGTTGTGAATTTTGAATTTATTTTTCAAAACTAGTGTATCTTGAACTTTAATGTGTAATAAGGGTGGATTATTATCCGTTAAGTGTTCGTGAGTGTTGGCAAATGGTTTCAAGATCATAAAACCATGCGATTTTGTTTTTGCTTCAACAGCCTTTTTTAGAGCCTTCAGTAAAATATCCACCATTTTTACTGTTCGCGTTTTGACTAACAAAATAAGGCTGAGTTGCACCAGCTTACTTTAACGCCAACTTTAACTGCTAACTGTCACCGTCCACGCTTCGCAGGGCGGGCTAATGTCAAAATTTGACACTAACTTTAACTGTGATTATGGTGCAATTCAGCCTTAGACTTTGACATGACATAACCGTGCAAATTTTACTCACTTGACATTGGCAGAATTATTGCAAAAAAGCGATAGAAAGTCTTTAAAGAAGAAGAAAAAGAAGAAGAAGAAGACTACCCCACCCTTAGTGTCAAAATCTGTCATTATGGCACCATTCATGAACCATTATGACACAATTGAAATAGCAGACTTCAGGCCCTACATTACTCCGTCGCAGAGGGCATAATCAAGAAATCAAGACTTCAGGCCCAGATCGCTCGTAGAACTGATAGCCGATGGAGATCCAAGGTTTTCGAACGGCGACCACGAACTAGAAGATGCAGTGTAGGCTGGCCCCCCACTAGGTGGCATGACGCTGGTTAGAACCACGGGAGCCAATGGATGCTGGACGTAAGCAGCCGCTCAAAGTGGCGGTCGTTGGGAGGCCTATGTTCAGCAGTGGACATCTACGGTCTGATGATGATGATGATGAATACCTAAGATTTAATATTTTGAAATATCATGTATGTTCCCAATCAATCCTCATAACTTGAAATAATTAGAGCAATAATTTTCGGTTCGTCGGTAAACTAAACACCGAATGATAATAAAAAAATATTTTATTTCAAAAATTATTCATAACAATCTAATCAAAAAATTATACAAATCATTTCTTATTATGACGTAATATATTATTTTACAAGATTTACAAACGTACAAAGAGTAACTTTTTACAATCTTAGCCAATAAGTAAAATAAATACAAAAATATCAAAACCTCAATTTTGTTAGTTATCATAGTTTGGCACAGGCGAAAGTGAGCCACGTTAAAATGGAAATAACTGAGCTTTCTTATCATAACATTTTAAAAACATTCATAATATAAAAATTTTAAAACTTACAATTACATTACAGTAACTGGCACAAGATTCATATTCATACAAAAATGTAATTGAACTCCATTTGTAACCGTTTTTAATCAACCAGGGCGCAAAGGGGCCATTTAAAAAATACCTAACATATCGTTTTTTGAGGCAGTTTAAAAAACAAATGATTTTTGTAATTACCAAATCGAGGGTAAACGGAAAAAAATTAAGCACCTTATTTCAAATTTTAAATTTACTTTTTCACTGTCTATTCTACAGGCGGTACCTGTAGAAGGGCCACATTGAAAAAGAAAATTATTCAGACCTCGAAAAAAAAGAAAAAAGCGTAGTAAAAAAAATTCTGTACCACATATATACAAGGTGACCTTGAATTGGTATGTTATCCCGAAAGTGGGTAAATCTACACCCCAAGGTAGACAATGTTTCTTCTACGACTACTAAATTGATAGCTTTTCATTGAAGAAATGCCATGTAAAGTTTACATTCGAAAATAGCCTTAGCGCACCTGGGTGATTGAACTTCGTCCTTGACCGAGTGCACATAAATGAGTTTAACGACCTGTGTTTACAAATGAATTTTTTGTATCTGGTTAACTCTCGTAGTGATCGCACGTGCAATTTTGCGAGTGGATTTATTTTTTACCATGGTTTTGAAACACCCAGTTTCAAGTAAGGCTTTCACAACTTGTAAGGTATCATGGTCCCAGTCCCCCCCATTTCGGGATAACATACCAGTTCCAGGTCACCTTGTATTTTGTGTAATTTTTTGTGTTTTTGTGTAAATGTCACCACTCCATCGGCACGTTTTGCATTTTTTAAGTTTTATTTTTCTTCTCGATATGATATTTTTGGCTGCGTAGAAAGGAATGAAAACACAAGAAATGCAAAAACATTTGCGTGTTTATTTTATCCAATCATTTTGCCCTGACCCCAGTTGATTAAATTCAAAACAACTCATTCATATACGCCCGATAAGCTAAACCGTTGTGTAAAACGTTTTGTGTCTCGTTTTAACGAGTGACATTTTTGGTCAGCCAGAAGTAGACAGAATATATTATAGCACAGATTAGTTTATGGAGCGTTTTCTATGAGCGTTACGATTTAGATCATTCATACATAATATTTTGGAATGTCAATGGCACATATGCGCCAAAAATCGGGTATATAAAAATTTACTATTTTTTCTTCAGAAATAAACTGAAAAAAAAAACTTTTAGGTAAACATCTAAAATATACACCACCCTTCATTAATATAAAAAAATAATTATTTACATTAATTAAAATTATTATTCACATTCTTTTAATACAAAAGACTAGCCTTTGCTAAGTACAATATAAAATTCTAAACTCACATAAAAATAAGTATCGGAGCATTTATCTCAGTCGCATTAACTCTCGTTAGAAAATGCATTAATTCGTTGAACACATAATTATTATTATGCTAAATTATTAACATTTATATTAACCCAATACTTTTGGACGGTATTTTCACTTAGTCTTTTTAACACTTGAATAGTTTCAATGTTTGAGATTCACTTCCTAAGTTCTCTTCACTTGAATATTTTGGTAAGATTAGTTAGTAAACTAGACATGCAAATGTGATACTTACCGGCAATTAATCGCCTAAAAACAAGGACGTAAAGTACTTAACACTACAGAAAAATCCGAATCTAAAATCATATCTTTAGGTCATCTCATATAAAACCTTTCTATTCTTATGCAAACGGTCGCTTTCACTACCCCTAGTACGAGTTTCGATAGTTTACTAAAACTTGATTCGTTTAAGTTTTCACCTTTTCTCCCATACATTTCTCTGCAGCGCCCCTAGCGGACACGTTGATGAACTAAAAATGGCAGTACAAATTAATTTAAATGGATTCGCGCGTATTCACTTATTGGAAAACTCGTAGATGCCTTATAAACTGAATCCCTGATGTCATGCGTTCGACTGCTATTTTGTCTTTATCTTACACGTTAGTTTTGTAAATTGAATGATAAGGACAGAAGAACAGAGAAGTAAATTTTAATACATTGTCAAACTCCTGTATCACCAATAGTTCCATAGTACCCTAATGAGAAATCATGGCAATAGGTTGCGGATATTTCACGTAGTTTCACATCTATATGTCTAGTTTGAGTACTAATCCAACGGTTTACCCTGTTTATAGTTCCGTTGTGGTTTCCACTGGCGACTGATGATCGTAATTGTAACTTGTGAAGTTTCTCTTACCGAATGTTACGTTATCATTCTCTGATGCCCTGTGAAATAATATTTGGGTTATTTCGGTAATTGTTTGCGAATCGCGTGCTGACTTTGCTTTGGTCTCTTATCACATCTATTTTACAACTTTCATTAAATCACAATCATCATTATAATCATTATCATCATCATCATCATCATCATCATTATCACTACCACCACTGTCGTCATCATTTTCATCATCATTGTCGTCTTATTTATTTATTATTATTTATTTATTTATTAAGGTAATCCAACAGCGTTAACAATACAATATTCAGTAACAAATTTACAGACTTAAAAGAAGGCCAAACAGGGTTACACAAATTAACCGCTATTAATATTTAACAAAAAGTGTGTTTACTAGTTTGTAATATAAATTATATAGTATGTGTACTTAGAGTGTACTATATGTGAATATTTTATTGTACATATAATTATTATGTGTGTAGGGGTGTGTATGTATGTGTGTGTGTTGTGTAGGTATGTTTGTATGGGGCATGTGCAATTGTGCACTCAGCAAGGTGTGTGTGAATGATCATCATAGAATTTAAAAATTCAATACAATAGAGTAGTTAACTGGTTCAATTCCTTACCTCTGCAATCCAGGTATTTCATCGTACGCCATAATCGGATGCGTTGCTTTCTTCTTATGATTATTCCCATTAATTTTCCTCCCTAACGTGGCAGCGAACAATCCGCCTCCAACATTGTTATTGTTGACTCTCGGTAATGTTCCCAGTGCGTTGTTCAATGCGTGGTTGTTTGGTATTCGCCGGTTGAGAGTCTGTGTGTTGCGAGCAATGGTTGCGTTATCGAAATTGTGTAGATTGTTGAGCGTTCCATTGTCGTTGACGCTTGAAGCTCGCGCGGTTGTAGCTGTTTCTGATAAAGTGGGACTACGATCTCCTGGAAAACAAGAAGAACTTTAACTGAACTAGTAATGAGAAGCAAAGTAACCTATTCCCTAATGACTTTTTACTTTTTACTCAGTTAACATACAAGACATCGGCGAAAAAAATTTTTTGTGAGTTTTGTCGCCAATTTTTACGTACAATGGCTATGCTTTCATTAGAAACTGACTCTAAAGTCAGCCTCCTATAACACGTACTTAGTACTTATTAAGACGCCCCACCGAACCGACATGTCAGATTAGCCAGACTAAAAAAAGGTCTTCCACTAAATAAAAAACAAGAATCCTCCTTTTGTTACTAACATAAATCTGCCGTAACGGTTAGCTATTTTAGTATTATGATTCTCAAAGAATTCGACACATGGTAGCAGATAAATAGAGAAATAATAAAATGTGTTCGTACCTAACTTACCGCTCTTGGACAAATATTCTACACTATGGATGTTGAACGCGTGGTTGTTGGCACTGAAGTCAAGTTGCAGGTCTGCGTCATCCACTGCCATATTCAACACCTGTACAATAATATACAGTTTCCATACAAGTCTTATAACCAAAGAAAGAAACGCGAAGATATAGACCTTGTTTCAGTTCTCGTCGAAATCAATACATTTTTTATATATTTCCCCACTTCCCCACTGATGGGACAAAACTGGTGGGGAGTACGCTCCCCCATCAGGCGAACGACAAGCTTATCACATCATTCTTTTACATAAAAAAGGAAAAAATTATTCTTATTTTGAAAATATCCATATAACATAATACAAAAAATGATGTGTGTGCTAACTTATTATGTTGCTATTATTTATTTATTGTTTTTCTTTTGTTTAAACTAAAACGTATATCATATATTTAATGTAAAGATACATATATATTTTTTGTTTATTGCTGTAAGCTGAGCCGTGACGACACCGAAACGGCCCAACGGAAGATCAGCGCTGGTTTTACGACCAGCATTATGCTGAGTTGGGACCGATTTGTGGCAATTGGCAATAGTTGTTTATCTATTTGTTTTATAAAAATATTTTACTAGTTTATTAACTGTTGTAGTTGTCATGAATAAACATTTTTTCTTTCTTCTTTCTTTCAAGTGGGTGAATGTAGAGGTGACCTGTCTGACAGAAATGAGTGGAAGAGAAAAGCATGCTGCACTGACCCCGTTAGAATGGGATCAAAGTAGGTGGATGATGATGACTGTACGTAACTGCGTATGGAAATTGTCAAATACATAAAAATTTGGCAATCGGTTGCAATCAAATTACTTAACTAGCTGAAAACTCCTTACCTGAGTTTCATATCTGGGCGCGGGTTCATCTTCGCTAGACTCGTACCCTGAAGGAGGCCGTGGCGGTGGCATACTCATACTAAGTGTGCCGTATTGTTGAACGGCTTCCTGCTTGTGTTTTTTGTATCTGAAGGTTTAATACAAGAGGATGATAAGGTTTAGTTTTCATTGCCGATTTGGATAAATTGTTGTCCTTAAATTAATGCACTGGGCCCCAAGTCTGCTATTTCAATTGTGTCATAATGGTTCATGAATGTTACCATAATGACAGATTTTGACACTAATTGTACTCTACAAACGATAAGTAGACTACTATTAGTGTCAAAATCTGTCATTATGGTACCATTCATGAACCATTATGACACAATTGAAATATAAGACTTGGGGCCCTGGTATATCTAATAGAATAAAATAGTGATTGTAATGATGATGGCATTGACGACAATGCTGACTGAAACTTGGCTTGGCGCGAAATGCTACACAGTAGCAATAATGCGGTGGAGTTTTGGCGGTTACGCGGAAAAGTTCACGTCGTTGCATTATATTATTTTTCAAAACTTTTGCTTTTTCCAGTGTTAATGTTTAAAATTGGTGGCGTTTTACGCATTAAGTGCTGAATTACGAGCATGAGTGAGGGCAAGTGATATAATGTGGTGAAACGTGATTTTTCGTGTTGCTTCCAAAACTCCATAGAAGCTCCTAGTAAAGTTGCCAGTTGCTGGAGCATGACTTAGACTGGACTATGACTACCTGACTTAGACTGGACTATGACTATGACTAGGACATGACTGCGTGAAATATTTGATAACACGATGAAAATATAATACTTGACACTGGCTAAATACTCTATGTGTGGAGCCAAAATATAAGAAAAAAAAAATAATGCCGTGAGTGCTGCGTGCTTGAAATGTTAATTCATGATGATATAGATGACAATAATAAAGATGATGATGAGGTGATAATGATAATGCTGATAACTTACCTATTCCAAGAAGCGCAGATATAAATAACGGCGGCTACAGCTACGACTAACACGACAGCGGCTAAAGCTATGAGAGCCGCCGGTAATGCCTCAGTTAGCGGTGCGGCGGCTATGTGCGGCTTTCTTGGCGGTTCTACCGGGATTAGCGGGGCTCGAACCTCGCTTACTGGGGATTGGAGACGAGCGGCTACCGCTTTATGGACCCCGCTTTCTACTGCCCTGGAATGAAAAATAAAGTTAATGCGTGGTTATTTACAACGCCATCTAGTTCCAAACTTAGGAAAGTTAGGTGGCCAGAACCAGACAACTGATATTTTAATGTCGTTGATGGTTTTCATTCGAACCCACCACAAAGGCAGTATACAATTCTACTTACGTTTAAAAGTTGTAATAAAAAATTCGGGATACACCAATAAACTTACTGTTTTACTTAAAAACAAAAAAGTAGGAAAAATTCGGACATGAGACCACTTGTCACGGTAGCTTAAGTAAAGTGAGGGATGGATGGATGCGGGTTCAATCCCCGCTCGTGATTCTAATTTCTCCTTTACAAATTAATCTGTTTTACCTAAATTGATCATAACCCTCTCCCTCCATTAAACAGCAGTTGGGTAAAAATAAGACATGTCCTTGGGATAGTATTAATTAATAATTTGAGATAGACAAAGAGAAAACACGAAATGTCACTTACTTTTTAACAACTTTCGAATCTCTACCCAAAATATTCCCTGAAGTCGGATCAAGTAAGTACAACCAAACATCTGTGCCTCTCGTATCACTCTCCAAAGTACCATTTTCCCCAAGATAATGCCTTGCCGTCAACTTCTCTATGCCAGCTATAAGTCCGCTCTTCTCTTCTATGGCCGTAAGTAGACTTCTGGACCGACGTCGCATCGCGTCAGGATTGAGATCTGTTATCTCTAAGATTAGCTGGTTGTTTTGTTGAAGGAGGTTTATCTGAAAAGATTTATTATTTTGAAGGAGAAATTGTTTAAAATGAGGAATGATTGTTTTAGAACACAAATTGTTATGAGTAATTATTGTAAATGACAAATTGTTTTCGTTCACAGAATAATGTTTGACTCTCTCATATATGAACACACTGTGTGGAGAAAGTAGCGACATCTAAAAACCTGAGAATGTTCGGTAACCAATATTTTGCTCACGTAATTATCAAGAAGTTTTTGATGACAATTTGGAATTTCATGCGAAATACACTTATAACGGAATTTAGGTAAAATGATTAATAAAACATTTAACGAAACCCATTAGAAGTATGTGTCGTAGGCATATTATTATTACGAATCATAAGCGGTTTTTGATTATTCATTCCGGTCACAAACTGCAACTGGCTAGAGTCACCAATATTTAAATAATAAGGCCTTCCTAATCCATTATTAAAGACGATTAAGATAGCTGAGACAAGCCACGAAATCAAACTCTGGAAAACAATCTGCGGAAGTAGCGAAGATACATTTTACAAGCAAATAATAAGTGCATTATGTATATTACATTAAAACTCCAATACACTTACCACAACCGAAGCCCTAGCAATATTATAATCCTGCGTTGAATTAGGGTTGTCTCTCGCAGTAACACTGAACTTAAAAGGTAGGTCGTCTTTTGGAACAGCCTCGAATGTTTTAACGTTGCTTATCACCCCTGTATCGGCGTCGAGAGTGAAGTATTCTTCGGCTGCTTTAGTCCAAGAGTTCTTTTGGTATTCTAGTTTGCCGTAATACCCGCTGTCTATATCTTTTGCCTGTAAATTCAACGATTACAAAATACATTATAATAAAATTGAGAATCTGGGAAAAAGGTAGTTTATTTGCGTATTTTATTTATCCATAGCAGTTGAGTGTAGTTTTTATGAATAACCTCTAACCAATACGACGCAAAGACCATCTGCAATAACATAAGGTTTCCTAGAGACCTACTAAGTTTAGGTATTTGACAGATATTCATTTTTACCTAGTTTCTTTTGAGCGAAGTTGGAAGAATTATTACAATTAATTATTGACCCAATTTAGTTAATTTTAATATTGATTTATCGTGACTAAATTGCTGAAGTGTAAGCGATACCACAAAGATAAAAGTTTGTAGTTTGTGCATTTGCGTTACTGACAACGGAACAGAAGAGACAAACAATTAACAAACAAAAATTTCAAACATTTGATACAAAAATGTCTAGAAAACGAATTCTCGAACTTCTAATTAATTCTTATTTCAATTTCCCATGAATCTGAAATAAGACAAGTTTTTGTCAATGAATTCAAGTCCTTACCTTAACCTGCAGTACATTAGTCCCCAACAGCATATCCTTGGTCACAATCGCGAAGTACTTTCCCTTAGCGCTGCCAATCCAAGACTGATCGTTAAACACGAAAACTGGTGCATTATCATTAGCATCCGTGACATGCACTTTAATCATAGCTTTACTATTCTCAGGGTTAATTAACCCTTGGATAGATTCTAGTTGGACTTCTAATGAGTATTCGGAAAGAGTTTCGTAGTCGAGTGAACTTGTGTTGAGGTAGATAGCGCAGTCTCGGTCTTCGGTCAATTTGACGTAGAAAATTCCTGGAACGGGTTGATTGGTTAATTTCAAATGACTCGGGTAGTTAGAAAGTATTTTAGCCGCGTCATTATTAGTCTATGCTATTATTACTCATATTAAAGATTTAAAAAATTATGTAACTGAAAATGGTTAACCATAATTTTATTATTAAAAAATCTTTTATTAAGTACTAGAGTATTTAGCTAAAAAAATACACCGTTATTATACACAATAGGCATGATGACTAATTTTTTTTTTGATTAATTAAAAATGTTCCTCAAAAGATAAACATTTGTGAAAACAAAAATAAAGTATGCCTAAAAACGACAAAGTTACAAGCATTTTAAAAACCGGAATAGAAAAAGATAGCTCAAACGGCCAGTGACGTCAGAGTAATGTCGTCATAGTACCTCATTACTAAGCTGTGGTAGCTTTACAATATCTTTGGCATGTGACGTCACAGGTGGGTTTTTCATAGTAACTGTGGGGGCGCTCTGTTTCGCGAGAAAGGGACAGGAGATGCCTCCTGTAGAAACTTTAAAAGCTTATTACTCCGTGATTTATTTACCGATTTTACTTATTTTTTCAATTATTGCATTCATTTTTAATCTTCTTTATGAAAGTAATATTTACTTGTTCATTTTTAATAGTAGTCATCATGCCTATTAAATGAAATGTCCGTTACCTTGTTGTGAAGTCTCAGTAAGTCGACATTTGAGCGGAGTATCGGGCGAATGTTCCCTTTTGTTCAACAGAGGCAATATTCTCACTAGAGTGCCGTTTGGGGAGTTTTCCGCAATATGTTCTGTGTAAACTGTATCAGCGAAGCCGAGACCAACCTGTGAAGAACAAAGAACTGAAGAAGTAGTTATCTAGTGTGCATCTGCACTAACGTTTAACAGTGTTTAAGTTCTCGCTTATGTTTCTAGGACGTACCTAAATGCAGTCAGTAAGTACATCATATATAGGGATAAGTGCAAACTTAGGAGCTGTTAAACTTTAGTATAGACGGGCTCCTTGGCCAAGTGCACATAAATGAGTTTAACGACCTGTGTTTAGAAATGAATTTATAGTGTCTTGTTAACTCTCGTAGCGATCACCCGTGCAATTTTGCGAGTGGATTTATTTTTTACCATGGAAGTTTGGAAACACCCAGTTTCAAGTAAGACTCTCACAACTTGTAGGGTATCATGGTCCCAGTCCCCCCCCATTTCAGGATAACATACCAATTCAAGGTCACCTTGTATACATCGCGATTGAATTTGCACAGGTTTATAGTTATATACTTACATCTGGAGGAACTGTAGCAGAGTGACTGACGTAGATTGTAAGGCTCGTGACTGAAGACATGACAGGTTCGCCTTGATCGTAAGCTTGCACATCCACCTGAAAACAATATTTTAGTTAAAAAAAACCGGCTAAAACTTTTTTTTACGAACGATAGGCTAACATTTGACCACGGTCTCACCTGATGGTAAGTGACGACGCGGTCCAGGATGGAGCATGCTCGCCTAACAGATACCGGTTCACTCTAGCCTTAAAAACTCCCAGATTATATTTGTCAGGAAACAATGACGGTGGTAAGGACGTACTCAAAGAGTTGTTAAAGTGTACCTTTGTACTGTCGTACAAATAACAGTCGAGCGCAATAAGCCTTTGTCGTCTGTCTTACGTATGTTTTTAAATAAATAAATAAATAAATAAATATGTGTGGACATTTCACATAGCGCCATCTAGCCCCAAACTAAGCATAGCTTGTACTATGGGATCTAGATAACTGGTACAATACTTATATACTTTTTTTTGTTTGTAAATACATAGAATACAATATAACACCCAGACGCAGAACAAACATTTTGTGGATTGGTTAGCGTTTTGGGTGCATTTCACCTGAAGGCTGCAGATGAAGTCGAAATTGGATACGTTTACCCACAAGATCCTTTTCACCCTGCTCTTAAATAAGCCTAGATGTTTGTGGAAGGAAACATTGTTGCACGAAGCAAGTTCCATTATAAGGTTCCAGGATAATGAAGGAATTACCGACATCACTCATCATCAACCGGAAGACGTTCACTACTAAACAAAAACCTCTCCATAAAACGGAAAACGCCACTTAGAACGCTATCATAGGTGTTTGCCTTAAACACGCGATATAGCGAGTGTACTCCTATCGATCTCACGTGAGTTCAAACTCCGGACTCGGCGAGTATACTCCGCGTTGTTAAATTCATAGTCGAGATGTTTTTTATTTGGCAGTCATCATCATCATTAACAGCCTGAAGACTGCTGAACATAGGCCTCCCTCCGGGAGCGCCACTTAGAGCGGCTGCTCGCCTCCTGCATCCATCGGCTCCCCGCGGCTTTCACCAGGTCGTCGGTCCACCTAGTGGGGGGCCGGCCTACGCTGCGTCTTCCAGTTCGTGGTCGCCACTCGAGAACCTTTCTTCCCCATCGGTTGTCAGTTCTACGAGCGATGTGGCCTGCCCATTGCCATTTGGCAGTATTAAGCTAATAAGGGAGAAAAAATAGCAAATATTGTATGAATAACTGAAACAGGGATCAAACTTACTGTTAATCACAGATTGGAGAAAATACAACTTATATTCCCTTAGCCGACTCTTACTTTCCGTGGGAAAAAATGGAGTAGTCAAAAAAACTCACCGTATATTCACTATCAGTCTCCTTCCGCAAATCATCTCTAACCCTCAAAGCTCCTGTGTCGGGTTCAACATGGAAGTATTTGGAAGCTTTCCCTCTGCCAACTAGTTTGTACCGGATTCGGTTGTTAGGCGCAGTCGAGTCCATATCTGAAGCTACCACCGTCTGCACTAAGCTACCAATGGATGATGAGTCTTCTATTGTGACTGGACGTATCGCTGAAGTGAATATTGGTGCGTTGTCGTTTTTATCCTAGAATTTAAATTTTATTGATTTATTGGTTTATTATTGTATGCATACCGGAGCATTACAGTTGTCAATTTACCAGGGTGATAGGACTTTTCTGCAAAGTTCGTCTAGGTAGGTACCACCGCTTTGCCAGTTATTCAGCCGCCAAGCAGTAGTGTGCAACCACTACTGTGTTCCGGTTTGAAGGGCATTGTAGCTAGTGAAATCACTGGGCAAATGGGACTTTGTGACCTAATTACACAGTGTAGTAATCTGATTACTACACTGTGTGAAGTCTCAGGATGACGTGCGCAGTGCAATGTCACGTGTAACTTTATTATTTTAAAGTTCCGAGTGACACTACAAATGTTATGGGCGGACGTATTGCTTAACATGTGTTGAACGACCAGCTCGTCACGTAATTCATTCTCATAAAAAAACAACCTTAGGACCAAAATTTTTGATCGGGTGTACACCGAAATTAAAAAGTTAAACTTAAATTGTTTTCGTGTCAGAAATAGATGTTATCCAAAGTCCAAACATACCCTATTACTTTAGCACTTAGGGTTAATTAATTAAACAGGGAGTTCAAAAATGTGAAATAATTATCATAATTCAGTAGAATCCTAAGTAGCAAACGCTTAGGTGAGCAGTGCCTAGATAAAGAATGAAAGAGATTCATAATCATAGGCCTGCTCCAAAGAGCGCAACTTTGAGCGGCTGCTTACCTTGTATTTATTGCTTTCAACTCACTGGTGTTCAGCAACGATGCAGTTGAAGGAGTAGCATGGAGGCCTACGAGGAGACTATTCACGTCTTAAAGACTCCCAAATTATATTTTTCAGGAAACAAAGCCGACACTAAATTGCATTCCCTAGAAGTTCGTATGACAATAGAGTCAGCGAAACGCTTAGTGCGGCATGTTGGCAAATCTACTACATAGGGGTGATGCTACTCTCCGCGCCTTAGTCTTATTTCGAAATAGAGATGGTGCTTAATGATGATAATGATAATGGTGGTGGTGATGATGATGGTGGTGGTGATGATGATGATGATAAAGATGATGATGATAATTACGAAGGTGATGATGATGATGGTGGTGGTGATGATGATAATAAAGATGATGATGATGATAATGACGAAGGTGATGATGATGATAGTAAAAAATATTTTATTCCACTCACATCAACTAGCACTTCCACAGTAGTAGTATATGATAATGGTGGTGGTGATGATGATGGTGGTGATGATGATGATAAAGATGATGATGATAATGACGAAGGTGATGATGATAATGACGAAGGTGATGATGATGATGGTAAAAAATATTTTATTCCACTCACATCAACTAGCACTTCCACAGTAGTAGTAGTCTGTGGTCCCTCGTCATTATTCTCCTCAGTTCCAACTATGATCTCGTGTCGCGCCATCATTTCTCTGTCTAACGCTTGTAGGGTGCGAATGAGACCGGATTTCCGGTCTATTGAGAATAGATCCATGTCTCCCATCAGGATTGTGTATGTTATCTCTGGAATCGTATCTGGGTCTTCAGCCTGAAATTAAGGGATTCGTTAGATTAATTCTAGATTAAAAAACCAACCATAACACAGCCATGCCCCATAATCGTGCAACTATAGCTCAGTTGGCAGAGCGTCAAATCCGGTGAGTTGGAAGACGCGGGTTCAAATCTCCCTGGTCAATAAAATTTTATGGCTATTACAGTATCTTTATAGTTACACTTTAAAAATAAATTCCATAATAATTCTAGATTATTACAGGTAAAATTATCGTACGATTTTGTTTGATACATTAAATCCACAACACCAATATTGACAATAACCTTTGCTAGTGAAAATCATGGATACCATACACTTAAACTAACTTGAACCCTAACAACAAGTTGGTTCAGCACATTTTCGAGTACCTGGAGTACAGAGACTGGCAGAATCCTCTAAATATTATTTAAAGTTAGACTATATTGAACTTTAACGATTGAACAATTGAGTAGATTTTCAAGCACATGCACTGTGTAAAGACTGAAGAGCCTCGAGGAATACTAGCTTTACAAATACATCTCGTACTTACTTGAACCTTAACAACAGGGTAATTAGGCACATTTTCGGGTACGTGCACCGAATAAAGCGCTTGATGGAACACTGGCGCTTCGTCCGGAATATCCTGAACTAGTACAGAAACGGATGCAGTGCCTAGTCGCTTATCTATAGCGCCATCTGTTGCTGTCACTACGAACGCATATTCCTGGAAAAAATAAACATGTATTTAAAAACCAGAAAAATAGGAATAAATTCACGAAATTTATTTATCATAAATTTCGTGAATTTATTCCTATTTTTTCGTAATTATGTTGGTTGTCTTTTTCCTAGCTGGCAACACTAAAAGGCGCGACATTGAAAGAGCCAGAGCCAGGCGGTTGAGAAGAAAAAATGATCAGTCTCTTGACTTTATAACGAAAAGTTTTCTTTTTCATGGAATGTGGCAAACAAGCAGGCGACCCACCTGATGGAAAGTGGTCACCGCCACTTATGGACATTTGCAACACCGAGGGCATTCATTGCCAGTGCAGTGCCTGCATATTTTCCTTCGTGAATACACACAAAGAATACAATATAACTTCCAGACACGGAACAAACAACTATGTTCATCACACAAAACGTTTGCCCTGGATGGGAATCGAACCCACAACCTATACTCAGAAGGCAGGGATACTACCAACTGGGCGGTTATTCGCTATGACACATGAGATTCCTTGCCAATAACACGTGACGTGTAACATGCTCCAAACGTAAACGCGGGCTTTAACGCGCCACGACATGGAATTAACATGGAATCAAAAAATTGTATTTTGTATGTCACGCGTTAGATTGTTTGTGACCAGTGTTTTCGGTTTTTTGACGTGTGCGTAACGTGTGTTGTCGTGTTTGTCAAATTTGACAACGTACAGAATAGCATTTTAAAACCAAAACCATTCCACGAAGATATCGTAACGCGCCGCGTTACGTGCGTGAATGGTCTTACGGAATAAGGGCCCTGAGCTATCATAAAATCTCACCTTAGTCTGTTCATAATCCAGCTTAGTATTAGTGCTAATCATGCCAGTACTATTATCGATGGTGAACGGAAGGTGTGTCGGTATGTTGTAACTGATCATCGCATTGACACCTTCGTCCAAATCTGTCGCGTGAACGTAACCGACAAACTCGCTTGATACACCTGTTGATAATATTGATATATTTTACAAACGGTTTGGATAAGGAAGTTATAACAGTCTTGCCAATTTTTAAATAGAAATTAATTTCACTACGATATTAAACCTATTTATTCTTCTCTTGAAAGCTTCTAGATTATGAGCTGTTGAAAACACAGACGCTCTCTCATTTACCCACAGATTAGAGAAAAAACAATCGATTACTTACCTTCTTTAACATTGAAGAGATAGGAGTCCTCATCAAACTTAGGGTTGTTATCGTTGATGTCGGTCACTTTGATGTTGACAGTTGCTGTGCTCGCCAATCTTCCCGGATCTTCGGCTCGGACCATCTGGAAACATCACAAGCCATAAAGATATATTCATCAAATGTTTATGTGTGTGTATGTGTGTGTGTGTGTGTGTGTGTGTGTGTGTATGTGTGTGTGTGTGTGTGTGTGTGTGTGTGTGTGTGTGTGTGTGTGTGTGTGTGTGTGTGTGTGTGTGTGTGTGTGTGTGTGTGTGTGTGTGTGTGTGTGTGTGTGTGTGTGTGTATGTGTTTTTGTTTATGTCTATTGTGGGTTTTTGTGTTTGTTTTTGTTGTTCATTTTGTACTTTTGGGTCTCTTAAATCTTATAGTTGTATCTCTAAAAGTGGCAAAATTATGATATGTTGTACAGGTCATCATTTTACCACTTTTCAGGGTGATATGTCAAATTATGGTTGTGAAATTAGAAACGCGTCTAGTTGTGAACGCTAACTAACAATAAGTAATATGTATTTTATGATCAGACTGCATTCATACTGCCTCCAAAGCAAAATGCCTAAAAAGCAAATTGCCTAAGGCGTAATATGTCATAAAAGCATTTTGCCTAAAAATCAAAAAGCCTTAAAAGCAATGCCACGTGTTTAACCCAGATAAACTTATACTGTTTGATTTATAGATGTTCTAAGATAAAGATTTTAATTTTTATCACAACTTTCCCGAATAGTATTTTTGAAAATATTCGTAGCGTTTTCAAAATGTTCCGTTGCACCAATAGCTCAATGAAATAAGTCCCGATTTCGCCTGTGAGATCTATATTCTATACTGGGAAGACCGTTTTTATTGGGTCATTATCTACTCCAGTGGTAATAGAAACTTACCAATTGATATCTAGTGAGCACTTCTCTATCCAAGCTCCTGATAACGGTGATGATGCCCGTAGTGGATCCGATGCCGAACTGGCGTAAGTCGTTCCCGGATGCTATCGAATAGGTCACCGGCTCGTTTTCAGGATCTTTGGCCTAGAAATAAAAAGAACACAATTTCTTTAACACCATCTTTACATAAACTTCATCTGTATGTTATTTGTGTATATATACGTATATATACGTATATATCTCCACCGATTGTTAACCCATTTTAATATTATTTTCATAAATTATGTTAAAAATGAATGCAATGATTAAAAATATTAGTAAAATCGGTAAATAAATCACTGAGTAACAAGATTTTACAGTTTCTGGAGGGAGTAGCGCCTGTCCCTTACTCGCAAAACAGAGCGTTCCCACAGTGACTATGAAAACGCACGTTGTGACGTCACATGCCAAAAAGATTGTATGTAAAGCTACCACAGTAATGGGGTCCTATAAAGGAAGCAAGAACTGTCGTCATTGCTCTTTGTTAGTTTATCATTTATTGTTATATTTTTTATTTTATTGAACAAAATATTATACAAAAGAGGACAATTAAGTACTTAACCTATTTTTTTTTGTCATTGCATGTTTTCTATTTAACATCTCTTTCTATTCCTGTACTTTAAATCGCTCGCACTTCATATTTTTTTACATTTTTAAATTTAGTTTTACGACTGTTTATTTTTTGAGGAATATTATTAACGAACTTACTAGCTTTATAAACAACTCACAGTAACAGTAGTAACAGTAGAATTGATAGCAGCTCCCTCTGACACTGGCGCGTAGTAGTCCCGGGAGGAGAACTGTGGCGGTCTAGTGTTGGGTCCGGGAGCTACTGACAGTTCCACGATCCCTTGTGAACTGAGTCCGTGGGCGTCGGACGCTCGGACAGTCACGCTGTACTGTTCGCCGGCTTGGAGACGACTTGTGCTAGCTGGGAGGACAAAAGACAATAGAAAAATATACATTGATAAGGAAGGAACAAAGAAAGAAAGAAAGAAAGAAAGAAAATAAAATTTATTCAGGACACCACACAACATTACATTACAATAAAGTACAACATACTTACAGTAAAAATCTACTGGAAAAATAAAAATAAAAATTTAACGTTGTTTGATGTCATGAAAGATACAGATTTTTATTGTCCCACATTAAAACACTGAATCAAACAAGATAACACGTAAAAAATTTTAACATAGATCGTGAAAAATTGTCAACATCAAACGTGCATTAAACAAAAACTTCCAAAAACAAACAAACCATGATAAATATATTATACACGCAATGA
Source organism: Ennomos erosarius (assembly GCA_963580505.1). Taxonomy (NCBI): domain Eukaryota; kingdom Metazoa; phylum Arthropoda; class Insecta; order Lepidoptera; family Geometridae; genus Ennomos; species Ennomos erosarius. The sequence goes on from OY756984.1 coordinate 5,121,102, forward strand.
AATATGTACTTAACATCAACGGTCAGAAAACTGCCACCACTAAACACAGACCCCCACAAAACGGCACATTTGACGTTTATCAAAGGGGTTCACTAGAACCACCACGTTTGGCAGGCTTGGTGATCGCAGAAAATTTTACGGTACCGAGGAGAATATGCTGCGGTCACTACACTACCCATTGGGCCCTTATTCCGTATCGATTCCTTACTTCGAAACCACGCGAATTCCTTGTCCTACATAAGAAATCTGCAAAACTCTATTCTCTATGAAACGAAAACAAAACCGCGCGAAATAAAATTGGAATTGGCGCGATTTGAACTGCCAAAAATCATATGTTTTACCGAGACGCGTACCGAAACATCAACACATCAAAGGATATGACCACTTATGTCACTATATTTTATTCAAAATAAAGATAACTTTAATCTAAAGCGAAGGTATATCTAACGCTACGACACGATTTGAACAAGACACGATAACGACGTGGTTTCGAATCGTGTGGAATCTGTGTTTCCATAGTGAATAACCGCCCAGATCAATTAAATTGCTCAACTGTATCAAGTTGACCAGTGGGTAAATTGCCGTTGCCCATTCTCATGCTCTATTCTTAGTTAGGCTCTTACGGCACATTATGCAAATGTATGTATAAGTCCCAGATAATATAATATCTACAGTACAGATGCCTCATCGCATACAACGGAATAACACGGGCTATTTTACGAATTATTTCATTTCTGCATAACGCAAGATTATCAAGCGACATTTATTGCGTGTTGGCGCAGTATTGGGCCAAATGAATACACTGGACACTAACTAGTAACGCTCACGACACGATCACTACCTTTTTTACAGGTTCGGGCTTTTTTTCGTTTGTACCTGATGAGACCCATGATGATGGTATAAGTCCCAGATAATATACCTACGTATAAGTAATATTAAATAGGAAAGGTGCTAGACAGAACAGTGTGCTTACATATAACTCCAGTGATAGGATCAATGTTAAATTTGTTCCCGCCGTTGTTAGACACGTGATAAATGCTGTACGTTATACGTGCGTTCTCACCCTCGTCGATGTCAATCGCCTCCACCTGAAAATTGATTGAAAAATTAGCTTTGATACCACAGAGCTATGAAACAAATGACGTAACGCAAGCTATTTTTTTTTCTTTTGCTCTGTGTTTGATACAAAATAGAGTTGTTTCCTTTAGCTTACCTCATGCATTATTTCGAATGCAGAATTTTCGTCTATACAAGACGTAAAGTCGGAAATTCATTGACAAACTTTTTGTGTAAGCTATTTGTGCATTCTTCAAGTGTTAAGTGAAGTTGTATAGTTAATAATGAAGCGCATTACTAAACATGCGTTACTAAAGTTTAGAAGATCTAGGAGAAGATATCACAAACGTGCATTGCTCGTTTGGAATCTTTAAGCAATGCTTTAAAATGTCCTATCAACTTCTCGCTTACTAGAAATGTTACGAGCGAAAACGAGACAACGACACTCTAATATAATAATGAGCTGCAGTTGAAAGATACCGGATAGTGATGCGTGATTCTTAGTTTATGTATTTGCAACCACAACAAATGGATTAAAGGTCAATCCAATTGGACGATAAGCTTGACTGGCGAGCTCATATTCAACATGTGCAATCGAAGGTTTCGTAGGCTGTATACCCCGTAAAGTCCGCATGACTATATACAACTCACTAGTCAAATCACACTTGGAATATTTAATACAAATATGGGGGTGTGCTGCAAAAACTAATCTTAAACAACTTCAGATATCGCAAAACAAGCTGCTGAAAACTCTTTTCAATTACGACTACCTGACAAACACACGTTATCTCTATGAACAAACGAAAATATTTAATTTAAAACGTCTTTACACGTATACAACTTGCATTCTAATTAAAAAAATATTGACCAACAAAATACACACACAAATATCATTCACAAAAAGGTCTTTCAAACATAACTTGCGTAATACAAATAAAATAAAATTGAAACTCCCAAGAACTTCATATGGTAAAAGATGTATTATGTATGAGGGTGCACAATTATTTAACGATCTACCTAACGACCTGATTGTACAACAATGGCTGTGTTCAAATCTAAGCTAAAAAAATATATTTACGCAAATGTTTTTTAAACGTATAATATACGTACCGCCAGATCACCTGGACAATATTTTTAGACTAATTGTAACTAAGATTATTTAGTTATAATTTATACATATACCTACTTAAGCTCATTATAAGTTACAATGTTATTTATGAGTGAAAATAAATTCGTTAACCCTAAACCTAAAGGTTACAACAAAGTTCAGGACAGCTTTCGTGGTGTGGTGGTTGAGCAGGTCGGCTCATAACCCGAAGGTGGCGGGTTCGATTCCCGCGACAAGACAAGTATTTGTGCCCGAAAAAAAAAGCGCATATACTTGTTCTGTGTCTGGGTGTTGTGGGATCATGGTCCTCGTAGTTCCTGGGTCCCTAGATACAGGGAATCCTAGTTAGGGTCCAGGATCTATGTATGTGATCGTTGGGCGTTATTTATTATTTATTTATTTATAAAGTAGGTTTAGGCTGAAGACAAAAAACACGCACAGGTGCGAAATCAGAGACAGACTGGGGCAACAACAAAATTCCGACCTAATGACCAACAGTGGAAGATATCTATTGCTGAACATAGGACTCTCCCATAAAACGCCAATGGACGCTTATTATATGGGTCTCAGATTTTAATGTGTAGGTACCTAGAAGAATGTTGCAGCCCATTCCCTAGATATTCTCTTAGCCGGTTCTTACAGCGCCCACGGGAAGAGATGGGAGCTATCTTACATAGTTTATGTTATTACATTACCTTATGCACAGGAGTAGGGTCTAAGCTGGCCGGAATTATGATAGGCTGAGTTTTAGGTATGACGGGAGCGTTGTCGTTCTGATCTAAGAGTTGCACGGCCAGTGAGAATGGTGCAGACGCCGCGCCACCGTTCGCTTCTCGAGCCACCACCTTGAAATGGAAAGAACAAATTGTAACCTTTATAGATATAAAAGGTAAAGCACTACCTAAAGCAACGTGTGCAAGCAACTGCACTAACGCTTCAATTAGCGCTTTCATTTTTTATTGTTGTTGACTGCAATAAACGAAGAAATTTTCAAAACAATATTACCACCCAGAATAAAACCCTTGACTTTTTTCAGTGTATGCAAGATGCCTATGCCTTAGTTTCGAAACCGTAACAAAAAACAAAGTGGAAAAAGAGTTTTGAGTTTGTCTCGTATTGCTCGACTTCGAATGTTACAAACGAAGCTTCTAGAAAAAACAAAAGAAGGTTTAGTTGGAGGACTTGGAGGTAGTTGGAGTAGCTTTCATTAATACTTAAACAAACTGTAAAAGACAAATTGATCAATAGATCAAACAATAAAATTGCTTTGATCTTTTGGAAACTTTTCCGTTAAACGAAGAAAAAGTGTGGATAAACGCTAGAACTAAGTACAATAAAGAAAAACCTCAGTCAAAATTACATATGAATGACATAAAAAGCAACTTACCTGAAATCTAAACTTCCCAGGGTTAGGCGGATCCCGGTCTAGCCTCTCATCGCTAACCACAAGATAGCCTTCATCGTCGATGTCGAAGAAGTTCGTTGTTAATTCAAACGTGTACTTCGGTATTGGATCTCCTGGGCCCTATAAACATAATAAAACGTTATGATCTAAATGAAAAGGAGATTCACTATAAGTTACGTACGGCCAATACTTATGTAGAGTACAGTCCAAATACTTTGTGTAGTTTTTCACGTATGCAGACGATGCCACTGCCGAAGTATGGACCTTCCTTCACAGACGTAAATAGAAAAGGCTATATCATCATCATAATCATCATCATCATCATCATCATCATCATCATCATCATCATCATCATCAGCCTGAAGACGTCCACTGCCGAAACATAGGCCTCCCCAAAAAGGGCCACTTTGAGCGGCTTCTTGCCTCTTGCATCCATCGGCTCCCCACGGTTCTGACCAGATCGTCAGTCTACATAGTGGGGGGCCGGGCCTGTGCTGCGTCTTCCAGTTCGTGGTCGCCACTCAAGAACCTTTCTTTCCCATCGGTTAAAACTAAAATAGCCAAAAGCTATATAATTCACCACAATAGCAAAGTGCGGGTTTGAAGATTTCTACATGATTCACCAAGAAAACTTACCAAATCAGCGTCAGAAACCATCAGCCTAATAGGTGTTCCCTTTACATCCAAGACTTTGGTTCCTTTAGCAGAGTTTTCTTCTACTTGACCCTCATCAGAAGTAGCACTAACGACGGGAAGGTTCGCGTCAACCGGCCGCACTGTTATTGTGAGCTTGGCGGTGGTAAACCTCTTCGCTTCTGTTGCTTCTTCTGCCTGAAATTTCAGCAAAAAATATAATGAGACTCTAATAAACACAGAAATATTCGTTTGATGGTATTAAAAAGTGTAGAAACGATACTAATAGGATGACTCTGTTCTTAGTGAGTTAGTGACTGTACCTTAGCTAAAGCAGCGTATGATGCCCTCAAATGAAACGATGATATACGTAGGTAGATAGAATTTCAATGAGAAAATCCGAAGACTGATCCCAACGGCGTAATTTGCAAGAGACATTTAGAAGACAATGTTCGTAAGTCCGATAGTGGACTAGCACAAACAGATTTAAAAATGTCAAATTATTAATTATATGAAGATACGTGTGAAGGTGTGAATATGCCAGACCCCCTATAATAAGTGTCCAAAGCGGCATTTATGAGGGAGGTCTGTGTTCAGCAGTCAGTGGACGTCGTCTAGGTATTGATGTGATGTGCGATGAAGATAAAAGGGAGAATGTCAATGCCTCTAGATAGATGTACCTAAGACCTTATGAAGAGAAACAAGAAGGTTACAAGAAGTTCAGCAGTACAACAAACACCTGCAGCTGGCTTAGCATGGACGGTAGACAAAATCGCTTTTCCCCGTTTTAAGTCACTTTCTTCACTCTTGCTCACTTGTCTAGTGGAGTAAAACAGGGGAATGACAATTTATCTACCGTCCATGCTAACCCAGCTGGGTTGGATAGACAAAATTGCCTTTCCCTGTTTCACTTTCTTCATACTTGCTTGCTTAAAGGGGAATAAAACCACAGACATCTAATACTATAAGTATTAGAACCCAGCAGGTGTATGTAAAACTGCATACCTTGATAACAAGTTGGAACTTTTTAGCAATATTCGTATCAACAGGAACCAGTTGCCTCACGGCGCCGTTGTTAGCGTCTATGGCAAAGTACGTCGCCCAGCTGTCCGGTTCGCCGCTGTCTATGGTGTACCGTATCCGGGCGTCTAGCGTGTCCATATCAACTGCTTGGATCTTCTCTGGTTCTATGGTTAGGATGCCGGCTAAAACGCCGCTGTTTACCTGATAAATGAATGGCAAAGTTATAAATTCCTTGGTTTTGGATAAGTTAAGTATAACAGATTATAGTCTCCCATGAACCTAGCAATAGCAAGGTTTCATCATAGCGTTATCTTTGACCGTTAGCTTACAATTTACGGATCAGAAATCAACATTAACACAAATCAAAGTGCGGCTGAATCTAAATAATTACTGGGAACGGAAGCAACGCCATGCCGTTTTAGGTTTTTATAATTATATATGAGACAGCTTACAATAACACATAAAGAAATAAAAAGAACTTGTCGTGTTACAATAGATCGTTGCATAAACATGTCATACTTACATAACTAGAATATTCAGGATTGAAGCAAGCTCCTTCATGAAGACTACACCCCTTGTAGATGAAGGACGGGTCCTGGTCATCATCATCCAATACGTTTACAGTAAGTGTGGTGGTACTGGAAAGCCGTCTTTTGGTGTCACGAGCACGGTCCTGTAAAATACACGCAGGTGTTTGGTTGTGTCATCCACGAATGTAACACACATACAATCTAATGTCAATGGACGAAATTGTTGGATTGGTCTTGACTCAAGAGCTATAATCACATCTAGCATGCAGGGCCGTCTTTACCTGGGGGTTCAAGGGGTGCAGGGCACCCGGGCGCACGGTCCTAGGGGGCGAAAGCCGACCGCCATACATCTCGATAGGGACCGTACCGACTACACTACTGAGATCACGCGAGCGGCCCTGCTAGCATGCGTGGTAAATTACGTATTAAGAATCATCGCTGTTCATATTTTCTCTGCGAGCGATGGATTATGCTATGGTAGATGGTATGGTTATGTGGATAAAAAGAACGGAGGATTGCTTTTCAATTTAGCTGATGGAACCAACAACAGTTTTAGTTAGAGTAGGCAAGCGATGCAATAGGTAAGTACGCTCTCTCTATGAAGTGTGATCTTATGTCAAGAATTTATTTTAACTTACCGAAGCAACAATAGTGACTAGATACTTCTGCGTGCGTTCGTAATCCAACGTCCTGTTGACCGCAACCTGTCCTTGATGCGGCAGTGGTATAGTAAAGTACCCATAGCCATCAACCGCATTTTGTTCCTCCAGAGTACTATTATCTCCTGAAATGATGTAGTATTCGGAAAGGCCGTTCACCCCAGCATCGATATCGACGGCCCGAATCTTATCGAAGACTGTTGTGCCGATTGGTGCGAGCTAAAATGAAAGGTAGGTATAAATTAAAAATAAGCTGATATTTTAAGATCAGTGATGATTATTTACCATGCGTTATTTTTTTTTTATGTTCTAGACTAAGTTCAAACGTTAATGATGAAATAAATAGGAATGCAGACATCTCTTCCATCCATTTCAATGGTTGCCTTTAGAATGTTAAGTTTAATTTCGTCAGGACGCATGCCTAACTCTTCAAAAAAAAGCTGTTAAAAGGACGGTCGTCATGATTATTAAACCACCCAATTGGCTTCTCATAGAGTTCATTTAGTAATCTATCATTGTCAAGAATTCAAGATAAGTTTTTGTAGCGACTGCTAGAGACAGACTTAAAACTTGTTCAGCTGTTTCACCTACTTATATGCAAAACATGTCTAACATGTATTAATAAACCATAGACACAATACGAAATTAAAGGCATGGAAAGGTCAAACAGCATCCAAAAATGGGATTCAATACAATAAATACTAACAATAAATTCAATAAGGCATCTTATTCCAATACATAATTGACGCATATAAAGTCGTTTTTCGCTTGAAAATTCAACTCACTTCAGAAACGCTGGTTTCATAAGGGGTACCCTGAAAGACCGGTGCGTTGTCGTTGATGTCAGATACTCTCACTATTACGGGTATGGTGCGCCGCTTCTTCGTGGCTTTCACTTGACACACCAGCTGTAACATAAGCATGGGATTGGTTGAGATCGATTTGCGATGGTGTCGCTCGAGGCTAGTTCGACTTATTTCTGAGTACCACCTGTTATTGACGATAAATGAGATTGTCAAATGATTGTAACGGTTATTTATAATTAAGCGTAATTGCTGTAATAGTCTGATATGCTTTGAGATAAGACGTTTGATGGAGTGATCAAGTAACTCTTATGATAGCTTTATCTCGCATTGCAGTTTAATTGCTTGTATAGAGCGCTAAAGTGCTTTTTGGAAGTATAATGTTTTAATGAATCTTCTGTTTTTCAGTCCAAGGTATTACTTTGTTCAATTTGCTAAGCTAAGTAGATCTCGTAAAATTTCATTCACAACAAGTAAGTATAGTATTCGAGCACATTATGAAAGTCAGAATGAGCACTGGAATCTATGCCATGTCCATATTCAAGTAACTGACCACTTTTATACTTCACAAAACTGCTTCGAAGGTAAATAACAAGCTAAATGGAATACATTCATAGAATTCTGTCACATTGCTTCACGTAGTAACCATACCTGGAACACCATATGTGACAGGTTATCCGCATCTCTGTCAAGAGGCTGAAGAAGTTGCAATCGCTTGCCATCGAGCTGGAACAGCGTTGGACCTTTGGGGAAGACTGTGGAGAGAATCACGTCCACATCCGGGTCGCCGACTACTGGCAAGTCTGCTGGTATGGTGCTTTGGTTTACTTCTGCGGAATCGGAATAAATACTGGTTACTTATAGATTGGATTTATGACTCAGAGTCTGTTTATTTTATCACGAGAGACATTGTACAATTTGTTGAACAAGCTATATAAGAAACAACTTACGGTCTCCTCTGCTCTCTTCGATGTCGACTATAATACTGGACTGACCCGTTTCCACTTCACATGGACCTGAAATCAATATGAAAGAAATAAGGAAGAGTTAAGAAATTGACGAATATCTTTTCCTTGTTGAGTATTGTGGATTGTGAGTAATCCACATATAATATGTTATTTTGTCGTGGTACCCACCCACGAGGGAATAAATCAGTCTTGTACCGCCCGACCGTGTTTTATTACGCCAAATCTTACTGCCATGTAAGAAAGTATATAAGCAAGAAAGTTTCTGTGTAAGTGGCGCACAATATGTTAAAACACGAATTTATTTTACTCATGTCACTAATGTAACGGTGTCACCATGAGAGAACATAAAGTTTAGCGTTACGAGATGACTGACGCAGTAAAATATAAATTCAATAGAAAAACAAAAACCAAATCCGATCGCAAACAGTAGTTCCGTAATATATAACAGAAAAACATAATTTAAATAAAAAAGACATAAAAGCGACAACAAAACTGAAAACATCGAATACGAAAGTCTAGAAATAGAGGAAACCATCTATTCAGGCAATTTAAATAAAGCTCTTCTAGTTATTGGCGTAATATATACAAATGCAGTAGTTAAAGTAAGAATTGTTTTGCGCCAAGTCCCATAAATAAGAGAATAGACAGGTGCAGAGTCAGTTTTGCTTCGTTAAGGTTTGTGAGACTAATTAAAGGTTCTGCCAACGTTTCTATTGGCTTTCGAATAAATCCTGCAGACAAAATTGTTAAGTGAGAGTGAAATGTTGGCTTTCCTTTAAAGGATAAAGTGATCGCGTTTTATAATTATCTATAGCCTCTGAGTTCCATGTAGCTGTAAGAAAAGTGGAGAATAGCCTGGCATTCTAATACTAATACTTCATTATAATACTTAGATATAAAGGTACAAGTACTATCTCCCGGGTAGCGGCATTAACGCATTGGTCAGATTATTGTTGAAGTAACATTTTCATATCATAACCAACAAGATCATCATTATGTTAAAGTTTTATCTCATTTTTAACTACATCCTATTAAAACACAAGACACTAAACTTAATTTACACACCACATTTTTTATTTATTGCTTATCTATCATAAGAGATTTTGTTAAACCTGCCAGTGATGCAACTCATAATCTTTAATTGTTAAAGTTATAAAAAGATAGTTGTAAGAGTACCAAGAGTATCAACGGTGTGAGCGTAAATAAAATAAGTAGACATTAAATGTTTGTCGTAAGGTATTTTGGAGAAATTATAAATAACGGAATTGTGAGGGATAAGTTTAATGTAAGTGCAGCTATAAAAGTAGTAAGGCATTATCATAATCCATTGGATTCAGAGCCACGAGTTTTACTGACGATAGTATTATGCGATTTGGACAACTTAGATATTTGTAATATTGGATAACAGTTTCAATCCTGACTTTCTAACGTAAGTGAACTATGAACATTTTGTTGAAACATCAATATGTATTTACTTATTGTAAGCAATGCCATAAATCAACTGAGTTATGGAACAGTCGTAAAACCCACCGCCTAGAAATATTAAAATTAGTCTCAAACTTACCATAAGCTAATTCCTGAATTCCTGATACAGATTAATAATTTGAATAGATTTATAATTTATATCACTACATCAAACATGTCAAAGATAAATAACAGATAATGCATAAGAATTTATTACAGATAGCAACACAGACCTAGAATTCAAACAATATTCTAATTAACGGCTGTTAGTACAGGATAACCGAATTCCATAGCGTAGGTGCGCCTGAGAAACTTTCAATTATGAAGTTACAAGTTAGAACAGTGGGCGTAGGTACTTGACCATGTATTCAACCCATTCACATAATACAGGAGTAATAGACAGACCTAATTAGTACTAATGCACTTAATAAGCACATATTTTAAAGTCCCGCAAAGGCAAAAACTAGCAACTAGCCTTATATGCACATGCTCCAATTAGAAAGCAAAGTCGGTTCAGTCTTGTTTTGGTAAATAGTTTGGATTCCTGTTCATAGTTGTAAGGGAGAGATCATTAGCTTGAATGAAGCAGATAGATATCATATCGGTTTTCCTATTAATTAAAAACGTATCGTTACTGCCAATGCTAAGATTGATTGATCTATTTGTAAAGTATTTTGTAACGTTTACATTTTCTGTACCTACACAGTCCTACAAATGATTGAAGTGAATGAAACAATTGAATTAGATGTTTCATCAATAAAACAATGACTTACAAACAAAACCGACAAGTTAACAAGAAAGCAATTTCGGTGATGCAACGGTAACGAGATAAAGTCAGCGATTGTGCTGACTCGGTGCTGACAAACAAATCAAAAGACCATTGTATTAGTATCATAAACAACATGTCTCGATGAATGAAATAAATTTACTGCGTCATCCATTCAATTATTTCAAACCGTGTGAAGAATATAACACGAAGTTATGATGCAAGATTGAGTTGAATTCTCAATCTTCAAAGCCACATGTATCGTGTGACATAGGAATGTTTATATCACATTAATTTTTTCATTCTCATGTTCCGTTAAATATATTTTATCAGAATAAATCTTACCAGGTGTCGCTCCAGCCAAATGCACATGAAGTGCTGCAAAGAGAAGAAGCCATATCTGTGACCTGCCATACTGGATCAGCGCTCTCCACCGCGCCATCTCACTGGAAAAATAAGAAATCCATTTAATTGATATAAAAATATTAGCATATCTAGCAATAATGTTGACATAATAAAAAAATATAGAAGACAAATCTGTTGCTTAGCAATTGGCTAAAAGATAAGAGGAGTTTATGAGTACTTAAGACTGATACCGTCTTACCACAAAAATTATTTTAAACATCGCTTTGACACAGGTTTAGTTAGACAGCGTCTAAAAAATAAATGCTCCTAAAACGGATGTTTTATTTTTGTCACTACAAAACCATGTTTATACCGTGTTTACTTAAACACAGTCTAACTCGATCCACATTTTTTAAAAAAGGTAACATCATACCAAAACGTTTCATTCCACGCAGAACTCATTTTGTAAATCCAATACATGTTAGCGTCATAGAAAAAACGGAACGTTATTAGCATGAAGTTTGACTGTGTGTGTTATGGTGACAGCGCTGGTGTGCGTGGGGTGCTCCAAGAAAAGGGCAGGTCAAGTATGCCTCGCTCGCCCCGCCAGTAGTATTTCTATATTGTTCTTTAAGGATGGTCACTGACAAAGTGCGACGTAGGATAATAATACGTGTGTTCAGTTCAGTTTTAAGATGCATTTTTATGCCGAGCTTATCTATAGATTCACCATAGGATCAAATTTTACGATCTAAAGTTATTGTACGGGCGAAACCTATTGTAAACTTGTAACGCTTTTAAAAAAAATAATCATCATAATATTGAAACGGGTAAACTTGTTCACGATGTTTATTAATATAATAATAAATATCTCTATTTATTATCCAAAAACTACACGATACTTTTTAAAGCAAGTAGTTATTTTATTCAAAATTATGGTAAGACGACAGTTAAACACCTCTTAATCTATGGGTTGGGGATGTTTGAATTTTAGCACGGGTTTAACGCATGTCTATCTTAAACGAGTGTTAGACACGGATTTGTGGTATGGAATTTATGAAACAACTGTTCAACAAGTGTTTATGGCGCGTCTAAATCTTTTGTGGTAAGACGGATAGTCTTTAAGAACGATTCGAAGACTCTTATGCAAATGATACAAGAGACAAAAATTATATACCTTGAATACCCCAGATATATTTTCTTCATTTTAAAAAATGCACACATTAATAACAGATACCTTGGGAGAGGCTTGGCACGACAAATCCATTTATATCCAATACCAACCAGTTAATGCAATTTAAATTCATTGAAATCCTATAAACTCGCGCAGAGGAATAAATGTGCAACATAAATTTAGATGAATAAGAAAGCAAACATTCTGAAATAGGAATAACTTAACGCAAATAGAACAACGTGACTAGATTTAACCACAACATACAGCTAAACAATTCTAATGCAGTTACACTAAAGTAGAAAATACAAGTGTAAAAACAAACCTTATAAATAAATGTTTGATTAGAAATAGAAAGATACAGAAGCTATTTCCTGTAAACTAAAAATAAAATTAAACTGCTCGCAATAGCCAGCTCATAGATTACGTCGTAACTACAACCTCGAGCTAAAGTTAAAACTCCTCCGCGTATTTCATAGCAAAAAGTAGCCTCGGTATTAACGATAGACATTATCTCTTGAGCGTAGTAAATCATAGGAAAACGTTAAAAGTAACCTCGCCTCCGATCAGTGGGAGGGGTCTCCAATAAATAAGATAATGCAACGTGAAGATATCGCTAACGAGTTGGAGGATCATGGGTCTATAAAGTTTAATCGGTCCTTAGGTAGAAGAGCAATACGATGGGTAACAACTCGTTGCTATATGCGACAGTTCATATTTGCATTCGAATTTACCAGTTGTGTAAATCGTCGGGTTTGCGGCCCCCAGATAGCGCGACATAAAATTAGAGATATTTTTGTGCGACTTTTACTGAGTCACGTCTTGAAGATGTTTAGAGTTTGGAACAGTGGGAATTTTGTAACCACTTCTAAATACATATCCATAAAGTTTAAGGCCAAACTTTAGTCTATATCGATAGGCCGTCTAATACGAGGACACGACATAGTTTGCTCGAACAGTTTGTGTAGATTCTGTCAGCTGTACCGACTTTTATCGTCCATGCGATATACATTATTTTAGTGTAAGTATAAAAAAATTACATAGTTGATGGCGATATTATTCTAGCTAGACAATGAGCTTTGTTAAGATTATCAATAAAATGTAGTTGTTAAATTACTGCATCACAAATGCATTGACTTCAGACCTATAGTATTACTTGGTTCATGAACTGAATAGCTGTTAATTTGATGGTATAGGTTTTCAGCATCATTTGTTTATTGTAATGAAATATCTTTTCATTACTTGGTCGTAATAAGACCAGAAAAGTAGTTAAATAATTCAAAAAGATGATGTTTAAAAGAGGTTGAATTAGGAAGAAACTAAATAAGAAATCGACAAATGTGGGGAATGGCATAACATAGAAAAAGGACATTGTAGGAGTGGACCAATTCAGGAAGTAGACAACATTGGAATTGACCAGTTAAGAAGTGGTCCAGGTCGACCGGAGTTTTTTAATTTTTATATTATGGGGAAAGTTGAAAAATGGCGTCTGAAAACTGATCACGTAATGCAGGTTCGACATATTTGTTAGCTACGACATATACATATATAATTATCTGCTGATGAATAAGCTAAGCTAGATTTCGTATATAGTTGTGAATTTCATTAAGTACTCGCCACAATTTGTGAAACTGCTCTTGTTTAATTTAAGTTAAATCTTAGAGCAACTATGTAAATGAAGACGTAAAATATTTTGATACGTTTCGCGACATAATATTTATGTGTATATCATTATAATATAATAGCAAGTTATGAAGGTTTGCTTTACAATAGATATATCGCGAGTTGTTTTTGAATCCGTGATAACTTTTGGCTTTAAATGTGATGTGGTGTCCAGTACCAGTAAGTAATGGATTCAAAACATTGTGTTTAAAGATTTACTAATACTAAAAGTTAAGCTTTCTTGTACAATAGCTTCAATCGATTTGCACTAAAGGCAAGCGTGGAAAGCTATAATTTGAGTTCGGTATTTCTATTGTAATGCAGTGCAATTATCTGTACCCATCACCCATTGTTTAACGGGCCGCGATGCATCTTCTGTTGCTCCAAACGATACAAAGTCAAAATGAATATTCACTAGAGTGCAGGGTTCAACCAGAGGAATAAGTATAATATGTTCGATGAATGATTTAGATTTAGACATAGCATGAACATAACATGAACGGGTGTTCATGTTATGTTCATGCTATGTCCGCTACATATTTTAAGAGCCATACACAAGATAATTGGATAGCAACAGGAAGAGTACAGTAGAATTCGAGCTTAGGTGTGGACTCCCCCCCCAGTGCAGCAGTGGACTGGTACACGGCTACAAGCTGATGATACCTAATGGAAAACAACGCTGATAAAAGTCCACCACACTTTATGTGCCAAACGAGAGTACTGAAAACAAAGTTAAAAACGAGTATATCAAACAGATTTATACTGTTAATCTGTAGGGTACCATTCCTTAATATCCCCGACCTAACAAATATTAAAGATAACCATCGTCATTACGTAACGTAAGCTCTTAGACAGGAAAGTGAAATCAATTACATAAATAAGCACTTCATTTTATAACTCAACTTAATTAACACTTACAGTTATAAAATTCTTTAAAATATTTATAAGACAAAGAAAGTCATTAATTAGCACTGCAATTTCATAATCACTCTTTACTACCGGACTATGACCGTTTTCACTTCATGAGACATTTGCTTACTGTTTCAGAAAAATCAAAGTATGGTTTTTTACTATAATTTTCTTTTTTCATTTACAGTCCAGTGCAGGGTGAGCCAGGCCATGTTGACCGCGCTTCAGCTTTCAATCCCGCATATAGTGTTAGTAAACAATAACCGAAACACTTTCAAAGAAGCGACCGTTACATCAATGATATCGCATCGTTCGTTCTATTTCCGCATCCACCCCTCGATTTACTTTGCTAACGGCGATGATTTTGCATGCGCCGGCGCAGCCTTAGATGATCGACGCTTTATTATAATAGCCCACACGCGCTTGAATCCATTATGTTTTACAATAACTTGTGCGTGAATGAGAATATATTGTAAATTTGTAATGTTACGGCGGGAGTTGACAATACAACGGTTCACAGCTTGAAATAATGGTGCTTATTATTTATGAAGAGCATACAGAAGACTTCTAAACTAGGACTGGTCTTCTGAATAAAAAAAGATTCCCTTATTTGTTATCAGTGTCGATAGAATCAAATCAAGAGCGGTCATAATGAGGATCATGATCCCTACTACGCATGTTTGATGTCCTGGCTTCTTTTGTATCATATAGTACTAAGCTCTATCATGCTGTTATAAACCGGAGCTGGGAAACGATTTAAATGTCAGTGGGATAGATGCGAGGCGGGGACTGGTAGTTGTAAATAGAATTCCCATCACGAACGCCTGAAGAGAACTTAGATGATCTTAGATTTGAATGTCTTGCAACTTGCAACCACATTCAAAGGTTAAATGCTGTGCCGTATTTTCGCGAGAAACTGTATCAACATATAGTAAAAAAGTCCAGTAACTCGTGATATTGGTAACAGAAGTGAATAGAATATAGAAACCAGTTATGTCGCGGTATTTATCTCTATCACAACAATCGAATTAAATCGAACAACGCCCTAAGCGGCAAGCTTTTTAAGCGATATAAGACCTTTAAGAGCTGAAAACAACATCATGAGCAAGATTAGAGGTGTTTGATCCCAAAGAGACAGGTGTAACCGACGTTTGAGTTGTATTTGAAAACGTGACTAACAAGCGTGAGAATAAGGCTTGATTTGAAACTGATAGTGTCACATACTTCCAGTTCCCATTTATTAGCAAACTCCTGTGCGGTTTCGTCATGAGCCTACAACTTCTACAAGCAGTCGAACCGCTTTTTAAAGGCTTCGAGGCGAAATGTTGGTAATGTCTGAGATATAATCGCAAGATAGTAAAGGGCAGACAAAAAGTTAGCGCATCAATAAATATGGAAACCTGAGACAGGGTCAGGTTATAGAATCTTGTAACTTTATATCAAGACGTCTCATCGCAATCTTGATACCATCATTATGCGACAAACTGCAATACAAGACTTGACGCACAACTGCTATTAACGCATCTTTAACTTCATAAGAATTGATTATTTATTGTAAGCTATTATCTAGATAGCGTATACATAACAGATTTAAGGCACATTGTAGTTGTTCACATGCTGCTGTAATAACAAATGCATGCTTGCTGTTCTATAGATTTGATAGCTTTAATTAGTTTTGTCTTCATTGTTACTGTTTGGTTTATTAAACAAAACACACTGCGCAAGAGTTACATACATTGTCAATGTAATGAATATCATCACAGAAGCTTTTGCAACGAACTTCTGCAATCATAAGGTATACGGTACGGAGTACTTACAGGCAACAAATAACATAGTAAAATTAAATTCCATCACGATTTTCCGTAATTTTCTGGTATTATAATCTAATAGCTAAACAACTATTAGTTGGGAACGTGAAAGTGTTTACATAAAGGTGCATCTTCGGCTCCATTTGCATGGCTTGCGTAACTCAAAGATCAACGGGTCAGGATTGTGCCGCGAACGTGACTGATTCGGTGACTGATGTAAATTAACATGTTCTCGCCGGTGATTTATGTGAATTGGTCAATAATGTTACAGGAAATTGGGATATGAGCGATGATCTTTGAAAGCTTATATTGACGACATCGTAGAAAATTAGAAACCTTCAAAAAAGTTATAATAGCTTCTGATTATCAAACTGCAAGTGCAAATACGTCAGATTTAGGTTTGATATCAATCTAAGCAGAACATGACGACAAAAACGTGCTTGTATCATGTGTGCATTTTAATGTTTGCCAAAAATAAGCAATGCACACAATGAACAAAATCATAGAGGAATAAAGACGGGCCCGATAGCTCAGTTGGTAGTAGCCCTGCCTTCTGAACTGAGGGCTGTGGGTTCGATTCCTACCCAGGACAAACATTTGTGTGATGAACATAGATGTTTGTTCTGTGTCTGGGTGTTATAATGTATTCTATGTATGTATTTATAAACAAAAAGTATCTAAGTATTATATCAGTTATCTGATTCCCATAGTACAAGCTATGCTTAGTTTGGGGCTACATGGCGCTGTGTGAAATTTCCAAACATATTTATTTTTATTTATTTATTATTTTTATAAAATAACTAGTTTTATATAGTTAACTGTTTTACGAAAATATACCTTAAATTCGGGTTTACCATAAGAGCCTTCAAAATTTTGATTTAAAACCATTAAGCTGTTGCATAATCAAAACACCTTAAATTGCACTAACGAACCAGTCTGAAATCGAATCGGCTATAAGTTTTATTACCGTTTTTTGCCGATCATAAATGTCAGCTAATGAAAACAGAATAAAAACCAATCACATTGGAATCATTAAAATAAACGGGAAGCATTAGGAAGCTGGTAGGTGGCTGATATTAGCATTGTATCACGCTTATCCAAGCTTCCTGCCGGCACTCCCACGGTTGAAGCACCTGGCGTCTCATTAAAGAAGATCGAGATGCCATCGGCACGCGAGTGAGATGCGATCGAGATCCTATCAGGACACCGCCACCAAAACCAAAGCGTAAATCTAACGATCGCATTGCTTCTTTTGTAGGTACTGTTCACGTAGACTGTCTGAATATATTTCAATAGTTGAATATTTGCATAGAATTCATATTTATTAATATAAAGAAAGAAAGGAAAAATAAAGAAGGTCATGACTACATTTTTTTGTGCATACATTTAAAGTTAAAACAGCATTAAAGTTAAATAAAAACACGATAAAATATATTAAAACATAACATTCCAGAATCGCTTCAGCTAAATATCAGTTTACGGATTCCCGTGTAAATATATGATATGCATAAAGCTGACAAGCAATAACTTTGTAGCTCACGCGACTTTGCTAAGTAACACATCGTGTTTACAACTCCAAGAGTGGTTTAGCATACCTTCTTTATGGGTATTGGATAACAGTTTGTCAGGAAGTGTTCCTGAATATACTTGAAAGTTTAGACTTAAAACAGGTGGATGTATAAATACTAAACCTTCAGACGATAGACTTAAAGCTAAAATTGAGATTGCTTTTGATTTTACAAAAGTACACGAATTTACGCTAAACGATACCAAATGTCAAAGGGGGTGTAATGACTAACCAAGGTATATCGGGTACCAATAGGTAAATCTCTATTGACCAGAACATTTCTTAGATTAATGAGACAGGAAATATGTTGACACAAAGGCTCGTAAAATTACGTGTCATGTGAATATTTATTGATTCTGTTGTAACTGACTAATCGTTGTATTCAAAGCTGGCAAATTTTACGTGATGGAATAATAATTTATAGTTATTGCGATTTAACAAGCCAATTAGATGAAAATTCTTAGTATAGAGGAACGGATGAAAACGACTTCATGGTAAGATTATCGACCTTGTTTTCATCATCATAAATAAATGTATCGAATCACATTTAATTGGATCCACATCCACAGCACAGTTAATGTATAGGAAAAACATGTCCTAGTACTCAAGATAAACGCATCGTACTGAAAATCATCATAAACAATGTCACAGCATGACATGAGACAAGAAAACGAGTCCAGAATTCCTTCGTCAATCTAATGAAACACATCAAAATATGTATACTGTTTTTAAATTCAACGATCTGAAGCCGATGATCTTAGTGAAAATAATTGACAGATCCCATGAATATTAAGGGCGTGCAATTGTCCTGTCAAACCCGTATCCTCTGATAGTGAGGTATAGTGGCTTCTGACTTCTCATGCGGCCGCTAGCTGGCGGGCCGTTTAAGGAAATAATCCATTAACATTTTACCTGTAACTACATATTCAGTCCGGAATCTGACTAAATGTGAGTCGGCGGTTAAGATAGGTTTAATTATCCGAGGAGTTCATGGTGTGTTTAGAAGGGCGCGGCGCAGAGGTAATGCGTTGGAAAACGGTGCTGATTACAGTTCACTGCAGTTGGAATTCGCTAGAACGTGAAGTTTAATTACCTACTATAAGCAATGCCAATAAAGGTATACAAAGCCGACACGCCTATCCTCCTCAGTTGTTTGATTTAAAAAAACTCGCAATTCTCGATGTTTGGTAGCGAAACATTAAAGTTAAAGTAACTCATTCTATATTCAATTAAGGTTTTGATTAAAAGTAGGTACTGAAACTATACTAAAAGAAAAACAAAACACAAGTTATATTAAAAGTTCAAGCGTATAAAATTTCCTTGAACATAGTAGTAACTACTAACTACCTCGGCTCAAGTACTTAGAATAGCTCCCACCTAACGCATTCCGGAGCACAAAGCTCTAGCTTACTTAGTTACCGCTTCAGTTGTTGCACTCATTATCTCAGGAACAGGTAGCTATCAGATTTTCTAAAGCTGCGTTTTCAGTAGTTGCGCTTTACACTTGGCGAACCATAAAAAATATGAGAACAGTGACACTCGGTTTTCTTTTAGGGTTATTGTTAAATTATATTAAAATGAAAAATCTGATTTGATTTAAGGATCAGAAATCAGAACAACCGTAGGCTGTTACTCAATCGAAGCTGCAGTTTCTTTCTAATAAGAGGAAGTATAGACGACATAAAAGACTTAAAACTACAATCACCAAATTATTATAGACTGTGGTAACGCTGTTGAATGTTACGTCTAAAATATAATGATTACTCTTTATCCGTGGCTTGATGTGTCGGATCAATGCCTGTGGTCCATCACAAGAACAATACCTATCTATTATTTTGATGCTATTGACCAAAACGGAGCTTAATAAACGTTATTACAGGTTGCTCTAACATCTAAAATGATGCAGCAGAACGCCGTGAAGAATGCAGTACCATTGACTGTCGTTAAGAGTGTTATAGTTAGAACAGATACTGTAATTAAATTCGATTCAGTTGAGCAAGCCACGAATTAATGTTTATTTAATGCTAGGAAATCGAGCGGAAATTCGTTGTGGTATTTTACTATTCTGAGGTTCGCATTATTGGAAACGGGGCTTTATTTTACGATAGGCCGTAAAGATTCTTGATTTTACAATTAGATACCTAATCACTATGATACACATTTACCTGGAGCAAAGTAAAGAATTTGTTAAGTTAATTGGATTTGAGACAATTATTTTAATTTTAACATCTATGACGTTATTTGTGAAATATCTGCGGTAAAATTATAATAGTGTAAATAAAGCGCGAGCATAGACGTAATGTCTTGAATAACGTAAAAGATACTAACACCAAGGCATAACTAATAAAAGTAAATAAAATAGAATATCGAATAACAAAGAATAAATTAACGGAAAAGCCACAATGGATTGTCCCTGTCCAATCCAATGTCCAATCGTTGTTGCCGAACCTGACCACACCAAAGCTTCTAAAAAAAAATGAAATTAGATGATTTATAAACCATGATACTCAAAAGTATTATATTATCGTCAAACTTCATGTCCCAGGAAACATCGCCGCAAGACATTATTCAACGCAATCGGACACCGAGGGCTGAATTAAATTATGTTAAGGCAACACTAACTATAGAGTTTAGAAAGCAGATGTTATAAATTATTGCAAAGAGGACACCGCACCGGATACAAAGCGACAAGTGTAATTTGCTGCAACCAGTTCCATACCGTAGGTACTGCACGAAGAACGACAGGTAAAATATAACGCTAGTTTTATAAAGTATCGTTTAGTATATTTATACATTTTAAAGCAGTCATTTAGAGCCAGGTGTTTTGTGCACGATACCATCAATATTAATGAGGCAATAACTCTGTTATTACAACGAAAAGGCGATAAATTTTGCATTTAGCCTTATAACATGTTGAAATATTAGTTTTAAAACCAATGTATATTATAGTAAACTGGTGAGAATCTATCGGAGCCAGTCTACTCAATGGCGGATTTATTGTTCTGCTGTTCCCATGGAATTCACCTACGCGGCAACTAGAGGTTCTCAATAACTCAACCTTACGATACTATCGTCCAACGTTTTCCATAAAGGACAAACTGGAGTTATTTCGAAATCGTTATACAAACGCAATGCCCACCGCAACCGATAAATAACTGGTACTTACTACACGAAACATTTTTATACATTTGTGTTGTTTCACTATGAGTCGTTCGTTAGTAATACTGGGTGTAATTGAATTCATTAGCATGCTTTGAAACTGGGTATCTACTCCTGATACCGGTCACGTGTGAACCAAAATTTTTGAATTCAAACACATTGGTTTGGTAATAATAATAACTCCAAAAAATGGAATAACTCACTCAATCAAATGCTACAATACAAAAAAATCAAATTATGAATTACTGTTTTTTAATTAGTATATGCAAGGTATAAAAACGTTTAAATGTATCAAAAATCTACCGTGCCAGCTACGTTAGGCGCCGCGATCTTCATAATTTTCAATAAAAATATTTACATTCACACTCTTTACTCTTTAATAATCATCTATAAATGATGTACTATCATGGGCTCAACTTATGCTAATGAATTAAATTACACCTGTATAAACAACACATATACTAAACACAGTCGTAAATTTTTGGCCTACAATTTTAGCTATATAATTATACCATATTTTTGGACCACAATGGACTTTCTGCAACATAATATATCTAAACCCTATCCGTGACATACTACAACGTATTTTTTAGTTCTCGTATTTTTTTAAATTAGATGTTTATCCTATACGTACACGAATTTGATAACTTTCCGGGAAACTTTTCTAACTTTTCATTTTATAAAAGCCCGATTCGGACTACTACGAATATTTAAAAACAAAAAAGTAGCTATTTTATTCTAAGGGTCCAGCTTGTATTCAAGTGCTGCGCTTCTTACCAACGATTCAACGAACAGCATTTCAATTTTATTAGTATAGATAATTTATATATTATCTGAGTTATGGTGTTAGTTAACAATGACATTCTTCGGAATCACGATAGTTGTTTGTTTATGATGTTATAAACATGCCAATTAATGGAATTGTATGGAACAGTTCGCTTAGAGAATGTTTAATATATATAGCTGCTGAGAGAATCACTCCATTTTTATTAAAGCTATTTCATAGTTACACTAATGAAGTGCTGGGCTAATCCGTTATGTCTTGTTCGACACCAGTGCCTTTGTGATATCAGAAAGTAGCCTATTTTCCCCGTGATTTTCCTGTCGCTCTATAACATAATTTTAAAGACATTAACCATTTATTTCAGTTTTGTAGAGTTATTAAAATATATATATTCATTGATATTTTATCATAATTACGCAAGTTTTTAATTGATGCCGCTACGATTCCACGGGTCACAGGTTGATGATTCATATCATAATTCATTTTATATCATCGGGTCAAGATATCTAACATACAGACTGACGCGTTATGTTTTATTATATGTCAATAGATGTAATATTTGTTAGGTATATTACACGCACCAGCTTAATTACATAGTAATTAGTAATTACAAACCGTTTAATTAAAAAAGTAAAAGTCAATAAAAACCAAATTGCCTGTCTATTATGATTTTATCTGAGTTCGCATACAACGAGAACCTATGTCTATTTTAAAAAGATAACCAATATGTTTGTGCATAATATCTCGATGTAACAACCATAATTATAATTTAACCTTCAAGTTAGATTATGTAGAAATAGACATTCAGTTTACCTTTCAGTTATTACACATGTCATTTTGATTTTGTTTTCAATGATGTTCAAGATCTGTTTCTATCTTGAAATCGAAAACATATTTAATCTTAAGCGTTTGTGTATCTATTTATTGTTTTCTGTGATGTGGTGTTTCAATAAAGAGTTTATCTATTTATCTATCTATCTATCTTATTGTCAAGCTACCACATATTACTTTAGTAAATTATAGGTACACTATTAATCGATACATGTTCGTGTTCTAGCAAATGCTTTCGTTTGCTATTCGTAAGAAACATATTAACATATCGATATCGAATCAACATCGATATTCGACACATAGATTGACGGCTGATTGAAAGATCCGTATCTATTTGGTTAAATGCTCGAAGGTAATCTATAGCACGTATCTGCTGCTCGTTATTTTCTTGTTAATTGTTTTCCGTGTTTACTTAATGATTTATGTAGGTTACAAATGGGTATTATAAAATGTAAACAGTAAGCAGTTATAGAATATTTAGAAGCAGATTTCTACTCTACAAATCTGGAGTAACAGGATTTATAGGCGATGGGTTTCTGGCCATCACCCCTCTTTGAGCGGATTCAGTTTTCACTTTTAGCCATCATATGAATAAGGTTTATACTTCTAAAACGGTTCATTTTAATTGAAATATAAGTCCTACGGAGCAGTTTTCGGGTTGACATTTATAAAACAGTTCTACATCAAACATGCAAAAATATGTTCAATACTTAGAAATAAATAAATAATAGATCGTAGAAGTTCAGCTATGCTTTGCTACATGATTGTGTGGATCTATACTCACTACAGGCAAACCACGCTAAGCTCCTTACTGTTATTCTACGAATTTATAGGCATCCTAAGATCTAGCCGCGTATATCTGTTCGACGCAGCCGTTCGATATTCTCTAATCATAAACTTAAAAACTAACTTTGAACAACATAGAACCTTATCGCAACTTCCCTAAGATTCACAATTAGTTTGACATGAGAACAGGTACGTGATGCAATCTCAACAAATAAATGATAGCGTATTGTCCGCTTCGTACCATTAATTGTCGATGTCTTCATTAGTAGATGGAGCTTGTGTGCCTCGATTGTTTGTTTAAGCTTTCTAGAGGAAGTTGAGTAGGCAGTCATCGATAGTGCTAATACTCTTGACCCCGATATTGATAGGCGACTCACGAATATGGACAACACTTAGCATATTGCGAATAATATGGCGATTGGCGGCTTTGTTGGAATTTGACACTTAAGCGCAGAATCACCGATAACGGTTGCGAAAATAAAGGTGTTTTGATGACCCTATTGGAAAAGAAAAAAGAAACCAACATACTTACTTACTATAGATACGATTTACGTAATATGAAAGCCGAGATTTAGGAGAAACAAATTGTTTAAAAAAAAAAAACAAGCAACTAAGTTTTCCAGGCAAGCATGCTACTTCGTCAACCACGTCGTTACTAACCATCAGATAAGACTGGTCAAATGTAGCCTATATCTATGATAAAAATGCAAATATGCTAAGGAGCAAGAATGAAACGAGTTAGAAAATTGCTTCGAAGAAGTAGACACAAACACATGACAAAAAATAAAACTAAACCAATATTGAAGCTTGCAAGCATTCAGCTTTCTACGCTTATGACTTCTTCCCAACAATCGCACTCCGCAATCTTAACATAAATATTCAGACACGCCACTTGCGGGAACTTATAAAATAAACAAGTAAACATATTGTCATTATGCTGGCTATTTTAATTTTTGCCATCTGCCACCGTGAGAAAGTCTTGCCATGTCTTGCTGTCCATTCTAACTTCGTAGCACGCAAGGTAATACTTATGACGTGCTTGCTGTTTTTGTCTTTATATGAAGTGAAGACCTTGTATGTATTATCTATTCTTTAGTTAGGGCTCTTTAGAATACAAGGATTTTCTCATAATAGAAATATTTATGTTGTTTGAAAGACGTTAATGAGTCGCGAGATGTATATTATCTAATGAAGATATGTTTGTTTCATTTTTTCTTCGTGAATTCTATTGCCAAAATGCTTATACTTCGTTTTAAATTATAAGACCTGATATTGAATAATGAGCATAATAAAATAATTGATCTAACAAAAACTATGACGTATCGCATCGTTTTTCACAATCAATTTGTATGACAAAGCTCTTTAGTAAGTATCAGTTTCGAAGGCAACCGACACTCGTGTGGCGGCATTTGGTTACCTACATATAGGTACCCCAGAACCACGAGGTATGCGGTTACTGGGTGAATATTTTGTTTCAATATGTGAATTAACGCGCTACTGTCGGATATATAAGGTATAAGTGATCAAAAGTCATTGGATGTTGTGATTATGGTTTTGGAGTCCTTAGAAGGGAAATATTAATTATTATTAGTTTTTAATGAATTTTATTACTTATTGGAATTTAGTTTCGGCATATAAACCGCCCGGTGAAGTTGTGTTATCAATTTCCAAGTTTTCAATATAGGCAATTAGTTGATTCATTCAAGTAATTATGCCAAAGAATAAATAATGTATCTAAGATAGACAAATAGAAAATGCTTTGTTGCACGAACAACAAATGTACATGGGCGAACTTAATGCTAGAGACAGAGAGCATTATCTTCCACTTAACCTGGGTGTAACGTATGTTTAGTTATTAGTATTATTAGTTTATACTAATAATAATCACAGGAAGTGCATACTATTATTTTACGTTATCGTAAAATAACAGTTAAACTAGATTTTAAATAAATATGACAAAGAGAAAGCAATAATACTTAACAATAATAAAGTTTTGTCAAAAGACAATAGGAAAGTTTGAAACTATTGGGCGGCCTAAATATTCTGACTCTAGCGCTGATCACTTGCTTACTCGAGAAGGAAAAGACGAAGATAAAAAAGCTTCGGAAAGGACGTTATCCTAGTTATGTTATTTATGTGGACCTATTAGGCATTTTATTAGAGGCACGGTTTCGATTTATTACAACTTTGATAAAAACAATAACTCACAAATGTAAACAATAATTTGACAATGAAACAAAGCTTTAGATCCATAAATGAACCAGCCAGCATATCGTGAGCGGATAGTAGACATTCTGACGCTAGATTCGGTGTGGAATGCGGTCAATCCAACTGTGACGAAACCTAAAGGCCGAATCGGGCGACCAACTCCTGCTGTCAGATGTAAAATATTCCGATTTGTTGCTGGAATCGATGTCAATTTGAATGGATAGATTTAGGGCGGCTTGGATTACCTATTAGATTCAATAGTGCACGCTGTCGATTGTGTTTATTTGCTACACTATACTTCTAGATCTATTGCTCTGCAAAATATCGTTATGTACTTAAGTATAAGTAGTAGATATAACGGTATGATTTTCATTTCAATATTTACAACCAACAATTCAGAGAAATCTCAATCAGGACGAGTCTATAAATTGCGGGACGCATATATTTAGCTGAAATATTATATCAAATAATTCATAAAAAATAAATAACACTTTGTTTTCCTCTACCAACAACGTTCACAAAAACAGATACCCTATTACCCTTTCTTTATTACACGTCATCCATAGCCCATATGTGATGCGCCCGCGCAGCCCACCTACGGACGACAGGTGCTCTTTTGAAGTCAAATTTCGAAATTATAACAGAATTTGTTTATTCTTTTGGGTCTTGCAAAACTTGCAAGGCAAGAGACGAAGGTATAGGTAAGAATGTGTGTAATGTAATTTATACAAAAAGTTTTCTAATTTAAATGTACTTGCAGTTCTAATAAAATTAGGAAAAAGCGAATAGACATTAATATGGTGTTTAGTTTCAATTTACGACATGTTTAAAAATCATACAACCATGGCATAGCTACTCAACTTACTATGCTGTCAAGGTTTCCAAATAGCCCTTCTATTCCTGTTTGCTGTTTTTGTTTAGTTTTGCATGGCGTGTGTCAAGTTCATGATATTAACAGCTTGAGCGACAGCTGGCTTACGTACGCTGGCGTACTTTTTATAGCGACCAAGTAGTAAGTACAAACCAAGAATCAAATGATCAAATGCTACTAGTGGTGTAATAAAAAAGCAGTACAACGAAGACAGCCTTTGATTATGATATTTATGATACATTATTAAAACTATCTTTCTTCAGGGTTCAGATGCAATAATTAATAACCTTATTACATAAAAAAAATGCGATCAGAAAAAAGGAATAATAAAGCATCGATTTGAAATAAAATCATACTTAAATGCTCTATCCACGGACATCACGTCTAATGACATAAAAAGCACAAAAAAATAGAAATAACAATAATAAACGTAAGAATAAAAACAGCCAACAAATAGTCACGTTGAGCACGCAACTCACAAAACCGGACTGAAAACACCATGAGATATTGGAAACATTACATTGTCGTAAAGTTTTGATGTCCAGAAATACCTTAAGAGTAGCCTTAGAGGCATCGACTAAAATATTACCATGTTCAATCACAATTTACAAAAACATCACCACTGACCAAATACTTGTCCAAAGCAACAACGTCATAAACTCGGTAAAACTGTTCATGTTCATTTCCTTGTACAAAATAAAACAGACCGATAAAGTATCGGGTATTTCGTAAATGGAACCGGTAGGTACTTGGAACTTAATACTAATTGAGTTGTAGACTCATAAGTTAATGTATCATTAAATAGTTGAACCATTAGAAAAATCAAGTACCTAATGTTGCGGAACTATTCAATAATTTACTACCTCCGCGTAGCCTGCTCTACTTGTTAATCGTATCTATAAAAAACTACCAATCTAGTATGAAAAAGAAATCATAAATTATTATCCTTAATTTAATGAATAATGTAATTAATACGTAACCAATAAGTGTGGGGGGAGTTCTGGAAAAGTCTAGTTCGTCCCCAATTCCAAATTTGGTGAATGATGAAAAAACACACAGCCAAAGAAAATTATGACACGCACGACACAAAAAATACCCTGCCCATTCCTACTTTGGCGGTTCTACTCTATAAAGTAATAAGTTGATAATAACGAATCGTGCCTATTTTTTATATCTATTTTGTGTTATCAGTTGTTTGTAGAATATTCTGTGGTATAACTTATATCATAAAATATTGATTCGCACAAAAACCCGGTTCACGTTACACCCACGCTTTCAACACGAACTAGCTATTCCTCTTTTTGCTAATACCAGCTATTAATCAACTAACAACCACCAGTTGTTATTCATGCATTAACCACAAGACCAGTCTACAAATAGCTATAATGTATCGTAAAATCAATGTATGTGACGTTGAGCTTTTAATGTGGAATATACTTAGGTGTTATGTAAAAAGTTGTACTCACGCAGTAATTGATACTCCGGAGTGTTCGCATTACTCAATTTGAGTTCCGCTTGTCCATCTGAAACAACATAATATTAAAATATTAAACAAAATCTGCAGATGCCTTCATTTAAAGATTTCTCTGGTTGCTTTCTAGTTGCTTTTGTTGTTGCGATAAAACATCTAACCATAGACCTAAACGAAAATATTCTACGTTCTTAATAGTACTTACGGGATCTTGAACAACCGTGTAAGTTTACAACAGTGATAATAATTAATATTGTAGGTCTGTGCATGTACAACTATTCAACAGTAACTAAGACATTAAAAAAAACTAAGACATCATCTCCATAACTGGAAGATGACTATTACACAAGTATTCCATTAAGCAAAACCACATAATGAATACAGTAATTATCTCGAAAATAAATTACAGCAATTGGAATAGCATTACTTTAATTGACCGAGCATTGCGTAATATTAAAATGTATGTTTTTAAATCAATTGCGCCTCCCACGCGTCAAAAATGGTCTAACATCACGCGAGTTGTTTGAAAATTGGTGCCTGTTTGTAGGTGCAATATTGCCGTTCACTTTGGACTGTTTTGTAATATGAATTGGACCACACCACACTGACACACTGAAAGTTCAAATGACATAATACCAATATCACTGAAGTAGGTAATATGGCCAAACCAAAACTTTTGCGCACTACTATGTTAAGTTTCTAACCTATAAGCTTGTAAAGTACAAATATATCGGTGTCATGTTTTATACGTGCGAACGAAATTGATATTTTATAATAATAAGATGCTGAGATATTTTTGTTAATTTTTTCCTCAATAGCCATTCATAAAAAAACTTGGTAGTAAGCAATGTGTACTCTTTAAAAGGTATTCTTTTGTTTCTAATTAGCTCTAACCGATTCAGGGTTCCGAGGAGATCAGATCACTTCCTCAACCAACAAAATGCAGATGAAAAGGCGTTGCATCATGATCCTTGAGGTCAGCTCCCAACATTGTTCCACCACAATAGCGATTGTGAGAAAGAATCGCCCCTGGAAACAATGGGACATACTCAGCAATTAGTAGCCGATTAAATATTTGTTTAGTAATTATTAGCAAAACAAATGAATTAGAATCACTGTTAAATTGAACAATTGATCGGAAAGTATTCAAACGTGTCGATGATACTGAATTCGTTCTACACAATGCACAGATGTGGTTAATTGATAAATAGGATGGAATCAATTCTAATATAGAAAGTAGCAAGCCATAGATAAAATCTGAGAATGAAATACTACAATAGGTACAGAAACTGAATTAAACAAGATGAAACTGCCACATATAAAACTACATCCTCGTTGAATATACAAAACAAAACTATAGAAACCATAAAACGAGATTACGGTAAATAAGATTATTTGATGAAAATATAGGATCAAACAAACAGTTTAGCAATAACTTAAAAGAAATTACAGAGATAACAATAAAAGCTTCCAACAGCTGTTCCTGCACAGCAGGATCCGGTAATTTTTATGTAATAGCATGTAAAATAAAGCAACCCTTTGTTAGTGTCAACGTTGTAAAAGGCGCGTGGGCAACAGTGGGCGTGAGAGCCGGTCTACATGACTCAGTGTTGCTATTGGACAACGATTTTGATAGAACGGTGGAACACTTGCGTCACGAAATTAATCGATTTAGTTTAACGATCGAAGGGTGATAGATAAACCTTGATGCGATGTAAGATTCTAGTTTAAGTGCTAGTAATACAAACGTTTCTAACTTTGTAGCTGTCGTTTGTTTTAGTGTTATTATGTTAGAGCCAGTTTTATTTGTTTCAAATTGTAACGTATGTAATGTATTTAGTTTGATTGCCGCTTTGATATCACTCCAATGGTATAGTTCTTCACTTCTTGTGCGACTACTTGTTAAGCATTCATTTATTTACCGAAAGATTGACTTACTTTACTATTATATTAAATTAATTAATTCCGTAATTAATATAATGTGTTCGAATAAAGCCGGTTTATTCTATTTTGTCATTACGCATTTATCTACCATTTCTATTATCTAGGTTCTTATAATCGTAATACCTAACCCCCTTAGGCCCTTACTAATATACATTGTTTAGCAGAGGAATAGTTACTTAGTATATTGTTTCTCTCTGTTGATTTTGACAAGAGTAAAGATAAAACAAGAGAAAACACTGAGCATAGCTATTTCACTACTATGCAATGTTTATTAGTAAGAGAGGACGTGTATTGTGTTCAAATCCATCACACTTTGATACAACGAACGAAGCGTGTTCATTTCAATTACGTTTGCTGTCAAAAGCCAATTGATTAGTCATAAAACATTTTATTTACAACACCAATTAAGTAACTATGATTTTAGTTGATAGCTTAATTAAGTGTTAAAATATTTAACAGTTATAAGACATAGAAAAGAACGTTTATAACGAAAAACACGTCAATTATAACACACCTTGAAATGATGTAAGAATATAAATCTTTACAGGTTCTATTTCATGTAAGTATAGATTTAATTTAATGAGTTTTAATAGCTTATTTTGCATTAATTACAAGATTTTTGTGCACTTGAAACGCTATCGGAAAAACACGGTGTGTATGTACAATTTTACTTCATTATTCAGGAAACTGTAACTTGTAGTGCAAACAAGAATTATCAATAACAGCTGTGGTCTCAATGTTTCTTCTATACCACATTAGTCACGTAATAGGTACCCTGTATTGTCAACACTGAGTTACCTCTTAGTCAACTCGAAGTTATTGGAATTACTTTCATGGTTGAAATTTTCAAAGTAATTAAGCTGATGCGACCACCCATTTACCTATTTCTCTGTATATGGACCTCCCAAATGACTGCCGATAATGACAAACAAGTGATGATATTTCGAAATCATGAATCATCGCGTTGCAGCTGTAAAAGAAATCGATTTATATCGAAACGCCTGTGGTCATTCAAAGTAATGTGCAAATTTTTCCAGCCGTGTGCAATGCAAATTGTTATGTAAAACATGTTGAAGCATAAAATATAATATAATGACGATTTCACTGAAATCGGTAAAATTCGAAAGAAACTAAATCAACAAACAAAGAAGTCAATTTGAATATGCAATAGAACAGCGTTCTTGACATTTGCAAAACGAGCGTGTCGTATTTACCAAATAAATTAAGTATTGTGTTAACACATAAAATGGTGATAAATATTCATAATCATAGAGATATTGATGGTTACCCATTTATTCTATACTCGCTAACTTTGCGTATTCCAGTGTCGATGACACGGTAACCTCAAGCTGTGGTTTTACGTTCTAACCGCTTCCTAACATCTCAGCAGAGCACAATAAGCCAAGAATCTCAGCTATGAACTTAAATGTTCCAGCAATATTTCCTCTTAGGCCCTATAAACTGCGCACTTTCCGTTATATTTATATGATTTGATAGACAACAAGTTCAGTATTGGAATAATACTTGTTGACATCGTTTTTTCAAAAATCGTCTTTTGTATTGCTGTAATTTTTACAAAAACTTCTAGATGTACTTATAACATTTTGAGACAAGCTTACAACAAAATAATCAGATTCAGATTAAAACACCATGTATTTTAAAGATTTTCTTTCACACTCATGACTGCGCCCCTCTACATCTACTTGTTTATTCATAAACAGACAAAATATAGCATTTCTCAGTACTATCAGCTTTCGCTACACACGCGTAGGCGATGGGAGTGACTCGCTTGAAATTCGGTCAAGCAAACATGAACAGGTTGAACAAATACTGTATTGAATTCATTATGCATGAAGGTATTGAATTCATTTATGTATGAAATGAAGATTGGAAGGTGTTACAGGTTTAGTTTCTCCATCGTCTAGCGTTTATTGAACCGGTGATGATGATATTGGTGATTGATACAGGTTATTATTATTGCGTTGTCAATCGAGCTATTTATTAATACACTTTACGTAACATTAAATAAGAGTTAATCAATGAATCCAAAATAGTACTAGAGATAGAGACTGATAATTCAAAACTAAAATACGATTTTATAGGGATTGGTGCTTGATGGTGTAAAAACAAGGATTTCTGTCTACCGTGTTTTATTTATTACAATATCTTAAGTTACATTTATGTTATTATCGGCTGCAGGTGACATGTGACCTTTTCATGCCCGTTTAGCGAGTACAGCAACAATAGTTCAGACAGCCAACACTCGGCACAATAATACAAGTTTCGCATTCCAATGACGAGATTGCACCTGCTATTAATTATGTATACAATAGCTTACAGCTATGTATATCTTTAAAAAGGCATTCATTACTCAGTTAGGTAGTTTATTTATAAGCAAAAGTATTATCTCTAGAGACATTGTCTTGACAGAGACAAAGTGAAGCGTCGACATTGCTTCATTTTCTATGCAATTCTGTGTTGCTCGGAGAATTTTGTTTACACTGACGAAATAAACATTTTCTAAAACGAACTATTCTCTTTGTGATAGATGCAGCGTAGTGTGTTATTATTTTGTTATAGTATTGCACTTTCGTCTCAAAAACTTGATCTATTCTATGGTCTATAACTATATTAATGCCAAGAGGTTTATACAGTTACTTTTATTACCAAGTTAATATATGAGCGCTATATCAACCGCTAGTTATAGAAGCACATTCTATTAAATGCTAATAAATTAATAATTACAGACCCTAGAGGTGCTCGTAAAGTTCACACGATGTGGATTAGCAGCGGTTAATTATAAATTGAATAATGACTACTACTGCAATCTCATTACAGATGCAAAAATGCTTTTAACATCGAGGAACCAACCCTTAATATCAGGCATATTATTGTTTAGCACTAATTTATTCTTTAGATTTTTGTATAAAGTATGACTCCTCATTGTATTAATTCAAGTGACGTAAATGAGTTATATAAAATTGTTGATGTCAAGTAATATGCGAAATACATAGATTTTTATTTATAAAACAATTTTAAAGAAATAGAAATAGAAACCATATCTAGATTTAATTGATTTATAATTCAAGAACCTGTGGTAACGAGGTTAAAATTGTTTACCAGAAGTAAATGTAAGAATAAAAACACCATTATCAGAATTACGAAAACCAGTAAAGGTGATCGAATGACATTTTCGTAGGAAGGGGTTTTACTGAACCATTCTCTTTTCCTTTACTCGATTAATCAGTGGCACACCTAATAATCATTTAACTTGAAAACTACAATCCCCAGTTTTAGCTCACTTGTATGATCAAATAAAGAATTTAAGTGGGATCAATCACACAGGTATCTCGGCGAACGTAGTACCTTACGTACCTTTGACTTTAGTTGGATAGGCAAAG
This sequence comes from Ennomos erosarius, assembly GCA_963580505.1. Lineage (NCBI taxonomy): Eukaryota > Metazoa > Arthropoda > Insecta > Lepidoptera > Geometridae > Ennomos > Ennomos erosarius. The sequence continues at coordinate 5,154,434 of OY756984.1, forward strand.
TATGAGACCCCTGTCAACGATTATTAGGTGGAGCAACGACTTGTGCTGCATTGTACGACTGGAAGCAGCTGGATGAGAAAAGCCGAGGGCCGGTTTCAGTGGCGTGTCTTGCAGGAGGCCGTATATTGTCCAGAAGTGGCCTAATACAGGCTGATGATAATAACATCATTACTTAAGTATTTAAGTGTATCTATGACTAAAGCGAATCACACAATAAATAGTTATAAACGAAGACGAAGATCATAAGAAACTTAAAGCAGATGCTAGTCAAGCCATCACCTTCGATCCATAAAATTACATACAAGGACCGTATCCAATCCAAAACGTTCATAATATAACCAAGTCCAATTCAAGTTGTGCAAAGTGACTGATGACCGATTCAAACTAGTTAAAAAAACATGTATCCAGCTTGCGCAAGAGTTGACACAAGCCACTCACTTTTTGCTATTGCACTTGTTCCGTTCAGTTGTCGTCGTGGCTTTAAAAACGATTTTTCAGCCTTTGTAATGTTAAAATCTTACAGGCTTAAAAATTCTGACACGGCACTATGGCTAACTTGCCTTCACGAGATATAGGAAGAAACGAAAATTTTTACCAATTAACAATATGAAGCATATCTTCGAACTATAAAATTGGGAAAACTCGGGTTTTCTCAACTGGGCCGAATTTGTATTTTTGTTCTATAGTACATTGTTATAAACTCTTTAAGAGCAAAGACCTCAACCAGAGCGGCGAGTTTCAATACAGTTCGCACTCGGCAGCCGGCTAAGGTTTGCAATAGTGTTGTCATTTCATTATAGATTCCGGTTTCGATTGACTTGACAACAAAATGAATAGCAACCGCCTCATCGTCAGCATTAATGAACCAAACCCACAAATCACGTGAATGGTCTCATCATATTTGAATTTATTTCACAATTTTCCCATAAAATAGCTTGGTTAGCGAGAAATTTCGTGTTGGCTGCAAACGTGATTATATAGGAGAAATGTGAATCTCCCACGTCTAGGGTGACCTGTAGCGTCCCTCATTGACATTTGAAACCTAGTCATGGTGTACAGAATACGAAAACTTAACGTTTACATGGTTGTCTAGTTTAAACTAACGTTTCAGTTATAATGAATTTAATACAATATTACCCACAACATACATAAATTATTGATTGTTACGTACACGCATATGGGAAAGTGACACGAAACCAGCTTCCAGTAAATCTTACTGACCTTTGCGAAAGTTATTTATGTAGGCACATGTCTTTACTTAATACCAAGCTTAATGCCCTTTTGGTCTCCTGCAGAACCCGGCATGCCGTAAGTACAATATAATTCAATGACTAGGACATACCTAATTTATTGTATCTACTTCGAATAGATATAAAAAAATTTTAGATGATACTTGAAGTAATACTTTCTAAAACACGCGACAGGTAAGTATTGAAGAGTTCAACACAACTAGTCAAGGTCCCCGTGACTCCGTTATCGGACCAGCAACCTCACGAAGGAATATTGCCTTTCGGATGCACGCCTCAACTGGTTTCCATTGTTGGGTGAGAATACGGTGAATCATAATAGTTGTTTCAGGTCTTTTGAGACTTGTAATGGTTCAGTTCACTTTAGATTGCAAGATTAAGAATAGGTATTACGTATTCATTTTGTTAAGTTATTGGATGACATGGCACGAACAGATGTTATGAATGTGACAGGTTAAAATTAAACCAAACTCTTTTTCCATTACCGACCATGCCAATCTATAAAATAAATCTAATCAGTAGCAGAGTCAAGAAATTATATCATACATTTTATAAGAACAGAGGATACGGCACCTCATCTATCATTGATAACGATCAAGCATAAAGTAATTTCTGGAGTTACCTCTACAATGGATGCACCTATATACCATAATAAATATGCTGAACCACGTTGTGCGGAAATCTCATCTCATGGTTTAGGGCTGCAGGTCATTAATAATAAATAACCAGTCAGAGAAGCAATAATAACTCTTGGACATCCGTTTTCCATCACCCGCAAATAAGCGTCATAAATCGAGAGCAAAGCAGCCACTGGGCGACAGGCGTAAATAATATCAATAGAATTCAAAGAAAGTGGAAATCAGTACTGGAATGGTGCCTTGAGCTGCACGCATTTGAAGATAAACGCAAGTTTTAATGCCCTCTTCAGATCGTAAGATTTTCTAGTCGTTTTATAGATATTTTTAATAATGTTCTATGAATCACACTTAAACGTAAAATACTACTTCCACAAACGTCTGCAGTCAGCCCTAATGCATGTGAGAGAATTAATGATACCTCTCTAATAACACACCGTTAAGTTTTCACACATGTACTTGATATTGCTATTCTAATTGCTTGAGTTCATAGAGCTTTGCCGTCGGTTTCCTGGTATTTTATAGTCAGGCAGTAAATATTTTAATAAGGATACAAGACATGTTTATAAGCGTGGACCACACGTTGACATATCTCATCATACTATCACTAGATAACTAATCTAAATCAATCACTGAATAGTATTCGTATAATTCTTTTTACGATGGTAAAGTAAAATTAAAAACGCTAGCCAAAACTGTGTGTATTTCTAGTATAATTTTTAATGAATAAAGAAAGAAGATTGAGGTTTGAAAGAATTTATTCTAGATTCAATATGTTGAATCTTCTACGATCCTGAAGCAAAACCCACAAACAAACATTACAACAAACATACACCCAAAAAATCAACTTAGACAGGCCTGTTTTTTTTTTGAGGCTTTTACCACATTGTTACACCATGTTTACAATTTAACATGATTTTGATTTTTTTTTATGATAATGATTGACGTGACAAGCTAGTCGTTCACCTGATGTTAAGAGACACGGCCGCCCATAACAGTTACAGTGTTACTCGGAACTTTAAAATAATAAAATTCCGCGTGACACTACACTGCGCACGTCATCCTGAGACATCACACAGTGTAATAATCAGATTACTATACCGTGTAATCAGATCATAAAGTCTCATTTGCCCAGTAATTTCACTAGCTACAATGCCCTTCAAACCGGAACACAGTAGTGCTTGCACACTACAGCTTAGCGGTAGAATAACTGGCAAAGCGGTGGTACCTACCTAGACGAACTTTGCAGAAAACAGACAAAACAAGCATCACGAAAAACAGTTTACTCATCCGATATCGAAGTGCCCGTTCCGTTCCCGTTGATTGCCAATAGAACGCCTACAACTCCGATGACGCATATAACTCCACTGGAAGTATTACAGTATACACTTGGAGAACGATAACCTTATGTTATTAAACCTATGTTAATAAACTTATGTTTATTATGTGATGAACTGGAGGAATAACCGACATGGACTGGAAACTACAGATTGGAAGTAAACTGAATCATTTTACATCATACGATCTTCCTATTTAAATGTAAATAGCTTCAAGCTTTGATATAGCTTAAGCTATTATCATTTTGAATCGTAAACCGTTTAAAACTGTCTTGTAGGCAACCCAATCGTTAAGTCATTTAGAAGTAGTATCTAAACTATTTAAAATAGAAACCTAGTTAAATAAATTGGCTGTAGTCTAAGTTTTAGTATGGACTACTTTCGCCAGTTCATCTATCAACCAATGAATAAGATAGCTCAATCTGTTATGTTTTAGACAGCTCATTATTTTTATCACTTCATTTTAGGACTTACTCAACCAATCAATCAGTTTCAAGTTACTATTGTATTCAAAATTCTGTATATTTATGAGCCAAGCGGCATTTCATTACAATGTAATTGTGTCATAAGTATAATAGTTTGACCTGCTTTTATTTATTTTTGTCAAACGCGGATTATACTTTTCTTCACACAAATACACTTCGACAACGTATAATATTATACTTGTTGATCTCATTACTTGAAAATAAATGTTTTGTCACCCAACTTTCGATTTCTCCGCTTTAGTAGATGCGATAGCCATTTTCGTAGCCGGTCTACGATAATGGGCCTAGATTAGGATCTTTTCTAATGAAACCGTAAGTGGTCGACTGCCTGAGCAGTGCCCATTTGTGGACGGCTACGATAAGACGATAATGCCTTCTTTGCCCCTCATTATACTATAGCATTTACAATATTACATAATGTTTGATTGGAGCATCAGAATAAAAAATAAAGTGGTCCTAGGAATATGAAAGTTGAATGTATAGAGCACTATTTAGATGCTTGTCTAGTTAATATTAGATAAGTACATAAAAGCTATAAAAGCATAGCTCAAAGCTATTAAATACTGTAGCCAGATATCGAATAATATGGCGGTTATTATTTGATGATAATCATAGCCTATGTGATTGAATTACATATATTGCAGTCAATCTTTGACTCGATCTGACGAAAAAAATAAAGAACATTTTCCCGGTGTCATTATTCAATGTTCCTACGGCCTCTGACTCGGTCAAAAGCCGAATGAAAGTGAAATAAAAAAACCTATTTCAATCACAAGCTATTTGCAACTCGATTTCGTTTCACACAAAAACGATCAACAGCGCAACAGCCAACAACAAAGTCTAGGAGCTAGGGCTACCATTCGCATTTTGAAAGAGATAATACACTTAAAAAGGAGTATTTGAAAAACTGTCCACGGATCTCGGTAGAAAGAATAATAAATAATAAGGGTTTCCTTGCAGGAACAGTAAAAGTAGATTTGAAAGAGGTCTTAGAAAAAAAACCGTCAATATAAAGTCAGCACTTAAATAATGTAGTTACAGTTAGAGCTACCTCTTCATAGATCATTTAGAGACTTTCGAATAAACAATAATAAGTAAGATCTTTTACGACCGGAAGCTCAAGTAATTACTACTGTCTGATAAAAGAGAACTGATTTCAGACACCCCTGCCCGGAGCCTAATACGCGAGGTCAGACAATAAACTTTTGGTTAGACACGAAAACGATAATGTCAACAGTTGCGAAAGTCACGCAATGGGTCCGAATCACATTTGCGGCAAAACGACCGAATTTCGCCGGATAATTCGACCCACCGCAATTATGGTGAAACGGTCTTTTTGATGTTTTTGCTTTGTTTTTGAGTGGTTATGCGGTTGCACCGTGTTTGATGGGAATCGAGGTCAGAGTGCGTGAGATAAAATAGGTAAGTAGCGGAACGTAATTTGCTCGCGTAATTTTAGATCATTGTTTAATGGCATTATCATTGTCAGTCAGCCTGTTACACCGAACATTATGCTTGACTTTTAACTTGAAACCATTTTGGAACTCTTCCAGACAGAATACTAAGATTAAGAACAATTTGCTAGTGATGAAAGTAAATAATTCCATTTATCTAACCGGCCGTTCCCGTGCCCGGTCCGATGTCAACCGCACTTTTAATGTGAATGATGTTATCTACTCAAATCTCAAAAACATTAAGTATAGAACCATTCTGGCAAATTAATCTACAAATGAATCGAAGTATTAAAAAGCTAAATATGAAGGTGGATGTCACTAGAACTAATGAAACTCTTCGAATGTATGATCATTTTCGACTTCACGCTTTCGTGGCCCGCAAATTACTTTAATATGTTCGATGGACCTGCGCTAGTAGTGATATAGCAAAAAACATAACAATGAGTATCATTTTCGTAAACAACTACATGATATAATATTGATTTTGTTATTCCTTTTGATTAAGAGTTATTTTGGCGTTACATATTATGTTGTACAATCTACAAATAACAAAAATCGCATAAGCTTTGGGATACCTTCCTAACACATTTCAGTATCAGTGCGAGTCTCGATCACTGTGCACTGAATGCAGCACATTCCATTTGAACAAAAAATGATTTTGATGATGACTCCGTACATAGTGTTTGGTAGTTCCATCATTGTTTTTTCAAATGCATTCGCTTCTTGCTGTTATTGTGTCACATTTCAGGCACTAGCGTTTTCATGATAATGATATCACAAACATTTACACTAAAATGACATGAGGAGTTTTGGCGGTAACGCGGAAAAGTTCACGTCGTTGCATTGTATTATTTATCAAAACTTGTGCTTTTTCCAGTGTTAATGTTTAAAATTGGTGGCGCTTTACGCATTAAGTGCTGAATTACGAGCATGAGTGAGGGCAAGTGATATAATGTGGTAAAACGTGATTTTTCGTGTTGCTTCCAAAACTTCATAGAAGCTTCTAGTAAAGTTGCCACCACTTTACTAGGGCACGACTTACACTGGACTATGACTACCTGACTTAGACTGGACTATGACTAGGACATGACTGCGTGAAATATTTCATAGCATGATGAAAATTATAATACTTGACACTGGCTAAATACACTATGTGTGGAGCCAAAATATGAAAAGAAAAAAAATTACATGACAGCTAACGTAATTTACAGGGGTTGTTGTACATTCGTCACCACAGAGTACATTGGTAAAGTGTTCGTCACAAAGTAAATTCACAGCGCTGAAGTGATGAAGGTTGGAGTAAGATAATACGGAATTTTATTCAGAATCCTTCAATAAACATTCTTATTGCAAATCAAATAGAACTTTAGAATGTTAAACAAAGCTATTCCGCCCATTCACTACTTTCAAATTTTTATAAAAAGAGAATAAGGTATTCATCATATTCACTAGCGATCTTGCGTAGATTTACCGCAATTTGAAAATAATAACGAAACAGTTGGAAATTATGTAACATTTTTATGTAGGACAGATAGTTTTAGATTATTAGCAAGGTATTTAGCACGCGTCCGGTTGCAACATTAGCTAACATCCTATTAATTTATGGTATTCAGTGTGGTAGAGGTGATAATTGGACCTACATTTTTGTTTCATTAAACGTAGGGAATTTCATAGCTTATATAAAATTGGCTTTAATATATATTTGCATAAAAAAACTTATCTACGACTAATGGTTTTTTTTTTGCAGAAACACTATTTCGCCAAATTAAGAGCCTAAGGAAGGTATGTTATTAACGCACAAACAAAAATGTTAGGATGCTGGTACAAATGGAAGAACTAAAGCTTGGAAATACTGACATCGTAATTTTATGAGTTTCAAGTACTTTACTTTCCAAATCAGATTCCAATGCCGACTACAATATAGACCATCGCTTTATCCCAAGCAATTGTTTTACGAATTACAAATGCAAATTATCTGCATAATTCAATACAAAGCTTTCAAGAAGACCTTATGATAATAAGCTACCATACAATACTGAATCAGGCCGAGTTTAGAGACAGAAGCTCTCAAACTATGGTATCACTCTATGCTCTCTAGACTCTCTATTCGATACATACAAGAATTCGCTACGATCTTATTTTGTCTATTATATATGCTGGCTATACTTCTTGACGCACAGGTTTAATTGTGTGATTAAGATCAAATACCTCGATCTTAAATTATAAATAACTATTCAAACCAAAGTTTCATGAACCGAAAGGTTTGAGAATACCTGAACTAGGAATACGTTCCTACGTGGGATACGTCCTAGCAAAGGCTTAGTTAGACCACAAATATTATAATAGTATACTACTCTATAAATCATATATGATACTCGTAGTATCAACGCCGGAATGCATATTCAGTAGATACTCATACGAAACTAAAGTACCGTTTATTTATAAAATAAATCTAAAATCCTATTAGATTTAGTTTGTAAGGATAGAATAGAACTGCTTGTGCCGGATATCGAAACGTTTTATGATTTGAATACTGAAATAACGGAGTGAATGAACATAAAATAGCTCTCTGTTTGTGCTCGTATATGTACAGACATGATCATCAGCCCAGCCCCACCTTTATGGATCATGATTTATGATGTATGGTGATGTCTGTTAATTTCTAATGGATATATATGTCACCATCTTATAAAAAAACGAAATTAAAACCGGTTATCTATAAACTGTCGATTTATTGCAAACTGACAATGTGTCTTAAATAACACGGATAATATTTCGATTATTTAAAAACAGTCGGTGCCTAGCGGTGAGTTTATAAACGGGTTTTAGTAGCGTTTAATTATGAACAATGCACCAATTTTTGCTGTAATTTATTGTTTTTAAGAGTCACTAGTGGCTAACCAGTAGGTTCCGACGACGCGCGACGAGCGAAGCGAGGAGTGTTAAGTTAGTTTTGACTACACTAGAAGTACACAATTACGTAAAAACGAAGTCATGCCGATTAATTATAAATAACCGAAATATCGACCGTTTTATTGTGAGACACATTGCCCGTTTGCAATAAATCGGCAGTATATACATAACCGTGTCTTTTTAATAACTAACGGTTCATACAATAAGACGGTGACATATATATAGATTGATTTGTAATGTAATCTATGAGTATACTAATTTAGCGCATATTTTATCATAGCTTAACACAACACAGTAGAAAAGAATTAGGTTTAAAAGTACTATAAACAACTGCATCCTAAAGCCATGTCCGGAAGCCAGCAGAAGTATTGGCGGCTTTTTAAATAGCCAGCTCTCGTAATATACGTGTAACTTATCATAATTCAATAATTCATACTCATTGAATAAGCCATCGATTATATCTCGCGCAAAATCTAAAATACTCGTGCTTTTAGTATCCCGTGAGAAATCCTGCGCCTAAGGCATAGAAATGACCACAAACACCTCGGTTATAAATTCGAAGCCATTCAGCCACAAATGACTTAGGAATACTGTACAGAATGAATTAGAATTTATAGATTTAGAGATTACATTATAGAGAATTTACTTTATTATTATTTATAAACTAGCTTTTGCCCGCGGCTTCGCACGCTTGTGTTATGTTATTTTTACGTTATAAGTAGTCTAATAATAGATTCTTCATTTCGTACCAAACAACAATATGCACTAAATCTTTTCGAAGCTGAGCACAGTAACCTGTATTAGCATAGATATAGGTATAACGCAAGCATAGCCGTGAGTGGAAGCTATTTAAGCCATTACCTAAACTACACTTTTATAAGTACCTCTTCATATTACAACAAAAAGAAATCATCATCACTTCACTCAGGTCTTTAACAGAAGTTTCAGTAAATTTTGTTTAGGCAGTAGTTACCTAAGCAGGCAGGTACAGTTTAGAAAAATATGAAAGAATCTCACACGCACGATGATGCTGCTTTGCTCAGTTTTACATATCCGCGCGCTTTTTGTTCCATTTACCACATTGTTTTCACCTTCTTAAGTTTGGCTCCATACGAATTGGTACCTACACTTAGCCAGTGTCAATAGATATATAAAAATAAGTGTATATAAAAATAAATAAATAATTAATTTTTCTTAATACTAATTAGGAATTACATATACTAAACCACCACTCCTTAAAGAATCGACCGTTATAATTATTATTATGTCCACTATTTTCCACGCTGTCTCATTCCCACTGAACTTTCAACATACCTACCTAGTGATGAAAGTGAGGAAGTAGGTTAAACCGTCATTACATAATTATTAGTTACACCCAAAGACCTACTAAAACTATAACCTTCTTGGAGTAACCGAGTAATCTAACCATTTTTACCCGTGGTTTTTTTAATAGCCCACAGATCTAAAATATTTTAACTATTATCAACATGCAAGAATAAGAAGAAGAAGAACAAATCAAAAACAGTCAAAAACGAACCTTACGCGCCATGTTGTTATTAATTCGAGGACACAATTACCATAATGAATACCTACATATTATTATATCTAAGTATCTACCCTTTTTAAACATTTTTCATAAAATAATATTTCGTATCATTGGCTAAATACAAATAATAGCACGCGCTCCGGCTTACTTTAATGCCAAAATAAAAAAGGTTTTAAAATGTGTAGCAATGGTAAGGGTCTATAACTTAAGTAGCTATAAGTACTACAGGTACCTTAAAACTTCTTTGGGGTCGATCAAGAATGTAGCATTAGCGCAAAAATAATTTTAACTACATATTTAGAATGGTAACGTGTAGTAATTTTATGTAAATAATACATTTGACCAGATCGCCAATAAAGAACATTGCTCCCGCCAAAATGTTAATTAAGTAAGCTTCAATATTGGCTAAGAATGATAATCGCGTGAAACCTTATGAATGATTATAAAAAGTCTAAGAATCTCCCCTTTAAGCAGTTTTCATAAAATACTTCGTATCATTGGCTAAATACATGTTTTGTCTAATGCCAAAATAAAAAAAGGTTTTACAATGCGTAGCAAATGGTTTCCCCGTTTTAAACAACTGTAAAACATGTTTATACCTAAATTCCTCAAAAGAGGAGTCTGAAAATCTTCACTTCTGAAAAGATTCGGAAGAAGCAGAAGCAATAGAATACGATGAAAAGAAAACATGAAGCTGGCAAATGCACAAGACGTGCGACGCCAATCCTCAAGCGAGGAACAAAAAAAAGGTCAATAAATTAAGTACCTATAGGCACAGATTACTGAATATGTTACTACTATAGGTTAAGCTATAGGTACTATAAATACAATTTTAGAGACTTATTTCGAATGGTAGTAGATTTTTTAATACTAATACATAACAACAGATCGCCAATAAAGAATTTTGCCCTCGCCAGAACCCAATAAATCAAAAACATGAATAATAATTTTAGTTATGTTTCAATATTGGCTAAATATGATATCGCGTAAAGCCTTAAAATAAAAAGTCTAAGAAGTTTTTAGTTTTCGAAATTCCTTGTTCTCTGTGTCGTGCTCATAATCAAGAAGGTTCTCATACCTATCCCTTTTTTTAGTTTGGACCACAGATTAACGAAAAAACTAATCTTTAAGTAATACATATTATGACTTCTTTGGGTATAGGTAATTACATAATAACAAATTGTTTTTCTCTAATCTGTATTGCATCGAGCGCAGACGAAGTTATCGCGCGATGTATTTCGCCGTATTCCGAAAAGTGTGACAAAACGCCGGTAATGCAGGCGTGCCAATTGTTATTTACTGTTTTTTTAAGTTATAAATAAAAACATGCATTAAATTACTTTCTTATTGCTTAGTGCAAAGGGGATTGTTCAGAATGAAAAAAATGATTGGGGTTCCGTCCTTAATGGGTAAATTCTTATTACTAAACCTCCGCTGTCCGTCTGTCTGTTCATCAGTCACCAGGATGAATTGAATTTTTCACAGATGATATATTTCTGTTGCCACTATAACAACCGTGATCCGTATTCAAAGGGTCAGATAAAAGGACAAAAAAAAAATTGGTTTTACTTCATATTTATAATGAATTATAAATTAAAACTATTAAAATTTATTTTTGTAATTGCAAATAATACTCTCACAGTTTGTAAAACATATTTACTCGCCGACATGCAATATAACGCTACTGCTTCCTCCATTTTATTTAGCCCAACGTCGGTTGCGCAGCAGGCAAATAAATTGACTGTGTGTCCGGGTTGTGGCGCTATAAAAACTTCGAGGATAGTCAACAGAGATGTTTTTGCGCTCCAACTCAACAGCGAAGGTTTGGGCGTATATGAAGCCGCGCCATAATAGTAACAGAATTTTTTCTCTTTAACCTGGGGGTCTAGCAGAGATACCAACCACTCACGCTAACGCCAAACGCTAACTCCACAAATGTATTGAAATGACATTCGCTGCGGAAAAGTTAGCGATTTCCGAAATGTCATCCTAGTACATTTTGGATTTAGCGTGAGGCGTTAGCGTTAGCGATTGTGATCTTTGCTAGACCCCCTGTGCCTCCAGATAAACCCGAAATAAAATTACCGTCAATAGCACAGAGTAAATTTTTTTTCTCTCATCTATGATTAGTAGCCAAAATAAAACTTACCTTTTGACACTGGCTAAATACCTACACTATGTGTGGAGCCAAAATATAAGAAGAAAAAACTTAACTTGAATCCTTGAAGCGGCCATCTTGTTAAAATCCCGTTCCGTTTCATAATGAAATCTTACACATATTCACAAAAAAAAAATTAACGATATATAAAATTTAATATATCCTATGTTGTGCGCCGGGTTTTTCTAAGGTTATTAGTGAAAACCGCATGAAAATCCGTTCAGTATCTTCGGAGTTGTGCCATAACAAACAAACAAACAAACAAACAAACAAACAAACAAACAAACAAACAGACAAAATGTTTAAAAAGTAGCTTAACGTGATCAGCAAAAAATTTCAAGCCAACCTGTGTTATTTTTTTTTCGATATCTTGCATTTACAGATTTTTTTATCTCTACATTTTTATTATATGTATAGATGATATACGTTCACCTTCAGTTATAATTGAAGACGTTTAGGCGCATATTGCGTTCGTCAGGTATTTAATAACATTCTTACAAACAGCTGCATTGTGAAAAAGCCGATCATGTATTCATCACCCCGCAATTTTTGATCATAACGCAAGTAGCGGCACTGTCACATACAAAAAAAAATGAAACTGGAAATTTTGATCTTAGTGTCGATTATGTTGGCGTCTCTATTTAGTCTCGTTCTGTGTTACAAAAACCTTTTTACTCGTCCTGTATATCAAAGCGATGCGAGTCCGTTGTGCCCCGGTACCAATGGTTGGTGATAAACAATTTAAGCCTTTTGAAAGTCTAAGATATAGGTAAGTACTAACAACATGCGCAGAAGTGCACTTACAGCTTTAAGCTAACAGTTAAGCACATAGAATAGAATAGAATAGAATAGAATAGAATAACACTTTACTGCACACCAAATATACACAAGATAAAATTAAAACACGAAAAATATAACAAAATGGTAGTACAATGGGCGGTCTTATCGCTTAGAGCGATCTCTTCCAGACAACCTTTGGATGGAGAGAAACAGATTAATACTTAGGGAGGGTTTTTTTTTTAAATCTGCTTTACCACAGACACCTGGGTCCGTGCTCTTTGTTAATTTATCATTTATTGTTATTTATTTTTTATTTTATAGAACAAATATCATACATGAGAGCACAATTAAATACTAAAACTATTTTTTTTTTTGGTTTCTTTTTTTTTTTGATTTGTGCATACACCGCAAGCAGACCAGCTCCCGCAAGCAGCGCCCGTTCACGAGCTTGACGCATGCGCCAGTCATCGCCCCCCTCAACCATTTTTGAGGGAAGAGGACGACCCGACGCACGACGCCGCCGCAAGAAGAAGCTTTTTAGTGAGCGTGAGTGCTCCCGGTGTACACATAATAATCATTTACATTCTACTACTATTTTGTTCATACGAGCGGGATAACTGGCAGGCTCTTTTGAGTCCGTCAATGATCCTGCTCGTACATATCGTTGTTAATCCGCCTTCTCCTCCCGGACCAGGACTTCTGTTACCGCCACGTTTCGATCTTTGATGGCCATCTGCAAGTTGTACTCGCGGATGGCCCTCGGTGATGCAGCCATCGCACGCTGCACGAAACGGCTAATGGCGTCTTCCTCATCGTCGGCGTAGTAAACAAAAGTCCCGGTGTGCCGCGAGACTGCAACCACCGCGTGCGGAACGCTCTCGTGCAGTCTCATCTTGCCCTTAGTCTTGATGACGATGACCGACTCGTATGTCAGTCCCTGTGCTTCATGGATGGTGAGGATGCGCGACCCCGTGCCGCCGCCATAACCCTTGTTGGATAGGGTCTCCTTTTCTTCCTGAGTGTGTACTAGGAATAGGGTGTTGGGGAGGGTGCTGGATATTTGCGCACCTGTGTACCTTCTCTGCTCCAGGGACTTGACACGTGGGGCCGAGGAATATATACCTGAGTATATTTCTCTCAGCGCGTAAGCGACATCCATGGGATTCCTATGTGTGCATAACAACTCCTGGTTGATGGTGGCCACCAGGTTTGGGCGATTGTATCTTAGCTCGAAGAGATTCTCTCTGTCGATATAAGGTAACTGGTTGACGTCTCCGTCTACCTCGCGAGCACCAGCCAGCCGTGCAGCCATTACAATGGCCCCAAAGTGGTTCATAAGAGCTTCGTCTACTATATGGCGAACGTTGCTCTGACCCCTTCGGATGCCATTTACGAGTACAGAAGCCATGGTGCGCACTTTGGTTTTCACCAAGTCACCTATGCGGTGCGCTAGCTTCTAGCTTCTCCCTCAAGTCTTTACTTAGGGAGGTTGGTGGTGTACAGTAAATGGAAATAAGTAAAAAAATAAAATTGAAACTATAAATACTAAAACTACAAAATACATATTATAAGATATACCTAACATACATAAACATACACACTACACTAATAATATAACTACATTAATAATATAATAAAAATATTTACTATTACATATATTACATACTAGTACAAACTAGTCTTGGCCGTTATTAAAAAAACGATGCGGGATATCGATGCCAGTACCCGATGCCGGCATCCGATTCCACAAATATAGATAACGGATGCGCACCGTACGGATCGCGTTGCGTTGCCGCGATGCGGAGCGGATTGCTCGATGCGATGCGGTCTCGTTCGCACGCACACCGATACAATCACCGATGGGCGATGATGCCGATATTGACCGAATCGTGCGTGGTCTCCACCGTGGAGTATCTTTTAACACCATCTATTGGATTTGCCTGTAATTATTCGGTTAAGAGAATTTATTTTTTAACTTTTTTGTCGATAATAAAGTATTGATAAGCAACTAACAGGTGGCAGTAATTGCCAACGCGAAAAATAAACCAAGTTCAAGGTCATGTTTGTTAGTTGTTTACGTTTTTTCATGCGCTAACATTCTTTCGCGCCTCAACTCTTCTAAACATTATTATCTTTCAGTGTTTCATAGTTCGTGTTTTAAAACATTGTGGTTTGAGCATATTAGTGTATTCACAGTAGTGTATATATAAACAGTAGCTAGGTATAAGTATAAATATATAAATTAGTGAATATGTGTAGGTAATACATTAATTAGGTACCTATAAGATATCGAAACGACGAGAATATCCGATTTGGGAATATTACACTAAAAAAAATGAAACGAAATTTAAAAATGTAATAATAAACGTACCTACCTAACTGATTACTTATTGAATTATTTTTAAGTGTATTTATTTCACTTTAGAATATTCAGTAAAAACGCATAAACCCAAAATATTGTTGTGCATCTATTCATATCAATCAAAAAGTAGGTAGAAGCAACGCACATCGCCTAGGTAGGGATCCAAATTCCAAGCGAATCGTATCATCCGCATCAGTTTACAATATACCGTAACCAGAACACTGCGCAACGATGCCAAAAATAACGATGCGGGAATCGGATGCCGGTGCCCTGATAACGATGCGCATCGGTATCAAAAAATAGCGAAAACGCCCATCACTAGTACAAACATACTTATCTATATATACTGGGTGTAATTGAATTCATTAGCATCCTTTGAAACTAAGTACCTACTTTTGATACCGGTTACGTCTGGACCAAAATTTTTGAATTCTAACACATTGGTTTAGTAATAATAATAACTCCAAGCGAGAACGGGACCTATCTATATATAAGTAGCAGAAATCGGTATAATCCAATATCGGAAGGAGAAGAGATTGAGCGAGAGCAGTTTTGGTGGTAAATTACGTAATCTGCGCAGAGAACCACGGAGTTCATGTGGTTGTGTACATAGTTTGTACACAACCACATAAACTCCGGTTGTACAATTAATCTATGAACCGATATTACTCAAAGTAATCGTAATCGATTGTTCAATACAATTTGCGAATAAAAAGTTGAACAAAAGAATGTGATTGTAATTGTGAAATATTTTACAATTGCGTCCAATTACGAAAAGGAAGTTGCGCAGTTTATCTAACTATTAAAAATTGTAGCATTGTGAATTTTTTTTATGAGATTGAAAGACCTGACGAACTAGTCGTTAACCTGATGTTAAATGACACGGCCGCCCATAACAGTTGCAGTGTCACCACTGAGTAATCAGATCATAAAGTCTCATTTGCCCAGTAATTTCACTAGCTACAATGCTCTTCAAACCGGAACACAGTACTGCTTGCACACTACTGCACTGTGAATAAAGAAATGAAGATTGCAATTATAAGCCTCTCAATTTAAAATACAAAAGCTGTATTCACGATAATAAGACGAACTAAACGAACTGCTAACATATGATAATAAGATAAGTCTTATTATCATAGGTAAGCCGTTCGTTTAGTTATCTTATCTTAATGAACAAGAAATTAAGTTGCCAGAATAAGTCCGTAGAGCGGAGTGGGCGTTTAGCCCTAAACTAAGCAAAACACCTGTAACTCTTGCAAGACGATAATTTTAACTTGTACTAAATAAGTAAGTAACGAAAACATTCTAGGTCTGTAGAACTGCCATTAATTCGAACGACATACATTGCTTGGCAAAAAAATGACGTACACACATAAGAGCTCATTTAAATAAGTTCCTCTAGGAATGGTTCCCTTCTATGACAACCAGAAAAACAGGGTATGCGCTATGGGCGTTACTATTATTAATTGTATTATTTTACGTATGAATATATCAATCACAATGTGATTCACAATACAATCATCATCTATTTCACACATTGTTCTTCCACTTCTAAATTGCTTTCGTAATTAAAGAGAGTTGAGTAACAATTAGATCTTACGCTAAAATCGACCAGTGTCAGGTGATGGTGACGACTCGGTCGACACTGCAGCATGCTTGCCTAGAAGATACTGGTTCTCTACCCTTAATAAATACCTGATTTTATAATTGACAGGAAACAATTGACACCTTGATACTGTTGGTAAGGACGCCGGTGGTGGCTAGTTAATGGTATTTAATTAGGATGTTTTGTTGCCTACTAGTTTTATTTTAGCTCAACTGAAATTATCATTGTCGTCGTCGGAAATATAAGTACGGGTAAAATTAGACCAGTTATAGTCGATGGCCAGACGTATCCTTGGAATCACATCAGCGCCGACGGTAAGCTCCATGGACCACCTGCCTACGAGTCGACTTAGCGTAACGAACCATAATTTATAGAATGGCATAGTGTGGGCGGCCAGTGGATAGCAGGTTTCAACTACAAGCCATAAATAAAAATGTTGCTATTGATGTAGAAAATATTGATCGTTTAGAACTTATGGGAAGAATACAAATGATTTGTTTCGATAATGAACATTTTAAGACCACCGTCGGTTGATTGAATTATTGAAATGGGCTTTGAATTTATCAATATTCAATTCTGATTTAGGATTATTATGATTATAGTAGGTAACTTAACTTTGTGGGAACTTTGAATCAACTATGAATGAGAATGATTTTCAAATTCAAACCAATTTGTTATGGTGTTGTTATTTAAAGTACATCACAGACTCTGTTTCCGTTTAGTTTTCTTGCCTAAATAATTACTGAAATACGATTTAGAGCGGTACCCTTTGAGGAGCACTCGTTATTAAATTAATACTAATACAGATCGTTATGACCAAGTAAAGATTATTATATATAAAGATATTTTTTCCATGGAATAATCAATAGTGCTACCGTAATTTAATTACCCATATTTTACCACAAATAACCGCTAATTTCCCAATAGAACATTACACAATAGAAAGCACGAACGCTCCATAGACAAACCACCAGGAACAGATCTAAGATCGCAAATTGATTCATTAGATATTTGATTAACCCCTGAGATATCCAACGCGATATGCAAAGTAAGACACGATATCTGTGAACGGATAAGCGTATTTACATCTACACGAATGCACGTAACGGGTACTATAATACTGTATTAGGTACACCCACCCGTTCAGCACAAGGTAAGTAAGCTATTCGGCAAAGCATTGGAAAATATTATGTAGTCCAATACAGGGCATATAAAAATTTGCTATTTTGTGTTATATCTTTGCCTTTATATTGCATTACTCAAAGGCATGCGAGGTTTATATTCTTGTTTTCACGAGCGGGCATTGAACACGCATCCATCCATCCCTCAAGCCGGGATATTTTATACTTTACTTAAGCTACCGTGACAAGTGTATCTTACCTATACAGCGTTTGTGTTGATGTAACTTGCCCATGCTGGTTGGGATGATTCTCAAGAGTTTCTACCAACTAGAGAACATTCTAGATGGCGCTACCAAACCCGTAAGTTGGTTGTAAAAGGTGAAGGGAAAATTCGGACATGAGACCACTTGTCACGGTAGCTATCAGGGCTTGAGGGATGGATGGATGCGGGTGCAATCCCAGCTCATGATTCTATTTTTCCTTTACAAATTAATCTGTAGATTGCTGAGCATTTTTTTAATACTGTAGGTATTATATTATCTGGGACACTATCAACTTATAGAAAAAGTTATAAACATATCCTATACACGGATGAAGGACTTTTTCTGTTTGAAAAAAACAACACTAATAGTTAGAATTGTCATGATGAAAAATGTATTAAGGAACCACAGGGAACTTGCCAGTACTAAAAGCTACTTCTACCACAGCTAATATAATCTTCTACTTAAGATTGCCTTTAAAATATTACAAATACATAATCAATTTAAGATTTATTAACTCCGACACATATTCAAAGCAAAGAGATCGTGTTCACAAAGCGTGTGAGCCTGAAAGCGAAGATAGGGTTATGTTAACGCACTTATACTTTACGAGTCATGATCTTGAGTTGAGGCATGCATTATACCTATTATTTATCTGTATCAGAGCAGATAAAACGGAAAATTAGGAAAGGTTAATTGAACAAGATGTATAATGTCATAATTCATATATTTTGTGTTGTTTTTTTCTTTAAAGAATACTGTACTGTAAGTACCTATTGGTTTGAAACGCAATTCATGTGTTTTAGGTTACGGAATAACACTAAAAATCATGGAAGGTTGGTTAAACGTGGTCAATTCAAGTCATAATCATTATCAATCCATACGAATAGATTGATGTTTTTTCTTACCAACAATATCAAACACACAAACTTCTTTCGAAAATCATCATGGAGTGCCTGACGACTTTACAACGATTTACATACCCATTGTTTAGAGCTTGTACGGAAACTTGAGTTATATTTACGTTTATAACATAACCTTTCTCACGACATAATTCTTCGGCCGACTTCAAACAACTGCTTGAGTTATAAGCGAGAAACAATATAACCTTATAAGACACGAACAGGCCTATTAGCCTATGTGGGACTAGGTACCTAAATACGATCGCAAATATACCATGGCAGGCGTGGTAATAGCCCAATCGATATCACATTCCTGGGCAACACGGAAAACCTTTTAGCAAGGGTTGCATGTTCGAACTTAAATACTTATGCATTACAATAATTTACAAGATGGTACACAAAGGACAAAAAGGTACTTATATAAATTTGAGAATTTATGTATTATTGACTTTGTTATGTTTGTACTAAATGTGTTTTTGGCAATGATATTATTTGAACATACGAAACATTCTTGCTTTGACCTTTGTTTTAAACACGTGTCACATACATTATATTTTTACAATGACGTTTATTGACTACTTACTAAAGTAATATCAAGCATATAGACAGAGTTATTTCAATGTTATTGGTGTGCTCTATATAACTCACATTAATATCGGCCGAGACAATCCCACACTACTAGCCAACCACACATCACATGCCGAAGCTTTTTATAAAATCAATTCATATAAAATACCCATAAAGGATGCACAATGGGAACATAAATCTACTCGACGCAAGTCCACACACCTGCCCAACCTTCCCTCGCTCCAATATTGACTTGAATAGAGTAAAAAGTCGGTACTAAATTCAGTTTTTCAATCTTATGCTATAGCATTAACTCAAAGGTAGTCTGTGGTACTTCCCGTGGTTCTGATGAAATCAGCCATGATGTAGGAACAAATAAAAATGGTAATAGACATCCAGTAACTAATTCAGAGACATTGTTACTTAATTTTCTTACTTAATCTACGAGTTCTATCAATTTTTATAATCAGTATATTTTGAATACTAAGCTCACCTGTCTCTAACTTTTACCTACTCGCGATTAATCCTCACTTACAGCTCTTATTTTACAAATTGAAGATGTATATCAACTGGAAACCATTTAACTTTCAATTTATTTCTTGGTCTCGGTTCGTGCCAACACCTTTTCTGACGAGCGCCCGGCGCTATTGGATGCCTAAATGGATACAGTTCTAATTCTGGATCAAACACTTATGCAAACTATGAACTTATTATAGACGCTACAGGCGACATTTTTAAGTCATAGCGGCTAATGAACGTGATTTGAGATTGCCTAAGTCTAGTTAAAATTTTCAGTTTAGTAATGGCTGCAAGATTTAGGTTTGTTTAGGTAGAGCTGAAAAAATAAAAATAAAAAATACATTAAAACGCTTATTTAGACGCTATAAAAAGGGTGCTTAACTTCATGCCAAGTGATGTCAACACTTACATACAAAAGACTTCAACGTCGTCCTACATCAGTTTGGAGATAACACAAAAATGTAAAATCTCAAACCATTTACAATTTAATTGGTCCTATTCAAGGCTGACGAGCTAGAAAACGACGATATCACAACGATCTCTATTACACAATTGGTACCAAAATCGTGATTAAAATTCTTTTCGAGACAAGAATGTCACGGCGCAAGACATGGACAAAAATAGTACTGCCATTAACGCAACAGATTGCAATCAGAACTAGATGACTAAAACCGAATTTAATCAAATTCTTTTTAATTTAATTGCAGACCGTATCTTTCTTTCTAATAGGCTTTATTTCGATTGGACGGGACACAATGAAATTTTTATTTCGTAACAGCTATAATTATTATACTAGTGCTTGGGTAACAAGTAACAAACAACAAATACACAGTAAGATTATTTGAACTTGCTTACCCACTATCGAGACAATTATATTTTGAAAACATAATTTATAAGTAGAAAAGCTATTCACTAAATTGTTATGTGTATAAAAGATAAACAGAATAATTTAAGTATACCTATAAACGAACTTCAAAAGTTGTAGAATAAGTTTTCAAAGGTGAAGAAGTCAAGGCACATTTTCGTAGGCGGATTTTAATGGCGGATTAGTAGTTCAGCTATTAGCCAATTTGAGGCACACGCCTACTACAAGACAAAGGTTGTTATTGTACAAGAAGCCTATTACACCGACATGTAACATCGGAAATCCATTAGCTTCAGAGATTTATAGCCAAAGGGGAGTCCAGATAGTGTGCGCTGAAGTCGCAACAAACGTAAACGAGTATTTTTATCACGCAGTATAACTGTAATCTATGGCGTGTGCTTGATAACAATGATATTAGATTTACGGACTGAGATTGTGATCTTTATTGGAGACGGGGATTTAGAAGATGCTTTGGAATTTGATTTAACATAAGATACTTATGGAATTAATTACCAGTCGAAAAACTCATAAAAATCTTTAAATAAGTACAAGAATGCATAAAATATGTTTGAAAATAAACATGAAGCAAAAGCAATTTCTAAAAATAAACCAAAGACACAAATAACGAGACAGATTAGTAAAATGTTTCATTCCTACGCTAAAACTAAAAAAATATGAAACATTTCTAAAAGTAATCCACCCTGAATCCCGTTGGAGATACCGCGATCCCTTAAACTATAGTTATTCCAGTCAATACCGTAATAGTAGAACGGCGTCAGTAGCGAATCGTGAGCGATAATTTAGCGATAGACCCGCCAACGGTACTCGACAATCGGGATCGTTTACGTATCGCTTTATCGCGAATCGCCAGTGGTATTTAGGGTTAGAATAAAGCCGGAGATACAATCACCAACGAAAGCATATCGGGTTGATAGAGAAATTCACTTTGTCAAACTACAATGCAAGAGCCGATATGGAATCAACGCAACTTGGAATGAACTCTTCACTTAGAATCAATGTCAAGAAAGAAAATGTGTGTAATAAAAGAACCAATGATGGTGCAGGTTAAAACAACAGTTAATATCAGTTATTGCGCCAAGGAATGGATAAAGAAAAATTAAAGATGTTAAACATAAGAACAAACACAGGTATTTCAACGCCACTCTTTAGAATAAATTTCACGAAATCAAAAACCAAATTAATTCCTGACACGTCCCGTCGCAATATTCTTGAAATTCACAACACAATACAAAAACCTCATTCATGATTCAAAAGCAAATATAGAAAGAAAACACGTGTCGTGTACCAAAAATGGACAGTCGAGTCTCAATCTCAAGTAGCGGTGATGGTTGTGCTACGTTACTCACCGAACAGGTTGGTTCAAATTTGGGACAAGACAGTCGTCAGACAGCTTTGTACTCAGCTCACATACAATATAATTAAAATATGACCTGGAAATTATTCTACGGTTTTATGAAGTAAGATAAGATGTGAACTTGCTCAGTAATTTCTCAGTGTTTACACGCGACGCGACTAACAAACTTCTAATTTTATTCAAATTTTGTCTACTTCACTTTTGAAAGTGCTATTTTTTAACAAGCTAAATATTAGCTTAGTATATTAAAAAGTTGGATTTGTTAATAAAATGGTTATCAAAGGTGACTAAAATTTCAATTTATTTAGATAGATTTTCTACTTATGACAACCCTAGCGCTGGATGACTATTAACGACTAAAGATGGGTGATACAGTTATATTTAAATAATTAAAAAAATAATTAATTTACGTTATATTGTATTTTTTTAACAGTTATTTTAAAGTGCTATAATATAAATTATATTATAAATTTTTGTAGGTAGGTACGTGCTTTCAGTATAGTTGTCGACCGTGTCGTCGTCTTATTGTATTTTATTGTAATGATCATTTAAGTTGGGTGATAAATGTATAATATTTTATATAGTTTGATCATTATTGTAATATTAGTTTTTCACACAACTCTTATTAATAATTGTTCCCATTCAGACTTCTAAAACTCTTCATACAATCTTATGTGTTTTTGCTTTAATAAATGTGCAACTTTAAATTTGTAATGGTACTTTTGTGGTGTTCTTGAAATAATTGCATGCTCTTTTTTATCGTTTACTCTTTCTACAGTGAAATAGTTCCAAATGGCTGTATTTACACAAAACTAATTACGTATTTAACCCACAAAAAATATGTACAGCCTATTTAAATTACACTAATAACTTATTTACAATCACTCCAATTCACTATTAACTTAACGACAAAGTAATAAACAACGAACGAAGTAACTCAATTTCTTTCGCAATTAAAACAAAACGGATTTTTCGTTTGACTGTTGTATAATAACAACAACAACAGTCAAACAAAAATCGAAAGTCAAAACATTCTCGCATATCTCACAATGAACGCACTTCACTCGTTACATTATAATTTACGATCGTTATCGTTAGATATTGAAGAAGATAAAAATATTAGTCGGATGTTATCGCATGAAAGATTATATTAGTCAAACTTCACTATAACGTAACGTAAAATATATTTTAAAATCGTTATATTTTAATGTAGATAAAATTCGACCTTATAATTATCGCGTGAGTGTTCATATTTGCCAGCTCAAAATCCACATGACCAAAAATTATAACAGTTATATTTTAGTGTAGATAAGATTAATCCTAAAAGCTATGACATTACAGTTCATATTCGTGTCAGCAAAATGCGTCATTATAACGAGTACTTCGTTATAATGCCACGTACAACAGGTCAATAACCTTCGACGCCCGACGACGACAGGTAGCTTTTATGTTGGTGTGTGCGGCGCGAAAAGCTGCATGTAGATTTTGTTAGATGGCGTTGTATTAAATAATAGATGTTAGACTGAGAAGCAGTGAACGCGGGGCAAAAAGATGCACTACAATAAATATTTATAACAAATATTATAGCAGGGTGCTCAGATATTTATAATTAATTAGAAGATTAGAAATCTTTAATTAATTATATTACCTGCTAGATGTTATAACGCCCAACTTATTAACGACCAAGATCTGATTAAGAACATACAGCTAAGCTAGGATTTGCATTAATATTCAAGTGCCTTGCACAGCTAATTTGCAAACTACAGCTACCGTATAATAAGTACCTTTCAATCCAGCTCTAGACATGCCTGAAGCAACTGTAAGTGAAAGCATATTGCAACTTGTCCAATCAATTGCACAATTCCCCAAAATGAGAGCAATTTCATACGCAACATGCAGAATGCATTCATTGCGTAAACATTTTGTCCGATGTAAATAAACAGCCGGTTTATTTATATTTAAGTCAGAGCAAAGGTGTCATTGATATATGCAGAACGAATAAATTCGAATTTAAAATGATTAAGTACATTATACAATTTTGCGATGTAAGTAAGTAGAGTATGTGCATTTAGTACGTTCATGGCTTTTAGTTACTCTTTGACGTAAAGTATGATATTCATCATTCGGAAGTTACGTAACATGATGTGTTAGGCTCAGACAAGAATAATAAAATTATTCATCTAGGTTAGGAAAAGAGAATAGATGGTACTTAATTACAAGATCCTTTTGTATAAAAAAAACTATCTAATGAAGTCTACCAACAAATAAATCACACGATATCGATAATGAACATCTAGGAAACAATAATTCAACACCCAGGCACCACCCACAACAGAAAAAGTAACAAAAAATCATAGACACAGGTTGCATCAATTAAAAGCTTACAAATTCAACATGATTTAACGGTAGAACCGTTATGAACCGTTAAATTATGTTGAATTTCATACTTTTACATACACAGCATCTATTGACATAAAAAGAGCTTGCGCAATCTTAAAACAATAATAAGGCATCTTGTAAACTTTAGGACCCGGTTCTCATTCTAATAAAACTAAGGAAATAGGTTGACGGTTTGATAGAACGGTTCAGACATAAAACTATAGATTTACATTATAAAGCTTTTACCATAATGTTATTGATGCCATATTTCAACTGATACATGAATAATGGATGTAATGTGAATAGATAATAGATATATTCACTCATCTGTTATTCAAGTTCATCTTATTACCTTATCAAATGAATTGCCTACCTATTTCCTTTATGTTATGAAATCTAACATTATTTTGTATTTATGACCAAAATTAAGGTGTGAGACAAAAGTTACGAAAAGAAAACTATGATGACGGTGAAGAAGTACACAATTTAACACATATTACTTTCTTGAAGATTCAAGTGGTAAGTACCAACCGCAGCATACCAGTAGCATGACATGACTCAAAATATTTTTAAACGAGTTGGTCTTGTTGCTGTTGTTGTTAGTGTTGCTTTTTACAACAGTTTCACGGAATATGACTAGGTACAAATAAAATATCCATGCTCGTGATCGCCTTAGGTTA
This sequence comes from Ennomos erosarius, assembly GCA_963580505.1. NCBI lineage: Eukaryota > Metazoa > Arthropoda > Insecta > Lepidoptera > Geometridae > Ennomos > Ennomos erosarius. The sequence goes on from OY756984.1 coordinate 5,179,625, forward strand.
CGATCACACGGTCACGAGTCATTCACACGGTTCAAAATAGGCATTGATCTACAATTTAAACAAATACAATGTAAAGGATGCACAGATAAACGACGACGCATAAACAGAGGATATGTTTATGGAAACGACAAGCGAAGATGTAGAGCTGGTAGACAGGATTGATAGTAACGGAGGCTGTGAATCATGGGCATGCGGACATGCACTACATACATTGCTTGCGAGTTAAGTAAACACTATTGGCGATTGTAAAAAGTATAAGCTAGACTTAACAGAATTGACATAGTAAAGCAGTGGGCTAAAACACTTTAAAAACAGACAGATTTGAACCTTCTGTGACAGCATGAAAAAAGAGCACGTAATCTCATACACTATCCAACAATATCAAAAACAGTGTCGAACCAGACTCAATAACCTTTGATTCTTAACCAATTTCAGAACACGGTCATAATATTACTGAAACAAGAACACGCAAACGTTTACGTGTCTCAGAATCCATTATCTCACGAATATAAAGCGCAATCAATTCGCGCCATCCAATTTTATCGAGCCAATTATAATCCCATTGCTCCCCGGACCAATGAGGTAACCAGCACGGCCTCGGCATGACCGCACTATCACCTGAAAACCAGGGCAGCCATAGGATAGGACAGACACTTTGAAACAGTAGGTACAATCATTTAAGACATGAACCTGTTTTAAACCTCCAAAAGTGTTAGAACCACCTTCGATAAAAATCATTGACAAAGCAAACTTATTTTTATTGGGAACCTTAGAACTTAGTCTTGGAGTCCTGATGGGAGGTAAAGAAAAACAAGAATGATGAATTCGAATAGATAATGATGAACATGATGATAAGTTAGTAAGACATCATAATTATGTCTATAACTTACAACATACCGTAATCAGAATATTAACGAGTGCAGCAAGACTACTTATTACAAACGCATGTGTCAATTGTCCATCAAGAAACAGACTGCGTATCATATGTAGATCGTCTACTACTCTTGGTCCGGGCACTGTGGCGGTACTTTTGTACCGTTAAAACCAGAAGTGAATACACAGGAAGTCACTGTCGGCGACGACGTTGGATTGATTCGAGATATAGCGGTTTTGTTTTTTAATGTGGACAAGAAACGGAATGAAGGAAATCTAAGAAACAGGAATAAATGTGTACAACTACTGATTAATTTAAAAGCTATATAGGAAACGATAACACGTACACATTAAGATGGAGAACTTTTAAAATTTTAACAACATAATATTTTAGAGTTCCAATTTAGAGCATAACATATGTATATCATCATTATCACCAGTCTGTGAATATCTCAATACATATTCGGTGAATGCAAAGGTAAATTTGTATTATTTCTCATTTATTAATTCCATACTAATCTTATTTTACAGTACGGTATAAAAATGCTCATAATATGCCTTCACAACTTTGTTCAGACAGAACTGTTACCATCTCGTGACGAGACTCCATTAAATTCTGAATATGGACCCGTTTAACATATTCTAAAACTTACAACTGCCAAAGCGACTACTGCTATTGTCAAAGAAGATTACTTCCAGTAAGTTCATTCGTTTGGAACGTGTATGTCCCATTGAGAGATTTACCTAATGCGAGTTCGGAGTAGTCACAGAATAGATAAGTACTTTGGTACAGAGCTTAGCCGTGTGGTCTATCATTTGGTCGTCAATAAGGCGATTTATTTTCTAACTAAATATGCCAGTATTCGGTTAACTAATGCAAGCAAAGCAGTAGAAAGGTATTTGAGGAATCTATTGACTAAGTCTTTGTATGGGTGGGAGTAATGAGAGTTAGGAAGTTAAACTACATTAGAAGTGCCATTCTATGATTCTACCCAAAGATTATAAAGCCCGTTGATAGCTCGTGATAATTTTCGTACGAGAGGAAGTTGTATCCTTGGTCAACTGGATTTACAGTCAATGATTCTACCAAATTGGTTGCTGCGCGATGTTATGAAACAAAGATTAGAGAGAATGGTTTAGTTTCATGGGATTGGGATATTACGATAAGTTTTACTTAAAACTTCAAAATACGCAGAAAAGCAGAGTAATAACAATATTGCTATCCTTACTGGATAGCAATATTGTTGTTGTACTTATGTTTGTTGCACTTATGTTTAAAGAATAACATAGAGATTTACAAGTTTTGCGACATTAAATACATTACCGCTGAAGTACAGCACGTTGTCGTTTGAATTTATTTTTATTTTGTTTCAGCGGAAAACATTCATGCTTTAAATCATCCAAACCATGTAAAGAACTACCTACTTAAGACTTGCTTGAAGAAACTTTTGTAGGATTTAAATATATTATTAGGTATGCTTCTTGGCAATACTTGGCTTGAAGTGTAAGTCAAAATACCTATATTCGTTTACGTAAGAAATTTTATCGGTCATTCATTAGCAGTGCTTGTACGGGTGTATTACATGTTCAAAATTTACATCTGAGCGCGTAAGTCATTAATCATTTTATGTCTAGGACAGTCATGAGACGATGAGCATCATTTTGTTGATGAAGGATGAAATTGCCTATTTTATTAATTTCATAAATTATGTACCTATGTGGCATATTCTTACTTGTCTGTCGCATATAAATTGCTATCTACCTGCTTAATGCAATGGAAATCAAGAAGTAACTACGCGTTTAACTAAACACTAAGAACAAAAGAAGTACGAAATACTATTTTATAGAAACCTAGCCCTACGTGAAATCTGGTTTCTTATTGAGACACCGATGGCAAAGCTAAGTAAGCCAAGTCTTTCCTAATGACTAATCCTGTACGGTTACAAATATTTCTGAATTTACAAGAAGAACATTGACGCCACCTATTAGTTATTCAAAGAACGTAAGCGCTAACTGGCGTAACCAATTTATACAAAACACACTCCGGTATACAAGGTGTATTGTTAGCAAACCAGCCCGGGGGCAGAATTTGTAACACCTCCCACAAACAACTGGGAAGGGCAAAGGGATTGCGGCGTTGTCTACTCGTTTCTAGGTAAACATGAAGCAACTGGGAGCATAGATTTGAGAAATAAACCTACCGAGTACTTACAGCTATAATTCATAAAAGTTTATAGAAGCCGTTGGAAGAGCAATTGACAAATAAACTAGCATCAATTACATCTGTAGCTGTGTGAATATTATCAATATATTACTTTACTATTAAATGCAAAAGTAAAAATTAAATAAAATAACGATAAAAATCTAAATGATACAATATTATCAGATACATAATTGTTGTGTATTTGACCCGTTGCATGGCACAAGAAACATCTCAGTTTAAACAACTAGAAAACCAAATAGAAATGTAGCCACAAGATCACAAAAGCTGATAAAAGTGCAGATCGCTGAGCTATGGTCGCTTGTAAATGGAACTGTCTAAGTAAAATCTCTGATAACTGAACTAGATGGTTATAATTATGACAACAGATATGAGAAACTTGTAGCAACAAATACATAGAATACTAACGGGTAAGGCGTAGGCAAGGAAATCTGTGTTGCATAATTTAAATAGGTGATAGATACTATATATAAGGCTTAGAGTAGATAGAATAGATAGAAGGAGTAGATAGGAGTAGATAGAATAGGAGTGTGTGACGAAACTATATAGAAGATCGCAAATTTGCTCCATTTGCGATTCGCTATTTACCATTATCTGCTATTACGGTCACACGATCGATTCAAGATACAATCGAAGCATTGCATTGCAATATGCGTCGGCAATAGTGGCGATAATCTTTAAACGCACAAATCTTTTCAAACGGTCCCTTATGTGGATTATAGTCTGATATTAAATCATTCGCAAACGGTGTGACAAAATAATTTAACGACTGTCCAAAGAAGCGTGGGCGAACCGACACCTTTGGAAGCCACACCCTTCACATACCATATCATAGGCGAGTTAACTGTAGAAATAGGCTCATTATGCCTTTGTAACTTTAGTATGTATTTACATAGATTCTGGACTTACCTAATTTAGTTGTAGTTACGATCTCATAATCGCAACGCCATCTGTGGACAATAAAATAAATGGAGGAACATTATTAGGAGTAGAAATGAGCTTATTAACTTATCTTACGATATTATTATCGAGTGGTCTTAAATATAGAGACATCTTAATATAACTGTGAGTAAAATACAAAATAACAGGATTAGGTTCTCATTTATGATGACTCCAAACAGGACTCAGATTCTGCGTACAGCCAGATCTTAAATACGTCAAATGTTCGTAAATCACATACTTCCGCATCAAGAGAACAACATTCATCCAAAAATATCGAAATTATCATTATCGCTAATTCTTTTCATAGACATTTACATTGTATTAATACAAATTACCTACAACCGGCGCGGGCAGTGGTCACGGTTCGATAGTTAAAAGCTTTTCATGAAATTCAATAAACGATAAACGAAACAATTTTTTGCCGTGCCTGCTTTTCTGTAGAAACTAAATGATTTTATAGTTATTTAATGCTCTGCAATAGCTTTACCAGAATAGTCGCAATCATTGGAAGCGCAAAACACTTTTACGTGTCATTTTTCCGTAGCTCCACAATGTGAAACGGCATACCATTTCCAAGAAACATTATTGTGATTTCACGGATGTCCTTTTTATTTGCCGATCACGTCTCCGGCGGACTTGTAAGATCGTTTTTATATTTAAAAGTGCTTTCCACACTAATTTGCGCCTTACGCCATCCTGACAAAGGTCTTTAGTAGAGTGCCGTCAGACATAATATCTGCGACAAGTGCTCTGACGGTATAGATATAAATCCATGCTTACTTGATTTGAATAAACTATCCAGTTGTATAATTGGCGTATATGAAAATCTTGACATAGGTACGTTTTTACCAGTGTGCAAAACATGGTTTTTAACAGCGTTTGTCTACAAGCTGTAACATTAATAAGAAATGTTTACATTCCAAATCAGTTGGAACGTGATTCTTCACCTTCTTCTCCAAAAAAAGCATGAAAAATTTTACTAAATCTAGTCTAGCACGGAATAGGTATATATACTACGTAACACATCTACCTCTCTAGTCTATAGACTAGACCCCATTTTACATAAATAACGGTAAAAAAGCAACAAGAGAACTACTTTTACAGGAAACAATTTCAGCTTACCTCAATCCAAGACGTGTTCAAATAACAGCATAATAATGAAGTTAGGTACCTCAAAACTTCCGTTTTGAGGTCTGGGATTGTGTTGTCGTGATCTTAGTATTACGTGACTAAGAAAAACCTATTAAAACACTATATGTATTAAGCTAAAAAATATTTAACAACCATACTAAATGGTACTAATGGGTACTATTTTGACGGGCCCGATAGCTCAGTTGGTAATATCCCTGCCTTCTGAACCGAGGGCTGTGGGTTCGATTGCTACGCAGGACAAACATTTGTGTGATGAACATAGATGTTTGTTCTGTGTCTGGGTGTTATATTGTATTCTATGTATGTATTTACAAACAAAAAAGTATAATAAGTATTGTATCAGTTATCTGGTTCCCATAGTACAAGCTATGCTTAGTTTGGGGCTAGATGGCGCTGTGTGAAATGTCCACATTATTTATTATTTATTTATTATTACTATTAGAGTTTTAAACACCATGCGTGTGTCACTTTGAGAAGCTTCCAAATTACAAAGTATCAAGGGATAAACTAAAAGGATATCATCAAAAAACATGATTATTATTTAACCGCCCCTTTTGCAAGGTTTATGCAAGCAAAAGCACCTATGTACAAGTTTATTTTCAATGAGGAACCTCTGACCCTGCCTAACAAACATGCAATAAATCAATTTCGTAATGCATACCCGTAATTAAAAGTATTATCACGACTCATCTAATGCACGTCAAAATATAATTAAACTATGTATTGATGATGGGGAGATGATTAATCAAAACAATCATGCTAATTATACTACTTTTAGTAATAATTTTCAACATGAAATATTAAATCCGATAATGGTGTAATGCAACCCTGTAACTACTTACTTGAACACAGGTAAAATATCATTGCTTGAACAAGCTCTTTTTCAGGAATGTTCGTAATTTACCTTGCTGGGTAGTCATTTTACGACTTAGCAATTCTGATACTTGGACTTTTTGTGTTGATGACTAGCAGCGATGTAGTCATTTGCTTAATTAGGTATTTTGAGATGTTGACTATATGAGATCAAGTCAAATTGCGACTTGGGTATTTTGAGATATGGCCTAGGTGAGATGAAGTCATTTTGCGATCTAGCCATTCTAATACTAATCCTACCCTATTACTATGTGAAATAATAGGGTTTTGATTTTAGTGCAAAAAACATAATTAGGTATGTATTGTGTAACATATTTTAAAAGGAACAAAAGTAGGTACCTACATGACAAAATTTGTCGGTCTGTGGTACCTACTATGTGAATAAAGAAAATTTAATTTTAATGGTGTGCATGCATTAGTGCCAGTTAACGTGACTGCTAATGGTTTCACATGTTTCACTGATGCCAAGTCATTAGATAAAAGTTAAACGTTCTCTAGTTTAAGTTGAATAAAGGTTTATGAAAACAAACCGCACACAAGCGTATCAGTATAACACACAGTAATATGAATCGTTACAACAGATTTTTCATTCACCAATATCAGCAATTTATTTGGAAAATTACGATATGACGGGATAACAGAATAAGTATAAAATGTATCTGAAATGTCTGACATGCAAGTGAAATATCTAAACAAAGCCAATCAATTCAACAGTAACATAACAAGACAACATAGCAGTACATTAATATAGTAAACGCTTTGAATAAAATTAAATGTCGTGGCCATTATAATATAATACATATTGTAATGGTGTCACGGTGAAATACATTAGTGAGTTTTCCATAAATTGAAAATAATCAGATAATAAAACCAATACTTAATTTAATATGCATAATTAAACAAACACAACAGATTTTAATGTGATACTTAAAACAGTTACAGTGTATTTCAATTTCTAATTTGAATTACTAATTTGGGACATTTATAAAATAACCGTTTTGAAAACATATCTCTAGAACGCATTATTATTAGGGAATGTCATGATATTACTAGTTTGAAAGATATCGATAATGATAATAGCTAACCTTCTGATAAGACGATTAATAATTTTGAATATTAACGACCAAACTTTATTCCGATTTTAGAAAAGTCTACGAACAGGGATTTCTGATAATTTCAAACTTATGTGTAAATATTTTGAGTAAGGCTAACCCATCAAGGAACCTTTCCTCGATGGGATAACAAAACAGACACAGAAAACTACAAAGTTATGAATAAGAATTTAGAATTACAGCGTATATTGTAAACGAAGAAGAATAAACAAACATTTTGAAAAGTATCCGTTAAAAAATTCACAAATATAAGAAATGTTGACCATAACCCGGAATATCAATAAAACAAGTGTGCCAAACCGTTATACTTGGATACACGCACAAAAAGCCTCACTGGGTCAATGGCACAAGAGCAGACGAGCTCAGCTTCACGGCTCTAAAGCCTACCGACCTTTGTACCAAAACAAACTCTAAACATGGCGAGATAAAGTATATTCTTCTGTGAATAGCCTTCAGAATCTTGCATCAAGTCAATACTCAACGCGAAGTCAATTTTTCTTTTTCAATCGTCTTCGCCGGAGATGCTGCTGAGGTGTTGATAGACGTTTTTGTTAAAGATTATACTTAATTGGTTTGCGATGGTGAAATTGTGATTGGTTCAATGATCAAGTTTACTGTTAGTTTTAAATAATTAATGAGACAATCGTATAATGGCATCCGAAAATATTTGTTAGCTCATCCAATAAGTAGGTTTTAAAGTCGATAGAAGTCTACTAACATTGTGTTCAAGGCTAGGCATGATGGTAATAGTGTTGATAAATAACAATGGTGATACAACTGGAATGCCAGGTCATCATGCCAAGCCAAGCAACAAGCATGACTTGTAAATGCCAAGATATTTGCACATCCTTGAAGTACCATTCATCACCCATTGCATATAAATACGTAATGCTCAGTAAAACGTGCCGTGGAGCTAACCTGACAAGAATAATTTAGATAAGCAACAATCCATATAGAACATTAGCCGAGCAATTCCAATTCAATGTGAATGAACTCGGCACAATGCCATTATTTACATACAAAAATAATGCATTTATCGTAGATAATACAGTTAGAATGATGTTTACAAACACTCTAATAAGTATACAAAAGTGTGTCACACCCGTGTTTACTAAATATGGAAATGAAAGAATAGGTGACGGCAGTAATAAAATGTGTTTAGACGGAATAACAAATTCCATGAATGGTTCTATTTATTGTTATTCTACAGGAGGATTGCAATGGACAATTAGACAAGCGCTAAAGTTATAGGATGAGATAAATTGAAATTGCAAAAAGCATCATACTTATTTGGTTACCGATCAGTCGTGGCGTTGACGATTAAATACAATTTTTAATGTTGTATCAATATTATTTATTTTTGAACTACTAGTAAGGTGAATATTAGTAAAACACTTTAATAGTTCAACTACAAAATTGACTAAAGCAAATCCGTCAAGTTGTTCATTCTCATTTGCTCCTTGCACGAAGGAATGGGGGCGTCACGACCGGTCTAAAAGGGCTGTACCGTGCTCTACCTACTACCAGCAATCGTTTTAAATACATCTACCTACTTAACTATATGTAGGCTCACCGTTGCCGAAGATAAACCATAAAATATCAAGGAGATAACCGGTGCTATAAAGCGAGTTAGAAAACTTGACTTCAATGCTGCTGTAGATTACATTAGAAATTGTGCATTTTGCAGGAAGGTGGATAAACATAAAGTCAAGTGCCAAGATAAACTAGTGTTAACTACGCATTCAGCTAAATCTGGAAAAGGGTCTGATACCGTTTATAGCGGAATCAACATTCACAAATCTCAAGCCCGGTATTTGTGTTGCTAAATAACGACAAATGCATCACTAACATATTTTATACAGAAAGGCAGAAAGTGCTTCGATATAAAGATTTATGATTTATAGCAATATCGCCTGCCTGCTTTCTGTAATCCACAGGTTAATTATAATCCAATAAGTACTTTATATGTTATGTTTGTATAATTTTTGTTAGTTTTGAATGTTTGAGACATCAAGGTTTAAAACATGTGTTCATCTGATTACAATATTATTGTTCCTTCTGATTGATAAGCATTTTCGATAAAAATAAATGTTGTAAACGTTCTGTTTTTCTTTTCAATTTTACAATTAAATGTTTTCATCTGTCATTTGACGGTAATTGATGAGTTATATTTTTGTTTCTCAAACTTTCAAAAGTAATTCAGTACAATACCGAAGATAAACATGGAAATAATACTATTATCAGGAATATTTTTGTACCACTTGCATTTGAGTAAAGGTTCAGCCACACACAACAATATAATTTTGCCATATATAAACTTACACGTGAAAAACATTCTAACCCAGCGTTGTCAGCAAAGGTTACCGAACAAGGAGTCGCATTTACCTACAACAATGTAAGATAAATGATAGGGATGGTTTCTAAGCTACTAACCGGTAAACTTTAGTCATCATATCGGATCATCTCGCTCACGAGTTTGAACTAAATAAGGTTCTGGCACATACAGACGAAAAAGACATACCATGTACTAAATTTAATTTGGCAGCGGTTTAAGACGTGCCTTGAGCATTTGGAGAATATACCTAATATAATAAGCTTTCTGGTATACGTTAGATAGGTAAGGCTCATCTTCTAAAACGCTAACGAGGTTCTGGGAACGGCTACAAAAATGACTGTGCGGAAGAAAGTTTAAGTATTCATTTGTTGCGTCTGTTTGTTAGGGACCATTGTACTTATTTGTATTTCAGATGATTTCCTAATAAGAAGGTAAGATACATGTATACATGTAACCCTTTTTGCTAAACCAAAAAAATAAATAAATAAATAATAGTCTCGGGATGAAAAGAAATATAATTAAAAAGAAAAATAAATTCCCTGCCTGTTTACATAAGTAGTTAGTAATTTCATTACTCAAAATCTAAGCAAACCTATCACATACCTTAGGAAAATGATGTAAAAATCCTATTTAAGCGTAGAACGGTCCAAAAGATCACAGACACAAAAACATCAAGCAAATCACTTATAATAACACACTAAGTAAACTGTACACTTCGTTCTGGTCACAGAATAGTAAACAATTAATTAGCCTAAAGGCTTAACTCCGACTACAGATGATGAAACATTTAATACGGTCAAAGGAAATGGGTAAGCCAATGAGTAAAATACTGTTAGCGCGGCTGGGTGGGCCGCGACACGACGTCCGACCAGTCACGATGATGGAAGACTACCTGCCGCACCGCAGACCGCGGACAGCCGTGCCTTGATGAGCATGAACCAATTTGAATAATTATACAAGTTCTAGGCTCCGATGCCCCGTTAGTTGATTGGGTCAACGATAGTTTCACTACAACAGGTCAATGTCGATCAAAAAATACGAGCTAAGGTAATAATTATGTAAACAATTTTATTTTATTTGTAACTATTCCACTGTATGTTTGTATATGGCTCGAAGTGAATACCTGACCTATAGTAAATATAATTAGCAAGGCAATTTAGAAAAGCTTTGCTATTGTATAAAAATTAGAAACTTTGCAATTTAAATTAAAATACTACCTAGCCAACAGCGTCTATAAGAACCTTACCATTTCATGAAACAAATTAGATGGACCACCAAAGAAAAGTGTTTTTGTTTTACTTACTGCAGAATACATGTACTTAACATATTGGAAGCACAAGTGGTTTAACTACGTCAGTATAGAATGATCTCACTACCTGTTGCAAACTTTTTTCTTGAAAACTCATTCGCAAATCGCAAGCATTCCAAGCGCGGTCCATCGTAAACTGCAGCTTTAGTTTTTTTAATGAGAATTTATGACGTGACGAGCTGGTCGTTCACCAGATGTTAAGCAATGCGGCCGCCCATAACAGTTGCAGTGTCACTCGGAACTTTAAAATAATAAAGTTTCGCGTGACACTGCACTGTGCACGTCATCCTAAGACATCACACAGTCTAGTAATCAGGTCATACCTATCGTAAGTAACAGTTGAGGCGAATTATTCCCAATTCTGTATACAGATTTTCGTTACTTATTCCCAATTCTACAGATTTTCATTACAGATTCCCAATTCAACAGATCCCAATACTACAGTTTTCCGGTTTTACAGATTACTCTTTCTACATATTCTTAATTTTACAGATCCTTAAGTGAACGGGTTCTCAATTCTACAGATTCCTAAATGTACGGATTCCCATTTTACAGAAACCCAATTTTACGGTTATCTATTACAGTTACCCAATTCAAAAGGTTTACAACTTAACGTTTACAACAACTATAATAACAATTTTGACAGATGTCTAATTTTTGAATTAGAAAAGTTGGCTTCGTTGAATTAAAAATCATTAAACATATGATTCTGTTAAAATGAAAATCTGAAGAAATGGTACTCAAGAAATGGGAATCTGTAGAGTTGGGAATCTGTAGAACTGGGAGTCCGGAGATATGGGAATCTGCAGACATGAGAATCTGTAGAAATGGGAATCTGTAGAAATATGACTCTGTAGGCATGGGAATCTGTAGACATGGGAATTTGTAGAATTGAAAATCTGTAAAATTGGGAATAATCCGTCGAAGCGGTAGTTAAAAACCTGCCAGTGCTGATAATAGCTCAAAGAATGCCAACATTGCAAAAAGCTATGTTGTTTCTCCAGGATACGTGATACAAAACAGTATAATTATACTTCTTCGTGCGTATGATAAAAATGCTGCTACAGTATTTTTAACTTTTACACCAGGTTCATTGATCTAACTAAACCGTATACCAAAATTGAATTTGAATTTCAAATTATAAGTGAACGAATTAATTTCGATAGACGCACGATTCGCCTATGATTCCAACCAATACTAGCTAGCGGGCTTCCAACGGTAAATGTACAAACATGACAACACCGCTAATCGAATTACAGTTGGAAGCATTGTAAAGAAAGTGCCAATAGAGAGAAATGTTAATTGATGAATGGATATAATGTTGATGCAACCATGACAAAAAGAGGGAACATTTATTATAGGGCTTGCATTGTTAATTTGTTAGCTAAGCAGTAGGTAGTGAAGCAAACAATATAAATTGATCGAGGCAGACTTTCGACCACCACTTTCTCTACAAAGAGACGAGTCCATACATCATAATGTGGACAACAATAACATAGCATATTACATTCATAACACTGGCATAAATCAACAATTCAAAACCGTAAGTAAAAGTTACATCACCGAATTGTATTGTGCGTTGATGATCGATTTCACGACTCGATGTGAGGATCTCGATTCTCGGCACTACGAATACGACAATAAACGTTAGGTAGCCCCATTAAGACGTCTCACGATTGCGCGAATGGCTACTGTAATCCGAATCGCACAATAGCTCTCTTTGTGAAATGTAATGAATTCTCTGTCGAACTATCGTTCATTACAGACATCAATTTGCCACTTCAATCGTCAATGGTGCAACTACGCTTTCAATACTCAAATCAGCGGTAATTAGTTTTTTATGCATTGGATTTGTAGCTGATTATTTAATTAAGATTAAAAGCAACCACTATGTTTTAGTACTGCGAAGGAATAATACACGACTGGTACTGATAGTATGGTGAGTTACGATGTGAGAAAATGTGATTAAACACCGACCTATTCACCGCTAACATCGATTAAAATAATCGAGACCGTTAAATTACATCCGCGAATGAGTCATACACTTAAACTTGTTCCCATAAACGCACGGTTATTCGCATCGTCTAAACTGTAAACTAAGCAAGGGAACATCTTATTCGATACGCGCGCACTTAACCTCAATGTCGGGGATTCGATTCGAAGTTCGAACACGTTGTCGTCGCATCGTCGGAGGGAATCGATTTCTGCTAAAATATCGCGTCCTCCCACGTTTGATTTTGCAGCGGGACTTTCGTTTATTATTAGGCGAAGATCTAAAACTCCTGAAGAGAACTTATATTTGACTAAATAAAACATGTGCAAAATAGAAAGATATGTAATTAGTGAAGCTGAAGGCACTGATACTGCCGTTGCAACTATTGTATTCGTTATCCTTCTTTCCTTCCTACTCGTGTAGGTATCAGGTAGATATCAGACAAGTGGTCTGGTGTCATGTAGTAAGGCTTCTGACATGACCATGGCTTAACAACTGTTGTCTTACGACAGCAATGGGTTACGGTGCTGAAATCTCGTAATCATTATTTGAATTAGTTAGAGATGGTTAAATGTTAAAGATCACAAAGTACGGTATAAGACAATAAAAGTGAAAAAGACAATGCTAAAATTAGGAAACAAACAACTTTGGATAGAGAAGTTCTATTTCGGAAACACTTCGACACATCTACTGCATGCAGTAAATCATCCAGTGAACCTATTTCAACGTTTCCCAGTGCTTTAATACCAGACTGAGAGCAAGCGTTCGCCATTAGCATAACTAGAGAAGCGCGGGCGCAGGTGAGCGCCTAACGGAACGCAGCATGCGCATATCGAAGATTCATCAGTTACTTCTCATTCATTTAAAACGCGACCGTAGTGTCATAGAACTAAAAATCAATTTCTGCTGAAGAATAAAGCTAGGTTCCGTTTTAATTTATTGTAAAGGTTAATCCACAAATACAAGAGAGTCAAGTCGACAACGCGGTCCGTGTTGGACAGATTAGCACATCGCAACGTATTGTATGGTTATTGCCTTTATATCTGGCATAATAAAAAGTATTCGCGGTGCCTTTGCGTAGAGAGGATTCAGTACAATGTGATTCATTTTATCGATAAAATGAAACGTACAAACAAGATGTATGGGCATTGGTTGTTTGATTACGCATCGGGTTTGCTTTTCTCCTTCAACTATGCGTCTTCGGGTTTCGTTTTTCCTTTGATATTATCTGCATGACAAATGATGAATGGTTTGTTATTCATGGTTATTTTGTCAACCAACTATCGGATGGCAACAATAGTAACATTATTATTAGGCAAACGTCATAAATCAAAATTGATCTTTAGCATTACATCAATGTTTTGTCACAGAACGCATATCAAGATTACCTTATAACTTTCCGATGTCTACACACTTAAATTAAATTGTTTATTTGAGTTATAAAATGATATTTTATCGGTTTATCAGCTTGAATTGTGTAACCCGCATAATGTTTCTTCATCAACATCAATTAATTGTGCAGTTTTCACATTTCTCAATTACTATTTTCGTAATGCTCTTTTGCAAAAGTCATCACTGCAACAATTAATTAGCAAGTCAGCCAGCATTCTGTCTTATAACAGCTTAACGTCAGTCTCTGAAATAAATATTACTTAACATATTATATACCGTGAAGCAATTTATAATGTAAGCACAAGCGTGGTCCCGAGAGCAAAACTTCGTGATTTCGAAAGCGAGTGTAAACATAACTTGCTTTTGTGCTTTACCGTGGCCGACACGCGATGGTTTACTTTAAACGTTACGTTTCGTGTAATGTTAACGATAACTTTGGGACTTTAGTAATCAGACAGGTTTTAGAGTTAGTAGCAATTTAAAAACAGTTTTTGAAGCCGATGAAACAGAAAACATTACAAAGTAGATCGACGTAAATGTAAGTACCTATGCAAGTGAAAACATAGCTCTACCAATTTACTAATGCTGTGGTGAATCAAATAAAACGTTTGTTAATACAAATTCATTTAGACACACAACGATTTGATAGTTTGCATTCATACCCATTTTCAATGTTCCGTGCAGTCGCATAATGCATCTTCGAAAGTCTTGTGTTATTGTATAGTGACCACTGACCACACAATCAAACAACACAATACATACAAGAAAGCCCACGTCACGAGCGAGTGATTTCTAAAACGCGGCCGATCGTAACTCACGTCTAGTACTCGGAATGTGACGGATTGTCGACGTGCCTTCGCCACGGTAACTCTTGGATTATTTGATTTGCTTAGGCCGCCTGTGGCACAGACATATGTATGAGGAAGTGATATGCATTCCGTAGGGAATAGCGTCATTCGTTTCTTATGGGGGTTTCTGTTTTGTGACGTCGTGACGAAACAAGACATTATGATGGACAAGCAGACAAGTACTATACTAATCGTGTTTATCTGTTGCTGTTAAATACAACCGTCTCCAAAGTCCAATATATCTGATCAATCTGTCATTAGAGAATATCCCAACAAAAATTATAACAAGCTTTATTATCGTAACAGGCAGCACTGATACAAAAGCTTCCACTACTGGATACAGGCTTATTATTGATCCGTTCACCACAACCACAAGCCTCGTAGAGTTCAGCTACACTAGAATCTTCAACACATCATTATGGCATTTCCTGGACGGTTCACTGGACACAATGGCTCAGATATCTAGCATATCTAACCTTCCTCTCATTTCCTGTATAACCGTACATGGCTGGTTTCCACGTAATCTCGGGTCCAATGAGCTGAGCTGACTTAATTACTGCATTCTTTGCTCTCTAATCGCTATAAACGGTGCAATCATAACCATATAATACACACGTACCATTTCTCGGCCTGTAACTTTCCTGTAACCCTATTTCAGGTTAAGCTCATAGCTATCAGTTACGAAATAGGCTTTAGTAAGAAAGATGACACCAACAATAACTCAATGTTATCGGATTTTTATCTGATGAAGCTTATTTGTTTTAAAGATTGTAGACCAGTTCTCTCTCATTCAGCGATTTTATAAAACAATTTTTTGATGGTTTGAGTTGACATGCATCCCTCCATACATACGTAAATTGATCTCGTAGGTTTACCAATCATTCAATGCAAGCACTGGCAGGAAGACTGGTACAATACAATATATTGCTCTTAAGATATGAAATTTACAATCCATATTATAACTAGAGTTATACGCTACACTGATGGGTTCTCCCCGCAGGCTCAGCAAGATCGACTATTAATTTCCCATGAATCTGAATATGAAAATCCACCTACGTCTAAACTGTAATTAATAACAACATCAACCAGTTTAGTATCTGCTTCTTGGATGCTTTAAAGTCCAAGTGGGCTGAAGCCAGTTCCAAAGTAATGGGAATGGAGTCGATGGATATTTTAGATTTGGATGAATCATATTTTATAGATAAAGAGATAAAATCACTGACGACATTTTTATTTAGTACGTGGATATTTGCGGGAAGCCGCTTAGATGAATGAGAAAGCCGTTTAAATCATATTTTTTAAATAGAATATGAGAACGATACAGACAGAAAAACAATATGATACTAATATTAATAGCATAAACAGCTACAGATTCTGAAACCTGTACTATGTATTAAGTCTTCTGTAAGCATAAATTCAAGATTATCAGGAACGGGTTTTTTATGTCCCCTGTTTGCTGAAATTTTAAAAACTATAATATTTTTATATATTCAAGATTTTCCGACCCATTGCAACAATAGGAATGCTTTCGCTTATCTTCACAAACATGTTCTGGACAAGCGGGCGGCATCGTATGGGAGCACAAGTATAATTTATGGCACAGGACGAGCGAAGCCTACAGTATATCATGTTTCAATGCTGTCGACAGCTCTGTTTACCTGCTGCGTTGTTTCTAATGGTCACCTGATATCTATTTGCAGGGCTATCTTTGTCAACGTTTAAGTGGAATTTTACATACATTCATTTACAGAAACATGAACTTTTTGATTTATTGTTTGTTCTTCATCAAAAACTGTTGACATACTTTTTATTTTGTGTTTTAGGCATGAAGCTTATTTCCATTTATTTTACCTACAGGTGTTCTAGTCAACTTGCCAAAATTAACAATACTGCAGCTTTATAGTCTAAAATTTACCGTGAGACACAATGGACTTGTAATGTAGGGTATTGCAATCGAACGTAACATAATATTATGATTATTACATACATAGGTACATGCTGGAAATTTTCATATTAAATCAGCTAGGTGCATCGGAAGCCTTGCAAGAGCCGCCAGCCGTATACGGATTATACATATAATTACACAACATGTTACCCAGAATAAAAACCGTTCAGACAGTAAGTCGTTTTCAAATAAGAAAAAACGTATCCTTTCACACACACTTCTAAACGAGGCCCACCACAGTCAGAAGTTTACCACCTCGATAGCAAAGCTAAACCACGGTGCCGCGATATACGTACAAAGTTTACACGGACGGTTCAGAAAACATAAAGGTGCATGCTACATAGTATTTCTCATACAGTGCAGCAAAACTACCAAGCTTGACGGCTGCAAGCGCGTAGGAGAGGCATTAATGTGATTTACTCCTTACATCTAACGGGAACAGAACAGACTGAAACTAAGTTTAGTAATACTGGTTGGAGAGATCCTGAATATTTATTAGTAATCCAGAAAGCATGTAGAATAATCAGGAACTATGACACTTATAAGCGTAAAATACAAGATCGATCCAAGTAGATTAAATGCACGTTGTAACTAGAATAGAAAATGTCAAAAAGATTTAATAAGTTTTTCCTTGACCAGGAAATATCCATATATCAAATAAAAATAAACGAAATTCTGAAATGCGTGTAAAAGCTGACACAACCCTTTTATTTTATGAGAATGAATGACGTGACGAGCTTGTCGTTCACCTGATGTTAAGCGATACGGCCGCCCATAACAGTTGCAGTGTCACTCGGAACTTTAAAATAATAAAGTTTCGCGTGACAGTGCACTGCGCACGTCATCCTGAGACATCATACAGTCTAGTAATCAGATTACTACACTGTGTAATCAGGTGATAAAGTTTCATTTGCCCAGTAATTTCACTAGCTACAATGCCCTTCAAACCGGAACACAGTAGTGGTTGCACACTACTGCTTGGCGGCAGAATAATTGGCAAAGCTGTGGTTACCTACCTAGACGAACTCTGCAGAAAAGTCCTACCACCTAGTGAAACCTATGCTTATAGTAACAAAAGTTGCATGGAATGAAAGCTAAGCCAAAGACTACTGGTACCACAAAGGCCGATTAGATCGTGCACCGAATATTAACTTAATTAATACATGCGCGTGACGCCATCATGACGCAATTGTAAATGATATCATAAATATTCTATTTCGCTATGAGGCATGTAATGTGTATAATGTTAACGGTGATTTAATCGGTACCGTGGGAATAAGAGAAATGCATATTGATGCATAACTGAACATGATTTACGATGATATGATAATGTTGTTGAAGAAGTTATTAATCAAATGTTTCATTAGAAAGCATGATTAAGTTGCAATTAATATGAATGGCTCTATTTGATATTAGAATGCAATGGTCAAACGAAACGTAACAATATATGAAGTAATCTAAAACAATGAAAATAGCTTTCAACGCTTTAAAAAAAACTAGGTCTGAGGCTAGGATAAGTACTGCGGGTTTTTTTGTATGTAGAAGGTAAAGGTTTTAGCATTAGTTAAACAACTAGATATAAATCATCTTTAAATATTTCTGGCTTTTCTTCATATTCCACTATGATATTATGAGTTATGACCTCAAAGCTACCGTGGCGCGTAGTCTTAGTACCCAATAATGGCCCGTGTAGGTATCACAATTTTTTTTTATGTATGTGCGGACATTTCACACAGCGCCATCTAGCCCCAAACTAAGTATAGCTTGTACTATGGGAACTAGATAACGGATATAACACTTAGATACTTTTAGTTTGTAACATACATAGAATACAATTATAACACCTAGACACAGAACAAACATTTATGTTCATTACACAAATGTTTGTCCTGGGTAGGAATCGAACCCACAGCCCTCAGTTCAGAAGGCAGGGTTCTACTAACTGAGCTATCGAGCCCGTCAATTGAATTCTAATAGGTAATGCCCCATGCTAAACAATCGCCAATTACCGTTACAAAATGCGAAATCACAAAGTTCTCATGCTTTATTAGGTAAATAAATGTTGCACCGCTTAGTGGCGGTTAAATTCCCAATGCATTACAGCTAATCTCTTGATCTTCCTAGAAACTTGTCCCTTGAGGCGGGCGGTTATCTTAAGTCACACGATTTTAGTAATCGAATTCAGGGCGTATATCATCTATTTACTGTAAATACTATTGACTATTGAGACAAAATTACTTATATCATTGCCAAGATAATTAGGTAAGAGTAAGTAAGGATAGGCAATGGAATCAATGTGTCCGTATTTCATTACACTAAGGAAATGAAGGGTGATGATGTAATTCTGTAAATCAAACTGACAATAAACATAAAGACGATGCTAAATATAATTTCACAACACCACATCAGGAACAGGAAGAGGGAAAAAGTTAAACAACATCGAGTCCTTTGATCAATCTGATTTAAGATCAGATAAGTTGGGGATTGCAAAATATACGATGCGATACCATCTCACAAGACTACCGATCGTGAGACTACTAAAATAATAAATATTTATTTGTTGATTCACAATACCGATATTTGTTATTCGTTTATTAAGGAGAAAGGCATTAGAGATTACACATCGACAATGCACTCGCAGCTAATAACTAATAACCAAACAATCAGATTAAAATATAACAGCTACATTTATTATTATTCTTCGTAAACAAGACTGTAGGTTAACTTAAAACATTAATTTGGCAAGTAACTATGGAAAAAAGACAATTTTATATGAAGGAGCCGAACTGTATAACAAACTACCTAAACCTATTAAAGAAGCTAAATCATTCCAATTGTTTAAAAAGCTATTGAAAATCCACATTTTGAGTGATCCAGCTTTACTTCTGTAGTCTACTTAATCTTTGACCAAACTTGTGTTGAAATGTTTTTTGCTTACCTACCTTACTTATATTAATATTTTATTCTTGTTACGCCTGCATGCTAAAGGCAAACTATGTACCTATTTGTAATTTAGCTATAAGTACTTTCTCATTAAGTGAACTATGTTCTTTGAGAATAAATGATCTTAAACCAGAAGTAACTATGAACAACATGAGTTCAATATGAACAATATATTGAGTCGTATCAGCCATAAACTTTAAGAACTGAGCAATATCATGGGTTACATAAAAGGCCTGCAAGTTTCGAAATCTTTGCAATATGAACAAACGACCAAAAACACCAAACCAGAAATTACCACAAGTTATTTACTTTAATACGTATGCCACCGCGTAAGTAACTTGGAAGTCTTGGAACTTATTTATTATCTTAAACAACAAAACATTAGAACTAAATAAAACGTTTCATAATACAAACACTGTTACGGCAATTATTTATTTTATCTGTAATTCTGGTTGCCGTCGATGTTAAATGATTGAATTGGTGATATTAAATAATAAAACCAATTAGATTCTGAGACACACAACCACAACTTATACCAAACCAAATTAAAATCTATTCACTATTCAATTAATTGGAGATCGTAATTCGCAAGACACCGATAGTAACAAATAAAATCATCATAAACAAACATATCAGCCAAGTTAAAGCCATGATAGCGATGGTACAAGCGACTGACGTGACAAGCGTTTCGTTTCATCACACGTACATTTCCTCTAATTACCTGCACGTTAAAGTCAAAAGCATTTTACATTTTACAAATTAAAAAAACAAAACTCGCATCAGGCATTTAACATACCAAGTCTAATAGGGCCAAGCGAAACGAGAAACAAAATTACCGGCCACTAGCATCCACTGGTTCATAAGTAGGTCCCATCCAAACGCAGACAGATGTCGACCTCAAGTTTGTAATAACCGAAAGAAATGTTGAACCGGACGTGTAATCGTTGCGGTTATCGCTTTTTGCATTCGTTTATTAACTGGTTTCTTTACCGGTAGCTTCAGATAGAACCAATTTAATATCTTCGAACTAGCACGTGTTTTTAGAAAAAAAATTGTTTCGCTGGTGAGATTCAGTAGTACTGGTGTTAAGAAATCGTGGTCAGGCCCTGTCGGCTGTTGGATAACGGGGTGTATCATCCCCGACACCCGTGGTGGCATTTTGCGTTAAAAAACAGCTGAGTTTGATTTTGAACCTGATGTTTGAACTGATTTTTTAAAGCACTGACCAAATGTGAAGATGTGTATACAACTGCAATGCTTTAATTATATTGCAATGCAATTTGAAAGCAATACATACTTCCCTAGACATAATTATTCATTCTACAAACGACTCCGAACTAGTATCAGCCGCGTCCCATATAAACCGCTATAGGGAGCTTTATCAAGCGAATGTCTATAGTCTTTAGGTACACCGGCAGTGCAAAATAGAAAGCAAGTCCTACTTGCAGCCAAATAGCACGAGACAGTGTACACGATAGCATTTACTATCCACCAGTCAACTGCCTTGTAAATGTAAACGAGCTTTACCTGAATGTTTGGTGAATTATTTTGTTAACTCCAGAGGAAATCGATTACAATTGTGAAAGGTAAATCAACAAATGAAACACGAGCAGTATTTAATACAAATACGAATGTCAGTACTGTTATCCACATTAATAAGGTTGCGTGCGGTTCTCGGTAACCCATTGATTGTAAAGTAGCTGCCTCTAGTTTTACAGGAAATCTGGGTAATGAGCTTAAAGTTCTCGCAATTCTCACATTAACGTATCGAAATGGGTGCTCTAACGGTTAGACATTGGGATTAAATACATTAGAAAGAGAACTTTAAATGTATTGCTGCAGGCATTTAGCTACTGCCAATTTTAACAACAAACTTAAAACCGCGGGCTATGATTAAATAACCAAGGGTAATGTTTTCTATTTCTGTTATCATGTTGGCTAACTCTTAATCTGTAAACAGTTCTTTTAATAAAAACCAAAAGAATGGAAAATATGAACAAGCATGAAAGTCATTGGTAGAATAACATCACAAAGCATTTGATAACAATATCGGCAAAAAATCATGTTTGCGCAACGAAGCCACCTCAGTAAAGTATCCACTGGCTAACACGATTCCGAGTTTGATGCCGGAGGATTGGTCACGCTATTTAACGTTTATTGCTTTAAATGACGTGATTTAACTTTATCTTTATTAAAATAGTCTGGAACAATAGTGAGAATAATAAGCCTACCAAAAGAAAGCACAATAGACGGATCATCTAAGAGCTTTATTATGTTGCAATGGCTTACCAAATAGGAAGTGATGAGTCAGATTTTACAATCAACAGCAAACTCATGATAATAAACAATCTTGCAATGCAGTAGAATGCGCTAATTCATTTAATAAATAGATTTCACAGTGGCATTAGCAACACACAATGAATTTCTCAAAGCAAATAACGGTAAATAAGATGCGTTAGGAGATAAGGAAAGTAAGAGCTTTTGGTTTGACAGCTAGGTGGCCATCTTGGATTTAATGTCAAAGGTCGCGCGCGCGCACGTTTCACCATCGTCAGCAAATGAGGATAGTTTTGCACGATAACGATGCAACAGATAATTGGGTGATAATTTGGGCACGCAAATACGTGATTACGGCGATGAGATTTGATCGCGAGCAAAAAATTATGAAGCTATTTCAGATAGGAGGATCGTTCAAGTTTGTTTTCGGTACAGGCAAACAAAAAGATAGAATTACTAATCATGGGTACACAATTACACATAAACAGCACATTATAATTTTCAAGTTCGGTACGTACAAAGAAGAAACATAATGCAATTAACTAGCTACTTACTGGATGAAATGATCTTTTGTGGTGTTGTTATAGTAACAGACATTTCTTGAAATTCTGATTGTAGGACGTGTGCCAGTCTGCCGGTCAATCATCTTTGAGAAGAGTTCACTACAAAAACAAATTAGTTTTAAGTCCATGTTCTTGATTTATTCCACTATCTTAAATCTTACGGTCTAACAGTCTATTGTTCCTTTTCGTCAAATAAGCCATAAACCACAACTTCCTATTTAAAATAATAAGCAGTTACTTACAGCTGAAGCTCTAAATCAGTGTAACTGAAAATGCAGTAATCGATAATACATAAACTTATTTTTAGGTTTCCACGTCTCATATTTTAAATTAATGGAATAGGAAATCTGGTTAGCCATTTTAAGATACCTTTATGGCTTGAATCCCTACATATAATAAATGTGTAATTCTGATGCACTACGGAACACACACATAATAATGTCAAATCTAATTTATCCCATAGGTTCTATTGTTCAAAAAATATCGTAACCGCGATGCAGGACTACAAGGCTTTTTGCCCTTCTCCATACATTTTCTAATTTATCGTATCTAACGCCATCTAGGGACAATAATTTGTAGCTGTTTGTTTGTTTGTTATTGAACAAATCCCTAGATACTGAACTGATTTTCATGCGGGTTGCACTAATATGCTTAGAAATAACCAGCGCACAACATAGGGCATATTAAAATACAAATATCATTAAAAAATTTTGGTCAAAATTATTAAATATCATTACGAAACCGGACGGAATTTTATACAACATGGCCGCTTCATGGTGAATTTTTTTTGGCTACTGACGATTAGTTTGTGTCACAGTATTTTTTTATTTTGTATTATGGCTCCACACATAGTGTATTTAGCCAGTGTTAAGTATAGTAATTTTTCGTCGTGTTGTTATTGAATATTTCACATGTTTCACGTAAAGTCCATCTGGAGGCACAGATTAAAGAAAAAAAAACGTGTGTAAGGCCATGAACAAAGAGTAATAGGAGTTAATTTCGGTAGTAAATATGCATTAAACAGTGGAATGAAATTTTACAATTTATTAGATTTGATTAACCATTATTAGTTTTTCTATTTAAGCCCTTGCAGGTTGTTTGGGGTTTTTGGAGTAAAATAGATATACCATCAAATAATATGTAAGTAGTATGAATCGATTGCATTCAAGATACAAACATGTTAATTATACTTAAGTGCCCGCAGATTAGAGAAATAACCGGCCACGTGCGAGTTAGGCTCGCGCACGAAGGGTTCCGTATCATTATCTATAAAAACTAGCAAAAAACGTTTGATGTATGAGAGAGAAAAAATACTAAAATACAGAATAAAATAAGTATTTAAGGGGTTAAATACTTATTTTATTCTGTATTTTTTGTAATAGCGGCAACAAAAATATATTTATCATCTGTGAAGATTTCAGCTGTCTAACTATCACGGTTCATGAGATACAGCCTGATGGTGACAGACGGACAGACGGACAGCGAAGCCGTAGTAATAGGGTTCCGTACCCGGACTGATGACGTCTGTCAGGCTGTCTGTCCGTCTGTCACCAGGCTGTATCTCATGAACCGTGATAGTTGGAGCTTTACCCTTGGGAGTATAATCTCGACCCTTGCTACGCCTATTTTTGGCATTACATGACGTTTATGTTTGGCCCACAGGTCTGAGGGCCAATGCATACTATTACCACCATAGGCTAATGCAGTGGGCCAATGGTGGGATACTCTTACGTTACGTATAAATTATATACTCTTTGAATGATATAGAAGTATAATAATACTCTTTGGAATGATACGAAGTAGATTTTTTTCTCTAATCTGTGTACGAAACATGTTATGTAAAATGTCCTGGGGGTCTAGCAAAGATCACAATCACCAACGCTAATGCCTCACGCTAACTCCAAAAATGTATCGAAATGACATTCGCTACGGAAAAGTTAGCGATTTCCGAAACGTCATTTCAGTACATTTTGGAGTTAGCGTTTGGCGTTAGCGTTAGCGGTTGGTATCTTTGCTAGACCCCCAGACTTTGCCCTATTGTAAAAATGTTTTGAAAGATAGATAGATAGATAGATAGATAACTCTTTATTGTTTCACCAATGAGATATACAATACACAGGAATACAACGAATCTTACATACTAGCGCAACAATGGGCGGTCTTATCGCTGGCAGCGATCTCTTCCAGACAACCTTTGGATGGAGAGTATCAATAGACAAAGAACATACGGCGGTGCAAACAACTTTAAAATTTGAAAGCCTAGATTTTAATATAATATAGGTTTTAATTAATCATGAGTTCGATGATACTTATCGAAATATCATCGAAAATTTTTCTATAGTTAAGTAGCCATGAGTGGAGATTTCATCAAAATTGGTCCAGGAATATCAAGGATAATAATTAGCGTACCTACGCTGTTTTGGGAAATATTATAATTAATTATTTCATCCATGATTAAGACATGTCATTTTTACTTCGTGGAAGTGATTATACGAGCAGAAAACTCAGTGTGGCTGATAGAAAATCAGTTTTTAAAAATAAAGCCATTACCCAAACCGAAACCTGAAAAGTAATGTAGTCCACGCGTGGCAACGCCGCGGGCAGTAGCTAGTATTAAATATCAAAAGAATAGAACACAAATAAGATTTTACTTGGAACACAGATTTAATGCGGATTGAACATGAAATTTGGCTAAAAATGGTGCCAGTAAGAAAAGTCCATTCCAAAACTAATCAGAATAACGATCAAATCCATCGTTAGTGCATTTTAGCATTTCACATATCAAAAGGAAAGTTAATAAAGCTATAATTCACATTGTGCTATTAGAAACAAGGCACCAGTTCACGCCCTAAATATCTCAAACGTGACGCCGATGCACCAGTATCCACTATCCAGCATGCACAGAGGAAGCAGAGTTCACGGGCGGTGACCCGGGAACTCTACTGTGACGACACCGCCACCACTCTGGCAGACATTTTCAGGAAAATCAGAGATCCAATGCTGCTATTAATCAATGCATCTGTGCTAGAAAGATTATGGTTAACGAATCAAGCGGCTGTCGAGATGCCGTTTGATTTTGAAGGGTTTAAAACAGTCATAGAGTAGGAATAGGGAAGTAGAGATCAGACGTAATAACTGTAATTTATCATTGACTTAATTTTACTATATTTATGAGTTAACGTGTAATGTCTATTCTTGACCTGCACTTAGCTCAGAGAGCATGTATAATGTGAAACGTGAGCAGCAAGTTATTGCGTCGCCGGGGCTTCCTCTATTCCCAAATATTGATGTGCATTCCCGCATGTGCGTGCATACTAATATAACAGCCGTCTTTGAACTGGTCGAGCACTTTTATGTTTCAGAAACAGCATAAGTTGGGATTTTTACTGGTAAAAACTAAATAAAAATGCTAAGTTTATAACTCTTCAGACTTTAGAGTTGACAAGACAATTTAAAGTGGTAACTTTATTACAAATCACAAGCATCTAAATTGCACTAAGCTTTTTCTTACCCGACATTCACAGCGCTACTGCAAAATAAAAAATGTAGCAAATTCAAGAATTTAATGTCTACACGATTTTATCAGGGTCTGAACACGATTTTATCATAGAATATGACGTGACATGCTTGCCAATGCCAACAGAAGGCACGTGTATGGGCTGCTTTATTAGCGGTTTATCACAATGCATTTATGGCAGCAGTAGATATACATCGAACGACATAATTCTTAAACTTCTTAAGCAGGGAATTGACCACAGAAAACTTGTTGGATCATATTTATTATTATTTGATGTTGCAGTAATTGTAGCATTATTGTGCATCGGCAAATATGCATAAAATATACAAAAGCAAATCCAATGCCGAGGTCATCATTAAGTTGAATTATTTGCTGTCGTTATGGGAAGTCGATTAATGGGTATCAAATTCAAATGGTAGTTCCAATTTGTCCAACAGTTTTGCTTTCAACTGAAATGCGTTACTTATATTTAACAGAAATCAGCACACCATTGTTTATGACAATCGGCAATCTCCCGTTCGAATGTTTCGTCGACGATCTGGTCAAAACTGCTGGGAGCCGATAGATGCAGGATTGGCGGGAGGAAATCAGCCGCTCAAAGTGGCGCTCTGTGGGGGAGGCCTATGTTCAGCAGTGGACGTCTCCAGGTGTTGATAATGATGATGAACTATAATTTATTACTAAATATGACTACGTAAATGTTATTAGAGTCCTCTTTGTAATTACATTTTTCATAGGTGCGCGTAGTTCCTGGGTCCCAGATACAGGGAATACTAATTAGGGTCCATGATCCTATGTGATCGTTAGGCTTTATTTATTTATTTATTATAGCTACAACCTATAATATAATTCTAAACAATTAAAAAGACTTACCAATGAAAGAAGAAATTCTGTCAGTAAAAATTGATGTAAGTATTTTACATTAATGTAAATGTAACTTGGACGGAGATGGAGCCAACGTTACTTACCTGGGAAACAAATACAAAATATTAGATACGTTTACGTGTAAGTAGGTATTGTTCAAAATAATGCAAAAGAAATATCACTAAATAAACAAAAGTGATATTTATGATTTAATAGCGGTAAATTAAAATTTTTCTTTTACAAATTAATATGTAAACGAAAGTGATGTTGAAATGATTAAAATAATGTGTTACATAAGGCAAGCATTGGCAAAGAAAAGTCTTGCCGACGCAAAGACTATTGAATCAAACGTAGACGCTGTTGTTAAACTCGATTTATACACTACAGTTATCGGATATTAAATAAGTATATGTACAGTACAGAGCACTCGAGTACCTGACAAAACAAGGTAAAAGCACGTCGGCTCTTTTGTTTCAGATACGGTGTGCATTTTACTGCGCTACACTACAGCTCAAGACCTTTTATGATAAATGCTAACAGTAAGGAACCCGTATTCTGCTTTCGGAAACTTGAAGGTTCATCAGAAAATCAGAACTACAAAATGATGGCTTTAAGCATGTATCCCTTAACCCCGACGCGACGGACAGAATCTATTTCTCCCGTAACTTTATTTTCATTGTTGCATTATAAATATTATGAAATCTCAATTATCTCCAAATTTAAATATGAGTATAGTGTTGGACTCTAAACCATAAATTCTAATTGCACCTTGCAATCTCAAACACATCAATTATGTATAATTGTAAATGGACCTACATGGTGTGCGATTTCGTAGTTTAGAGTTTTAGAGAGATATTTGCGGTAGTTTATCTAAAAAGATCACGTGGCATCTAAACTTTAGTTAGAATTGAACGATCACATAGATCCTGGACCCTAACTAGGATTCCCTGTGTCCAGGGACCCAGGAGCTACGAGGACCATGTTCTCACAACACCCAGACAGAAGTATTTGTGCTTTTTTCTGTGCACAAACACTTACTTATCCTGTCGCGGGAACGTCAAAAGTCACAAATAAGTACATGGTGAACTTGATAGGAATTCTAGAGCCGGGTGTGACTCAAATCACTGTCGCGTAAATTCGCTACTGGAATGTAGGTACTGCTAAAGATCAACAAGGCAAGGGTATTGAGGCGGAAGTGATAAGTTCACAGTTACGGGGTGAGGGAATCAGATTGTTGCCGTCAACGGGAGCAAGCTATTGGCGGAGAATAGAGGTAAAGTGGCAGCGCGAAATCAGTCAGACAGATCGGTTTCTGCCGTCTTTTCAAGGATATGCATGGAACTACTCGACATTGGTTGTCAATTTAATGTAAAGGTGGAGCCTAAAAAGAAAGTTAAACTCGCTGTAAACTGTTAACTTAAATATTTTGCTGTTACTACATAGAAGGTAGGAATAGCAACAACGCAACGATTAGTGCATATTGTAAGGGTATGTCTAAAGAATCAGTTAAATCTGCAGTTTCATGTTGCATAAGCCTGTGCTATCGCGACATGATTTAAACAATATTTATTTCCTAAAAAATTGTGATTGAGAAACGTAAAAGTAGAATCATACCATAGCATCATAGCAGCTTTTACGTTACATATTTATTTTAATAAATAACTATATTTTTTGTGTTTCAGTTGTATAAGCTTAAATTTATTTAAACTTACTAGTTCTGGTATCGAATGCCATCAGGACTGTACGTAACCATTGAACAAAACATTCAAAACAATTTGAGACAACCCTACAACTAACAACCAATAATACTAGTCTAAGAACCATATTTTATAATTATCCACACACGGCAATGTACTTAGATAAATGGCATTAATAACTTCATTGGCGACTTGGGGAGTCAGAAAGTAAAACTTGATTCGTTTTTGTATGAGAGCTCTCTGCTCTAATCTACTTCCACAATTTAACAAACTATCAATCTACTCCATCAACTAACAACGTCTTTCCGGGGGATCTCATGGTTAGGGCTAATTACCCTATTCACTCCAAAATTCACATTCCTCGTTGGTTATTGCTTCTTTGAACATTTTATATTTTAACTTTCTCATTAAATTATCTATTATAGATCTACGTATTATGCTAAAATGCCTATAATAAACATTTTAAAATGATAGTTTAACCTTATTACGCTCTGATAAGCATATATTTGAATACTCACGTACGTATGCCGCGCTCTTCGGATTTTCGCACGTTTGTGACGTATCTTAAACCACCATTTAGACTTAACGTTCCGTTATACAGATTCCGTGAGAGCTCTGGAATGGACAAAGACGCTGTTTCTATTCAAATGTAGGGTTCTATTGGCTCAGTAGCAGGCGTATGTTAATTATTGGGGTTATCTTGGTATTGATTGACTTCCTAACTGCAATTTTTAATTTAAAACAAACTTATTTATCCTTGTCCACCATTTATTCCGGAAAATTAAGTTACAATGGAAAATGGGTAAATTGCTGGTGAAACCACTGTGCGACTCGTGTTATTTTTTAATACATAAAATAATTTGGCTTACAAGCAATATATCAGTAACACAGCATAAACAAAATCCATTACCTATCAGTGGATAGTTAGATACTAGATGTCTTTCGTGTATTCATCCAGTCGTATCAACATGCTTTCACACACCATTTGCGTTACAACACATTGTGTAAACAACAATAAAACTGAAAGTCATACATACACGCATCGATGCTAAAAGCATTTTAAAAGTGTTACAAGCATGTTATGTCTATAATTTGGTTTGAAAATTCGCAACGCACTCAGCGTAAAACGGAACGCCATTGTTAGAAGAAAGATTGATGGATATGAGTTTTGAGTAACAGTGTAAGTGTTTAATGGAACCGCAAAGTGGGAGATGAGAATATGGAGCATGAGAACCGTGGTTCACACGGTGCTATAGAAATTGAGAGGACACTAAAGGCAAAGCATTTAACTGAGTAGGTTCTTGCGGTAGTGTAATCCTAGCCATTAAAGGTAGCTGCTAAAAATCTTGAGAAACTGCCGAGATACCTTGATAAAAATGTTAATGTTACCGACCGCATTAAAAAGCACCTTTCGCAAGCAATATTCCTCGAAATCTCAAGGACATGCCCAGTTCTAGACTTGTTAACCGCACCCGGTCCCAACGATCATATCGTGTAGGTACATCAAATAGTCTGCAGCCACCGGCCACTAATGGCCATAACCGCGAGCGATCGCAAACAAATGGGACAAGATAAAATGAGACAAAAACTTCTGTTGTTTTAGAACCGGTTCCAGACGTTGCTACGTTCAGGTTCCAGGTTGTAGACGTTGCTACGTCAACGGACATATTATAAAGTACAGGTATCACGTCTGTAGATCCGTGACGCATGTCGCATCTTGAAGTCTTTGAAGACTTTAATAAAAATCGAAATATTACGTGAGTACATGTAAGAAATTCTAAATTCTAAGCCTAACCTAAAGCATCTAAGGATGGCCCTGCGCAAAAGTGTAGAACCTTTTTCAATCCCAAACGGTTCGAAATCAAAAACGCGAATGCATTGTGAACCTTGGACATAAAGATATTAGGGCCAATTAGCCTCACGGTACTAGTGATAAGTTATGAATGTAAATTATACATCACTGAGTGGAGAACCTTACATTTCCTTAATCAAATAATTTGACAAAAATATTCAATCAAGTAATTAGAATTAAATGCCAAAACGGCAGCCTCGGATGATGAATAAATAAGACTGAAACTTAATTTAATATTAATAGGTAAATAATCAAAGAAATAACAATGGTATTCCATATCAAAAGAAAGCAATCAAAAACAGGGATAAAGATATTTAAAAGATAATAAGCCTCGAAAGATCAGTTCCCACGGATCCTAAGCTTTTTACACGACCAAAAAATTTACCCGAGATTGGGTCCATGCCGGGAGCTCCGGCAATAACGATAGGGATCTTAGCAATTACTTTAGTAGGTATTAAATAATGTCCAGCATTCACGTTATGAGTTATGAAACAGCAACTAGGTGTGGTTGTGAAAGCTAAGCCATGCGTTATGTTGTCATCTTCCATTTCTGTTGGAGAAAACTTCGCTTCTGCAGGTGTTTAGCGATTGTATAACGCCGTTTGATTAATTGTAGATGAAATCATTGAGACAAATGATCTTTTAAATATAAAAGTTCTACTGTGATCCCTTACCTTTTTAGGGTGACAGCTAGAGAGTTGAAATTTTCACAGATGATATATTTCTGTTGCCACTATAGCAACAAATACTAAAACACTAAATAAAATAAATATTCAAGGGGGCTCCCATGCAACAAAAGTGACTTTTGTGCTCGATTTTATAGATAGTGGTACGGAACCTTCGTGCGTGAGTCGAGTTTTATTTGGTTTTGTGCATTGAAACATGAAATGAATCTGATTCTGAAGTTGAGTAGCTTTATATAAATCAGGTAAACAAAAGCTTTCAGTATAATTATAATGAAATATTATTCAAAATATTTCACTATTATCACAAAAACTAACCTGTTTCAATAGACAGGCCACCATCAATATAACCAAACATGAATAATTTATAACCAGCAAATATGTTAACGTTAATTTTATAGACATTTAAAACCGCTTTATCAAAGTTATTAACTAGGTCACTTTTTAGAGGCATTTCAGTCTTTTGATTAGGTTATTGCGGCAATCGAGGACAGAATTTGAGTCATGAGGCTTTAAAACTTAGGTAATTGGTTATCAATGAATGTTTGTATTATATAGCCTGTTTAATTTGAGCTTTTCATTTACATACTGATAGAAGGCCTTATTTATAAATGCTGCTTAAAGTTAGCGAGTGTTAAAATGTTCCATCTCATTTTAGCGCGTGACATTTCAAATCAGCCAAAGTTGACAGGTTTTAAGCATTGGCTAACTTTAATCAGCGTTTATGAATGAGGCACATTATGTTTAGGTTTTAGGTATAAAATAAATGTTGGTTTAAGGCGTTACCTCCAATAGTCTCTTTGAAATTTCAATTGAAGTAATTTCACCCCCCCCCCCACTAGGTGGACCGACGACCTGGTGAAAGCCGCGGGGAGCCGATGGATGCAGGAGGCGAGCAGCCGCTCTAAGTGGCGCTCCCGGGGGGAGGCCTATGTTCAGCAGTGGACGTCTTCAGGCTGTTAATGATGAATTTCAAAAATAGTCAGCCAACTAATAAAAAATAGCGTTTGCATGGCAGTTACTGAATAAGGGCGAAACATTGTTAAATTATGAAAAAGTAGGTTGTGTAAGTAGGTTAATTCTATGGCAAAATAATTTACAATCGATCGGAAGCAGTTACACATCGAGTTTACTTGCTGCTTCAAGTAATAATATTTTTATTTGATATCAATTATTCGCTCCAACGCGTGCTTTGACCGGACTCAGTAATGATCAGCAGCGGTAAACATTTTTTACACAAAATATATTAGGCTGTACGATTGCCAAAGCAGATTGCGTTGACACTAAAAGGGTTGAATGGACTCAGTAATATTGATTTGAAAATATTTTTCAACAAGTAATCTCTGATGACATTATATTTTTATGATAGTACAAGATAAGTTCCACCTGATAAAGATGAAGTTTTATTTATTTATTTTATAAAAAAATATGTTTAAATGAAACTGAGAAAATACATGTCATGTTGACTGTTGTACAAGTAGATAGGTTCTCACGTAAGCTATGCTTACACTCATAATAGTCTATATACTGGCAGAAAAACGCCAAACAGCGTTTAAAAGCCACTAATCGAAGAAGAAGAAGAGTCTATATGTCACCGTCTTATTGTGAAAACCGTTTTGTTTATAAAAAACGAAATTAAAACCAGCTTAAATAAATCGACAGCTATTTATAAACTGTCGATTTATTGCAAACTGACCATCTGGCTTACAATAACGCGGATGATATTATAAACTTACTTACTTTGATTATTTATAAACAGTCAGCGCCGGTGAGTTTATAAAAAATCTGGTTTTAGTAGCGTTTAATTGTGAACAAAGCACCAATTTTTGCTGTAATTTATTGTTTTTTTAGAGTCACTAGTGTCTAACCAGTAGGTAACGACGACGAGCGTAGCGAGGAGTGTTAGGTTAGTTTTGACTACACTAGAAGTACACAATTACGAAAAAACGAAGTCACGCCGATTAATTATAAATAACCGTAATATCGACCCTTTTATTTATTTATTTATTTATTTATTTATTGTGAGACACATTGCCCGTTTGCAATAAATCGACAGTTTATAAATAACAGAGTTTTTTAATAAACTGACGGTTCTTACAATAAGACGGTGAAATATATACTACTGCATTTATTATCTTTATATTTCATAACTAGTATTTTGCTCTGTGCGCGGGCCGCGTGCGGCCCGCGAGGACGTTATCGTGGCTGTTGTATTTATAAAAGTCTTATACTTTGTGCTAAACTTTAAATTTTGCAAGTACAAGTACAAAACGACGGTATTTTTCAAAGAAAATGATAATGCGCTTGACTTTGCATGGCGGCCATCTTGAAAAATGCTGTCAGTCAAGTAAAAGGTCAAAATTTGAAATCAGCATCCTTTAAAACCCCCAAATATAAAATATCAGCCGAATCCGAGTTACTATAAAATCGGGCGTCATTTTGAATCCGCCATCTTTGAATTATTTTAAGACTGTAAGAAAGCCTCCGTTGTTCTCTGTAACATGAGTCCAAACACGCTATGCTTGCCTCTATTAGTTTCGATAGTGTGCGCCTTTTAATTTTGCATGGCGGCCATTTTGTTATGTTTCTTCAAAGAGTGTCTATTTTATTCAAGGTTCCCGAAAATATTCAGTTGTTAGGTAAAAAAAGCTTAGTGGTGTTGAAGTTAGGTTAGATTAGCTAAAGCCAATTAAAAAACGTCGCATTAGTAAAACATTGTAAACGTAGCAATGGGTAGTTTGATCGTCGTCGCAATAGGTAGTTTGAAGCTCCTCCTCGCTTCACTCGTCATCGCAATAGGTAGTTTGTAGCTCCTCCTCGCTTCGCTCGTCGGCGCGATAGGTAGTTTAAAGCTCCTCCTCGCTTCGCTCGTCGTCGCGGTAGGTACTTTGAAGCTCCTCCTCGCTTCGCTCGTCGTCGCGGTAGGTAGTATGAAGCTCCTCCTCGCTTCGCTCGTCGTCGCGTTAGGTAGTTTGAAGCTCCTCCTCGCTTCGCTCGTCGTCGCGTTAGGTAGTTTGAAGCTCCTCCTCGCTTCGCTCGTCGTCGCGTTAGGCAGTTTGAGGCTCCTCCTCGCTTCGCTCGTCGTCGCGTTAGGTAGTTTGAAGCTCCTCCTCGCTTCGCTCGTCGTCGCGGTAGGTAGTTTAAAGCTCCTCCTCGCTTCGCTCGTCGTCGCGATAGGTAGTTTGAAGCTCCTCCTCGCTTCGCTCGTCGTCGCGTTAGGCAGTTTGAGGCTCCTCCTCGCTTCGCTCGTCGTCGCGTTAGGTAGTTTGAAGCTCCTCCTCGCTTCGCTCGTCGTCGCGGTAGGTAGTTTAAAGCTCCTCCTCGCTTCGCTCGTCGTCGCGATAGGTAGTTTAAAGCTCCTCCTCGCTTCGCTCGTCGTCGCGGTGGGTAGTTTGCAGCTCCTTCTCGCTTCGTTTGTCGTCGCGTTGATAGTTTTGATAGTATGTATGGCAGCCATTTTGAAAAACGGTGGATGTCTAAAAGAAGCTAAAGCATGTTAATCAGTGCCCTTGGGGACACACAGATATCAATTTTCATACGGATTGAAGATCCATAAAAAAGTTCAGTAAAATGTATGAAATTTTTCAAAATGGCGGAACCAAAAATTTTTCCCCATATTCTTACTAAGTATCTAAGGGGAGTCTCAAATATCGATTTTCATCCGGATCGGATAACTTTTTCTGTAAGTCAATACGTCTCCATCCGCCATCTTGAAAAAAATCCGCCAAGACCGAAATTTCCGCCATTTTGAAAAAAAAATATTTTGTAATATCTTCCCTTCCGGCCTCCAAACAATATTAGTTCGAGCTCTTTTTACTAAAGTGTCATGGTTTCACCGTCATTTCCAGTCAAAATTAGTATGGCTGTTTTTTTTCCCGCCATTTTGAATTTTTTTGTGTTCTCTAAAATCGTCCCAGGGTTTACTATGACATTCCTGAGAACGCATATGACCTATCTCATATAGCTTAGCCAGGCCTTCGATGGTCACGATGATGGAAGGTCGGAAGACCAGGTCATGAATTATTTTGAATTTCGATTGTCCTTTTTCATACAAATTTATAAAAAAAACAATCAAAATTTCCCATAGGTATAGAGAAACAATGCGCCGAAAATGGAAAAAAAAATTGCATGGCAGCCATCTTTATAAATGGCGGAATCCAAAATATTTTTTCAACTATGGAATCAAGGGCCTCAAAAATCCCCCGATGCATAAAATCAGCCGGATCGGACCAACTTTCAAAATGGCCGCCATCTTGGATTTTCGTGACCATCCGAAAGCCATGGTCCTCTATAACATTTTAGTCGAGCACCCCCCAACCTACCTCTTACCGTTTTCGATAAATAAGCATTTCAATAATTATTCTTGCGGTTTATTTTTGTTCATTTCTCTACCACTGAAGTTCGGGTATAAAACGCTTGCGTGTTTTAGAGTCGTACAACGCCATCTAGTTTCTTTTCTGATAAGCTTCAGTTAGTTACAACTTTGTATGAAAACCACGTTTTTTGTATGAGAGGTACCAATTTTTATGACTGATTTAGAATCGTCCCAAGTTTTACTACATATTTTGTTCCATTAGTTTTTTTTTATCTGTTACCGTTTCTGAGATCCCTTGGGGTTAATCACCTTTGTATGGCAACCCTATGATTTGATTTTAGAATGTTGATCAGCATCCTTGGGGACTCCTAGATATCGATTTTCATTCGGATCGGAGAAACTTTTTTTCCGCCAATACCGAAATTTCCGCCATTTAAAAAAAAACAATTTTGTAATATCTTCCCTTCCGGCCTCCAAACAATATCAGTTCGAGCTCTTTATACTAAAAAGTCATGGTTTCGCCGTCATTTCCAGTCAAAATTAGTATGGTTGTTTTTTTTCCCGCCATTTTGAATTTTTTTGTGTTCTCTAAAATCGTTCCAGGGTTTACTATGACATTCCTGAGAACGCATATGACCTATCTCATATAGCTTAGCCAGGCCGTCGATGGTCACGATGATGGAAGGTCGGAAGACCAGGTCATGGATTATTTTGAATTTCGAATGTCCTTTTTCATACAAATTTATAAAAAAAATGATCAAAATTTCCCATAGGTATAAGGAAACAATGCGCCGAAAATGGAAAAAAAAATTGCACGGCAGCCATCTTTATAAATGGCGGAATCCAAAATATTTTTCAACTATGGAATCAAGGGCCCCAAAAACCCCCCAATGCATAAAATCAGCCGGATCGGACCAACTTTCAAAATGGCCGCCATCTTGGATTTTCATGACCATC
This sequence comes from Ennomos erosarius, assembly GCA_963580505.1. Lineage (NCBI taxonomy): Eukaryota > Metazoa > Arthropoda > Insecta > Lepidoptera > Geometridae > Ennomos > Ennomos erosarius. The sequence goes on from OY756984.1 coordinate 5,216,288, forward strand.
CGAAAGTCATGGTCCTCTATAACATTTTAACCGAGCTCCCCCCACCTACCTCTTACCGTTTACGATTTATAAGCGTTTCATTTTCATGCTATTTATTTTTGTTCATTTCTCTACCACTATAGTTCGGGTATAAAACGCTTGCGTGTTTTAGAGTTGTACAACGCCATCTAGTTTCTTTAGTTATAAAATGATAGAAGGTACCTTTTTTTATTAGTGATCTAGAATCGTCCCAAGGTTTACTACATTTTTTATTCCATTACTTTTTTTTTATCTCTTACCGTTTCTGAGATCCCCTGGAGTTCTCCAACTTGGAGACGACTTTCTGATGCTGCAGTCTAGAAAATTTTGGTCGAACACGCCCACTTACCTCTTACCGTTTACGATTAATAAGCATTTCAGTAATTATTCTTACTGTTAATTTTTGTTCATTTCTATACCACTGTAGTTCGGGTACAAAACGCTTGCGTGTTTTAGAGTCGTACAGCGCCATCTAGTTTCAGTTTAAAAATGAGCATTACAACTTTGTATGAAAAATATATGTTTTTGTATGAGAGGTACCTTTTTTTATTGTTTATTTAGAATCGTCCCAAGGTTTACTACATTTTTGTTCAATTAGTTTATCTTTATCTCTTACCGTTTCCGAGATCCCATCTGGAACTTCTTCCTGGTACCATTTTCTGATGCTGACATATTTAATTTTTGGCCTCGGGATTTTTCCGTACATATCTCTCATAGATTGTAAGGTCGTCCGATGGCTCCTTCTTACGAAAACATTCATGTCAGTCAGTCAGTCAGTGAATCATCTATACCGTTGTTTAAGCTTATATATTTTAGAAGAGATAGAAGAAGAGATAGATTAGATACTTTATCACGATAGAGATTAATCGACCGATACTCACAGTAACATTTTTAATCCCGTTCCAATTTAACACAGCTGACATGAAGAGAAGTGAAGGTAAAAAGTCAACATGACCAGGCTGTATTGAGTACATGTTGATTTTGTAGCACTTTTAACAAACAAAAGACGAGCGACGACCGGCCCTGGTTCCGTGAGCCCAGAGTACAAAAGGATGCACGAATAGAGCGGGGAGCAGGTACGACACGGTGCGCAGGCGCATTCAAAGAAGCCGCAGGATGCAGGATAGAACCTTGCGGTCGACGCAGACACACGGGAAGTTCGATTTGTATCAGAATAAAAGCTCATCGAAGCGACATTCATTTTATTCAGTCTGGTTACTGGTAGTTACCGGTTATATCAAGATTCATCGAGATTCAAGATACTTACAAGGTAGATTTTCTATGTTAATGAATGGCGTGACGAGCCCGTTGTTTAAACTGGCGTTAAGCACCACAGCCGTTTAGATTCCTCAGAAATAAATTAAAACCATTTAAATATTAGTGAATCGAGGTAAATGTGAATTAGAAATTAATTTTAATTTGACCCAAGGAATTACGCCGTTCACTTATTTGTATATAAAATAAAATATTATAAAAAGATTGTTGCCCAGGCACTACATTGGTAGTGGCACATCATCAAAGCGATTCGACACCATGAAAGTTGCAAGCAGATACCTTGGAATAAAACCAGATTAAAAATGTAATTCTATACAACCACAGGCCTTGTCAACTCTACACCTGCAGTCCCACGAATCAGCAACAAAGCTCCAACGACGCCGACGATACCTACTGCATTGGATATTTCAGTGAACTTTTAAGTGTCGTCTGGCTATGTTGACTATGCTACCACGTTTTTATAGAACAACTAGTTTTTATTCTAATTATGTTGACAATGCTCTCAGCTCAGCAGAATTAACAAATTTTCATAAAACGACGGGTTTGTTCTGGCTATGTTGGCCATGCTCTCAGCTCAGCATGGCCAACATTCGGTTTTGTTTTTTAACCTGTAGTGGGGTTTAATTTAACCAGGTTTGACTTTGTTTGTCGATGCCATATCAACCGCGACAAATTGACTAGGTATGCACACAAACGAATAAAAGTCAACTTAACGAGAAGAAAAATTGCAAATTCCTGCCAGGTGTCTGCAACTGTTATGGGCAGCCGTGTTGTTTAACATCAGGTGAAAGACTAGCTCGTCAAGTCATTCATTCACATAAAAAAAGGTTTAGTAACAAGACAACGAGATAACACGAGGTTTGATACTGTATGGTAATACTAACTAACTAATATTTTATACCATGCCAACGAGCCCGATGCAACCGAAGCATGTCCCCGACTTGTTCACGTCTGCGGTCTGCCGAACTGTGAACCCAATTTGTCTATTTTGTTTAGCTTTTTGGCTTTAAACCAAATGAAGACATTTTGAGGTGTAAAAAAGGTTGCTGGAGTCCGATAACAATAGGCAATAATCACTTAGTTTTAACAATCACTAATTTGAAATTAAGGTTGCTTTTAAGTGAAATTGTAGCGAATGAAAATATTTTGAGTGAAATCTTCTACTGACTTAAACTTTTGCTTTTTACAGTTGATTAATTTCAGCAGTAAATGATTAGGTGCCATCAAAAAATAATCTTTTTATAAATGACCGCATTTAAAATTGATCTACTTAATATTTCTCACACTTAAAGAAGCATAACGCAGTATTATCTTGTAGTAACAATAATTGACCAAGATGAATAGATTAACGTACCCTAACTACGTAATTAAACAAACGCATCAAGAACAATGAGCCCACAGAGGGTGGGAAGTGGGAACTGAAGTAGGTCTGTCTATAGAACACATTAATTATCCACAAAATGACCAGAACATTCTCACAGAATATTACAACACCAGCGCGTTCAACTCTAATGAACGCTGCTCTTTTGTTTTTACTTTTTAACCACACGGTGGGCACAAGTGAGTTAGAAAATACAAGCCACAAACCTCTTGAAGGGACACACGTACGTAAACAGGTTGACGTCCCAATCAAGATACGTACACGGTCCGGATACGGTCCAGAAAAGGACAGGACATTTAACAAATGCCATCAAAGAAAAGAGACAAAACAACGAATAGAGACACGAAGCCGCATCACGATTTCAAATGACACAGCTTCTGTGAACAAAAAATGACTTGAAAAAGTTTTAGCGAATTAAACTGGTAGGTAATGTTCTTTCTATTCAAAGTTTAACCGAAAAACGTTAAATGTTGTAGATAGATATCGCGGTAGATATAATAAAGCATTGGCAAACAATCGGATACTGGAATGGAAAAGAATGAGCAAAAAGATAGCTTGCACAATATGGTTCAGTGAATCATAGATAGAAAAAGCTTAAAAGTAAACTTTGGAATCGATTTCTTCTCAATTTGAAAATGTCTGACTCGATAGTCGGTAATCGGTAGAAACTGTTATAGTATCTCCGTGGGTAATTTTATATTAATTGTTTCAACTGTTGCACCTCTATTAAGAGTTTATTCAAATGTACAATAACTGAACTCGCTATCCAGTACTTATAATATTTTATGAACAGAACAATAGCTTGCTACCTTAAAATGCTTATCGCCCTGTGTTCTATCAACAATATTACATGCAATCACTTTGAAATTGATGTTATTATGTACATAGTCCTTAGAATTATTTACATTTTAATTTAAACAATTGAATTTTAATGAATTTAAATTACATTATAATAAGTCTACTGTACCAAATTGTATAGTTATTGCTGTGAGGTGAAAATCTTACTCTACCGATAATTATCTAAAACAGAAATCCAAACCCTCCTCTTCATTCCTCAGCAGACAAATTCCTGTTTCCAACTATAGTCATAGTATCAGAAAGCCAATAGAATACTTACAGCTTAGTCTGTATCTGTAGAACTTATAATAATAGAACTTACGTCCTTATTAGCGAATACGAATGTGAAGGTAAATTGATAATAATGTACATGTGTATGTACATATTTTTTAGAATGTTTATGTAGGTACTTAATACAATTAATTCATTTTGTCGAGTCATCAATATAGTTTCCATGTAACAGTGACATGCAAGGACAAGATCGTCACGAAAAATCACTGAGGTGTTTTGTATCACGTTCCTCCTACCAATACTGTGGTTTCACCTTCAATACCGAGCTATGGTAAGTATCTAGATTTGATAATATGTACACCTGCTGTGATGATAATAAAATAATGATGATCATATTTTTAGATAAAGAATCCATACTCTGCAGCATTTATTTTTAAAATACACGTTCTCTTCCAAGCGGGATTTAATAGCTTTTTCCTTTTTGACCATTCCCAACAATTCCAACACTTCAAATAATGACACCGCTGTAAGTCGATACTTGCTTTAAATGACTGGTTTTAATAACGACACTCTTTTTCCTTTTAACAGTTGCTCCTGCAAGGATAATAATAAAAATGCTGGAGTAAAAGTAAAGCCTTAATTTAAAGCGAGTCACTTCACGTCCTCGCTTCATGTTGAGGTCGACAACTATCTCTATCTGGCTAAGCATTCCAACTGTCAGATAGTTCAATACCTATATGAATCTGAGTTCGATTGTAATATCACGATATTCACGGTACAATGATCTAACTAATTATTGTAACATCGATAGACAGAACAAAACATATCCTTAAAATAATTATCAGAAACGAGCAAAAAAGGAAACCCCGATGAAACTTTTAGCAAAAGGAAGAAAACACCAAAACTTAGTTTATTCAAATTTGATCGCATACAAAAAGTTAATAAGTTTTTGTCATTGCTAGCTTTAGAGGTCGATGGGTATTTGAATAATAAGTATTATTCTCGACCGAAACGGCAAAATTTGTGATTTTATCGAGCTTAGCGCTTAGCAACATAACTACCTGTTTGGCTAAAATTTCAGTTTTTACCAGTGTACTCTTGGCTTCAATGAGACTTGATCAATATGAATGGGAGTTGGTCAAAAGGTGGTCTCTAGGGTCAGATTTTTTCTAATCATTACACCAGTATTACAGAATAATGTAAAGGTTAGTCGGCCGCAAACCGAGATTTACGAACCTTTTTGGAATTGTACAAATAGTGACATGAGCAAAATGGTAACCAAGCCATAGTAGTAAGTATTTATTTACTAAATAGTTCATATTTTTATCGAAGTCCACTTTAGCATGTTAACCAGTATGAAGAAACAATGAGGATGAAGTAGCGCAAAATCTTTGACAAACCCGATCATTTCGTACCGACTATAACCAATACACCGAAACTTATTATAACTTACCTAACTTACGACCACTTAGCTCTATCATTTACTTATGACGAAAATAATAACTATCATAGCGAAAATACATCCATTGTCTTTATTCGTTAAAATTGAACTTACATCACAGTTATTACCAGATAATAACGAAGTTCTAGTCACGAAAGAGCGTGGCAAATATTGTGATAGAGTTGACAAGCTTCACGCTAACTCTAAAAGGTTTATAAGTTACAAGGATTTGTTGTAAAGATACAGGCAATGTTATGTCCTCTTTGACATCTAGTCTGATAACTGCTTTGACGTGCCAAACAAACCACACAATACAAACAAAGCACATCTTCTCTGTAGCATAATACTAGTCTATTACAGGATCCCTTTAAGAAAGAAAGGTAGACGGAAACCAGGTTTTCAAATTGGCTCAAGTTCTCTAAGATTTAACATTTACTGATCCAATAGGCGCTTTTCTGAGGCGTTTGTCTGCTTTTGAATAGCTGGCGAACGCCTCTAAGAAGTATGGTTTTAACTTGGAGAAACTTTCGATTCAATGTAAACCCGGGACTTAAATTATTGAAATATTACGCGTATTTCAAATACAACTTCTTTTCTTCTTAATTTCTTTCTATCTTTAACAAAAGAAATATATTTCAATATTCACGAACTATAAGCCCCAGAGGGTTAGCCATTAGTCGACCTCGTCAGCAAAGGTAAGCCGCTCCCACCAAAGAGCACATGCCCTGTCCTTTAGGCTTAGATTTATAGCTATTATTTGTTTTATGTTTATAGTGAACAATCTACATGAAATGCCTTAACAGTTAGCACTTTGTCGCAACAACTGTTGCCCTTGCGTTTGTTCTTCGAAAGGATCTGGATTTCACTATCATCTCAGTTTAGGTTAGGTTCGAGTACAAAAGAGAGACATTTGGAAGTTTTTTACTGTGACAAGATACTAAAATTTGTTATCGTTATCATCCATAGGCTGAACAATCGGAGTCAGGAGTCGTGTCTTGTTAGATTTCTGCAGTAACCATTATTCAGGCTTTAACGTTCAGTTTAATTTCGTATCGATTCTTAATGGACGGATTACGCTTGTTTGTACCAAGAACCAAGAAGTATATTTCAAGACTTAGCTTAGCTTGAATGATTGTTGAGACAGTTTGTTTTAACGACACCCAGTTAGCTTACAATGGTAATTTAAATTTAACTTATTGCAGTAACTTATGAAACAGAAAATCGGGCGTATAGGTCGGATCTAGAAACATTTTAATGGGTTGTAATGGAACCTATTTATATATGAAATCCTTACTATGCTTTTTCGAACTTTAAATGTTAAAATATTGCATAATTTGACCAAATGTTTAAAAATGAATATAACTCTATCGATGTGTCTTTCAAGAATGTGACCAAGACCATCTAACGAAACTCCGGTTGTACAAACAAACCAAATTAACAGTTAAATAAGTTTAAGAGCACACATGGTAATGCAGAGAGACTGAAGAGTCTCTAATTTCTTACATCAATGCATCGTACCTTCTCTTCGTATAACATAACGTGCGGCCACGGCAACTTCGTGATTTTAAGTAATTACCAAATTTGTCATTCTCCACCCCTTGATTCGTCTATCTTAAAAGCACAATGCGTTTAGTCATGAATTCTCAGACCTGTCACGCGAGATAAATTAGGTCCTTCGTCCCACTTATAAAAGACTACTGCGGTGCGACAAGGCCTTAGTTGCATTCCGAAGCAGGTTTAATCACTTTGAGCTTAGATTAAACAATGAGATTGCAACATTGTACGATCTTAGACCTAACGAAGTAGTTAATTTTAATATAAGATTTTAAACTTCCATGGTCATTATGTGAGTAGTTCGTTTTATATTCGTTAAGGATTTGGAGAAATTAGCTTTTGGAATAGCGATGACAGCATTGGAATCTGGCATAACTCAAGCCTTAATCAGAATTATTTGAGACGTTATTGTGGTAAGCTTTTTGCTCACCCAGCCGTTGAGTGATACGGCGTACCTACCTACCTTGTATCTGTAGGTATCCATATATATACAGGGTTACAGGAAAAATTGTGCTAGATCCGTTAAGGGCGTGGAGTACCCATCATTTCTGACTTATTTCACTATGAAACACCCTAGCCTAAACTTCACCCTTTTCGAGATATTCGACTTTTAATATTTTTATTGAAAATTGCCAATTTTTAAGCTACAAAATTTAATTTTGTTTATTTTGTGTGTCTTATTATTATTATTATTGCATTTTTACGTGTGTAATAAGATGCTTCAGGACGTCAATCATTAAAATAGTACATAAGTTAACTGAATAGACCGTAGTAGACAAGTGAAAGTTAAGAATTAAAAATAAATATTAGAAACTGTATTTTTCTCTAAGGGATATCTAAAAAAAATATTATGGCAGTTGTTCGGCAGATGTGTTTTAAAATATCTACGTTTCATTAGCTATCTAACGAGGTATAATAATCTAGGATTTTATTCAAATGCATTGAAAATAATTTAGTTTCATAGGCGACAGTGGAGAAGAAAATGTATACTTAGCCCTATAAAGCAAAATAAAACAATAGGTAAGCATGCAATGTCATTTTTTAAAGGTTTTCACAAAACTTTTTCTTATTCTACAGTTCATGTTCAACATGGCCGCCTCTATTTCTGATACATTGTCGCATTCTTCTACGGAGACCAGTCTTCACTACTCCAGTGGTCAACGTGGTCCTCATTTTAGTTGCTGCATTCACAATCCTTTCTCTTAAGTCTTCCACAGACGAAACTAGATTTGGCTCGCTGTACACTAAGACTTTTCATGAGCCCCCACACATGAAAATCCATGGGGGTTAGGTCCGGACTCCTTGCTGGCCATGGCAACGGCCCACTTCGTCCTATCCATTTGTTTTGGTAATTTGTGTCCAGCCAGTCTCTGACACTTCTTCTGAAATGGGCAAGGCAGCCATCGTGTTGGAACCACATGTCCCTGATCAGGTTGAGTGGCAGATCATCCAGCATATCACTCAAATCTGCTCTCAGGAAATTTTCGTAGCTTTCCCCATTTAGATTATCCGGGAGAAAGTAAGGTCCAATTCACATTCACGCTGAATCTTCGTTGGGTTCCATCTTTCACTCTTTTCTTATTGGGATTCCTTAGTTCTTTTGGGGCCCAGTAATGGGCGTTGTGATAGTTGGTTATGCCATCTTTATCAAATTTGGACTCATCCGTCTACAAGATATTTCTTAGGAAATCTGGGTCTTCTACGTCAGCATTTAGCATAAATCTGCAAAAGTCCAGTCTTCTCGCAGGGTCTCCTTCTTCAATAACGTGTACCGGCGTGTAATGGTACGGGTATAGGCCAGCAGTATGCACTGTAAACCACACTCTCCATTGCGAAAGTCCCAGATCACGGGCAACAATATTAGTGGAAGTAGTCGGATCCGTTCGAAAGCGTTGCACCATCTCATTGTCCTGTTCTTCGTCGTCAATTCGTGGTCTTCCCATGTCTGTATTTCGTCTCAAAACAGAGCCAGTTTCTCGAAGTCTTCGATAAGCTCTGTCAAAAACGGCCACATCCGGCACTCGACGACCGGGGTAGCGAGTTATGTATTCGTTGCGAGCTTGCGCAGACACACAATCGCAGTATCCGTAACAAATAAGCATATTATCAGCATATTCCTCAGGTGTGTAGGACGTCATCTTCAACAATTCCGTATCACAGGTACAAATCAAAGTCCGGTTAACAAGCACAGTAATCACAACAATCAGAAGAAAAAGTCCAGAATCACAGCCAAGTCGAGAAATAAAGCAAAACGATAACACATCTACTATTTACGAAGCACAAAAGCAGACTGACAACCAAAACAATGCCCCCTGTTGCATTCCCAGCCCTAACCAGTCTCTACACATTTTTTCTTTCATTCGCACCTACATAAAACGTCACTTGTCTCGCTCGCACGGTGCGTCTTAACTTGAAGGACAATAGGCGCGAGACCATTAGAACTGCTAACTGGAGCATCCCAACTATTTTTTTTCCATGAAATGTATTACAAACCCTAGATTATTGTACCTCGTTAGATAGCTGATGAAACGTAGATATTTTAAAACACATCTGCCGAACAACTGCCATAATATTTTTTTTAGATATCCCTCAGAGAAAATTACAGTTTCTAATATTTTTTTTAGTTCTTAACTTTCACTTGTCTACTACGGTCTATTCAGTTAACTTTTGTACTATTTTAATGATTGACGTCCTAAAGCATCTTATTACACATGTAAAAATGCAATAATAATAATAATAAGACACACAAAATAAACAAAATTAAATTTTGTAGCCTAAAAATCGGCAATTTTCAATAAAAATATTAAAAGTCGAATATCTCGAAAAGGGTTAAGTTTAGGCTAGGGTGTTTCATAGTGAAATAAATCAGAAATGATGGGTACTCCATGCCCTTAACGGATCTAGCACAATTTTTCCTGTAACCCTGTATATATATTATATAATAATATGTACTTATCGTGTATACTTAATGTTGACGTTTTTACCTATCTATGGCAGGAAACTAGAAGTAACCGTTTTATCGCCTAGTGGGAGATTGTGCTGGGCCATCTACGCAATAAAGCTATCTAAAGTCACAGAATTCCCCCTATTACATAGGTCCAGAATCAAAGTCTCCATACTTAACCTTGTTTGAACATGAATCAAACCATAGAGCACATTTTTTTTTCTTCTAATGTCAGTTCCTCTTTCAACATACCATATAAATAGTATTACCCGATTTAGTCGGGTACCTAAATACAAATCTAGCTAGATGTAAAATGTAAATAATAAAAATTATATAACGCCTACATTAAAAAAATATAAAATAATAAAATTAATTACCATCATACTACTATCTATAGACAAGAAAAAGGTCTATAGATAGCTCATGCAATCTTTTAATAAAATGGATTCAAATTAAGTATAACCAGCAGTTTATTCAACATTTCTTTTAATAACTCACGTGTTTTTCAATATTACCAAGTTAAAGGGATTAAAGAACAACAGTTATGTAGGTACAGGGGGTCTAGCAAAGATACCAACCACTAACGCTAACTCCAAAATGTACTGAAATGACATTTCGGAAATCGCTAACTTTTCCGTAGCGAATGTCATTTCGATACATTTTTGGAGTTAGCGTGTGGCGTTAGCGTTAGCGATCGTGATCTTTGCTAGACCCCCTGGGCCTCAACCAAAATAATGTTTCATATTTTAGGATAAAAAAAATAACCTTAAAAATGGTAAAACAGTGGGCGCGTGGAACGCCTATAGTTGACAATAAAACTATTATCAGTAATTGCACTTCTGTGTTCTGTGTGTTCTTTACCATAGAATGCGCTAAACATATTATTGAGCGAGTATTAGGTTTCCACCAATCTTCATTTCGACTTTTTCGAACTACTTTTATCCAACGATCAGGGCGGTTATTCTCTATGGAAACATAGATTCCACACGATATGAAACCACGTCGTTATCGTGTCTTGTTCAAATCGTGTCACAACGTTAGATGTACCTTCGCTTTACATTAAAGTTATCTTTATTTTGAATAAAATATATTGACATAAGTGGTCATTATCTTTTGATGTGTTGATGTTTCGGAACGCGTCTCGGTAAAACATATGATTTTTGACAGTTCTAATCGCGCCAATTCCAAATTCATTTCGCGCGGTTTTGTTTTCGTTTCATAGAGAGTAGAGTTGTGCAGATTTCTTTTGTAAGACAAGGAATTCACGTGGTTTCGAAGTAAGGAATCGATACGGAATAAGGGCCCAGCTAGACATGGGTGGATCTGTTGGAAATCTATACAAAAGAAATCGGGTAATTATTCAGATGTCGTGTGGCAATACTGATTTTGACATGTCAACTTTTCATTGTGAAATGTGAAATACTCTTCGTCAAATAGAAATAATTAAAATAATCTTATAAAAATACTTGATTAAGGCCACTTACAAGTGAAATGAGATCGTTTGCTTCTGTGATTCGTGCCTCGAGTGATTTCGGCACAGTTTTATCACGCAAGATGGCATTTTTTTGGTATGTATTCAAAAGCACACCCAAGTAACGACTGATTTTGATTTTGACAGCTGAGAATCAATCACACCCAAAGTGGTGTGTACGGTTTTGCCCTGCTTTAATTTCGTATTAGTGGTCTGGATAAAAAGTCTTTAATAATTACGATACCGCAAAGAAACTTACACGAACTTCGCATTATTTTCTCAATTGACCGATTTTACAAGAATGGGAACTTATTATTCAACACGTTTTTTTCTTAATGGCTTTGTATGGCTTCGTTTCAAATGTATGTCATACCGTAGTCACGGTTTTTTCTTTGTGGTCATACTTTTCGGACCATTTTTCAGGTTGTGTTGTATGAAATATGAAACATTCAAATCTATAGTCTTGCATTTTCTTTCTTTTGTGATATTTTAGCACAACGATTCGGCACGGAAACCCATTTCTCCAGTGTGTCAGTGTAAACAAAAGTTGAATATTGTTCCGGTCAGTTTGAGCAATAATTGTGAAAGCTCCATACAAAACTAAAGAAAGCATACATTCAGAAACAATGCGTAACCAATTCTTTAGCTGTAAAAACGAATTCATAATCAACCATATCCACAAAGGCCAAATACTTAGGTAGGTAGGCAATCTAACAAATAAGCAAGTCTTGTCGAACTTAATATGTATTAATATAGTAGCGCTAAAACAAGAGTTGTAAATACCCAGGTATTGAAATAAAAGAAATGAAAATGCGATAAGGCCGCCCGTTGTTCTACCATTCTTTTATAAATTTGCATCTAGATGTGCATTCTTGTTTATTGGTGTTCAATAAAGTATTATTGTATTGTATTGTATTGTAAACAAGAACCTCGCCTAGCTAGAACTAGATTATAACAATTTTTTTTATGAGATTGAATGACGTGACTAGTTAGTCGTTCACCTGATGTTAAGTGACACGGCTGCCGATAACAGCTGCAGTGTCACTCGAAACTTTGAAATAATAAAGTTTCGTAATTTACAGTTTTCATTGCATGAGGTTATTCCACGTGATATCCCCCGTCCTACTTCCCTCAAGTGTTTACTATGTCTAGTATTTTCTCCGTTTATAGCTATTTTATGTAAATTTATTCAAGTAAATAAAATTAAGTTGTAAATAATTAAATTAGAATTTGCGTACATATGTTACCTATATTGTTCCTTAGTAATAGATTTAGATCGGTTTCACTGTAACCATAATTATTCTTAATTATTGTAAATTTAATATGATATTCTTTTGTTTTGTTTCAGTATTTTAGATTCATCACCACTCGTAGCTCATAGCTGTCTTCATACTCATTACCTACATGTGCCAAAATTTCTCACTGAACAATCTTCGTTTGATGTTCTATCTTAGTCCACGTGACACTGGCAAAATTGTGGTCACCTCTCCACAAAGGCCATTAACCAAGAGTTGAAGTTGAAGTTGATAATAAAGTTTCGCATGACACTGCACTGCGCACATCCTGAGACATCACACAGTCAAGTAATCAGATTACTACACTGTGTAATCAGGTCACCAAGTCTCATTTGCCCAGTAATTTCACTAGCAACAATGCCCTTCAAACCGGAACACAGTAGCGCTTGCACACTATTGCTTGGCGGCAGAATAACTGGCAAAGCGGCGGTACCTACCTAGACGAACTTTGCAGAAAAGTCCTACCACCTAGTTAGAATCATTTGAACATGACAAAAAAGTATAATTGGTCATGTTTGCAAATTATTACACACTTACTACACTTACCATCAGTAGGCCTAGCACGAATATTTACGCGCGCGTAAGTGTAACGTTAACGTATAGCAGTTGTATGGCATTTGATCTGCCCCCCTATGACGATTGAGGTAGAAGCGCAGCTGACGCGCGTCTGCCGCTTAACTGCTGTCAAAATTGTATGAACTTTGACAGCAGTTGAGCGGCAGACGCAATCGTAATAGGGGGCCTTACGTTAACGTTACACTTACGCGTGCGTAAATATTCGTGCTAGGCCTACAGGTGAGATGTTGGCAAACGCAAACCCATCAACAATAAAAAAGAAAAAAAAGCTGAGATAATACCTAATAGATAGGTATAAAATTCATATAAAAAATGTTAAAAAATAATGTTGTACAGTACCTACCTACTTACTACAACATTTCTTTATAAGCAAGGGTTTAAATGGGATGGTCCAGCCTGTGGTAATCCGGTAGTTATGGTACTTCACAGTAATTTTATTTTATTTTATTATGTTACAATTGGTTCGGTAACAGACAATAGGCTATTAGATACAATATACACCACCAACGTTAACACAGCATTATAAACCTAAAGTCCAATAATAACCGTACACAGCTTAAATAAGTATAGACATATTGACACTATGTAAATTGCGTTACATTAACTATGCAGTAGCAAGTAACTGTGTGTGAGTAAAGAACAGAATTAATTACTTAAAGAAACTATTGGCAGCAAACTTAAAAGATATAAAACTACACGAAAACATGTTTCTGGGATTGGTTCCTTTGATAACATCCCCATCTCGGCACATCATCCTTGAGAGATAAGGGTGAACTTAGGAGCTCCAAAACTTAATGCAGATGAATATAAGAACAAGAATCATTTTCTGTCTGAAGCTTATAAAAAGGTATTTTTGTTGGTGTAAAATAAACTACTACCCACTAGGTGGACCGACGACCTGCTGAAAACCGCGGGGAGCCGATGGATACAGGAGGCGACCAGCCGCTCAAAGTGGCACTCTCTGTGGGAGGCCTATGTTCAGGAGTGGATGTCTATGGGCTGTTGATGATGATGAAAATTAAACTACAATGAAGTGTCTGCTGTTTTCAGTTAATTAGTGCAATTAGCGCATTTAATAATTCAAATAAAAATACTTTTTTATTGGTAATAAACTAAGTTTACAAGTCGGATTGGATTACAGCATGAGCAAGGTTACAATAATAATAACAATTAAATACACATTGGACAATGAATTAAAATTTGCCATAAATATTATTTATAATTATATCTAAAATAATATATTATAATAAAATATAACCTTATCTAGTTTTAATAATTTTTCAGTGCATCCCTGGCCTAAACTTCCTAGTATAAATGTAGGAATCCTTTTATAGCTACTAATGAACTATGACGTAAATTAAAGTTTATGTGCCACAAATGGAGTTTTGCTAAATTTGGGTGATTATCAAACGTCGCAATTGAGGAGCGGCTAAGCCTGAAAATCTATTAAAACATTTGATTTCCACAGTTGTGTATTTTTTTTTCGAAAATGTATCGTACAGGTGTTTTAATGAAATAGTAATAGTCTGTAATAATTATATAAAAGAAAGAGATAATATTTATTTGAAGATGAATATCCTAAGTTCTTTGGCGCGTCCATTACTTATCTGTATTTGTTTATCAGAAAAAACTCGCTTATAAAAGAAGAATAAGAATAAAATGTATATGTCATAATGATGACAAATACTTACAGTATTTGTAAAAAAAGTTTTCTATTCATTATTAGGTTTTGTATTTAAATTATAACACAAACAATTTTGTCCGGGGTAAAAATACTAATATCTTTGGCGCACCGAAACTGTGTAGCTACTCTGCTTAAAAGGACCATGGGGACATATTGCCGATCTTCCCCGCACCCTTTAGTCACGTGCTATTCAACACCAGGAGCAAAAGTGCGCATTCGTTACAATGCGAGGAGAAATATTTTTTTTCCAACCCATAACGGAGTTTCGCCCGGTAAGTGCCTAATTTCATCGATGGTTATGGTCTTGCTATTATTTGTTTCTGATGCTTGCATATTTTTGTGCACATTTCCTCAGTCAAACAGTGCGCACATGGCAATAAAAGGTTATAATCGTACATGAGCTGTTTATGAAAATAAATAATCATTGATGATTTCTAATTTCTTTGGCCCTAATTTCTTTGGATTTCTTTGGCATATTGCGCCAATGAAATTAGCGTTAGTACAAAGAAATTAGAAATAAGATCAATAACATAGTAAATACCATTAAGAAAACGTTAAATGCATTCAAATGTCTATTACACTAAGCTTATGTTGTTTTAAACTGACACTAATTTGTATAATGGCGCCATTTAATATGTAATTTTTTTGGACAACTAGATTTATTGTGCCATTATGTACATTAACTAAATTAATCAATTTAACTGTGATAATTATAACATACAAGGTGACCTTGGATTGGTATGTTTTCCCGAAAGAGAGGGGGGGGGGGGGGGGGGGGGGGGCAGGGACCATGATATCCCACAAGTTGTGACACTTGGGAGTTTTGGCGGGAACGCGGAAAAGTTCACGTCGTTGCATTGTATTATTTTTCAAAACTTGTGCTTTTTCCAGTGTTAATGCTTAAAATTGGTGGCGTTTTACGCATTAAGTGCTGAAGTACGAGCATGAGTGTGGGCAAGTGATATAATGTGGTGAAACGTGATTTTCGGTGTCGGTTCCAAAATTCCATAGAAGCTTCTAGTAAAGTTGCCACCACTTTACTGGAGCATGACTGAGACTGGAGTATGACTACCTGACCTAGACTGGACTATGACTATGACTAAGACTTGACTTCACGTAAAATATTCTATTAAAATTGATGAAAAATTACAATACATCACTAGCTAAATACACTAAGGCCTTCGTTCTCTATATCCGAGTAAAGTTCCGAGTTGGCTGGCCAGTGAGTAATACTGATCGGGACATAAAGGCGTCGAGTAGTTCTTTCCAGTTTTACGAACGAAAACAGAGTTTCGATCTACTCAGTGGGTAAAAATTTAGGGTGATCTGTAGCAACGTCAACTGTTCATTTCGTTCGTTCAATAGTCACCCTGACTGCTGTCAGTGACGACATTTTGGGTTAGTTTTTTATTTTTTTTGACATGTTTATGTGCCAGCTATATGCTGCGGTGCGGTAGATGCCCTTCAAAGAGTATTTATTCCCTACCTAAATACGTAGTAGTAGGTAGGGAATAAATTAAATAGTAGGTAGGGGTAGTAAGTAGGTTAGGATTTACCTTTACAAAAAAGGGTATCAACTAATTAAATAAATGTAATGAGGAATGTAATAAGAATTTAGATTAGATTGTTTAGTTCAACGGGAAATGTAATAAGTAATACCTATAGGTACCTGAAATATGGTTTTATCTTGACGCAATAATAATAAGTAAAACAACACAGAACAAAAATATCATAATATTATATAAGTATTTAACATATATTATAATTGAACAAAAACTTTTTAGTAGTAATCATCATCATAATCATCAGCCTGAAGACGTCCACTGCTGAACATATGCCTCCTCCAAAGAGCACCACTTTGAGCGGCTGCTAGCTTCCAGTATCCATCGGCTTTCCACGGTTCTGAGCGGACTGTTTTACTAATTAAATACAATGATTTATATATTCATAACTATCAGATCTCAAAATAGAAACAGGAATAGTAGATGTTTTTATAGCAGTAGCGTAATCAACAGGGTTGGTAGTTTACAGTTCCGTAGATCTCAGTATTTGTGGCATGCAAACTATAATAATAAATTACAAACACATGCGAGATTGCAACAAGTTTTGCTATAGCCGTCGGTTAACCGTACTAATCGGCAGCTGATGTGTCCTGTAAGTAGCAGCCTGATTTACGGGTCGGCTAGCGCTACTCAGACATTCTGAAATTCGTTACTGCAGTTACAAGTGACATTAGGTGGTGGCTAGCCAACTCGGAACTTTACTCGAATATAGAGAACGAAGGCCTAAGTGTGCAGCTAAAATATAAGAAAAAAAAAGTTGTGACAGCCTTACTTGAAACTGCGTGTTTCAAACCTCCACGGACTTACTACTAATACTATAAATTCATATCTAAACACAGGTTATTAAATTCATTTATAATGCATTTGGTCCAGGACGAAGTTCAACCACCCAGCTGCGCTAAGGCTATCTTCGATCGTAAACAATATACGGCATTTTTCTTCAATGAAAAACTATTAATTTAGAAAAGTCGGAGATGCATTGTCTAACTTGGGGTGTAGATTTACCCCCTTTCGGGATGATATACCAATTCAAAGTCAGATAGTATATTATGCATATGTATTGCTATGCTATGCCTTTCTTTACCTATCCTGCTGGTGAAATAATAAAACCTGGAAGTACAGGCTGACTATAAAATATTGGTAGAACTGTTTTTATACTATATTAATTCCCCTTGTTTCAGAGCACAAGGTAAATATAAAAATACTTTTGGGCTAACGTAAAAAGAAGTCAGCTAACAAAATACACAAAATAACATAATGTCAAAGTTAGTGATTACTATGCAATATATAACTACACAAGAGAAGACAGGCAGAAAACAAAAAAGAAAATGTTGGAAAAGAAAAGAAAGACTAGCTGAGCACAAGAGATTAGAAAGAATTAGGAGCGCCCCAGAAGATGCGGATTTTAAAGCAAAACAGAGAGAGTTACCATAAAAGAAAAGCTTAGAAAAATTTTGTCTGTTAGTAAGATGACAGGCAAAAATAAAAAATTAATACGAAAACGCAACAGAAATCATTTTGGAAAATTTACATGAGAATAAGTGATTTTGCTTACATGCAAAAGGTGGGGTAGTGAACGGTTGAAGAAGTCAATGTAGATTATGGAGTTCTGAGGTAGGTAAACAAATATGGTACTGTAACTTAATTGAGAATCTCCTCTTTATAATGTTGTCAATTATGTTGGTACTTTTAAAGTTCCAAAAGGTTACTGAAAATATACAAGGAGACATCACTAGCACTAGATATTGAATCACCCTTGCTTGGGTAGACAAGGTAAGAGTGCACCATTTCAGAATAATGACTGTTTAAAAAAAATTATGGAAATACTTATCAAGGATGTTGCTTGAAAATAAAAATAGACAAAAACTAGTAAACAAACATTTAAAATTATTTTACATTGAATGCATGTGCATTGTGCAGTTACAATTTGTTAACAACAATCAAATTAAATCTTAATGAGCATACTTCTAAATGTGAGATGGAACCATATCAAATCTGGTGATGTAATTTAATTTAATCTCTTTCAATAAAATTGATATTAAATTTCTTTCTAGAATCTATACTGTAACTAGTATATTATATTAGCCTTTAATATAATAAGGTACTAAGTTAATGATAATCTAGTAAAAAATAACATGTTTATTACAGAATATACTATAGGTACATATTTAGATAGTATTATGTATCAGGAGTTTCAGTGTGGTGCATTCCCAAAGGCCTAATGAAACAAACAAAAAAAAATTCTTTACTCCTCTATAGTGATAATAAGGGGCTAAATGAGACCCCTTGCCTTAACCGGCTGTCCAGGGGTGGAAGTCCCAAGAGCTAAGAACCTAAGCTCCAGAGTGGAAGTGTTAAAGGGCATAACGCCGCGAGTAGCGTTCAGTGAAAGTGCAGCACACCGCTTGACACACCAATGCTGCTTCCTCGGCACCAATATGCGGTAGCCACTACAGCAGGCCCATTTAGTCATCACCTGGCAGGTGCCTACCATGCTACCACTTTTATCACAAAACTTTTAGGTCACTGTAGTGTGGTAGGTAGATGGACATAACAGAACACTGTTTACTATTACATTTATTAAATATAACCACAGAGCTAGAATTCGTTACTTAAATTAAATATAAACTATATATAAACTTACATTAGGGTAGGTAGTAGAATATACCGGTCCACGGGTCCACCTGCTTAGCTCCGTAGTAGGTACTGTAGTTATATGCCTCCTGCGTTTTCTAGGAATGCAACACCTGCGTCTTTTGTGACCACAATCACATTCACGATACAACACAAACCTAAAAAATGAACTAGTTCTCACACAAATCGCGTTTAATTTAAATTAAACTCAATCTTGACACACACCTCTCGTGAAAAATAGTTTCGCGGGTTTTGCAAATAATATTCAGCCAACTAACAACCGGCGGCAACACGGAGAGCGGCGTACCACAGAATACTATTACTTACCTTACTCCTAAGCAGTGCTGCCAATTGCGGGGAAAATCCCCGATTTGCGGGGAATTGAGGGTTGCAGCGGGGAGAGCGCGGGGAATGACAAAAATCGGGGAATTTCGGGGAATTGTTTTTGGTGGGTAAAAATATTTTATTTGTTTTTGTTTGTCATCCGAAGATAAAAGAGTGTTTCGTGCTCGCTTCGCTCGCACTTTTATTGTTTCTATACATACATTATTTTAATCTGAAACCAGCGCGCTTGTACTGACATATTAATTCTGCAAAATGGTTTATAACACTGATTTGGTGCCAGCAGCGCACCACTGTTCAGCCTAAATGCCAGTATAAATTATATTCCTTAACTACTGAATTATATTTATATTATTTGAGAATTGGTAATTGTTATTGATTTACCCAAAATTTAAATACAAATTACTTAAGATGATTTATTGCACATGGGCACTGTGGAATCAATTGCTCAAATGGCCATACTTATTTTCTGGATTATAAAATATGGCAAATACAGAAATTTTTTGCGCCCGCTTCTCTCGGTATCATATTACACAGTCATTGCTGCTTTCAAAACACCGCTGGCGGTGCCATACTACCATCGCGCTGCGCCACCGAAAAGTTGTCTTAAGGTCTTGGCTCCTAAGTCGCGTCGTGTAGTTTTAGGGGAAAATAATTAGATGGATTCGGCATGAGAAATTCCGGATTTGGCCCAGGGAAGGCAAACAGTATGTAAACTAACAAACATACAAACAAACAATAAACAGAAACAAAAAAAATTGCAAAATTAATTAATTGAAATTGAAACTATAATGCAGGGGGGCAAATCTGTGAATAGTAAGACTACGGATTTTGTCTAGTAGTATATTAAACAAATCATGTATAAAACGTAAAGTAAAACGTAGTGTTTTTGTTCCAAAAATGTCGTTTCGGTAAATTAATCATAAAGATGCGGGGAATTTCGGGGAATTGGCGAAACGGACGCGGGGAATGGAGAATTTTTTATTGGCAGCACTGCTCCTAAGCTAGCGGCGGACAGACGGAAGTGACCAGATTTAAAAAGAACAATCTGCCAACTTCTCATTTAAATTCTGCTGAATTCTGCTGATGAGGAAACCATGGTTATTAGATTTAAGAAAAGCTTTAAAAACGCTGAATTAGTTATTTATAATAAATATGTAGGTATAAACAAATAACCACAATTGCTCTTTAACTGCCTGTTTGACGTGAAGAATTGCAGCAACATGTTCATTTTTATCCGCAGGTCAGTGTTTATAATTATTATTCATTTGAGAAAATAGGCTTTCACTTCAAGCTGTATTGTGTAACCCTTGGTTTCATCTTCTGTGCTCAGTTGTGGGTCTGTGGCTCTTATCGCAGATAATAAATTGATTCGCCCACAGAGACACAACTCTTCTTGTTGATCTGTGATACTCATTCACAGAGTAACTATTCCGGCTAAATGCGTCTCCGCGTGAAGCCAAATAAAAACTAAAAAATTGGTTGTCGACGTCAAACATATGTCATTGTCGGGTTGAATCAGACATTGACGTTATGAAGAAAACTACTTTTGTTTGCTCGATCAGCTGATGTGATTGGCCAGCGATCCCAAAAGCATTTAAAAATTAGCAATTGCGTGGGGGAAACGACGGCGAAAAAGTCGTTACGCCCGCCCTCGCAAAATCCCGCGCTGAGGTTCGTCCATTTGGATTCCTGTCGCGAGTGAGACTGGCACGATATCGACTTGGCTCGAGACCACGTCGCCATAGGAGCCCAAAGTGCTCCCCAGTGCAGTTGTTCCAGCACCGCACCACCTCAGGAGTACTTCCACCTGAAAAGTGGTGAGTTCGCTTCGCTAACACGGCCGCTATCTTAGAGCGCCGCCACGTCCATTTTGGTAGCATCTCACACGATGGTTTTGTTCAACAGTGGTCAGTCGTCACCAGTCACCTCGCCTTGCTGCTTGTTGTCTACGGACAACCTGTGCTTCTACGGCACCAAAAAAAAACTTCAAAACCCCCTACGGGTAAGTTCAGTGCAAGTACCTATCTCCAGCGAAACGTGGCGCTAGCCACCGCACGCCTATTCTCATAGTGACTCGTCCTGATTCACATCTGTCTTCGACAGGGTTTTTTTATACCGGGGCGCAAGCGTGGCTACTCGCGCAGAGCTTCCTCGCCTCAGAGCCGCTGCCTCCCTCTGCCCCTAAAGCAGGGTTGGCCTGCTCCCTGGGCTGGGCCGCCGCTGCCGTTCCCACCTGAACACGGAGCGAGCGTCCGTCCGTCGAGGTCTTCGCTCTGAGACACGGTCCCACTACTACACACCCACTACCCAAGCGGTACTCGCAGCCCGGTCTCCTTGGCTGCGCTTTATTTTTCTAAGTGCTGTCCGTCAACTTACTAATTTTAGTTCTTAAGTGATACCTTGGTCACAGGCAATACTGAATCGGTGTAGGTATCGAACCCACCTACCCTGAGATCCTGCGGCAGAACCGCAGGTATATCCGTCATACACCCAGGCCTTCAGCAGTGGTAGTATTACTTTTGTAAAAACTAATATCTTTCTTTCTCCTTTAGAAACTAAGAACCATTTGAATGCTTAAATGTTTAATGTATAACAACCTAAGGTGTAAATTATGAAATAGAGAGAGAGTTGAACCTATTGAGAGTCTCATTTCAACTCCTCAAACCTGTAGGCTCTAAACATAGACATACATATATAGATCTATGGCTCTAAACCTACCTACCTGTAGTCCTATAAGGTTACAATTGGACTTAAGTAAAATCAGTATGGTGAATTCAACCAAGTGTGGATACATTTTTGGCCAAAAATTCATACAAGATATTTATGTCTTTAAGATAATGTCCACGAAACTACCTAAATTTTCCTATTAAATATCAAATACTGCTAAGTTTCTGTGAAGGTTTTATAAGATTCTGCTGTCTTTTCTGAGAGTCTAGCATAGATCCAAAACGTTAACGCTAACGCCAAACACTTACTCCAAAAATGTATTGAAATGACATTAGCTGTGGAAATGTAAGCGATTTCTGAAATGTCATTCTAGTACATTTTGTAGTTAGCGTCAAAGAAAATATATTAATAACTCCGTCATGAGCGTTAGCGTTTGGGATCTTTGATAAGTGATGGATTAATTAGCATTCGCATTAATTTTTAGCATGTTTATGAAATTTATGCGAAATCACATCAATTGTCATCGCTACTGCCTACTAAGAATTTCTCCATTTTCACCAAAATTATATTTTGGAATAAAAACTTATACATAGAGTATACAAGATGACCTTGAATCGGTATGTTATCCCGAAATGGGGGGACTGGGACCATGATACCCTACTAGTTGTGAGAGTCTTACTTGAAACTGGGTGTATCCATACTTCCATGGTAAAAAATAAATCCACTCTCAAAATTGCACGTGCGATCACTACGAGAGTTAACATGATACTATAAATTCATTTCTAAACACAGGTCGTTACACTCATTTATGTCCACTCGGTCAAGGACGAAGTTCAACCACCTAGCTGCGCTAAGGCTGTTTTCGAAGGTAAACTTTACATGGCATTTCTTCAACGAAAAACTATTTATTTAGAAAAGTCGCAGAAGAAACATTGTAGATTTACCCCCTTTCGGGATAACATACTAATTCAAGGTCACCTTGTAGAGT
Organism: Ennomos erosarius; assembly: GCA_963580505.1. NCBI lineage: Eukaryota > Metazoa > Arthropoda > Insecta > Lepidoptera > Geometridae > Ennomos > Ennomos erosarius. The sequence goes on from OY756984.1 coordinate 5,239,191, forward strand.
AGAGACTAAAGCAAAAAGAGAGAACTTGATTATGTGTCAAGTGTACCGACCACTTTTTTTGGAATAGGTACCTAAGGTTTTATGCATACTGAAACTTTTATAAAATGCAATACTTAACAAAATTAACATTACCATCTTGAGACTATATCCATTTATTCTATTCAAAGCAAATTAAGAGCCACGTGCTGTAGTGCAGGTAAAAAAAATTGTGTTATATTTAAGTCATTAGTGGTCCTTGTTTCATTTCGATTCACACACAGCCGGAAGACGTCCACTGCTGAACTCAGGCCGTCCCCAATAAATGCCGCGTTGGATGCTCATCATAGGGAGCTTGGCAGGTAGCTTTGGTGATCACAACAGGTTTTAATGTACCTATTGAGGAAAATGCTGCTGCCCATTCCCTGGATGTTTTCTTAGCGCCCCCCTTAAGGTGAGCAAAGTGACACCGCTATACAAAGGAAAAGGAAAACGAGCGGAGAAAGACAGCTATAAGTCTCAATCATACCTGCATAAGCGAAAATGTTTGAGAACGGCTTGAGTACCTGTCTAATTCCTTGTGAAGTTTTGACTGCGACAAGTGATTTATCGGATATAACGTAGATAACGCTCGATGACGTCACTGACAGGTGACGAGGTGGTTCGCCGTGTCATAGTAGCCCGTGAGCCCGGGCAGAAGGTGGCAATTTCGTAATTTTTCAATATAGGCTCTGTCCCGTTCTGTATTTATTAAAACATTTACAATTGGCAAATTGGCAGAAATCTGCCACAAATGGTCACACTGCTTGGTTTGACGTTTTGCTTTGCGGAGTGAGCACAGATAAAAACAGTTGTTGTGGGGTGGCGGTGGGTGGGGAGCATCTTTAGCTCGGGCACAACTAGTGATGTGAATGAATGTGAAGATAGATTATCTTATACCTATGCTGTTAACAATGTACACTACAGTCCGTTCACCGTAGGTTGTCCTCTGATTGTATTTATATTATTCAATGCAAGTATTATCGTAAAGGACAGGACTTTTTTTGTATGGAATTCGGGTGTTTATTCTAATCAGCGTCCACTTAATGTCAAAGATTAATTAAGAAGGATTAATAATTTCTTCTTTAAAAAAAATTATTCACACTTTCGATTCTTTATATTTGGCTTTAAATAAAAATATTTATTGCTTGCAACATTAGAGCTGACATATAGAATGTTTCGTATTAACAGTAGCCACTGTTTTCTTGTGGTTTTATCACGAAATAACAATAGGCATGATGATCACTATTATAAATGAACAAGTAAATATTACTTTCATAAAAAATATTAAAAATGAAACAATAATTGAAAAAATAAGCAAAATCAGTAAATAAATCACGGAGTAATAAGCTCGCGAAACAGAGCGCCCCCACAGTTACTATGAAAAATGTACTCGTGACGTTACATGCCAAAGATATTGTATGAAAGCTACCACAGCTTAGTAATGAGGTACAATAACGACCTCTCTGACGGCACTAAGCTATCTCTTTCTATTCCAGTTTTGAAAATGCTTGTAACTTGGTCATTTTTTGAGATATTTAATATTTGTTTTCACAAATGTTTATCTTTTGATGAATATAATCAAATTATTAAAAAAAATTAGGCATCATGCCTATTGTTTTTCTTGTAAACTATGGGTTTAATCCACAGATTAGACAAAAACAAATCGATTTCTATCACTTCGTGCTATACAAGGTGACCTTGAATTGGTATGTTATTCCGAAACGGGGGGACTGGAACCCTACAAGTTGTGTCTTACTTGAAACTGCATGTTTCCAAACTTCCATGGTAAAAAATAAATCCACTCTCAAAATTGCACGTGCGACCACTACGAGAGTTAACAAGATACTATAAATTCATTTCTAAACACAGATCGTTACACTCATTTATGTCCACTCGGTCAAGGACGAAGTTCAACCACCCAGCTGCGCTAAGGTTATTTTCAAACGTAAACTTTACATGGCATTTCTTAAAAAAAAAACTATAAATTTAGAAAAGTCGTAGAAGAAACATTGTCTACCTTTGGGTGTAGATTTATTGGTTTCGGGTTAACATACCAATTCAAGGTCACCTTGTATTAGTATAAATTATCAAAATCGGAAGTTTTGAAAAATTAAAAATTATTACTGATTAACTTATTTACAGTCTCCACGGGCCTCTGCTGACTGACCTCAATGTTCGTAATAATAAAATCAAATCTAAAGAAGTAAGCCACAGAAGCTAAGCGGTAATGTACTTACTTACTTTTTGACGTTAATTATTATTATACCTATTGCTTGTGATAGGGCGAGTTCTGTGTCCTTCTTATCTTAAGGTCGGTGGAGCACAAATCGAGTAGGTAGGAGATACCGGTGGAGTAATCACCATCGTTCCGTCTTTAGCCAATGCTTTGACTTCCCCTTATGTACGACATGATATTTACCTTTTCTTTTATTTGACCTGTATATTATATGCCGTTCTAGGACTTCTAGGTCTGCCTATTCCCTTCTAAGTCTCATTTTATGGTGTTTTTTTTATGAAGTTGTCATGTCGTTTAAGGTGGCTACAGGTACCTACCTACGTCATCTAAGGGTGGCTAAATATTATTTTTATACTTACAGGCGCAGGGGATGAATAAAATACGGAGAGTTCATTTTCGACGTGCCTTTATTATATAATCAAACTTTATTGTGACTCGCATTGTAGGTATTATTAAAGGTTACTGTTTTATTTCAAGAAGAGCAACAAACTAAAACGCTTTTTATTACAAAATATTGCATTAGATCTACGTAATTTAATTACAAGTGTATGGCACAGTCATGCTATCATACAAAATGTACAGGATTTTAAACTAGATTTTAGTATTAATAATATTCTAATATCACTTTATTTCAATAAGAAATTTAATGTTGATGCAAAATGAATGCGACAGTTAACAGCCTCAAGGAACTTCCAATCGCATCTGTAACAACGAATAATAAGTAAGTAGGTATTATAGGTACTTAAAGTAAAAAATATTTGCACCCGCATCCCTTCGTCGCTGCTTTTCTTAAGCTAGCGTTAGAAGTTTAGTGATCTCATGGCCAAAATCTTTCATATTTTACATCAAACTTAGGGGATTGGGAGTTGGTATGGGATTCGGGGCGATACCTACTGCTAAATAAATCATATAAATAGGCAAGTAACTATGTCGTCATTATCATCATCATCAACAACCTGAAGACGTCCAGTGCAGAAAACATGCCTACCCCCAGAGAGCGCCTCTTTGTGCGGCTGCTCGCCTCCTGCATCCATCGGCGCCCTGTGGTTTTCACTGAATCGTCGGTCCACCTAGTTGGGGTCTGCCTACACTGCGCGTTCCGGTGCGTGGTCGCCACTCGAGAACATAATTAAGTATGTATACTTAAATAAAATGAAGTATTTTTGTAATGGGTTCACATTTTTTAAACAGAGGGTTTTCACAAATTGCAGGCCAATGAACATTCCGTATCACTATGGTGTTCAACTAACATAATATGAAAAAATATGTAATGAACTTGATAGGTAGAGATTTCAGCCCTTTTCCAAAATTACTTAGCTAAAGTGGGAACATTACATAATAATATTTAATTTCTTAATCTACGTAAAATGGAACGACATCGATTTTTCGAGGTCGTCAAAGAAATATTACTCATTCAGCATTTTTTTTTGAACGGGCTAATGTTGTTGGTCTCTAACAACATTTACAGCGTCACCGGGCGGGAGGGCAGGCGCTTAAGGCACCCAGCCGACAAAAGTGGGGGGCAACTAGCTCAAGGGCACCCCTGGGGTGCGAGCTTCGGCTTGGGCTGTTGCCCGGATAAGAGGATCGAGAAGGCTACGTCCGCTGGAGGAGTGGACCCTATGGAAAGTCGCGACCGTTCTAACTAACCTACGGGGGGACGTCGACCTCGCCGGCGGGGTCGGTGTCTGATTGTGTTACGTTGGTATCCTACACCGGTGCCGAAATCGGTACCTGAGCCAGAAGGGCTAGACTGGTCCGGTGATCCTAGCGCAGCCGAAACAACGGCTGCTATAGGATCTTCCGGGTCGCTCAAGACGTGTCTTGGGCGGCGACGACGGGGTGGATCAACCACGGGGTGGACCACTCATTCAGCATGAAAGACTGCACTTATCGTCTCAGTTTGAAGATTAATAGGAAGTAGCACAGGCACAACAAAAAGCAGCTATGCCATGGTGATTATCAATTTTAGGACATTGCAAAATCAAATAGATATTTATTATGCGTAGGTATGTAGTACCGTGTACTCACTAGTAGTGACTTGCACCTATTCTATACTTACGCCAGGAGTTTGCGCTATCTTGAATTGGTGGTGATTGATATTCATCAGTCGCTTCCAGAAACTGATAAATGGCTTTGAATCCAGTACCGTCCAATCGGTCGTTGGACCTAAATGTGACTTTAAAGAAGTTCCTCTCAGACTCCACGTGGAACTCCTTCATCTGACCGCAGTATCTGCCGTATCTATTGTCTTCAGTCATATGATTTGAAAATTCGACGTAGTCACTCGCTGACACAGCTTCGCATCTGAAGAGATAAAACATCATATTTTTCATCATAAACATATGCATCTTGCTTTTTAGGTACGTATTTTCATTTTTAGGACAAACGATTCCTAAAAATTCTTAGTGTTGATTTTTAAATTATATCTCTTGGGGTGATGATTCTCAAGATAAAAATCTCGCACACCTACTACTACCTCACCCCGTATTTTTTTTTTTTTTTTTTATGGTCTCACCCCGTAATTTGGTAGTAAAAATCTTGTCACGGTGGCAGAGCAACTGCTTGACAAAATGTAATAGCAAAGTACTCTGTGATGTAAGTAGTGTAGGCTTCTTTAACTCCCATCGACCCGATATCGTACACATATGCATTGTTATTCAATTGTCATCTAAATGATGGGATTCCAGAAGTTCAAACTATGTAGGTAGGTACTTGTACTTGGCTTTTTTTATGTTGGATAAATTAAGCAGGTGTAGTACCAACTTATTATATTCATAGATTATAGATGAGGCTATGAGTTTAATAAAAATAAATATATTGTTATTGAGTCTGGCAAGCATAGTAAAATGTACCTAACAGCAATAGTTGTCGTTGCATTGTATTATATCTCAAAACTTGTGCTTTTTCCAGTGTTAATGTTTAAAATTGGTAGCGTTTTGCGCATTAAGGAGTATGGGCAAGTGATATAATGCGGTGAAACGTGATTTTTCGTGTTGCTTCCAAAATTCCACAGTAGCTTCTAGTAAAGTTGCCACCACTTTACTGGAGCATGACTTAGACTGTGACTATGACTATGACTGGGACTTGACTGCACGTGAAATATTCTATAAGAACCAAAATATAAGAAGCAAAAAGATTCAAGATTCGGCCAAAACGACATTGAATCCTGGGGGTCTAGCAAAGATACCATCCACTAACGCCAAACGCTAATTCCAAAATTTACTGAAAATTACATTTCAGAAATCGCTAACTTTTCCGTAGCGTATGTCATTTCGATACATTTTTGAAGTTAGCGTGAGGCGTTAGCGTTAGTGGTTGGTATCTTTGCTAGACCCCCGCCGCCGGTTAAACCCAAAAACAAAAAAAGTAACAGCAATAGTATTAGGATCTTTGATTAGGCCAAAATTTGTTTTATATACAAAATACTTACGGTAATACACCCTCAATATCGAAGTTCGTGAAATGCAGATGAACTTTCTCAGTCTCTCCACCATGAAAGAAATATGTACACTCGGTGTCTCGTGGATAAGGACCCGGAGAATTGGGGGATGCAAAAGTCCCATTGCGCGATTCACTACTATTATACACAAAGGCGCATGGAAACTCCTTCAGTTGTCTCCCTGATGATATTCCGAAATCTGAAACACATGAGATGTACAATGAGATCATGTTAATAATACATTATCACAATCATCAGCAGCCTGATTACGTCCACTGCTGAACACATGCCTCCCCACAGAAAGTCACTTTGACTGGTTGCTTGCTTTGCTTCCACTTGCCTCCTACATCCATCGGCTACACGCTGGGAGCCGCTGGGGTAAAACCGCTGGTTTAATGAGATATGTTCCAAGGGATCTAGCAAAGATCCCAAACGCTAAGGCTAACACCAAACGCTAACTCTAAAATATATTGAAATGACATTAGTTGCGGAAAAGTGAGTGATTTCCAAAATGTCATTCCATTATTTCAATAGTTTTTGAGTTAGCATTTGACGTTAGCTTTAGCGTTTGTGATCTTTGCTAGACCTCAAATAGCAAAGTTCTCTGTCCACCAAGACCGTGTCATCAGTTGTGTAACTAATAATTATTAAGGCAAAGGGTATATAGAGCAAACAAGGTGTTTTTTGGCACGTTTCCTGACAAAATTAGAGCATGTGGAGATTTGAATTTAATATAATTATCATGTGGTTCATTTCATTAAATTGTTTGAGATGTTATAATAAATTCAGTTCTAGAAAAAAATTGCAAACATACCTCAAAAAGTTTGATTGTATACAATTTCTATCAAAAAAATTTTTACAAAAAAAAAAACAATGCTATATGGCCAACAAACATTCACATAATGTTTTGATGAATTCATAATTTTGAAAAATACTATACGAACATAGATATTAATTAAAAACCTCAAAAATTAGTCATTTCGTGCGTTGTCTTTGTCGTAAGCGCCACGCGGAAGTTCAGACTGAAATGATATTTAAGTCTATGACGTTAAGATAGATCTTTTATTGACGAATTTCGAGTTGCTTATCTTAATCTCTCGGGCCCTATCCTACGCCTTAAATGAAAATATAAAAATAATATTAATATAAGTAGGTATACATTGCAAACGTTTATTTATTTATATATTTTTTGGAATATATTTTGGAGTAGGTTCTTGTGTATTTAGCCAAACCAATTTAGGATTTGACGAAATCAAGACATAACGAATGTAAAATTGGTCTTCATGGATTTGACTCAAAACTAATATGATGGGCGCGTTTCGTGGCTACGAGAAGTGTATAGGCGCTGCAAGGGGCAACAGTTACTCCGTAATAAAAATTATTTAAAATTGTTAATGTGCGCGTAATTAGTTAAAATTGATCTAAATGTGTTTATAGTGCGCTAAATTAGTGGCATGAGAGTTAAAACAGTGAATCGTTTCCGAATTAATTTAAAAATCAAACCATTAATAAGTGGTCGAGTTATGTGATAAAATCAGAATAAGTTTTGAACTGTAACATATTATTAATATTCTGTGCAACGATTGAAACATAACTGTGAAATCTTGTAACAAAATAACATCAATATTAAGTGATATTCACGAAAAAACATCACAACACTTCCGTTATTTGCATACCGTCAAATTTAAAATAAGTTGACTTGTGGACCTACAACGAAACAAGGAACGATTCACTAGAGACTCAGTCACGCAATGACCACTCAATACACTGCAAATTTGGTCGCATATTACAAGCACCGCAGTGGCCCAATGCGTAAGGTCTAGCGACTCAACCGCGCTAGTTAGAGCGTAACAGGGTTCGAATCTCATCGGCTGTATAAAGAAAAAATTATATTTTTGCACGTTTTTTCCTCTACAATTTTATTATTTTGATACTTTATATTGTGATTTGGTCTAAGATGGACAATATGGATGTCGATAATGTTACAATTAGATTCCGCCCACGTCAGAGAGCTAACTCTTTAGGAAATCTGACGGACTCTTCCTTGTTTGAGTCGACGAGAATTAGTCTACCAGACACAGCACTTGACCAAAGTGAACTAAATTTCACTTCCAAACAGAAAATATCTGAACTGGAAGACCGCCTTGCATCCGCTAATAATGAGATTGAAAACCTGATACTAGAAAATAGTCGCATAAAAAAAGACCTTGAAAGATATATGAAACTCAATGACGTGTATAAGAAAATCGAGTATGGTGGTGTACAAAACTCTCCACTTCTCAGTAGGAAGAGGAAACGGCTACGTATCTCCATGGGGGTTGAAGATACCCCGAGAAAAATTGTGTCAACGACAACTGAAGAGCAACGTCGATTAGAGTATGAAAGACAGCAGGAAGAAATTGAGAAATTAAATACAAAAATAAAGCAACTGCAGCAATGGCTAAAGGAAGAAAAAACTAAACACGACAAAACTGAAAATCCGAAAAAAATAATTAAAGCATCAAAACCTACGAAATCTAAAGTCATGTATAAAACAAGAATGTCAACATTAAAAAAATTCAACATATTATCAAAAAAGATCAAGAAACTCCAAAATGAAATTACAACAGTTAACCAAGAAAAGGATCAATTACAATATAAAATCATAGAACTACAAGCGATACAAAACCTTCATGTTGGTGACAAGTTAAACAACAAAACCGAAGAGAGTGGCAAGCAAAAACATCTTGAAAAAAGAATAGGTTATAATCAGAGATCAATCGCCGCAAACGAAAGAATAAAGAGAACAATAATTTTCTCAGATGTTACAGGACGAGGACTAGCATCTGATATACTCAACAACATGGATCATACTAACAAAGTTATTAATTACTGTCAGCCAGGAGCCAGCTGTGATAAAATATTAGAAGGGTTTGAAGTAAAAACGCAAGACTTAGCAAAAAATGATACAGTAGCAATAATTATAAATAAATATCAAGACTCATTAAATCTTACGACAAGGAATCAAGGATATATAGGATTATTAAGACAGATTATATATAAACAGGACAGAACCTTTAATATAATAATATGTGGAATACGCTATGATAGTATAAATGACATAGATATTTACAGCATTAACAAAGAATTAGCACACTTAGCTACGATGGCAGAAAACATCAAATATGTAGATCCTAATATCAGAGACAAACGTGGCGTCTACAGCTACCATAGATTAAGAGATCTCGTCAAAAATATAATAATAAAATCAGTCTCTTCATCAAATTTTCAACCATCATCTAATCTTCATTTTATTAAGTGCACAGTAGAAAACAACGATGAACGGTCTAAGAATGTGGAAAATTTTCAAACAGAATCCCGACCGAGCAGGAACAGATAATATTACATGCAAATGTGCAAAGCATAAATAATAAATATCTAGCTATTGAAGATCTACTTAATGATTACAAATGTGATGTACTATGTTTATCGGAGACATGGGGAGAAGATGATCGGGTGCAAACTATGGTCATTCCTAATTTTGAGCTCGCTACGTATTTTAATAGAAAATTTTTTTTGCATGGTGGCACTGCTATATTTATTAGAGAAAATTTAGACTTCAAAGTTAGACATGATATCAATAAAATTGCATTTGAAATGAACTTTGAACTAGCAGCAGTAGAATTAAGATCCTCTAAACTTATTGTCATAGCAGCGTACAGGCCTGATAAAGATATAAATCTTTTCTTTGAACTGCTTAATAAGCTATTACAAAAACTGTGTCGGGAAGGTAAAAAAGTTGTAATAGCAGGAGATTTTAATTTGAACATTTTAAAGATTGATAAAAGCATTAAGCGAGTGTTTAAGATTTTGAGTAATTTTAACTTTAAATTTATATTAAATGAACCGACTCGTGTGCAAGGGATGAGTGCTACATGTATTGATAATTTTATAGTGAACTTTGACAACTGCAAAGGCTGTGTATTAGATCGTAAGCTATCTGACCATAAAGTTATTAAACTGACTATTATTGTTAATGCAAATAAAAACGACAAGCAGGTAAAATCTACGTGTTTCTCCAGAAATATTTCATTTAATAACCGTTACTACTTTCATTACTTGTTCAATAAAGACTATGCTATATTAAAGAATCAAATAATCACATGTGAGGACGCGAATGCAAGAATGGATATTTTGCAAGATGCGATCAAATTTTGCTACGATGTAGCTTTTCCTAGGAAAAAAGTTGTAAAACGCCATGTTACTAAGAAATGGACATCGAAAGGTACTCAGATATCTAAAAATAATTTGGCAAAAATGGAAATGTTACAGGAAATTAATCCGCACAATCAGAGGGTTATTCAAATAAGGAAATATAAAAAGATTTTAAAGAAAGTATTTGTTACAGCTCAAAAAGTTCAATATAGTCACAGGATCAGGGCATCCAAGAATATAATGAAAGAAACTTGGAAAATCATTAACGAACAAGTGAAGTTCAAGAAAAGGCAGATGAATAAAAAAAGAATACACAAAATTAGGGCTGAAGACGGGAAAGAAGTCACTGAGTGTAAAGATATCGCAGATACATTTAATGCATTTTTCAAAAATATTGCTCATAAATTGACATGTAATAGACAAATCGACGCTAACAAATGTAAATATTATTTAAATTTAGGTACCAATGTTACCAAAACAATTGATTTTTCACCAGTAGACATTAAAGATTTAGTGACGATTATAAGAAACATGAAACAAAAGACAACACCAGATATATATGATATGAATTCTAAAACCTTGAAAGAATTAATATTGAGAAATGATTATCTTATGGAACTACTATATATTACAATTAATTATTGCCTAGAAAAAGGAGTATTTCCTGATTGTCTCAAGCCAGGCAGGGTAATACCATTATACAAGAAAGGAGATTGTAAAGAGCTGGGTAATTATCGCCCGGTTTGCATACTACCTACAATATCAAAAATACTTGAAACCATTATTAAAAAGAGAATACTTGAATACTTTGAAGAAAACAATCTTTTCACTGCATGTCAATTTGGTTTCCGTAAAGGTAGATCGACAGAAATGGCAATAAGGAAAGTGGTCTATTACATCCTCGAATCATTGGACAAGTCACAAAAATGTGCAAGCATCTATTGTGATTTGTCCAAAGCATTTGACTGTCTGAGGCACGATATCTTAGTATTAAAATTGCAACACTATGGATTTGTAGGACCTGAGCTTGATATGATGCGCACATATTTACTAAGTCGAACTCAAATCGTATCGGTTAATGGTGTAAATTCATCGATGGGTTTGATGGATGTAGGAGTTCCTCAAGGGTCAATATTGGGGCCAGTTCTATTTTTAATTTATGTAAACGACCTAGTTAATATTATGCCAGATTGGACTTACGTTAGTTTGTTTGCAGATGACACGCATGTGGGAATTAAAGATAGATACAGAGATAGGTTAGAAACAAAAATTAATGACACCATGAACACTTTAAAAGAATGGTTCAGTGCTAATGGGATTATTCTCAATTCTGATAAGAGCGTTATAATGCATTACCAATCTCGGAAAGGTATTAATACTGAAGTTGGAACGAAAGAAAATGTATTCCTTGGCTACACAATTGATAACACAATTAGTCATTCGGCCCATATAAGCAAACTTTGTAAGCGACTGGCGAGTGCGAACTACGCACTATTGAAACTAAAGCCTTTACTAGATAAGACAGCTATTTTGTCGGTATACTTTGCACATATACAATCTAGAATAAGATATGCTATTACTATATGGGGCAATGGAACAGATATTATAAAAGTGCTAAGAGCTCAAAAAAGGGCTATAAGAATAATTTTAGGTTTAAGAAAACGTACATCTGTTAGACAACATTTCAAGAATAATAAAATTATGACTGCGATATCCTTATATATTTATAGCTGTTTATTAGAAATTTATGACGAGAAAGATAATCTGACTAAAAACAAACACAAGTACAAACGTAAATGTCGAGATTATGACCAATTACGTAAACCTGCAAATAGATTGACAAAGGTACAAAAACAGGGGATATACAATAAGATCTGCATGTTTAACAAATTGCCACAGAGTTTGACAAACCTCCATCCACTTGAGTTTAAAAAAAAGCTAAAGGTGTTCTTCGAGTCCAATCCATTTTATTCACTAAATGAGTTCATGAAACTGCGTTTGACAGAATTTTCATTCTTGCATGATTCGGATTCGGAATATTAGTAATGTATTGTATTGTGTATTATTATTTGACATTATTATTGTGTCATCCTATTTTAATCGTATTATTATATTTTATTGTTAGTTTTGTTATCGTTTTATTCGATTTTAATTTATTCTAGTTTGGACCTTTGTTCTATTTCATTTTATATTGATTACCTACTCTTTTATAATTTTCAATTTTATTTTTACCATATTTCTTCTATTTTAATTTTTTTTGCCATTGTAAATTGACTTGCCCAGTGTAACAATGTGTTATAAGGTTAATAAAAAATTCTATTTCTATTTCTATTCTATTTCAAAATCTCTATCACATCACAGCTAGTTACTCAATTAAGTAATCCGGTTATTTTTGAATTAAGTAGTTCTTATTAAGTTATCAGTTATTTATTATTTATGGGTATAGTTAGAGAAACCAAACGACTAAGGCATGGTTCGTATTGGTGCCCTTACTTACTTTCTACAAATGAGTACGATATTTTAAATCCTCTAGAGTATCTTGACGACTGGGTGCCCCGAAACTCTAGCATAAGCTTCGGACCATTCGACATGATGGGCTTGGGCAGATTGATTCCACAAAACGTCTCCACTTTCTCCAAGCGGCCATCCACATTGACAAATGCTTGGAGAGAGTCGACGTTGGTACAGCTGAAATTAAGAAAAATACACTAATTTAGAGTAATAATAATAATTATAATGATAATGATAATTCCACTTACTAAAACCAGCATGCAGTTTTCACTGCGATTTTGTAGAATCTCTAACACCCTTTTTGAACCCTTTCATTTCCTATGCCATTTTATTAGTCCACCTGCTTTGCCATAATGCTTTTTGTCATGTAGGGTACTTAATTGATAATAAATGATAAAGTATGTATGTTAACCCTGTTATTATTCCTGTTATGATCATTATTGTTTTTAGCCAGTACTTACATCTTACTCATAATTATTCTAGAACCTAGATTATGAATGAGTACAGTGAAAATGTGAATCACGAACAAGATTTACCGGATCCATCCGTCCCTATTCGTCATCATGCTAGCTATGATTCTCCAGAATCTCCCAATGGATAACGCTACCAACGTACTAATCCCGTAAGAGCATGTTCATTTGTCACGGAAGCTATCCTGGCTTTAGAGAAAGAGTGCAAGTTCTAAATACGTTCGTGATTCAAATTAATCTGTAGATCACGCTCACAGATTAGAGGAAAAAATAGCACGCTAAGCAGGCAATAGTGCTGTAATAATCTTGATTACTTTTCAAAAAAAAAAGCCTGCGCTAATACAACAAACAAACATCTCATAGGAAACTAAATTAGTTGTGGAAGAAGACCAGAGAGCTATAATAGGCACCGACATATAGAGGTCCTCGGGGTGGGTAGATATAATAATATGTACTTACTCTAAAGATCCATCAGGGGATTTATACAAATAGAAGTCTTGAAATATTAATCTAATTCGCTCTTTTCCTCTTCCGAAGAACTCGTAGTGGCAATGAGTGTTCGGTGGATAGGGCGACGGGTAGTGCGGTGAAGTAAGTGCGCCATGTTTTGTTGCATCACTACTGAATTCTTGATGACACGATGATGCTGAAACAAATAGATTTAATTTTTTTTAATCAATTTAATTGCCATTGACCCTGTGTGCCATTGGCTTGGTGTTGTGGGACCATGAAGGTCTAATATTTGTATTTATATTCCACCTTTACCTACAAGTACCTACAACCTACCTACCTGTATTACCTATTTATTATATTATGCCTGTGCAGATTCACTTAGCTCGAAATGCACGTCCGTCTACCACCGGTTATTACCTACGTAATCACTGTGGCGCGCATGCGTCCAAAAGAAGGCAATCGGGATCGATCCCCCAGCCCAAGGCTTTAAACTCTAAAGTAACCAACATCGGTCGGTCTTGTATAGTAATTAAACAAAAGCTAGTGCTTATGTAGGGGTATTTTTTATTTCTATCATTACTAAGTAGTACTTATTCTATGCTTTTATCATTGGTATAGATAGGTATCTTAGGTAATTATCATACTAAAGTAAGTACCTACCTAGATGTCATGTTTTGGTTTTTATATCAACTAAACTTATTATTTAAGTAGTTTAATTACTTGAACTTTTTATTTGATAACTAATATTTTATTATAATTTAATACAGGCATCTACGTTACACAAAAACTAATTTTGCAACTTATTTAAGTAACTCTATGCTATCTGCTATTTTTCAAATACGTAGCATTATTTTCCCCACCCTACAGACATCAATGTCAAGACTATTTGGCGTACGTCAAAGTGAACGTCAGTTTTCAACGTCATTACGTCAATTCGTCAATTCGTCATTCATAATAATTCCCTCATCAAAGTCATTGATTCATTGGTTGATGGATTGGATTTTATTTTTTTGTTTTGTTTTGTTTGGTTAATAATTTCAGCTGTAATGTTTAACGGTTGGTAAAAAATTTTAAAGTGGCTCTAAATCATGTCCGAAATAACACCTTTTTACGTGGACCGGGCTAAAGGAGGCAGAGCATCTTGCAAAGGATGTAAAGGTAACTGTCCAGGTGGAGAGCTGCGTATTGCCAAGCTCGTGGCCAGTCCATATGGCGAGAATCAGACTATGAAATCATGGTACCACGTAGACTGCTTCATGAACGCACTTCTCAAACAGAGACCTGCAACAAAACGCGTGGATTCTATCGATGATATTGGCAACTGGGAAAACATTAGCAAAGAGGACCAAGTATATTTACTGAAGAAATTAAATGATACTGAGAAGTTGTACGCTGATAAACATGCCGGTAAATACACTGCAAAGGTTTTGAAGAATGAATTTGTTCCCAAGGTTGCACCCATCTCATCTCCCAAGACACCTGAATCCAAGAAAGAAATTGAAACTGAGGACAATAACTTTTCAACATTTGCCTTGCTGTGTAAAAAGATCTCTAAAGTAGATGCATATACAGAGAAAACGGCAACAGTTAATAGTTTCTTTAGAAAGGGTATGGATGACACATTCAAAGGAGATCTGGCTTTATGGTGTAAGTTACTGTTACCCCAAGTTACTAAAAGGGTATACAATTTAAAAAGTAAACAACTTGTAAAATTATTTTCTAAGATTTTTAACATGGACCATGATGACATGCTAACACATTTAGAACAAGGTGATATAGCGGACACAATAAAACATTTCTTTGAAAAGTCTAAAGTTATAAAACCTGCAGATAAAAGCACACTAACAATACATCAAGTTGAAGATTTCCTTCAAGAACTTTCGACATTGACTAAAGAAGACGAACAGATTTACCATTTCAAAAAAATTGTTAAGAAATGTACATTGACAGATATGAAAATGGTTATTAGATTAATTAAAGGTGATTTACGAATAAATGCTGGCCCAAAACATATATTAGAAGGTGTTCACCCTGATGCGTACACTGCGTTTCAAACTTCCCGGGACCTGAATATGGTTTTAGATCGCATTTTATCTCAAAGTAAAGGTGTGAAACATAAAGATGCTGCCCATGACAGTGTACATGCAAAACTGACACTTATGACACCTGTCTTGCCAATGCTTGCGGAAGCTTGCAAGTCCGTTGAAATGGCCATGAAAAAATGTCCCAATGGCATGTTCTCCGAAATCAAATATGATGGTGAAAGAGTTCAGGTACACAAGAAAGGGAATGAATTTAAATACTTTTCTCGTGCGTTGAAGCCGGTAATGGCACACAAAGTCAACCATTTTAAAGATTATCTACCTAAAGCATTCCCAAAAGGAACGGATTTGATTTTGGATGCTGAAGTATTAATGGTAGATGTAAATACTGGTAAGCCGTTGCCATTTGGGACTTTGGGCATCCACAAGCAATCGGAGTTTAAAGACGCTCAAGTTTGCTTGTATGTTTTTGATTGTTTGTATTACAATGGACAGGTGTTGATTGATATGCCAATAAGAAAAAGAAGGCAGTTCCTTTATGATAATATGGTTGAAGTTACTAATCATGTAATGTTTTCTGAGCAACAATTAATCCAGCAACCTGCAGATCTGGCTAATATGATCGCTAAGGTATGTGAATAAGGTTTATATTTCCAAATGATGTTTTTCAAACACAGCAACTGCCAAGTTTCCAGCTGATTATACATGTTACAACCGGTTTTAATAATGAGTTCATGGATACTGATTCAATATCCACACATTTTACAAGGTGATCTCAGATCAGAGGTAGTAATAGATTGCATACTTAGACCTATAAAGTGAAGCTCAAAAAGCTCTCAAAGTATTGCTTTCCGATCCACAGAACGATAACAAGAAAAAAAATATAGACCAAACACTACCAAATAAGTATTGCATTGTTTTAGAAGACTAGCTCATTGATTTTCACATAAGCTCAATAAAGTAGCACAAAATCATACCTTTAAGCCTGCATTGTTCTTGGGCAATGCAAGTTGCAAGTGGCAGCAAATAGCATAATAAATAAATAATTTGGTTTAAAAGAATTAAAACAAATTTTAAATCAAATTCCAGGTCCTCCAACTAGGCCTGGAAGGCTTGGTGTTGAAAGATTTAGAATCTACATATGAACCAGGGAAGAGACATTGGCTTAAAGTGAAGAAGGACTACCTCTTCGATGGAGCCATGGCTGATACAGCAGACCTTTTGGTTCTTGGAGCTTGGTTTGGTATGTCTTTAAAAGTTTATAAAGTTACTTAGTCTGAATTTAGTTTAATTTAATATTTTTAATTGAATTTCTGATTAAGATTCTTATTGAGACTGAAATGTCTATAAATATTTTTTCACAACCTTTAAACTTTAAATTAGGTTGCATAAAAGTTTACTACAAAGAGAATTATTTATCCTCACTTTTAATTATTCATTTATTGATATAGTTTCATGACATCAGACAGGTACCCATAAGAATTATCTTTTATTATCATTATTAATTTCTAAGTCAATAAATAGAGTGAGACAAAACACTTAATATGTATTTCTGTGCTGCAGACTGCTGAAATATAAAATAATTAAAAATGCTCTTTACAATCTCTATGACCCGATGACTCGCTCCGCGAATTTAATAATTCATAAGCTATTTTAAAAGAAAATATACATTGTGACAATGCTCCACTACCAGCTAGCACTACCTTGAAATTGTGTGTCAAATTTACGTACCATTTTGGCCACGCATCGAAATAACCGGTCACCTTATACACTTGTGAAGAAATAAAAGTTACACAGACAAACAGTCACTTCTGGATTTTCATTATAGGCACAATGGAATATGTAACATCATCAATAGCTGAAGATGTCCTCTGCTGAACATAGGCCTCCCCACAGAGCGCCACTTGGAGCGGCTGCTCAGCCTCTACATTCATCAGCTACCTGCGGTTGGTCCATCCAACCAACTAACCTACAACAACCTACGCTACGTCATCCGGTTTGTAGTTGCTAATATTACAACAAAGTAGGTAACAAAACAGCATAAAAAAACAATTGGGTTATTTTGTCAGGTACCGGCAAGAAAGGAGGCATGATGTCAGTATTCCTAATGGGATGTTTAGACAAACGCCGCAACAAATGGGTAACCGTCACAAAAGTACACACGGGGCATGATGACAGCACCCTGGAACGGTTGCAGAAGGAATTAGGGCCTCTTATGGCGAAAATATCGCAAGATTACAACAAGGTGCCATCCTGGTTGGATTGCAATAAAGGAATGGTGCCAGACTTTGTTGCTTTGGATCCGAAGAACCAGCCTGTTTGGGAAATTACTGGTGGGTACCTGTTGTTGACTTATTTTGACATTGGTTTTCTAATGATTACATTTACATAATGAATTACTCATTGGAGTAGTATAATAATTGTTTTTATGAATGAAAACTGTGCTCCTGACATGCAAGTATGTTTTTTGTTACTAATAAACAAGCAGTTCAGAAGAACTGCTCACTTATGGTGACAGAAATGAACTTATTCACACCAAACAGTGTTTTCGTTCAGTAGTTTACAATCCCAACCTAGTGAACTCAATAGTCACCCATCATTACACTGCTAAAGAGTGTTTTTTCAACAGTTGACAGTTTGGAACTTTAAACTCAGTGAACTAAAATTAACTTTTTAGAGTTACCAGCTTCCTTTTGGAAGCTCTTCGTGGTTTCACCTGCAATTTTAGGTCCAATAAGGTCTTCAGCTCAGTAGTATACACCTTTTATGTCTTCAAGTGGATTTTAAAAATAATTTCATAATTCTTTCAATATTATATTACAGGCACAGAGCTAACCAAAGCAAACCTACACACAGCCGACGGAATATCAGTGCGGTTCCCCAGAGTCACCAGAATTAGGAAAGACAAAGACTGGGAGTCTGCAACCAATTTGGATGAACTGAAACACTTGTACAAAACTTCCAAAGAAAAGACCGACGTATCCTTATTGACCAAACTGGCTGCTACAGCTTCAGAATCTTATGAACCCCCTAAAAAGAAAATCAAAAACAGCCCAAAGATAGTCACCAAGATAGACACTTTTCTCATTAAAAAGGACAAAACTAATGGAGTCACTAGCTTAAGCACATCTAATTCATCTGATAAAGGTATGAAAAGTGAAACAGATGATAAAAAACGAAAGAAAAGAGAAATTAAAAAAGAACTAAATAGTTCAATTTCATCGGAAAAGAAAAGCGATAACGAGATGAGTGTAGAAGAAACTAGTCCATCATCAACCAGAGATAAGAAATATAGTAAAAAGAGACGTAAATCAAAGTCACCTGAACATAAGCAGAGTCCTGAAACTGTCTGTGATGATCCGGATCAAAATTTTGAATCGCATGAAGGCCCTGAAGATCCTTTACCAGATGTTTTTGTAGGTAAACGGTTAGGATTCTATCCAGACTTTATAAGCATACCTGAAGAGGAACGAATACATTTCGAAAGGCACTGGATTGCTTATGGTGGAACGGTGGAAAAATGTTTGCGTTCCATGGATGTAGATTATGTTGTTCATAACGATAAAACTATAGATTTCAAACACATGCAAAAGTTGGTAAAAAAGTTGGCAAGCCCTGCGCGACATGTGCATAAGTTTTGGTTAATTAAATGTATAAATGAACGTAAACTGTGTGATACTACAAAATATGCTGTAACTGTTACATCACAATAGATTATATTCATTAATATTAAAATTTATATTAAAAACGCATCTGGTAAAATTTTAATTAGTAATTTTGTTAATGCTTGTTTTGTTTGGTTTATCCATAGCTGGGTATTTTTTATTGAAAATGTGAATGTATTACATTGAATATGTCTTAATAGAGCATCAAAAGTACAAAAAATAATGAGGATAAATTAACATTGTTTAAATTATTAAGTAAACCCGTTGTTGAAGTAATTTTATATGCTTTGAGTTAGAACAAAAATTAAGAGGCAAACATCTACACTCCTTAGAACCATTCGATTAGGTGGTAGGGCTTTACTGCAAAGTTCGTCTAGGTAGGTACCACCGCTTTGCCAGTTATTCTGCCGCCAAGCAGTAGTGTGTAGTGTTCCGGTTTGAAGGGCATTGTAGCTAGTGAAATTACTGGGCAAATGAAACTTTATGACCTGATTACACAGTGTAGTAATCTGATTACTCAGGATGACGTGCGCAGTGCAGTGTCACGCGAAACTTTATTATTTTAAAGTTCCGAGTGACACTGCAACTGTTATGGGCGGCCGTATTGCTTAACATCAGGTGAACGACCAGATCGTCACGTCATTCAAACCCATAAAAAAAAACGACTTGTATGCTTGTTGGCTTGTTTGGCTATCATGCTAAAACCGCTCAACTGATGGATATGCAAAGAGATTCCTTATAATATTGATATCAACATAAAGGGGAAAATTGCATCTTGTGATAAATAATTCATTTAGGAAACTAGCATAGTGTAAATGATGTAAGTACCACAGTTTTATAACTATGGTGAGGTTGAATATTTTTACAATAGTAAATTGAGATGAGTGCAGTGCTTTACACATAACTGCTACTTATGCCAATTTTTGTATGGAATTGCAATAATGGCAATATTGTTTTTTAATTCAAACATAGGCATAATGACAAAGTTATTTTTTGGATAAATTAATAATGTTCATCAAAAGATAAACATTTGTGAAAACAAAAATTAAATATCTCAAAAATGACCAAGTTACAAGCATTTTAAAAACCGGAACAGAGATAGCTCAAACGGCCAGTGACGTCAGAGGAAAGTCGTTATAGTACGTCATTACTAAGCTGTGGTAGCTTTTCATACAATTTCTTTGGCATGTGACGTCACGAGTAGAGATTTCATAGTACCTGCGGGGGCGCTCTGTTTCGAGAGAAAGGGATGCCTCCTGTAGAAACTTTAAAAGCTTATTACTCTGAGATTTTGCTTATTTTTTCAATTATTGCATTCATTTTTAAATCTTCTTCTTCTTTATGAAAGTAATATTTACTTCTTCATTTTTAATAGTAGTCATCATGCCTGTTAAGGGTTTGTGAGGTTTATCGCAATTCCCGGCTTGAATTGTTAATTTGTTTAGAGCAGGCAGGCATGGCGCCATACAGTCAAACGCATGTGTCATTAAAAATAGGTGACTTTTACCGTTTTGTACACTTTTTTATTATATTTCCAAACTACTTAATTTATACAGTAAGTTGTTATATTTTGTTGTGTTTTAATTGTGTTTTAGCGTGATTAATTTCTGTGTAATCAAGTATCTGAAATAGGCGACTGAGTAGTCATGGCTTATTATTATTTATTAGTTAGTTTATATGGTAGTCCTACTGGTAGGACAAACTAGTAGGACCACGAGGAAACAACGGGATAAATTACACAGGTATTATAATACAATCTTGGTTGATCTTGTCGTTTTACTAGAGATGTCGGTGTTTATTATGATTAGAAGTATGATTTAGAGCATAATAAATCGTGCCTGCTTATCATTTAAAATGAAATTTTATACAGTATTGAAATCTGCGTCTTGTACAATGGCTGCTTCGCTAAGTAGGTACCTAAACATCATCAAAAATTGGAACAAATAATAGGCCAAACTATGCTAAGAATCTCTGCTATTATACTTGTTGTTATTATTGTTACAATAAAAATTTGTTGTGTAGATCCGCTTAATAAATAATTAAACGTATGAACATTACATTTTCTTTTTTGGGTTTAACCGGCCTCGATTCAGAGTCTTTTTAGCGGAGTCTTGAGCAGAAGTTCGTTTATATATCCTTTGACAGCATGTCTTGTTTGGTTTGGAGTTTTGGCGGGAACGCGGAAAAGTTCACGTCGTTGCATTGTATTATTTTTCAAAACTTGCTTTTTCCAGTGTTAATGTTTAAAATTGGTGGCGTTTTACGCATTAAGTGCTGAATTACGAGCATGAGTGTGGGCAAGTGATATAATGTGGTGAAACAACAGACATCTAATACTATGGTGAAACGAGATTTTTCGTGTTGCTTCCAAAACTCCATAGAAGCTTCTAGTAAAGTTGCCACCACTTTGGTGGAGCATGACTTAGACTGGACTATGACTAGGACATGACTTTGCGTGAAATATTTTATAACACGATGAAAATATAATACTTTTTTTTTTTTTTATTTTTTTTTAATTTCACATTAGCAGCGTTTTACGTTTTTAGCAAAGACTTTTTATCCAGACCACTAATACGAAATTAAAGCAGGGCAAAACCGTACACACCACTTTGGGTGTGATTGATTCTCAGCTGTCAAAATCAAAATCAGTCGTTACTTGGGTGTGCTTTTGAATACATCCCAAAAAAATGCAGTCTTGCGTGATAAAACTGTGCCGAAATCACTCGAGGCACGAATCACAGAAGCACACGATCACAATTCACTTGTAAGTGGCCTTAATCATGTATTTTTATAAGATTATTTTAATTATTTCTATTTGACGCAGAGTCAGAACCATTTTACAATAAAAAGTTGACATGCCAAAATCAGTATTGCCACACGCCATCTGAATAATTACCCGATTTCTTTTGTATAGATTTCCAACAGATCCATGTCTAGCTGATCGTTGGATAAAAGTAGTTCGAAAAAGTCGAAATGAAGATTGGTGGAAACCTAATACTCGCTTAACAATATGTTCAGCGCATTTCTATAGTAAAGACCACACAGAACACAGAAGTGCAATTACTGATAATAGTTTTATTGTCAACTATAAACGTTCCACGCGCCCACTGTTTCCCATTTTTAAGGTAATTTTTTTTATTCTAAAATATGAAACATTATTTTGGTTGAGGCCCAAGGGGTCTAGCAAAGATCACAATCGCTAACGCTAACGCCTCACGCTAACTCCAAAAATGTATCGAAATGACATTCGCTATGGAAAAGTTAGCGATTTCCGAAATGTCATTTCAGTACATTTTGGAGTTAGCGTTAGTGGTTGGTATCTTTGCTAGACCCCCTGTACCTACATAACTGTTGTTCTTTAATTCCTTTAACTTGGTAATACTGAAAAACTCGTGAGTTGTTAAAAGAAATGTTGAATAAACTGCTGGTTATACTTAATTTGAATCCTTTTTCTTGTCTGTAGATAGCGGTGCCTGTGGCAGTCCCGGTTGTCTGTTGAACTACTGTTGCTGGCCGACGGTACCTACTCTTAGGAATCTTAGGATGTAGGATCTCTGGCAATGAAATCACTGTTGAGTGTATAAGTAGGTATAATGTCTTATTGTCCGCACACGTTACACTATACAATAGTTTACGTAACAAAGGTGGTAGTTTGATGGGCTACACTAGTAATTACAGCAGTGAGATAACTTTGTTGCCGGAGCAAAAGCTGAGATCGTTCTCTCGGGAAAAGTTCTTCTCGTTAGCCGAATTGGCGCGCGAACCGATCTGTCAACGTGTCACGTCAACGTCAAAGTCGTGCGTTCAGAAACACAGTAGAGGTGCGTTCCGAACGCCACAGTAGTATGATGGTAATTAATTTTCTTATTTTATATTTTTTTAATGTAGGCGTTGTATAATTATTATTATTTACATTTTACATCTAGCTAGATTTTTATTTAGGTACCCGACTAAATCGGGTAATACTATTTATATGGTATGTTGAAAGAGGAACTGACATTAGAAGAAAAAAAAATTGTGCTCTATGGTATGAAGACTTCGGTTCTGGACCTATGTAATAGGGGGAATTCTGTGGTTTTTAGGTTTGGTTTTTTACGGTTGCTTTCTTTTTTATATTTTCTCAACTGTATTTACAATGAAATTGAACACTGATCGATATTACATTATTTCATTCGTTAGTCATTGCCTAATATGTAGTAAAGCTAAAGTGGTGAATTATTTACCGCCCGCGCCGCGTAGTATACTATTTTAAAATCTGTGCCGCGAGTACTCGGCCAAAGCACTGACTCACCATTTTACTCGGCAGGTGTAATCAGGCTATAAAGAGGGGATCAAATAATTTACATCCCACTAGCCGGTACACCTTGATGAGATTAAAATAAGCTTCAAGATAAGAAGTTTCAACTTTACATACATGATCCAGACTGAGACCTTAGTTGCTTTTGTGACCGTTCAGACTTGTTCTGAGTGCTGAGTGTGACGACAATGTTTTATCATATTTCAGAGCTTTTGTTATAAGTGACAGCTACACTACAGCCCAACCCACTGGACATGGAGCCTTTGAGCATTATTTATTTTTATTTGGAAGGCTCAAATAGGATTGTAGGTCTTAAAAAAATTATGAAGAAATGCGCGTGAAGCCTAAGGGCAGCTTCACGCGCATTTCTTCATAGTAGTCCAAGTGCTAACATAGTAGGTAGGTACGTGTGAACTTACGTAGAAGTAGGTATAGTTAATGTATAGGCATAGACGTACGATAAAGGCTGATAAAAGACGCTCCCTTTCGGATACATGTGACGTGTCTTCATGTCTTGTGTCGGGTCGAGGGTAGCGCTGGGGGTGTGAAGTCTATACACTGTTATCTCTATGTTTTGTAGTCGCAGTGAATGATGATGCTTTAAACTAGTCGTGATACGAAAGAACGCATTGTTGTACACTTGATACGATGGCAGAGGTATAATTAATAAATAAATATGTGTGGACATTTCACGTAGCGCCATCTAGCCCCAAACTTAGCATAGCTTGTACTATGGGAACCAGATAACTGATACAATACTTATATACCTTTTTGTTTGTAAATACATACATAGAATACAATATAACACCCAGACACAGAACAAACATCTATATCACACAAATGTCTGTCCTGGGTAGGAATCGAACCCACAGCCCTCAGTTCAGAAGGCAGGGATACTACCAAATGAGCTATGGGGCCCGACAAAAATTAAAATTATTATGGTAGTAACTTAGGATTAGGACTACACAGTAGGCCTAACTTTGAAGGCTTTAGTTGAGAGTATTTAAAATACTAAAAATATATCCGTCTCTTACATTCCCGTCTGTTTGACAAGAACAGAAACAGTTTTAGTAGTTTTAGATCTGTCAACTAAAGCCTTTAAAATTGGCCCCAGTAAACATCTATGTCTACCTACCTAGAAGGGACGATCTGGTGAAAATCGTCGGGAGCCGAATGGATGCAGCAAGCAGTCGCTCATAATGAAGCTTTCTAGGGGAGGCCTATTTTCAGCAGTGGATGTAGGTACCTACTTCGGCTGTTGATGATGAGGTACCTATATACCTATCTCTTTCAGTGTTGCCAACTTAATTTTTTAGAGAATTGTACCTTTGACGCGAAAAGATCGTATTTTCCTACAATTTCCCAATAAAAATAGTACGCGAAGAAATTTCAATGAAAAATGCGAAATTATTTAAATAATTAGTAATTAGTTAGTATAAGTGCATTAGTAGTATTTTTTATTATTTAGTTACGTTGATTCAATATTTTAGGGTCCACAATATTTCACATTTGGCATTTCATAATTATATTTGTTTTGCTATTTTAGCATTTTAGATACACACGTCGAGCAATTTTCTCTGGTTACCAGAGTCCGGTCACATTTCATAATGATGATGAGAATTCCACCCGAAACGCAAAAAAATGAGTAGGTACGTATTTTAATTAAAAAACCGACAAGCGTAAGAACGGAAATCAAATTGAAATACTCATGCGTAATGTAAAATTATTTGGATAGCAACTACGTTAATAAATAAAATAAGTAAGACGATTAGGTTTTGTCGTGTGACGGTTTGGTTTATAGCTCTTTCGGCCCTGTCGTTATTGACTTTAGGACAAAATGAACTTAATTTATTAACTTGGTTACGAAGACTACAAGCTTTGAAAATGTCGTATGTTTTGCGTACGATTTCAGATTCACGATCGTATATCGTACCAGAGTCAAAAAGATCGTATAAATACGATTTAAATCGTACGGTTGGCAACACTGATCTCTTTTAATGCTTACATCATCATCAACCACCTGAATACGTCCACTGCTGAACGTGAACACTAGTGAACTGGCCTCCCCCAGGGAGCGGCGCTTTGAGCGGCTGTTCGCCTCCTGCATCCATCGACTCCCCACGTATTTCACCAGATCATCAGCCCATTCATACCTAGAGGGGGGGGGGGGGGGGTGTTTACATAAATGACTATAAAATTAATACAAAACGCTATCACAGTTTGAAATTTTGAATTCAAAAGAATCTTAAATAAAACCACTACGAGAGATTTTACCTATTCCAATCGGGATAATAGAGGATGAAAATTTGATTCAATCTAGTCGTTCTGTGCCGGACCCAGTAACCTAATTACAACCTGCCACGGAGAGATGCTAGATGAAATCTAGATTTTTCCTATCGACTATCGAGAGATGGAGAAACGTACTTATTTTTTGTTAAATCGAGCCACAGTCATCATCATCATCATAATCATTAACAGCCTGAAGACGTCCACTGCTGTACATAGGCCTCCACCCGGGAGCGCCACTTAGAGCGGCTGCTCGCCTCCTGCATCCATCGGCTCTCCGCGGCTTTCAACAGACCGTCTGTCCACCTAGTGGGGGCCGGCCTACGCTGCGTGTTCCGGTTTGTGGTCGCCACTCAAGAATATTTCTTCCCCATCGGTTGTCCGTTCTACGAGCGATGTGGCCTGCCCATTACCATTTCTACTTGCCAGCCACAGTAGACGCCGGTAATAGTTTAGTAGGTACGTAGTTCAATATAATAGGGTGATATTGATACCTATATAAACCTTTTATAATTTATTGTTACCTATGTATGTACATAAATCCACATCGCTCGTAGAACTGACAACCGTTGGGGAAGAAAGGTTCTCGAGTGGCGACTACGAACTGGAAGACGCAGCGTAGGCCGGCCCCCTACTAGGTGGACCGACGACCTGGTCAGAACCGTGGGGAGCCGATGGATGCAAGAGGCAAGCAACCGCTCAGTGGCGCTTTTTGGGGGAGGCCTATGTTCAGCAGTGGACGTCTTCAGGCTGATGATGATGATAATGATGATGTACATAAATTATACCGACGTATATCGGACTTATGGCTCAGCCCGATATACCTACGTCCACTTCTGAACATAATAGGCATCGTTCCCTTATGAAATGCCACTTTGGACGCTTAGCATAGTGACCCCTCCCTATGATAATCGTCACTAATCACTACGCTTTGCAGGCGGCTTGGTGCAGGAGGAAAAAGCTGCTGCCAGTGTCAACTCTGGATATTCCCTACACTTATAAGTATGTACCTACTGTGTAGGTACCTATACCTACAACCAATTTAATAATAACAAAAGAAGACTTAAATAAAAAAAAAACTTCGCTGCCATAATCCAAACATCCAAACAAACCCCGACCTTTGCTCCATCCAACGGCGAAATATGTAAATTGCATGCTTTCCTGATAATTTCATGGTAATATCACCGGCCGAGTTCATTTGGGCGCGAGGAGCTCCACATTTCCTTTTAATAATTAATATCTTTGCACATACAAAGATGTACCTACTGTGGGCTAAGCAGGCAGCAAGAGGCTTATTCACGGCTTGCTTGGAGGTTGTGTTGAAAAATTAAAACAGAACACATGAAACGCTGCCCGAAAGTTATATTATATCTGCTTACCTCACCAACGGCTTTGCTTAGCTGTGACACAGAATAAATAATAGTAAGTTCTGCGTTGCTGAAATCAGGTAGGGTAGCACTGGGAAATGTTATTTAGCTAACTTTCCACATTCAGTGTTTTTATTGAAGTTGGACGAAAATTATTGAAGCAAAGTTTTTATATTCTGGTACTAGGTGCTTACTTTATTTCATGCAAATCATAAAACGGCAAGAAACGTTGCACGGTGTTTCCGCTGCACAAGTCCTCTAACTCTAAGTAGAGCAATAGGTAGGTATAGATAGGTACCTAGTACCTACCGTAACAGTACCTACCCGACTATATTCTGTGGTAGGTAACATTTTGTCAACCGACTCAAAAAGGAGAAGGTTCTCAATTTGGTTGTTTTTATTAATGTTCGTTACCTCAGAACTCCGGTATTTATCTATGAACAGATTTGGATTTTATTTATTTAAAAGGTAATTAATTAATAGATTAGCCTCATAGTTAAATCAAAATCCGTTAATCGTTATCTTAGTTTGGATTTTAAATGAAAATAACTGGAAAAAAATATATGTAGGTCATCCAATATGTATTTCTCAGCATGGAGTTACAAGGTTATCCCTTTAATAAATAAAGGTATTATTAGTGCAATGTTCTATTCTTTGTTTGTAAGGCAACATGACACGATGTCCATAGAATTTTAGGCACAGGCTATTGAAATAAAAATTCTATTAGCCATAGCTGTGCCGTCAAACGTTATTGCCTCGAGGTGCTCTAAGCTTGCGCAAATATCCCTCGGCAACTGGATCTAATATTTATAAGAAATTCCAGTTCACGTCCACATACTAGTAAGGTGTTTTTAAGGTTCCTAAACCTTTGAGAGAGAGTTTATAATAGGCATGATGACTACTATTAAAAATGAACAAGTAAATATTACTTTCATAAAGAAGATTAAAAATGAATGCAATAATTAAAAAAATAAGCAAAATCGGTAAATAAATAACGGAGTAATAAGCTTTTAAAGTTTCTACAGGAGGCATCTCCTGTCCCTTTCTCGCGAAACAGAGCGCCCCCGCAGTTACTATGACAAAACTACTCGTGATGTCACATGCCAAAGAAATTGTATGAAAAGCTACCACAGCTTAGTAATGAAGTACTATAACGACTTTCCTCTGACATCACTGGCCGTTTGAGCTATCTCTTTCTATTCCGGTTTTTAAAATGCTTGTAATTTGGTCATTTTTTGAGATATTTAAATTTTGTTTTCACGAATGTTTTATCTCTTGAAGAATATAATTCATTTATCCAAAAAAAAATTTAGTGATCGTGCCTATTCTACATCCTAGAAAAAATATTTGATATTTATACTGATTTGTGATAGTTATGTAGGCACAAGGTTTTTCACACCGAATTTTTTTCTTGCTCTCTGCTATCTTGCTAGGATAAATATAATTAGGTACTAAATAAATAATAAATAAATAATAAATATATGTGTGCGGACATTTCACACAGCGCCATCTAGCCCCAAACTAGCTTGTACTATGGGAACCAGATAACTGATACAATACTTATATACTTTTTTGTTTGTAAATACATACATAGAATACAATATAACACCCATAATAAATTTTATTCTTCTCTATCCAAATTCCAAAGAGCTTTTAACTTCTGCAATATCAGCATTTGAGAAATTATTAGAAATCTGAGACATATAATTATAATCAAATCATAATAATAGTCATTGTCAACATTTAGTTCCAGTTTTGAAAAAATAACTTTATCTACCCTCCTAACTGCGACTCTCGCTCTTTACCTATGACTCCGGACGTAGAAGATAATGCAATGATAACACACCTACTTATTTTTATAGGATTTTTTGATGGAAAGAACAACTTTAACATAATAACTGTTTTGATATTACAAATGTATGTTTAATTCCAATTTCAAATCGAAAAACTCTTGACAATATTTATTAAATCCCAAATAAAAAAAAATTAATTATTAAAATCGGTTAATAAATGACGCAGATAATATCTAAGCAAAAAAAGAAAATATCATAGATTTCAAATAATGTACTTAATAGTATGTCAATGAAAAAACATAGGTACGTACTAGGTAAAACCAAAAAAACCTCCTTATTGAAAAAAGGAAAAATATGACTGAAAAATATGATTACTTATGCAACTTTTATTAAATGTCTATCACATAGTTAAACTGTGAAGCCTTCATTAAAACCCCAAAGCAAATCCTTCTACAACCTAAAACACTGAAACCCAAATACCTGCAAAATATAACAGCAGGAATGAAGCGCTGTGAAATGAGATTGCTAATTGTTTCACCAGTTTCATTAAGTTTAATAATAAATAGAAACAGTTTGCTAATTAAACTCAGTCTTTGGATAAAAGCTTGTGAATTTGTATGTTACTTCATAATTTTATTTAAGAGGGTTAAAAATCTGACCTAAGGCGGCAGGTTGACGTATTTTTTTAGGTAGGGGTACGGGAGAGCTTACCACGGGCAGACAATGGTGTCGATTCGGTGATTTTAGAGAACTCTAATTTTAGCCTACTTTAAAATTTTAGTTTAGGTGCGAGATGTCACAAAAGCCATTCGGTATTTACGTCGAACTTAATTTAGGATTGCTTAGTCGTGCACCTAAATGAAGTAACGCCACTCGCGCCTTTAGTGTCGAGTAGCTGTACTAGGTTAAAAAAATCTACAGAAATGTACAGATAACGCAATTATTTACATATTTAAAGAACGTTATTTATTTATCGTAGGTACTTACTAGGTACCTATCTAAGGATGTAAAAATTGACCAATAAATATGGCATATACATTTTGCTGCATTGAGTTTTAGTAAAAGCGTAAAGAGCTAGCCCTGCCACCCGTTAGGTGGATCGATGATCTGGGGAAAACCACGGGAGCCGATGCCGATGGATGCAGCACGCGAGCAGCCGTTCAAAGTAACGCTCTATGGGGGAGGCATTTGCTCAGCAGTGGATGTCTTTAGGCTGTTGATGATGATGATGATGATGGTGGTGGTGGTGGTGATGATGATGATGATGATTACGAGTATTTTCTGGTGATGCTTTGAAGAAACCAGGATTAGTAACACTAGCCGTTACCTGCAACAGCTGTGCATTATTTTAGTTGTGCATTCTTATCACAAAACAACCATTTTATCAGAGAAATTACTGGATTTATAATAATCTAATTTTAATCGCCATATTTTAGGTGCCGTCTATTTTGACGTTTTACGTTTAAAATTTTAGGCAGAAACTTCTCTAAAATGTGTTTGCCGAATAGCTTAAACATGCTTGTAAACTAAGTTGAGTAATTTAGACGTATCGTCTCTAAATTTTAGTTAGAGGTGTCATGTCCGAATAGCAAAGTGATGTTTGACAGCACTAAATTAAAATTAGAGAAAATTTAGGTTAGTCGGTGTACCACCGAATCGGCACCAATAGCCATTAGCCACTGCTCATAAAATATTTATGTAACTTAAACTTATAACGACTGCCACACTTCTAAGATGCCACACACGAGACGCCATATTGCGTTCGGTCACGTAAAATTGCGTAAAATCGTTTAATTGTCGATAGGCCTTAGTTATTAATAGCATTTGTTTATTATAAGGAAGCCCCGACTCGATGAGCGCATCTTTCAAATTGGATCACCGGCACCATCGCTCTTGCAGCTAGCTTGAGAGCTCTGGACGGGGCACTTCTTACTAATTTATGAAGTCTATGAAACTGGTCTACTAAATGTAACATTGAAAGTTAAAAATAGGAAAATATTTAAAAATAGGTCAGTGTCCGGCAAGGTTTGCTGTAGTGGACTTCTTTTACAACTCGAGGACGTAACTTTAAGGTTTTATTAGTTTTCAAGTCCTAAATTATGGATAGGTGTCTTTAAATGGGGACTTGAAAACTAAGTACTTAGCTATCACATATGTACAGGAGCATGGTAACCCCTTACATTAGGAAAATTGTCTTCAAGCAAGGAGTAATACCTATTCATTAGAATCTTAAAGCTGACAGCTATAGCGACTGTTTTCTTATAATTCCTATGTACATCCAGAATTAGTAGAGTACCTTACCGAACCGGAAGACGCGGCGTGGCCGCCCCTCACATAGGTGGACCAACGATACGATGGATGCAGGCGGTATGCAGTGCAGTCACTCAAAGGGGAAGGCTCTATGGGGGGTATCCTATATTCAGCAGTGGACGTCTTCAGGTGCATCTGCCTTGTTGTAGACGGTTTTAGTTCTTTGGTTGTAGAGCGTCGAGCCGTCACAACTTTCATAATGGACGCTGATCATACATAGGGAGAACAGTATGCTCTTGTGCTTTCTACTTGGCTTCTTTTGCGAGTTTCTAAAATGGGAGTGCTTTATTGTCTGTAGGGAGGTAGGTATTTAATTCGAAACTTTGTTCATAGTTGGTACGCTTGCGGTCAGA
This sequence comes from Ennomos erosarius, assembly GCA_963580505.1. Lineage (NCBI taxonomy): Eukaryota > Metazoa > Arthropoda > Insecta > Lepidoptera > Geometridae > Ennomos > Ennomos erosarius. Next base: position 5,270,628 of record OY756984.1, read on the forward strand.
AGTGGGTAAGTTGAGGGATCGTGAGTCAAGAACTTCGGGGCTTATGAAGGTCGAGCGAAACGGTTGCAATGAAACCTAACTTGAAACTGCCTCGATGCTTAAAAGAGGCACAATGTATAGTTAGACCGAAAGCCCAATGCAAATTCAAGGTTTGATACTAGTTTTATTTCCATTAATCTCACAAATAATAATGCAAATCGATGGATGCAGGAGGCGAGTAGGTATCCGCTTAAGGTAGCGCTCTCTGGGGGAGGCCTATATTCAGCAATGGACGTCATCAGGCTGGTGATGATAATAATGATGAATGCAAATCTCAGGCCAGTATTGGAATGGAATGGTCTCAAAATAATTTTATGCTGCTGACTGTAAGGTGATATGATATTAGAGTACGATTTCCAGTTCCATAGTTGCGCCCTGGCCCCGCTGGTCTATTCTATTGTTAAGGCTCAGCATCATGGTTTTAACTTTTAACTGTTTACTTCTACTTTATAATATGAAAAAGCTACAGGTTAATAGATTTTTAATGTGAATAAATAATTATTCAAAAAAAAGTTACCTGGTTGGGTTAAGTGGTCTTAACTTTTTTCATGCTTCTGTAGACACAGAGTGTAGGTATCGCATCCTTGAATTATTCAGAAAAGTTTCGATCCTTAAATTTTTTTTAATTTAGTAGTAATTTTACCAAAAATACTTACGTATTGTGTGCTTTCTTTATTTGCACCAGCTGAATGCTACCGCATGGTTAATAATAATTATACCGATGTCAATTAAAATACTGGCCTACAGCGCGGTTTATATAACTAACTAATAAATTAGCTTGTAAAGTGCCGCATAGTTAAACTCTCCGTAAAGTTAACAGTTTCATTAGGGTTGTCAACCCTCAGTTATTCATAGGCACTTGTTAATAATGACGCGGCGAGGGTGGTTCATCGAGCGCAACGTTAACGCGCACTGTTGCTCTTGCAGGTCATATAATAACGTGCCTGCATAAAGAGATATTTGAGTATTATGGATAAATTATAATGAATGTAAAACTATAATTTACTTGGCGAATGCTATACCATCCTCCGCTGCTACTACGGTAGCGATAAGACCGCCTATTGTACGAATATGTTAATTAAGTTTTCTCCTTTGTAATTTTTGTTGTCATAAGGTGTACAATAAAGAGTTGATCTATCTATCTATCTACGGGGAACCGATGGATGCAGGAAGCGAGCAGTCGCTCTATATAGGTGGCGCTCTTTGGGGGAGGCTTATGTTCAAACGTATACGTCTTCAGACTGTTGAGGTTGCTGGTTGATGATGATGATGAAACGCTATACAAAATAGTATATTAACTTTCTATATTAACGATTCTCAATTTGTGATGAATGAATTTAAATTTATATTTATATTTATATTTATATTTATATTTATATTTATATTTATATTTATATTTATATTTATATTTATATTTATATTTATATTTATATTTATATTTATATTTATATTTATATTTATATTTATATTTATATTTATATTTATATTTATATTTATATTTATATTTATATTTATATTTATATTTATATTTATATTTATATTTATATTTATATTTATATTTATATTTATATTTATATTTATATTTATATTTATATTTATATTGATGTGAAGTTATTATTATTTCTTTGAGTTTATATTTTAATTTTTGGCTTTTAATTTTTATTATTATTTTAATATAATTTGATTTTATTTAATTTTTATAATTAATATGAATTATGAAAATGAGTTTGAAGCAATATTGACGATCCTGAATTTGATATACCTAACCTAGTACCTACAATGTGTAGAGTTACGTCGTATAATAACTGGTATATAATATTTATTGCTATTTTTGACATGTAAATCCTGTTTTTATGAATAAATAACTATGAACTATGAACCACTAGGTAGTAGGCACGAAAAAAACGGAGTACGGACACCAGGAACCACCAATTTGTAGGAGGTAGGTCCTACCCCTACTAAAAGGTCAACTGATGTGAGAAATAATTTACAACATTAATGTTATGTCAAAATTAAAAACAAAACCTAAACAGGGGCTTAGAAATGCTGAAACGAAATGCCACAAAGTAAACTGTACAGGATTTTATATACCTTCACGTTTGGTACTGCCACAGTGCCCACAGTCACTGTATATATGAATGTCCTTTCAGGCACTTCCACGTTTCTGCGCAATATAAGACCCTTGGGACAGTCACGTAGCTTTTTTTGGCGTGATTTTATTATATGTAATATGACAAAAAAATCTAAATGTTTGAAAGGGTTTGAATGTAATGCCTGGATTATTATTGTTTAAATAGTTACACGTATTAATATTTTCTTTGTATAAAATGTTGAGGAACCCGTAATATCGATCGAACGATAAATACGGTGGTAATATTTTGTATTAGGTACCCGTTAGGCACAATTAGCTCAAGACTCTCATTTTAATTCAATCAACGTCTTGTATCGTAACGTCACAGTCTCATATCTTGGCTACAATTCAACGAAACCTAATTGCGCCCGACCACATCCTATGCTCCTGGTACGTACAATTGGCGCAAACGAGCTCCAAACTCAACTTTGGCACAAGTTTTAAACATTTCCCGCGAATTGTGACAGAATTTTCAAACGAAGTTAGCCAACTGAAGTTTTTATACGGAAGGTTTTAACAGAACCACAGAATAGATATATAGTACCTACTACACAGAACGCTCATTTGACTTATGATTCCCGAATACGGGATTTTAGTACCGACGCTGGATGAGTAAGGAACGGCTAATTTAATAGTGTAACCCCACTGAAGTTTAGTATGTGGAAGTAATGTTTCTGCATCAGAAGTTTGTGATGTACAAGCTTAGCTTATTCTTGGAAGTTTCGTACGTGTTCGACGAAGTTCACCTACGAGGAAAATTGTAACTCTGTACTTTGATAAATTAGTGTGTTTTATCCTTAGTCGATGCTATTTAAGTATACATTTTTTTAAACAAGTGATTGATTGGTATGCGTCTCTTCCTATTTGCTAAAAATGAAACATGTCAATTCTAAATTCTAATAATGCAAACAAAGCTTGCTCTTTTTGCTGCTGCGCTTGCTGATGTTTAGGGGTTACCTCGTTATCGAAGTTGCTAAGCACCAGTTCTTTTATATTTACTTACTAACTCCCAGTTTCTGGTACGTTTGGTTGTTTTTGAACTCTTGGGTGTTGATTATCTTCAACCAATGAGCCAGTATTACAAAGTTGACAAGAAACATGCCGGAGGCTGGGCATAACTGTTTCAATTCTAATATGATGAGGGTATTCACAATTGCATAGTCCGTTATCTTGTCTTGCCCACCTGACTCAATAAACCCCTCGGCGCTTCAAGGCAATTAGTTGCCGACGTCACACGCGCCAAGCGCAATAAACAATCCCTCGGAACGTCACCAACGGACCGACCTAAATAAATTCAATTACATTCGATTGCTTGCATCGCTACAGTCTTTGCTATTATTTCAGTAGGTAGTGGTTCTTCGAACTCTACTATACTAGGTACTATTTACTTCAGTTCTGTTCTGCAATAATTTTTATTTAACCACAAATAATATCGAACAGTATGATTCTTCCATTTCGTTAGGCGTCGTTTAGATGACAATAGAATAACAAAGCATGCGTGTGCGATATCGGGTCACTGGGAGTTTGAGAGTTAGTTAAGTGTATACTTATAGGTTTTTTTTATATAATAGAGCTATATCTTCTGGGGTGTTCCAATTAAACAATTGAGGATCTGATGGAGAAGTAGCTAGGTACATACTGAATAGAGAATGCAAACTTTAGCTATAGATCTAGGGCTTATAAATATTTTATCTATTGTACTTTGATGACCTACGAAACTACTCAACAACTTTAGGTACCTGCTGCAATCACTGTGCTGAATGTTGGCGCTAATTAGGAAATTAAACCAGTCATAAATGAAACAAAAGGAAGCATCATTGCCATTCGTGACATCGATTTATACCGCAGGTGGCACAGCAATGCCTTTCAACATTAATTAAAGCACATAATAAAGAGATCTCAGTCTCTGCACAATCTTGGTATCTCTTTTTCTGATTTTCATCTGAGGTTAATTACAGTACGGTGAGACTGTAGAACTATGATTACCTAACATAGCTGTAGCTAACTTTAGTTTCAGCCTTTGTGAAATGGTTGAAACTATAGTTAGGTAATATAAATGATGAAAAAGTCATTATGCAATGGGAACTTACAGTACAGATGGATGGCGACACAGCATGGCCGGTTGCCCGGCCCTGGAAAAGTTAGCAAGACGTTTTACCTAAGTGCTAAACCTTTAGAACAAGTCCAATCCGGATGGAAAGAGATTATAGGAGAGATATACATGAGAGGAAATAGCAGGCAGCAGTGAGCACAAGAGGTTAAAAGATCAGCACAGTCTAGGAATTAGGTTATCTTCTACATGTGCCACACAGTTGAAAGCAAAGAGCATGTAACGCTAAGCTAGGTTGAAAATAGCGCCTGCATGCTTCTGCTTGGTGGCAGAATAATTACTGGCACAGCGGTGGTGCCTATCTAGGTGAACTCTGCATCAGAAAAGTTTTCACACCTAGTATATAAAATCTGACAGACTTATAAGAAGGACAAATACTATAGGGTTGGCAACAGTCTTAGTTGGCAATACCGAACTTTAAAAAATATGTAGTATAGTATGTAGTACTTATATAGGTAGGTACCTAACTACCTACATAGTTAAGTGCCTCGAGAAGTTGAGACGTATAGCCAATTTGCTTTTGAGGCACATCGCCAATTCTGTATTGAAAAGGAATATGAATGTTATGTAGCGCCAATCGCCAATCCCGCGTAGATAACTCTACTTTAAACACCAATGAAGAGAAAAGAGACAGTGAATTTTACGGATGGAAAGGAAATGAATAAAATTTTACATCTGTCTGCGGAGAGTGCACTAAAAACAATTGAATAGGTATACTTATCCGTAGTAGGTACTGTAACAACCCCAAACTGAGCAGGAAGATGATCCCGGTTGTTCCCGGTTGTACCTATACACAGTATCCAGTATCTACATCACACTTCATTCCGGAGACAGTCATACCTAATATTCATAGTCACAGAACATTTTATTATACAAATAAGTATCATAAATTATTATTGATTATGATTATTGCGGCCTAGAAAATCCTGAAAATAATAATTTACCACATGCTTCAAATCTTAAATAGAAGTAAGTATAGGTACCGGTGTGCTGATAATATTGGTAATCTTTAGCGTAACCAGTAGCACTTTAAAATCAACGACAGTTATTTTGGTAACACAATCCACCGAGAACGTCCGGGACAAGGCAGACGAATTGGAACTTGATAGATCGATTGTTCACCATCGCGCAGTTAGAACCCAACTTTGCCTAATCCATCAAACTGTCAGATATTGAGAGATTTCACTCATCGCAAGGAGAAAACAGAATTTTTAAATATAGGCTTACATTTTCACTACTTCCCCACTGCTCAACTAAATTGCTCAACTGCATCAAGTTGAGCAGTGGGTAATACCGACAGCTCAAGTGGTAATACCCACTGCTCAACTAGAATTTTTACCCACTGCTCAATTAGTTAAGCAGTTGAGTAATAGGACATAGTTACACTTTTTACGGTCGACACTGTAGCAGTTGTAACACGCTCGCCTAGAACAAACTGATTTAGGGTTCATTAGGTTCAAATGGACATAATGTCAAAATTATTTTTTAGAAAATTACCATGTTAGTATGATACCTATTGGAAGCACAGATGTGGTAAGGTTTTCCACCACGACTCCTTTTAGTCGTTTGCAATGTCCAATCCGAACATAACATGGTATGCAATAGGAAAAAACTTTGCGCTAATGTAGTAATGAATGTCATCTCCAACATGCATTCAAATGTTTCGAGGTGTTTGGTGAGGTGGTGAGGTGGTGAGGTACATGACTATTTGACCCGTTCCGATATCGCAAGGAATAAAGGTGATTTTTTTATCAAACGCAAACAATGGTGAAAAGTAGAAAACCGTAGCGCGACCATGTAAGCCAAGGATGTATGTGAGTGCACAAAATCCTCGAGTTTCCCCATCAATAGGGGATTTGAGATTGTCTCCGCAAATTCTCACTGACAGTCTACTGTATTTATATGGAGATAAATAGTATTTATGTTGGCCTCATTAGTAAGCTCAAAGTCGCGCAACGAGCAATGGAGAGAGCTAAGTATGCTCGGTGTTTCCCTGTGAGATTCCCGGAACGAGGAAATCCGCAGAAGGACTAAAGTAACCGATATAGCCCTTAAAGTTAGCAAGTTAAATGGCAATGGGCAGGCCACATCGCTCGCAGAATTGACAACCGATGGGGAAGAAAGGTTCTCGAGGGCGACCACGAACCGCAGGGCGCAGCGTAAGCAGACCCCCCATTAGGTAGACCGATGACCTGGTGAAAACCGCGTGGAGCTGATGGAAGCAGGAGGCAAACAGCCGCTCAAAGTGGCGCTCTCTGGGGGAGGCCTATGTTCAGCAGTGCACATCTACGGGCTGATGATGATGAAAAATGCAACAACAGGTACCAATGGGGAAGAAAGGTTGGTCCACTAGGTGGACCGACGACCTGGTGAAAGCCGCGGAGAGCTGATGGATGCAGGAGGCGAGCAGGCGCTCTAAGTGGCGCTCCCTGGGGGAGGCCTATGTTCAGCAGTAAACGTCTTCAGGCTGTTAATGATGATGATGATGAAGAGGTGCCTACAAATTATAAATTATGATACCATCACCATGAGATCTGGGAAATAAAGGATGAGATTTATTGTTGATCACCTTTATTTTTTAAAGATAGGTAATAATAATCTATAAGCCTGTTGTAATTCGTACCCCGGAAGATCAAGTAGAAAACGAACGTCTCAATTAAAAACGCAGGCTGCATTTTATCCTGATGCAGCACGTATGCAAGCACTCAGTGCTTCAATAAAAAATCTGCTTTATAAAACAAAATCACATTACCTTTATTGCATAGCTATATGCGTTCTAAAGTAAAAGCTTGTACTTATAAAGACAATGGAAAACTTGGGAGCGAAGAAAATGAGAAAAATCCTATTACCTAATCTACGGCAAGCGGCAGTTAGTTTAGTACAAAATGGAGGCTGCAAAGTTGCGAAGTCACGGGGAGCTTATTTCCAACTTCTAGGCCTCTTACTGTCTCGGGTTTACAAAGGAGCTAATTTTAGGCGAACGGCTGTTTAGAACAAGGTTATTATGCTTATCATTGTAGGTAGGTAGGTACTTAATCTTAAGCAAATTGGGCCATATTAGGTACCTATAGTATAGAATTTAGCCATTTATCAAAATTATACAACGGTTTCATTTAAAACAATTTATCAGTTTACAGAATTTGAAAACTTATAACGTAGTCATACCACGTCCGGTTCGTACGCCACGAACTGGAAGATGCAGCGTTGGCCATCTCCTCACTAGTGGACGAATGACACCGCGGAGAGCCGATGGATGCAGGAAGCAAACAGCCGCCCAAAGTGGCACTCTTTAGGGGAGGTCTATGTTTAGCAGTGGAAGTCTTCAGACTTGTTCAGACTGATGATGATGATAATGTAGGTAGTCAAGCCTGAACCTGGTAGTAAGTACTGTTAGCATATTGTTGATACAACATGTTAACAGTACTTACAAAATTGCAAACAACTGAAGATATGAAAAATAAGTGATAATCTAACGAACTTCTCAGTTTATCATTACTTATCTATTTTAAAGTGTGAGGCTGTCTCCCACTGCCCCTGCATGACTTCATGCAACAGTCTTTTTGACACAATTCAGCTTCAGTCTAATCTACAGTTTCTCGTTCAAATATTTGGATCAATGGTAATAAAAATAATAATAAATGTGCCACATAAACAAGTTTCCATATCTCCAAAAGGTTTGCGTCAAATCTAGCAGATCTACATATTTTTAAAGATTTTCTCGAATCTCCAAATGCAACTAGGCAGAGGCACCTAAGTATAGATTGTAGATCGAATCCACGTTTTAGAACGGCGCCTCCAGAATACCAAATAGATTTTCCTACTCTATATATGCACATCTTCGGATGCTCGGCACTCCATTTCAATATAAAAGTAGGTCTTTTTCTGTTTATTTACGTGGTCTCTAAAAACACATATTATTATTTTTGACCTTTACTAAAACTCCTGTGTGTCTCAACTCAACAGCTCTAAAATCACGGACGGCAGATGCGCATAAAATAATATATTCAACTGTAAATATCCAATTTCGAGCGGAGCGCGACCACTGTCATAATTAACAAAGGTCTGGGGCTCGACGCTGGTTCATGCATAACTAAAGCTTGTCGCCCTATAAGGGACCTCTGTAAACTATGGACTCGTAACAAATGACGAAGAAGGTGAGAATGTGACTTTTCTGGAAACGTCCTCGGGTTTTATTTCGCATAGGTTTGCAATTACTGCCCGCGTCAGTAAAGCGTACGTAAAGCGTCTGGAAGGATTTGACCCCTGAAAATCTACCTCTGAAACCTACCTTGTCAATTTAGAATCAAAAATTTTAAAGTGTTGGTTTCGTTGTTTTACTAAACGTTTTCATACGTTTGTGGTAAAAAAAATTAAAGACTTCTTTTGAAGAATATTTTTCACAGTTATTCTAAGCAACAAGGTTCAAAGACTCCATTAGTTACCTATATATAGGTATGTCTTACACAATTAAGGAACTTTGTTTTACACTTCAAATCATGCCCTAGTAAAATATATCGTATGCTGCCGTAGTAAGTCGTATTACTGTGCTTAATCTCTCAATCTGAAATATTGAAACATTGCATTACAAATTCAAATTACATCTCTCGCTTATAGGTACATTCCGAACAAAGATTTATGTGACATCGCCCTGTCGCATATGAAAACTGGCTTGGAAAAAAGTACCGCTTTACGAACATAAACGAATTTTGTAAAGAGCAGGAAAACAAATGACGCCCGCGCCCTGACAGAGGCCAAAGTTTCTTTGGGCCAAAGTAATATTTATTAATAATTAAATCGTGCTGAGCAATAGGCGCCGAGCGCATACGCTAATGACAAGAATTGATACAATTTACGTTATCTTCTAATAGTTAGGACTTTTTTTAAACCCAGACACGTCTGAAAATTGACAAAAAGGCGTCTCCTTTAGGCATCTCTATAGGGGCGTGAGTCCATTTTTTCAGTTTCCACCGATTAGAGAAAGAACCATCGAATCCGTTTCTCAGCTGCGTCATACGCGTCAAGTATGAGTCGGATGTTTTGAAATTGAATCCTACAACATCAGTTCCTTTTGCCTTTGAAATAGAGTTCGATGCAAAAGACAGGGGTAAAATTCGTGACCGAGTAACGACTTGCCTTTACGGCTACTTACAAATAGTTTCTGTTGGTCGTACGAGGCGTTTGTGGCGCAATAAAGGCGATATTGATCCAGTTTTAGGTGTAAGTCGGGCGTTAATTGGTTGTTTTATAGTGCGTTTTCCAATTCTGTATTTTATTGGGACCTATTGTTTTCCTATGAATCCTATTGGAATTTACATTTTTAAAAGATAATCTGTGCTAGTGCTTTGTATTGAATAAGTCATGCGTTAAATGTTCAACGCATCAATTCACAATTTGTTAATTAACTAGTGAGCTAAACCTTTGCATGCGTGAAATTAATTTTATATTGAGTGAGTGCACAACCAGTGACCAATTTTTATTTTAAGAGTCGGCAAGCAGTTCAGCTGTCGAACATTTATTATTTATCGGAATATCCACAGCTCTACATGTGTCAATTAAGCACTCGGAGTCAAAACTAATAAGTATACTATTTTAAAAATAGCGTTGTGCGGAGCAATATCTTTTACTTCATGTTTTGTGTCTCTATAAACTTGAAATGGGCAAATATGAAACAAGATATAACACTGAATAGCTATTCCACATTTATGCGGCGCTTATATTACTGCTTATACTCGAGGTCAATCAATCTAAAGACTGTCAATGTTTTGAGAAACTTATTGATGGTGCTGCAAGTACGTTACATCGTCTGTCGTACTGGCTTAGATCTAACAAACGAACACAAGTACTTATACCCACAATAGTACGTACATGTTGTATTCATTCCTTCTTGATAAAGGATAGTCACCACAGAAAACTATTGCTAGTCACCATGCCAGACTACCAAAATAACATTATACTGCACTGTGCTACATTTGCCTCATAATTTTCGCTCAAAAATCCGCTTGTCTATGTACAGAAATGTGCCGATGTCACCTTTATCTTTTGTTGCTTTGTGAACCATTTCCCTTTAGTATTGTAAAGCCCGCTGGCCTATTTTTATGATTGGCTTTTGTCTACTCTTTGAGCAAAATAAAACGAGATAGAATTGATTTTTGTAGATATAGAGTGTGAAGGTACTTTGTTGGTGTATAAAGGTGGAATGTTGAATAATTCTCTTTAAGAAGATTTTCTTTGTGAGACGGATTGTTTCCGAAAATATTCTGGAGTTCCAATGGAAGCCAAACAACGTTTTCTTGGTGAATCGAAAGTGGTAAAGTAATGGAAAATGTTTCTAGAAACTATTTGTAGGCTTTAGGTATGCTTCATCAATAAATACAACGGAAGTAACAAATTGCATTATAAAAATAAAAATATATTCATAAAAATATTATCATTTTCTGCGTATTAAACAATTTGTTAATGTCAAAGGTATAGTTCCACAACAACTCAATATAGCTCAGTAGCTACCTAATAAACTAAGAGTCTTTGATATCCATCAATCAATACTTATTACTTGATCGCAGTATCTGTTGAGATGATACCACAGCCCCAACAAAGTTCCTTACGATATCGCGGAAACGCTGTTCCTAGTTGCTGCTTAGTTTACGACTATAGCGATACCCGTGTTGATTCAACTCCCATGTTGTGTTCTCCGCGAACATGAAGCTTGAATATTTGAAGAGACTCCTCGCTTCCGCGTCTCTCTAACTGTAATTAAAGCTTTATGAAAATTGTCGTGTCAGGGTTGAGCTGAAATAATAATCAAGTGACGGAGTCCTCTTAATGTAGACCTAATTATCATTTCAGTGAACCCTTTGCTTTATCCACAGTGTCCACTATGAGTCTGTTATAATGTACGCGTAAATTCGTGTAAATATTTGCAACATACCTCTGGGCTTGGAATGTAGTAATCAAAATTATTTAGGAGTAAAGTTACAGTAGGGTTAGCGGACTTAAACCTTTTCATATAATTGAGCCACCTTTAAAAACACTCCTCAAGAGAGCTCATACAAATCCAATTGTTTTCTTATAAGTAATAGTATTATTGACACCTCGTAATTTTCTGCGTATTTCATACAAAGGTAGTCTGCGTATGCTATATTTAAGATCAAACTTATCGTAAGCTATGTCACAAAATATTTATATAAAAATAACAATACTACGGCTATGTTACATTAATAAGCTTGACATACACACTGTCGTGTAATACTAGTGTACCTCAAAAATTGCGAGCTGCATATTTATGACTCCATGCTACATTATAAAATGCCTTTGTTCGCATGATTCACATCCATCTCCACGATAAAAATGTCAATGAACATTAACGTAGTTACAACAGTTATTCTGAACATGTGGAAAAGTGCGGAAGTTGCCATAAACTTAAATAAACCTGTCAACCATCTCAGCTTGTAAAGGAGAAACAATGTTTTATTTACGACTACTTTCCTTTAAAAATTTGATACATCAATATTTTATGACCAACACCTGCACAAACCTTTATCCGAGAGAAGTGTAAGGTGTTAACATAGTGTTAAGTGATTTCAAAATTACATACGAATAAACGTATTTGCCCCTGGCACTTGTGTCGCAAAAGTTATTTAAAAAATATGTCGTACATTTGGCTAAACATGTAGGTACGTACCTAATTTTGCATACAGGTACATAAAATATACCTAATTATCTACTCTACAATTTTTTTTTTTCATAATTGTGTAAGTTATCTATAGACTGTAAGTTTGCAATTATAGGTGCTTTGAAATTTTCAACCATGTATTTAATTATTTTGCTACTCTTTCATGCGAGGCACGTGCGAGGCAGTGCTTATTTCGATCGCATTTTGTTTCTTCAACAAAACGACCACACTCGAAATAGCCAAGGGGTAGTTTTGCCGAATAATATGCAAAAATTGGGGGTAGCCCCCAACGGATCCAATCTTAAATGTCATTAAACAGAGTCCTATCGGACACTACGTAAGTATAGATTTTATAAAAAATGGGTAATTATATTATAAACTAAACTATTAAATTAAAGGGCTAGGACGATAGATGCAAGGATAAAACCAAACCACATTAATTGTGTGATGAGGTCTTAAATCAAAATATTTCATTGCAGGATGCGCTACCTACATTTCTAGACAGAAATCACTGAGTGGTACTATTTTTTAAATTTGTAGTAATCCTGCATACTTCTACTCAGAACTACTAAATGATTTAAGCGGGAAAATTCCCACTTAATTACTTCCGCAAATCATGCCAGTCACTCTTCGAAGATTGAACCGAATCATGCTACATATACGTACTTCTTAGAACTTGTGGTCCGGTAAACCCTAATTTGAGAAGCACTTACTTTGAAAGGCTCTTAATATTTTCTTGCATATTTTATGATCACATTTTGCCTAACTATATGTGACGATGCGGTTAACGGTGTATAGCATGGAAGCTTTGATTATCCCTAAATAATCTAAGGTAGGTGACTATATTATTAATACGCTCCATTGTAATTTTAATGAATTAAAAAGAAAGATTAAGTAAGTGTTTCCGTGCTGAATTTCTTTCGGTTCCGGTGGAAAACATCGCCCTCTTGTAATTACAAGTGAACGCTATATTTTCTGGACGAAGCGTTTGCTTGATTTCTCGGTAGACAGAAAAGAACTAAAAGAAGGAAGACGTGATAGAACTAAAAAGATATCAGATAGCAAAATCGTACTCACAACCGTATTATTCTTTGAGCGGGAACATAGCGTAGTCAATTATTGCGCATATCATTATTAGGTACTAGAGGCGCCCGTGAATTTACCTGTTTTCCCGCGGGGTTTTTTATTTCCCGAGATGAAGAGAATCCTATGTTGATCTCTGTAATGTTAGCTATCTATGCGCGAAATTTCATTTAAATCTGTTCAGGCGTTTTGTCTACATAGTTTACAGCCGTACAAACAAACAGGACGTTTCAATGTTATACTGTAAGGTTTGCCACTTATCATAGAGCTCTCTGTGGCAGAGCTTCCGATATTTTCAATCGTTGCATAGTAATTCGAATACTGCAGCAACTTCTTTTTAGCACTACCTTATTCTTTAAATCTGAACCTGAAAGTTAGGTCCTTGATTTTATGTGAAAGAACTAAAACTGATGTTCACATGAACGTAAATGTATGACGTAACGAGCTAGTTGTTCGCCTGGTGTAAAGTTTCACGCCATCATAATAGTTGTAGAGCGGAAAGCGGAAAAGTGGCGGTATCTAATAGACGAAACCTTGCAGAAAAATCAATACTAGGTACCGAGTAAAAAGTAAAATCACATACGGTCATAATTATGAATAAATAAATAAAATAAATAAATAAATATCCACAACGCCATCTAACCCCAAACTAAGCATAGCTTGTACTATGGGAACCAGATAACTGATTCAATACTTATATACTTTTTGTTTGTAAATACATAGAATACAATATAACGCCCAGACGCAGAACAAACATCTATGTTCATCACACCAATCAGAATCAATTATTTATAGTTAGTCATGAAAACTATGAAACAGTTCGAGCCATACTGTTTGGTGCCTATATTTTATAGCAAGGTCTGCAACCCTGCTATAAAGGAGAGTCCATGCAATGTAAAACGAGCTCCCATGCTGCCAATTTTACGGGTTATCAATATCTCTCATATTTCAGCGGGCTACAATGAGCACCATTACGGCTACGAGTCGTGTTAACAAGAACCAAATGAGCCAGTTTGTTAAGGGATGTCCATTTTACGGTTTGCAATTATCCCATATAACACGAACTTTAAATTTTGATAGTGGGTTTGGAAAATTAATTATATATAACGCTACTGTTATAATTCTGTTTCGAAATTCATTCGATATGCTTAAATTAAAGCCGAGTTTTTGTAAGCATTTCAATCCATTACCCGTAGCCGGACCCAGTGAGCGAACTTCTACCTAAATAGTAGTATAAATCTCCAGGTCTCAGGTTTTAAAATACCCTTCCATTTCGTACAATAGCAGTATACAGTAGGCATGACAATTGTTAAAAATGTTATCGATAACCGCTCAGCTACCGCTTTACCGTTGGCGTTATTATTCAAATTTTAGCCTTGCTTATTAAAAATCTAATGTATGCGCTTTGATAGCCCTAATGAAAGCTTTTAGCTTTCATTGTTTCTGTTTGCACCAGAGGTTAAAAAGCTGCCGTTTCGCGCGACTGCCCTTAATCGAGAGCCACAGTTTAAAGCTAGTTTTGGCAACTGGCACTCGGTATTTATAGTCGCAGCTTTGTGCATGTGACAAAACTGAAATATCAGAGGCGAAATTCTGGTAATTTTAACTCAGTAGAGTCTGGTTAGACCCGCGAGGAGCCAGTGGAGGCAGGAGGCGAGCAGCCGCTCTATGTGGAGGCCTATGTTCAGCATTAGACGGTTTCAGGCTGTTGATGTTGATGATGATATGATGATGATGAGTCTCGATATAATCATATTCTAGTCTCGTTTCAATTACCTACATTTGATTAAGAATCCTTTAGGATAACACCATTTGTGACAATTAGTGAGATTGAAACTAGATCAAAACTTGAATTTGCACATCTTTATTTACAAAAATTTGGCTTCTGGTTAAGTAATGACAATCATCAAGTAAAGCCACGTCAGCCTTTGGGCGCTCTAAAACTTCTGACTACTGACCAACACGAGAAGAAGATGACAATCATTTGATGCTATATCGTGCTACCGTTATTATTGCTTACTAGTAAAAGCAGCCTTGAGAAAATATGTAGGCAGGTAGAAAAAAATTCTAGGAGAAGGTTGTCTTGTCATTTTTAGGATTCTAGTGTAAGGTATACCTATGTTGTTTGGTTCGAAAAAGTTACAAGTTAGATTATATCTTAATCAAAAAAATACGACGAAAATGAAGGTAACGAATTACATCATACAGGTAATAATTATTCCATAACAGCATTCTGCCCAGGGTCTTTTTCCTGTCTCTTCCATTCGCAAAGGTTTCACAGTGTTCCGTTATGATTTCATATAAAATTAAATTAAATTCCGCTATCTGGCGCAATATCGAATCCTGTTTGTGTAATAACACAATAAACAAGGACGGCCGCCCTAAAGCGATCGCTTTGCGCCTCTCACCCGGAAATATTATAAAAGTTTATCTAGGTATTTGTCAATAACATGAAACAGAAAATTATTTCAAACGTAACTCTCCTCTGAGCTATAGGTATAAGGTACTAATAATAAAGACAATTCATGTAAAAGTTTCAAGAACTTGCATTCTAGACAAAAAACTGTAACCAAAATCAAAAACTTTGAACACCCTGTCATGGAAATTGAGAGAAGAAAAAATTAAAATAGTAAAGATATCATAGCAATACAATTAATGCAGTGGGGGTTATAGGTATATCAAGTTAAAAAGATGACGAAGACTAAAAAGAAAAGTAATAATTAGATAATTGATTTCATATTTGAGATACGGCTGTATTACTCAGTGCGCTGTGGTTGGTGTACAGAGGGGTAGCAAAACGTGTAGAAATCGACAAATCTCTTCTTTCGAGAAAACGTTTCACTAATAGAAAGTGTAAATGGACACATTATTAGCATTACTTACTCTACCTTTTCTAGGCAAGCATGGTCCAAGTCAACCGCGTCGTCACTTACTATCAGGTGAGACCGTGGTCAAATGTTATCGTTATCGTTGATAAAAACATATAATTATAATTTAACTTATTATTAGCCTTAGTAACGGCTCAGCCTTAATTACAAAACTGTATAGGAAATCTGTGCTATTAGTGTGAAGCACGTAATTAAAATAAGATCAATATAGGCGGCACGCAGCATTACATCAACCCTTAACTCGACCTTAACATAAAATTAAATGATGAAACAACCTTCGCCTTTTAAAAATGTACATAGACTTTAAACTTTACAACTCCTCAGTTTATTTAAATCCTTGGCCCGGACCAGCAATTCGGAGTTTCGGACATAGGTAGAAAGTTACGCCACATTTTAAATATGTAGAGATACCGCAAACACCCGGATTGGGAGTCCTATCGTGCGCTGCCACCCGACATACGCACTTACGCAGTATGAAGCAGTACTTAATCTTTATATCAGATAAGTAAACACAGTGGTAAAATTTGAGAGACATATCGCTAAGCTATGAGCTACGAGAGAAATATGCCGTTCATATTACAACAAACATAATTTTATTAAATTTTAATTTAATTTAATTTATCGCACTAATATTATAAAGGGCGAAAGTTTGTGTCTTTGTTTCCACTTCACGTCGCAATGGCTGGACGGATTTGCATAAAATTTGGGTCGGAGATAGCTTACACGACGGATTATTACATACGGGATACTTTATATCCATGAAACAGTGAGGTGAAGCTAGTAATAATATAATAGTTGTATTTCATAGAAATAGAAATAGAAATAGAAATATTTATTGGCCTTATAACATGTTGTTATACTGGGAAAGTCATTATAAAAAATACAAAATATAATAAAACACACTTAAGCGAATCATTTAAAAAGGTAAAACAATAGGTAGGTAAAGAAAATTCAAATAAAATGAAATCATTATCAAAATGTAGTTAGAACAATAAAAATTTGTAAAATAACAACTACCATTATGATGAATTTATAGATAGATAGATAGAAAATGCTTTATTGCACAATCAACAAAAATGTAGGTACATAGGGGAACTTAATGCTAGAGAGCTTTATCTTCCAGTTAACCTGGGTGTAACTTAAAAAATATATGTGGCAGTACAACGTTTACAATTGCATATTGCACAATGTCTAAAATCAAATACTTTTTATACTTAAATAAAAACTAGGATTAATACTAAATAAACGATCTATACGTATTGTTTTTATGATATTTATTATCACCTAATTACTAAGTTGTATTACATTGAAAAACCTATATTATAAGTACTTTAGGAGAGAGGAGACTTATCTAATTGCAATAAGTATAGGTACCTACCTATACCTACTTAGATATATTTGAGAAAATCTATTATATCTAAGAGAATTTATATTTTTAACTGTAGGCTCAATAATCCGCACACAGTGTAAGTAGGTACCTACAGTCAAAAATACACAACATAATTTCAGAATATTAAAATGTACAGAAGTTGGAATTCACAACTCACAACATCGCGGTGCCAGCGAGCCAAAAGTTAAGCCGATCCGCTGTCCAAATATATATCCATATTAACTTTATTTATTGCGTTTCAAACGCGCATAAAATCACTTTCCACTTTTAGTTACAACCCAGCTTATATATTTTATAGAGATAGTAATATTCAAACATCGTTACAGTTTTGTAGGCTAGCTACAACTATAAAAGTAAAACGAGTTCTGAACTACACTTATCTATAATAGGCATTGAAAAGGAAAAACAATAGCCATCCCATAAGGAGTTAAGGTAAACGAGTTCCATGATAGTAAGGACCCGTCAGGTGCTGAGTATGTATAGGTACAGACTTAAGCAGCACCTACTTTGCTACCGTTATGGAATAGACACCACCATAGAAAAGTAGGTATATAAGTGTTTTGTTCTAGTACGAACACAGTAGACATCTGAAATTATAGCGATCTCATTTTCTAAACCGAAAGTAATAAAAAATTACAAGCCTAAACTAACCAGCCTAACCAAGACTTTCAATGATTCGACAAACCGAAAGTATCTAATCAAAAATAACCCCAAACTAAACGCCTAATCAAGATTTCGTCCTATGATTCCACAATCCGAAAATGTCAAGAAAATATCTGAATTTAATTTAACTATGGTGTAGTGTATGGTGTATGGTGCGAGATAGGATCCGAAATGAGGAGATCCGCAGGAGAACTAAAGTGACCGATGTAGCTCTTAGGATTAGCAAGTTGAAATGGCAATGGGCAGGTCACATCGCTCGTAGAACTGACAACCGATGGGGAAGAAAGGTTCTCGAGTGGCGACCACGAACTGGAAGACGCAGCGTAGGCCGGCCCCCCACAAGGTGGACCGACGACCTGGTGAAAGCCGCGGGGAGCCGATGGATGCAGGAGGCGAGCAGCCGCTCTAAGTGGCGTGTAGTAAGTTCAAAAACTGTATTGAAATAACTACTAATACTATTAATACCTAACCGACCCGAGCATGGGTATAGCGATTCAAAAGGTCTGAAGTTTTCATTTTGTATAACTAAAGTTGTCTATTCATTTGTTTCATATCCATTGTTTTCCTATGAAAGACTGGAATCCACCACATTAGTTTAGCAATACCTGCTTACTGCTCGCTATTGTTGTGAAAAGTTCATAATATTGCCAATGTAGAAGTATGGGCAAGTCATAAGGATCATTGGGGCAGCGGAAGCCCGTGCGACTTTACAGACGCACCCTAGTTCAAATTCCGCTTTGCTCAGGCCTCCCCGAAAATGCCATCTTTGGATGCTTTTCATAATCACGCTTCAGGCGGCATGGTGCTCACAGAACATTATATAGTAACCAACAGAAGATGTTAAGGTACCATGGACAATGCTGCTGATTCCCTGGATATTCCCTTGGCTTGTAGCCATCTCTTACGGAACCCAAGGGAAGTGATGGAATGATCCTATTCGCACACCGCCGGTACCACACGCACGGCCATAAAGTCCGTATAAGGTCGAGACTGCATTTATAACATTTTCATCAGCCTGGCGAAGTCCACTGCTGAACATATGCCCCCCATTAGAACCCACTTTGAGTGGCTGCTTGGCTCTTACATCCAACGGCTTCAGACCATTCAGCTTGGGCCTCAAATTAGTCTGTGAGGAATGCACGAATGGTAAAATTTAGAGTTCAGTCTTTCTGTTTTGGTTTTTAGTTCTCTATCATCGTTCTATCTCCACTGTACTAGGTCGAAGCTTGCTTGCAATACGTCCATAATCTTCTTCTTCTTCTCGTGTAGCCAAGTGATCAGCCCTGGTGTCAGAATTTTTAGGCCGCCCAGAGGCTTCTGACTTGGCTTAACGACTATTGTCTTACGACAACAGCCGGGACCGACGGCTTAACGTGCCCTCCGAAGCACGGTAGCGCTCAGTTCTAAATACCAACTTTTTGCTGTACCGGTCACCCATCATAGTAGTGACCGCAGCGAACGTTGCTTAACTTTACCGATCGGTTAGGAACGGCTAGTCGTGCTTCGCTATGAGCGCTACGTCCATAATTGAAACTGAAGTGCATATGCAAATTTGCTTCTAGATTGCATTAAGTTGCAATCAAACCAAGTGCCATTTAGCAGTGGGAATCAGCAGGCAGGTCAAGGTCAAGGCTGTAGTCTTGTGGGGCATTTCAATTTCAACCCCTCAGAGTGAAAACAGCCAAAAGTCGTTTGGAGTCATAATTCATTTCAAAAATAGGATACCGGATATGTTTAATAACAAAATACTCTACGTATTCTATAAATGCCCATACAAATTGGTAGACAATTTAAATAAACACATAGAGACAGAGGTTAAGGGTTTTATATATACTGTACTGTAAACCATAGAGGGCTTTGAAAGCAGTCAGTTTTATTTCAAAGAAGCAATACTTTAATTAATTAGAGCCGATATCCGATACCCTTTGGAAAGAGCAAAAATACTACATCAAAGCCTGAGCATCTTTTTATATAATTACTTTAATTGGGTTGGCCCACAAGTTTCTGTAAAGTATTTTGTAAAATTGTAATATAAGTGTACCTATCTATCTACCTATGCCTATCATTCAAAGCAACTGTATTTAATACCGAATAAACAACAACTTTGGCAATGGGCAGGCCACATCGCTCGCAGAACTGACAACCGATGGGGAAGAAAGGTTCTCGAGTGGCGACCACGAACCGTAAGGCGCAGCGTAGGCAGACCCCCCACTAGGTGGACCGACGACCTGGTGAAAACCGCGGGGAGCCAATGGATGCAGGAGGCGAGCAGCCGCTCAAAGTGGCGCTCTCTGGGGGAGGCCTATGTTCAGCAGTGGACATCTACGGGCTGATGATGATGATGATGAAACAACAACTTTAGTATTGTAAAAGCCAAAGCTTATTCACTCATATTCAACCAATCAAAAATGAAGCAAATACATTTTTTCGTATTAGCCTATAGGATCCGCAGCGCAGCTTAAACCAGGCCCAAAAACTTTATATTACAATAATTGAAATACCAGAACACGGCCACACACTGAACCTTGAAATATTAGGCAATAGATCATCGTATAAACCCCAAAAATCCATGGAAATGTCTCATTAAAAGTTTACAGCAACAGGTTTACAGCTTTATAGGTTCATTTGTCACGCTTCTATCCTTTATAATTAGTCAACAAAATCTTATTTCAGACAAAATTGACACCAATTACGTAGAGTTCTGAAGATTTAATGATAAAAGTTATTTTTACGTAAGTACACCTAATACGTATGAAGTACGGAATTTATTCGATAGCGTGGATTTCCTCAATTAACTAATATCCTCCACTTAGAGGATTACGAGGAGTACCGGCTAATATATTGTTTATTTATTTATTAGCTTATCTTGGGGCATTAGCTTTGGTGTTTACGACTGTCGTGTCAGACGAAAGTTAAAGACTATCCCAAATTATTTTTGCACATGAAAAGAGGTCTGTTATATTATTGTTGTACATTAACTACCTATATGTATTTTGTAAAGATCCATCAAAATCTGGCTACTATTTACATTTCATTAATTTTTAGACGCTAACAGGAAATGTGATGGTAAGTAAATCAATTTGTTACCATCCGTATTGCGTGTATAAACTTTTAATATTAAAAATGTAGTACTTTAAAATGTTCGATTGTAAAAAAAAAACGAGAATATCGGTAATTAGCGGTTTCTTTGAAATAACTTGATCAGCTGTCTTTGTTGTTGGCTGACTAATAAAGGCATTAATATACTTACTTATATACCAATCAAACCAGAGAACAATAAACACGCTTTCCCGGAATTTGTTCACAAAATAACAGCGCTGAGATGTGTCAAGCTGTGATACTTATATGACTGATGACATAGCTTATAATTAAATGAATGTGAAAATGGAAGCACCACTTAGCGCTCATTATGAATTAACCGATATGCATTATAGTTATCACTCACCGATAAATCTACTCGCGCCTTTCGCGATAGTTTCAGTAATCTGACAGCAGAAGGAAATAGAGACGAAGCTTAGAAACAATCCTTGGCAAGTTTTCTTGATCATCGCTCTTCACTTGAAGTTCCTCAAACGAACATTTTTCCGCACTTCACTTGTTTATCACAGAGCCTCCATCATTAGTCACAGAGAAGGTTCGTTTCAGCGGAACTATGTCGATGCTAGGGTAAGTAAGGTCGAGAGCACTCGACACCGGAGCTCCGAGTAGCGACGAGCGACTGAGCTTCAAGCCGAGAGCGTGAGAAATGGACCACTGCGCAGTATAACCTCAGCTGTACACTTTTTATTTTTAAAAACAAGCCCGATGCAGAAATATTGTTAGTTTTATTCGGTTTTATGCGGATTTAAAACGCTTTGAGTGGTGCGAGTATGCGAGTTGCGAGGCTGACTTGTTAACTTTTGGTGCTATGAAAAACTGAGCTTTGCATTTTAATTCACAAGCGAAGCCTTTTAACATTATTTTAATTTGGATGTCGTAGACGTAATCTGATTGTTTCACAGGACGCTCCTGTAAGCTTTTTATAAAACCTCTGCTGGGGGCCTACCTACCACAACCTTTTATAGCATTACTTCAATCATACATTGAAAAATGACAATAAAGTAAGAATACTGTAATGTTGCAGTGGCAGAGCAGTTTTGATGACGTCACGTTAAATCGTTCACTCAAATGCATCATGTTGACACTGACGTGCGACAGTGATAACGCTATATAAAAATGTAGAAGTCTTGTTCTCATACAGGAATACTTTATAAGTTCATGGTACGAATTCGAACAATATTATTGTAACGTTGAAGCTTTACTGTCATGAACCATGATGGTTTTGTATTAGTTTGTGATAAGACCCCTGATCCCTATGCGCACTAAAGTATAATATAAAAGAGTAACGTTGTTTGTACATACGGCAAAACAGCAGTACCAATTTGCATGAAATTTTGCAAATGTGAAATAACATTGAGATACCGATATCAAGAGTAATTTTTAAATAAAAAACTTTTTATTAAAAAATATTTGAGATTTTAGTTTAAAACTTATAGTTTTAATTATTTTCGAAGTAAGTAAGTACATTATATATACTAAAGATGCAGAACATTTAATATACAAATGAGTAAAACAAAACGGACCAAAAAGTTCATTTTACACGCTAGGAAGCAGATGCGGAAGATAAATAAGATCACTCAAGTTTTTGTTTACGAGCCAGAAGAAGTTCGTTGAATTATGAGTGGTGGTACACTTTGCCTCAATTAAGTATTGCCCACGAAGTTTTGGTTAATGCTTTTGATATAAACAACTTAAGTATTAGCTTAGGTTATGTGTGAGCACTGAGCATAGATGACGGAACAAACTCGACGGAGTTTTAGGTTGTAGCTGAATTTCGTGCGCTGAAGCCACATATCAATAACCTACTTATGTCAAATTTAGCTTCCCTTTTCTACATCATATTCCAATTCAGAAGACGCAGCGTAGGCCGGCCTCCCACTAGGTGGACCTACGATCTGGTGAAAGCCGCGGAGAGCTGATAGATGCAGGAGGCGAGCAGTCGCTCAAAGTGGTGCTCCTTGGGGGAGGCCTATGTTCAGTAGTGGACGTCGTCAGGCTGTTAATTATGATTTCAATCCCACGTTGCTTACTTTCTTTGATTTTGACTTCATTATAATGCATTGACGTCATGATAATCTACGTTGTTTACATTCTTGGGTTTTTAATTAAGTATAAAGCGTTGACGCTCTAAAAATAAGTAAGATGCCGTTAGCTCCACTCCAGTCAAACAATAAGTAAGGCCACGAGTTAATGTGGACTTTGTGAAGAATGCCTGACTGCCTGATAGTAGCATACGAAGAAGTGAAGTAAAATGAATGTCCAGAGTGAAAATATATAAAGAATTATAAACTAATGATAAAACCGGTAGAGATTTGTAGAATATCCCGAAATAACATAATTAAAGCAAAATTACCTACAATAATCACAAAACCATTTTATAAAACCGTTTAATAGAGTGAAATTAATGAGAGGACTATGGAAACCGCAACAGGGCAGTTTAAATGCATGAATAAATAATAAAAGTGTTAATAAATTTGTGAAAGGTCATTGACTATTATAAATACAATTTAGAAGTTCTTGGTTATATTTTGTTCTAATAATTAAACCTACCTACATAGGCGTTTCAAAAATGAAGAGCGTTTTTAATGAAATCCTTTTAAAATAAAATTGTATACGATCTATTTTTTTTTATTTAAAGATGTAGTGTACCTACCTACTTACGTACTTATAATTGCTTATTTTAATTTCTATAGTCATGTGCGGCCGAAGTAACTTGTGTAAGTCACTAGGTACCTACCTAACTACCTAGCTTGTACCAGCTGGGCAGTTGCATTATTTTGCGTTATCCACCACATACAAGGCGGTTAATCAGATTTACAGCAAAACGGTATAAAAATCCTTTTTACGGCCATATTATGCAAAAAATAAATAACAAGTTCTGAACAAATGAACTGCAAACTGCCGCAGGCGCGCCACTGTGCTCTGTAAATAATAGAGTTGTAGAGAGTTGCCATAAAATACCTCTCGAGTATAAATGCGAAAGTTTTGATGTTCGAGTGGATGGATCTTTGTTACTCGATTATCACGTTACGGCAGAACCGAATGCCGTAAAATAATTTGAGAGTTACGGCTATATTATCGGCTGTACCTACGGTAACTCCTTCAAAAAGCTTTGGCCAAAATAGGCTATAATAATTATTTACTTACTTATAGCCACTTCTATAAACATAGAGCTGGCTGAGCATATCAAATTTAGTTAGAGATGCAATTGAAGAATATTTATATGCTGTACAAAATTGATCGATAAAGCTGGTTTTAGAATAATTATGCCGTTAAAATAGACTTTAACCCCCCGTTTCTATAAAGCGGTTGTCAAAATCATGATCAACATTATCAAATTAAATGACAACCAGTGAGCGTTCAGTATTTATAAGTTGACAAACTACTTTAATTGCGTGAAACGGGGGATTAGTCTTACACTGTGTGTCCGTCTGGTTGTCTGTCTGCCTGTCTAATGCCTGTCACCAGGCTGTATCTCATGAACCGTGATAGTTAGTTGAAATTTTCACAGAATTTCTGTCGCCGCTATAACAACAAATACTAAATTAGTAACTTAGGTAAAAAACTTAAATGGGTTCAAAGGGTCCATTTTGAAAAGGGCTCCAGTTGCGTTTGAAACTCAACATGATCGACTTGTGTGGTAACTACTTTAAATTATACTGGCGTAAAGATATAAGTTCATAGACTTCCATAGCATCTGATTATTCTTCTTCACAATAAGAACAATGAATAGCCCACCACGGCCGCACTACCGTAAATAATAAAACATTGCAATGAGGTTACGTAACAGGCTATTAGAATTCTGGTATCATGCACCTAGTTTGTTATGTCACACGGTGTTTTAACTTGAATGCAAACGAGTGCGGTGTGTAACCGCATGCTGGGTCACTGAAATACTAAAATAAATAAATAAATAAAATGGAATGGGGAGGCTTCCACTTCTGTCCCCACTCCCTTTTTTTCGTTATATAAAGAGGAAGCGTTGTCTGTTATAAACATAATAAGTCAAATATAATAATAATAATAAGCCCTTTTATTTCCTTAACTATTACAATGGTTATAACTTATTTTAAAAAAAAGATGTTACTGCTAATTTATTTAAAGCCCCTTTCGAGTATAGGCCTCCTCCAAGAGTTTCCACGCTTTCCGATTCTTCGCTTTCTCCATCCAATTTTTTCCCACTGTTTTTTGGATGTCATCAGCCCAACGTTCTCTGGGACGTCCTCTGCCTCTACATCCTTTTGGACCTGCCCATACCGTGACTTGTTTGGTCCATCTGTCATCTGGAAGGCGTGCCACATGGCCTGCCCACCTCCACTTTAAGCTTTGGGTATGATGAAGAGCATCTAAAACTTTGGTTTGGTTTCTTATATCTTCACATTTTTGTTTATCTTTGAGTTTGATGTTCAAGATACTTCTCTCCATGGACCGTTGGCATGTTTGAATTTTTCTTTTAGTTTGGTTATTATATATCCAAGTCTGGGAGCCATATGTTAAACAGGGCAGTATGCAAGAGTCCATCACTTTTTTCTTAAGTTTTAGGGGTAGCTGAGATTTTAATATTTCCTTGTAGCTCCAGAACTTTTTCCAAGTAATATTTATTCTTCTTTCTATCTCATCTAAGTGTCTAGAGTTTTTGAAAGATATTTGCTTTCCCAGATATATGTAGCTTTCTGTATATTCTAGTGGTGTTTGATTGACTGTAATGGGTTCTTGAGGACTATTTGTAACTATTTTGGTTTTTGAAGTATTCAGGTAAAGTCCAATACTTTCACTCACTGAACAAAGTTCATTTATCATAACTTCCAGCTGTGTTGATGTTTTTGAGAAGAGTAAAATATCATCTGCAAATCTCAGGTTGCTTAAATGTTTCCCGTTGATGTAAATTCCTTTTTGTGTCCAATTTAAATCCTTCATTATATACTGTAACACAGCAATAAAAATCTTCGGAGAAAGAGGTCAAATATACTGATAAATTAAAGGTTTTGCGTTTTGTACTATCACCACAAAATCGGTTCACGCTCCACAAAAATGACCATGACACACAATTTAATATAATACTTATGCTTTACACAATTATTTGAGGTACCTAGAGTAGCTAGTAGTATTTAGTAAAAAAAGGCATCAAGCTCGTTTAAAAACAATAATTAAGTATGTTTATGTAGGTAGGTAAGTATGTTAGATGCAGGTACGTAAAACCACAGAAATCTAATTCTATACAGTAAGATAGTATTAAATGTCTGTGGGTAAAACACAAGAACTGTGAATTATTGAAGAGAGCAGTTTGACAAAAGAAAAGAATCAAAAATTGTTTTTACTTTGTTAAATGAAAATGCATTTATCTCGAATACAAGGAAAGACCTGGGAAATGAAATGGCAAAAACCAGATGTTGAAAATCCATGCTGTGCTTATTGTATTCCAGCTGATTCGCAATTCCTTTGTATTATAAAATGTTTTCATAAAAATTTCTTTGAAAATATTTATTGTCCCATGTAAATACGGAAATATAACTTTAAACTGTTAACAATACTTATAGGTTAATTTTATTATTCAGTCTACAATTTTGGTATTGTCTCGTACTTACCTACCTATAGTTAGTTCTCTTTTTAATCTGTGGCATTTTTTTACATCACAGTACAATAAAGAGTTGATCGATCTATCTACAACATGTATCAATTTTCTTTTATTTGTAGGACTATCATCCTATAATTGCACCCATATAATAAAGTACGTAAAGTTCTGCTCTACAATATTGTAGCAAGCAATTTGCTTGCTTTGCAGCAATAAACTGAATAAATTAGGTATAGTCTGAGTTAGGTAAGTTTTCGTACCTAGGTTGATTTTGGAAGTCGAGATGTGCGTTTTGCATTCATGACTAAATTGTCTTTTGCTTTTAGAGCCCAAGATTAGAGTAATACATAAGTTACTGTTTAAACCCTGTCTGCTTTAAAACGACATTGCAACACTCTTGTCAGAGTACATTGATTTAGATTACTTTATTTTAAGTAGTATATACTAAGTCTATGTAATGCAATTAAATAAATAAATAAATAAATAATTGCACTGGTTATTTCGACGTCATGTTGACAATCTGCTATGATAATTAAGTTATAGTGCGAGATCCGACCGTACAAATCCATACAAATACTTACGTCATTGCGTACCTCAATAGGCTATCTTTAGATCGTTAGCTGACACTTAAACATGTAAAAAAAATCAGGTCTTCCATTTCCGGTCCTGCCGGATTATGGAAATCCAACTTCAAATGCTTTGAATACTAAGTTTCGGCAAGTTTAGAGCTTGCAGACCTTTTAATCTATTATCAGGGACACCTTGGCTACTACTGGGCATAGGTTTCATCGGGGTACTCGTCGTAGGTAAATGGTATGAAGGGCACTTAGTAAGGGTCTGCCAGGTACTTCCGGCAGGATGTGCGATGGCGGACCAACTTTATTATACGTAATTAGTCAATGGTTAACTGTTGCCAGGATTTTCATTCGAGAACCTTATGACGTAATTTAAAAAAAAAAAGACATAAATTTTCTCGGAGGTCTATGACCCGGTAGGATCGAAATTGGCAGACCTGATTTTTTTACATGTTTATGTGTCGGTTAACGATCTACAGATAGCCTATTGAGGTACTCGATGACGTAGGTATTCCTACTGTGGGATCCCGCACTATTATAACCACCACGCTTGGCAGGCGGCTTGGTGATCTCAGAAGATTCATTTAAACGTCCAGAAGAGAATGCTGTTGCCCGTTTCCTGGATAAAGTATTAGCCGGCCCTCACGGCGAAAGAGATGAGGTAGTCCTATTCGCACATTACTGGGATCACACGGCAACGGTACGGCATTTTTACGGCATATGTAGTACTCAATTAATGGTCTACCCATTTATCGCCTTCATCAATCTATAATATTCGAACGCGTAGACGTCATGTTTGTCACCTATCTTTCCACAGGTTGTGTAATATCTCTGCCGTTACCGGTTAAACCTGGCCTCGGTGATTTCGATTATTTAGCCAGTCTGACGCATGACCTAAATATCAGAACCTAGCTTGTTTGCCGCGACTTCACTTCGTTCTATTCAGATTACCTATCCTTAGATGGACTCTGAGAATATATTTCTAAACACCTACACCTGTTAGATGGATCGGTAAATCCCCCAATTAACGGGTAGGTACGTCTATCAAAGGATTTTCTTTATCACCACTTTTAACTAGCTGTCTTAGGCCCATTATAACAGTACTATGCTCAGTCGTCGATTGATGCTCAAGTAGAGATATAATTCACTATTTTATAATAAAAAGAAACGATTTATTGCCACTACTACCAAAAAACAATGAACTTAAAACTACCAATTATAAAAGTACCTAATAAATACACTTATTATAGGGCAATAGGGGTAACTTCAGCATGTGCTGTATTCACATAATTGCAAACACAGCGCTGTTAATTTGAAAAACAGTGCTTGGACAGATTATCGCCAAGAGGAAAAAAAAACGTAATAAGCGGTTTTGTTAAATACAAAATTCCTATAACAAATAATAATAATAATAATATATAAAATCAACATTAACAATTACCGAGAACAGAACATCTTCCAATCTTCCAACAACAGCTGTATTACCATTTTGTGAATGACATCCCCTCTTGAGCAGAGATTCACGACTGACCGTATTAGTTCTATAACACGGGCCTAAGTCTCATGGTTTGTCTGTTGGTTTTTCACCGCTCTTGTTAGACTTGTTAAAAACTGTAAAGTACCGAGGTATCAATAATTAAGTTGACCTTTTACAGAAATTGTTGACATCGCTGGATAATCCGAAAAGGTCACGAGTCCGACCATTTTATTTGGTTTCAGCCTCAGCAGTGGGCTTTTAGCGAGTGGCTTGTTTGTTTGGAAAATCGATTGGGTCACAATGTTTTCATAACTGCAATTGATCGGTACGTCTGAACTTCGGTAGAGAAATGTTGAATGGATGTCTATGCTTTTATAAAAACTAATAGAGCCAACAGTCGTAACTTTGCAGTTGGCCATAACACAACAATATTTAATTTAGTGAGTAAGTACAAAATGGACAAAATAATGTCCTGCGTGATCCCGGCGTGCGAATAGGACCACCCGATCTCTTCCCCTAGGTGCCGTAAAAGCCGGCTAAGGGAACATCCAGGGTAGCAGAATTTTCCTCGAAATCTTCTGCGATCACCAAGCCGCCTGCCAAGCGTAGCGGTTATGGCAAATTCCCCCTCCCCCTATGAGCCGTTGTATAAAACCCAAATCATAAACTTTACTTAAACATTGTATCCAAGGCTCCATTTAGCAATGAAACAAAACATTAACATCCATTCATAACATTTGTTAGCACTGTTACAGCAAACGAACAAAACAAATATGCCTTCCTACGGTTTATATTTTAACTTTGGCGCACTTTGAACTAGGTCCGGGTAAACAAAGTAACTTGCTCTACTCTGTGTGTATAAGCGATGTAATAGTTTCTATGAGTAACGTTTGACTTGTCTAAACTAGGTATTATTAATTTATGAAATGAAAATACCAGTCATGGATGAAATAAAAAAAAGGAGTACGAAAACTTTTCATGGCATTGAAAGCTATTAATTTAGTAAAGTCGTACAAGAAACATTGTCTACCTTGGGGTGTAGATTTACCTGCTTTCGGGATAACATACCAATTCAAGGTCACCTTGAATTCCACCAATTTCAAAGCACTTTCAAGGAACTATATAGAAAAATTACAAGGTTTAAAGAACTACAAAATGCGAGAATGTTATCCTTCGTCATCCACCAACTCGCACTTGGCCAGCGTCGTGGGTAATGGCCTATATACATTATAATACTCTCTCCATGTGAGAGAAGGCACGAGCCCTGTGACAACGTATTGCATTGGGTTGATGACAATGATGATGGTGACCACAGAGCATTGAAAGAACTAACGCTTCGTATATAGTACCTTTTTTCGTACCCTCTCATGGTGACAAACGGCAGCCAACGCACCTGAAAACCGCGAACAAAGTTTCACCTATTTATATAGAGACAAAGATACCTATATATTTTGTTACAGGCTCAATTACCTAGAAAATAAAATACCAGGTAAGAAATTGCATTGAAAACCCTAAGCAGACAGCCCTAAGGTTTAATAAATAAATAAAAACGGGTTTCATTTGTATTTTAATATTGAAATTTTCATGAGTGTGATTCACTTTAAATATAATTTAATCTGCACCCCTATTCCCAACCTATCGAAAACGTTTCGATACGAAATCTACACTCTCCGTCTCTTTCATTCTGAATGTAGATGAAGGAATTAGGAATAATTGGACTTTCCATAGGGTCCACTCCTCCAGCGGACGTAGCCTTCTCGATCCACTTATCCCGGCAACGGCCCAAGTCGAGGCTCGCACCCCAGGGGTGCCCTTGAGCTAGTTGCCCCCCACTTTTGTCGGCTGGGTGCCTTAAGCGCCTGTCTTCCCGCCCGGTGACGCTGTAAAGGTCGTTAGAGACCAACAGCATTAGCCAGTTAAAAAAAAAAGGAATAATTGGGAATACGGGGTGATGGCCGAGAAATCAACACACTATTCAAATGGTATAATCGGTTAGATAATATTTATTTGTATCCCTGAATACATAGTTTTATTATACTTTTAGCTTTTGTTTCCCTCCGAATTGTAATACTGTTGTTGAAATGTTTTCTTACTTTATCTTTGAGTTTAATGTTCAAATAATTTCGTTCAATTCCCCCTTAAGGATTTGTAGTAAATAGGTATCCTATTGAATATAATTTTTGCGTTGCCACATGCTAAGTATGCTATGGTATGGATGCATGAATCTTATATTAACGAAGTGGCTAAATTAATTGTGTGTACACTTCCCACCAATTCCCAAGTTCAGCCCAGAGTGGGATTAAAAAGACATTTCACTTTAGTATGATCTCTAGTTTGAAAGCTTTGTGAAGATGATAATAATTAAGTAAGAGCCTAATTAGTTTTGCTTCTTCGCACGTTGAACACGAATTATATAAAATAAGCAGGTAGAATTAATTAATTTTGTATTATTTCTTTTATACTTTTGAGTGGAGCACGTATAGGAAATATTACCTTACCTATAAGATATAATATAACGTTAGCCATGTACTTATCTATCATTTGAGTTTAGAACATTGTGGAGAACTAATACTTACAGCTGCCAGACATTCGGATGCAGCATCTGTCAACGAAGCGAAATAACTGATTGCAACAGTTAGTTTTTGCTTAGTTAGTAACTGCGAACTCTACCACCCGCTCTCGCCTTTTGTATTCAGGAACGAGAATCGATGAATTGGAATATTTGCGAGTATTACTAAGTATGTGGGTATAGTTATTGATAACCAAATTGAGTAAAATGCAAAGTATAATATAATAGATTTAAGTAAAATGCAATGTAGATATTGCAATCAGCTTGACAACGTACTTATTCTGATCCCTCCCTACATATAATAAATGTGTAATTCTGATGCGCTACGGAACACACACATAATGATGTTAAATCTAATTTATCCCATAGGTTCTATTGTTCAAAAAATATCGTAACCGCGATGCAGGACTACAAGGCTTTTTGCCCTTCTCCATACATTTTCTAATTTATCGTATCTAACGCCATCTAGGGACAATAATTTGTAGCTGTTTGTTTGTTTGTTATTGAACAAATCCCTAGATACTGAACTGATTTTCATGCGGGTTGCACTAATATTCTTAGAAATAACCAGCGCACAACATAGGATATATTAAAATACAAATATCATTAAAAATTTTTGGTCAAAATTATTAAATATCATTACGAAACTGGACGAAATTTTATACAACATGGCCGCTTCATGGTGAATTTTTTTTGGCTACTGACTGTTAGTTGGTGTCACAGTAATTTTTTTTATGTTGTATTATGGCTCCACACATAGTGTATTTAGCCAGTGTTAAGTATGGTAATTTTTCGTCGTGTTGTTATTGAATATTTCACATGTTTCACGTAAAGTCCATCTGGAGGCACAGATTAAAGAAAAAAAAACGTGTGTAAGGCCATGAACAAAGAGGAATAGGAGTTAATTTCGGTAGTAAATATGCATTAAACAGTGGAATGAATTTTTACAATTTATTAGATTTGATTAGCAATTATTAGTTTTTCTATTTAAGCCCTTGCAGGTTGTTTGGGGTTTTTGGAGTAAAATAGATATACCATCAAATAATATGTAAGTAGTATGAATCGATTGCATTCAAGATACAAACATGTTAATTATACTTAAGTGCCCGCAGATTAGAGAAATAACCGGCCAATTGCGAGTTGGGCTCGCGCACAAAGGGTTCCGTACATTATCTATAAAAACTAGCAAAAAAACGTTTGATGTATGAGAGAGAAAAAATACTAAAATACAGAATACAATAAGTATTTAAGGGGTTAAATACTTCTTTTATTCTGTATTTTTTGTAATAGCGGCAACAAAAATATATTTATCATCTGTGAAGATTTCAGCTGTCTAACTATCACGGTTCATGAGATACAGCCTGATGGTGACAGACGGACAGACGGAGAGCGAAGCCTTAGTAATAGGGTTCCGTACCCAAAACGGACTGACGACGTCTGTCAGGCTGTCTGTCCGTCTGTCACCAGGCTGTATCTCATGAACCGTGATAGTTAGAGCTTTACACTTGGGAGTATAATCTTGACCCTTGCTACGCCTATTTTTGGCATTACATGACGTTTATGTTTGGCCCACAGGTCTGAGGGCCAATGCATACTATTACCACCATAGGCTAATGCAGTGGGCCAATGGTACTCTTACGTTACGTATAAATTATATACTCTTTGAATGATACAGAAGTATAATAATACTCTTTGGAATGATACAAAGTAGATTTTTTTCTCTAATCTGTGTACGAAACATGTTATGTGAAATGCCCTGGGGGTCTAGCAAAGATCACAATCACTAAGGCTAACGCCTCACGCTAACTCCAAAAATGTATCGAAATGACATTCGCTACGGAAAAGTCAGCGATTTCTGAAACGTCATTTCAGTACATTTTGGAGTTAGCGTTTGGCGTTAGCGTTAGCGGTTGGTATCTTTGCTAGACCCCCAGACTTTGCCCTATTGTAAAAATGTTTTGAAAGACTAGATTTTAATATAATATAGGTTTTAATTAATCATGAGTTCGATGATACTTATCGAAGTATCATCGAAAATTTTTCTATAGTTAAGTAGCCATGAGTAGAGATTTCATCAAAATTGGTCCAGGAATATCAAGGATAATAATTAGCGTACCTACGCTGTTTTGGGAAATATTATAATTAATTATTTCATACATGATTAAGACATGTCATTTTTACTTCGTGGAAGTGATTATACGAGCAGAAAACTCAGTGTGGCTGATAGAAAATCAGTTTTTAAAAATAAAGCCATTACCCAAACCGAAACCTGAAAAGTAATGTAGTCCACGCGTGGCAACGCCGCGGGCAGTAGCTAGTTATAAATAAATTTCATATTTTAAGGGTGGTTTTTCATCATCATCATCACCATAATTATCATCATCACCACCACCATCACCATCACCACCATCACCATTATCATAATCATCATCCCTGTCATCATCAGCAACAGTCTAAAGACGCCCATTGCTGAACTAGACATCCCCCACAGAGCACCACTTTGAGCTGATGCTTGCTTACGGCAGCGTTGCTTTTTATGGACGGGGGTGGTGGACGATTGCAACATCTCGCCTGGAAAGCAATATAACTACTTACTTAGCTACTTAATGCTTAGATGAACTTAATACATTGGGTATATCTGTGCAGGTTTAATCATGATAATCATTGGTCAATAGTCCTACTATGCATTTGATAAAGTCAAAGGTAAAGTGTTTTATTGAAAATAGGCTATTCATAGCACTTTTACATGTCAAATGACGAGACGATGACGAATGATGAATGATAAACTAAGCAAGCGATATGAATGCAATGCTTGAAAATATTATAATAGGTAGCTATTAGTTTTTAAGTAACACGTAGGGCCTTACCAGAAATTAATACAAAACCATCATGGTTCGTGACAGTAATGCTTCAAGGTTACAATAATATTGTTCGAATTCGTACCATAAACTTATAAAGTGGAAGGCGTGAGAACGAGACATCTTCATTTTATATAGCGTTATCACTGTCGCACGTCGGTGTCAACATTATTAACGGTATGACATGACAGTTGTGTTTGAGTGAACGATTTAACGTGACGTCATCAACCTGCTCTGCCACTTCAACATTAAAGTATTCTTACTTTTATGTAATTTATCAATGTATGATTGAAGTAATAATGATATAAGAGGTTGTGGTAAGCCCCCAGGGGGCTACTACTGATCTACTTTGTTTTCAAGTTTTATAACCACCCATGTATCGCATTCAATTTCTTTAAAGGCATAGATAGCTGCCTTAAAGTGGATCTTAAAATTTTCCTCTCACGGAAAATTGGATGATATTTACATAATAGCACCGCAGAAGAGCTTGGTGTTACTTTATTGCCTTTTTATTTCAGAAACACATGCGCGATTAGGTTAATAATTTTGCTAGGTTTATTTATTTACCTGCCTTATAAATCTGTGGTACCTACTGCAATTATATTTGTTAGAGAATTAATGTTATAGTATATTACAACGACAAATTTATGGTGTTTTCGTGATCATAGAAAGATGACTAAATTCGCTGATTTATTTTTCATAGTTTTCATCGAAATAAATAAATATTGTGAGACAATCTCTATGCATAAATACCGAGACAAGAATCAACGAGATGAAATGCGTACATTTACTGTTTTATTGCGATTAAGTATACTGAAATTTCGCCTGTTACATTCGATCAATGTGCCGTAATTACCCCATAGGAAACCTTTGAATGGCCCAAAATTCTGATACAAGGGCTGACGACTTGCTTACACGACAAGAACATAAAGAAGACCGAGTCATTATAAAATCAACGTTAAAATCTCCTATTATATATAAGTCAAGAAAATATGAATTTTCAACAGAATCATTTCTCTAGCAGAATACAAATATGTATTACTTAAGTACTATTCGATTAGTAATGACAGACAAAGTGGAAGTGCACGGAATCCACTGCAAGATAATAAATTAGCATTGCACGAATGTCCAGCCAGCATTTCCTATTGTCGCTATAGCGGCAGGATATAGTTAGATAGGTATATACAGTACCTAAAGATTCCCGTGGATAGCTACATCCTGTACCCCAACAGAACCTGACATACGACCTGACGGGGCCGCTTGAATATCAATTTATCAACAGGGCCATTATTCTGTATCGATTACTTACTTCGAAACCACGCGAATTCCTTGTCTTATATAAGAAATCTGCAAAACACTATTCTCTATGAAACAAAATAAAAACCGCGCGAGCTTAACTTGGAATTAGCGCGATTTGAACTGTCAAAAATCACGTGTTTTACCGAGATGCGTTCCGAAACATCAACCACATCAAAAGCTACCACCACTTATGTCAAAATATTTAATTTCAAAATAAAAATAACTTTATGTAAAGTAAAGGTACTCCTAACGCTGTGATACGTTTTGAACAAGACACGATAACGACGTGGTTTCGTATCATGTGGAATCTGCGTTTCCATAGAGAATAACCGCCCTGATAAATGAATTTTAAGCTAACTGCTGCTTTATGTTGTTAGGAAATGTTATAAAATGACTGACCTCACTTTGATTTAGGTACAACAGACAAAAGCGTATCTTTAATGCCTAAGACTGATGCAACGAAGATGCAACCAATGACCTCTTCACTACACGTCACAGCCAATAACATACATCCTTTACTTATTTATCTGCCCTTACTAACACGTTAGAAAAAACAGGGAGTTTGAGACCAAATAGTCAGGTGTTTCAATTACGTTTTCGCACGAGTTCTTTAGCACCGACTAACTTTTTATAACGGAATTCTTCAGGCACTATTAGATAGTGTTTAGGTCAATGCTATTATAAAACAACGTTATTAGGTATTAATTGAAATAGGTACATTACAATTGGAGGTTCCGACTTTAATAGGAAGAAGTTAGTAATTTAGTGATAAAATGTAACGTATTGGAATACTCTGTAATGTTATGTTTTAAGGTAAATAAAATAATAAATAAATTTATGAATACAGCAAAGTTACATTTTTGGTGCAGTTAAGTTTGTGTCAAAACTGTTTCTATTTGCCTACACTTCCCAAAAAGCGCTGCACTAATACAATTTCTTGACGTTTCCTATTCCTATGACGGGATTCCACAGATGCACTAGACTTAAAGTTGCAGCATGAAAAGCATTTTTATGAAAAATTCACACCACGTTGTTTCCTGCTGGCTGGGTAGTCTGCCGAGGTCTGCAAAACCTTGGCCTCTTTTCAAGCATGCGGACGAGTAGGTCTACATAGGTATTTTAGTGTCAGTGATATTTATGTAGTGGGTTGCGCTCTGCATACTAAAACTACAGCGAACTAAGGAATAAATGGCTGAACGAAAATAAGCTGCGCGCTACTTCAGTAGGTATAGGTCCCTTACCCGTATATATATTTTTTATTTTATTAATTTAATTATTTTTTAGATTAGAAATCTATGGGCAATGTGAAAATAGGAATACAAATAAAGAAACCGAAAAATATTCATTAATGTTGGCGTTAATTTTATCATCATCATTATCATCATCATCATCATCAACGATCACGATAGGTGATCATTAACGTGGTTGATGTTGGTTGAACTCCTAATTCAACCAACTTCAAAAAATTAGGTTCTTAATTTGGTTGTGAGTTGTGACAATGTTTTTTCAATTGTTACTGAACAAGGAACACTTGTCGATCGGCACCCAATAGGTACAAGCGTAGATTTCATCAATTTTAGAATAAAATGTCTACTACTGACTACTGAGAATGTTCCTGTAATACAGGCCTGTATAACTAGGTATGTGTATGTGTAAATGTTTTATTTACGTAGGTAAATAAAATACTCCCATTCTTGAAATCATCAATGGAATATAAAACAAAGTTTTAAAAAAGGTCGCAGCAATGGTCTTGAAGTTCCAGTCTAAATACTCGCATTAAATGGCCAACTCTATTCCCCAAGGCCCGTAACTGTTCGCGGATACATTTTAACTTTGGATATAATTAAGCGTCCTCAGACTAAGCCGATATAAGTAGATGGCGATCGTACCTAAAACTAGAAAGCGATCACGTCAAAATAATACCAAATTACAACCCCACGGTATTTTTAAACATATTTTTTTTTATATTTCATCGAAAGGCTTGGTTGTAGATAACGAAAATTGGACAAAATGTAATGAGAGTTGAATTTTTTTAGTTTCGTTTATAGTTAGGTATCATACTACATACGAGGTATTTAACAAACGAAAAGTAAGCGTAAATAATAAGTAGGTACAGCTACAGTAGGTAGCAACTATACAAGGTGACCTTGAATTGCTATGTTATCCCGAAATGGGGAGACTGGGACCATGATACCCTACAAGTTGTGAGAGCCTTACTTGAAACTGGGTGTTTCCAAACCTCCATGGTAAAAAAAAATTACTCGCAAAATTGCACGTGCGATCGCTACGAGAGTTAACAAGATACCATAAATTCATTTCTAAACACAGGTCATTAAACTCATTTATGTGCACTCGGTCAAGGACGAAGTTCAACTACCCAGCTGCGCTAAGGCTATTTTCGAACGTAAACTTTACATGGCATTTCTTCAATAAAAAACTATTTAATTCAGTAAAGTCGTAGAAGAAACATTGTCTACTTTGGGGTGTAGATTTACCCCCTTTTGGGATAACATACCAATTCAAAGTCACCTTGTATACACTCTCGATAGGTACTCAAAAATAATTTATTATTATTATCAAATGTTAAAACCATTTCGATCAATATTTAGGTAGTTATGTAGGTACTTAAACTATTTTAGTATCAGGTTTAGTATTAGTCTAGTGTACTTTTTCAATATTTACTTGTTCTCTATTTTCAGATTTTATTCCGCAGGTTACACAGTTGCACAGCTGTTTGAGTATTTACTTATTCAGTAGCATGTTTTATTCTTGGTCAATGTTTAGATACACTCACACTGGAGCACTTCAGAGACCTAGATTTACTGTTCTTTTCAAAATGTGACGCAAATGATTCTTTTCTCTTACAAGTTTTACAACCGGGAGTTTTCGTCTGCATCTTAGCCTATCTACATACATAATGTAGCAATAGTTACCTGCTATACTGTAGTACAGCACAAAGCTCAGATGTATGGTTAACTACCTAGAACCTACTATTATATCTTCTGTGGTTAATTTATATCGCAAAAAATTGTATTCGTTTGTTTGTTTGTGTGTGACTTTCACGCCAAAACGGATGACTGAAAAGCACACACTTTGCGGACTTTACCAAAATGACTGGAATATACAGGATGTAATTTAATTCATTAGCATAAATTGAACCCATGATACTACATCATTTATAGATGATTATTAAAGAGTAAAAGTGTGTAAATGAAAATATTTTTATTGAAAATTATGAAGATTGCGGCGGCGCCTAACGCAGTTGGCACGGATGATCTTGATACATTTAACGTTTTTATACCTCGTATGTACTAATTAAAAACAGTACTACATTATTTTAATTAAATTTTGTGTTGTAGCATTTGATTAAGTAAGTTATTCCATTTTTTGGAGTTATAATTATTACTAAACCAATGTGTTAGAATTCAAAAATTTTGGTCCAGAAGTAACCGGTATCAGGAGTAGGTACTTAGTTTCAAAGGATGCTAATTAATTCAATTACACCCAGTATACTATAATAGGTATTCTGTGGTAGGTAGCATACTTAGTACCTATAGGTAAGTATATATTTATGGCGAAATCAACAGATACATTTACCTAAGACAGGATAGTAAGTTAAGATTTTGGAAATTTAAGGTCAGGATCTTCATGCATCCTCAATCTTGCTCGCGCGTTACGACATTTTTGAAGGTATTAAATAATAGAACTTACTTAACAAACATTTGTGACGTTATTTTGCAGGTTTTTCAACGGTTGGAATTTTTTTAATAATTAAGTTCTACCTATACTATTATAATATCTGTGGTTCTACCAATGCGCGAGCGAGATAGAGGAGCACGGAGATCCTGGTCTAACGAGTTTCCATGGAAAAAGGGCGGGAAATTGCAGTTGGAACCATGAGGCATCTCTAAACTCAGCAAGTAAGATTATGTAATG
Source organism: Ennomos erosarius (assembly GCA_963580505.1). Taxonomy (NCBI): domain Eukaryota; kingdom Metazoa; phylum Arthropoda; class Insecta; order Lepidoptera; family Geometridae; genus Ennomos; species Ennomos erosarius. Next base: position 5,309,986 of record OY756984.1, read on the forward strand.
TAAGGGTTTTTTGGCGGGAACGCGGAAAAGTTCACGTCGTTGCATTGTATTATTTTTCAAAATTTTTGCTTTTTCAAGTGTTAATGTTTAAAATTGGTGGCGTTTTACGCATTAAGTGCTGAATTACGAGCATGAGTGAGGGCAAGTGATATAATGTGGTGAAACGTGATTTTTCGTGTTGCTTCCAAAACTGCATAGAAGCTTCTAGTAAAGTTGCCACCACTTTGCTGGAGCATGACTTAGACTGGACTATGACTAGGACATGACTGCGTGAAATATTTTATAACACGATGAAAATATAATACTTGACACTGGCTAAATACACTATGTGTGGAGCCAAAATATAAGAAAAAAAAAAGTTTATGTAGGTAGATTATAATTTAATGATGACAAATGTTATTAGTTTATCTACTTTACCATGTAAGTACATTTATATATTTTATTAATAACGAAATTGTCAAATTAAGGGTCAGAAATCAGAATAGTTATTACGTCCGTCGTCCACTCTGTTTGAACCAATCGTTGAACACATTAGGTAAATAGATACGTACTCACACTCAGTCGATGTTAAGGCCTCACAGGAATAATCAGTCTGTGTTTAGTAAATACATTACTTACCTTCAGTATAGCCTTTAGTTTATTACTCGTAGTCCTCAGGGAAGTCTTCTTACACAGAGAAAGTTGCTTTAATATTAAACGTAGGTACCTACATAGTAAATCTTTCATTACTTCTTGAACTATGCGCCTATTTTAGGCTCGTAGCTATTGAGTTACTTACGTGCCTACCTTATATAAAACACTACGAGATTAGGAAAACTATAAACATTACGGCACCTATAGTAGGTATAGGTTATAGGTATCTATATATTATTATCAAAAATATTGTAGGTACTTACTTGTAGCACTAACTTCGGGTCCAAGAGACTCAAAGGCTTTACCAAAACTTAGTTTCAGTAGGCGGTCAGAATCTGAAACAAAAATTAATAATTAACTCGAGTTGTAATATTGCGATAATTCTATGAATCAAAAAGTTGATTAAAGCGTCATCCTGTGATACATCTTCAAACTTGATAGTTAGCTAATCAACACGTGTTGATTGTAGTTTACAACATTTTCACTAGGTGGCGCTATGTCACAACATATTTCATAAAAGTTCTATGTAGCAACGTAGATGGCGCTTTATTAAAACCTAACTTCAAAGTTTCTGATATAAAATACAGGTGGCGCTATTTCCCAAGAATCGTCTAAAATCTAAAATATGATTTCAAGTAAAAAGGGGCGACATCAGTCGTATCATGTAAAATAATTATAGGTACACGGGCCCGATAGCTCAGTTGGTAGTATCCCTGCCTTCTGAACTGAGGGCTGTGGGTTCGATTCCTACCCAGGGCAAACATTTGTGTGATGAACATAGGTGTTTGTTCTGCGTCTGGGTGTTATATTGTATTCTATGTATGTATTTACAAACAAAAACGTATCTAAGTATTGTATCAGTTATCTGGTTCCCATAGTACAAGCTATGCTTAGTTTGGGGCTAGATGGCGCTGTGTGAAATGTCCACACATATTTATTATTATTATTTATTATTTATTTATTATTTACACAAATACATAGGCTACTTTGGGTATTTTCATTTAGTAACTGCCTGTAGGCGGTCTAGGTTCAGCTGCATTTGACGTCTTCAGGCCGATGATGATGATTCAAATTATTTATTTGCCAGAATACAATTTACGTAAAGTAGGTAGAAAGAAAGGATCCGATGGGGAAGAAAGGTTCTTGAGTGGACCGCGAACCGGAAGACGCAGTGTAAGCCGGCCCCTCACTAGGTAGTACGACGATCTATTTTGGTGAAAGCTGCGGTTAGCCAGATAGATGCCAAAGGCGAGCAGCCGCTCAGTGGCGATCTCTGGGGGAGTCATATGTTCAGCAGTGGACGTCTTTAGGCTTGGTGATGATAATGAAGGTATTCATTCTGCAAGCATCTGCTATGCGTTAGGTTGAATGCACAAATCCTAATAGGATCTGTGCTTGATTAATGCATGTTATTTAAACAGTCACGTAGTATTTATTATAAAACTTAACAAAATATGAAAGTTACAATTTTTCTCACATAAAACTCCAGATCACATTTTGTTGGAGCAATAAATGCAGATTTGGTTCGATTTGCATCTGAGTTGAGTTGGTATGAATGGGACGGTTGGCTTGAGTCCAGGACCAAGCTGAACTGAAGTAGGGACATTTCTAACTAAGCGAGGCTGTTCAGAGTTACGATTGTACAAGTTTGGTACAAATCATGTCTATTCTTTGTTTATTTTTGTCCGGGATTAGACTGTTGGAGTTTGGGAACTTTTTGCAAAGAGCTGTAGAGTAATTTCTTTTCCTCCTTTATGTAGCGGTTGATAGCAGATATAATTAATGCACTATAACTACTTAACTTACTCAATATCTAGGTATCTATCTATCTTAGGTAGTAGAGTATACAGATGAAAGTAGGTAATCTAGTATCAACTCAGATATTAGTTTAAGTACTTTTAAGATAATAATTATTTAAGAGGGTGGTCTTCGAATAAGTAGATGGCGTCGGTACTGCCACTCGAATAAATAATAATTAACTTCCTCGTACATTATGTGCATGGAGCCTTATGTAGGTATCTGTTTCTTAGTCAATTCGCATTTTAGGCAATATGCTGCGGTGGCATCTTGCATTTTAAGCAACGCGCTCAAAACCGAAATGTAATGCAAATGATAAAGCTGTAGCTGTGTTGGAGTTCTAAATTTAGAAGTACCTGCCTTCTGCAAAATGCCTAAATTATTATTATGCTGTTTATCTACCTGCCAACAAACGTAGATGATAAATTTAGTAGATTTTTAAAACTACTAAATGCTACCATTGAACTGAGATTAAACCATCGGAAACTAACCAGCGGCTGTGGAATCTGGCGGTGGCTGAAAAGTGAAGGTGGCTGCGAACCCCTGGCCAGGAGTCGCCGAGTTGGCTGTAAACTGAAGCAGCAACGCTGGCCCTGTCGATAGTACCTCATAACCTGCAACATTTTTGATTTTTTACATTATGAATAACGTCACGTTGAGTGCTCGGCTTCTGCGAATGTCAGAATGATCTTTGCGCTGAAAGAAAGTTTACGTTGGATGACATGAAAGCAGGGTACCATCCATCGGCGTGGTTTTCACCAGATCGTCAGTCCACCGAATAGGTTTTATATAAGTACTCTGAGTCCACCTAGTGGGTGATTTAAAATTGTTGCAATAGTAAGAATAATATGTGGTATTTAGAATGAATAAGTGTGACATTGAATAGGTAACCTAATTTATTTTATATTGTACAAAACTGACATTAAATTTTTACTAATATTACTAATAATAATAAATAAAATTGGATTGACATTTTATTATAGCTAATCAAACTAATATGTAGTGTACCTATTTTGTTTGATCACTTTGATTCTTTTGCTAAGACGCCCTCCTCTCTCTTAATTTGCTGCGCCCGACGGGGTCCATATGAAACTAGACTTAATTTTATATTCCACCTATTGTATGTATACTATGGAACCAATAAAAATCTGAATCTGAATCTGTTCTACCTAAATACTGATTGGCAGTGAGGTCCCGGTTTGTGATTAGGACCACCCCATCTCTTCGCATGGATGCTTTAAGAGCCGGCTAAATGAATATATAAGCAATGAGCAGCAACATTTCCCTCGGCTCATTAAAATCTGCTATCACCAAGCCGTCTGCCTTCAAGCTTGGTAATTATAGTAAATCCTCCCTATATGGTAAGCGGCCAGAGTGGCGTTTAGGTGAAGGCTCCTTTCCCCATACTACCCATACCCCATAGGCTGATGATGATGATGAAATACTGATTGGTATTTTACAACATCCAATAAATTAAATGCTTAATAAATACTAATTATGTCAGTTCAGTTGTATAATATAATTATACACCACTTTTTTTAATTACCAGAAAAAAAAATCAGCAGTATCTGTTGCTGGTACTCAACACATCCATGCAGAAAAAAAAAGAAAACGCGATGCAAAAAAAAATATCCTATAAAAACATCAATAAGTAGTCAATCACTGCGTCAATTCTCACACAAAAATGAATTCTCGCCATTTCATTCAAAAATACGACATCCTCCATTCATAAACACTTGAAGCTAACTTCGGGTGGCCCCGATCGACGTGCCCCGACCGAATCGTTGGCCGACACGAACGTCAGGTAGGACGCGCATCTTCCCGCGCACCGCGCCCCCGCCGGTCTGTGTCGATCCGGGCTAGCATGCGCACCGCGACAAAATTTTCTCGACACTTTATCTCGTGAGTGACCGTGACAAGGCTATGGTAGCGCCTAAGTGCGTCTCATTCTGACAGCGACGATAAGTTTTCTCGCGGTGCGCATGCTAGGCCATGATGTCGAATCAAAAGTAAACAAATCAAACGCGCTCGCGCCGACATTAGTGTTAATTGCATAGATTTATATATCAGGATATGCCCGAAGGAACATTTTATTTTGTCAAAATGGCGTGGGAAAAGTCAGCGCCATCTATTAGATTTCGCGTGAACTACGACAAGTTGAGAAAATTAGGTGCCTATCGCTGCCATTATGTCCGTCAATGTTTATGTTTACAATGATTATTCCAAATATAAATTCGATTATTTTGTTACAAAACAAAGTGTAATATTGAAAATATTGAATTACTTGAGGTAAGAATCTTGGTCTTTCTTTTTACTGCACTTTTGAGTATAGATTGTGCAACCCTTCACAATACAACTTGGCATATTATGTTTGTGACATTCGACCGATGCCTTCTAACTTCTATCACAGACTCGAGAGCTAGTGGATGCCAATCTGTGAAATTGGCTCCCACTTTGAAGCGACCTATAACCAGTCATTAGGCATGTCCTTAATATATATGTATATGGTTAATTGTTTAATTTTAATGTAATGTAACGTAGGCGGAATTGTACCTTACCTACGTACAGTTCTTTTTAAGTGGTGTACGTGATTATGCCAGTGGGAAAGTGTAGTGTTGAAAGAGTGAAGTGACATTTTAACGTAATTACGCAGAAACTGATCTGGAATCAACAACTGGAACAAGTTAATTTGTAAATTAAGGCAGTGTTGTGTCTATCAATCGTTGTACTTACTGTAAGTTTATTCTAACTTGTTTTAAAACTACATTTTATATTTTTTTTTAGAATTGCTTTCCTATCTACCGACATTGTTTTTATCTGAACTAAACATGCGAAAAGGAGAGGTGTAGGATTCGAAAAAGTGAGAAAGAGTAGGTGCCACTGCTCACACCCATTATGTCCATTCATTCAATACAATTATTATTGTAGGTACGTAGTATTTTTGTTGGTAACCATAATTTATGGAAAGATTTCCGGAAACTTCAACTTTTAATAATTTTTATATTATTAGGTATTGTAAAATGTTGACTGCATACATACAATGCCTTGCCTCGTCTGCATTGCCCATTTTTTTATTTATTTTTGGTAATTTAAAAATAGTAGTGTATACCCTACGTACAAACAATAAGTTTCCGCCCTTCAACAATCAACTTGGTGTGAACTTGAGATTATTCTGAGGGTAATGCTATAGATAAAATACAAGACCTGGAATTAGGTGAAGCTAGTGGGTGGCGTTGCAATCAAGCCCGCGGAGCTCTACTGAGAATGCTTGTCATTAGGGTTGTCCATATTCAAATGATGTATAAAAAAGCAAAATACCTAAAATAGTCAAGATTCTAGTAATTAATACCTTACTCAAGTCATCTTTTTCGAGTCATGATAGTTTTTTTAAATTGCTACTTTGGCGTATAGGTACTAGAAGCACCTAATACGACAATAAAGATAGAATAGATATGTCATAGAAAATTATTCACAATACTATCACAGATACAGTATACCTAAATTAAATAGCTTTCTAAACCATTCAATACATCACTTTCGACACCAGGCTTCATCGAGGTCAGAATACCTATTAAGTAAGTACATACCCCAACATTCAATTTGGTAATGGCAGCCCTATTAAGCCAGTGCTACTTCGACGTGGCATTATTCATTCAAAAAGGGGGACGGTGGACGGAGAAGCCACGTGACAGACTCAATGGCATTGTGAATAGAATCGAAATACACGCTCGAATACGCCAGGCCAATCGATGCCCTCAACTTTACATACCCATACAGCGTGGAGGTGTGGAGGTGTTGCTTTTGAAATATCCTCATGGCAGAGCACAAAGCTTATACGTACCTATAGGAAAAGATTTCAGTAGGTAATAGACAAGGGTACGAGAGGATTTGTTTGTTGAGGAAAAGAATACTTTTTTCTTATTGTTTGACTACATTACTTTCTAGAACTTGATCCATATAAAAGTAACACGGTGTACCATTATTTTGAGGTAGTCCATTTCTTTGAAGTTGCAAATATTCCTTATATGCAATTCACAGTTGTGCATGCTGTATGGAACCTCTTCAACTGTCAATATATTTTGATCTTGTGAGCAGAAATCTCTTCAGCTGAATCCGAATTCACAATATCTCGAATGAAATCCAAGAGAATGTGACGTGCAATTTTGCGCCGTGATATTTTGCAGTGGGTCCGAAATTGTTGAAAAGTTTCAAATCGCTTTACATGTCGCTGGCAGTATCCCGCTTTCTGTGGAAATTGTTTACCGAGTTGGCGTTGAACCTTATTTAATTTTGCCATAAGGGTTGCTAGCTGAATGAATTCTTATAGTCCGTTTGTAATTTTTTCTTGCTGCAGGAGACAATATGAAAATCCATAAGCGCCGTAAAACAAAAAGTTCGATTAATTTTTCAGAATTTGGCCATCCTATCGGTGTATCTTTCAGTGGAAGACTATCCTTGCTCTCTCTAAGTGCGGTCCCACACTTCCCCGGTAACCGAGGCAACTGGAAAGTGTCTGACCACCGAATTATTCACACCCCTTCGAACTGAGGTTTATTCGACTGTAAAATTTCAGTAGCCAGGCAAGTCTCTGGAATATTTTCAACACCGTGTCTGACAAGGAATTGAAAAGTGAAAATATTGAATTGATTTATTTCAAGAAATTTTTGAAATAAGATGGGTTCATATATTTAAGTGATTGAATAAAGGACTTATGTAACGTCAATACTATGATAAATCGCATTCAAAACGGGAGTTCTGTGTAATTATGGGTGCAGTCAGTGAATCAATAACGATACAACGCCATTTGCCTTTTGACCAATCCATACTTACTGCCATTGGTTAATTTTGGTCTATGGTCTTATACCGTCTCTGGGTCTAACACTCTTCCACTCACTCACTTGTGAGAAAATAGAGTCTCAACAGTTGAAAGTTTTGGTGAACTGATTTGTAGTTATTTAATATGTTTTGTTTTTGTCATGTGTTTTAATTATGGTTTTTAATGTTATGTTTTTATTAAATAAAAAGAACTGATGATAAAATAGCAGATTAATAAAAATCGTTTCAGTCCTGCTATGCCACATCTAAGTACATGGGGATGCCAATGCTAAGTCCTACGCTGACGTCTCTCTTAAGGTGTATTGTGCATCATGCTATATCATGCTATATTAAAATCCTGTGGTTATGTATAAAGTAATAGCACAGATTACTGAATATGTTACTTGGTAATAGGTACAAAAGCAGAATTCCCTTACCAGTAAGCTCGTTACACAGCATAGCTATCGCTGGGGAGTTAACGTCCCTTCCGTCGAATACTTTGATGATGTCGGCTCGCCGCAGGCAACTGCAAATTGTATTCATTAAATTAGTACCTGTCCTAGATTCTCTGGTCGGGTTAGTGTTTCAGGACTTTGAGCGATGCTTTTATCATAACGATTAAGAAGAGAAACGTTCAGTTGCAAATGGCTAAGCGCTCATTATGGCATTCGAAGCCTATCTTCTGTACCTATCTTTATTCAACTGTATTTTGAGGTCCTCTGTTCTTGCTAATGTGGTTTATGATGATGATTAAACATTCACACATGTAAAGGATTTTCCTTTTGTCTGGAACACCTAGTTGAGAAGTTTGTTTTCTGTAAGTAGGTGATGAATGACACTAGGTGGACCGACGATTTAGTTAAAACCATGAGGAGCCCATGGCTGCAGGAGGCAAGCAGCCGCTCAAAGTGGTGCTCTGCGGTGGAGACCTATGTTCAGCAGTGGATGTCTTCAGGCTATTGATGATGATGAGATGATGATGACATAATTATTTAAACGAAATTATTCCCTGTGTATTTCTGCTTAGAAAACGTTTTCTTACTGGATTTGAGCCCTTAGTCGTTATTCGTAAGACATTAGTACGTTTTTTTTGTTTATCAAATTCATCCCGCCATCCCGGACATCCGACGGGTAAACAGATTAACTCATTAATTAAAGATCTTTTCTAGCATTAAGTTCGCCTATGTACCTACATTTTTTGTTGTTTGTGCAATAAAGCATTTTCTTCGATTTATGTTCGAAGTCAAGTTTTATTATTTTAATATTTAAATTTAACTTTTATTTTAATTTTTAGATATATTTCTATAACTTAAATTCTCTTTTCTATAACAGAAATCTCTACTTTCTCAATAATAATAATAAAATAATAGGTATGAGTAAAGAACACATAATATCAAAATTTCCAAGTCTCATTGGAGATACCCACAGAGCTTTGAAACAAATGATGCATGTAGAGGCGTAGCATTTTTTTTGCTTTTTGAAGATACCTATATTTTACCTGTGGGTATTGGGATTTTACCACAGAATTCCCAAAGAAAATATCTACAACATCTTTTCTTGACGACATTACAAAGATATTCGAGAGCTTGTTATATGACCGTACCTTATGATATTAGGATGGTCAGGACTCTGATGCTTACAACGTGTAATATGAGGAAAATCCTAGGCTTAGTACTTTATATCTTTGTCGAAAAGCGAGCTTAGGGCTTTAGGTAACCTTATTATTTGTAGACATGTGTGAGTGTGTACAGAGAAAACATCTATCAACTATGTGTTACAGAATTATTGTACGAAAGAAATGTTATTTTGTGTTTTGTCTTTCTCTATTAAGTTTTTTTTTTTTTTTTTTTTTAATATTTATTCTTTACACATTACACTACATTATCAAAAACTTCGCACCAAAAAACCACGGTAGGTTTGACATGGTGCTTGCATTCATTACGCCCGCTATGATTTAAAGTAATTAACTAAGAAATGAACTAGGTATACTTAGATTAACAATATTAATTAGGTCATACTTCGAATTTCATTTTACAGACGTGAGAGGGTACGTACGGTTTGAGAGCAATCATAATCATAACATGACAAAACCTAAAAATAAAATAAGTGCGAATTCGCGTACAAAGCGCGTACAAAGTTTGAAATGGGGAAAGATAAAACCAGAGTAAAAACTGAGTAGCTATTCTACTGCAATGCAGTATGAAGTTAATAAGGTAAATACAAATAAAAGGGTTTGTTCCGGTTTGTTCTTAGTAACTGACTGACTGACAGACAATGTATCACAAACCGGTGGATATAGATATTCTTATGGGAAGCTAGGTTGTTTATGGCGCAGAGGTTGTACTATAAGAATTTAAAGAATTAAGGCACGAACACACTGAGAAAGGGTATTTTAAAATTTACCTTAAGAAGATCAAAATTGGATGAGATCATGAAGATAATATGAATAAACTTGAGTGAAACTTCATTAGAAATGCAATGAAGGGAACAAATATACCATCACTAATGATAAATGATAACCTCTTCTTCCTTAACTCTACTTTTAAATGTAGTAAAAACGAGATCTTTAAAAATGTTCCAGTGTAAAACCCCAAGGCTTTAGTGCATTTTTAACACACTGGAGAACCCCATCATGACAACACCTACCCGATACGATGACGATACTTTGGTAGGTAGCAGGTATACCTATGCATTCACGCTTCACCATACAGCTTTATCACACCGCAATTTCTTTATATATGAAGTAAAATGTTGGTCTAGCATCAAATGTTGCAAACTCTATGTTCTATCCACCCGTCTCTCGCGTGATGTCCAATAAAACTGTCACAACGTCGTGAACATGCCGATGTTCAAAATATTGAATGGCCAGGTTCTCACCCGGACTTCGCATAAAGCTTGCCATAAAATCCCCACCTACAATGTTATGTGCACTATAAAGCCGAAAGTGGTAGGAAATTGCAGTGTTACATCGGTCGGAAAATTTTACGGTACCAATATCACCTTTTATTCTTGAATTATGGACGGTAAGGTTTTACTGTGAGGACTGTGGCTTTTTATTAGAGGGCCTAATGTTCATCTGCTTTGAATTCTCTTTGGGCGCAAAAAAAGGAGAAAGAAAAGTTGTTGCAGTATTGTTTTCGTTTAAGTGCGGAAAAAATGAGTCACGGAATAACAATTTATTTTGATACTTTAATTGATTTTTGAAATTTTTTTCTAGTCGGCCAACACTGCCGATTCGTATATTTAAGTAACTGTCTGATGATCAAAATTACTAGAGTTATGCCTATCGAAGTCAATTCATTTGTTACAATTTAAAAGAATATTGAGCGAACAAAAATTCCTTTAGAATGCTAAAGGAATTTGCGCCTTCTTATTTAATTGCTGTTTTTAGGATTTTATATAAACACCTCTACGTAATATTTAATCTTCTATAATCAATTAATACAGTATAGCATTCAATGTTTCTACTTTATACATTTAATGCACTGTTATTTCATTACAAAGTTGAAATTAATTTTCGGATAACAATCCACTAACAACTAGCGCGACCACAAATGAGCGGGAACCATAAACTATACTACTTGTTTAATTATCTGGATATTGCAGTGTACCGCTTTAGGGCACTATTAATTAAATTGGGTTTCATTGAATAGTGCAATGCTTGTTGAATTTAGTCAAGTGAAATATCGCAGAGCCAGAAAACAAAGGTATCCAACCAGTCTGTGTTGCCAGTGATGACTTCTGGTACTGAGACATGGTCGTTTATTGTTGACCTCATTTGTAAGAAAGTCGCGCAATGAGCTGTAGGGAGGGGTATGCTCAAATTCTAGCTCTGTGGGTATGCTCGTGGTTCCCATGTGAGATAAGATCCGTAATAAGAAGATCCGCAGGAGAACTAAAGTGACCGATATAGCTTTTAGAATTAGCAAGTCAAAATGGCAGGGCAGGCCACATCGCTCGTAGAATTGACAACCGATGAGGAAGCAAATTATCGATTGGTGATCATAAACCGAAAAACTTAAGAGACTAGGAAACATGTATGTCAAGAGACTTGAAGGACTATCTTTTAGCTCTAGAGTACACGTGTGGTAGTAGAGCTTTCGAGCACTTACCTCCTTTTTGATTTTGTATAATAGTTTTAGCCATCCATATAAATTATGGATGTTTTCCCCCTTTTGGAAATCCTTTATATTTTATTATAACAGCCAGTTGTATCAAATAATTATCTCACTATCTTAGTCAATAATGGTAAATTCAGACTCACATACAGGGGCCGTACTGTGAGCTTTAGTGCGATTCAAAACAGAGCCTGTATTGGATTGCTTCGTTTTTTTGTATGAAGATTTTGAGAAGCGATCCAATATTGGCTCAATTGTGAATCGCGCTAAGAGCTCACAGTACGGCCCCTGCTTTCACATCAAGTTTATTGTACCTAACATATCAATAGCCTATCAACCTAAGCGTCTCAAATATATAGTTAATTAAACAACAACATGCGGGCCACATTTACGGAGGTATCTGTCTTAATTAATACGATACAGCTGAGCTAAGTAAGGCTTAGGCTAGCCAAGTTCCAGGACAAACGAAACTAGGGAAATTTTCAAGCAAGTCTGGTTTGAAAACTCAATAAATGAGGTACTTTGCACATGAAAAAATGCTAAGTGTTGGTCATGGTTGTGACAGATATGTGTTTGAAAAATTTCAAAGTAATATGATCAGCTGTTGTCATCTGGTGGTCAAGTAAAAAAATATACCAACGTCACCGAATACACTTCGCGCACTTGGATCCACTGGGGGATTCAAGAAATACCTAAATAAGAAATTATTCCTACTTCTGTACTTCGTAAGAGCTGGATGGCCGCCTTATCAAGTTATCATCATCATCATCATCATCATCATCATCATCATCATCATCATCACCATCATCATCATCATCATCAACAGGCTGATGACGTCCAGTGCTGAACATAGGCTGCCATATTTTGCCCCCAGAGAGCGCAGTTTTGAGCGATTTATCGCCTCCTGCATCTATCAGCTCCATGCAGTTTTCACCAGATCCGACGGGGTGGACCGACGTCCACCTAGTGGAGGGCCTAAACTGCGTCTTCCAGCTCGAAGTCGCCCTCGATAACCTTTCTTCCCCATCGGTTGTCAGTTCTACGAGCGATGTGGCCTGCCCATTGCCATTTCCATTCCAAGACCACAGAGGAAATAATAGGTACGTCTCCAGAAGACTTGATGTGTTGGGGTGTGTGAGTGCTCACTTTAACGACACACATGCAAGTTACCCCAACTATCTCACATTACGTCTTCAATAGCTGTTTAATTAAGCAAAGATACAGGGAACAGTTCCAGAGATATTAGTCTTAATTAATATAGTTCGGCCAATGATAACATCAGCACGTATAGCTTCGCTCAACCAGACTTCGCTGCTACGTAAATGATATCCTAGTTTGAATTAGCAGGCAAGAGGATTAACGTTTCAAGTAATGGTAGGTATGTGTTGGTGAATATTTAGTACATAAGTAACTACATATCCCATCTCACACATCACACCACCCCACACACACACATCTCCCATTTGCGTTTTTGAAAAAATTTATTCATAATTTTTGTTGTTGATTTGTGTACTTGAGTGTAAGTGTGCCTCACCGCTCAACGGTACCTCTCTATGTATTGTACTTTTTGAATTGAAATCTCATAAAACTCACCTTATATCTCCTTTTTGTAGAGAAATTTCTTCAAATACTAGTTTCACTCGCTCATGAGGCCTGAAATGTAAAAAATGGTATTTTATCAGCTGGAATGTAATTCATATAAATTACAGACTTTTGGTATGTTGACGTTTTATCGATTCGTGTTTCGAGATGTTTACAATATCATCGATCTCTCGGCTCCGGGGAATATTGGACCAAGTTTTAAAATGTTCAACTCGTCACCTACATTTTCAGATGCTAAAAAGACTATGGTCTATTCGTACAAGTTTCAGATTTTTCAATGTGTTCAATTACTTACAGAAAATTAAAAATATACAACATTAAAATCAATTTTCATAAAGAAACATTAGGTAGATCAATCAAATCTCGATTTTTTTTTGGTGTAGTCAAAATCACCGAGAAAATAACTTAGCTCCAGTAAAATATAGCATTTTTTCGAACGGTGATCAGAAGCAACATGTCATTCGTCTAATTATAGGCAAGCTATCTAACTAGTCTAACAGTATAACGATAAGATGGTTCCGATATCATAGATCAAAACAAATGCAGGTGAAATGGTACGATTTTCTGATTTCGTTCTTTTTACTGGTTTCAATTTCTGTGCTTCTGAAGATTGAGTCTATGCTTTTCCCAGAGGCCTAGAAAATTTTCGTTACTCCCAACTCTTGTATTTTTTTATGTTTGTTCTACCTCATTATGTTCGTCATTTATAAACGAATTTGGGAAAACTCTCTTTATTTAACCAGATAAGTAGGTACTTTAGATTGCTCCCATAAAAAAATCATCAAAATCAGTTCAGGTTTGAAATTAAAAGGTTTAATATCATTGAAGTATGTGTTCTCAGTATAAAAAATAAGGCGACTGAAGTTTGGGTTAACCATTCATTTTTTAAATAGCATGGTTTTAATTTCTACTTCGAAGTGGTGAGTCTATTATAGTACTTTTTTCTGAGGGATCTGAATTTAATAGGAACTATTATTTATTCTGTGGTAGTAGCTCAGTTTCGATCTCAGCGGATGATTGACGATCGTTTTATTAAAGGTCCTTGTCGTTGGATCAATCACTGCGTGACATATTTTCGTGCAAAGTAGAAGAGAGTAACCATACTTAGGTAAAATGTAATGTCATGAAATACTCAGCAAAATAATTATAAGTCGATACACCTAAATAAATGTTAAAGACATTAGGGTTCATTTAACATCAACAAAAAGTATATACCTCGCGTGAAAATGGTAGGAACAGCGCACGTTGTTCGGGTAAATGGACGGGTACCGCGGGCTGTAAAGGCGTCCGTGCGTCGGTCGCGAGGCAGAACGGCTGAATTGAAAATCACACTCCGTGTCTTGTATCCGGATGCCATCCGTGTCGAACAGACCTGTGAACAACGGAGAACGTCTTGTAAGAACCTGAGTGTAGTTTTAAGTAGGTAAAGATGTTTTTCTGCACTATCGGTCTTTTTGCGTCAACTGCTGAACATAGGCACATTGCCTCCCACATTGGGGGTTTACCCTAATCACCACCAGACGTTTTGGTGATTGCAGTAGATTATAATGTAGACCAAAGAGAATGCTGCTGCCCCTGCCCATTCCCTGGTTAGTACGTTAGCCGGCTCTTACGGCAGAGATGGGGGGGGGGGGTGAGGGGATGGGGGGATGGGGGATAGGGGGGATGGGGGGATGGGGGTTATGTTGGGACGTAATATTATGGCTACGGGTATCTGGTATATCGCTCAGAAGCCCATCAAGATGCAAGAAAGTTTTTGCTGCATAGAAAAGAGGTGGTGGTGGTGGATGGACTCTTTGACAGAGTAGTGAATGTGATAAAACCATGAAAACCTGTGTTCTTCACATTAAAATTTCTTTCTTCATGGCACGAATCGCACGGTGTTTTGCGCGACATGTTTACAGCTGCGGCCATCCGTCTGCTGCAATCGGTGCTGTCTATCTGCAAACCCCTAAATCGCGTCACACTTTAACAAAAGCTTCGCCATATACCAACCGTTTCCAAACAAGAATGTTATACTAAATCACGCCTAAGCCTTCATACATAAATATTTATGCCCCTGAATTTCCCTTCCCCAAAGTTTCAATATCAAGGTTTCGGGGTGGATTAGACATGTCAGAACTCGCATAGCTTATTCAAGAAGCTACCCCCTTATCGAATATTGAATTCGGGTACGATTGAGTGTTATTATAGGATTTGTTGGTGTAGTTGGTTCAGGGTAGCCCACTTTTTGTGGCTATCTAAACTTGAAAATAAGGTCAAGAAACGAGATAGTTTATTGGAAATCTTTAATTTCTCGGAGCCTTTCGACGTATATTGCCAAAAATAATATAGTTAATGAGCACAACGTGACGCAATTGAAGATCTAAAATGAATCGCTACAAGACAATTTATAAATAAATATAAATAATTATAAAATAAAATGCAATTCGTACTGTAGCGATTCTGGTTTTCAATCGCACTAGAAGATGATAGTAAAGCTACAAATAATCTATTAATAACTTGTAGACTAGTGTAATTAGTATAACTTGTTGCTACTTTCAGAGTAAGTCTAGTACTTACTCTGAAAGTAGCTGTAAGTTATTTATTTATTTAAGTACTAGAGAGATCCTTCAAGTTGTATGCTTGTATAGTCCTCTACCTATCAACGTTATCCCCTACGATCTACGAGTTTGACAGAGAGTTACTCCTGGTTACATTTTAACTTTGCGATATCTACCTACATCATGTTAATTAAGCAGGTGGGCGTTCATTAGACTGAGGTTTGATGACGCCCGCGGGACTTGTCGTGGGGACAACAACAAATTCGCGATAATACGTGAGAGTTATGTTTATAATGCAATTTTTTTCTCTTATCTGTCCAATCCTAAAGGAAAATCTCTCATCAATGACTAAAATCTGTCTTTGAAGATGCAGACTGGCACGTGTAGTCGCGTAAACATACCATAAATTATCCATAACATATTACTATATGACATTTGTATTTTTCCAGTTAGCCCCATAGGGATTGCCGCCGGGTGGCAATCGGGAGTTGTCATGGGCAAATATTATGATAACGAGTGTTGTAATTGCAAATGCTATATTTTTTTCTCTTCCATAAAATTATTTTAGAAGATTCTAGAGTTACGTAAAATTTTTATCCAGAATCCATCGTATCTTTACTTTAGGCGCGAAATAACTCACTTTGACAAATGACCGAAGTAGATAAATTGCTCTGCGATGTCTAAAATCTTGTTCGGAGTTTTTCACTTGAAATACTTGGTGGCCTATCAAATGGCGATGACGACATGAAAGATCGAGTGGTTTAGTTTGCTTGCAATGAAATTTAATCCCTCCTCTACTTATATTAATACGTAATTAATTGATCAAGAGAGCGAAGCGAACGAAGTTTTTGCTTTTTTTTAACTCGCGATTGGTTTCAATCAATCAATCAATCAAATCATTTATTTGCTGAAAATATGGGTACAATGTAGGATCTTAAGTTCAACAGGTATAAGGTTCGACACATTTCATCTACTCGGTTGTAAGTATGTCTAGTCCTCGCGCACAAGTCGTATTTTTCAGCTAATCTCGACGAATCTTGGTATACAAGTTTCAAAATTTCTAAACTTTTTTTGAGAAAATTAGGAATAGATAGATAGATAGAAAATGCTTTATTGCACAATCAACAAAAATGTGGGTACATAGGCGAACTTAATGCTAGAGAGCATTATCTTCCAGTTAGCCTGGGTGTAACTTAAAAAATATATGTGGCAGTACAACGCAGCTTACAATTGCATATTGCACAATATCTAGAATCAAATACTTTTATACTTAAATAAAAACTAGGATTAATATTAAATATACATATACTCGTATTAATATACTACTATACACTAATCTCAGTCATAAATATTAATAATACAATTACCCATATATATAAATATTTTATATTTTATACTATACAGGGTTACAGGAAAAATCGTGCTAGATCCGTTAAGAGCGTGGAGTACCCATCACTTCTGACTTATTTCACTATGAAACACCCTAGGCTAAACTTTACCCTTTTCGAGATATTCAATTTTTAATTTTTTCATTGAAATATTTTGTGTCTTCTTATTATTATTATTATTGCATTTTTACATGTGTAATAAGATGCTTTAGGACGTCAATCATTAAAATAGTACATAAGTTAATTGAATAGACCGTAGTAGACAAGTAAAAGTTAAGATATTAAAAAAATATTAGAAACTGTATTGTTTTCTAAGGGATATCTACAAAAATATTATTAGTTTAGCCTAGGGTGTTTCATAGTGAAATAAGTCAGAAATCATGGGTACTCCACGCTCTTAACGGATCTAGCACAATTTTTCCTGTAACCCTGTATACATACATATTTATATTTCGATGGAATTACTATATTTGCTCAGTTATTGACTTTATTTATTTACGCGGCAGTTATTATAGAAGGTTCATAGAAGTAAAAGATTTTATAAACGGACCAGTTTAGTAAACCGATTGCAAAGGATTCCCTCGAGGTCGAGGCTTTTAAAATCTCAATAAAGAGTTGGAAAACACTAGCATGCATTTTTCAATTTATGTGTAGGTAGGAATGATTATGAAAGTGTCAACTACACTTTAGGTATATCTATAAAAATAAAAGCTGGTGAAAGCCACGGAGAGCCGATGGATGCAGGAGGCGAGCAGCCGCTCTACGTTACGCTTCCTGGGGGAGGCCTATGTTCAGCAGTGGACGTCTTCAGGCTGTTAATGATGATGATGATGATTATGATGATAAATATATTATTTTAAGGACTAATATCTTTATGTGTAGGTACTTTATTATACAATCATCGGTACTTAAAAGAGACTGTTGAAGTTTCTAGAAAATTCCTCGTTTCAGATGAAATAGTTTTTCAATAACGCTTCTCGCTCGAGTTGAACGAGTTTTGCATTAGTTTTTCAATATAACAACCATAGACGTTTTTAATCTCGCTAAACGAAACGCTGAGGGAAAATTAGGCGTTTTAAGTTCAGTTTGGTTGATGATTGCAGTTCAGTCAGTCTAGACACTAGGAATGGGTTTATAGTCAATAATGGCGATTTTTAAATTTTTACTGCCACTAAAACGATTTGTTAGCTAGCTTTACGTTACGTTTAAAGTTTTATCTTCGAAAGAAACAAAACATACAATAACTATTCTTCTGCCACACAATATTTATTAGTAAAGAGGTGCTGAATATTCGGTAATGATTAATCGTATTCTTCATATTCGAAGAAAAAAAGTAACACCACGAGCGAAAATGAGACTGAGATATTTTAAGCATTAAATACACAATTTAATGCCATACGACTTTTTTCAATCGTAAGTCCAATAATAATGGCACAACGGTACGTAAGTATATTAGTAAACAAACCTTTTTCCTGAACGATCCCATAATGACTAGATACTAAAAAAGTTTAAACAATTGACATCAAAAGAACTACCCATAACAATTTTTTATACATGAACCAATTTTTCACACCACAACACAAAGATCTCAAAACTGCAGAAAAATTCGAACTTCAAAACAAACTTGCAAAATCATCGATAACAAATTTCTACAGTAATACAACTCAAGCATAAACATTTTCGCTCGCGAGAAAATGAACGAACGATTTTTAATATCGACTAACAGCACACTAGCAGTAAACAAAATGCTTCGATACACAAGTTCCCGAGGTAATGAAACGTAAACACCTGCGCAGCACTTAAAGGTGACAATTTTATGCACCTGGAGTTTTAAAAGTGTCGTGAAAAGCACCAGGACAGCGTTTTAGTTGAGCTTGCGTTTGGTTTATTGTAGGTACACGTTACAGGTTGTTTTTTGGTCACTGAGAAATAATTAATGGTGCTTTGTAGACCAGATTGTTTTTCTTTTGTTCAACCCGATACTCATAACAAGGGCAAAATAGTTATGCAGCTCAAATAGGCAGATATTACTGCGAGAAATTACTGAGCAAAACCGATTATTACGCTCACTGAATGTTGGAATGCCGCGGATTGTCATTTCTTGCGCCGGATCTAAAATATTACACTTTGCTCTACCTTTACACTTTACAGGTATACCACGAGCGAGGTAAGTTCTACGAGCGATTAATTTGCTAGTCAATGGCCGATATCTGTGATAACTTTATTGAATGAAACACATAAAAATAGACCTATATAATATTATAACAACAGCGAACAAAAATTATAAATTCAATATTGTGCAGGTTAATATCGTATAAAACGGGATATCTGTAGTACGCGAATTGTTAATTGAGATTCGCGTCGGAAATCTGAAGCACTCTTAATATCGAAAGCAGTAATTGCATTGCTTTACTACAGTATTGTAACGAGTCGTTCTGATTTTTTATAAACAGAAATAAGTATTCCATTTAAGTATGTATTGATGTCTAAATAGATTTTTTAATTAAAATTTTTTTTTATGCATAATTGAGCTTAAGTTCTACGTCCCGCACGCACGTACTAATTACTATGAAAACTCAGTTATTTGTCGAACACAAGAAAGTTTTAACAAACATTTTAGTTCTGTTGACATATTCGGATGTAAAAAACACAAGTTTAAAGGCTCTGTAATTAATATTATTAAAAAAGAATTTATTTGAGTTTAGTTACATTCAACATGGTTATAAAAATATTATATTTTATTACACACGCATCATATGCACACATCCTTATTAGTCACCGCACAGATCTCTCATACGCAACGCACATCTGTGGGTTAGTTTACTTAGAAAGTTTAGAAACGCAAGTACAGAAATAAGAATAGAAAATATACAAGTGTCTTGATACGATGTGCTGTTATGTATTTTATTTTTAATGTGGGTAGTTATTCTGTTATATCATCGATACATGAAAATATTACTTGTGTTGCTTAAAACGGATATCTCTGATGTTTAGTGATCGTTTTGTGAGTAGGTAGGTACATGACTATGTCTACTTGTCTACAATTAATGTGTGCTAACTTAATTAAACCTTGTATAAAGTATGTGCAGTTTACATGGGTACATTTACAGTTATCGGTATATATTTAATTAGAATCCTATTTAATTAAAAACTGAATAACGTGGACAATATAATTAATAAACTAAACTAGACCTAAAAACTAGATTTTATATCTAATATTGTTATAACTAAAATATAAAAAGTAAGTAAAGTTAATATAAAGTTATACTTGTGAAAGTTTTAATCACAGTTATCTAAATATCTATTCACCTACTTGCTTATTGTTACTTCTGGGTTGAATTTTATTGTTACATCTTTCATTTCCTCTTTTTCATGGTACCTACCTTACCTGTGTAAATTTGTATACTTTTCTGCTCTCTATTTTTAATGCAATAAACATTATAAAGTAAATCCGTAATTGGATGTAAGATCTACAATTAAATGAAACTGTACACTATTTTAAGATCTGTGGATTTTGTAAATAAAATAAAAAATAAAATAAAGTTTGACAACATCTCACCTGATGGAAAGTGACGGTGCGATCTATGTTGGAGCACGTTTTCCCATGAGAGATTCACTCTTGATATGAAGAGACCCATCAGATTGTAACTTGCCCGAAATAATGAAGCAAGTGTATTCCACTCCTCAGCTGTTCTGGTAATGAAAGATCTAGAAAAACGCTTTGTACGGGTTCGAGGCACGACGGTAATTATTCTAAGTACAGAATTTTCTATTTGTATCGGAACTACTGCCAAGCAAGACGACCAAGTAAGCAAATCGACCTAGTTGCAACACGTCAATCATCTTAATAATCACCGAAGTACCATAAAATATCTATATTTATAGCATAACATGGATACAGTATAAGGTACAGAGTAAGTTTCTGTACCTTTTTTTTACGTGTGATAGGCTTGCGCAAATTACCTGACACTAAGACGAGAACTAACAGTGTCCAGGCTTACGAATTTTTCAGGAATTGCTAGTATAGCAAGCGACTAGTGCTAGACGTAAAGAAATAAAAGTAAACAAACCCGTGTTTATATCTAAGCTTGTATGAAACTAACCACAGCACTGCAGCAACCCGAAGGCTAACTAAAATAAATGACACTCGTTAAGCAACGTGTGCACGTATTCAATAAGATTGCGGATACAACACCGTGATGATGCGCTCATTAGTCGTCATAAGGTCAGGCAGGGATAAGTTGGGGTGTAGCGTGGAAATCTTTGAGGTAGGTACCTATCTTTAGGGAATATTATTTTTGGCGCAAACGAATGGATCAATTTAGATTTTTTTGGTGACCGACTGACCATCATATCGCACCGCAAGTCGGCTGTATCCATAACATGTAAAATAATCAATGAGATAAGAGTTCAATGACTAGAATATATTATGATAAATTCTTAGCTCTTGTCCATCCCAGATATTGTGGCTTAAGGCCAAAGGCTCATATTAAATTGTCGATAAACTTGTCATTGGCTAAAAATTAAACAAATTTTGTTTTGAACACGATTTTACTGTAGCTATAGATATGATAGATGTAAGTAACACAATTTCCCAACATAGTATTCTGGTCTAGAACAAAGGCCATTACGCAAACTCAGTTACTGTTTTGCCGAAGAACATTGGATCGAAAAGCCGAAGAGTTTTCTTTTAGGCAAATTGAATATTCATGCCGTTCAATCTATCGCGAGGCACGCTTCAATTCTTGTAGAGAAAGAGCTGTGCGTTGATCTTGAAAGTATCGGTACCACAGATAAGATATATACACAGATATAGCACTACGTATCGGTATAATATTGATATCGAGTATTCGTGCCATAACAGTTGATGTCAATACAAGAAAACTAGCCTCATCAGCCTGAAGACGTCCACTGCTGAACATAGGCCTCAGTCAAAGAGCGCCACTTTGAGCGGCTGATTGCCTCTTGCATCCATCGGCTCCCCACGGTTCTGACCAGGTCGTCGGTCCACCTAGTGGGGGGGCTTAGTGTTACGAAATATCTTTGGAAAGTTTTATAAGAAGACTTGGTATTTATAGCTATACTGATGATTGCAAAAAATCAAGCTAAATTATCACTAAAATGAGCCAGTTGAGCCAATGCAAACTTTTTTTAAAATTAACTACAATTTTTCTTGTTACACCATAGTTCAAACACAACACAAAAATACGCAAATACCTACAAAAATACGTTTATTCGTCGTCGCGTGCCTTTATTAAAGGCTGCTTCCTCCGAGAAAAGATAAGGGTGTTACAATATTTTCGTATCCTAAGTAAATAGTAACCGAGCTGAAATAGTAGGTGTATCATCGTTGTAATAAGAAAACGTGCTCTATCAACGGTCGTTTATAGTAGCACCGCTTTTTATTATTGAAGTGACAATTCTAAGAAATTTAGATAATAAACCTTTTTTTAGTTGTAAGGTCAATGTATTAATTTTATGAATTGTCATAATAATACATTTTTTTACAAATACCATTTCTAAAATTGTGGGTATATATATAGGTACCTAAGTAAGTACCTATTATAAAATTAAATCTCCATTTGGGAAGATTTTCTTTTTATAATAGTCAGGGCAGCGTTTGAATACTTTTGGCCATCAATAAATAAGATATGAAAATATTTTAATTCGATAGATTTATGTAGGTAGGTAACTAAAACAAATATATAAATGAAAATTAACTAGATATATGAAACCGCTCAATAAGGTAATTCCTTTTTTTGCTGTAAATTCAAGTATTTATTGGTTGATTGTTGTAAGCTTAGAGATGTGAAATAAAAAAATAAAGAAAATAAAATATGAACTCTCCAATGAGGATACTTTAACTTTCTAATCCTTTACTTCTCATCAAAAGGAAAACATGGAATCAGGGCAGAAACATGATGAAAAGCGAAAAATGAATAACTCAATATTTTATTTTAATATTTTAATGTATTTTTATATGTATGAGAATTTCGCTCTATTATACTAATAATGTTGTAACATATATTATTATGTTCTATGTCCTTCAAGTGTATTAAACTTTATCAACATCAAGTGTTTATGTATTGGTTGAGTTATACCGTCACGATTCCTTTATAAAGTTATAATTTATTCAAATTACTTACTTAATAATGTCAATGACTCAATGATAAAGAAAATTGTGATAAATAGTAAACCATTTTAGCTAAACGCACATTACTCACACACACAGCGCCACTTTTAGCGGCTACTTGTTCTGCCGTTACTGTGGCTGCTACTGTATGTAGCCACGGGATAGCGGGGGATTCTTCATTGTCTTTTATTTTATTTTGTTTTCATGTTTCTCAGTACATATTTATGTCTTTTATTGACAAGCTGAATTGAAAAGTCCTTTATTCATTTGAAAGAACATACTTTCAGGTTAGTCCTATAGTTTTATAAAAAACAAATTGTTCAGCAAATTGGTTTTTAAATCAAAATGTCTAGAAAAATATCTACTTAGATAGTAAAATCATGCAAGTATTTTTCGTTATGAAATCATCTAATCCAAATCAAATGAAGTCTGAAAAGCTGGACCATTGCAGTCTACACAAACATTAATAATTGTCATGATCACAGTAACACTTAAGGCATGAACACTTTAAACAGTCCATTTGGTGCAACTTCATTGACATGAGGATAAGAAACAAAAAATCTTGGATGGACACACAATTTTCTCATTAAATAAACATTGTAATACATATTTATTTTCCACGTTCCTGAGATTAGTAATATCAAGGACTATTAGACGTGACTTTTCTGAATCATTGCAAAGTTAGTACAAAACCCGACGTTTATATATAGGGTTGAAATTTTCTTCTTTATTACACAAGTTGTTCTAAATAAGTAAACATGTCTGCTCTCACGTTTTTGTGTTTTACCCCCCTTCTTTTAGTTGTGAGTATTTTGTTGATTACTTTTAGTGAAGTGCTTGTTTCATTTGTTTTCTAACCTATATTAGTGTCTAGCTCCAGTGTGAGAATAGTACTCTACCAACCATTCAACGCATTTCGTCCCCTGGGTGTCGGCTAAAAGAATACCCTAGAAGAGACTGAGCTGCAGCATTCTTCTCGGTACATTAAAATAAATCTTCTGCTATTAACAAAAGCCAAGCATGGCTTATGTCAAACCCACCATTCCCCTATGACAAGCATCTAAAGTGGCATTTTTGAGAGAGGCCTGTGTTCTGCAGAGGATCATCTTCCGTCTGATGTGATCATGCACAGACTCATCACAATTATTTTATCAAAAAGTTTGTGTTCGTGAGGTCCGTTCACAGAGCTAATAGCTACTTACTAGTATTAGATAGGTGATATTCAACACTTTTTTCTTTCAGGGCCATTATTCCGTATCGATTCCTTACTTCGAAACCACGCGAGTTCCTTGTCTTACATAAGAAATCTGCAAAACTGTATTCTCTATGAAACGAAAACAAAACCGCGCGAAATGAATTTGGAATTGGCGCGATTTGAACTGTCAAAAATCATATGTTTTACTGAGACGCGTTCCGAAACATCAACACATCAAAAGATATGACCACTTATGTCAATATATTTTATTCAAAATAAAGATAACTTTAATGTAAAGTGAAGGTATATCTGACACTGTGACACGATTTGAACAAGACACTATAACGACGTGGTTTTGTATCGTGTGGAATCTGTGTTTCGATAGAGAATAACCACCCTGATCATCATCATCATCATCATCATCATCATAATCATCATCATCATCATAATCATCATCATCAGCCGGAAGAGTTCCAGTGCTGAACATCTCACTTTGGTCAACTATTTGCCTCTTCCATACATGCAACTTTTTTTTACTTGAATATAAATAAATAGTTAAAAGATCTACTTTAATTTACAGCCTCTAGTTGTTGCTGTACCCCCGCCAGCATCACAATCATCTATCGACATAGCAGCCGCATGCGACGCCTTAGCTGATGATATTGACAAGAAAATCGACGGACATTTCGCAGGAATATTCCAGCAGATACAAGCCGATGATTGCAGTTATATTACAGACATGACCAAAAATTGCATGAGCGCATGCATGAACACCGCGGTAAGTAAAATAGTCGTCGCTGTTACATGATGACATCAGCTACATACAGCTAGTAGCTAGGTACATTTTAGCAAATATGCTCAACAATAATAATGTACCTGAATATATATGTATACTATGTATGTATACTAGCAGTTTCACAACCTAATGTTACTTTTATCAAAACCTCAGACTAATACAACCGCACAGATGGCGCGCATGAAACTATAGAAAATAAGCTAGCAAGGAATACGAAATAGCAATGTCAGCGTGCTTTTTAGACGCTCTTGATCGGTGCTCGAGAATATTGCGGGAGTAATGATTTTATTTTCCGTTTTAGTATTTCTTCTCCTTACTTCACTTACCACAAGCCCAATATCATATGGAATACTACTGAAACCACTACAACAAATACTACTGGAAAGTATGGGTCCGCTCAGTGGCGTGCCTTGGGAAAGGTTTATGACCAGTAGTAAACTACTGAGTTGGGATAAATTGATGATGATAGGCCATTAAAGCGAACGTGTTTTAGATTTGCACTAACCTGGTTTTCTTGCGTCTAAAGTAAAACTTGTTAAATAGCTTTGTGGATAGGTAAACATTTATAATGGTTTCATTTACCTATAGGCTTCGTATTTGCTAAAAACGCATCTACGTATTGAATAAGTGCATGTAATTTACTTTAATTGGACGCGATCATACCCATTTCTCCACAAATTACTATCTTCATACTAATTTTTGCTAATATCTAAATTACTAAAAAATAACACAAGAAAAATTGTTCTTTCAAGTCTTTTATTTTTTTCAGTCTTTTCCAAATAATTGAATTGTGTCTTATTTAATAACGATTTATTTGATTTAATTGTTAATTTTTAGTGTTTCAGCTATGTTTTCTTATAAAAACCGTTTCTTGTTGGTCTTTCGGATTTCTTCTCTGTCCTCTCAGCACTGGTTCTCTTGGTCTACTTCATTCCTTTCTGAGTGAGTTGAGATATTATTTATTTTATAGTAGTGGTTTTTAGAATATACGTAGATATCGCGGCACATTGAAATTGATATTGTTCGCTATATTATAGTCGTGGAACGACGATCTGGTCAAAACTACAGAAGCAAATGGATGCAGAAGGTGAGCAACTGCTCATAGTGGCGCTATGATGGAAAGGATGTTCAGCAGTGGATGTCTTCACGTTGTTGATGATGCCGCGATTTACACATCGAATTCCATGATTGTCTATGCTCTCAAAGTTACTTTGGAATAGTTTCTATTAATTTAAAATATAGTGCAATTTAATAAAGTCTTGTTATTTGTTGCAGAAATACATGGCCCTAGACGACCTTGGCAACTCGAGCACTGGTGCTGAGCTGGACGAAAGCGTGTCTCTATATTTTCTATCAACACCAGGATCTTCTCTTGCAGGAATTGCTGCTAAAGGAACGGGAAAGGGAAATTAATGAGTTGTGTGAAGGTTTTAGTGACACAGCCCAGTTGATTATGACTTGACAAAATTATTTGACGTATTGTGTAGATAGTAAAGTAAAAACTCTAGTACAAACATGTTTTCCTCTAATTAATTGCTCGAACGCACAAAATATTTAGTTCGTTAGTCTAGTTAATTCATAGATAAGTTTTAACAATATTGTAATTACGTATATTATAAGAATGTCTAAAGAAGGTTTTGTTTTATTTCTAAATACACTAGTGCTGTGGCATCCGGTTTCTCTTTATAGATGTATGGTGTCAATGCAAGTATCCGTTACTGGCTATACTTACCGTGAAACGGATATTGCCTGCCATAGCCCATTCTGTCTGCACGTGATACTTCGATACTCTGTAACTAGAACTTAATAACGTGTAGTGTAAGTTACTAAGATGGTTGGCGATATGATCAATTCCGATTTGATACCACAAAACGATCTACTACTGTTCATTATACAAATGAAATTCCTCATTGATCCCTCAATCATTTGAAGTTCCGGTTGAATCTACCGTAGTTACCTACTTATTATTTTTAGCGCATTGCAAACTTGATTGCAAATGAATGCTAGAAATCACAAACCATCAAATTAACCAACTGTGATCGTATAATTCTTGGCGCTTAGCCCGTAAATACATGTACGTACAAGTACTTAAATTTACCCTACAACCAACGACCTACGACGGATAGAAGTGAGGTTAGAAGTTTATCACTTGCATATAACAAAAGGTCAAGCTAACTAGATAAGACTATTTCCATGTTCAATAAATCTTAGAGCTAACGATAACAACATAAAATACTTACATTATACATTACATAATATCTTTGTGTATTTAGAAAAATGTTCAGGATCATGACGAAATAAGACGGATTATTTCATCACAAACCAAACCTAAACTAGGACTAAAAGTAGTCCAAAATATGGCAGAACCTGAAACCGCAGATGTTTTCAAGCAGTGGTGACTTATGGCACTGAGACATGGTTTCCTACGTAAGCTGCAGATTACTGAATATGTTAGTAAGCTCAAAAATGCGCAACGAGCTATGAAGAGAGCTATTGTGCTTGGCGTTACCGTGCGGGATAAGAGCCGAAATTCCAAGATCTGTAGGAAAACTAAGGTAACCAATATAATATATCTCTTAGAATTAGAAGTCGAAACGGCAATAGGAGGCCACTTCTCTCATAGATCTAAAAACCGATGGGGAAGAAAGGTTCTCGAGTGAAGACAATGAACCGAAAGACGCAGCGTAAGCCGGCCCACTAGGTGGATCAACAATCTGTACCCCTAGTACGAATGAAATAAATAAAAATAAAACGATAAGACGACGACGACGACGTCGACGACGACGATAGTTTACTAAAACTTGATTCGTTTACGTTTTCTCCCTTTTCTCCCATACATTTGTCTGTAGCGCCCCTATCGGACATGTTGATGAACTAAAAATGGCAGTACTTTTAAATGGATTCGCGCGTATTCACGTATTGGAAGGACCCCACGGTGAAACTTCTGCAGGAGAAAATTAGCAATTGAGTGGCTGCTGTAGGGAAACCTATTTTTAGCATAGACGTCTTCGAACTGTTGATGATGATTTCACAAATAAATAAATATGTGTGTGTGGACATTTCACACAGCGCCATCTAGCCCCAAACTAAGCATAGCTTGTACTATGGGAACCGGATAACTGATACAATACTTAGAGACGTTTTTGTTTGTAAATACATACATAGAATACAATATAACACCCAGACGCAGAACAAACATCTATGTTCATCACATAAATATTTGCTCTGGGTAGGAATCGAACCCACAGCCCTCAGTTCAGAAGGCAGGGATACTACCAACTGAGCTATCGGGCCCGTCAAATGTATCGGGCCCGTCAAATGTTGCATTTTTTGTACATACTAATAAAACAACTATGAAAGAGTAAACAGTTAATTGTACTATAATATTGACTTATTACTACAAACAGTAATAATAAGTCTTAACCTAACAAATCCAATCGTTTTGTATTTTCAACAAAACGTAAATACAAAGTGAACTTCGAACATCAATAACCGCGAAACGATCATACAGGATGTTTATTTTCCATCGAGATACTTGAAGCCGGATTTTACGTGCGAGTAAGATTTGCTGCTCAATCAATCAATTACGATACGAAGTGCCGGTTTCCGTGTATTACGACTTCCACCGTATTTGAGAGCATTCCGTTGTGCCTAAAGTTTGTTTAGTGTTAGAACCTTTTTTTGGAATATTAGGATTGGGAAATTAACAGTTCATAAAATCATGAACAAGAATATTTTTGTTATTTTAGTAACAGTTCTACATACAAACGCGTCCCTCGTTTTCGCCAGCATAATATCCGATTTCCTGCGAAAACTTTTTTTCAGAGACAGTAGTTCTGGTAGAGCAAATAATATTAGTGAAAGATTTCATTCATATAAATCAAATAATGTTAACACATAACTACTGTAGGTAGAGTGCAAACCAAACTCAATGGGGGCTGCGAAGTATACTGCAAGGCCCCGTACGCTGCACACACCGCTTACGTATTCCCGTGCACATCTAAACTTTGCTACTGTGCAGCGTTTCTTGCCGTCTTCACAGCCGCTATCGAGTTTGCATCGCATTGCTAACTTTAGTGATATTATACAATATTTTGTGTACAAATCACTCTGTACGATTCTTGAAACGCTAACGAGGATAGCATACAATAGCTCACCTGCACATCCTTACGTCAAACGCTATCATATTCTGTACATAAGTATACCGGACCTTCGAAGATTATTGAACAGTTTATGATCATCTTAGCTGCAACACATATGGTTGTAATCATGTGCCAAAAAATTTCAATATTATGGTTTTGTTGCTTATTGGTGATTGTAAATGTAAGTACCGTACCTTCTTCTAATTTTAGTTAAAGCGAAGTATTACATAGTTATATATAAGTGTTTTTTTTATGAGAGATGTAATGTGGGATGCATGCTAGAGACTGCATGCATTTATTTATGTTGTTTTAGCTCATAATCAATAAACCTTGCTTTTTGACTAAGTATTTTATGCTTTTCATTGAATAGAACGTTGATTTAAATTTTATTAGTATTTATCCTGATTTTGACTTTTAAAGTGAAAAAAAAATTTTGAAACATAGAACTATAAGGCCCTCTTGCACGTTCTCGGTTTAAAATTATAACTGAATACCTAACCCAGAGCTAGTAATTCGAGTTAAGTTGGTAAACAGAAATATCCAGACATTTTCTCTTGCACGTTCGGAATATTGACAGGGGTTAAGCCCGTCACACACGTAGCAATAATATATATTAATATACCGTACTATAATAATATAAAAATATACCATAGTATATATTACGGTATAGGTTGGTCACAGAAATATATATTATAGCTGCGTGTGCGGTCCCTCGAGAATTTGTATAGAAAACATAAGGTAATATGTCTAGCTATAAATATATTAATATATATTATAGCTACGTGTGTGACGGGCTTTAAGTTGGTAAACCTCCGGCTCAATGCACAGAGTAAAACAAAACTACACCTGACTTATGTATTTGAAGTTGAAAGGTACAAGGTATACATATTCTATACTAACTGGAATAAGTTCATAGCATCGTAAATTATACAAAAATAAACTTTAATTTTAATGCCGTAAAATTTACATTAGACTATCGTGTTTGGAGAGAAACGTGGTCTGAGGAACGTTACGTACCCATGGAGTAGTCTGTCTTTTTCTTATGCCTTATTATCGGAGGTAGTTAACCTGTTTTCATGGGAATACATGTAGGATTAAAAATCTGATAAAGTTTATGAACGGACAATCTAAATGTAAAAAAGGTGTGAGAGTTTATGAACGAAGGAAGAAAGAGAGACATGCAAGATGTGAATGGAAGACGTGAGAGTTTTTTTCTGCGGTGTTAATAGTTAAAAATAGTTTTGTCGGAAAATATAGAAGACTTTGCTGCCTCAAGCCCCACATCGTTTCATTTTCACGAGCACCAACCAGATTCTACATGCATAATAAACTCAACTTCGTAAATTCTCGATGAATGTAAAATAATGAAATTAGGTAAAATCGACTTACCTACTTACTTTTACTAAAACTGTACTAAAAAACAATACAGTAGTCAATCGCACAGAAATCATACTTTCTATGGGATAGCATAATACCGTTACTTCGTAAATTAATCAACAAAATTTTATCAGATTTAGTAAAATTAGAAGCTGTAGCATGCATGTACTAAACTGGGGGCGATCCATGTGGGGGCAACTGGGAATATACCACCTATCGGAGGAAGAGCTAAGCATGCCTTTAGCAGTCTATGTATGTAATGTACCTTTGTTGTTTGTATTCATAGCACATGCTGTTTAAGCATCCTATGCTACACACGGTTCTTATGTGATTGAAGAGATGAAACTGCGGGCCTACTACTTTATTTTAAACTCATTCACAACTCGAGACACAAAAAAAAACTTCTCGAAAAACTTATCGTTTCTGTTCGAAGTGCTTGTTCCAGTTAGTATGGAATATAAGTACTATTATAGAACTTCTTGGAGAGCTATCAATAGAACATTATCAGCCAGTGTCAATTTAAAACTTATAAAACGTACATACCTAAAGCCGCTTCTACATGCTTGATATTTGCCACAAACACCTAGTACCCCAAACACCGACCACAAATTACTCAACACATACACTGAATCCACAGGATAGTCAAAAGTGCTAGGTATGGATGGGCAAAAATGGCAGGCGACGAGCGTGTTAGGGCTGCCAACATTTTTTTTCGGAGAAATATATAGCATTTTTTTAATGTAATAAAAAACAAAAGATAAACAAATATATTATTTATCAAATATTCATTTTTATAAACACTAACTAATGTCTTTTTTTAAATTAAAAGTATCATAAAATATGCATTAAGTAAAATCAAAAGGGATATTTATTTCTATCTGTTTCTTTGTTCTCCGCGATTTTAAATTCATATCGGAATTTCCATCGTGTGAATATGGCGGGAATAGAAAGCAGGAACGACATTACTTTAAGGGTCTTACTTATAAATGCCGCTTAAAGTTAGTCAGTGTTTTCCCGCGTGACATTTCAAATCAGTCAAAAGTTGACAGAAGGTTTTAAGCAATGGCTAACTTTAAGCGGCGTTTATAAGTGAGGCCCTAAATGAAGAAGGTTATATTGGCATAGCTACTGACCGCATGTTGAAACTTGGCAACAGGCAACTTGAAAGTGACGATGCGATCGAAGGAGTAGCATGCTAGCTATAGCTTATATTTTATGCTGGATACTGGAACACATAGGATACTGATAACCTCTTTTATTTAAGCCGCAGCGAATAATCTCAATTATTTGCGGGCAGTATTCGAAGAGATATATAGAACCTACTAGTTGCGCACAGCGTTTAGTACACAGCCTTGAAATATAGTGCAGTTCTATATATTAATGTATGGTTAGCAACCCTACGCGCGTACTACTGTCAAACGTTTGAATACATCACAAACAGCTTTGTCGTTCGACAAACGTATTTGTCAAATCCTTAGAACTATGCACAATTCCGACACTGATACCGATCAATGGTGTTTGCCAGTGATACATGTGTGTTTGCAAACAGGCAAACACCGAAATTAAAATACACACACCCATCCTCAAGTTCGTGTTTGCTATTTGATGTTCGCTGTTTGCCAAGTATGTGAAAGCCGCTTAAGGATCAACATGTCAAATTACCTCCGGGTTAAATATATAACGGGATAAGTGGTCAATTTTCTAACGTGCAAGAACGCGAACGCGCAAGTCGGCCTAAGGCCGACTTGCGCGTTCACTCTAACCTCGTGTTACCTGAATAAATGCCTAACTCGGATTATTTCTGTATTTTATCTTGCACGTTAGAAAATTGACCACTTATCCCGTTATATATTTAACCCGGGGGTAATTTGACATGTTGATCCTTAAGCGGCTTTCACATACTTGGCAAACAGCGAACATCAAATAGCAAACACGAACTTGAGGATGGGTATGTGTATTTTTATTTTGGTGTTTGCCTGTTTGCAAACACATATGTATCACTGGCAAACACCATTGATCGGTATCAGTGTCGGAATTGTGCATAGTTCTAAGGATTTGACGAATACGTTTGTCGAACGACAAAGCTGTTTGTGATGTATTCAAATGTTTGACAGTAGTACGCGCGTAGGGTTTCTAACCCTAAAACGTTAATATATAGAACTGCACTATATTTCAAGGCTGTGTGCTAAACGTTGTGCGCAACTAGTAGGTTCTATATATCTCTTCGAATACTGCCCGCGAATAATTGAGATTATTCGCTGCGGCTTAAATAAAAGAGGTAATCAGTATCCTATGTGTTCCAGTATCCAGCATAAAATATAAGCTATAGCTAGCATGCTACTCCTTCGATCGCATCGTCACTTTCAAGTTGCCTGTTGCCAAGTTTCAACATGCGGTCAGTAGCTATGCCAATATAACCTTCTTCATTTAGGGCCTCACTTATAAACGCCGCTTAAAGTTAGCCATTGCTTAAAACCTTCTGTCAACTTTTGACTGATTTGAAATGTCACGCGGGAAAACACTGACTAACTTTAAGCGGCATTTATAAGTAAGACCCTTAAAGTAATGTCGTTCCTGCTTTCTATTCCCGCCATATTCACACGAAGGAAATTCCGATATGAATTTAAAATCGCGGAGAACAAAGAAACAGATAGTAATAAATATCCCTTTTGATTTTACTTAATGCATATTTTATGATACTTTTAATTTAAAAAAAGACATTAGATAGTGTTTATAAAAATGAATATTTGATAAATAATATATTTGTTTATCTTTTGTTTTTTATTATATTAAAAAGATGCTATATATTTCTCCGAAAAAAAATGTTGGCAGCCCTAACACGCTCGTCGCCTGCCATTTTTGCCCATCCATACCTAGCACTTTTGACTATCCTGTGGATGCAGTGTATGTGTTGAGTAATTTGTGGTCGGTGTTTGGGGTACTAGGTGTTTGTGGCAAACATCAAGCATGTAGAGGCGGCTTTAGGTATGGACGTTTTATAAGTTTTAAATTGACACTGGCTGAAAATGTTCTATTGATACCTCTCCAAGAAGTTCTATAATAGTACTTATATTCCATACTAACTGGAACAAGCACTTCGAACAGAAACGATAAGTTTTTCGAGAAGTTTTTTTTTGTGTCTCGAGTTGTGAATGAGTTTAAAATAAAGTAGTAGGCCCGCAGTTTCATCTCTTCAATCACATAAGAACCGTGTGTAGCATAGGATGCTTAAACAGCATGTGCTATGAATACAAACAACAAAGGTACATTACATACATAGACTGCTAAAGGCATGCCTAGCTCTTCCTCCGGTAGGTGGTATATTCCCAGTTGCCCCCACATGGATCGCCCCCAGTTTAGTACATGCATGCTACAGCTTCTAATTTTACTAAATCTGATAAAATTTAGTTGATTAATTTACGAAGTAACGGTATTATACTATCCCATAGAAAGTATGATTTCTGTGCGATTGACTACTGTATTGTTTTTTAGTACAGTTTTAGTAAAAGTAAGTAGGTAAGTCAATTTTACCTAATTTCATTATCTTACATTCATCGAGAATTTACGAAGTTGAGTTTATTATGCATGGAGAATCTGGTTGGTGCTCGTGAAAATGAAACGACCCCATCGTTTTAGGCTTGAGGCAGCAAAGTCTTCTATATTTTCCGACAAAACTATTTTTAATTATTAACACCGCAGAAAAAAACTCTCACGTCTTCCATTCACATCTTGCATGTCTCTCTTTCTTCCTTCGTTCATAAACTCTCACACCTTTTTTACATTTAGATTGTCCGTTCATAAACTTTATCAGATTTTTAATCCTACATGTATTCCCATGAAAACAGGTTAACTACCTCCGATAATAAGGCATAAGAAAAAGACAGACTACTCCATGGGTACACAACGTACTATCTTCCTCAGACCACGTTTCTCTCCAAACACGATAGTCTAATGTAAATTTTACGGCATTAAAATTAAAGTTTAGTTTTGTATAATTTACGATGCTATGAGCTTATTCCAGTTAGTATAGAATATGTATACCTTGTACCTTTCAACTTCAAATACATAAGTCAGGTGTAGTTTTGTTTTACTCTGTGCATTGAGCCGGAGGTTTACCAACTTAAAGCCCGTCACACACGTAGCTATAATATATATTAATATATTTATAGCTAGACATATTACCTTATGTTTTCTATACAAATTCTCGAGGGACCGCACACGCAGCTATAATATATATTTCTGTGACTAACCTATACCGTAATATTATGGTATATTTTTATATTATTGTATATTAATATATATTATGATATAGCGAGACATATTTTGAATGTACAGCATGTTTCAACATATCCGACGCGCTCCTCGGACGCTTCTCCCCTCTTACCATTCCTGCCGCTTTGCCTGGGGGTCTAGCAAAAATCCCAAATGCTAACGCTATCTCCAAAAATGTATTGAAATGACATTAATCGCTTACTTTTCCACAAAAGTAAGCGATTTTCGAAATGTCATTCCAGTAGATTTTGGAGTTAGCCCGAAGCTTTTGGGATCCCGAACGATCCCAAAAGCAAAATTTGGCGATAGCGTTAGCGTTTGGAATCTTAGTTAGACCCCCTGGGCCGCCTCCGCCCGACCAGTGTGGTCAATTTAGGCGATATATCGCCATTTAGTCTACTCGGGACTAGGCATCGGCGATGTAAAAATCTGATTGGCGACTGGTCACTTTTTATACTACCTCAGGTACAAGTCATTTAAATTAGCCAAATTATAAATAAACTACTTTTCATAAAAACTATATCCACCTTATTAAGAGTGTGTGATATTAATCGGAATGGTCGTCTGAAGAACTATCAAGTAAATCCAATAACAATGCACTTCTTGTTGAATTCATAATTACCTACTGTGTTTTGAAATCAACCTTTATTACAAAACACGTGTAAACGCTAGGCCGACCATCAATGAAATGAAGGAAAATATATATATTATAGCATCGGCTCCGTGTGTGGTAGCTTGCTATAATATATATTATAGTACGGTATATTAATATATATTATTGCAAGAGAAAATGTCTGGATATTTCTGTTTACCAACTTAACTCGAATTACTAGCTCTGGGTTAGGTATTCAGTTATAATTTTAAACCGAGAACGTGCAAGAGGGCCTAAGTTATGTAACCTATTGTACCTGTGTTTATTAAGTACGGTGAATAATTGCCTATTTGCATTAAATTATTTAATCTTGCCGTTGACTTGAACTTTGAGAAAATGCTTGTGACAACAAATGAATTCATAAAATTATCAACCTCAGTGATTCAATACTAAACAAAAACTTTAAAAAACTTCAGTTCCAAACACAATAAAAAACAAGGAACAAAGTAAGAAAATGTTTACTATACTATAGGTATACTACTCAATGAAACGGTGGCTAGAAGCCATTTCCGTGGATAGGTCAAAGCTATTAGAATAGCTCCAATTTACAGGAAGTACTCCCAAATGGTCGTGAAAATGGAAATTTTTAATCAAACCCCATTAATGTACACGAAATGTTAGAGTTAAAAGCTCGACCTTGAATTACTTTACGATTTAGGTAATTCAAGGTTTAGTTGCATTGTTGTCAATTCCTACTATGACAAAAACAAGCTATTGTATTCTACTCAATTTTTTATCTAGTCTAGTAGTAGGTAAGTTATGAGATTTTTTGAGAACACCTAAAAAGTAATTTATGATATGGTTCAGAAATTCTACAATATAAATGATGACTAGTTGATTCTGATTTCTTACATTTTTCACGCTTCTTGTTGTGTAGTAGGAATCTTAATTACATTAATTAGATAATAGTTAGTCGTTTTTCATTTTAATTAGTAATAGAACAAACTATAAGATTATTTTAAACGAACATTGGTAGGTAGGCACTTAAAAAGATATCAACATGAAGCTATTGGTTGGATAAATAGTATTATTTGAAAAACAATAATAATGTAAATGTTAAAACAATTTAACGTTTAAAATAATATTTGCACGCATTCTTTTTGTTCTTATTTGCTTTTTTAATAAGATGACTGATAATCATGTAGTAGAATTAAATATTATGGTTAAAAGAATTTCACCACGAATATAATAAATCCTGCGTTTCATATTCTACAGACAAACGCCTTCGTCAAAAGAGATGTACCATCCAAACAGCCGGATATTCTAGCGTCTTTTCAGAAGAACATGGATCAGTTCAGGCACTGCTTAGACCAGAGCCTGGCCATGGCCGTAGGAGACGTTAACGAGAACCAACTGAAACCTGTGTTTACGGTTCTAGGAGATTCCATCAACAGATTTTCTAAGGCGGTATGTTGCTTTACCTATAAAGTTTGATGCGAAACGCTTACGGCCTTATTAATAAACTTGGAGTAGTTTTGGATTAGTGAAACCGGCTTTTGTCTTTTTCGATCGAGTTCGATATTCGAATGACAAAAAAGACAAAAGTTGGAGTAATTAATCTAAACTCCGTCTCACGTAATAAGTTGTCCCGCGGCAATAAGTGGAACTAATTTTGAAAGTAAGTAATTTACGACACTACATAATATATGTACATATACAGGGCTTTATTTACTAAATAAAATCCATATTCAAAATATATTTGTATTGAAATTTTGGTTAGTCTAAAATATAGAAGTCAGCAACATTCCGTAGCGCGACTGTGGTGACGACGCGGCCGCGGGACATCTTACGTGAGGCGGAGTCTAAAGCTACTACGCGTTTATTAAATAAGGCCCTTAGTGCGGGCTGTAGAAACATTAGTCATATAAGGATGCCGAGGTTCTGTGCCCCTTGAAAATTGGCAGAATGGATTGGATATAGTGGCCCAAAATATAATTGTTATAAAATCGTTTTTATGGCAATAATTTAAAATGATGGTGTAAAGTATCAAAACTTACGGGTTCTTTCTTTATTTGCTTGCTTTTTGAAAGACACCCAATGCATCCGATTGTTTGAAGACAGTCCGGTAGCAGAGACCCACCCTGTAACTAATTTTAGTTTTATTTTACAGTTCGAAGACTTAACGGCTACTACGAAGCGTCCAAATCCGGATTTGGATTTTTAGCAACAAATGAAGATCTGACCAATTCACTGACACATTTATTACTACAATAATAAAAATCAGTTTTTTTCTTAATGGCATTTTATTGAAGTACACAGTAGCCCAAATAATAAAATACCTACAGTAACAGTAGGCTTCAGAAAAAAATATCCCAACCCTATTTATTAATATAACAATAAATTATTATGTTTATGTGGTTAGGCTGTAAGATCTCAATGTATAGAGAATATTATATTCCTTGACCTTAAAATTCTCGAAAGACCACAAAAATATGAAACTAAATAGTCGGAGTTTTGGCGGGAACGCGGAAAAGTTCACGTCGTTGCATTGTATAATTTTTCAAAACTTGTGCTTTTTCCAGTGTTAATGTTTAAAATTGGTGGCGTTTTACGCATTAAGTGCTGAATTACAAGCATGAGTGCATGTGATACAATGTGGTGAAACGTGATTTTTCATGTTCTTCCAAAACTCCATAAAAGCTTCTAGTAAAGTTGCCACCACTTTACAGCAGGGCTAGCATGGATGGTAGACAAACTTGTCTTTCCCCATTTTATGTCACTTTCTTCATACAACTTTACTTGTCAAGTGGAGTAAAACAGGGGAAAGACAATTTTGTCTACCGTCCGTGCTAACCCTGCTGGAGCATGACTTAGAGTGGACTATGACTACCTGACTTAGAATGGACTAAAAGTATGACTAGGACATGACTGCGTGAAATATTTAATACAATACAAATACAATACAAAAACTCTTTATTGTATACCACAGAATCAATCAATGATACATAACAGCTTATAGTAGGTATTACAATCGGCGGCCTTATCACTAAAAGCGATCTCTTCCAGGCAACCTTTGGATGGACAGTATTGGATGAAGTAGGAGTGGACGGTGGTGTACAATAAGAACATATATATTAATTAAGTTTTTATAAGTATGTTTGAGACAGATTATATTATATTATTAATAACACTATGAAAATTATATTACTTGACACTGGCTAAATACACTTTGTGCGGAGCCAAAATATAACAAAGAAAGAAATAGAACAGTCAAGTAAAGTCAGTTTTCGTAATTATTTTATTATTTTTGCCAGCTGCAATTAGACCAAACAGTATGTCTTACAATAGTTAACGAAGAAAACGTATTAATTCTAAAAGAAATAAGACTACATCCATTTTGACAAGCATCCTACACCGAAAGCTCTAAGTAAATATTTAAAATTCTCTCTACAGTGAAATATTCATCTTGGGAAGTTTTATTTATGTTAGGTCCATAATAAGATGCCCGTCCTAAATAAATAGCGTCTGAAACAATCATAAAACTTGGTAGAAATAGTATGTTTCTGCTTACAAGTCTCACAACTCCAAGTTTTATAAGTAAGTATACCGAAATCTTTTTTATCAATGACTAGTTTCACCTGATGGGAAGCAACGATGTGCAAGCTGTAGCACGTTTGTCTAGTAAATAGTTAAATACCTATTCACTCTTGATTTGAACAGCCCCAGGTTGTCTAAACCTTATAGCACAGGCAAGTTAGAAAAGTTACTATTAGCAGCACAAAATTCTGTTTTGTGACGTGTCTTTTAACAGGTACGGAAACCGTGGGAGACATGAATGAGACCATTTTCATAACATTTCCGAATGAAACTTGTCCGATCTACTTAATGTCTATCACTGAGTAGGTCGGATATTAAAGTCCGAATGAAAACTGGATACTTTTAATTGGTTGATCCGACCTACCGTTTAGGTTCAAATTGATACCAATTTTTACAGTGAGTAGAGTAACAGATTATTAGTGGTAGGTATATAATAATTCCTTTCTAGATAGAGATTGATAGGGGTTGATAGAGATATCTATATAATTTAATAGGTAATAATGTGAAAATAATTTACAATCAAGTATTTTGTTTCATT
Source organism: Ennomos erosarius (assembly GCA_963580505.1). Classification (NCBI taxonomy): domain Eukaryota; kingdom Metazoa; phylum Arthropoda; class Insecta; order Lepidoptera; family Geometridae; genus Ennomos; species Ennomos erosarius. Next base: position 5,349,524 of record OY756984.1, read on the forward strand.
AAAAGTTTTAAGCGAGCCGATGTGTTGAGTTTATTATGTTGTTTAACAAACATTTGTCAGTAACGACATATTAAATATATATATATAATAGCACGTCATTATACAGGGTTACAGGAAAAATTGTGCTAGATCCGTTAAGAGCGTGGAGTACCCATGATTTCTGACTTATTTCACTATGAAACACCCTAGGCTAAACTAATAATATTTTTGTAGATATCCCTTAGAAAACAATACAGTTTCTAATATTTTTTTTATATCTTAACTTTCACTTGTCTACTACGGTCTATTCAATTGACTTATGTACTATTTTAATGGTTGACGTCCTAAAGCATCTTATTACACATGTAAAAATGCAATAATAATAATAATAAGAAGACACAAAATATTTCAATGAAAAAATTAAAAATTGAATATCTCGAAAAGGGTAAAGTTTAACCTAGGGTGTTTCATAGTGAAATAAGTCAGAAGTGATGGGTACTCCACGCTCTTAACGGATCTAGCACGATTTTTCCTGTAACCCTGTATATATATATTACGATTTTTTACTGATTTGGTGACCACAATGTCAAAGCCTGTTTGCAAAACATGTTTCTATTTTATTACTTTATCGTAATAACAAAGACCAGGTGGCTTTGAGTAGTGGACGCAGGGATTCCTTATCAAAATAATATACTTATTTTGATAAGGAATGAACTAAGTTTGATTATGCGCTGTAACGGGAACACCACGGGTCATTTGATAAATTTGACATACATACCAACAGTCTAACATCAAGATAGAGCGAATGTTTCTAATTCGGATTATTTTGGACCTCAGTTAGTAACTTTATATCAACTTGAGAAGACGTTGTGAAATCTTGAAACCTAAAAATGAATAAGGCCCTGGTTTTGATTCTGGCTGTCTGCCTTGTCAGCGTGAGTACCCATATACCTATGTTATTTATATTCGTAATTTTATTACACGTGAAATGTATTTTACATTTGGTTGACTCTGGTTGAAAATTGCTTGACTAGCTCTGAGGATGGAAATTACGCGTTTGAAACCTTGCAAAATGTAAAAAAATATTATAATTAACAAATATTATTTATTACATTATAAACATGTTATTTTTGTATTTGTAATAATGACAACATTATTATTATTAGAAGACCATTTTTACAGGTGCATGGATTTGTGAGGCGCGAGGCTCCTCAAGCACCAAATAGCGATAATTCGCCTGTTGCAGGCGTAACTGAAGCAACTGAAAATTTGACTGGTAAAATCGAAACAGAGACAGAGGGAATGGTTACGAAAGAATATAGAGATAAAATCAAGGAGTATGTAAGTATCACCCTGATATTATTTACACGCGTACATTTAATCTTAATTTCAAGTGACCGGCAGTGAGATTGCAGTTTGACCAAATTTTGGTAAAATGTCATCCCCGTGACGCTTAACATCAGACGAACGACTAGCTCACCACGTCATTGGTTTACATAAAATGTGCTACCATTTTGTGTGTGTTCTTTTTGAGTAGGTAGGTCTATACCTACTACCTCGTTATGTTGCGAGCTAAACCTATATACTACATTTATTTTAACTTATTTGAACTGTAATATTTTTGAAGTACATTGTTTCACACACTTAATATAAACTCATAAATTTAAATCTTTATTGCCTTCCACTTGTAATGACACTTCCTCAAATTCATATCAGCATGCGACCCTATTCCACTCCATAGTTTTTGCGTCTCTCGCCTAACCTTTTTTTTTGTCACCTTAAAACGTTGTTTTTAATATCAATGTCTCTATTTTGTATGTAACGTGTTAGTATTAAACTAGCCTTCTGGGCGATTAAACGTCTTAAAAGGAAAACCATTTTTCTTTTCCAACACCCCGCTCCAGCCGCCTTATAGATGCCCGCGCAACTTCTCTACCTACCTACTAAAAAGAACACACAGGAAAAAATATCAGATCCATAATAGTAATGCTAAAGTGACATTAAGGATCAATAAGATGAATATTTGATTGGAGGCTCAATACAAATTGATTTTAATAACTATTTTATCATACAATAATTTTACACACTGATATTTTTTTACAGATCGAAAGGTTGAATAATCCAGAACTTGATAATCAAGGATACTAAACTGAAGAAAAAAAATATATGTTATACTTAAGTATAATTTGAAGATGTAAAAACGATAAAATTATCATTCAACGCTTCGCTTTAGTAATTTTTCTTTTGATAACCTTTCTTGATGTAGAATGAAGATAAGAAGGTCAAGTCAAAATCACGGTAATGCGTGTACTGGTAATGGTAACTTTAGTTAATGTTACAATTATGTTGTTAAACTTATAAATAGGAAAGTTTGTTCATTTATGTATCGAGAACAGCTGCTTAAACAGCCTGTTAGAAGAACGTGTGTGCAGGTGTTGTATAGAAGTAATTGACCTAATAGGGTATATTACTTCTATACTCGGAGCGATTGTATTTCTCGCTAAAACGCTCTGTAATTTTTCCTTCAATAAAATGAAGTTTAATTTACAAGCTCTACTAGTACATTATATAAGGATGTATGGTCAAAAACATGGTTAGGGAAATAAGATCCAAGGGGATTTGTGACCTATTTATCGAGGGTTCTGTGCATATTGAACTGCTGACACTCTTTAAATAAATGATTCTTGCGGGGTACATCACATCTCAAAAAAGTTGTTTATTTTTTGTTTCATCACCTGATGAAAGTGATGATGTACTCTAATATAGGTAAGCAAATTCAGTGCCTGAGAAACACCCACTTATCCAGAGCGCATGCAAGTCATAACCATGAGCTTATGCGGATCGAGTATAGGTATAGGGTATGTATAGGCCCATTTACAAAACGATGCTTAGTCGTCGATTGGTGCTGAAGTAGTATTTGCATTCAAAAAATATAAATTTTTACGTCGGTCTTAAGCACAGATTCATGACTGGGGGGTTATTCGCTATGACACATGAGATTCCTTGCCAATAACGCGTGACGTGTAACATGCTCCAAACGTAAACGCTGGCTTTAACGCGCCACGACATGGAATTAACATGGAATCAAAAAATTGCATTCTGTATGCCACGCGTTAGATTGTTTGTGCCCAGTGTTTTCTGTTTTTTTGACGTGCGTGTAACGTGTGTTGTCGTGTTTGTCAAATTTGACAACGGCATACAGAATAGCATTTTAAACCCAAAACCATTCCACGAAGATATCGTAACGCGCCGCGTTACGTGCGTGAATGGTCATAGGGAATAAGGGCCCTGAGCGTAGTTCTGCAATACGGCCCTATATAAAGCACTGGATATAAGTCATTGTATCTACTACACTTCCAGCAGGAAGACGCCAACGAAAGATCTCGTTTGGTAAAATATTACAACTAGGTACTTATATGATATTAATGTATTTACATTTAATATTTTTGTACAGACAGACCTATTTTTCCCATCAATATCTTTTATTACCTTAACATAACCACAAAATCTAATACAGGCAAACTTAACATAAGCTGTTCAGTATAATATACCAACCGTCTTATCCTTAGCGTTACTATACGTTATTATTAAGAGCTTCACTTATCAAATCATTCAAAAATTCGTTAACCCGGATTAACTTAACAAAAAGAAAATCTGGTGTAAATCTGCGAAAATCTTCCAAGTGAGACGGCCGGAAGACGATCAAATAGGATCAGGCGAGGCTTTGCAAGGCCGGCTTATCGGCAGCTGTCGGCCATGCATATTAAAACCACCTGAGAACAACCCGCAAGTGTGGCCAGAGAGAATATTTTATTAGGAAACGAAAGAATCCGAGCCGCGTCTTGCAATGCTGACTTTTGGATGGTTACCTTTCTATTTTGGTAGTTATAAGTAGTCATAAGTAACATTTTTATTAATTTAACCAAAATCTACTTTGATATATGTTACCATTTAGTAAATATTATTTTTTTTTGTATCTAAATTATCTAGCATAAGTAAGAACATTATCTTATCTTAATGTCAATGTAAGGGAGGGCACTGGCTTCCATAGCACAATTTACTACTAGTTTGGTAGCCTGGGTTTCACTTAAATGTTCGTATAAGATGTGTTCAATAAAGATTTCATTTATCATTTTATTTATATTTAAGGTTGAAAGGTATATTATTCCCGTACTTATCAATAACCTACTCTGTGGTAGGTGGTAGAGTATATACAAACGAAAGTGTGAGAGCTGTGCGAACTAAACTACACTTTATTGCGTCGTTGCTAGAGTTGCTATTTGATTAAATATCTTCACACAGTGTTATGTGACTACGTTAGTTAAATAGGGCCTTACTTATAAACGCTGCTTAAAGTTAGCCAATGCTTAAAACCTTCTGTCAACTTATGACGGTTTTGAAATGTCACGCGGGAAAGCGAGACGGAACATTTAAACCACCGAGTAACTTTAAGCGGCGTTTATAAGTAAGACCCATAGTTACCGATCAATTGGAATTATCGTTTTGGTCGTAAGTAAATATTCGTTTTCTTTTATTATTTTTGTATAAAACAGTTGCTCCTAAAAAAACTACTGTGCGTCAAACAAATGACCAACAAATCTACAAAAACGCTGATGAATCTGAACCCCATTATCAAAAATTAATCAAATAGACTAAGAGCATTTCTCGTGGCTTGAATAAGTAGATTAGTGAAGATGCTCACTAACGTTAATGCCGAATGTTAAGGTGAATAGATGCTGCTTTATAGTCTGGTAATAGGATTATAGTGAGACTGTGAGACTAAAAGCGTTAGCGGCGGAGTTATTAATATTTCTGAATAGAGCGCTCGTCTCGGTTACTAATTATATGGTTTTAGCACTTTACCATCAAAAATTGACAGTATTCGTCTTTTAAAATACAAATAATTCGTGTGCATCAAGTAGATTATCAAATATTACCTACCTACTTATCAATACATATAATAAAACATCTAACTGGGAAAAATGTGTAACCTGAATCTTTTTGAAAATTTTGATTGCATTACTTACACGGCCTCAACTTTTCGATAGTTCGGACAACTTTCATTCGGTCATTTTTGTATTTGGTTGATTTAATCTACTGTTAAGGTTCTAATTGATAGGTACCAATTTATATGGCGAATACAGTAAAAAAATCATCTAGTGATTTATTACCACTAGGTAGATATTATTTTTTAATTCGAACTAATACTTACTACTATGTCAATCACGAACCGCGGGGAGCCGATAGATGCAAGACGCAAGCAGCGGTTTTTGAAAGGCTTTCAGAATTAGCAAGTTGAAGTGGCAGTGGACGGGCCACATCGCTCGTAGAACTGACAACCGTTGGGGAAGAAAGGTTCTCGAGTGGCGACCACGAACTAAGTGGACCGATGACCTGGTCAGAACCGTGGGGAGCCGATGGATGCAAGAGGCAAGCAGTGGCTCAAACTGCTGGCGCCCTTTGGGGGAGGCCTATGTTCAGCAGTGGACGTCTTCAGGCTGATGATGATGATGTCAGTTATGATCACCATTGATGTATGTATAAAGAGATCATTTTAACAGTCAATGTGTAAATAATGTTTACTTACTTTGGTTTATTAAAAGTTTAAAACAACACGTGTTGACACTTTAATGTTGTTTATTAAACATTCAGTATAACGACATAAGATGTGATTCATTTCAAGGGCAGTTATTACCACTTTACACATACTGTAGGTAAGTACCTCTAGTCTTCATAACAACTAATTAGTTCTCATTGCAAACTCATTAATTAATTAACTGTAATGCCCGTTTGCAAAACACATAAGTATTTTCGTACTTTATCGCAATATTGAGGTTAATAGTATTTGCGTAGTGGACGCGGGGTACAATGGATTAATTATTTTGATAAGGAACGAACAGAGTTTCTTGTGAGCAGTACCGGGAACCGCGGGTCATTTGACAAGTTTGATAAACATACCAACTGTCCAACATCAAGATAAAGCGGATGTATCGAGTTCGGACTTCAGTTAGTTACTTTATGTCAACTTGAGAAGACGTGAACTATTGAGACCTAAAATCTAAAAATGAATAAGACGCTCATTTTGGTTCTGGCTGTCTGCCTTGTCAGCGTGAGTACTAACCTATGTTCATTCCATTCTTATTTATTAAATGTGATCTTTACACTGAGTCGACCCTTGTAGAAAATCAATGAACTAGCATTGATGGTGGAAATAAAATCCCAAAGATTAAGAAATTAATTTAATTTGACACTTTCTAAAGTTTAAGGATGATTTTCTTTCAATATCTTAGTCAGTATTTACTAGGCAGAGATTATAAGACTTAAAATGTAAATTGATATTTTCCATGATTAAAATGTAACCTAATTTATCTGTCATTAATCTGTAATTACTGTAAAATAATTTAAAACAATTCTATAAACGAAAGCATGGCAATGCAGCCTGTGATTTGATAACACTTAAGAGTAATTTACGATACTTTAATTTTCAACAGTTACATAGTTAAGTTTTTAATCTATTTAGTCTTCAAATTTATATTTTTGCTTGTACTTGTGCCAATAATCGTAACCCGCCTGAATGCTCGCAATAAGCTAAAATATCGTAAATATAATTTATTACATTATGTACGTAAGACTTTTTGTAATTGTAATAATGAGAACATTATGACCTAATACTTGTGGTCTAATTTTTACAGGTGCATGGATTTGTTAAGCGCGATGCTCCTGAAGCACCAAAAAGCGATGATCCCCTTGCAGCCATAAAAAAGGTATTTGATGATGTGGCTGGTAAAATCGATACGGATGCTATACAGAAAAAAATCGTTGACGGGTTCAATGATATGAAAAAGATGGTAAGTATCACCTTGGTATTATTCATATACAATAATACCTATATTTTTAATCACAGTTGCTCGTAAATTGGCTCTTCCCACCGATTTTAGGATCATAATCCAAGAAATTTCCAACGTGTGCTCGTTACTTTACATTACCGCAACAGTGGTTTATGATGATAAACCCACAGAGCAAAAAAACGCTTCCTCTCTACACGAAGCGTCATTTGTTTCATAGCTCTGTGGTAACTGATATTACCCCAGATTCGAGAAAAAATAAATCTGACAGGAATTATTTAATTTTATGAATAATTCACAGTAAGTTATGTACTAAATACATTGTTATTCGCTTTATTATATTTGTTCTAAATATTTCATAATTTATTATGGCTGCATCGATATTGTTTGCTTACACCACTAACACAAAACGTTTTTTCTCTAATCTGTGATACGCTCACCACAGCCTATAACCATTATTTACTATAATACTATGTTCACTTAAGTAATTACGGTGCGTGAGAATAAGAAACTACACGTTTTTTAGCAATACAAGTCTGTTTTTTCGCATACTGTGATGAAAAACCTCGTATGACATGCGTGTGACTTGATCATTACACTCTCGGCTCCCTTATCGCGCTCGCCTCCGGCTCGCGCGCATAATACCGCCTCGGGCCAACTTCGCACACTTATATCATAATGTACTTATAGTTTTAATTTTAAGTAAGTAGCATTAAAGAGTCACGGTCAGTGAATCCAGATTGAGCTTGATATTTTGGTAATAGAACACATTGTGACAAAACAAGATGGGGAATTCTCTATTATACCTACCTGTGCATCGTATGATGATCGTTTCATCATCATCATCATCAACAGCCTGAAAACGTTCACATACGTACAACGTACGTATGGGCTAACGTTGGACTACAACCAATTATAATATTGTAAGAAAATTTGTGGTGCTAAAGCGCCAAAAAAGTGCTCAGATCGTCGTGAAACCTGGACAGATAATTAATTTTTGCTAAAAGTGTCGCTATATAGTACTTTTACTTTTCTAGCGACGATATTATATAAGTCAGGAATCAAGAAAGCTGGGATAAGTTCCATTACCTAGCTGTTGAAACATTTTGGCATAAGAGTTGCAACGAAACCACGCATTGCTTATTTGCCTCAAAGTAGAATATAAAATTAATTGTTTTGTGACTAACCCCCGGTTTCTGGTATGTTTGTCAAAGTTAAACTCTTGTCAACTTTGAAATACTGAACGCCCATTGGTTGCCTGTCTGACATCGGCTTTTTTCAACCAATCAACGTTCAGTATTTCAAAATTGACAAAAGTTTAACTTTGACAAACATACCAGAAACCGAGGGTTACTGTATCAATCAAAAACACGTTTATATTTTTTTACAGGCTGATGGCTTACTTCATCCTGATGCTCCAAAACCATAAAGTTAAATAAAGTCGTTTATTGTTAGTCATAGTATAATGTAAATTAAGTGTAGGAAAATAATAAATATATATTTGAAAAAAGTTTGGTTATATTATTTATCCTAATAATTTCCCTAACGTCAAACCGCTAAAATAATGTAGGTATGAGTATTTTTGATCCTTACCTTTTCTAAACTTCTTGAGAAACTCTGGATATAAAAAAATACATTTATTATTTTGATTGTTTTTAATCTGCTGGGCTACCACAAGCTAATACAAAACCATCATGTTTCATGGCATTATTATTTCAAGGATACAATATAATTGTTCGAATCCGTACCATGAACTTATAAAGCATTCCTGCATGTGAACGAGACGTCTACATTTTTATATGGAGTTGTCACTGTCGCACGTCAGTGTCAACATGATGTAAAGGTATGACATGACAGTTGTATTTGAGTCAACGATTTAACTTGACGTCATCAAAACTGCTCTGGCTCTGCAACATTAAAGTATTCTTACTTTTATGTCATTTGTCAATGTATGATTGAAGTAATATTGAAGTAATAATGCTATAAGATGTTGTGGTTGCCCCCCTGGTAGGTATAGATTATACTACTATTATAATTAAAATGTGTGATTTAAGCAGTATCCTGCTTGGCGTCTTTTTCATTCGTTTGTCGGTTCGCCAAGCGATGCGGCCTGCCCGTCAGTGCATTTTTTCAAAGTACTGCAGATTGTAATTTTAATTTCGATTGATCTATTTAGACAAAACCATTCCAGGGTTCATGGTTCCAGAAAGGTTCTCGAGTGGCGGCCACGAACCGAAAGACGCAGCGTAGTTCCCCACTAAGTGGACCGACGACCGACGTTCTGGTGAAAGCCGCGGGGAGCCGATGGATGCAGGAGGCGAGCAGCCGCTCAAGGTGGCGCTCTATGGGGGAGGTCTATGGTCAGCAGTGGGCGTCTTCGGACTGTTAATGATGATGATGATGATGATGATGATGATTACATGGTTTTCAAGATGTTTATTATTGTTTAAAAGAAAGATAAGAAGGTAAACTTCACGGTAATATTTAATGATTTGGGAGGCGCAATCTTTACAGCATTTGTGTTGATATAACTTGACCATGCGAGTTGGCATGATTCTTAAAAATTTCTCAATAGATGGCGCTACCAACCCCGTAAAAGGTGAAGGAAAAATTCAGACATGAGACCACTTGTCACGGTAGCTTAAGTAAAGCATATCCCGGCTTGAGTGATGGATGGATGCGGGTTCAATCCGCGCGCGTGATTATAATTTTTCCTTGACAAACATAATCACGCTAATGTTAGTTGAAGGTATTTATACAATTTAAGTTTTTTTTTGGTATCAATAAATTCTTCTTTGAGCTTTCAATTATTAAACAGTAAAGTTTAGTTTGTTGATTAATTTATCGAGAACAGCTGCATATGAGATATACCTAATAGGTAAGGTCGTAGCCAGGAATTCACTTCGTGGGCAAGCTCTAATATAATAAATCTACCCAAGTAAGAAAATTCTACCATTTAATTCTTCGTTGCGTCCTAACTATGACGTTCTATAGATTTTTTGACAACCGAGCTACCATAGAACCATCGCTGTTCTGGGTCTTATCATTTTTATAAATTTATTCCACAATTATATTTATTACAAGAAAACTGCAACAAAAAACATATTATAAACCCTCTAACAGCTAAGAGAGATTTCAAACAAAATAATATTCGAAATCTTAAACAGATACATAGATACATGTTAAACTTGTAACAATCATTTTTCGTCGGGGGTTAAAAATAAAATAACAAGCACGCAAGAAATAATTATATCCGAAATGATTTTATATCTTAGTTTCTCTTTCTCATGTGTACAGTCAACTCTTAAAAGGCTTTACTTTCCAACAGGCATTGATCCTGTATAATTATTATGCAAGAGGCAATCAAACAATACCTACCTTATTTTATAGATATATCTTACTTACTATATGTGCGACAGTGAGTCAACCATTCGAGGCTATCCTTTGACTTTGGCACACGCCGTCGAGTCAAACAGCACAAAGCGCGTGGTAAACATTCTTCAGATGAAAGCTATATTGGGATAACTTTAGCTGTGTAATTCTTGGTAGCAATGTTGTAAGAACATTAGCCGATAGGTTGCGTCGATGTCTAAGCCTACATAGTTTAAGTAGGTACCCAAAATTTACGTGGTTTGACTTTGAAGTTGCGTTTTCTCACAGTTCCGAGATTCTCTTTACTGAGCATAATTATTATATTATGTGACTGAGCTAGAGTTGCCATTAATCGAAAGTTAAGCTGTCAAATATTAAGCACTTTACTCCCTAAACCAGCTATGCTTCGGAATAACAACAGCAGGATTTTCAACATGACCTATGTATTTGGTCTTTCATTTGGTCCAAACAATAAATAAACTATCAACTATAAGTACCTACACAGTCTTCTGTATCTGCTTTACTTTTTGATGTAGCTACTTCACCATCATCATCATCAACAGCCTGAAGACGAACATATGCCTCCCCCAGAGATCGCAAGTTTGAGCAGCTGTTCACCTCCTGCATCCATCGGCTTCCTACCGGTACCTACTTAATTCCGCATAAGCACGAAATGACAAGAGATAAAACTGATTCGCAAAATAAGGTGTTAACAATAATAATAATTCCTCTTCCCAAATACAAGTTAGTTTCGGATTTCTGAACCGCACATTAAGCGTTTCCTAATACGGTCACTGATTTATCAAAGCAACATATCTCTTCAGTTGGGTTAACTAAGGTTCTCATTAGTCGGTCATGATGGCATACAAACAAAACCTCAAGTGTTCAAATAGCACCTTGTCAGGGTTCACAGAATATCATTTTGTTTGAAATCTCACTCCAGTTAGAAAAAAATATGTAGCCAAGCGCGTGGTCTACAAATTTCAAGGAGCGGAAGAAACACTTGCCCCATTCTCACCCTCGACGAGTTATAAGGATTTAGCCGCGCCTCGCGAAAATATTTCTACAGTATTTTGTAAGGATTTATCATTTAGTGGCAAAGGAAAACGAACCAGCTGAATAGAAATACGAAATCAGCTGCAACAGAAAGTACCTCTTATTTCTTTTTCAACTTATTTGATGAATAGGTATTTGCTATGAAAAAGAATTTTGCACGTGCATTCTCTTCTGATCCTGATAAATACTAATACGTTTTGTATGTGGAATTCAGTTGTTTTTATTATTACATTGTATTTTTTAAACTTCGTGTTCTCAAGGGACAGATCCTTCAGTCCTCAGAAATAGGGGACAGTTCAAATATATCACACGTTCGATCATTGTCAGTGTTTCTCTGTGGAATCTTCAGACAGTAACATATAGCACGGACACAGGTGGGGAAAGTCCTGAGCAAACATTTGTCTAACTTGACTTGGAAGCTTTGCCAAAACTACTTGCATAAGCTACCCTTGAACACTCCCCACCTTATTTCAGAGGGCTATAGCGTACAGTGCAATAGCAAATAGTTTGGAGAAAGCATAAATAAGCTTGTAGCGAAGTGGGTCGCATAGTTGTTCGGTCTAAGACATAAGTCTTGGTTAAACTGAGATAGGATAGCGTTTATTAGAACAAATTTGACTGTGTCGCATATTCCGGCATTACGGAGCAAAATATAATGTAGTAGAATGGTCAGTTAGCTTAGCATGCAATAATATTCGGTGACCACTCAGTCTACTTCTTTTATTATTTGCAATATAAACATTAATTCACTTTAATATTATAACCAAATACATTTTATGACCAATAATTCTGCAAACAATAGACATCGTGGGCACAAGATGTTGCAACAATGGCGCATCAGCAAACTTATAGGGGAAAATATGTCCCCCTGATCAAAGATCGCCAACGACAGTAAAATCTATGAAATTGTAGAACCTGTATTCCAAGGTTCCGTCAAGATTAGTTCAAGATACGATCAGTATTTGTGTAGGTACTTACTAACATCCAAACAGGTGAAAGCTTTCCCAAGTTGAAGGAGATTATTCGCTCGTTCGGTCAAATAGCAGCAAAAGCTATTTAGAATGGAGATTCTAAATAGCTTTTAAAGTTGTTCTGACTAATCTCTATGGACAGAATAACGCTAAAGCACCTGCGACTTCCTAGAATATTATCAAATGTGATGCTATCTCGGACAATTCAAATGAATTGCAGCATAGAGCTTTTCATACGCAGGCACTTTCAGTGATCGTTTGATATCATATCGGAATCGCTTACTATCGCTTTGAAAGATTTTGTTTGCACAGCCTTTTGTACATAGCTGAGTAAGTACCTAAGTTATTATTTTGTTTGTATACTTGGTGTATAAAATGATTGAGTCCACTCTTGCTTGTGCGAGTGGCAAAATTGTGGACTCCAATGTCGATAAATATTGTAGGTATAATAATAATTTTTTTTGCACAGAAACACAGTCTGACTCATTGATAACTAGTTTTAATTTGTTCAACGTTCCCATTGTCACATTGTTCAGACTGCGCCGTAAAATTAAAACGTCAATTAATTAACTTTCCTCGAGAAATCATGGATTAACTTGGTCCATGCCTGTTACCGTTTGTTTAATCGGTTTAAATTGTTAAGCGATTCTTTGACCGGCTCGAGTGAATAAAGTTATATATTTGAAAAGAAATTCCGAAGTTTCTTTAATATTAAAGATGTGGGTCTGGATCCTGACAGAAACGTTGCCGCGTTGGTACTTAGAATTGATATGCACTGCGTGTTTATGGATATTATGATGGATATTTTGACAGGCCCGATAGTTCAGTTGGTAGTATCACTGCCTTCTGAACTGAGGGCTATGGGTTCGATTCCTACCCGGGACAAACATTTGTGTAAAGAACATCGATGTTTGTTCTGTGTCTGGTGTTATAATTGTATTCTATGTATGTTACAAACTAAAAGTATCTAAGTATTATATCCGTTATCTAGTTCCCATAGTACAAGCTATACTATGTTATATTGTATTCTATGTATGTATTTACAAACAAAAAGTATATAAGTATTGTATCAGTTATCTGGTTCCTATACAAGCTATGCTTAGCTTGGGGCTAGATGGCGCTGTGTGGAATGTCCACACATTTTTTTTTATAACATGGACAGACAAACAAGCAGACGGCCCGCTTGATGGAAAGCAGCTACCGTCGCCTATAGACCAACACCGGGGGCGTTGCCGATGCGTTGCCTACAAAATACTTTATTTATTTTATTAATACAAAAGGCTCATAGTGATGCACTACTAGCCGTTCCTAACCGATCGGTAAAGTTAAGCAACGTTCGCTGCGGTCACTACTGATGATGGGCAGAAAAATGTGGTAGGTATTTACAACTGAACGCTACCATGCTTCGGAGGGCATGTTGGGCCGTCGGCCCCGGCTGTTGTCGCAAATCGGGAGCCTTTAGGCAGCCTACAAATTCTGATATCAAGGCTGACCACTTGCCTACACGAGAAGAAGAAGAATACAAATAAGTTCAACTACTAACTACCTAAATGTAGGTATATTGTATAGAATTATTATACATTTAATTTAACATCACTACATTTTATCATTAACAGCCTGAAAACGTTCACTGCTGAACATAAGGCTCCCCCAGAGAGCTCCATTTTGAGCGGGCTGCTCACCTCCTGCATTCATCGCACATAACTCTTACAGTTTGGATAATAGGTAAGTTGGCTCAATAAGATCTTTAGACAGGTGATTTATGAAACCTTTAAAAATAAATCTGCAACTATAAAAGGAACTTTCATTTATGGTTTTACTTACCACACCAGAAACCCAAAAACAAATGTGTTTAAATTTCCAAAAAAAAGAACAAAAAAAATAATTTTAGGTTACTTTCAATTTGCCCATTATAAATAACGTTGATGATGGCACTAAAGATTAAAGTCAGCAATAATTTTCATAGACTTGACTAAAACCTACGTTATCGTAAAATGAAAAGAGTGGAGTATAAATTAAAAATCAAGAGGGAGTGAGCTAGGCACTAAATATTCGACTGAAGGATATTGTCGTTATTCAAACTTTTCATATCTTTACGATTTCCTTGCATCCGGAGTCTGCTCCAACCTAGATATTAAGCACACTTTATATGATAAAGCTCGGAATAACTTGCATTGAATTTTCTACGTAATAAAAATCTGGTATAAGGCACAAAATCCATTATAACAATATGTACCCCAAGTTTATTTACAACCTATTTTACGAATACATTACGAATACACGACTGATTACACTTTACAGTATGCAAAGTATATGTAGAGAGCTTAAAACATTTTATTGAATTACTTCAATAATTATTTAATCGTTCGATCAATGCAAATCAAAAAGACGTAACAAAAGAAGTAAAAGCCAAAAGATCTGTGAGTAAAAGTGAGTTTTTAAAAGCGCTTTGACTATTTGAATAGTCAAACTACAAATGAAAACACAAGTCTCAGGTTTACATTTTGCTTGCATTGACACCCATTACCTATTATCACACTTGTGCATCTAAAACATGAATTGGTATAAAAATAATACGCAGCTGAACGTGAAAAAGCTACGAAATGAATGTACCACAGCGAAGGATTAATACTGGCCCTCGAATAGTCCACGCGAACGAAGTCCATCGTAATGGCCAATTATATTTTGCTGCCTTTACAGGTAAGCTGGACTCAGACTACCTTACAGATCGTTCAGCGTAAGTTGTCCCGTGATGTATATTTAATATAATTTGAAAATAAATAAATATTTTTTTTTTTTTTAAATAAATATGTGTGGACATTTCACACAGCGCCGTCTAGCCCCAAACTAAGCATAGCTTGTACTATGGGAACCAGATAACTGATATAATACTTATATACTTTTTGTTTGTAAATACATACATAGAATACAATATAACACCCAGACGCAGAACAAACATCTATGTTCATCACACAAATGTTTATCCCGGGTAGGAATCGAACCCACGGCCCTCAGTTCAGAAGGCAGGGATACTACCAACTGAGCTATCGGGCCCGTCAAATATGCAAGTATTATCGTAAATGTAAAATAATATACATCAGTAGTAGTGCATGTACCCACCACAGATTAGTCTGTTTTACTTGCATATTTTTAAATATCAAAATTACATCAAGGGACAACTTACGGTGAACGGACTATACAGGTGTAATTTAATTCATTAGCATAAATTGTGCCCATGATAGTACATCATTTATAGATGATTATTAAAGAGTGAAGAGTGTAAATGAAAATATTTTTATTGAAAATTATGAAGATTGCCGCGGCGCCTAACGCAGTTGGCACGGATGATTTTGATACATTTAAACGTTTTTATATCTTGTATGTACTAATTAAAAACAGTAATTCATTATTTTAATTAAATTTTGTAAAAAAAATGGAATAACTTAAATAATCATATGCTACATGATTATTTAAGTTATTCCATTTTTTTGAGTTATTATTATTACAAAACCAATGTGATAGGATTCAAAAATTTTGGTCCACACGTGACCGGTATCAGGAGTAGATATCTAGTTTCAAAGGATGCTAATGAATTCAATTACTCCCAGTATATTATAGTAGGTACGTTTAGCTGTAGCTAAAATGTACAAAAATATTTTTATGAAGAACATGTCAATTTTTTTATGTCATGGAGTCACCCTCTTCCAACTTATCTTTTGATTCCTAACTATTAACTTTGGCTCTAATTTCATCGAGATATTGGTTAAGCATAAGTACCTACTATTATAATATTACCTGTACTAACTATATTATCTGGGGTACTAACTATGCTATTACCACAGTAGGTACTGTCGATCACTAACCTATTATGTATTTATTCTGTAATTTCATTATCATGCTAAATCGATTTAGGCTTAAGGACCTACTTTACTTTGCTTTTTTATTTGTGAAACATTAAAGAGTTCTCTACCTATCTATGTTTCTTTAGGTTACGTAGTAACATTTATTTAGTAATCTGTGCTTTAGGTGACAAAGGTCTGATTGAATTTGGATAGTTTTGGTTTCACACTTAGAAGCTATTGCTCCTTTACATTTATGTGCTATTTAAAGTGACGACTTGACAGCCTTTGTATCCCTTTGAGGCTGTTAGATTGAAAGGGTGTAATCTTGGTAGAGGTTAGGGGATAAATTAATAGGTAGGTACGCAATTACTTCAAATGCTCTACTTTCCGGGTGCTATTTTGATAAGATGATCGGCTGCGAATTCCCAGTTGGACAGTCAACAAATTGAATTCTGTGGAATCTACGTTATCCAAAATGTTGACGTCAGCATTATAAAAAAATCCATTATTATAAATAAGGAACCTTTTAGATAATAACACATTCCGTTTGGTGTTTAGGAGCTGCTTGCCAGGTATGCCATTGTGGTGATATGGTCGACTGCCTTGGCCACTACGGTTTAGCGTGTAGCAGGAGCGCTGGACGTATCCCGAGACACGCCAGCTTGAACGACATCATTCGACGGGCCTTTGTCAGTGCCGGCGTACCGTCCGTCCTCGAACCTAACGGACTTATGCGCGATGATGGCAAGAGGCCCGACGGAATAACTCTAATACCTTGGAAGATGGGACGGCCTTTGGTATGGGACGCAACATGCGTTGATACCATGGCGCCATCTCATCTTCCTGGAACAAAAAACAACGCTGGCAGCGCTGCTACTAAGGCTGAAAACCTCAAACGGCGCAAATATGGACATCTTGACAGAGGTTATATGTTTGTGCCGTTTGGGATTGAAACAACGGGACCGTGGGGGCCAGGTGCACTCGACATTTATAGGGACTTGGCAAAGCTTTTGGTGGAGGCGACTGGTGACCAGAGGGCCGGCTCTTTTTTTGCTGAGAAAATAATATAAAATAAATTGCTATACAACGTGGCAATGCAGCCAGCATTCTGGGCACTCTCCCCTCCACCAAAGGTCTTTTTCATTTTTTTTTTAAATAATTTTCGTATTTGATTATAATTTATGTATTTGTATTCCAATTACCTACATTTAAAAGTTGAGATATTAATATTAGGCACATATCTGTAGAAACTGAATAAAAATTCCAGTCAGGAAATAAATGCTTGGTTTTAATTGTTTGCATTAAAGTAAAAACAAAAAAGACTTCAATGGCCTTCATTACACACTGTAAAAAAAACTAGATCACCTGAATATATTTTTTCCAATAATTTTAAATAAAACTCAAGTTACTAAAGCAATTTCAATAAAATTTACAAGCATGTTACCAATCTGAAAAAATATCCATTCAAACTAAAAATATTTAATCAAATCAACCGGTATGATGAATGTTTGTAAGTATGTACGATGAAATAACAAACATAAAAAAACCTGAATCGATAACCTTATCTCGTCGAAGTTGGTTAAAGTCGCCAGTAATCCAGCCAAAATTCGCTACTGAAATACCTGTGTTTAGTCCCAAATGGATGGGTAAAAGCGAAATCATCGTCCATAATTCCAAACATTTCGCTTGCACAAACCGTTTACCCGAATATCGGGTGTTATTTACGTTCATCGCGTAATCCGAAGATCATTCAGCCGCGTTTGCGGTTGTTTATCATTGTTAACTGTGAATCACTAGCTATTGTTCGCGAAGTTGCCTTCGTTTTATTAATTGTAATGTAAATAAATTCTCATACTTGCTTTTGCCATTAAATCCGTATAAGTAGGTACTCTCATTCCCATTACAGTCGTTTTGGTGGCTTATAATAAAATTATGACTTTACTGCTGTCAAAAGAAACATGCGATATAGGTTTACATTAAAAGACCTAATCAAATTATTAACACTGATGTAATGAAAGATATTTCATGAATATATAATTATATTATTATTATTAGTTTATACTAGTACAGGGTACACGGACTTTACTACTTAAGTTGAACCAGATTTATTAAGCTATGGAAGGTAATTATTTGTTTTATTTTATATAAAGCTATATTATAATCTACTTAAGAAATCATGTACCCAAACTTATAGCAAATAAATAAATTTGAAATTTGAATTTGAATTCATTGATTAGTTAAGTATAGTAAAGTAAGAGGGAGGTAGCGCAGCGTAGGCCACCCCGCTACTAGGTGGACCGACGATCTGGTGAAAGCCGCGGGGAGCCGATGGATGCAGAAGTCGAGCAGCCGGTCCAAGCGGCGCTCCCTGGGGGAGACCTATGTTCAGCAGAGGACGTCTTCAGTCTGTCAATGGTGAGGAGAGAGGTTCCTAGCTGCCGAAACGCGGGAAAATTGATAGTTATATAACATAATTAAATATTATATGGAGTATAATTATTATTATTGCATTCATCATCATCATTAACAGCCTGAAGACGTCCACTGCTGAACATAGGCCTCCCCCCGGGAGCGCCACTTAGAGTGGCTGCTCGCCTCCTGCATCCATCGGCTCCCCGTGGCTTTCACCAGGTCGTCGGTCCACCTAGTGGGGGGCCGGCCTACGCTGCGTCTTCCAGTTCGTGGTCGCCAATCGAGAACCTTTCTTCCCCATTGGTTGTCAGTTTTAAGAGCGTTGTGGCCTGCCCATTGCCATTTCAACTTGCTAATCCTAAGAGCTACATCGGTCACTTTAGTTCTCCTGCGGATCTCCTCATTTCGGATCCTATCTCGCAGAGAAACACCGAGCATTGCTCTCTCCATAGCTCGTTGCGCGACTCTGAGCTTAGTAATGAGGTCAACAGTTAGAGACCACGTCTCAGTTCCATAAGTCATCACTGGCAACACACATAGATTGAAAACTTTTGTTTTCAATCTTTGTGGTATTTTGGACGAAAAGATAGGTCGAAGCTTCCCGAACGCTGCCCAGCCGAGTTGGATCCTTCGGGCGACCTCTTTGTCGAAGTTGGACCTACCCAATTGGACAGTCTGCCCTACTAACCTAACTTCGAGAGTATCGTTTCCAACAATTGCCGGTATAGGTGGAACATGGGCATTCGACATGATTTTCGTCTTGTCCATGTTCACCTTAAGACCAACCTGTCGGGAGACTACTGAGGTCGTTGAGCATGGTGCTGAGATCATCGAGCGACTCCGCCATTATGACTATATCATCGGCAAAACGAAGGTTAGTGATATACTCGCCATTTATGTTGATGCCAAATCTTTTCCACTCCAAGAACTTGAAAACATCCTCCAATGCGTTTGTGAACAGTTTCGGAGAAATAACGTATGTCCCTGTCTCACGCCTCTCTGCAATGGGATCTGTTCCGTACTCTGGTCCTGTGGTCGGACTGACATAGTGACCTTACTGTACAAACACTTCAACACTTCGATATACCTATAGTCAATTTGGCATCGCTATAAGGACTGCAGCACCACCCAAATCTCGATTGAATCAAAGGCTTTCTCATAGTCCACAAACACTAGGCATAGCGGCCGATTATACTCTTCGGTCTTCTGTATAATCTGGCGTAGCGTATGGATGTGGTCTATGGTGCTAAAACCTTTTCGGAAACCGGCTTGTTCGGGAGGCGGAACTCATCAAACCTGTGTGCGAGACGATTCGTAATTTATTGCATTACGAATTGAAAATTAAACCGACCACGTTGATGGGCCTAATATATTTACATTCAGTGTTATGAAAGTGGGAATTCTGCTTGCTGCGCTATTTATTTTAGGATGACTGAATTGTTATTATAATTTAGCTTCATGTAATTTTGATGTTATTTATGTTGAACAAGCATAATATTCAAAACATAATGCGGCTTC
Organism: Ennomos erosarius; assembly: GCA_963580505.1. NCBI lineage: Eukaryota > Metazoa > Arthropoda > Insecta > Lepidoptera > Geometridae > Ennomos > Ennomos erosarius. Next base: position 5,369,519 of record OY756984.1, read on the forward strand.
TGTTTAACAACGTTTAGTATAATCGAATATCGTTTTGTTTGGCTTACTTATAGCTGGGTTGCTATAATTAGGTACTCTAATTTGATTTGGAATAATACTTATATGTAAATAAATCATCATCATCATCATCATCATCATTAACAGCTTGAACACGTCAGCTGCTGTACATAGTCCTCCCCCAGGGAGCGCCACTTCGGGCAGCTGCTCGCCTCCTGCATCCATCGGCTCCCCACGGCTTTTATCAAATCGTCCAACTAGTGGGGGGCTGGCCTACGCTGCGTCTTCTGGTTCATGGTGTAACGATCCAGGGTGTCTCGTGACGTCAAAATTATTAGGAATGTTTATTCATCAATAAAAAATATTTAAATCATTAAATCTTATCAATTTTGCTTATAAGAATAATTCAAATTAAAGCAATAGTCGTAGGCATTACGCTCATTACTGAAAAATATGAAGATAGGTATTGGAGTAGTTATCTGAATATGAAATGAAGTGAAATTAGTAGAAATCAAACCTTCGTTATAATATTGCATACAGAGTTCATATCAAAGATTTGGGAGCTCTTAGTCGTAGAGCGGTCGATCATTGAATGTGTCAAAATTTTCCTTGGATTCCAAATTTAAGCGTGACGGATTTTTTATGTTTCTTAATTAATTTCTGAAGTTTGCGCGGTGTAAGGAGGGATTATGCGTGAAATTTTGTTAAGGGCCAGGGTATTTTTCATGAGCATCGACTGAAAGATGATTACTGAAGGATAAAGTACTTTATTACCCTTTTCACATAAAATTTTAATACTTAGGCATATAGGGAAGGAGTTATTTTATGTGTTATTATCTATTTAGATGTGATTGTGCTTATGGATTCGGCTTAAAGCGATTTACTCTGTCACAGAGATAGTTCAGGAACTAAAAGGTCTTAGATTATTATTTTAATATATGACTTCAGTTGTATTGATAGAGCTTTATGTTATTAATAACATTATCAAGTGGTATTGGAAAGTTGTATTGATTTGTTTGTAAATATCTACATAAAAGTATAAAACACGTAAGCGGAACATCTAGCATTCGGATAATTATGACTTTTGTTGTCGGTTTCCTATAGATTTGTGGAAGTTTGGAGGAATTTTCAGGAATGCAAGTTATGTTTTAAAGTTCATATTAATTTTCGAAATTACGTTACATAATATTTAGATGATTATTACTTTAGAACGAGTAGGATGGGTACTTTTGAATTAGGTTTTCATGATATTTTCGAATTTTCCATCTAGATTGAACGATTTGCGATACCCACCCCTCTTAAATTTTCTCAAGCAGAAGCAATCGTGTGGCTAATATTGAGCTGTCAAAAGAAAATAGATTTTCATTTGTTTAAGTGAAGTATCACAACCATACCCATGTAGATGAGACTAAGATCGGCACCTGGCTTTGCTTGTAAGATGACAGGAAAAACAGTACAAAAAACTTAGCAAATGAGGAACTAAAATTTGATGATAATCTGAAGAGAATATCACTAAAAACATGGGATTGGCATTATTGATTTATTTAGTATACTTAGGAGCTAGTTCACAAGTAGATTATATTATTTTTGAAATTATTTAGGGAAAAGGATGTACTTAATAGGATGTATAATCTCGGGAAAAATGTAAACAGTATTAAGAGTAATCAAATAACGATTTAAATAATAGATTAGACATAGATTACATAGTTATCTGCGATTTTTCCATACAAAACTAAAATACAATATTATAGACTTTTATTTTTCTATCAAAACAAAAACTTATTTTTTTAGTCTGTTACGATATAAAAATGCAATTTTCATGCTTAAAAATAGGTTTTATTATTAATAATGGGGTCAAAATTTTGTATGTAAATTAGTCAGACAAATTTTGTTTTCAATATAGATTTTGACCATTTCGGCGCGCGCACTACAAAATGAAACCAGGGGAAACTATAAAACAGAGCCGAGGATCTGTCAAAGGGTTCATTCATTAAGCATTCGCGGGGATCACTACATGATACCTGTCAGTGCACATGAGATTTTCGGTTAACTTCAAGTTAGAGTCGTCCTCTCAAGTAATTCTGGTTCTGAGGAAGAATCCTTGGTTCCAGAAACCCCAGTCAGAAACAAGTTGAAACATGTGATATACGAAGCTTGTTTTCCTCCTACTTTTGCGTTAGGGCAGATCGCGTGTTCTGTGGAGACCTGCACCAGATTTTGCCTCCGTTATAGGATCTGGATCCACCTTTTTGGTTTGGTTTGCATTCTGGCTGAAAGGAGGGCTGAAAAGATTAGCTGACCCGTCTTCGTGTATACGATACCCGGATCCTAAATGTAAATCAAACTGAACTGTCCCACACAATAGGGTTTTGTCTTCTATGCACTTATGAGACTTCGGTCCGCATACAAGATAAAAAATAGGTGGCAATAGGATTTATTAGCTTTGGAGAGCTTTTGTCACAGCTCGTTTTCTTATAGGCTAGATTAGGTATGTTCTCATTGCACACTCGAGAACAGACATGCACGCTTAAAAGTAAATATGAGATTTGTAGCAATCTCTAGTTTTTGGGGGTACACACCAGATGTTAGAAAAAGCTATAAGTTGAGGAACACACATGGGAGGGAAAGTTAGGGTTAAAATACTAAAATTTGCAGTAAAATAAATGTTTTAGGGAAATAGGTAAAAATCGATTGTACAAAGGTACATAAAAATAGATTCAAAATTATTATAAAATTGGTAGTAATATAAAACTGTGAGGGAAATAGGCAAAACTCGGTTTTATAAAAATGCTTAAGATTAGGGTTAAAATTATAAATCATGCGGTAAAATAAAATGGTTAGGAAAATAGGGAAAATCAAAATTCTAATAAATGCTTGATTCTAAAAAATAAAATAATGACAATATTCTACCAAAATAATAATTTACCTTTAAAATTTAGGTCAAATCGGAAAAATGAATTGTGAGGGAAATAAATAAAATTCAAAATACAAAATCTAACTATAATAGATAAACAAGTAAAAATTAAATTAAAGCAAATAATATAAGTGTTATCAAAGTAAACAATGGGTAACGTTAGTAGGTATAATTCTTTAGGAAAATGGTTTGATAGTTAAAACTTGTACATTGACTAAAACGTGATAATTGAAGCTAAAGTAATATCGGCAATTTTTATGGCGGAAATTTAGGAAGGCTTTAGACTTTGGGCTGTATGAGATGAGACAGGGGGGGAAGTTCAGCTGGGAGGCTAACTTTAGGGTCTGTCATATACTGAATTTAGTACGTATTTGATAGACTCACAATGGTCTCACATTAGGTGATGAAGGATAAGTATGAGGTTTTGCTTTGCTAACAAATTAACGTAGAGTTCCCTTGAATGTATTGAGGACGTATGTTGTTAGGGCTTGCTAAAAGATCATGTCCTCTCTGTCCTTAGTGTTTTGAAGACAAAACTAGACATACTGACCTGGAATGAATAGTACAAATAGTAAAATCAATTTCCCCAACAGTGTCTTGAAAACCTCAAGTGGAGGCAATTTCATACACAACATAGTGGAGGGCTGTCCCGTCAGGTGTCGAAGCTCACAGTTATGGAGCGGGAAGGTGCTCCGTAGCCGAATGTTATGATAAACAGATAGATTATCATGACTTCGCTAATTTAAACAAACTTAACTTCAGAATGTATGACTTATTACAACATTTACGTGAAGCCTTAGTACTACTTATTAGGTTAATGTGAATTGTTTTGGGGCAATCTACGTTTTCGATATTTCCAGCAAATATAGGATTAGCGCTCATCATAGGTTCAGATTGCAAAGCTTAGTAAAATAAAGAAATTACATTCTACTAAATTAATCTCGTATTGAGTCGGCGTCAGTTAGGAATTGTCTCATTACTTTAAAAGGAATTGGATTACTACATTATCACAACGTACGGGTTCTACCACTATTAGGAGACGATCACTTGGCCATAACAAATCTAGAACATACAACAAACTTAGGTTACTTCTAGGTTCTTTCTATCAACAAGCTTAGGTTCTTTTCAACGGTATTAGATTTTTAGCATTGATTTAATTGCAAATTATAGGATATTTAAATTTAGGTATTAAAGTTAAGTTGGATATTAAAAATACAATTATATGAATTTAGGGGGGAATAGAGGGGGGGGGGGGTTTACAATTGTCACCACTCGAGAACCTTTCTTCCCCATCGGTTGTGAACTGAGAACTCTACGAGCGATGTGGCCATGTAAATAAATAAAATTAAATATTTGTGGACATTTTAGCATTAAATTATGCAAAGCCATTAGTTCAAGCTTAGAGTAGGTATACATAAGCACTTTACTCGAAGGAAACGAGTAAAATAATAGGTCCTACTTTAGGTAATTTTTGGTAAGTCATCATCATCATCATCATCATCATTAACAGCCTGAAGACGTCCACTGCTGAACATAGGCCTCCCCCAGGGAGCGCCACTTAGAGCGGCTGCTCGCCTCCTGCATCCATCGGCTCCCCGCGGCTTTCACCAGGTCGTCGGTCCACCTAGTGGGGGGCCGGCCTACGCTGCGTCTTCCAGTTCGTGGTCGCCACTCGAGAACCTTTCTTCCCCATCGGTTGTCAGTTCTACGAGCGATGTGGCCTGCCCATTGCCATTTCAACTTGCCAATCCTAAGAGCTACATCGGTCACTTTAGTTCTCCTGCGGATCTCCTCATTTCGGATCCTATCTCGCAGGGAAACACCGAGCATTGCTCTCTCCATAGCTCGTTGCGCGACTTTGAGCTTAGTAATGAGGCCAACAGTTAGAGACCACGTCTCAGTTCCATAAGTCATCACTGGCAACACACATTGATTGAAAACTTTTGTTTTCAGGCTTTGTGGTATTTTGGACGAAAAGATAGGTCGAAGCTTCCCGAACGCTGCCCAGCCGAGTTGGATCCTTCGGGCGACCTCTTTGTCGAAGTTGGACCTACCCAATTGGACAGTCTGCCCTAGATAGACGTATTTGTCGACAACTTCCAGAGTATCGTTCCCAACAATTACCGGTATAGGTGGAACATGGGCATTTGACATGATTTTCTTCTTGTCCATGTTCATTTTAAGACCAACCTGTCGGGAGACTCTACTGAGGTCGTTGAGCATGGTGCTGAGATCATCGAGCGACTCCGCCATTATGACTATATCATCGGCAAAACGAAGGTTAGTGATATACTCGCCATTTATGTTGATGCCACATCTTTTCCACTCCAAGAGCTTGAAAACATCCTCCAATGCGTTTGTGAACAGTTTCGGAGAAATAACGTCTCCCTGTCTCACGCCTCTCTGCAATGGGATCTGTTCCGTACTCTGGTCCTGTATACGGACTGACATAGTGGCCTTACTGTACAAACACTTCAACACTTCGATATACCTATAGTCAATTTGGCATCGCTGTAAGGACTGCAGCACCGCCCAAGTCTCGATTGAATCGAAGGCTTTCTCATAGTCCACAAACGCTAGGCATAGCGGCCGATTATACTCTTCGGTCTTCTGTATAATCTGGCGTAGCGTATGGATGTGGTCTATGGTGCCAAAGCCTTTTCGGAAACCGGCTTGTTCGGGAGGCTGGAATTCATCAAACCTGCGTGCGAGACAATTCGTAATGACCCTCGAAAACAGCTTATACACATGACTCAAGAGCGAGATGGACCTATAGTTCTTCAATAAGGTGTTATCACCTTTTTTGAAGAAGAGCACCACCACGCTCTTGTGCGTGGTGGTTGGTAAGTATTGATAATAAAAATACAAATGATAATCACTTACCCATACCCAGTGGGCTGGTCTGACGCTTCAAGATGTTCCAACAACACTTATCTAACTTCATACACCTAGTTACTGTCAATCAATTAACAAGTACAAGACTTCGAAGGCACTTCTCGCTCATCGCTAAAATGAATTACACAACTCTTAATAACAACAGCGACGGAGACAGAAGCCGGGTAAGTGCACTCGACATGAGAGTTAATAAAGCTTGGAGAAGAGCCCAGTTTTTAAAATCAAGCCTTTCCACTTTCTAGTGATGAACACCATATATTTACGGACTGTGCATGACCGTAAATCAGTTTTAGCTTCTAAAATTACTTGTATTAATGCTTGTCCCGTTCGATTAAAATTCAAAATTCATGATAATAGTAGAAATTACGTAAGTTGATTTCGTTGCATCAAAGACAAATTACAGAAAATACACGGACTATTTTAATATCTGTGCCCAATTGCCCATACCTAACCCAAATGCAATAATTTTTTTTATGGGAATGAATGACGTGACGAGCTGGTCGTTCACCTGATGTTAAGCAATACGGCCGCCCATAACAGTTGCAGTGTCACTCGGAACTTTAAAATAATAAAGTTTCGCGTGACACTGCACTGCGCACGTCATCCTGAGACATCACACAGTCTAGTAATCAGATTACTACACTGTGTAATCAGGTCATAAAGTCTCATTTGCCCAGTAATTTCACTAGCTACAATGTCCTTCAAACCGGAACACAGTAGTGCTTACACACTACTGCTTGGCGGCAATTTAAATGTGAGTGTGTAATGTTTTTCTTACCTATTCTTCGTAAATCGTATTGCGATTTACATCACAATCAATCTCAATTAAGCTGTACCTTAGTATACATAAGTGTTACATAATGAGTTTGGCTCAAATCATTATTATAACGTAACTAAAGTCAGACATAAATTAAAAAGTTTACTCACGTTTGTTAATAAAGTTGTAAGTCCCGAGGAAGCCAGTAGCGTTGTTCATGCGGGATCCAGTATGAAACTCGAGCACGAGTGCAGGCCCTGGTGAGTAGAGGGCGGGCGGGGCATCGGCCCTGTTGCCGCATAGCGTCCGAGCCCAGGCCGAGCGCTCGTTGATGGCGCCAGGCGGTCCAGGGCCTTGCACCTCCCAGTATACCTTCAGGTAATCACCCCGGATGCAACTGAAACAATTTGGAATTACGTAATGAATTTTGGATTCCGATTAATCGTAAGAAAAATGCTCGGTGTTTCCCTGCGACATATTAAGATCGGAAATGAGGAGATTCGCAAGAGAACTAAAGTGACCGACATCGTTCTTAGAATTAGCAAGTTGGAATACCGATGCAAAAGAAAGGTTCTCGAGTGGCGACCAAGAAACGAAAGACGCAGCGCAAGCTAGCCCCTACTCGGTGGATGAAAGCCACGGGGATGGATGCAAGAGGCGAGCAGCCGCTCAAAGTGGCATTCTCTGGGGAGACCTATGTTCAGCAGTGGACGTCTTTAGGCTGTTTCTGTCTTCGGATGATAAGACAAGTATTTTCAGAGTTTTTGTTATACGGAAAAACGGTTGGCCTGCAGATACATAAATAAGGTCTTGTACTAATTTGAAAAAGACTAATAAATTTGAAAAGTATTGCAAATCATAGAGGTCAGCATAATGGGCTTTGAAATTTACTGATGTATTCGCTCACATCACCCACAATCATCAGCAGAAAGATGTCTACTGCACACAGGACTCCTTTATTATATTAGAGAGTAGAAGTTTGACATAATCACCAGACTTGGCAGGCCTTTTAGGAGAATGCTGCTGCATACCCCCATGGCCGGCTCTTATAGGTACGGGAAACACCGGTACCGGGACGACACGACTAGGCCACTGATTATAAATAAATGTAGGTAAGCTAAACTTTTGAAAATGTAGGTACATTATAGTTCGAGAGAAGCCTGCAAGGCGCACAGATACTCGGCATCCATATATCGTTAATATTCCTACAGCCCGCACTAAGCGTTTCGCATCAAACTTTATAGTGCGAACAGCAAATGAGTGGAATACCTTGCCGTCGTCCTTGTTTCCAGATAGCTATAACCTGGGTGTCTTCAAGTCAAGGGTGAACAGGTATCTTCTAGGCAGGCATGCACCACCGTAGGCCGCGTCGTCACTTACCATCAGGTGAGACAGTGGTCAAATGCTATGCCTATAAATTGTAAAAAAAAAAAAAAATGTAAGAGGTTTTCATAACCTGCATATTTTAATGATTATAAGTCATAACAAAATACGCGCACAGTGCATTTTATCGCATTATAGCGCCACTCTATCATCATAACCTGAGAGCAACGAAAAACGAAAAGCCATAAAAGCATTTTCCACGAAAGAGGCACAATTTTAAAATGTCATTTTAAATCGCCGAGCAGCGCTTAATAAAGCCTTGTCTAGAAAATAAAGCGCTATAAAACAGCGCCAACAACGTTAAATCATAAAATTGAGTAGTTATGGTCTTCTGGATTTTCAATAATGCAGCATTTTCATCATGTGCACACACGTGATTTTTTGACATAAGTATTATGAGGTGTAAAGTATAAGGTTATCAATTAATTAAGTTTTTTTTTTGCTTTTTTATGCTTGTTACCTCATTATCTCCATCATTTAGTCAAGGTAGGTCTCAGTAGGTACGCAATTAAGGCTATTGAAATGTTTTACTCTCTGCAGAGCACAGGCGTAGTCAAGCTGAAGTCGGGCAGAAAATAAAGCACTAACACTTCACTGAAATTAACTACAAGTGTGCGAAGCAAAAGATGATGTTTTTCATGTTTTTAATATTCGCCTACGGAATTACCAACGGCACATTTTCGGTTTTCGACCAAAGCGCAGATACAATCTTATCCGTGCATCTCGGGCATCAATCTCTCACGCATGCGCGAAACTGTCACCCCAGATATTTAACATGGAATGCGGGATTAACTGGTACATATAAATGTATTCAGGGCGTTTATTTATGAAGTTGCGAGTTTAATATTTGCAGATATTTATGGCGACTGGGACAATTTAATTATGGAACTGTTAGGTTAAACTAAATTACTTTCAAAATGCAGAAGTTAAGTACAACTATTTGTTACAAATTTACCCAAACTGTCTCGAAAGTAACAGGTAACTTCACGTATTTGTAATATGTTTAGTGTACCTATCTATTTATTGTTATCCCTAATCTTTTACTATTCATCAGCTTTTTATATGTTTCTATTTGTAAGTATCTGTGTTCATAGGTATATATGATAATGATATGTAATTATAATATATATAAACATATTTATTTATGTTGTTCTAAGGATTTAATTTAGTTTGATTCTTGTCAATTGCCGCACCACCGACCACTACGATACTCTTTTACCTTCCTATCCATCCCAAGGTTGTATGGAAGAGATCGCTGTATAGCGATAAGACCGCCCATTGTACTAAATCGTAATATTTTTTATTAATGTCTTTTATTTCCTAATTTGGTGTGCAATAAAGAGTTGTTGTATTGTATTGTATTGTAACATTGTTACTGCGTCTGACCTTTGCTTCCGAAAACTTACACATAATTATGCAATGGATGCAGGAGGCGAGCAGCCGCTCCAAGTGGCGCTCCCGGGGGGAGGCCTATGTTCAGCAGTGGACGGCTTCAGTCTGTTAATGATGATGATGATGATGAATCATAATTAAACATTATCGGCAAATTATGATGTATCCATAACTTGTCATTACAAGACCAGTCAACCTTATATACAGTTTTATAGGAGTTATATACTCAATTGTTAAACTGATACTTATATCTATCGTATATTCTTGGCTATTTCTATTTTCAAATCACAAAACAATTTTCCAAGAATGCCCGTCTACAAAACCTTATACTTTATTGTCCACAGATTTCTGTGTAAAACGAGAAAAGAAGTTCTATAAAATAAAAATAAATACGTTACGCAAGTCGTAGAGACCACATATTGCCCGGCTATCTCGCCTATTGGCTGTGACAGCCCTTTTTTTAAGACCACCCGGCCTAACTCAATCGTACAGAAATGACATGTTCCATGTAGTTTGAGAAATAAAATAACGTCTTGATGTGAATCCTGTTTCTTTGCTTTTACGCCAAGTATGTAAAAAAAAATCGGTGATATTTTCCTTTTTACTAAACGTGATTTCAGGTAACAAGCTTCTATTGACACCTTGACGAGGAGAGGACCCAATTCCATCTATTGAATACTGACTATTCACTCCTATACCTCCTAAGGTATAATGATGTTTTAATAAGTAATTTATAATGAAGTGCTAGTACGAATACTAGAACCTATGTAATAGGGGGAATTCTGTGGTAGTAATACTAAATAACGCCCAACAAAATACATCAAATAGGTACCTATACATAGCTTGTCTCGGAGGTCCCCCCAAAGCTTCTTCCCGGTAGCTCAGAGAAGGGAGGACACTCACGGGAACACGTAGATACTAGTGGGATATCCGGAACTATTGCAATGAAACTGTAGATCTCGGTGAACTGGGTTTATTGTAGCGTATAACAATAATTTAAGATGGTTATGGTCCAAAATGCTGAAAAATAAGATCACAACTTGTTCCCTATTGCACTTTTATGGAACAACTAGTAGTGAATATAACTTGAGGTACAAATAGCACTTTAAACTGTCAGTAACAGATAACTTATAAAAAATTTGTAAAAGCACAAACGAGGACTGTCCGCCTCGGCGGTTGAATGAAGAATGACCAAAATGTATGGAAAATAAAAAGAATGCGAGTAATGTTATAATTTAGAATTTAAATCTAAATTATGTAAGGCCAATATTTGACGCGAAAACTAATAAAGCAGGTGAATAGATGAAATGATGATGAAAGAGGATGACATCGTCACAAGCTCATGAGCCCTCTGGATTCTCTGATGTATCTAGAGACTCAGTAACTACCAGGACAACACATAGCCAGAAAACAAATACGTTTGCAGTTTTTTCTGCATAAATCCTTAATCTGTTACGGGAATCCACCAGCGGCCAATAAGCCAATCTGATTAACCATCACCAAAGAGGTTGTCTCAAAACAAAATTGTACTATGTATGTAGCTGTGTCTAAATAAATAACAAACATTTATGTTGTAAACATCGATCACATTTGACATTAATGGAGAATAAGATTGTTATGAAATAAATTCCAAGCGAAACATATCCTTGACATATTCCATACGAAAAAAGCAATAATATCAATACAAATATTATCCCGGTCAAAGGAGTAAGTAAACAATCCGTTCGCATCAATTCAGTTCTAGTTTTGTAACTCGATATCATAAATCATCGTGTCCCGATATCTGTTGAAAACGAGAACGGGTTGAACTAGCAAGAATAGCGCAGTTTCCGTATCCTTTTGACCTACATACATATTGTATGTTACATACAATAGTACAATAAGTAGCTTGGATAAAGTAGATATTGCTAATACGCAAAAAGTTGAAAATGAATCTGATGTTCAGGCAAGCATTCTGTAGGCCTAGCACGAATATTTACGCACGCGTAAGTGTAACGTTAACGTAAGGCAGCTGTATGGGGCGCTGATCAAATACCATACAACTGTCTTACGTTAACGTTACACTCACGCGCGCGTAAATATTCGTGCTAGGCCTACTGACTATGTGTATGTAAGCGTAAAACAACGAAAATGGTTTTATGACGTGTCTTGGAAGAGGCCTATGTCCAGTATCAGACAAAAATGATGATGATGATATTACTTTCCAGAATTCTGGTTCTGGCACATGAAGGTTTTCTCAAAGAGTTTTTTTTATTCTTTCGTGTAGGCTTAGCAGTATTCGAACCATAGTGCGTAGGATTAGAAGTGGCGTGAGTTTCCCCTAAACTATACACTTTTCACTTGCCATTAGCAATATTCTCCTGAGATCATCATAATAAAAACATATTTTTTCGTTATCATTTTAATATTATTTTCCATCTATTCATTTCCATAACCGCCATGAAACGACTGAGTCAAATATCATTATCCGTAACGAAGTTCGGTCACGGAAACGCTAATGGCCGATATCAGTTTCCGAAACAACACGTTGAGCTTTCGATTCCAAATACTCGTTCAAACGGTTGGTTGTTTGTTGCGACGCGATGTGAATTGCAAATGGCTTACTGTGGAACTGTGACAAAACCCCTTTACGGCTTAAATCAGAATGCATCATGCAAAATCTGACATTATAATGAAGTGGTTTTCTGTTTTTGCCGGCTTACGTCATGTTGCTATAATAACTACAGTCGATTCTCCGGGTTAAAATCTAGAACAGAAAGTTAGGTACATCATTTGACCGTTATTTAAATCCCGAATAATTTAATGGTTACTTTTAACTCTATGGGTGGGTATTTTCACAAAAATTAGTTAAGTAGTTGAAAACTAAAACTGAGCATTGGTTAGAATTTGTTAGCATTTTTAACCATTGGTTACCTTAACTATTGATGAAAAAATCCACTACAAATTAGATTGGCTGCGTTAAGTTAAGATTATGGTTAAAAAGTTGACAATTATTGATGAGAATGATTCGTAAAATAGCCCGCGTTATTCCATTGTATGGGATGAGGCATCTGTACTGTAGGTATTATATTATCTGGGGTATAACTATTTTAGATTATCGAAATTATTATTTTTTAACATGTAAATTGATATTTTTTATGAATGATTTTTTTTTAATATACATTTGTATAATATTATTTTAATTAACAATAAACCTATATAACACAAATGAGAGAGAATGATGAGAATGTAAAGTAATTAACTGTTAGATAACAGTACATACTAAAAACGAATATGAGTACACCAATGCATGGTTAAATAGGTATTTAAACATTGTGGGTATCAGCTTACAGTTAATTATAGCTATAGCAGTAACGTTAAACGACATAAGATACAAGCCATCCATATTATTATTTGGCCAGCGGTAAACGTTTCTATTATTCATCAGCAGGGATAACTGGACTCTGCTGATCATGTTACAAAACAACTATAAGCATTTCCGTACAGCTTGCAGACATAACCAACTTGACTGTACAGTCTACAATACGTGAAGTTTATATAAAGGGGAGAAAACACCACAAAACAAAACTAATCAAGGCACGTGCTTTAGGTAATAACACCAGCGATACACTATGCTAGAGACACTCCTTTGTCCCAAATGAGTGCACGTATAGTGGTTACACGTACCTTTGTCTGCAAAACTAATACTATAACAGCACATCTCTCTACGTGATAATATTTCTCAAGCACTTCCACGATACACATGATGTTTTAAATGACTGCAAAAATGTACATCTGTGCATGCTAGGTATAAACTGCTTTTCACCGGAATAGGAAGCAATCGTAACAGCACTGGATGGGTGACTGCTGCCAGTGTTCACCATCATCATCAACAGCCTGAAAACGTCCACTGCTGAACATAGGCCTACCGCAGAGAGCACCACCTAAAGCAACTGTTCGCATCCTGCATGCATCAGCATCTGTGTATGCCGGAGCCGATGGATGCTCACCTTTTAGCCCCAAAGTGTTATTACAATCAAATACTACCCCGCTTCGGAGCCCAATTCACGCCATCGGTGAGGCCAAGGAAGAAGTGTTTGGAAGGCCTAAAACACTGACAGTAGTCGTATAGGGACACGAGAAGAAATATAAGAAATAAAGATTATGTCCAACGACTTTTTCCTCCATATTTGCAGACTAAACACCAGTTTCTCAAACACAATAAAACTCCATATTGTATCAACATAGAAAGAAACTTCAGTCGCGACATTTGCGACAAAACGCCAAAAGAAACTGAAACAGTTTTGTCTGATGGATGCGGAAGGCATAAAACAGAACCAGGAAGAAAAGTTTCTTGAAAGCGATTTGTTTCTTTTGTTTCCCCTGGAGAACGATACGTCGTAATCGATTGAACATGGCTTGTGGAAGGAAAAACAAAGAATGATAATTGAACATGAGTTTCAGAATGTTTAATGTTTTGATGAAAATTTGTTCGTACTGAAATATTTACTTCCTAGAAGATAATGCTAACTTGATTTAAGTTATTGGGGAAAATACAAAATCCAAATAATAACCGTGTTATGGATAATCATTGTTATCTACCAAATACCTAAAAAGCAAAGCCGACATTAAAACGCATTTTTAGTTTCTATCATTCCGTAAAACTTAGGTATTATTGCGTTAATTCAGAACAACTTATTCCGCATTCTGACTGTATTTAGTAAAAGACCTTGATGTCAATGGAAGTCAGCATTGGCTTTTCAAACCCCACTAACGGACTGATTACCATTTTCCTCTAATCACCCAATCGTGCTACATTTGTTATTCTGTTTCGAGTTTTCGCCAATGAAATCGTAAACTGCATAATATTTGGATTCCAATTTGGATTAAACTATCTACAAGGTAAAGTTGTACACAATTAAAAAAAATATTATTGAATTGTTGGACCTTCGTTGCTCTCTTGTTTTTTCTACATCTTAAATAAAAAAAAAATATGTGTGGACATTTCACACAGCGCTATCTAGCCCCAAACTAAGCATAGCTTGTACTATGGGAACCAGTTAACGGATACAATACTTATATACTTTTTTTGTTTGTAAATACATACATAGAATACAATACAACAGCCATAGTCTTTTTTGCCTTTACTTGCCTTCCATTGCTGGATTACCGTTCAAATGATATTTGCCTTGCCATTTAGCATAATATGGCAAGACGATATTCACTTTTACAAAAATTACGATAATATGAAAGTCTCTACAATAGTATTTTACAGTGATGACTTTAGAATGAAAATTGTAGATACTTTCAAAGATGCGTGAAAACACAATTTCATCCGTGTAGCATTTGAATTGTACAAATAGCTGCAATAATTGCCGAGATGTCCCCATTCGGAAATCAGCCGAAACATTCGTATTTGCAGTACTAGCTACGGTCGTGGTCGACGATAGTTTGCACTTGATGCATATTAATGTTTCGCGGCTCGATCCAGCTCGAAACACACCTGAGCGCTTCACGTAACTATGGCAGTATCACTAAAGTAATTACAACATTTAATTTTTGGAAGGAACTTACTGTAGTAGTACGAAATCCATTTCCGATATTTTATTATAGAGCTCATATAAAAATATCTGAGTTTTTTATGCAGTATTTCTCAAGTTATTGTTAAAAAATAAAGTGAGGCTGAATAATAACCAACGTGTGTAGCCTACTTTGCATCAATAGTTGCCATAAAAAAAGAATCTGAATCATAAGTGTTAATTTTATCACTATCTTTTTTCTAAAAATTTTCATTTTCAAAACGGTTTACTAACACCAAGATAACAAAACACAACATGACAGCAACTTATGAGATAGTCTAAGAGACTGAAGACATAAACCTCGTAAGAATTTTTATCAGAAAAGTAGTAAATAATATTGGAGCTGGCCAATCAAAGTACTCCATAAACATCAGGTGATTATGGTTCGTGTGCATGGCTTTCGCACACCGCTTTGCAGCCGCGCTGGTCGCTTAGATGGTTCCGAAGCTCCTGTGCAGTCAGTATATCGGGTACAATATTCATGTGGTCGGTATATGGAGTGGTTGAGAATATGCGTTGTTTCGGCGTTGCATATTGCATGAAATGCGGATTCACGCAAGATATAGTATGACTTGGGAATTTAAAATCAAATGGTCGTCGACAGCCACTGCTATAGATCCACTATGTACTGTAAGAACCCCCCCCCCCTATCCCCCCTATTTTCATCTATTTGTATTTTTAATTAACCGAACCTAAAGACCAAAATTTAAATAAACTATAAACTGAATTAAATCAACGCTAACAATCTAATACCGTTGAAAAGAACCTAAGCTTGTTGATAGAAAGAACCTAGAAGTAACCTAAGTTTGTTGTATGTTCTAGATTTGTTATGGCCAAGTGATCGTCTCCTAATAGAGGTAGAACCCGTACGTTGTGATAATGTAGTAATCCAATTCCTTTTAAAGTAATGAGACAATTCCTAACTGACGCCGACTCAATACGAGATTAATTTAGTAGAATGTAATTTCTTTATTTTACTAAGCTTTGCAATCTGAACCTATGATGAGCGCTAATCCTATATTTGCTGGAAATATCGAAAACGTAGATTGCCCCAAAACAACTCACATTAACCTAATAAGTAGTACTAAGGCTTCACGTAAATGTTGTAATAAGTCATACATTCTGAAGTTAAGTTTGTTTAAATTAGCGAAGTCATGATAATCTATCTACTTATCATAACATTCGGCTACGGAGCACCTCCCCGCTCCATAACTATGAGCTTCGACACCTGACGGGACAGCCCTCCACTATGTTGTGTATGAAATTGCCTCCACTTGAGGTTTTCAAGACACTGTTGGGGAAATTGATTTTACTATTTGTTACTATTCATTCCAGGTCAGTATGTCTAGTTTTGTCTTCAAAACACTAAGGACAGAGAGGACATGATCTTTTAGCAAGCCCTAACAACATACGTCCTCAATACATTCAAGGGAACTCTACGTTAATTTGTTAGCAAAGCAAAACCTCATACTTATCCTTCATCACCTAATGTGAGACCATTGTGAGTCTATCAAATACGTACTAAATTCAGTATATGAGAGACCCTAAAGTTAGCCTTCCAGCTGAACTTCCCCCCCTGTCTCATCTCATACAGCCCAAAGTCTAAAGCCTTCCTAAATTTCCGCCATAAAAATTGCCGATATTACTTTAGCTTCAATTATCACGTTTTAGTCAATGTACCAGTTTTAACTATCAAACGATTTTCCTAAAGAATTATACCTACTAACGTTTTGTTATAAAATAAATTTTACGTTTTTATTGAAAGTTCATTTGAACAGTGTCAGACCTGAATTACAACAAACTGAACCATATTCATAGAATTGAGATAAATAGATATTGATAATTAAGCTTTACGAGAATGATCCCAATCTAAAATAAATTCTGCGTCATTTCTTTACCTATCTTGAACCTTATAGATCGATATTTGATATCCTAAGTCTCGTTCCGTTAACTTTTACGCACCTAACGCAACATAATCAACCCTACTTATTTTGAAGCTAATAGAGTGAAATTAAACTTAATTCAGGAAGATGCTATTATACTTGCGAATGCAATCATTCGAAACCTAGTTTCCCAACTGTTACATAACTAACGCAACTAATCCATTACCTGTTTTGAACTAACAGGACGATATTCAATTACATACGCTTGATTAGGACTTTTCCTTCTGGATCCGATTAGAGAAAATCCTACCTACTTCTCTCAAACCGCACACCACCAAGAAGTATAGAATAATAACAAATTCTCTAATATTTTAAATCATTGGTTTTTATTTTATTATTTATTTACTTTAATTTTTACTTTTAATTTAGTTAGATTTTGTATTTAGAGTTTTCTTAATTTTCCTCATAATTCATTTTTCCGATTTGACCTAAATTTTAAAGGTAAATTATTATTTTGGTAGAATATTGTCATTATTTTATTTTTTAGAATCAAGCATTTATTAGAATTTTGATTTTCCCTATTTTCCTAACCATTTTATTTTACCGCATGATTTATAATTTTAACCCTAATCTTAAGCATTTTTATAAAACCGAGTTTTGCCTATTTCCCTTACAGTTTTATATTACTACCAATTTTATAATAATTTTGAATCTATTTTTATGTACCTTTGTACAATCGATTTTTATCTATTTCCCTAAAACATTTATTTTACTGCAAATTTTAGTATTTTAACCCTAACTTTCCCTCCCATGTGTGTTCCTCAACTTATAGCTTTTTCTAACATCTGGTGTGTACCCCCAAAACTAGAGATTGCTGCAAATCTCATATTTACTTTTAAGCGTGCATGTCTGTTCTCGAGTGTGCAATGAGAACATACCTAATCTAGCCTATAAGAAAACGAGCTGTGACAAAAGCTCTCCAAAGCTAATAAATCCTATTGCCACCTATTTTTTATCTTGTATGCGGACCGAAGCCTCATAAGTGCATAGAAGACAAAACCCTATTGTGTGGGACAGTTCAGTTTGATTTACATTTAGGATCCGGGTATCGTATACACGAAGACGGGTCAGCTAATCTTTTCAGCCCTCCTTTCAGCCAGAATGCAAACCAAACCAAAAAGGTGGATCCAGATCCTATAACGGAGGCAAAATCTGGTGCAGGTCTCCACAGAACACGCGATCTGCCCTAACGCAAAAGTAGGAGGAAAACAAGCTTCGTATATCACATGTTTCAACTTGTTTCTGACTGGGGTTTCTGGAACCAAGGATTCTTCCTCAGAACCAGAATTACTTGAGAGGACGACTCTAACTTGAAGTTACCCGAAAATCTCATGAGCACTGCCACAGGTATCATATAATGACCCCCGCGGCTGCTTAACGAATCAACCTTTTGACAGCTCCTCGGCTCTGTTTTATAGTTTTTCCTGGTTTCATTTTGGTTTCTGGTTTTTTTTGTAGTGCGCGCGCTGACATGGTCAAAATCTATATTGATATGGTTGTGATACTTCACTTAAACAAATGAAAATCTACAATATTAGCCACACGATTCCTTCTGCTTGAGAAAATTTAAGAGGGGTGGGTATCGCAAATCGTTCAATCTAGATGGAAAATTCGAAAATATCATAAAAACCTAATTCAAAAGTACCCATCCTACTCGTTCTAAAGTAATAATCATCTAAATATTATGAAACGTAATTTCGAAAATTAAAATAAACTTTAAAACATAATTTGTATTCCTAAAAATTCCTTCAAACTTCCACAAATCTATACGAAATCGACAATAAAAGTCATAATTATCCGAATCCTAGATGTTCCGCTTATGTGTTTCATACTTTTATGTAGATATTTACAAATAATTCAATACAACTTTCCAATACCACTTGATAATGTTATTAATAACATAAAGCTCTATCAATATAACTGAAGTCATATATTAAAATAATAATCTAAGACCTTTTAGTTCCAGAACAATCTCTGTGACAGAGTAAATTGCTTTCACCCGAATTCATAAGCTCAATCACATCTAAATAGATAATAACACATAAAATAACTCCTTCCCTACATGCCTAAGTATTAAAATTTTATGTGAAAAGGGTAATAAAGTACTTTATCCTTCAGTAATCATCTTTTAGTCGATGCTCATGAAAAATACCCTGGCCCTTAACAAAATTTCACGCATAATCCCTCCTTACACCGCGCGAACTTCAGAAATTAATTAAGAAACATAAAAATCCGTCACGCTTAAATTTGGAATCCAAGGAAAATTTTTGACACATTCAATGATCGACCGCTCTACGACTAAGAGCTCCCAAATCTTTGATATGAACTCTGTATGCAATATTATAACGAAGATTTGATTTCTACTAATTTCACTTCATTTCATATTCAGGTAACTACTCCATTACCTATCTTCATATTTTTCAGTAATGAGCGTAATGCCTACGACTATTGCTTTAATTTGAATTATTTTTATAAGCAAAATTGATAAGATTTAATGATTTAAATATTTTTTTATTGATGAATAAACATTCCTAATAAATGTGACGTCACGAGACATCCTGGATCGTTACAGTACGTACAATACAATCACGCTGTGATGTAAATACTTCCATACTTATAGTTTCATCTGGGTCTTTTTACTATTGCCTATAATATAATTATGTGGTATTATGTATAGTAAATTTCCAAAATGTTGAATGCTGTATACATGCTGAATTGTGATGCAAAATGCAAAGCTGCATGATGTGATGTCTAAAACTATTGATTAAAATTAAAAAAATAAATGCAGTTAGTCAAATCAATTAAATATTCTGTTCTCCTTTTGATGCTCATACATTTAGCCCAACAAAATTCGGTTGAACCAACCTTTAAATAAGTTCCATTTGTTCAAAGTGGCTACATAATATACTTAGTTGGTCGATCTTAGAACGGGATTAAAGAGGGTTAACCAACTAAATTATGCATTTCTGCCTTTTCTTCGGCACCAAAAAGTCTAGCAAAAGACGAGGCGAATGAAAGAGCCGGAAAGCTTGCTCCATAAATATTTTAATAACGCAGAGACGACAAGCACTTGAGTGCCTATTGTTAGATAATAAAGGAATTATTCGCAGTCTTTATGGCTCCTCTTGTACAGTATCAAAAGTTTGTAGGGCTTATTCGTATGTAGGGAGATATTCACTTACAACCATGTTAACAATGCATTTTTTTTAAATCATTTTTTTTGGTGGGGGTGATAAAAAGAAAGAAAATACATTTATTCAAGACAGTAACACACAACATTACACTAACTACATGGCATTACAAAACAATATACACACAAACAGATTACAAGCAGTGCAGTTATATTGAAGCAGTTATTACTTGGAGTTGACTACGACTATGTCAGCCGCGTCACTGTTTATGATGAAGTTAAAGATGGATTAATCTTTAAAATCGCACACATTTAAAAACACACACATTTGTGTATTTTTGAATGTTCTATATCATTGTTATTTTCAATTTAATAATTCAAGGTGGGTTACTTTTATAATGCATTTAATTAAAATATGCATAATGTTTATTAGTCAAGCAAAACACTAATATTCATAATATAAAAATAACGTACGAGCTATGCTCGGTGTTACCCTGCGAGATAAGATCCGCAATGAGGAGATTCGATCAGGAGGACTAAAGTGACCGATATAGCTCTTAAAATTAGCAAGTTGAAATGTCGATTGGCAAGCCACAACATCGGTTGTAGAAGAGATAATCGATGAGGAAGAAAGGACCTCGAGTGGCGACCATGAGCCGGAAGACGCAGCCGTAGGCCGGGCGGCCGAATAGATAAAGAGTTATAGTTGTATGAAGCTTGGGTACTGTGCACAATATTATAGTGTTGGAAGTCTTTATAGCGCGAACCATTCCTGCTATAGCTCCAGCCAGACGAACAAATGTCGGGATCCGTCATATTTCAGTTGGTTACATTTTGTGTAACTGCTTACTGTTATTGTAATGTAGACTAGAATTAGGTGAGAATTAGAGTTCGAAGTTTCGCTTGGGAACTTTAATCGGATGAACAATGGTCTATTGTGGATAATAGAAAAAGAAATAGCACGAGTGTTATTTAAGAGAAGGTTTAAGCCAAAATTGAATTGGTGTATAGTGTATAATTATGTTCTGAGGACATCATCTCTAATCAGTAGCGTTGTAAAATTTGTCCCATTCTCTATTCTGTTTAAGAATACTATATTTTTTTTTGTATCCTATTGTATGTATTGTGTTGTATTGTATTCTGGTCTATTTTATGTATTCTAATGTATTATATTGCATTCTGTTGTAAGTGTAGTCTTGTTTTTATACATAAATAAATAACCCATTATTATTGACTGAATCACTCGCGGTTGAACCAGCCACCTCCCGAGAGGTATTTTGATTCACAGGAAGTCTAGGAATAAAATTAGGAACACCAATAATCGTTTTTTTTAATATTCTCTTACCTTTGTTAATAATTGTTTTTAATTTTAATTACACCACCATGATTAAAAAAGCTACATTTTGTGCAGAAATAAATAAATATATAAATAACGCCCAACGATCACATACATAGATCCTGGACCCTAACTAGGATTCCCTGATCTAGGGACCCAGGAACTACGAGGACCATGGTCCCACAACACCCAGACACAGAACAAGTATATGCGCTTTTTTTTTTTCGGGCACAAATACTTATCTTGTCGCGGGAATCGAACCCGCCACCTTCGGGTTATGAGCCGACCTGCTCAACCACCACACCACGAAGGCTGTCAAAATTTAGTTCCCGTCGAAAAACGGAGTAATATAAAAAAAAACACGGGGTCTCCTTTAATTTTATTATACTCTTTTATAGCGCGTAAAAATGGACAAGTATTCCTCTTTTAAATTTGCTCAACCCTTCTTACTATTTAAATAAAAGCAACGAAATGATAATGAGCACAATTCAGATAAGGCGCCATTCTTCTGAAGATGAAGAACCATGATAGACTCCCCAGACTCCCCATTAAAGCTTTGGGTAGCAAAAAATGTGCGTATAATTACGTACCTCTCTTCCTGCCCTTTATGTAAGAACCTCATATTCTTATCTTAATGGCGGTAGAGTTTAACGTCTTGGAATTCTGAGCGTTATATCAATTATGTAAGAGTTTACAGTTGCAATCAAATTATTTAAGGACATATGAGACTTACGGTATTATTATATTGAAACAGCGTAACTCTAATAACAAAACATATGGCGAATATTGACGTATTCACGCCGACATCATATCACCATCCTTTAGCTGAAATTAGGCCTCTCCCAAAGGAATATTCCATATTCACTGCGCCTGGCTTCAGGCGGCTTGATGATCGCAGAAGATTTTAATGTACCGAGGAAAAATTTGCTGCCCATTTCCTGGATATTCTCTTAGCCAGCTCTTACGAAACCCACTGAGAGAGATAGGGAGGTCTTATTCTTTCACCGGGACTACACTGCCAACTATAATTATTTACGTTCATTGACGTAACGATAACAACATTCAACTTTAAAACGTTCAATTTTGAAGCTAAACAGATTTCCCAGTGGCATTGTTCATCCTCACTTTAAGAGAAAATACCTACCAAAATGCCTATTCTAGAAACGAAGTGAACGCTAACAGCTCTTTGTAAATCTTCTAGTGCTTTCAAGGAGCTATGACTTAGTTTTTCTTGTGAACTGTGTAAATAGGTATTCTTTTGTTCTTAGTATGAATGAAAGACTACTTGATGTGCTTTAAGTATCCGCCGTCAATCTTGGAAAAAAGTAAACAAAGCACTTTTACCATGGAGGGCTTTCCCAGATACGGACCCGTCAAAATTTTGCTTTTTAAACGCAGTTTATGCAAATCTTTATACTTAAAATAGTAAACAAAAAGTTTCCTACCTCTGCCTGAGAATCATATTGATGACGGATTTTCCAAAGTAAGACAATAGCCCAGTAAGAAGCAGTGAGTTGGTCCAAAAAAGATGTGTGACCACCGTCTCAGCTTCGTTGGTGATTGATCAGCGATCGGGTGCAACTGTCCGGAGGGATCAACTTCATCAATCACCGCGTCTCAATGGAATACCGCTCCTTGACATGTTATTTTTGAGGGGAACTGTAATGTTTAGGAAGATCTCTAATAATATGGAACACTTTATTAAACTATATAGAACCCTGACTGATATTCTGTGGAGCTACCAATACCATCTCTATATTGTGAGACGAGTCGTCTGAAAATTCCCTAACACTAAATTATATCTATGTAGATATAAATGTTTGTCTACCAGAAGGCGCAGCGTAGATAGACCCACCACTAGGTGGGCCGACGATCTAGTGAAAACCATGGGGAGCCGATGGATGCAGGAGGCGAGAAGCCGCTCAAACTGGAGCTCTCTGTGGGAGGCCTATGTTCAGCAGTGGACGTCTTCAGGGGACGATGATGATGATAATTATGTTTGTCTATGCTTTTGATTTTTCTACCTGATGTGGCTCTATCAGCATAAACAAACTTAAAATCCTCTACTTCCCTACTGCTCAACTAAATTGCTCAATTAGTTGAGCAGTTGAGCAGTAGGGCACAGTTTGTATTACCGACCATTTTACGCCCAACGCTCAACTATATTTTACTCAACTAAGTTGATCAGTAGGTCATCCTGTTATAAAATTGCGATTTTTCCCCACTGCTCAACCAAATTGCTCAACTACATCAAATTGAGCAGTGGGTAATCTCCATGTTTTCATGCCAGATCTCATAATGTATGAGAACGCGTACACCATCGATCTCGTATCTCTGAAATTTAAATAGAACGAAAAGCCAACTACTAAAAAAAAAGCAAAAAAGCGCTAAGCGCGGAAAGCTTATTACCTACTATTAATATTTATGAAAATCCATTATTATTTTGGCCAATTTTTTGTTGATTTTCAAGAATGAATTCTATATCAGCCACGCACCACTCAACCAACTTAACGTACCTATCCATCACAATTTTCATTCAACAACAGCGTTTATGTTGACAAATTGCGCACCTTTGTATAGGAAATAAAATCACTAGCATAATACAATTTTCCAAGAACCAAAAGGTTAACATTGGACTCTCCGAAATAATGATTTTACAAGCAAATTATATTCTGTAGGCACAATTACGTGTAATTTGAAGCGGTTGGCGTGTCTTCCTGGAACTTCTACTGTCATTTTTATTTGTGTACTTAGTAGATTGAAAATTTGTTGGTTTTACGCTATATAAGCTGCAAAGGAATGTTTCTAAAAATCTAAAACCATAGTTATTAGTTAACACAGCAATTAATATATGATAAGCGTCCATAATTGAGATAAAAGATCTATGTCCAGCTGTGGATATCTTCCAGCTGATGATGATGATGATGATGATTATGGTGATACTCTGCAGACCACCAAAAAACCCTATAGGCGAAGCGTTTTTCTCTTCTCTGTGCTGCAGACTAATCAACACGTCTAGGCCACTAATAATGATCTGCCTAAACGAAAAATTAACGCAAACGAAAGAAACAAATTTTAATTCTTTTAAAATAAAAATACTGTCCACTAAACTGAGCACATTTTTAAAAAATGACTTCTGGCCCGAAGGTTTAGTTTTTAGAAGATTTAGACAACAGAGCTCCCTTGGGAACGACAACGCCATTCCTAACAAATAAATATGGATATACAACCACAACATAGCCATAATTTAAGATTAGTTTCGTTTAATTGTCATTCAATTAAAAGCTGTATTCCTGCGGTACGTGATATGTGCAGATATGCTGATGTGATATGCGTACAGGAGCACTGGCTGATGCCACATGACCTTGGTATAATTAATAAAATTGACAGTGAGTTCGGCTGCTACAGCAAGTCCTCGATCGACCCGACGGTGGTGCTACGAGGGAGGCCCTACGGTGGGACGGCGCTTATGTGGCGGACCAGCCTGTTTACACGAGCTGACGTTATTCCATGTTTGAGTGATCGTGTTATAGCCGTACGGCTATCGCAGGGTGATCGTAGCCTGCTGGTATTTTGCGTATACATGCCAACCAATGACGTGGACAACCTACCGGAGTTTACAGACTGCCTGGTGCAAGTAAGTGCGGTGATTGAGTGTGCAGATGTTGAGTGCGTCCTTGTACTGGGTGATTTTAATGCGCATCTGGACACTCTTTTTGGCAAAGACGGATTATTGCCGCGAGCAATCCCTAGTGTGCGTAGATCTGAATAGGCTCGATGCGGACACCTTCACATACGTGAGCGGTGCGCACGGTACATGCAGTTGGCTTGACCACTGTCTCGCGACGGAGGCCGCGGCCCGCCTGGTGACGTCGGTGCATGTCGACCACGCTATTACGTGTTCAGATCATTTTCCTCTAGTCATAGACTGTAATTTTAGCTTAATTAGTAGTAAGATATATAACTGTGATGATAATGTAAGTAATTATAACAGAAAAACACATTTATGGGGTACTAGGGACCGGGGACAAACGTTGTGTTATTCGGAATCATGTGATAAAATGTTTTTTGAGCCAATGGACAATTATGATGATATTTTGAACGAAATAAAGTGTCTTACGACTGATTTATTATGTGATAATAACTCTCACTATAAATGTACTGACAACTTTTACACAAGTATTGTCGGTGCATTGCAGTCGGCGGCAGAGCAAACTTATAATACGGAAGACTGTGGTGTTCGACATAAGTCTAAAAAAGTAATTGGCTGGAATTTTCACACAGGTGCCATCATGTCAAAGCGAGGGAAATGTTTTCCCTGTGGGTGTTACATGGTAGGCCACGTTCGGGATACCATTACGATAACATGACTGCCGCACGCAGGGAATTTAAAGCCGCGCTTAAATATGTACTTAAAAACCAGGACAGAATAAAAATGGATGTTTTGGCCAGACATCGAGCGAACTGTAATTTTGTGGAATTTTGGAAGGAGACGAAAAAGTTAGATCACAAAAATAGTATACCAGAAAGTGTAGAAGGGGAGAATAATCAGAAAAGCATTGCCGATATATTTCGAAACCATTTTAATGTTAGTAATAACAATGTGAATATTAAAACGTACAGTCCTAACGCCAGTCGAGGCTCGGAGCCTCTCCGCGTTAGCATAACGCCTAAAAATATTGAAGACATTTTGAGGAGTATGAAACGCGGGAAGTCTCCGGGCCACGACGGCCTTAGCATAGAACACCTAATTTTTTCAGGCCGATATATTTCTCATGTCCTAGCGCGGCTTTTTAATCTCTGCTTGAGGCACTGCTACTTACCTGACGAACTCATGCGCACCTTAGTTGTACCTATACCGAAAAACAAAACGGGGGATATCTCGAGCGTGTCTAATTATAGGCCCATCTCTTTGGCGACGATTGTGGCCAAGGTGCTTGAGCGGGTTATTCACTCTCACTTTACCTCACTGGACATAGACGATGGCCAGTTCGGCTTTCGTCCGCAACTCTCAACGGATATGGCTGTTTTCTCACTTAAAGAAATTGTCAAATATTATAATAAAAATGCTACAACAGTATATGCCTGTTTTTTGGACCTGAGTCGTGCTTTTGATACGGTTAACCATGACCTTTTATGGACGAAAATGCACGGCTCAGGGGTTCCCTCTGAAATGGTTGGTCTTCTGGGGTACTGGTACGCCAATCAGACCAACAACGTCAGATGGAACACCGAGGTTTCAGACAGCTACAGGCTATCATGTGGGGTCCGGCAGGGTGGGGTTACCTCTCCCGACCTCTTCAATTATTATATTAATCACTTGATCGTGGAGTTGAGCGGCACCCCTGTTGGGCTCAGGTTGGATGGCAGATATGTCAACAATCTGAGCTACGCTGACGATATGGTGCTGATCAGCCCCTCGATCAAAGGGCTACGAAAACTTCTTAGTATCTGCGAGCGATATACAAGAGAGCATGAACTAACCTACAACTGCAAAAAGACTGAAATGGTGGTTTTCAAATCGGGCAAGGGCCCCCAATGTGTGCCGGAGTTGCAACTGAATGGCCAAGTAATAAAGACGGTTGAGAGTTTCAGGTACCTTGGTCACATCGTGACGTCCAAGCTTACCGACGATGATGACATAGAACGACAGAGGCGCGCCTTGTGTGTCGTAGGTAATATGATTGCGAGAAGATTTTACAATGCAGCGCCTGCCGTGAAAATTATGCTATTCCGTTCATTTTGCCAGATATTTTACACCTGTCAACTCTGGACCGTATATACGATGAAGGCGCATAATTCCATCAGAGTGGCGTACAACAACATCTTCAGGCAGCTGATGGGGTTATCGCGGAGCTGCAGTGCGTCTGGAATGTTCTTTGACGCACGCGTTGACACGTTCAACGCCATTCAGCGCAAATGGATCGCCTCATTCATGTCCAGAGTTGACAAGAGTAAAAATACCATTATTAAAAGCCTGGCCGATCGCCTGATGCGGTCTGCAACGTACCGACAGTGGTTGGCGAACGCCACCTAAGTTTTATTTTATTTTTAAGTATTTTGTTTTCTTTTTTGGCATAAGTATGTAATTATTTGTTTGCTGTGTTTTATGTAATATGTATATGTGTTAACCCTGTATATGAATCATTGAGTCTGAAATAAAGTATCATTATTATTATTATTAAACAAATAACTATAACTGTATTCAAATCGCGAGGGTCTAAGAAATATTATTATCAATAACTATACCTAACAAATCTTGTGAAAGCTGCGGGGAGTCAATGCATGCAGGAGGCGAGCAGCCACGCATAGTGGCGCTCCCTAGGAGAGGCCTATGTCAGCAGTGGACGTCTTCAGGCTGTTAATTATGATGGCTAACAAAATGTGCATTCGGCTGATCTCTGATGGTCAACATTTTTTTTTGGTTTGATGCTCCCGATTCAACACCCACAGTTTTTGGCCGTCTTCCAAAGTTAAGGAAGCATTGATAGCTATTTTTTTAACATAACCTATGGGCGATGATCAGCCAATAACTACACCGATAGACATTACAAAGTCATTTATTTCGATTTATGGATAAACCGGCATCACCAACTGCACTGACACACGTCGGAAACGGAATGATCTCAACGTACCTACACGACGGAAGTGCTTTTGATATATCGCTCGATATTACATGACATAATTCACATCACCAGCTTTGGTGGGTCTATTTCTTAACACTGGCTTTGCTGTTACCGGCTACTTGCCTCCTGCAAGGTCTACGTCTACGGTCCACCACACCAAAAAGCTGCTAAGCAATTTTGCTTAATTCTAAATCTTTTAACTCATTCAGGGGCATACAATCTTAAATATATCATAAATTATGTGTAAATGTAGTCACTTGATGAAATTAACTTAACTTGATTTCTCCTCCCCTTCTAAACACCAACTAGTTAGGTATATGCTGTACTTTTTATAGTTTCCATTACCGATAAAGCTTGAATAAATTAGCCGTTTGTTCGACGTATGCCATGAATGCTCATTAATGATGTACAGTTAATACGTTCAAATGGATTCCAGGAATACATTTGGTTCAAATGTAAGTGTGCTCCCGTATTCGCATAGTGTAGGTGCAGCAAGGAGGTGTAAACACTAAATCAAACCGTACTGTATTTACACAACATTGCATGCCGCCGGAATCCGCATATTAATGAGGATTGTGAACCTTTCTCTATATAAATAAGTAGATACCTACAATACCTGGCTTAAATGGATAAAGTAGCTTTTATAGACATACCTATTATTGTTATTGGTATGCTGTTGTTGTTCCTGTAGATATTATACAGATATATTAGCAACAGAAGTAACTCCGACTTTCGACTTCCTTTCACGATGAAACGGCTATGGCTAAACAGATTTTGATGTAATTTGGCATGTAGATAGAGCCCTGGACAAAGAATATAGATTTTGTTTACCGTGGTTAGCTGTATTCCATTGAGTGTGAGCCCGAGGGCAGCAGCTTTCGAGCAAAGTCTTTGCAAGTTTTACAACAAATTGCTTTCATCTGTCCGGGTGAGTGCTCGGACGCTACATGGATGTTACTATCTATTAATTTTCACGAAACTTGGTACCTATATAATTATTCTAGAATTTGATATTTTTTTGCCGTTCGGTGAGTTTTGTTTGCTAGCATATTTTACCTAAAAAAGGAAAGGAGTTTGGTGAGTTGTTTGAGCCATTTAATCCGAATATTAATTGATAATAATATATTTATTCAATTCTGAACGAGAAATTCGTTAGTAGCAAAATCAGTCAAGAGATTATCGAGTTCATAAGGTTGTAAGTACCTACTCTAATCGCGAGGTCGCTGTTCGCAGAACTAATAAGTATAGAAGGTTGGACAGTAACAGTGTTAGTAAACCCATTATAGAATGAGCTTCTGTTTACACGGTTGGCGTGGGGCCAAAAGGTGCGTGCGGGATAATGAGAAATGTCAACAAAGGTAGCGCTTCAGAACAACGGTGTTGATAATATAGTATTTTCCACGAGATGTTAGATTATTTACTAAACATTTTAGTCGGAATGTTACAATTTTATCCAAATAGAGTAAGATTAACGTAGGTGATATTTATTCTATGTACCATTGCTATCTACCACAAATGTTTTCTAAAGTACTCCAAACCCTGAGCATAACTTTTGAGCCACACGTTCTTTAATCCTTTTTAAAAACCCGTAGTACACATTAAATCAACGTGCAAAAGCTCGTAGACAATGTGACTTAATAAGATTTTAAGCACCTTTATCTGCAAGCATTGCTTTGTCACTTGGAATCCACGGATTTGAGAGAACGGCTACAGAATACGAAACAAAGCCACTGAATGTAAATCGCACTTTAGTTGGATTGCAGGTAACTGGTTATTGTATAATATTAGGATTGTCATTATCACAGATACAGATTATGATTGGTTAAAAATAAACGAACCATTCATAGCCAGGGTACCCATTAATCTATTGACAGCCTCCGTGGTGTGGTGGTTGAGCAGGTCGGCTCATAACCCGGAGGTGGCGGGTTCGATTCCCGCGACAGAACAAGTATTTATGCCCGAAAAAAAAAGAAGCGCAAATACTTGTTCTGTGTCTGGGTGTTGTGGGACCATGGTCCTCGTAGTTCCTGGGTCCCTAGATACAGGGAATCCTAGTTAGGGTCCAGGATCTATGTATGTGATCGTTGGGCGTTATTTATTTATTTATTTATTTTTATTTATTGATAGAAGATATCTAAGATGCTTAATAATCTTCATAGAAAAAGCCATTTTCATCGATTTCAGGCAAAATATGCCGCACAACTTACTGATGTTTAGCGGCAGTAAAAAAAACAAATGACAGCTACCTACAAAATTAAATAGTGGGGTCTATACACACTCTGGTAGAATGAAGGACGTGTAAAAGAAATGACAGTTAAACAAATCAAAGCCAGCATTGTTTACTGCCAATATTTACCGTCAAACGAACGCAACGAGTATTACAACGCGTAAACAAAAATCCAATATTTCGGTTCCAATAAAAGTGGTGGCTTACCAAGCAAGCGGTCCTCTAATCAGAGCACGACGCGACCGTTGATTAAAAATAGGGCTGCCTGTTTGGCACAAACAACGATAGGCTTTTAGCATTTGTCATGCCCTATACCTGTAACTGGGATACGTTTATACCTTTTAAGGAGGTTAGAATTAGGATTTACTAACGGTTGTGCAGTTAAAAATAGAACTCAACGAAGGCTACCAACTCACCGATGGAAAACCATTTTAAACAGCTTTTGAAATGATTAACAAGTGATGGAAAAGGGGTAGCATTTTATTATACGTCATTTAAATATCTGCCCCTGAAAAAGTAGCTTCGGAATAATTGAATCACATTACACGCTTGAGTATTTTTTATTAAAAACATTTTGTATGAAAAGGTTTTAACGAGTTAATTTTTGTAGGATAGTTGTATTAGTTCTTCTTCTTCTTCTTCTACTTCTTCTTTAATGGCTTTCTATCGCTTTTTTGCAATAATTCTGCCAATGTCAAAAGAGTGAAATTTGTACGGTAATGTCAAGTCAAAGTCATTTGTCAGTCAAAACGCCAACAGTAAAATGGAGGATATTTTCCTGAAGGCTCTAAAAAGGCCGCTGAAGCAAAAACAAAAATCCATGGTTTTATGATCTTGAAACCATTTGCCAACACATTGTTATATTAGTTGTAGATTATAAGTTTCGAGCTGTGCATAAAGTTTTAGTCAGCAGAAAATCAGTTTAAAATCATTGCAAAACATACTAGAGAGCAAAGACTTTTTATCCAGACCACTAATACGAAATTAAAGCAGGGCAAAAACGTACACACCACTTTGGGTGTGATTGATTCTCAGCTGTCAAAATCAAAATCAGTCGTTACTTGGGTGTGCTTTTGAATACATACCAAAAAAATGCCGTCTTGCGTGATAAAACTGTGCCGAAATCACTCGAGGCACGAATCACAGAAGCACACGATCACATTTCACTTGTAAGTGGCTTTAATCATGTAGTTTTATAAGATTATTTTAATTATTTCTATTTGACGAAGAGTTAGAACCATTTCTTTGTCAAAATCAGTATTGCCACACGACATCTAAATAATTACCCGATTTCTTTTGTATGGATTTCCAACAGATCCATGTCTAGCTGATCGTTGGATAAAAGTAGTTCGAAAAAGTCGAAATGAAGATTGGTGGAAACTTAATTCAACATGGGGGCGCTAAGTCCTGTACTGACGTCCCGCTAGGGGTGTATTGTGCATAAACCTAATACTCGCTCAACAATATGTTCAGCGCATTTCTATAGTAAAGAACACACAGAACACAGAAGTGCAATTACTGATAATAGTTTTATTGTCAACTATAAACGTTCCACGCGCCCACTGTTTTTCCATTTTTAAGGTTATTTTTTTATCCTAAAATATGAAACATTATTTTGGTTGAGGCCCAGGGGGTCTAGCAAAGATCACAATCGCTAACGCTAACGCCTCACGCTAATTCCAAAAATGTATCGAAATGACATTCTCTACGGAAAAGTTAGCGATTTCCGAAATGTCATTTCAGTACATTTTGGAGTTAGCGTTTGGCGTTAGCGTTAGTGGTAGGTATCTTTGCTGGACCCCCTGTACCTACATAACTGTTGTTCTTTAATCCCTTTAACTTGGTAATATTGAAAAACTCGTGAGTTATTAAAAGAAATGTTGGATAAACTGCTGGTTTTACTTAATTTGAATCCTTTTTATTAAAAGATTGCATGAGCTATCTATAGACCTTTTTCTTGTCTATAGATAGTAGTATGATGGTAATTAATTTTATTATTTTATATTTTTTTAATGTAGGCGTTATATAATTTTTATTATTTACATTTTAGATCTAGCTAGATTTTTATTTAGGTACCCGACTAAATCGGGTAATACTATTTATATGGTATGTTGAAAGAGGAACTGACATTAGAAGAAAAAAAAATGTGCTCTATGGTTTGATTCATGTTCAAACAAGGTTAAGTATGGAGACTTCTGTTCTGGACCTATGTAATCGGGGGAATTCTGTGCTAGAGAGCTACAAAAATAAGAAAAGGTGAATATTACGCAATCATCACGTTTTAAACTAAACTAAGCTAGCATTAATTAAATAAAGTTCATAAGTAACACCATAACAACACTTCATCAATATTCAACATGCAGAATGTATTGACTTTGTACAAAAGATCCTATGTATCATAATTCATAATCATAAATCATCTAAAAATACAATCACTGAAACCCATTAAAAGTTTGTTACAATTTATAGGAGGAACCTTAAAGTTGAGTGATGTGGGTTCACGTTAAAGTAAATAGTTCATCAGTGTCAAAAGTGTGAGGATATTAAACTTTATCTATACATATAATAAAACTGTAGAGATAAAAAAATCTGTAAATGCAAGATATCGAAAAAAAATGACACAGGTTAGCTTGAAATTTTTTGCTGATCACGTTAAGCTACTTTTTAGACATTTTGTCTGTTTGTTTGTTTGTTTGTTTGTTTGTTTGTTTGTTTGTTACGGCACAACTCCGAAAATACTGAACGGATTTTCATGCAGTTTTCACTAATAAGCTTAGAAAAACCCGGCGCACAACATAGGATATATTAAATTTTAAATATTGTAAATTTTTTTTGGTGAAAATGATTAAGATTTCATTATGAAACGGAACGGGATTTTCACAAGATGGCCGCTTCAAGGCTTAAAGGTAAGTTTTTTTTTCTTATATTTTGGTCCACACATAGTGTAGGTATTTAGCCAGTGTCAAAAAGTAAGTTTTGTTTTGGCTACTAATCATAGGTGAGAGAAAAAAAAATGTGCTCTGTGCTACTGACGGTAATATTATCTAGGGTTTAACCGGATGCACAGATTAAAGAAAAAAACTCTGTTACTATTATGGCGCGGCTTCATATACGCCCGAACTTTCGCTGTTGAGTTGGCGCGCAAAAACATCTCTGTTGACTATCCTCGATGTTTTTGTAGCGCCCCAACCCGGACACATAGACAATTTGTTTGCCAGCTGCGCGACCGACGTGGGCTAAATAAAATGGAGGAAGCAGTAGCGTTATATTGCATGTCGGCGAATAAATATGTTTTACAAACTGTGAGAGTATTATTTGCGATTACAAAAATAAATTTTAATAGTTTTAATTTATAATTCCTTATCAATATGAAGTAAAAACAATTTATTTTTAGTTGTCTGTTTATCTGTCCCTTTGAATACGGATCACGGTTGTTATAGTGGCAACAGAAATATATCATCTGTGAAAAATTCAACTGTCTAACTATCACGATTCATGAGTACATCCTGGTGTCTGATGGACAGACAGACAGACAGACAGACGGAGAGCGGAGGTTTAGTAATAAGGATTTACCCTTTGAGTACGGAACCCCAATCATTTTTATTTCATTCTGAACAATCCCCACTGCACTAAGCAATAAGGAAGTAATTTAATGCATGTTTTTATTTATAACTTAAAAGACAAAAAACAATAAACAACAATTGGCGCGCCTGCATTACCGGCAGCGTATCACACTTTTCTGGCTACGGCGAAATACATCGCGCGATTACTCGATGCAGTGCAGATTAGAGAAAAACAATCAAGGAAGTAATATGTATTTTTTTTCTCTAATCTGTGGTGTTACTAAAGATAAGTTTTTTCGTTAATCTGTGGTCCAAACTAAAAAAGAGGATAGGTATGAGAACCTTCTTGAATATGAGCAGGACAAAGAGAACAAGGAATTTCGAAAAATAAGAACTTCGTAGACTTTTTATTATAAGTTTTAAGGCTTCACGCGATATCATATTTAGCCAATATTGAAACATAATTAAAATTATTATTCATGTTTTCGATTTATTGGATTCTGGCGAGGGCAAAATTCTTTATTGGCAATCTGGTATTATGTATTAGTTTTCAAAAATCTACTACGCGTTACCATTCGAAATAAGTATTTAAATTGTATTTATAGTACCTATAGCTTAACCTATAGTAGTAACTTATTCAGTAATCTGTGCCTATAGGTACTTAATTTATTGACTCTTGCTTTTGCTACGCATTGTATAACCTTTTTTATTATGGCATTAGACAAAATTTGTATTTAGACAATGAAAGAAAGATACTAACCACTAACGCTAACGCCTCACGCTAACTCCGAAAATGTATTGAAATAACATTCGCTGCGGAAAAGTAAGCGATTTCAGAAATGTCATTTCAGTACATTTTGGAGTTAGCGTTTGGCGTTAGCGTTAGTGGTAGGTATTGTACCAACCACTAACGCTAACTCCAAAATGTACTAGGATGACATTTAGGAAATCGCTTACTTTTCCACAGCTAATGTAATTTCAATACAGTTTTCGAGTTAGCGTTTGGCGTTAGCGTTAGTGGTTGGTATCTTTGCTAGACCCCCTGTATAGTACTTATAGCTACTTAAGTTATAGACCCTTACCATTGCTACGCATTTTAAAACCTTTTTTATTTTGGCATTAAAGTAAGACCGAGTGCTTGCTATTATTTGTAAGCCAATGATACGAAATATTTTATGAAAAATGTTTAAACAGGGTATGTACTTATATATAATAATATGTAGGTATTCATTATGGCAATTGTATCCTCGAATTAATAACAACATGGCGCGTAAAGTTCGTTTTTGACTGTTTTTTATTTGTTCTTCTTCTTCTTCTTCTTGCATGTTGATATAAGTTTTTAATAGTTAAAATATTTTAGATCTGTGGGCTTTTAAATAAACCACGGGAGCAAAAAATGATTGATTACTCGGTTACTTCAAGAAGGTTATAGTTAGGTAATTAACTATCTTTGGGTGTAAGTAATAATTATGTCATCATCATCATCATCATCATCATTAACAGCCTGAAGACGTCCACTGCTGAACATAGGCCTCTCCCAGGGAGCGCCACTTAGAGCGGCTGCTCGCCTCCTGCATCCATCGGCTCCCCGCGGCTTAATAATTATTATAATTATGTAATGACGATTTAACCTATTTCCTCACTTTCATCACTAGGTAGGTATGTAGAAAGTGCAGTGGGAATGAGACAGCGTGGAAAATAGTGGACATAATAATAATTTAAATGAAATGAAATCTTTATTTGCTCGAATATAGGTTACATAGATGGTCACAAACAATAATTATAACTGTCGATTCTTTAAGGAGTGGTGGTTTAGTATTTGTAATTCCTAATTAGTATTAAGAAAATTAATTATGTACGCATCGTACAGGTAAATGCATATCCCCAGCAATTTATAAACTTATTATTGACACTGGCTAAGTGTAGGTACTCAATTCGTATGGAGCCAAACTTTAGAAGGTAAAAAAATGTGGTAAATTGTACAAAAAGCGCGCGGATAATATGTAAAACTGAGCAAAACAGCATCATCGTGTATGGTTCTTCCATATTTTTCTAAACTGTACCTGCCTGCTTAGGTAACTACTACCTAAACAAAACTTACTGAAACTTCTGTTAAAGACCTGAGTGAAATGATGATGATTTCTTTTTGTTGTAATATGAAGAGGTACTTATAAAATTGTAGTTTTTTGTTTGAAACTTCTTTTACTGTTATAAATCTATATTAGACTCAAAACATTTAATTTTAGGTAATGGCTTAAATAGCTTCCACTCACGGATATAATTGCGTTATACCTATACCTATGCTAACTAATACCAGGTTATTGTACTGTGCTCAGCTTCGAAAAGATTTAGTGGATTTTGTTGTTTGGTACGAAGTGCATGATCTATTATTAGACTATAACGTAAAAATAACATAACACAAGCGTGCGAAGCCGCGGGCAAAAGCTAGTCAATACTAAAATGAATAGCGATTTCAAAGCTATTAACTGGTTGTAATGATCGATTCTTAAGTATTCCAAAAAGTTTTTAAAAAGAAAAAATCTATGTATTAGGTTTAGTTGTACCTGCTTTACTTATTCTTTATGATTTCATAATAATGGTAATCATATCCACTTTGTATTATTCAATTTGTGGCTGATGTAGATCATACCAGAAGTGATCTTGATGTAATTGAAAGTACTTTCCATTTTTATAAAACCATAATAAAACCATTGTTAATTTTCAGTTTTTGTCTTTTCAATGAGGCCTCTTATAGGCAAGATGGATGTTACAGCGGCCACTTCGGAATAATAAAACGGAATTCCTTCATTAAAGTCGAGAGGATTCTGTGAACGGAGCAGTAAAGTTGAGCGCTGCCTTTCTCAAGGATTTTTCTATGTAATACTTGAGAATCTGGTTGAAATACTTAGGTAACACTAATAAAGAAATTGAATCAACTTTTATATTCCCGCGTATCTCTAGTAAAGTCAGAAATTGGCCTTTAACACTAGGTATTAGGTACTAGGTAGGTTCTCGAGTAGCGACCACGACCCGGAAGAGAAGAGGCAGCGTAGGCAGGGGTACTAGGTGGACCGACGATCTAGGGAAAATTGCGGGGATCCGGTGGGTGCAGGAGGCGAGCAGCCGCTCTAAGTGGCGCTCGCTGGGCGAGGCCTATGTTCAGCAGTGGACGTCTCCAGGCTGTTGATGATGATGATGATGACTAGGTTTTAGCAACAGTGCTAACGAAAATGATTGTACCTCTGCGTTTTTAAGAGTATGGTTTCATTTCTTTATGAGTCTGCCACAAACTAAGCTATACTTGCATTTTTACAGCTGATAAATATTCTACGATGTAAAAATGTTTCCTTATGCACATTCTTCACACACTCCACTCTCGCCGTAAATTCGGTAAGAGCTCCTAAACAAACTGCCTGTTTACCCGCCTCTTCAATTTTCGCGCGAAAGTGTGTCCTGGATTTTCTCGAATATTCTTACCAAAAGTATATATCGCTTGGTTTCACGTACGTTTGTTAAAATTAAACTCATGTCAACTTAAAAATACTGAACGCTCATTGGTTGTTTGTTGATCATCAGCTATCGTCAACCAAATGAGCGTATATTATTTTGGTACGTTAAGTTAGCACGAGTTTGACAAACGTTGATGAACGTTTGAGAAAGCGAGGGTCATGACCCATGTGTCAGAAGCAACGGCCAAAAAGGCCAAAAAGATTCCATTGTTACAAAACATCAATTAAGAACGTACTCAGCCACTTTAATAAAAATATAAGGCATCTTAATACGAGAAATGAGCTATTTTAGACTCCATAGTAACGCACTCGATTGTTATTGCAAGGGAAAAGTCACTTTAATTTATTTCCAAAGTAACCCTTTTAGTCTTAAACCGTTTGACTCTACAAAAATAATTTCTGTTTATACCAGTACGAAAGGCTCACAGTCGCCAGTTCTGAAGATGCCAAGTTTATCCTTTGTTACTGGCGTGGGATTTATTTTGATTTAGTGACGTTCGTCTGCTAGTTCCTTATAGTCAAAGGCAAGTTTGCTTCTTGGATAATTTTTGAAATGGTTGTTCTAACTAGTTTATCATTATTTTAAAACAAATAAAATACACAATACGTTTATTCTACTCCTCAGATCTAATAAAATTGTATATTCGACCCAATTTTTTTTATTTTTAGTTTTTGAATGTACGACAGGTAAAGTTTAAACTGTGGTTGTAATGTTCCTTAGGGTGGGTTTTGTCATCCTTAGTTAAGGTAACTAATGGTTTAAAACCCTAACAAATCTTGACCTTTGGTTAAAATTTGTTAGTTTTTGACCTTAACTAATGGTAAATGAACCCACTCTTGGATGGTTAGAATATTGTGAGACATCATTAGGTAACTATCCTATCTATATGTTCTACTCAGTAGACGGAATAATGTGCTAACACGTAGTACCTACATATAAATGATGATTAATAGAAACACGGCCCAGTTTTCACATTCTAATTTGTCGGTAACCGAGGGTTGCGATAAATTACTTTTTCATCAGATAGCGTACAAAAGATCCATTATCCACTCAAATTAGTTCGCGAAGGAAATCATTAATATTAATCAATGTTTCCGTTTTAGGCATAACGCTGTGGTTACGGTTTTTACACAAGCTTTTGTTTAGTGGTGCACCTGTTTTACTAACTTATTGATATAGTGTTTGATAAGTAATTAAAACATTCTAACTTGCTCGATCTTTCTTCTTTCTCGGAAGTATAGGCAGTAGTTAGCTGATGTCAAAAATATACCTACCTCGTATGTAAGACATGACTTTGACACTGTATAGGTATTATATTATCTGGGCTATTAACTTTACTGATCAGTTACGGGTGTGTTTTTACCAATAGTTAATGTAACCATTAGTTACCTTAATTTACTATTGGCGAAAAAAACCCACTCTAAGAACGAATAGTCAACCTTGGTGTTGGCTTTGTATGTAGGCAATTCTGTGCTTATAGTTTAGTAGCAAAGATTTTTGATTATGGTCACTCTACTATAACCCTATAAAATATAAGCTTCATTGTTCTTTTAGTCTGAAATAATGAGGAAGTCAACACCTCTAGCACCGTTTTAAAATCTATAGATTCTCTATTTAAACTTGATATATAAACTTTAATAAACAAACCAGCCTAAGTAATATTAAGTCACAGGCTGGTTTATTTCTTAAAGTTTATATTCATAAGAAAGTTAATGAACTTTATTCCAATAATAATCGAGTTGCAAGGAAAGTACGTTCCTACTTTGCTCCAGCCCTTTCAATGAGAACTTATTGAAGCATGAAAGACTTCATTTCCTGATAACTCGCCTGATTCATTCAATAATCGTGTTCTAAAAATATCCAACCGTATTGAATACCTAATATTTTATTTTTAGAATATAAATATAATGAATGCTACTCTACTCTCGCAACATTTAAACGTAAAATACTCATTTTATTCACAACGCACATCAGTAACTAATTTCTATTTGTGGAAACTACTTACTATACCTGCTTATATAAGTGGAAAGTGTGTTTACTTACTGAGTACATACAAGAGTTAGATTGTTTGTCACTCATTACATAAAAAAAAATCAGCTAAAATTATACGGAAGAAATTAGGCATATAGATTGATGAAACTACCGAGACAAGCATAAATTGCCTTTAATCCCGGAATTAAGCGTCTTCACAAAAAAACCGGTAAATTAGGGAAAACCGCCTCTATAATGATGACGAACATCAAAACAAGGGCCCACAGAGCACGAAAGAAAATACGCTTCGCCTCCCGAGTCATTTTTTAATGCTCTGTGATCCCGCCCCTACGCGAATTAAGTATTTCCCAATAATTCCAATTTGATTGATTTCAACTTACAAGATGCACTTCGCACCTGCAAAATGGAAGTTGTAAACTTCAACGTAGTATAGTCACGTAATCTCAGAATTTCCATTGGCACACCGTCGCGTATAAATTCCATAGAGCGAAATTCTAGCTCTGTGATAAATTCAAATCGCACCGGAATGACGGTAGGTAATAACTAGACGTTGGGATTCGCTAAACGCGGTCATATGTCATCTGCGCTATCACGAGCCCGCAGTGGTGCGGAACTGGTCCAGAGTTATGCGGTAATCTATTACAGGTAGCACTAGCACTCGAATAATGATAATGTTATCTACCAGCGTACCCTGTATGAGATACAAAATGAGACAAGGAAAAAATACAAGGTATAGTGTGATTTAAACCCAATGGCGGCCGTGAAGTCAGTGCAAAACACAGCGCAGTAGCAAAAAGTAGTTGTGCGCGGACAGAGGTAAGCGGTGAACGTAGCGTGCAGGGGGTTACAGCGAACTTCACAGCCGCCATTAACTTTGAATCGCACTCTAGGTACCTCTAATGTTACTCCACTAAAACAATGCAACCTTAGTAAAGTTACTATAGTTATATTTTTGTACTGTTTTTTAATTTAACATGAACTTTCATGAACTCACGCATCAGTCAATTACTTAAATAACTTTGTTTAATTTCTTAATAGTTTGCCACAACTACAGGATAAATAAGTTATGAAGTCGTTAGTTAATGACAAGACTTTTGCGAAATCTTTTGTTTTAATTATTTATCACGTCATTACATGACATTCTGTGCTTATTGTTTAGGTTTATTTAAATGATATTTTAATTCAGAAATTGAATTTAACAATTTGTTGATTACCTATCTTCTATTTAAGTTTAGCAACTCTTCCTCCAGTTTCAGCTTCAATATTCTTAAGATACGGCACAATAGTCTGAAACCCAATTAGCATCATGTTTCAGCTCTGTTCAACTGACGCTTAACATCTAAAGTAGCAACTTGCAAGATTATAAAATTAGTTCCATCGAAATGCTAATTTCCAGATGCCTAGTGCTCTCGTAACTTGCTTTATGAAAATTTAATGATAAGTACCTGCTTAGGATACCCACTTTGTAACATTGTTAGTTGTTAGTTTGTTAGTATTGTCTCACTTAATATATAAATGAGCTAATTTTAGAAGTAGTCCGGTCTATCTGTCTCTAATAACCTTTTCAGTAATAGGTAGGTTATAAAAAGCTATCGATGCATCGCATTTGAAAGAAATAGAATAAGTACCTGTTAACCGATTTTGTACCTTCCCATCCCAGTGTTGTTTACAAATAACTATCGATAACCTACATAAAATGCAGCTTATAAGCATATAATGCTTTATAATTTTAAACAAGCTCTGTAACAGACTTTGTCCTACAGAATGTTAGAGAGGGACGATGTATCTATCTATAGTAAACAAATAACAGCAAGATTGGCCCTCTATCAAGAGCGGCTTGATCCTATGTTCCGTCTATTTGGTTGCGTTCCAAGGCGCATTCGTCAAATTAAAACCGAGGTCTGGTCCGGATTCAATGATATTCCATGACTGACTTACAAACTATTTTGAACTATTTACCAACGGATTAGATGCATGACGTATTTTTTTTCACTATGGATGTAATGTTGTTGAATAGTTGTATATGGTAGGTACAAGATCCAACTTGCGTTGTTTCTTAACATATCATTGCAAAATGCAGAATGAGTATTGCCAGCGGCCTTGCCGGTAGAACTATAACATGAGCACTTTTTAATGGAGGGGCAAAATGTCCTATAGGGTATAACCCATTAATGACACCTTCACACTGATACCTATACCATATGTGTAGTATATTAGTATTTATTACACATGTGGCCATAGTTAGGATATGGTGACCGCTTTCCTTCAGGTAGACCTTGATCAATCTTTGCACCATAAACGTAACTTTTTTTTAAAAGCATGTGAAGAATTGTTTTTATTATTGATGTTCTATCGACCAAAGAGAAACGGAAACCAGCTTTTAAGGGCTGAAATAAATGAGTATGTATCTGCTTTCACAATGTGCCCTCTAAATCTTACGATACCGGTGAGCCCCCTATATCGCAACAACTAATCTAGCCTATTTTTCTCCGGAAACTAAGTCTAAATCGGTTCCATCATTTTGAAAATCCGATACGGTCGAATATTAAACGTGGAACGGTCCAATATCGGCGTAGGTTGAGGCGAATAAATTCAATCCAATCGGAATATGCGAAAAGAACTGTCAGAGAGCCGCAAAAGGCGAACCCGTATAAATTTAGGGAAATATGAAAGAGACCCACGATAAAGTCAGGGGTATTAGAGATGGGTGTTATGGCCTATTGAAATCAATGAGATCTTTATTGAAAGTTCAGTATATTGACCCTTTTGGAGCGGCGAGCAGTTACTTGCGGCAATCGAACGCAAGATAAAGTTTACGACACTTGCGAGTGTGAGAATCGGCAATGAAATCTTGCTCAATCTAATAAATACGATGAAAGGTGCGATAGCTACCTACCTACCTACTTTTAGTACAATATAACACATCCAGACACAGAATAAACATCAATGTTCATCACATGAATGTTTGTCTTCGGTGGGAATCGAACCAACAACCTAGAGTTGAGAAGGCAGAGCAACTACAAAAGGCTGCAGCCAAAGGCGTATAAAGATGAGTATACACTTCATTTCATGTAGGTATTGTATGCTCAGAAATTAGTTATAATGTTGTAAAAAAATTTATAACAGGGAAATAAAATGTTCCATCTATCTCTATGAAAAACACATAAAACGTGAGAAACATTTATCCAAACTCACGTTTATTCTCGGCGTAAGTGATACAAATAAAGATCTAAAAGGCAGGTCGTGTATTTCAAAACCACTAACGCGTTTCTGTAATTTATAACCCAGTTTATATCCAAGAAAGCACGAATGGTCCGTATAACATGAAATAAATTACACTTGAGACAAGAAAACTAATATCCTGGGCTTCTCGCTGAGGAATTCTCGGAGATATTTCTATGGAATCAAAAAATATTATTGCTTACTCTTGCGTTGCGTACCTACAATAAATAAAAAACTGTTAGTAAATTAAGATTAAATTCCTAAACCAATTTGTATCTCGCTAGAGTCAATTATCGTATTTAGTTTAAGGACGAGTCTTAAATAATAACCTTGTTCAAATTATTTTGTTTGAAAGTTTGATCGAGAATAATAATATTATAATGCGTATTTGTTAGTCTTATTCTTATTCTACAATATAAATAACTAAATATGTGTGGACATTTTACACAGCGCCATCTAGCCCCAAACTAAGCCTAGCTTGTACTATGGGAACCAGATAACTGATACAATACTTATATACTTTTAGGTTTGTAAGTACATATATAGAATACAATATAACACCCAGACACAGAACAAACATCAATGTTAATCACACAAATGTTTGTCCTGGGTAGGAATCGAACCCACAGCCCTCAGTTCAGAAGGCAGGGGTGCTACCAACTGAGCTATCAGACCCGTCCGAATATGGGGGTGATAAGTTCTGCATTTACGTCTCGCTATGGTGTATTGTCCTCTGCCAGCATCAAACCGACCAGGGCCACCCCAGCTTTTTAAAATAACGGAGTGTGGAATCGAATAGAAATCATTTATTCAACACCAAATCAATAAAATACAACAAATTTACAAAATAATTATTATACTTGACAATCAGTGTTGAATGGGCGTCGGCTCAGCATATTGCTGAATGTCTGGAACATCCAGCGCTGGTTTTCAGACCCAGAGGGTGGCGGAGCGAGTGTACTATTCAACGAGAAATTTTATATTTTTAATTATATTGTACACCTTTATTATAATGATTAGAATAAAGATATAAATAATACTGCACAAGAAAACTAAATATAAGTTAAACTATATCAGTGAGTGACACTGATTTTGGTTGAATGGCACTTACGTTGGGTGAGTGGCATTGTGATTGGGTGTGGGGCACTGATGTGAGTGATACGTTTTTATATTTTATTAAAATTCTGCGTTTTTTTTTCCGAACTTGTAACAATTATGTTCACCAATCGCTCCATTCGTCTCTAAATAGCCTTTCAGACCTATATTTTGCTGTGATTTTGATATATTTATTTGATTCTGTAAATAAAATAGAACCTGTGTGAAAATAGATTTTGTATTTACAGTAATTTTGTTGAGGCGCCGAAGAGGCTTGTAGTTTCTGAATTAGGGCAAAGGATTTAGGACAAAAGTAGCAAATGGCTTGATGGCTTGATCTTAGTGCTGAGGTATAACGTGGTAATCCCTCCAGCATTAGAGGTACCTCTGCATCGCGTTCGGGGAGGGCAGGGTTATTTGAATAAACTATTAACAGACATTGATATTCAAGTACCTACATACATGTGCAATTGTTTATTTTGAACATGTACCTACGTGTCATTTAATATGTTATTTTATTATTACTCCGTAAGTTCAAGGCATATAACTTACTTGTGATAGGCATTCAGCTTTTAATAAATGTATGAAAAGATAGAAAATCTATAGGTATACGTTAAAAACGTTACCAATTCGTAAATTATTTAAAATTCGCGAACAAAATCAGTCAACATAATTGAGGGAGTGAGAGGACACTTTAGATTTACGGCCCTAGAGGCAAGGGGTCGGAAGAGGATCTAATGTCAATCAAAAACCACTGATCAATAAAGTAAAGGACGTTACTATATGGCAAGGGAAGATAAATTATTATTTTGTGTCACTTTACTTAGCCATTTTAACAATAAAAAAGATATAGTGAGCAATAATTATAGTATAGTGTAGATAATACGCTCGATGTATTTAGCATACAAGTTGGTGCCTAACTTAATCCTAAGATTATCTAGTTATAACGACGGGGTTATTGAACAAAATGGCAAT
Source organism: Ennomos erosarius (assembly GCA_963580505.1). Lineage (NCBI taxonomy): Eukaryota > Metazoa > Arthropoda > Insecta > Lepidoptera > Geometridae > Ennomos > Ennomos erosarius. The sequence goes on from OY756984.1 coordinate 5,414,034, forward strand.
AGAAAATGCCATTTCGGCAAACCATCGTAGGAAGATCGTAGGTAATAAAAATAATATACAAAACACTTGTGTGACACAAACGCAGCAAAAGTGTAAAGTGAAGCAGAACAACAAAAGCAGGGGAATATTTAAAATGAGGTTTTAAACCGAAACCGAAAGTTCCTAGTTTCAGTAAACGTTATAGTTTTGGCCTGATTTTATTATTTGGTTTGTTTTTGGGGAAAGGATGAAAGTTATATGCTAGTGCAGGTAGAATTTTTGTAAAATCTGAAATTCCATATTAGTAATCTGTTATTTACGTGTTTAACACGTTTAAAAATAACCGACAACCCAAAACTACCTTTTTTATGTGAATGAATGACGTGACGAGCCCATAACAGTTGCAGTGTCACTCGGAACTTTAAAATAATAAAGTTTTGCGTGACATTGCACTGCGCACGTCATCCTGAGACATCACACAGTCTAGTAATCAGATTATTATTACACTGTGTAATCAGGTCATAGTCTCATTTGCCCAGTAATTTCACTAGCTACAATGCCCTTCAAACCGGAACACAGTATTTTTTGCACACTACTGCTTGGCGGCAGAATAACTGGCAGAGCGGTGGTACCTTCCTAGACGAACTTTGCAGAAAAGTCCTACCACCTAGTAAAATATGACATTCATCATCATCATCAAAAGCCTTAAAGACATCTACTGCTGAACATAGGTCTTCCTCCACATAGCGCCACTTTGAGCGGTTGCTTACCTCCATCGGCTCCATGTGGTTTTTACCTTGGGGGTGGCTGGGCTCCGCTGCGTCATCTGGTTCGTGGTCGCCCTCGAGAACCTCGGAACTCGGTTGTCAGTTCTCGATGTGGCCTGCTTGTTGCCATTTCAAATTGTTAATCCTAAGAGCTATATCTGTATTTTTAATTCTGTGAATCGAAAAAAGATTATAAAAACATTATGTCTTCAGCTTTGAAGTGATGAAATACGATACCGTTTGTAAACAGAGCCGAAACCAACCGAAATTGTAACCAATACGACAGAGCAAGGAGTAGTGGTGTTGCAAATAGCACAGCGCAGTTGTATTGACCAAACGATTTAATGAAAGCTTCGTAAATGCATTTGAATTTAAGCGGTCTGTCGCTGTGTTGCAGTGATACATTTGGCGATTAGAATATTTTGTTATTCGATTTCTACGTGTCGTGTTTTGTAGCTTCACCTTAGTTTGTTGCAAAAACTCGATCAAAGTTTCCCACTTCAAACTTCAGATAATTACAATTAACTATTGATTTATTATGTCTATGTGTCAAAATGGTTTATCGAGCAGCCACCTCAAGCTTCTGACTCTGCCGGTGTGCCCCCCCCCCCCTATTTTTTATGCCGAAGTCAAATAATGTATTAAAACAGACTATTTCCCACAGACATTTAATGTCTGTGCTATTTTTAGATTTTCAGCATACAAGCACAACTAAACAACAAAGTACAATTTATGTACAAGTCAATACTAAAATATGAAATCATAGTAATTTAAATGATGTTAAAAGCCTTGTTGATAAAAAAGTAACAAAAACCGGGTTTTATTTCAAATAAATCAAGCCATTGAAAAAGATTTAAATTTTTTTTTTTTAACTAACTCTAAAAAGAGACGAGGTTCTCAACTTGGTTGTATGTTTTTATCAAAATTACTGGTGCAAGCAATTCAGCGTATGCTGTGCTATTTAATCCCGTTTAATAAACTTTCATTTGAACAACCTTTCATCATCATCATCATCATCATCAACAGCTCGAACACGTCTACTGCTGAACATAGGCCTCCCCCAGAGAGGCATCCATCGGCTCCCCGCGGTTTTTACCAGGTCCTCGGTCCACCTAGTAGGGGGTCTGCCTACGCTGCGTCTTTCCATTCGTGGTCGCCACTCGAGAACCTTTCTTCCCCATCGGTTGTCAGTTCTGCGAGCGATGTGGCCTGCCCATTGCCATTTCAACTTGCTAACTTTAAGGGCTATATCGGTCACTTTAGTCCATCTGCGGATTTCCTCAAACAACCTTTATTATAATCATAATCAACTCAATACAGTAAACTTGATAAGTTAGTTCTAGTTTTGTCGCAGTAGTTTTGTCATATTGTTTCCATTATAATCTGACAGTACTATCTATTTACATAACCCGTTTTGTATCACATTAAAATGTGCTTTGTCCCGTTGCGACATGAATGTATTTGTGAATGCTCATTATCCTTGTTTAATACAATGCTTGCTAACAATAATCAACTGTATTCATCTGCCTCTAATTAGTGTACATTTTTATACGCAATCATATTTTGAAAGGCAGAAAGCAACGAGATAACGAGCTTTGCTATCCTATGCATACAAAACTAACTCGTGTTGCTGCTCGGTTAGTATTCAACAGTAAAATGCGGCTGGAAGCTGGAGGAACTATTCTGTCGGTTTAGCTCGATTGAAATGACAATTGAATTTGAATGGGAGACATGTTGGCATGAACATATAAATATCACATAATATAATCTTTACCATAAAACGCATGACTGCAGAATTGCAGTCAATTTCGTTGAATTGTCTTCGGTCTCGGGTTCAAGCCACAAAGCCAGGCAGTATATTATGGTGGCCTTATGATCTGGAAATTATGAAATGGTGTGGAAATTAACTCGTGGGTAATGGAAGCGTTTTGTGAAAATATGAATATTAGATTTCTTTTTTGATTATTTGCCAAGGTCATATTCCAAGTAGGTACTGTAACTGTATGAAGCAAGGCGTTCTCATTAAAGCAGGCGATGTAGAGCTTGAGTAAGAGCCATAATAGATTACTCATGAAAATATCACAACGTGCTGCCACTTAAATGTTTATATAACCACGAAATGATATACATATTGAAAAAGCACCACCCAGAAAGAAAATCACTTTTATTCAGACAGATAGCCATCAAATGTTAACAAAATCATAGCCCTTTTTTGGTTCGCCATAGGTACTTGGGTAAAAAAAGAACTGTCGTCAAACTAAAAAGATAGTCTGGAAAATGAGTAAATTATCATACAAGGACATTACTTGGTTAAACATTGTTTAATAGACGATATTAATTCTAGTATGATTATGATATTTGAATCCGATTTAGAATACTATGGTTTTGTTTTCAATTCACATTTACTAACTCCGAAAATGTATAAACACAGCACAAAACCGCTGAAAGCTCATAAACAATACCTGTGATAGTTCATGCACCAATACCCACATTCGGAACTACCCTGCATGCACGTACACAAACACAATATTCACACATACAAACGCAACTGCTATTACCGTAACCACTAATGAAATATTAATCATAATACAATTAGGGCTGCCCAAGTGCCCACTCTGTAAATAAGGTTATTTTATTGAAATGCACTTACCTAAATTTGGAATTACCATATGAAAGCTACATGACATGCCATTTTTGAAAATGTAAAGTATGTCTTAAAATTAATATTATTCCGGAAAAATAACTCTAACCACATTTCAGCGAAATCTGTTAAGTACTTTCAGCGTGATGCGTCATCAAAGGAACCTAATGTGTTTCTATTTCAATATCGATTGAGAAGTGTAAAGCAATAACAATTTAAAAAAAAATGCGTTGGTAGCTAGAAGGTAGCAACCCTATTCAATGCAGGAGATTGTAAGTGAAATTACGGTCATGCATATTTCAAAGAGACCGTTATGGTATCACATCAAACCGCTGACCTAATAAGACTGGGTTATGTGATTGAAGCTCTGAAATGCATTGTGTAGTCAAAACTAAGATTAGTTCCTTTGAAGTGTGGATCTCATAACGCTATGTTATCAATATTGGAGGTGTTGGATTTATCCTAGAACAAGTTAAATTATACATAATGAAGTGAATATTATGAACTGAACTGGACGTTGTGTGTGCGTGTTGTTAGGCGGAAACCCCTCGCATATCTAGCTCATCCATACCTCGCAAATAGCTATACAGTGTTTTCTCTTGTTTTATCTTTGCCTATTTCAAACTTGACAGAGAGAAACAAAACATACTAGACCCACTGTCAACTGATTGGAATGTAGATAATATTTGGAGACTGTTCAATTTTATATTTATGGTTTATCTGATTTTGCTTAATTTTTTTTTTCGAGGACTAACTGTTACCTACTACTATTTAAGCAGTGTGTAGTGTTACTAAAATATTTTTTTAAAATATGAATTTATAACTTTAACGATACTAAGCTAAATTTGCTTAAAAACATTTGAACAAAATTGGGATTACTAACAATTCGTTTTTCTCAAATAGGTGATTTTACAAGATGCTCCTCTGCTGAACAAAATGTTACCAAAAAAGATTTTCAATTTTTATAACATTGTTTCAAGGTAGAAAATCTCATCCGCCTGTGAAACACTTGGTTCTACAACGCTCTAAAATCGAAATTATTAGCTCTTCTGTTACAACTTTGAGTAGGGTCGACAGTACTTTGGGCTCCCTTACACGCAATAATATTGCGACAATATTACCGTGCTACAAGCAACAGGCTATAAATAGGAGCACAGAAATACAACGCCTAAACTTCTATAACTGGTGAACTGATTGCGGGCGATTGTTGAATGATGGTTGAATGGATGTATGTATAAAAGCTTTTCGACTAAAAATATAACAACAAAAACAGATAATTCATTTATCAGTATTCTATCTAGATAATTAACGTTTTGTTATGCATGGTTACCAGAATTTTTAAGATTTTATCTGTCATACAGTTTATAGGGAGACAACCATAATCTTTGGAGACAACAGATATTTTTGTTCCCATCTGCCTCCTTATGGGAGTCGTGAGTCAATATATTTATTTTTCAATGTACTTAAATAAAGCATAAAATTTCTAGATTTTATTCATTTGTCCATTATTGGATGCAAAACTGTAAACTTTTTAGCTTTGTTTACGGAAATGAGACTAATTTATCTTGTCAACTGAAATGATAACCGAAAATGACAAATTTGTTGCCCCCAAAAGTCGTTTACGCGAAACAAACATCAATTTATGAGACGGAGAAGATTTATAAAATTATCAACGAAAGCGATAGACAAAGGAGAATGGAAGAATCAATATTTCACTGGCATTCTTCATTCTGCCTGTAGCCAACGATCCTAGGGGTGCTACCATCAATTTCCAATTTTAGAGGATAATTACCTACTACCAATGTTACACTGCAAGCGTAGGCTTTCTTTATCAACCAACTTAAACTGTCTCAGCTATAATGCTATAATTATGAATATGAACGTATTTATAAATCATTTTGTCGTTGTACAGAGTCAGGCTGTCAGCCCTAACACAATACATCGAGATTATTTTGTAAAAATTTAACGTAGCTTAATCTGCAATAGTTTTTTTTTATTTTGAACCTAACTGTGTTGAACGCGGTTAGGTTCAAAATACAAAAAGCTTTATTTTTCGAACCACTTTGGAATTTATTACCAACCCATTTGTTTACCATTTGAATAATGCAACAATCATTATTAAATAATGGAAATATCTTTAACCAAACACCTATTTCAATTTTTTCTACATCATAGTAGGTCCCAAGATCCGCTATTATGAAAGCGGAGAAAAGGATTTGCGGCAAGTGCTCCGAACATTATTTATTCTCCGGATATTAGCAGTCTGTGGTACCTTGATTTACATAAACTGAATGTTATTATTATACAAATTGTCCCGTGTCTTGTAGTTATAGTCAGCTGTACCTATTCATCCTTAATTAAAGCTTTAGTTAAAATTTATTAATGCTTAAGCCGATCTTCCACCGCCAGCTAAACTAAGTTAGTTTAGGTAGTTGATCCAGTTTTTCATACATTTGGCATAGTTTGAGGTGGACGCACATGTATGAAATCTATGAAAAACTGGCTCAACTATCTAAAACTAACTTAGTTTAGCTGGCGGTGGACGATTGGCATAAAAGTCCTATTAACTTCTCGCTGACGTGAAATGTCAAGAGCGAAAACGAGACCAATTATTTTTAACATTGATTCATGAAATTTTTAAGTATACTATTTTATTTATTTATTTTATTTTCTTTATTTACTTATTCCACAGCTCTTATTTTAATAAACACAATAAACCAATTCTTACTTAAATTTACAGCCAAAAAAAGGATAAACATTTTTTAAAACAGTATAACTTAATATCGTTGATCAGCGTCAAGTGACTTAGTACCTGCAAAGCCTAGGTAAGTAATTATATTCAAAGTTCCTGACGTTACAGTTAGGTAAAACAATGTAATATCATACATAGTACATAGTACTATACTTTTTTTATGAAAATGGATGACGTGACGAGCTGGTCGTTCACCTGATGTTAGCAATACGGCCGCCCATAACAGTTGCAGTGTCACTCGGAACTTTAAAATAATAAAGTTTTGCGTGACACTGCACTGCGCACGTCATCCTGAGATATCACACAGTCTAGTAATCAGATTACTACACTTTGTAATCAGGTCATAAAGTCTCATTTGATCAGTAATTTCACTAGCTACAATGCCCTTCAAACCGGAACACAGTAGTGCTTGCACACTACTGCTTGGCGGCAGAATAACTGGCAAAGCGGTGGTACCTACCTAGACGAACTTTGCAGAAAAGTCCTACCACCTAGTAAAACTTCCTTGCATTGATTCGATTAAACTATCGTTTATAAGTAAGGCGTATTGATGGGGTATTTTCTGATAGTTTTGTAGTGTACTTAACATGTTCGTAACCACAGAGCAAGAAAAGAAACGGTCGCGCCCAGATATAGAGGCGTTTTGCTCAACGCTATTCATTTGCATTATATGACACGAATTACCTAAAGTTTAGGTCCTAAACCAACTAATATTACAATTTACACCTTACTCTCTAGTATTATAGATAATTTTATACTACTCTCGTTGTTTTAGACCGTCATTAAGGAAAGATCCCTCGAAATCCAATGACCACGCCAAAATGACCTCATTTATTAAAAAAACCGCAGGTGCCCGTATATTTACATTCACGGTATCTCATTACAGACCAGCGTTGTGGGCGACAGATTTATTGCGGCTGCTTAAAAATTTCACGTGTCGCCGAGAGAAGAAAAGACCTTGAGTGATGACCAGCTGAGCACGCTTGAGGTGACTGATAGCTCGAGTTTATGATGATGTTCAAATGTTTTATGGCGGGTAGTAAGGCATAATCTTCTTTTACTAGGTAGGAATTTTCTGCAGAGTTCGTCTAGGTATAAGTAGTCGCTTTGCTCGTTATTCTGTCACCCAAGCAGTAGTGTGCAAGCATTGCTAGTTGCGGTTTGAAATGTTTGTGAAATTGCTGGGCGAAGGGGTCTTTATGACCTGATCTCACAGTCTAGTAACCTTTATAGATTATGGTGTTGCAGTGCTCAGGATGACGGCGTAGTGCTACAACGGTTATGTGGGCGGCGATTACGCTTAAAATCAGGAGAACGGCAAGCTCGTCACGTCAATAAATTTCATTAAAGTACTTAGCTAAGTAACAATATTTTTAACGTGCAGATTAAAATAGAGTTAACTCATATCCTGTCTTACCTATTAACATTTTCTATCAGCTAATTAGGTACTGTTACGTCTTCTATTATAATAGCGTAGACTATATTTGGTCTGTGCCTACTTGATTTAGTACCAAAGTACTGACTCAACTATAATTATCTTTATATCCAAAGTAATAAATCTGAAGATCCTTATATTCTTCTTTGAAGTACATTATCAGGCTAAAAGAAAATAACAAAGCTTTCCTTATCGGAAATTTGTTAAGGTATATTGCATTCTCATGCGACCTAGTACTGCCATAAGTGGCTATACTCATAAAACGTAGCTGCTTAGCTTCGCAGGCCAAATAGGCTAAACTTCACGAGGGCATAATATTTGACCCAGACCAGAGTTATAGCCCAATACTTTTTGATGACGAAGCTGAGGCTTTAAGATAACTTGGTATAACATAGCATCGCTCACTTTTGTGGCAGTATTTAGGTAATGATCGTAAAATAAACCGCAAACAACGTGTCCTAGCCAAACATGGCGTGATGAATGCTCCCACGTCAAGCAATAGAGATAGTCGGTACGGTACGGTATGTCAACGGATCAGTTGTTTTGCTGACCTGTGATACTAAAATATGCATGTATTTTGTGGTTGTGTAGACTCGAAGCCAAAGGTGTGAGCAAAGAGAGATCAGCATTATTATAACCTCGATAGAAAGGCTTCTTTGAACGGAGAAATTTGACTAGGACCTACGATAAGTACATCATCTAAGACAGGCTGAATAGGCTGAAATTTGACAACGATGACATAAACTAGTACACGTATAAGTTTCTTGAATTAGCCATAATGATTATGACAGTAACTTGCCATACTGTGACATAAACCTTGTACATTCCAAAGGTCTTTATCTTACATTAAATGAATACACATAATTATAAATTTATTTAAAGCAAGTAATGCATAATTCAAACATGTTATCCTGTGTGAAAACATTAACCACAAATTAAACGTCTCTATAATGAAAATTCAATGTGAATTAATAGTAAAAATTATAAAACTTGAAAAGAGTCAGTGGACTTTTATTACTCTCCCAAGGGTATGACATTCATTTATTTTACACATTACTTTCTATTTTCTACAAAGATAAATTAAATATCTCTTTAAAAAGCTTGATAATTTGTCACCATGTAATATTAAAATATATTATTATGACTTTTATAAAAAAAAATGTCAGGCGGTCCGGTGAAAGCCACGGGGACCCAATGGATGCAAAAGGCGTTCAGCTGCACAAAGTGGCGCTCTCCGGGGAGGGTTCAGTTCAGTAGCAGACGTCTTCAGTATTGATGATGATGAAAATGTATAAAGAAATTGCCCTAATTTATACAGTAGTACATACTATATGAAAACAGAGAAAGATTGAAAAGTCTAGACGATCCTTACCTTAATACAGTTCACATATTAGGTAGGTACATTTCTGCATAGACAGTGTTATAGAAAAATCAAATTATTTTCTGTAGCGTAAGTAAATATATTCAGAGTACCGTGCAAAAGTAAATTACTCTGCTAGACGCAAAAATGACTAATACTCCGCGACCGCGGCGCCCCCTGTGGGCCGTAAATACTTCGTGCAAAAATGGCGTCAGCTTTCACTTCAAGCTATTTCGCACCGTCTAGGTAATGCCAGCGTTGGCTCTCAATTTTGAAATATTAATTTTATTCCATCCCTCGATGCCGTATAATAAACGAGCATAAGTTCAGAGTTTGTTATTCAGTTTGTTTGGTTAGGTTTTTGCCCTGCAGGGTGTTGAACTGGGTATTTTGTTTTCTCGTTGGTGATTGGTTGATATCGGCGTAGTGTAATAAATATATCGGTTTGATATTTGGCTGACGCAGATAAAATAAAATAAAGATAGATATTCTCTTCATAAGTCAATATAAAATAGTATTATACATATTATATTCTCATCTGGGTGATACCTTCGCTTATCACACCACACCACCACACGTTCAAAAAAATCACAATTTCGATGTTCAAAAATAGTAGCAGTCATTTTCTCTGACACAAACTTACTAACCAAGAACAAAGTGCAAAGAAAATCTGAAGACATGAACGAATCAAGTCTGAAGGACGTAACAAAACTCTCACAATGTATCGTAGAACCGAAGAAAGCACTCTCTGGGAACAATGGGCGGATACACAACTTGCAGATTGCAATCTGGTGTATACTTAAAATTATGTAGATGAAATACTTAATGTTAGATAAGTTTGCTGTACTTGTATGAGTAGATTAATAATGAAACTGGGAAACTAACGGTTAAATATATAGAATGAATATTTGAATAATCATTAACGGCCCGAAGATATCCACTGCCTAGAATGAATGAAAATTCGAAACTAATCTACTGGTTTAGTGTAAAATCTAAGATACAAATTTACCCTAAAATTTTTAACCTGTCTGATCTCATGACGAATTTAGTTAGTTTTGGGGCTCTCTTAACTTTCTATATAATTGAAATGAAATGAAATGAACTTAATTGTCGAAACATGGGTACAGATAAAAGTGTTATAGATTGTCATTCGATTCCTCATGTTCTACCTTAAGAAGGCATACAATTATTTAGATTACAATTACAGAAATATTGATTACACAATTAAAATTTACATTTAAAAAATTCGTCAAGAGAGTAAAATTGGAAACTCATCATTAAGCTGTACAATTGGGTTTTAAATTTATGAAGTGGTAATTCTCTTATTATTATTATTATATTATTATTATTATTATATATTTTAATGGCCATACAGTACGCATTTGACTGAAATAAGTGTAATCGTCGCCTGAGCATTACCAAATATTTACGGTAGCGAGTTGAGTTATTATTATCTTGTTGAAGAATCGCACTCATAAATTTTACACACTTGTAATCAAACAAGATTCAATCACGTAGAGTTAATTATTCCCTATCAGTTGATTATAGCATGTGCTCATCAAAATTGTAGAGAAAATAATTAGATAGTAGCATAGAAATGATCTAAGAGGAAATTAAATTACATACGTTCGTTTTGCATATTTCTATTGTAATCATTCGAATCTGTCATTAGAACTTCAACAAATTATGGTTCCGGCAAAGTATGAACTTTTGTAGAAGAATAAGACATCGAACATAGAGGAAACATAAAAAGAAAGTTGCGAGTGAAATTGCTCTACAATATCACCTGCATTAGATTAAAGGTATTTTGAAAAAAAAAATGCCAACAATTTTAGAGAAGAAATACACCATAACATAAGTTCCGACTAAATGGACAGCATAGTTTCAATCCATTGCAAGGAGATAAAAACAGAACTGAAATCCATTATGATTTCAGTTGATTCACAATAAGGCTCTGCTCCAGGGACGTCAACACCAATAAATTGTGAATAACGCGAGAACTTCGGTATTACGGAGCTGCTTATGTAATAACTAACCAATGTTAGACGAGCTCCGAGTTAAATCATAACATAATAAATACTAGTAAAAACATAATAACATACATTTTGTTATTGTCGTTCTTAGAACTTTACGGTGCCGGTTAAAAATCTGCCTGTAAAATTGTGGCTTAAACACCAAATGATTATGGCGTGTCATTATTTGTTTTGGTAAACAGATCCGCCACGATAAAAAGCTAAATAAAGCAAATGTATCAAAATGTATTTTTAAGAACATTTTGGTGAAAATATTTTTATCGCAGTCATTAAGAGTGATTAACGATAGGCGACGCGTTTGCCGTCGTATTAATGGAGAAGCCTTTGTTATAAGTCTAAGAGATATCTTTTTAGACGATATTACGACCTTAGGGTTATCACGATTTGTGTATAAGTATAAAAGTTTATTATCAATTTATGAGTTTTGAAATACTGATTGCATTTTTATTGGGCCAATGCATTGAAGTTATAAAGCTGTCCATTGAAGCACATCTCATTTTACCTCAAAAATCAATTACTATATAACTAACAGTAACTAATGGCAGGCCTTTATAGGAATTCTATTATTTTAATAAGTTTGATGCAAATAGCCAGAATATTATTTTAGCAAAATAGTTCGGTAGTTCAGGGAAGAACATAGACATTAATGCTAAGTAAGTACCGCATGGAGTAAAGAAAAACTCGCTCGCTCGAGGTTCACTGCTTTCACAGCATTTTGACTTTTTTATTCTTTGAACTGGCGCAAGAAGAGCACTCGCAAGTCAGGCGTATATAATACTCGTGGTTATCATAGTAATCTCTAGAGAAAAGAATGAGAAATAATGTTTCTTAGTCATGGTACCAACCATGGAAACGGTAGAGAATCTGCCAAATTGCTGAGGAAACTTGACACATATATATTTACATGTACATAATTTAGAATTTCGTGGTATAAACCAATAATAGTATGCAAAATAGATATTGAATTATGGACTTTTGAAGTGAGCTTTATTTAAAATTAAACGCTAACTCGTTGTTTTTAGAGAACGTGGTGTCGAATAATCGGCCCGAGATTTCATTGAGCATTTCACCATTCCCCATACTTTTGGATTAGGCCATTAGGTGCATGCCCAGTTGAAAATTTCACTAAGTACCTATACCAATTCAATCTTCTTCTTCTCGTGTAGGCAAGTGGTCAGCCCTGGTGTCAGAATTTTCAGGCCGCCCGAAGGCTTCTGACTTGGCTTAACGACTATTGTTTTACGACAACAGCCGGGACCGACGGCTTAACGTGCCCTCCGAAGCACGGTAGCGCTCAGTTCTAAATACCAACTTTTTGCTGTAGCGGTCACCCATCATAGTAGTGACCGCAGCGAACGTTGCTTAACTTTACCGATCGGTTAGGAACGGCTAGTCGTGCTTCGCTATGAGCGCTACACCAATTCAATAAGCCAATCGGAAAGGTTTCATACAATACAATACAAAAATACCATAACTCTTTATTGACACCAATATCATAAAAATATGCATGGCTCGTGTATGTACTTACGTTGAAAGGAAAGCAAATACGCATCAGGTTTTGACGTAATATTTAATTTTGTAGGGTGTCTATAAGTATGAACGCTTATATTCTCCCTTGCGTCGTTCGAACATACCTTTGCATAATTAGAGTGTGTAATCCTTGCTCCAGCGTTCTCGCTTTATATTGCTACAACAAGTATTGATCTCGGTTTGATCATGTGAGCATTCTGAGCTGCCGAGTGTAAGTACGTGTCTTTATTAAAAGATACGTTTGAAATCGTCTGTAAAGGTTCTGGTGTATACAGTCTTAACGATCAATTATTTTTCTGTGTAATCTCGAAAAGATTTATTTCAAAAAAGACAGAACAATTCTTACACAAATTACATCTATCATTAATTAGAAGAACCCACTGACCCCTGAAACACAATGATCTCTAGTTCGTAATCTATCTTAGTGACTTCTAATGAATCAAAGATTAAAATAAAATTATAGGAAGCACTACCAATCCGCGCAGCTTCATTCAAATAGTACATTTATGTTTAATGTACATACGGTAAAAGAAATTGGTGCCAACAGGCAGAATACCCCAAAGCACACCAATGAAATGTAAATCGAATACAATCCTTTTGTTAACGATAATGAGCGGGGAAACGATTTCGTCCCAAAACGGAGTAACAACACCAGTATCACATGATCTTCATACGCTCTTCCTTTCTATACTAATCTAAGACGTAATGCACGAGTGGCATGGGTCTAAAGATAATGGTGGAAGGGTAGGGTAGAGTTGCTGGAATGGTAGGCCTCGAAACGATAGTTACTGGCACAATTAAGCTAAATGATACTGCAGACTTTCCAAAGTTGGTATTCGATTGTATCGATTATACTAAAGCTAGGGAAGTTAAATGAAAACAACTTCAGATATTATCACTAAATCTCTCCAAAAAGCACTTAAATATGAAATTATTTTACTTATGTAATGTTAACCGTTTTTATTCATGAAAAGAATGTAATAAAAATACAAGTAATTTTTGACATATCGGTCGCTAATTCTTGTACAAAAAAATATATTCTATTAAACTTAAACCCATCTAGAAAAAAGCTGAATGTAAAAGCCTATTTAAAAGTTTGAAATTAATCATCTTTATGAAATGTTTTGGATAAATGAAAAACTTGTCAAAGCCAAAAATATAAATGGAAGCTCTATTTTGTATTCAAATCACTTGTAAGTTGGTTTCATGTTTAGTAATACCATAATCGGCTTACATGTGTAATGTTGGAGCTATTAATCTTCTGAGCGAACTGGAGATTTGCATAACATTTTCTACTAAGTATCATACATAATACCTATATGTTAAGTATAGTCAAGCAGGGTTCAGACGCTGAGGAATATTTTATGCGATGAAACATGCCATTTTGCAAGGAAACTCCTCAGCTATATAAATAAGACGACGAAATCAGTACAAATGGTATTCGCTTTTGCTTTTTGCTGGCTCTTGCTTTTCATGCTTTGCTCTTTCATAGTTTTTTAAATGTTCCATGGCGTTTTGATACCAGTGGAACAGTAGAACGAATGGTAATCGCCAATGAGCTAGGTGTCAAAGCCTCACCCCCGCGCGCCTACGCTCCACGCACACCACGATGAAATTTAAATAATCTAACCAATGGGTACGCATTGGATGACGTCAATGGTGCATGAACCAATCCCGGCGCTGCACATCACGCGATGGCCAGCTTGCCCTTCGCAGACAGCGTGGCGCCGCCGCTGCCTCACCACCGTATTCGAAAGCACTTGCCATCCCGCGCTTCTCGCGAAAACACCTATTTTTTATTATTTGTATAAGCAGCAACGTCTACCTACTCTGTATCTTTTTTGGCATAATAAATTAAGAGAATCTTATGTTCACTTATTTTTCCTTTCTTTTTTTAGTAATATAGGTACTATACACACGACCCTTCGAATTGATGCTCCCCGGTCCGATTCTGTTCGGCTCTACACTAACGACTTTCAAGTTACGTATGGAGCACTCACTCTTTAACGGTGAACGAAAACATCGTGAGGAGACTGATAAGTTCAAGCACTGCAAAGTCCAAGCGCATTAATTTGTGTCATCCACCATCTAGCAGTGAATTATGGTCTACTTTCTCTCTCAATAATAAGCTCATGTACCTTGTGTCCCAACAGTAAGGGCGTGTTAGGCTGATGAAGGTAATAGAAAGGAGCGGTATGTAAAATAAATATCCTTATATAATTATTTTTGTGTCTTAGTGGCAATGCAACAGCACAAACGAAATTGGGTTTCATTCTCACTTAGGATTAACATACCTATCAAGAAAAACGATTTCCTTTTTTTGTAAACAGTGAAAATGTTCACGATTTAGAAAACGATGGCATTTATAATTTAATCGCGTCATTTAGTTTTATGGTATCATTTTGCTTAGCTCATTTGCGTACCTCGAAAAAGTGTCGTTATTTGTTTTCACCGTTATAATAATGTTTATTTTTCTTTTTAATATTTTACATAACAATATGAGAAAAACTTTTAATAACGTAATAAGAGTTAAAATATATGGAGTTATATTTCTTTTTTTAGGTTAACGATTTGTGAGTGCCATTGGTCAAACTTAGTAGGTACCTATATTATACTTGATACCATAAGTTTGAATTCCGTAATTTGTCTTTATTTTGGTTGAACATCTTATTGCATCTCTATTTACTTTATCGATAACCTTACTGAGAAAAACCCCATTCCAGAAAAACCGAAGCGTTCTACGAATTACCTTTTAAAATAGAAGCAGTATTTTCCAAAACCCACATAACGAATGCAATTTGTTGAGGTAGAAACCTATCAACTTAAAACCCTGCACTATCTCCAATTCCGAGAAAAAGCAAACTTGTCGAACACTCAATCGTACCTACAAATATAAATTGAGGTCTTCCGATGCCAAACGAATGGTTAACTGCAATCCCGCAATTTCTCGACTTTAGCTCGCATATAGATTTATCTAAACCACTGCAATTTGTAGTCGATTAGAAAACTCTCACCTTAGACGGGCTTAGATTTCATACAATAATCATCATCATATTCAGCTGGAAGACACGCACTGCTAAAGATAAGCCTCCCCAGCTGCTTGGCTATTGCATCTATTGCAGTGTTTTTTCTGTTTTTGAGAGCGATGTACGTGACTTTAGTTCTCATGCGTCAGGTAGAGAAATTAAGTACGTTTAATTGTTTTTCTTGTTGGGAACACTAAGTGGCGTGCCACTGGACGACAGGTTGAAGTAAGAAGAAGGTTAAAAAGGAAGAGCGGTCTGCTTCCTACCTCCTTTTTAATAAATAGTGTGCAGCGAAAGAATAGTTATGTTATTTTAATTTGTCACAGAGTAAATACATGACAAAACTCACACGACACGCGCTAAACTGTAGCCTCTATCAATTAAGTTCTCTAAATAAACACAACCAGATTCCCTTCTAAACTCAGCCATTCCACCCTTTCAGTCCCAAGCAAGTGGAAACACGTAAACGGAGCACAAACAATCCGCTGACCTGGAAATCTTAGCGCTTGGGAAGCTGTTGGCAAATTTAATTACTCAAGACCAATAATCAAGACCTTTGTCTTTGATTGTGAGTTAATTGATTGACTGAGGTATGACCTCGCAGAAGATCATCGAATATTTGTGTAATTGCGCTAAAAACGCGCGCACAGCGTCTTTCATTTGGTGGAATTATACAAGACATTCTTTATTTTAATCCCTAGGCTAGCGTTTGAACCCCATCTCTGCTGATGGAAAGCGATGATATGGTTGAAGCCTCGAAGGTGTAGCGCGCTAATATAGTTATTGTTTCATTTTGTGTTTTGATTTAGAGTTTTCAAAACTAAGAATAAAATATGATATTGATAAAGAAGTAGTTTTTCTCTAGGTATAGTTAGAAGAAAAGTATGTAAATATAAAGTATTAAGTCCGTTTATTTAATAAAATATTAGTGTCTATTACCATTGCTGTCCTACTTAGCGTGTAAGGACGTCTAAAAATAAGATCAGATTCCAAACATAGTACTTAAAAATTGTTATTATTTTCAGTTGATTATTCGGTTAAATTATTTTTTAGAATCGATGTTTTGTAAATTTTTTACTGCCATTAAATTTAAAACTATTTATAAGTTAAATTATGTTACTTTTGTTTTATTTCTTATAAGCGTACCGATTTGTCATTGGTCTGATTAGGGTTTTCTGGATTTTTCCTAATCCTGCGCAACAAATGTTGGACCAATTTTAGCCTTCCCAGATTGTTCTAATAAAACTGTCATAACAAATATTTTTCTTATTCTTTGTCACATACATTTACCAGCAAAAATCCCTTACAGCTTTCCCGATATAGATAATCTTATAGTTTTATTTTAGCGGAATTACACTAGATATTCATGTTTCATTTTGTTTTGTGTCTAAAAATAAAGCTGATTATACAAATAATTGGCGAGCTTATGCCAATTATTGAGACTATTCGTGAAGTATTTTGGAAATTAAATATAGATAAGCAATTTTGTACGACTTAATTAGTAATGAAAAATAGCAAAGGCCCTAAACTTGAAGCAGCGGCAGATTAATTAGTTGTGGCGAACGTCCCGGCAATCTCGAAATCTGCGTGCATCCGCTCTCCCGAAATAAATAATTATCTCAGGCGAATATGCAAAGTTAATTAATCTAAATAATAATATCTTAAATGTGGGCTGGAATCGCAAGAGTTCAGTCGCAAAAAACATTACGCGGAGAAAGTTGTGTAAGCACTAGATATGGAAGAAGACGACAGTGGACCTCACAGAAATGTAAGTTAGCTATTGCTTCAGCTTTACTCAAAAATCGTGATAGACCAGTAAGGAGAAAATTGTGTCTTAGAATTTTACATAAGTATCTATACTCTTTCCATGTAAATTTTAAATCTTAAAAATAGTTTTGATCGTTACGAAGAATATTTTTGACAGTATGATTGTAACGAATTATCCCAAATGACAGATTTTATTACTTGGTATGAATGATTGTTTCAGTGTTCAAATAAAAAGGGTCGCGTGGGGTTGGGATATGCTATAATTTAACGACTTGGTACCGTACTCCAAATAAATTTAGATGGTCCCATAAATTCTTCAAAGGAAAGTATTTTTCGTTTCTCCTCCGGTACTTTTCGTTTTCACCAGGTATTATCAGGAAAAAGTTATTTTATCACCATTTAGTCATAATAATATTTTATATTGGAAACGTAATCGACTTGTCAGCTACGTCATCAATAAATTATAATCATCATCATGATGATTATTATTGTATTTTGTTTTAATCGTAATCATTTTACATGTCTAGTGTTCTAAAGATAGAAATATTATTTTATGGTTCTTTGAACATACCTATGAAAATAAGTTTGCAAGAAATAATTACGAAAACCATTAACGAAACAATATTTTTTATTTGTATAGAATTTTTCATTAAAATACCAGAATGGCCCTAAATTTATATCAACTAATACATTCTGAAAGTCACAAAATTCACGAGGAATTCAAAGCGGAAAATTACTTGTTGAGAGTTTGAATTTATTTTACGGAAAGTTTCGGCAATACATTTCCTTGCAAAAATTATCGGCCCAGCGAGTACCTTGTTATTATTCATTGGTTTATTTAGAAACTGAAATTTGGAGTTGGCTATAGACTCTTTAGTCAACTGCAATGAAGCACTACAACCATCTCATTAATTACCAAAGAACTATAGAGATTTTAAACTAATTACTTTAGTAATAAATTCAATAATTCATTGCAATGTTTTGCGAATATTCTCTAACGTTATTTTACCAGAGCAACTCTGGAGACCGTCGACGTAGCAGCAATCGTCTCGATGTTGAAGATACACGCGATGAAGTAAAGAAATTCAAAGAAAACTTGCTGCGATCGGTATCTATTGGAGAGTAAGTACCTATACATAGATTGCGTCAAATGAACTATTAACTAGCTAGAGAATTCATTTCTAAAAGTTTTTTTATGTTACCTATAGCGAGTAACCACGAACCGGAAGACACAGCGTAGACCGGCATTTCAGTTGGACCAATGATCTGGTGAAAACCGCGAGGAGTCGATAGATGCAGAGGTGAACAGTCGCTCAAAGTGGCACTCTCTGGGAGAGGCCTATGTTCAGCAGTGGAGCGAGTACACTACGCTGGTGCGACACAAAGAAGCAAATACACAAATACTCAAATACTCTTTTTATTAACAAACTAAGTTTACAAGTCGGTTTGGAAGCAGACACCCCTGCTGAGATCACCTTATAATATGGACATCTTTAACACTAGACATGCCGCTAAATGCATCACTTACCCTATATCATAATTGTAAAGGCAGTAAAACCTTAGTGAACAAAGTCCTCTGCTCGACCTTTTCTTACTAAGTAATATTGGGTGGAGTCAGGACTTTGATTAAAAAATAATGTTTTAGAGAACATAATATCTAAAATGGAATAAAACAAAGTCTTTAATAATCGAAATAGGAATCTCAAACGGCGACATAATTAATGTAAGTTGTCAAAATACTTAAATGTTCTTTGAAATGCCAGTCAACAGAGATTACGGATATTGAATTTCAAGAACTTCAATTCTGGAGACGAAAATAAGTCGTCGATTTGAAATCAAAATTCCCATCTCTAATCTAGTTTATTCGAGACTTGATTTTTCATTTTCGTTTAGCTTTAAAGTAACTTTAAGTATTTTCTTCAATCAAATAGATCACCGACGACGTAATAAAAATTTATAGACCTTAAGTAACTATGAACTTTTTATACCTTCCTACGTATAATAAAAGTTGAATTACATCACAGGAGTTGAAGTTAAAACAGATTTTTGTTTCAAATCAGTCACAATGTTGCTTAAAATGTATAATAAAGTATAAAAAAATTGTAGAAGATAAAGATGTAAGTAGTTAACTTGAAAAAACTTTGGTGAAGGTTTTCAACGGTTTTTTATGATTGTTCGTTAATGTAGATATCAGTGGGAATAGAAATAGGTACTTTACTTGTTTTATTACTCCTTCGTTAGTTGGTTTTAGTTGTCTAGAAAGTTTTAAGGGGTTCTTTTGAATACCCTTTTATTGTCTATCGTAACTTAAAAGAATTTATTTCGTTTTCTCTCAAATAGTTATACCCAGCGTGTTTCTGCCAGTTTTAAATTAGCTCATATTTAAAACGAATTTGAACTTCAATTACCATCGAAAACTTTTTGTTTTGAGTTAATCTAATAGAAAAACATTTGTTGCGTCATTAACAAAAGAAACGTTTTGTGAAAATCCTTTCAAACGTTTCCTTATTTGTTCACGGCGACCAAATCAGCGTTCATTACACCTTATCCCAGAAACAGCGAAAGAATTCAAACACTGATTACTTTTATTTCAGTAGCGGTATAGCGGAAAGCTCGGAAATAACAATCCCCCAGCAGTCGAGGTCGCGCTCCGCTTCGAGGGCGAGAGAAGCTCTCTGCATACCCGCCAATGTAAAGGCCGAGTTGGATGAAACTAAAATCTTCGAATTGAAAGAGGTTACAAAAAATATCCTATTTTTTTTTATGAGAATGAATGACGTGACGAGCTGGTCGTTCACCTGATGTTAAGCGATACGGCCGCCCATAACAGTTGCAGTGTCACTCGGAACTTTAAAATAATAAAGTTTCGCGTGACACTGCACTTTTGTTAGAACGAATACGAATACCGAGGATCTGGGGAAAGCCGCGAAGAGCTGATGGATGCAGGAGATGAGCAGGCGCTCAAAGTGGTGCTGTTGGGGGAGGACTATGTTCAGCATTGGACGTCTTCAGCCTGTTTGATTAATGATTTATTTAGCAACATTTCTGATACCCATCGCCATTTATTTTGAGTGTTATGGATAAGCCTTTGACTACCATACCGCTGTGAGCAGTCAGTTCTGTTAGTCAGTCAGGACATTTACGTATAGGCTAGCACGTCTGATGTCTATACCGTTTAGGTATGACTGTATATAGGTACCATACTGTAGGTATTATTTTATCTGGGATTATACCAATACTCATCATGGCACTAACTTTTGAACTGGTTATTTTAGGCTTTCCTCCTTTTCGACATGGACGGAGACGGGTGCATTGACTTCAACGACCTTCGCGCAACTCTCGTCAGCCTCGGAGACAAAGTTGATGAGCAAGCGATTCGAAACATGCTAGCAGAGGTACCTATGTATTAAAAAAACTTTACTACTACTAATCTAATCATCATTCATCATTATCATTGACAGCCTGAAGACGTCCACTGCTGAACATAGGCCTCCCCCAGAGAGCGCCACTATATGAATCTAATAGTGCATTTTATTAAAAACTATAATAACAATATTAAATGTTATTATAGTTTTCAAATTCAAGCAGTGGAGTTATGGTCTCAAAAATTAAAAGATTATTTACAAAATTGTTTCCCTTTTTAAAGCTATTTTAGTTTGCAAAGCTTAGTTTGCGAGAAACGGAGAAGACTTTACTCAGAAATGCAAGTGATCATGTCGTAAAATAGAATATGGCACCCAAAAAGAACATAGAATTAAGGCTGTTAGTTGATGACCACATATCTAAATACCTTAAATATAATATTTACGTGTATTGCCTATCCAAATTTAGTATATGTTTAGCAGTTTCTGTTTTTATTGTAACCCTAACATATTATTATATGATGAGGTTTCCAAGTTCATTTAATGAAGGGTCTAGTCGGACCGCGGTCCCTAATCAGGGTCCGTGTTTATGTGTTACTGTTATTTTATACGTATGAACTTTAGGGGTCTGAAATAATAATAGTGTTTCTCATATATCAAACCGTCTTAGCCACACGACCTTTGTAATTGGCTTGTTATTTTTGACATTAGCCGCTTTGTAATTTCATAAATGCTTAGCACATGTTTAGAACAATATTAAGAATTCTGATTTTAGAAGTGCTAAAATTAGCCTATCTATCAATCAATCAATCAATTCACCTTGAGGGAAGCTAATAAGCATGACAATTTTAGCATATTCATATGGACATATAGAATTAATATTATTATAATAACTAGTACGTAGTATAAGTACTGCCATATGTTTTTTTATAATCATAGCTTACGATACAACAATTATTTATTTATCAACATATCCATATTTTTGATTCTCACTGACTAACAATTGTTTCTCAAAATCATATTGAAGCAAGTAACTGAATAATCATAAAATTCTACAAAGATCGTCTTATTTTCGAAGGTCTGATGAAAATCATTAAATTTAAAATTTAATTTTAAATTATTATTGTAAGCCTTAATCTCTTTAAACATCAACAATTTATGATCACTATAAACTGCTTTAATCTTTTTTAATAAAGTAGAATAATTTAAGATCATCCGTTTATACGTCTGTGCTTAGGGAACCCCAAAACTTCGTTAGGAGAAAAGTACGTGAGCAGTTGAATATTATAAGTAGTCATCTTTTTTCCAGAAACATGACTTTGGTTGACTTTGGTATAACATTTAAAAATTTACGATTTACTGGAAACGTGGGAGTTTATTTGTATTTTTTGATTTAAATGGAAGGAAAATTGTATATAGAAGAATTTTTCAGTTTTAGGATTAACTTGCCTTGACTGTACCTAACTATAAAGCGCTGGATTTATTAAGCTGAGGTATAGTTTTCTGACAGTTGTCGTATGGGGCTTTTGGGATGAATTGCGAAGGGGTTGTTGTGAGAATGGGACGTTTTGATAGTACGACCAACTATGAATGGACCTTTTGCGACATTTTGACAATTTGCGAAAGAGTAAAAAGAGCAAAACAGCATTGATGCGACGTTTTAGGTAATGTAATTTTACCCATTAACTTACAGACAAAACTAATAAAGTCAGCATCTATCGTAAATGAAAAAGTTGACGTAACTAAAGCCACTATTTCATTTACGAAACATTATGATTCATCTTTTTTTATCTTTTTACTTACAATAACTTTTTGCAGGCCCCAAACCCCCTTGACTTTGATGGCTTCGTGAATCTCCTCGGCTACAGAACTCTGGAACTAGATTCGGAAGAGACCCTCGTGGCGGCCTTGTCTCGCTGGGACAAAGACAACTCGGGATATATCTCAGAGGAAAGGTAAATGACTTCTGTTATAACCACAAAAACAATTGGAGCAAGGAATTTTTTATGTGAATGAACGGCGTGACGAGCTAGTCGTTAACCTGATGTTAAGTGACACGGACGCCCATAACAGTTGCAGTATCACTCGGAACTTTAAAATAATAAAGTTTCGCGTGACACTGCACTGAGACATCACACAGTCTACTAATCAGATTTACTACACTGTGTCATCATCATCATCATCATTAACAGCCTGAAGTTGTCCACTGCTGAACATAGGCCTCACCCAGGGAGCGCCACTTAGAGCGGCTGCTCGCCTCCTGCATCCATCGGCTCCCCGCGGCTTTCCCAGATCCAGGACCAGGTCGTCGGTCAACCTAGTGGGGGGCCGGCCTACGCTGCGTCTTCCGGTTCGTGGTCGCCACTCGAGAACCTTTCTTCCCCATCGGTTGTCATTTCTACGAGCGATGTGGCCTGCCCTGTGTAATCACGTCATATAGTCTCATTTGCCCAGTAATAAAATAAGCCAAGTAAGTGAAGTGAAGTGGTGTGTGTCAATCCAACTTATAATAATTATCAACATTTCCTTGGTCTACCTATGTAATGTAATTCATTTTTTCTCTGCTATGTACTAATGTATATAAGCAAGAATATTGTCTGCCCATAACTTAAATGTTCCTCAATTTTCCACTATTGAAATACCCGGCATCTCAGATTCTGCTACCGACCGGTTATTTCACTAAACTTGATTAGACGTTCTATATTGTTTGGTGCACCCAAACTATTTTACGTTTACTCATCTCACACGCTCTTCCTACTGCAAAAGTGTGTTTGATACTTATCCGTATCATAGTAAAATGCAGTTACGAGCAGACTTACGCTTCTTTTGCATAAATAACGTGCACATAATAGATTTACCTAAGTATAATGAGTGTTGAATGAAAGATAGTGTTAGTAGCTAGTAGCGATATTCAGTGTATCGTCGGTATCCTTCAATATTCGTGTCGCCTTATTAATTAGAAATACGAGTATACTAATTAATTCAACTCCTCGCGTGTGTAAGTTGCGATTAGTGGCTTTCAAACTAGGAGAATGGAGCAACTCACGTAATCCGGCTGTTACGTAATGGAGCTTGTATCATACGTATAATGTTAATACGTAATGAGTTTAAATAAATTAATTTTAAGCAGATTTATTAGTAAAAATACTTCATTAAAAAATATTTGTGTACATAATTATCATAATGATGACGATGCTTATTTTACAAAAATCGGTAATGAACCGGGTAAAGCAATATGTTACAAATATCATGTTAATGTTAATGCTTTTCCGTGGGTATATGGATAGGGATATTAAATTAATTTCATAAAAATGGTACATAAATGGATTCCGATAGATTTTAATTAACAGGCAGTATGATCTAGAACGCAAGTTGTAATAAATAAGATGAATATTGGACGTTTTATCTCAATATGACCTTCGCAATATTACACTGTCGCGTGAAAATGCGAGTGGCACAACGTTATAGGCGGCCTACGCTTAACATCAGGTGAACGACTAGTACATCATGTCCGATAGCCTCCGTGGTGTGGTGGTTGAGCAGGTCGGCTCATAACCCGGAGGTGGCGGGTTCGATTCCCGCGACAGGACAACTATTTGTGCCCGAAAAAAAGCGTAAATATTTGTTCTGTGCCTGGGTGTTGTGGGACCATGGTCCTCGTAGTTTCTGGGTCCCTAGATACAGGGAATCCTAGTTAGGGTCCAGGATCTATGTATGTGATCGTTGGGCGTTATTTCATGTCATTGTAAACATAAATGAAAAACATTGTAGTTTAGCTCTTCTTAACATAACCATTAATTACATATGAACAACCTACGTAGGCACGTTGCGAGGTACTTACTATATTAAAAATGTAAAATCTAGTAAATTACGTAATAACCTAGTAATCTTAAGCCACGTTAGAAAAGCAAGATTGTATTACATTTTTATGTAACATGACGTGGCTAATGCTTATTCAGACAGCAAGTTATGTTGTGGTGATTTAAAGCTGTTTTGGACGCCATCCAAAATTTCCAGTGTTAGGTAAATGAATCATTAGACGAAACATTAAGAATGCACTAATTAGATAGTTAATGTAGTACAAAAGAGTTATGAGATTAAATAAATTTAATAGGTACTATTAAAACATACAATGTTGATGCAAGCTCCACTAACATGCCATTAACAATTTCGTGCTAAGGATAGCTTTAGGTGCTTTAGGTCTTAACAACAGCGCTTTTTCAACGTTCAGTAAATTCAATGAAACAAATTGATTTCAAGCGTAAAAGCGCTGTAGTGTGAATTAAATACTTGTCATCCATTTGTTGCATTTCAACGCTTTTTTACGGGACGTCAACAAAGCACTCGTGCGCATGTGGTGTAATTGGTATAGGCTTTTTAATTGAAAAATAAATAAGTACTTCTAGTATGGTGTGTTCTTCTAGTTCTTCATACTTTTTATATTACTTATTAATAAATGATTAGTAAGTCGCGCAACGAGCTATGGAGAGAGCAATGTTCGGTGTTTCCCTGCGAGATAGGATCCGAAATGAGGAGATCCGCAGGAGAACTAAAGTGACCGATGTAGCTCTTAGGATTAGCAAGTTGAAATGGCAATGGGCAGGTCACATCGCTCGTAGAACTGACAACCGATGGGGAAGAAAGGTTCTCGAGTGGCGACCACGAACTGGAAGACGCAGCGTAGGCCGGCCCCCCACAAGGTGGACCGACGACCTGGTGAAAGCCGCGGGGAGCCGATGGATGCAGGAGGCGAGCAGCCGCTCTAAGTGGCGTTCCCTGGGGGAGGCCTATGTTCAACAGTGGACGTCTTCAGGCTGTTGATGATGATGATGATGATGAGTAATTAGGGCTGTTGATGATGATGATGAAATGGCTAGTATATCCCAAATGACTGATTGACTGAAGATTGACAGACAACGTATAGCTCAAACCAGTAGACCTATATTCGGGTGTGTATCACTTTGGCTTAGGTAAGAGTGTAACAAGCAAGGGCTACTGATCCCTAAAACGGTAAGAAGGTTATTAACGAGTATAAATAACAACGCGGGTGAAACCATTACCTTTACTACCTTTACATATTTACATATGCGTTTCTGGTGCAAAGGTTGGCCATTGCCATCCAGTGCGGCAATGCAGCAAGCGTTATGGGCACCTTTGCACCGGGAACAATAAGGGGTGGGTTAGTGGAGTAGCCAGATGTGTGGTGTGACGTTTTAGCATAATTATTTGGCAATTGTTGTAATTTGAGTTATTAGTAAGTTGACGTGTTTTATAGTTTATTAAAATAGTAAAATTAAAATGCCGTTACATAAAAGCTCGAAATTTTAAATGATAACCTTTTCTAGCTCATTCAACATAGTAAATTATATTCATATCGCAGACTTGACCTGACTGATTCATATCATTAATTCCAGAAACGCATTAGTTTAAAATATCGGTCCATGTCCAAGTCATTATAAAAGATAAATTGAATGTTTAATATATTAATTTTCCCGAACAAACCCTCTACCTTGAAGAGTTTATCAGTATTCTCCTTGCGATGCCGGTTTTATATTGCTGGGCTTATTATGAGGTTCAAAAATATTCATCATAACTATCGTATAAAAAGTTGGTGAATTATTTTAAACCACTTGGTTGTTACACTATCTGGTCTTTTGACGATCTAGCCTAAAAGCAATGTTACCCTAACGCGATAAGTCATATCCATATTTGGTCTTAAAGCGATCTATACTGCTGCCTGTATTGACTATTATTAAGCTTTTATAACCTGTAAATTCATGCTATTTATTTGCAAAATATCATAATTCATTGATTGCTGGTTATAAGAGAACTAAGAATATATATGACTGTAATGAATCGTTTATGCAGAACTATTAATAAAAATCAAACTAACAAAGCACATTTTTGGTAAATATTCATCAGTAGGTAGGTAAAGTCTGCGGTACAGTAGCGTTTGTTATCAAAACATTTTCAGAACTCATTCAATTAATCATGGTTTTTACAAGTCAAATATTAACTTTAGCTTGTTCTTCATATTTAATGCTTTTGCGGGATCATTTATAACAGCTTTTTGTTAGTTTTCGAATTGTCCTCAAACTTTTCTAATAATTTATTTTAGGGCTTATCAAACAAAATCGCTATTTACACGTATAAAATTGGGAATAGTGCCTATATTTTTAGAATTCATTAACATAGACAAATTTAATAGAAGTAAAAAGGGATGTTCATTATTTCCCCAAGATAAATCTATGGTAATTTTAAAATAAATAGCTAATCCAATCACGCTGATCTCATAAGCGATGCGATTTTTTATGTAGAATAAGCCTGCGTTTGACTACATCTTGATCTCACCTTTTGGCAAGCGACGATGCAGCCGAATATGTACCACGCTGAAATACCATAGAACGCATACCATGCGCTTATTATAGAACAGCTTTTAATTTTTAAATAGAAGACTACAATGGGAATGATTTTTAATTGTAAACCACACTTAACATGTTTAGAAGACTACAATAGCTGTATTTAATACTTTGCCTATTTCTTTCCATATTTCAATTACAATTTTTGGTGAGACAATTCAATAATGTGAATACTTAATATTATTGCAGGATACGTCATGATCTTATGACATGGGGCGATCGTTTTACAGAAAAAGAAGCAAACTATGCCTTGGACGAGGCACCTATAATCCAGAAGGATGGCGGCATCTTCATTGATTACATTCGTTTCTGCAGCACACTTTCTGGACTGAGGAAACCAAACAAAGCCAAATGAGGGTCTAAATCATCATCATCGTGAAAGGCTGAAATGATGGAAGTCTGAACGAAAAAAGCTAATTATATTTAAGCTTATAAAAACTTCTTGCCATACGTTATTATACAAAAATACAACTACGTTTATTACTGGTTAAAGTGACATTGTTTTATTATTGTTTATTATGTTTACACTGGGTTCT
The DNA here is from genome assembly GCA_963580505.1 of Ennomos erosarius. Taxonomy (NCBI): domain Eukaryota; kingdom Metazoa; phylum Arthropoda; class Insecta; order Lepidoptera; family Geometridae; genus Ennomos; species Ennomos erosarius. Next base: position 5,441,641 of record OY756984.1, read on the forward strand.
TAGAGTATACTCTAAGGTTGGGTTATATTTTAGTGGTTTTGCACGTCGTCTTTCTCGACATCTGCAAAATAGAACTACAGAGAGGACTTTGGGACTTTGCATATTTTTTTATTGTACCAGTATTCAAGAACTTCACTATTTATAACTATAGCCGTATACTCTCTGGTCTATATTTCTTTATTCTTTTATATCTATAATTTAAATAACTCAAATTAAATTTATTATCCATTAGGTATCTTCCAAATTATAGTTCAATGAAATTAGCATTATCGATTTTAATTAAACTGTTGATGATTTGTGAACCAATCACTGAATTGAATAAAGCTCATTATGGTTTGCAAATGTGTTTAATTTTATTAAATTAATGTATCCAGATGATTTTTATCATCAAAAATAATGCTCACAGGCATTGACGATAATTATGTCTATGATTGCAGTCTTCGATTATACGCGTCCTAAAGTAATGTCGTTAGGGTGAGTGAGCATTACAAGAAATTGTGACTAGATATAACGAAGAAAGTTCTATCTTTTAAAATAGTGACTATTAAAACTTTGCAGACAATTTTGTAAATTAATCTTAAAAAAAAAGTACTAAAAGTACCGACATTCTTTAAGAAAATTAATTAAGATGTTGAATCCATTAGTATAGGCCATCGTTCAATGTTACATTCAGTAAATCAAAAAGTTACGACTCTTTGTACAAAGTTTATTTCTGTTATTCCAAAGTTTGTATTATCCATTCTTAGAATTTGTGAATTTGTCCTTTAACAAAAGTTTGGCCTTAGTTCTAAAACAATCATCGAATTTCAATATCTTAATGGATAGTCTTCCTATTTTGTAATCCCTCGAATCGAAGCCAAATTTGGACAGTTACTATGTTATTAGATATCGATTGTGGATTGATTTTGTGACAACCAACCTCTTGCTATCAGATAAATGATTATTGGAAAACTTTTCCTCGTTTTCGGTAATTTTACATTCGGCATTGTTAATCTGTTATTAAGGATCTTTAAAATATAAGAAAGTTTCAGGAGGCAAGACTTTATAATTAATATTGTTACTTAAGAAGTCATTACGTTAGATAAATTAATCGATAACCTCCGTGGTGTGGTGGTTGAGCAGGTCGGCTCAGAACCTGGAGGCAGGCAGGCATTTGTGCACAGAAAAAAAAACGCAAATACTTGTTCTGTGTCTGGGTGTTGTGGGACCATGATTCTCATAGTTTCTGGGTCCCTAGATACACAAATTCTTAGTGAGAGTCCAGGATCTATATATGTGATCGTTGTGTATGTATTTTTTATTTAATTGGTAACGATATCTAATGTGCTTTTTCCATTAACTACTAAGAGTAGGTATCAAAGGCTACAAATATTTATATAGTGAGACAGTGTTGTTTATCCTACAGAACCGATTCTTCAAAATGTTTCCGTTAAAGAATTCCACGTATTAAATAGGTCTACTCACTCAAGATGATCCTTATAGATGTCGAAGTCCGTGAAGACGAGCTCGACGATCTCGTGCGGCGCCGCGAGGAAGGTGTAGAGGAGGCAGTCAAGGCGCGGCGGGTACGGTCGCGGATAGTCGGGGCTGCTGAACGTGCCGCGCTCCTTGCCGTACGTCGACGTGAACCGGATGCACGAGCAACCTGGAAAATATAAAATTGTTTTTATAGCAGTAGAATACTATCTTACTAAAACGACTCAGTTGACCATAGTGTTGCGTGCTCCCATTGCCATCAATTGCGAGAAGTAGGGATAGATCAGCAAAGCAGAAGAAGAAGGATGACGAACAACCCCCGAGTAGGTACACCATCGTTGCAACCAAAGATCTAGAATAATTTCGCTTTGCAAGCACTACCATACCACTCTAGAGTGCTTGACTAAGTAGATTGTTTACACATGTTTTAAAATTTATATTCTCGTGGTGAGGCAGGCCAACAGCCCGTTGATTGATTGCTCTACATATTGAATTTATGAAATATCATTCAGGCTTTTAGATGTTCCCAAAAGAGTAAAAAAACAATAAATGTGTCATTCAATAAATATAACATTCAAATTCATACCCGAAAGATGTATTGATAGTTTAGTGAGTGTGAGTGGCAAAAGTAACAATAACTGAAGCGGCCTGAGAATAGTGAAAAGAACTGGAATGTTTCATCGAACATGTTTGCGCAAAACTTTTGCTGGGCACCAGAAAAATATTTTCTTACTAACAGAAAACCACTTTCGTATATTAAAAAAGTAGATATTAGTAAATATTATTATAATAGGATTTACGCTTAATACAATTAAGCGTAAATCCTTCGAGAAAAGAAATCCCAAGTAATAATTACGAAAGTACAGAAGCGTGTGCCGCAAATCGTTCGACGTAAATTGGGCTAGTAATTCACAGGAGGTAGTAAATTATTCCCTCAAATCGATTGCTCCGTCTAGGTAGGAGGTAATTATGTGAACTATGTTCATATGGTTACACGAACTATATTTATGCCTATACTAACAGCTGTTATAGGTGGCAATAGTAGTTGAATAGTGAACATGAAAATTTGTGCTGTTTTGAGAATTTTAAGTACCTACGTAAATCTGTAGTCTCCCCTTTTCAATTTTTGTATGGGAAATGCAAACGTTTCATCGTCTCATATTTCTCAGGAAAACATGTTAGTTTAATCAACTTTCTTAGATTGCTATACCTAAGATTTTTGTACATCCAACCAATGGACTATTGCAAATTTAAAAAATATTGCTGTCTACCAAGTTTTACCAGCGATAATTGAAAAAAGTTAGAATACCTCGTTGAAGTAATAGATCGTACTTCAAACAAATCGCAAATTATAATTGCCTGTTAATTTTTAGTTGTTTATTAAAAAAACTGTGGTTATAGAGCTTGTAGATATTATACTGAATCAATTATAATTGAATCGCCACCGTTTGAATAGCTATCACCACGTCAAAATCAATTGAATTCATCGCTAAATGATTTCCATTCATCTCGATCTACCTCAAATTGGATGAACTATTCGCCACTAGATCCTATCAAACGCAATTTTCATTAGGTAAGTTAACTCTAGAGGAAATTGCCTTTTGAATGAAAGTGTTCCAATTCAAACTGGAGAAACACTAATGTATAAAATCTATTAATAAAATGTACGACGATCACAAGCATAGAATATTACATCTGAAAGTTTAACTTTGATACTAGTTATGAATAACTATGTAAATGAACCAAAGGACTTATACAAATATTAACTAATCCTGTCATCATCATCATCATCAGCCTGAAGAAGTCCACTGCAAGCCTCCTTCAAAGAGCGTCACTTTGAGTGGCTGCTTGCCTCCTTCATTCATCGCACGGTTCTGACCAGTCGTCGGTCTACTTGGTGAGCTGCCAGCCTACGCTGCGTCCTCCGATTCGTGGTAGCCGCTCGAGAACCTTTCTACCCCATCGGTTGTCAGTAATACGAGCGATGCGGCCCGCCCACACGGATACTATACTTGTTTTATGAATTTCTATTGATATAATTGAGAAATCTAGCTTACCTATTGGCCTTATTGGTCTCACTACAAAGTGCGTTTGCATCTCTTGTCTCGTATTTAACCAACTTCTAACTTTTGCCATCTAAGAAGAAGACATTCATTTTACCTAAACCACAAAAGTTTTACTAGTTTATCCTAACAATTTATCTAATACAATTAACGCACAGAAATTTACGATCAAAGTTCAATCTTTAGTATCTTGTGGGGATAAATTAAAGTAATTTAAAGAAGGCTCATAGAATAACAAAGATTTATTTTTCTGTTTATGATTATATTCCTCCCAAAATTTGCAGTTGGTCTAAGTTTTAAATAATCACATCGCGGTTTAAAGCGTTTAAGAGATGACCTTTTATCTCAAAGACGACAAGGCATATCTCGGTCTCAATGAACATGATTTCATAGAAGAATTACTCGTCTTCCCTTTAATAGATCTAGCCGATTTTAACGATCTAATACTAAACTAAACAAGGCATCGAAATCGACTCTTCGCGTTCTTTCATACAACAAAAGCTTCAAGACGTCTTCACTTACCAAAACAAAGTATACCCTGACGTGCCTACCTGCTAACAAAGGCAGAAAATAATAACCACATTACGTCGAATCAAATGTCAGCATTAATACGAGAATAGATATTGGATCGAATACAATGGGAATCACGAAAATGATATCGTTGTGCTGATGTTCAGAGGCACCGATGTATAATATGCTACCGTGGGTGGTTTGTGTCAAAGATATCCCCCAATAGATACCCCATTACGGGACGGGATATTTGTTCTGATCTTAGCTCACCAACTGGCCTATAATAGTATTGATACCTACTTATAAAACGAAAGAAATTCAATACTTCTTTGAATTTCACTTCATTTTAAATTGATATCTGCTAGGGCGAAGTGAAGTTCACAGCAAGCGTTACGATTTTGTCGCCAAAAAGGACAACGACTGCAATAATAGCAATGCGGAAAGGAGACAAATAACCGTCTTTACGTACCGGTAAACATTATAAGCTGACCTCTTCCATAGGACACAATAAACGGTATTGGCACACACGAGTCTGACACTATGATGTAATTACCATAATTACCATCATATGTTTTCTTTTTGAGGATATACAAAAATCAGTTCAGTAACAACTCTATTATCAGCAACAGATTTTCAGTAATTATAAGCTACCTAAATAATTAAATATTCATCATCATCATCAGCCTGAAGACGTCCACTGCTTAACATAGGCCTCGTCCAAAAAGCGCCACTTTGAGATGCTTCTTGTCTCGTCCATTTCCTAAATTATTCACTTTCTTTTCAACATACGAACTAAATTTAGAATAAGATTGTTAGTGAGTGTAGGTGTACTCTTTTCAATATGTTATGAAATATATTTGCGTGCAGTCAGGAAACTTTAGAAACAAGCATTAGATTCACAATATTAATAATTTGAAAAGCGAATCTGTGAGCGGTTATCTTAGCGCCCGTCCGGTCCGGTCGGTGTCCGGCGAAGCGGTTCCAATTTCCGGACGCTGGCTCACTTCAACTAACGATCGTCCGAAGCTGCTATCGAGGAATTATCTCCTTGTAATTCAACTTGGTGCGGATTTTGGATATATTTATATGATGTATTTGTCAAGCTGCCAAAGTAGGTTTTGCCATAACAAACCAAGATATAATTAAGAACACTTAAAAACATTGCAAAATGAAACACTTAAATATTGTTTTTTAAATTTCATCAGATATGTTTTAGAAATATTAGTATTTCTACCATTTTTAATAGGGTAAGCTATTGGTATTCTGTCATCATCATCATTAGTTTGAAGACTTCTACTACTGAACATAGGCCTCCCTTAAAGAGCGCCACTTTGAGGAGTTGCTTGCCTCCTGCATCCATCGGCTCCCCGCGGTTCTGACTACGGTTGGTAATATGTAAGTTCAAAAAATGTTGATGACAAATATTTTGTGGTAGTTAGTACATTTCTTTTTACAATTGAGTTTTGTTAGAGTTTCGTTTAGATTTTGAATGAAGATATGAGAGACACGTACAATGACTTGTAACAGAACTCAGTTTTTACTGAAATCTGTTGTCGTTATTGAGCTCCGTTACTCATTGTTAGAGTGTGAGTCAAACTTAATGGCGGCTGTGAATTGCGCTGCACGCTGCAATACTGCTTACCTCTTCCTACGCACAACTATTTTTTCCTACTGCGCAGCGTGTCATGCCAACTTCACAGCCGCCATTAAGTTTGTACCGCACTCTACTGAGCTCTGTTCTACACGTCGTTGTACGTCTCACTTATTTTACCAGAAAAACCTAAATTATTCTCTTACTCTATTACTAAGCTAAAGTCTACATACTTTGAACCGAAACAACGTACATACATTTTCCACGTGACATCTCCCAAAGCACCTTGGGCTACCACCCAGAACAAAGCAAGACATTCAACATGAAGTGAAATTATCATTTGTTTACACAACCGTCTCCAACAATTACTTTAATTATTTGTCTGGTTTAATTAGACTTTCCTTTGTTGGATTGCGGCAATTTCTTTTAGCTGGCATGCTTCCACGGGAATCTGAATTTCAAATTTTTTACTTTAATAGTTCGTTGTAACGGAAGTAGGTACTATTGAGGGTGTAGTTTGCTTAATAGTTTTAGAAAGCAATTAATTACATTTTATAATAACGCAATGATTAATAATAATTAAATTGCCCAATAAAGCGATTCGTAAATCTACTCTTAACTCTAAGAGACATGAACAGGCATATTGTGTTTATGGAATGGTCTACTATAAAAATTCCCACTTTATGAAACTTTGAAATTAAAGTTGTAAATAATAGCATTGCGGTTTCAAAATTTTTTGAAAAGTTTCTTGTCGCCCCTATAAATAAAATTTGTTCAGATGTCACAGCTGACCCAGTAGAAATGTTTATAATATTTAATTCAAATACGATAAACGAATAAACATAAATTCACGAAATAGCCTCTACTACAATACAATGCGCGTGGTAAACGTACTTTGCATTAAGCAGATTGGATTCGTAGTGCCTTAAAATTTAAGCTCTGCCAGTATTTTCTTTTAGCAGATTAATTTGTCTAGATACTATTATTAGACATGGGCACTGCTAATAGAAGTTTTAATGAATTAGAAATGCGCTCTTAAAAATTGTCGTGCCTGTAAAAACCTTTAACGCAGTTGTTTTAATCTGATTTTAGTTGAATGGGTTAATTTTGATACCAATATTTTGCGACCACTGCTGAACTTAGGCCTCCACCATCAGGAGATTGCTATTATAATCACTACGCTTGGCAGTCGTCTTAGGATTAGTAGATTTTAATGCATACCACGGAGAATGCTGTTATCTATTCCCTGGATAATCCCTTAATCCTTATGCCCCAAAATATGTTCACTGCTTTTGAATTTTGATTGCTAATATAGTAAAAAATAACCATACACCTTAACTTTAAGCAAATATTTAAGCAACGTTTTCAGAGCTAGTCCGAGACTATAGTGTAAACTTAATACACATTTACAGCACCATTAATAAACAACTCTCAAAATACGTTCCAAATACTGAAAAGCGCTTCGCAAGACCTCTGAGGGCTGTGGTATCCAACTACGCTGCCAAAGGCCAACTGCCCAGTAATATGACTGTGGTGGACGTCTGGTGGTGTACTCCACTCCGTTGCTCGATTAAAAGTGAAATTTCAGTCCAGCCTCTGCCGTTTTTAAAGGCCCCAGAACAATGACAACCCAAAGAGTATATAATTTACCAGAGTATGACAGTCAACAATAGCGCCACTAAGCGGCGATTCCACAGACAAACCTCCACAATAGTCCAAAGAGTATATAAGTCAATTACACTTCTATTTAGTTTAATATTTGTTTTGATAAAATAATTCTTTATCGTTTACAATAGGGAACAGAAAAATAAATACCACAGTAATTTTAAATTCTGGAAATAAATGTACCTATGTACCTAAAAATAATCAGCAACGTAGATTTAAAAGAAAAACGGATCTAACTAAGAAATTGTCAAAAATCGTTGTTTAGGAAACATTTGCATGTATTAAATTCAATAAGTTCAAAGTCAAGCATCGTCACCAAGACAAAGTATAAGTCATGCAGACCCAATCCTGTAAGTTAGGCCTTCTCTACCTTTAAAACTTGGGGTTGTGTGTAAATTCATGGATCAAATAAAAACCTGAGCCTTTCAATTTGGGAGTACGTAAGACTCTGCTCTGTTCATACCGCATAGGATTTAAATTGATTGCTAGATTTATTAAGCAAATTTTTGAACTTTGACAATTCACATTTTATTTTAATCATGGTTTGCATCATCGTCATCATCATCATTTTCAAATCGCAACATATTTTTTAATGCTAAGATTACTTTATAGCTTTTGGTATTCATACATTTTTCAATTTCGTCACTGTAGAAATATCCTATTATAGGTACTAGGTTACCAACTGACTCTCAGACGTTTATCTGTCATTTTTACGATGAAGTATGCTACTTACAATCACAGAGCAAAAAAAAAACAAAAAAACGCTTTCTCTCTACACGAAGTGTCATTTGTTTCATAGCTCTGTGCTTACAATTATTCAGTTCACCTTTAGTTTGCAGTAAGGTATGTAAGACGGCATATTGCTTTGAATTGATCTTGCCTTCAAAGGGATAACTTATTTCCGAAACAACCGTTTAGTGAAAGGGTTTTCAATTATCAGAATTATTAATCCATCTTCCCGCACCTACTTAAAATTTATTTTCTTACTCTCCTTCTATTTTATATGTAGGTATTTGCAGGCCTTTGTCACTTCGGACCAAATCTCCCCGTTATAAAAATCACAACATAGTATTTAAATATTTAACTCTAATCCTTATCTAAGCAAATTTTTGCATTGAATATAATACATGATTTAGTAGTAAAGTTTACTTCTTATGCTTGTTCAAAATCTGACACACGCAATAGCTCACTATGACATCACAATAGGAAGTAGAAATCACAGAGCCAATAATATTCTACTCTTTTCTCTATATTTACCCAGTTTATTCATCATTCGTTTATCGGAAAATTTTGCGATGTGAAGCTCGCAGAAACGTACTTATTAAATTTTGCTAAGATTAGGTTTGGCAAGTAAGTTTCCGTTGGCGGCTCTTACTACGCGACCCATGACAACGCCACAAGCCGCGCGATCTCATGTGACAAGACGCACGTATTTAAAAAAGTTAATGTCGATTTGTGTCAAAGAACATAATTATAATTCTGACTCACAAAAGTGTTTAAATTGTGCAATGACAAAACTTAAGTTTTAAGCACCACAGGTCCTATTATAGTTTCTTCTATATCAGAATAAGTACACTACCTTAGCAACGAATGCAAAAACTGTTATTCTTACTTTAGTTATCTTAAAATGCTTAATGAGCAAAAAATAAAACAAATTTAACCATTCGTAAACAACACCAATTCGAGTGGATAGTTTGTTTATCTCGCATAAACACGAATTGACCTTTCCCCAACCGGTTTTATCTAAAGGTGAAATAGAATGAGCGCAGCTTCATTTGCGTGTACAATTTCGGTGCGTCAAGATGAGGTTCCTTCCTCTATTACTTTTAATTGTTCAGTGGTGTGACGCACGGGTTGCTTCGAGTGAGACGGATGTTGTTCCTAACGTGAATACTAATGTGAAAGAACGGGAACCACTGCATTACCCTTGCACATTCAGAACACTGCAAAGCGGAGACCCTTATCCATCCGTTGTGGTCAGGTGGCAGAACCGAGTACGGAGATTGACCTGGGATGAAAGCGGTAACGTCAGATTTGATCAGGTCTACGAGCAGCCTTCTGTATCGTTCTCCTATCCCTCATCAGGAGGACTTTCTGGCGATGGAGGCGTAACTACCACTACTGTGAAACCTTTCAGCGATGCACCGGTTGTACCAGAAAACTATGCAGCTCAAGACATATTGGATTGGTTCATTAAAGACTGTGTTAAGCCGTATTGATTTTGTGGTGTATTAAAATGTTGAAACTTGGGTAACATTGAAGTTTTTTTACTATGATAAGTCCGCCAAGTAGATCGGTGACCTTGAATAATAGTGGCTAAGAATTGGCTTAAAGTTTTAATAAATAATGCTTATAATTAAACCCATCTATAGAAGTTAGAACGTACTATTTCAACGCCTCAACAGTCTCAACCACGTTTGACTAATTCGTCAAGTGAGCAACTATTCAAGTAGAAGACAGAGCACGTAAACAATTAACGAGAGACCACCTCCACATTGTTTTATGCCCGCTTTGGGCTCTGTTATTGTTGAATTTGTGCCTTTAAGGGTGGTATTGTCTGCAACCAACAAACACCGAAAGTTTAGCCATAAACGACGCTCGTGCTTTAGATTGGGATATTTATTACCGAGGCCAACTGTGTAAATACTTTAGCTTGACTTTTGCTAGTTTGAGTAGTGGGTATCATCCGTTAAGTACCGTTAAGGTAGGCAGATCTATGAAATTCTATATAGATTCTTAGACATAGATATGCCACGATAATTTTGTTATCAAAAAAGTATTTACATAGAAATACGCTGTTTAGTATAGAAATCAATTAAATAAAATAATAAATAAAATATGTGTGGACATTTCACACAGCGCCATCTAGCCCCAAACTAAGCATAGCTTGTACTATGGAACCAGATAACTGATACAATACTTATATACTTTTTTGTTTGTAAATACATACATAGAATACAATATAACACCCAGACGCAGAACAAACATTTATGTTCATCACACAAATGTTTGCCCCGGGTAGGAATCGAACCCACAGCCCTCAGTTCAAAAGGCAGGGATACTACCAACTGAGCTATCGGGCCCCTCAAGTACTAAAAGTTATAGTTAGTGTAGTAGTTAGTTTAAGTAATAAAGGGAAATTTCCCGTTTAATTACCAAGCATTTTATTTTATTATATCAGACTTGTGTACATTAAGTTTTATTTCTAAAATGTCTTATACTGCATATCAAAGCTAAATACTATGTGTGAATAACAAAAGAAATGAAATATTTAATTTGATCGAACGAAAGGCGAAAAGCCTCTACATAAAATTAATGATGACCTTCTTTACTTTTACTAAGTCAAATGTAATATAGTATTTTCTTTCTAGTATATGAAACTAATTATAAGTCTCAGAGCCACTTACTCTGTTTGAGTGAGCATATATCTTATTTAATCACTCAAGATAGATTAGGTAGCTATATATAATTATGTAAACATGTTCTTCTACACAAAATCTGCTTCGTAATTAAAACTTACTAGACAAGTCTAAAATAACTCATGGGAGGCAAAGTACTTACATTTCATTACTCGTAACTCATGAAAGCTGATGCTGCAAAGATGATCTCAGTTTTGAGTTTTGTGCCAATGTAACTGGATAAGTTAATTAGCTTTAGAGCAGTAATAGCACAGATGGCTAAGTTTGCAAACGGTGTACGAACTGCCGAGTAATTTGGTGAGACAAATAAATAACCAACATTCACTTAGATTTACTCAATTTATCCTGAGTGGGCATAAAACTGATAGTCATTTAATTGAGAGCTATGTTAACGTTGAAATTTAGTCTAGCATTTAGGTAACTTGACACTCAAACGTGAATCATTATTATATTTTCTGATTTTAACTCACTATCATATTTTACCACAGTTGATTTTAAAGCTATGCTATTACCATAGACTGATCTATGTAATAGGGCGAATTCTGTGGCTATTACTTTACTTCTTCAATTGCCGATAGATGCGGGAGGTGCGCAACCACTCAAAATGGCACTCTTTGAGGGAGGCCTATGTTCAGTAGAGGACGTCTTCAGATATTATTATGACTTCTGTTATTATCAACTAAATAGCACAGTGTAGTAGATACATTATGTCTTTTACATTGTACTAATGTGCGTTAATATTTTACACAGCTGAGACTTTATTCGTACTTAGTTATTGTGGTTCTCACAAGGCTTCTACGTTTTTAAGGCGAGTAATGTTTTTAGCATCATGTTATACATTTATCACATTACGTGATACGTTTTTATGCAGCGCCATTTTATGTCTCAAATTCTCTTAGCAACGGGAGAAAAGTTAGAGGCCGTCGTGTCTTTACGAGTGTCATAATTTAATATAGATGAAAACATCCACTCCGCCTTTATTATTTCATAAAATGCGACAGCTGGTTTCTAAAAATATATTTTGCAAGGTAGCACGGCTTAGTGGTGTGGTCGGCTAAGTAATCCGTTAGTCGGGAGTGTTCCGCCATTCCGCCATTTCGTGACCTGTTAACCCGTGTCATGTTGTCTAGTCGGAGGTTGAATGTAGACAGCCGCATTTAATATTCAATTAGGACCATTTGGCCATTCATCAGCCTGGACGTTTAAGGAGGTCTCTGTGCCTGGATGGACGGTTTTGAGTTTCAGAAGGGTACTTCTGAGATTATGTTATGTAATTATAAAGTAATATCTCGAATTGGAATGTAACATTTACTAGTGTTGTTTTAGTAGGAAAATCAAGTAACTTCAAGTAACTTTCAGGCGATCATTATAGTCCATACTATCAGTGAAGAAGAATAATAATACACCTTCAATCGCATCGCCATCAGGGAGAAAGCGTAGTCAAGCGCTAGAAAATATGATGTAAAAAAAATTAAGTATTAAATAATTATTATAGTCGTCAATCGTTGCTCTAGTGGAAAAAATTGAATTTTAGTTTGTGGCATACAATAAACAGTTTTGTACAGTTATGATAGTTCTGTAACAATTAGGTACCTATGGGATGGGTGCTAACTGTTTTTTTTTAAACACTTCAAAACATGAGAAAAACAAATTTGTAAATTGTCAGAAATATAAACATTTACATAATGCGTAAACCTGGCTTCCAGCTTTTCTAGCGTCTATATCTGGGTGGTCCCAGAGGAGTCTCACAGACAAAGTATGTAATGGACACCCCTTGCATAATTTACGTTGTTTGTGAGAGAGAGAGAGTAACAAAATTTTGCATTCATTTGTTTGTAGGTGTCGGAATGGATCAGTATTTTATTTTTATAACCTCTGAACAAAGCAGTATTGTTGACTACGAAATAAGGGTGGTTTTAAACCCCCTTGTTGCCTACAAAGTTTATTATGGTTTTTGATGCTTAATGACTTTCTTCGGATAATTCTGAAGATAGAAGTATGTAGTAGAATTAGTAGTATACAGATTTTAGTTGAAAATAAGAGGTATTATATGTGGCAGCCACTAGGGTGTAGTGGTTGAGCGGGTCGGTTCATAAGCCGAAGCGACAGGTTTTATTCCCGCTACATAAACTCGTAGAACAAGTGTTTGTGCACAGAAAAAGGCGTAAATACTTGTTCTGTGTCCGGATGTTGATGGGACCATGGTTTTCGTAGTTCCTGGTCCCTAGATACAGAGAATTCTTATAGTTATAGTCCAGGATATATGTATGTGATCGTTGAGCGTTATTTTATTTAGCAGTATTAAATCAAGGCCCAATTTATTTTCTTCTGGAGTGCTGTTATTGAATTAACGTGAATATTTTTAAATGCCAGAAACCTACTACGTTAAAGAATGAATACTTTCGTTAAACAAGCCACTTAACTAGTATAGAAATGGAACTTTATAAATTACATTTCTGTTTTCTTAATACAGGCACAGATTTTATAATAGGGTTAGTTCAGAATGTTAAAAAAACTGAACTCAAACTCAACCTTTTATGCATGAGTTTCTAAATAAATCTTTACCCAAGCCTTTACTAGATATACTTATTTACTAGGTCTACTAGGTAGGTTTACTAGGTAGGTTATCTGTGATACAGACACGAGATCATGATGTACTCGTCTAACATTCATCAGTCTGTCTGTCTGTCGGTTATAGTGTTTTTGCGTTCTGCATCTTTTATGAACGACGGCCTGAGTCTGGCACAGATTTGGAGCAGTTTGAACTTTGCTTTCACTAAAATACATTTCTTTTTAGTTGCAGTGAATAAGTTAAAAATAAACAAAAGCATAACGAACGGATTCTATATGATACGAACTTTAACTCTTGGTAATGACCTCTGTGGTTATTATGATACGTTTCCGCTTTTCCGTTGACTTACGATGACATTGAATGTTGACCGAGCTCTCTATGGATCATTTAATGTAATAAAATACGTCTATTTCAGACGACACCAAAAATTACTAAGATTTAATAAACCTTGAACTACCTAAATAGATTTATCGCGTCGAAATAGTTCTTAAGTTTCTACTACAATAAAAAAGTTATACCTATAAATTAAAACGTAAGACATTACAAACTATTCAATACTAAACTTCTTATCCAATAAACGTAAATATTATACAAATAAATAATTGTTCAAATTAACAGTAAATACTAAACTAAGTAATATAAATAGTTTAATATAAATTAAACTAAAAGACCGAGCCCTTGAATTAAAAATGATATGTTTGTAGTACCTACATAATGCTAAATCTGCTCTAGATATCTGGTAATTTAAAAATTAAAAACTATACAATTCGACTCAATTCGAGTCAAAACAAAGAAAAAAAGTTTTGCCCTTTCATCTAAAAATTTATTATATCTCATAGAAGTACTCTCCATTATTTATTTTTGCTTTCAAATTCAATATCGCGCGAATGCTTCCGTATCGATTCTCTTCACGTAGGCACGAATTTATTGGGAGCGTCACCTCGATAACTTGATCAACTTGAATAAAGGTTTGATCAGTTTCCTCGAAATAGGTTTTGAACGCGATGTTGCGTAATTTAATAAAAATCTGATCTTTTTGGATTACAGCTAGGGTGAGTGAGTTTTAATACATACGATTAAAGTACGTTTCACAAAAATAATTACAATTTATCAGTAGATTTATAATAATTTCTTTACCTTTTTGCTTATAATTTAACTGTTACCATTTTAAATGTATTGATGTACTCAATAAACTCATTTTTTTTCTTCTTTCATCATTCTTTCTTTCTTTTAGGGAGTAGACACATGAATTACGTAATAGTACGTTTGTAAAAAGACACCGAAACCTTTTTAAATCTAATGCGGGCTAAATGACATTATATGAAAGCATGTAATAAATAAATTAGGGATATAAATACTTAGAATTAAATAATAGCTTCTTCTTCTCATGTGTCCAAGTGGTGAGCTCTATTATTAGAATTTTGAGGCCGTCCAGTTTGTTCTGGCTTGGCTTAACGACAATTATTGTCTTGCAACAACAGCCGGGACCAAAAATTATTTTATCATTTTTACAATTCTTACATAATTTATACATCTATTCTGGTCTGACAGCGCCATTCTGGAAACATTATAAAGCTTAAGTACACGTATAGCTCCTACGCTCGATCTCTGACAAACCATTTCCCTAGAGATCGAAAGATACATATTTGTCAATACTTATTGACAGCCCTAACTGAAGGCGTTGTAAATTTTCCGGCCCGCACCGGCTCATGGGACCTATTACGGGACCCTTAAGTTCCTAATTGGGTTCAGTAGCTCTAGAAACGCTGAGACTTTTTACAATATCTCTGGGAGCGTTTCATCTGTATTTTTGAGATACGAGGGTGCCTTTTATGTAATAACATTGGAGAGGTCCAGTATCAAAAGAATGTTTCAAAATTATAATATTGGTTACGCTACCCAGAATGTTTAATATGTGGTTCTTGGTTTATGTGCTTGGAAAATACCACAAACCTTAACGTTGCGATTTTATTTTTTATTCAGAAATGTGTATTCGTTTTGAAACAATCAAACATAAAAGTTTTGCTTACAGCTACAACAATGACAGGCGATGAGGTAGAAATAAAAAAAATCACATCATATTATGTGCTACTTTCGTCATTCTGACTTTATCAAAAGCCTGAAGATGTCCACTGCTGAATAGGCCTTCTCAATAGAGCACCACATTCAGTGGCTGCTCGCTTCTTGCATCCATCGCATAACCCTGACTTATTTCTGCTGAAATCTAGTACCTAATCCAGTACAGACATTTCATTTAATTAAATCGTAAAGCCGACTCTTAACCCATGTACTTGTATTTAGTTAATGTGAAACTCAGCTGTAAAATAATCTCACAAGACATTTGAATTCGTTAATGACGCTTATCCTTACTTTTATTTCTTTTTTATTGCCAGTAAAATAGAGAGAGGCTATTTTACGGCAAAAATACTTCCGTCCGTTAATGTGCCAGTTTTGGGTATTTTGAAAAACATTTTTCCCCTTTCCCAGGAATTGGTATTCAATTGTTTCAGCAATTTATTAGTGAAAGCTAGCAATTAGCTTGAACGACTGGGTTTGAGTGTTTTTTGCTCTATTATAGAGGAAAATACTGTTATTTTTCTTGGACCCGCCAATTAAACTGACAGAAATGTGTTTTAGGAGACGTAAATTACGTTATTTTTCTTAAAAAATATCAAAGCCATACTTGGTAATAAGTTGTTCTAAATGGCTTTAATTAAAGTTTTTGATTTATAACTGCCATCCATGGTCCTATGTAAATATTAATAATTAAGGCTTTGTTCTGAGTAACTGATTGCATGACTGCCAAATAACGTAGAGTTCAAACCATTGGGATCTATAAAGAGGCATAGGGTACTAAGAAAACCTTTTCATAAATGTAACCCCTTAATGGGGTTAAATAGGTACTCTAAACGGTATAGAGACACAAGCAATGCTTTTATCATCATCACCATCATTAGCCTATTCTCTGGATGAGAATAGGCTAATGATGATGATGAAATTGCTAGATAAAATCCTCTCCAGTACCACACCACTGAGCTCGGTCCTCAGCTCTCTGCATCCAGTCTCTACCAGGCCCTTTCCCCAAGTCGTCACTCCACCTGGCCGCAGGGCGTCCTACACTATGCTTGCCTAAATGTGATCTCCACTCAAGAACCCGTCTACTTCAGCGGTTATCAGTTCTTCGAGAAATGTGGCCAGCCCACCGCCACTTCAGCTTACTAATCATCTGCGCTGTGTCGACTACTTTGGTTCTCTAGTTTCGTATCTTGTCTTTCAGAGAAGCTCCGAGCATACACTTTAAATTTATGGACTAGCTTAAAAACTGCTATGTGACTTTGTTATTTGAACTACACAAGTACAAATAGCAAAGTCGTATTTACCTCACGAGCCTCAGGGCTTTTAGCAATCTGCTTAGAGTAGGGTATTCTGCGGCATTAAGCAACCTGCAAAGACGTGTCAAAGATTCCAGTCTAAATTGGGGATACATTAGAGACACCGCAGGCTTTTAGGTTAATGGTTATAGCGTAGTACAGCTAGATATTAACACTTAATTTAAACAGCGGTTAACTTTTATATGACACTCGAAGTCGGTGAAATGGTTAGCATTATGGTGAGTTGGTGACACCAGTTGAAACGAAGAATATTTGTTTGTTTTCTATTATAGTTGTTAAACAGATTAATTAAGATTAGAAACGTTTTGTGGGCTTAATACAACTAACTTATGTGGTGCTATGTGAAAGAAAACTGCAAATAAAAGATTACCTATTCATACTGTAACAACCCCCTTCTATCCCCCCTATATTCATATAATTATAATTATCTTTAATTTACCGAACCTAAATACGTAAGTTTAAATAAACTATAAAATGAATTAAATAAACGCTAGCAAATCTAATACCGTAAGAAAGAACCTAAAATTAACCTAAGCTTGTTGTATGTTCTAGATTTGTTATGGCCAAGTGATCATCTCTTAATAGTGGTAGAACCCGTACGTTGTGCTAATGTAGTAATCCAAATCCTTTTAAAGTAATGAGACAATTCCTAACTAACATCTAATCAAAACACAAATAATTTAGTAGATTAAAATATCTATTCTCGTACTATGCATTGTAATCGGAATTTATGATTAATGCTAATTCTATATCCACTATAAATAATAAAACGTAAATCCCCACAAAACAACTCATATTAACCTAATTTAGAAAATCTGAATTACTTCCTATAATTGACCTTCAGAACCATACTTCAAGTGTATATATCAGAATATCTTAACGAATACTACCTAAAAAATATAATATTCCCGTTCGTTACACTTCCACTATTCGACCTAAAAATTCCCATTAGTTACAAAAATGTTATCATTCAATTCCTAACTAACACCTACTCAATACGAAATTAATTTAGCAGAATGGAATTTCTTTGTTTTACTAGGCTTTGCAATCTGAACCTATGATGAGCCCTAATCCTATATCTGCTGGAAATATCGAAAACGTAGATTGCCAAAACAACTCACATTAACCTAATTCAGGAAACCTGAAGTACCTTCTTAAAATAAAATGTATCACCAAAATAACCGTAAATATTAATAACAACGTAAAATGCAAGAGTAGATGTAGGTAAAACGTAAGTAGAACTAAGACATCACGTAAATTTAGTAATAAGTCATTCATTCTGAAGTTAAGTTTGTTTAAATTAGCGAAGTCATGATAAATTATCTGCTTATCATAACGTTCGGCTACGGAGCACCTCCCCGCTCCATAACTGTGAGCTTCGACACCTGACGGGACAGCCGTCCACTTTGTTGTGTTTGAAATTGCCTCCACTTGAGGTTTTCAAGACACTGCTGGGGAAATTGATTTTACTATTTGTTACTTATTATTCCTTGTCAGTATGTCTAGTTTTGTCTTCAAAACACTAGGGACAGAGAGGACATTATCTTTTAGCAAGCCCTAACAACATACGTCCTCAATACATTCAAGGGATCTCTACGTTAATTTGTTAGCAAAGCAAAACCTCATACTTATCCATCATCACCTAATGTGAGACTATTGTGAGTCTATCAAATACGTACTAAATTCAGTATATGAGAGACCCTAAAGTTAGCTTTCCAGCTGAACTTCCCCTCCTGCCTCATCTCATACAGCCCAAAGTCTAAAACCTTCCTAAGTTTCCGCCATAAAAATTGTCGATACTATTTTAGTTTCAATTATCATGCTTTAGTCTAAGTACCAGTTTTAACTATCAACCGATTTTCCTAAAGAATTATTCCTACTAGCGTTACCCATTGTTTACTTTGATAACACCTATATTATTTGCTTTAATTACTATAAATTATATATTTCAAAACATAAACATTGGTTCATTTATAGATCCTTAGACTGACTCTGTTTTTCTTGAACCCACTAGACACCTACATATCCAATATCCATTTCACCATTATGAAAAATATTAAAGTTATGTTTGTTCCATAGAACTACGATTATTGTAAGTATTAATGAAATCATATTTTATTAGTACAATATTCTCGTTCGAATCTATACGTTAGCTATCCTATCCGTGTGGTAAGGAATTGCCAACAGGTACTTGTTCTTGACCTGTATAAATACGAAAGACAATAATTACTAAATTTTACTTATTTATCTATTATAGTTAGATTTTGTATTTAGAGTTTTATTTATTTCCCTCACAATTAATTTTTCCGATTACACCTAATTTTTAAAAGTAAATTATTATTTTGGTAGAGTATTGCCATTATTTTATTTTTAGAATTAAGCATTTACTAGAATTTTGATTTTCCCTATTTTCCTAACCATTTCATTTTACCGCATGTTTTATAATTTTAACCCTAATCTTAAGCATTTTTATAAAATCGAGTTTTGCCTATTTCCCTCACAGTTTTATATTACTACCAATTTTATAATAATTTTGAATCTATTTTTATGTACCTTTGTACAATCGATTTTTACCTATTTCCCTATAAAATTTATTTTACTGCAAATTTTAGTATTTTAACCCTAACTTTCCCTCCCATGTGTGTTCCTCAACTTATAGCTTTTCCTAACATCTGGTGTGTACCCCCAAAACTAGAGATTGCTACAAATCTCATATTTACTTTTAAGCGTGCATGTCTGTTCTCGAGTGTGCAATGAGAACATACCTAATCTAGCCTATAAGAAAACGAGCTGTGACAAAAGCTCTCCAAAGCTAATAAATCCTATTACCACCTATTTTTTATCTTGTATGCGGACCGAAGTCTCATAAGTGCATAGAAGACAAAACCCTATTGTGTGGGACAGTTCAGTTTGATTTACATTTAGGATCCGGGTATCGTATACACGAAGACGGGTCAGCTAATCTTTTCAGCCCTCCTTTCAGCCAGATTGTAAACGAAACCAAAAAGATGGATCCAGATCCTATAACGGAGGCAAAATCTGGTGCAGGTCTCCACAGAACACGCGATCTGCCCTAACGCAAAAGTAGGAGGAAAACAAGCTTCGTATAGCACATGTTTCAACTTGTTTCTGACTGGGGTTTCTGGAACCAAGGATTCTTCCTCAGAACCAGAATTACTTGAGAGGACGACTCTAACTTGAATTTACCCGAAAATCTCATGTGCACTCACAGGTCATGTAGTGATATCCTCGCGAATGTCCAAACTAAACTGTCAAAATCAAATCCGAAAATATTATTTTAAAATGTTTGACACATTCTAGAGTACCAGTTCGCGATGTTTTAGTATGAAATATAATTAAAGAGTTTTTATGCTTTCTAATATTACCTCATTTTACGTTTAAATAACTACTTTCATACCTATCTCTATGTCCTATACCAGTTAATGCAGTATCAAACGAATATTTGCTTTATTTTTGGATTTTTATTAACTCGTAAAATGATTTGAATTAAATATTTTTATAATAGAGAAATTATTTCTTATATTTGTGACGTCACGAGACACCCTGGATCGTTACAAAACCTACCTACATTGATAATAGGAATGATGACTACTATTAAAAATGAACAAGTTAATAATACTTTCATAAAGGACATTAAAAATGAATACAATAATTGAAAAATATGTAAAATTGGTAAATAAATCACGGAGTAATAAGCTTTTAAGCTTTTTAGTTGAAATGGCAATGGGCAGGCCACATCGCTCGTAGAACTGACAACCGATGGGGAAGAAAGGTTCTCGAGTGGCGACCACGAACTGGAAGACGCAGCGTAGGCCGGCCCCCCACTAGGTGGACCGACGACCTGGTGAAAGCCGCGGGGAGCCGATGGATGCAGGAGGCGAGCAGCCGCTCTGAGTGGCGCTCCCGGGGGAGGCCTATGTTCAGCAATGGACGTCTTCAGGCTGTTAATGATGATGATGATGAATATTAGTAACTACAACGTTTTTAGTAAGGCTCAAATTAACACAAAAAGGCGTAGGACTTTTAATAAAGTAAAACATTTTGTTTGAAAACTATCGTAAGTACCTATAATACCTTTAGTACCTATAATCACAGACATATAGAATGTTTTCGCTTTACATCGTAAGTACATGAGTATAATTCGTTATAACACGATTAAAGATAAATCAATTTACCGTTGATATAACTCCGTTTTGGACATTAAACAATAAGGATATTTTTTTTCTATTGTATTACAACATTTACCTGTTGTATTGAGTTTAAGTAAAATTACTTATTGAGTTTTCGACGAAGTGAAACATCGTGAGGAAACTATATCAATGTGGTCGGGCATTTTCTACTGGATAAACCTCAAGATGAGAATCAGTCGCCAAGCAGTTGCAGCTTCACTTGAGAATCTTGAGAGCCAGTTCCTAACAAATACGTAGTTTGGCGCCACCCTCGGCCATAATATTGTCACTGAACATAACATGAAATAAAGTTAAATTATACCTTTGTGCGTCGTTTACATTGTCAGGCCAATCTCTTAAACGGAAACGAGTTCCAAGTACAGTTGTTTATTAAATAATAACTCAAAAGAATTTTTACTGTAATAAAAGCAAAATTGATGTTTGTCATTAAATTAATTAATGTCATGAAAAATGTTGATGTTTGAGACAAGGGCCATCCTTCTAATAAAATTATTATCCAGATTGAACATTTTCCTCGTTTAAGCCCTACGCCGAAGACAAAATGTGAAAGTAAAATTTGCATTTTCAACCGCTGAAACCGAGACTTGCAATCCACCAAAACAAAACCAGGCTTAAATTACAAAAACAAACGTTGAATGGAAACGGAGAAAAAATGTTTTAAACCCCTTTGTAATATTGAACAAAGAGGAATGGGAATTGCTCACGGATTCTGTAAAGCGATAATAAATTGAGCGTATAACTGTGCTATTATTTTCTCTTGGTCTGATTAATTATCCGGCTTAGACATTGTCACCTTAAGATATCTAGGGTGGCTGTGGGATTAGAAAGAATCATTTTTTTTTTAACGACCACATACGTAGATCCTGGACCCTAACTAGGATTCCCTATATCTAGGGACCCAGGAACTACGAGGACCATGGTCCCACAACACCCAGACACAGAACAAGTATTTGCGCTTTTTTTTTTCGGGCACAAATACTTGTCCTGTCGCGGGAATCGAACCTGCCACCTCCGGGTTATGAGCCGACCTGCTCAACCACCACACCACGGAGGCTGTCATTAGTTCATAGTAGTCACAAAGTAAACAAAAAAATGATTTAACCGCTATAGGCTAGCGTTTGATACAATCTTAGGTAGGTGGGGGATAGGAAGCGACATTGTTTTTGAAAGTGTAGTATACTCGTGTCTTGTTATTGCTACTTTGGAACCCCAGCGTTAATCACACACATTGTGGAATGCTAATAATCAATTGAATTGAAATTAATCATCATCACCCATAAAAGATGTAAACTGCTGAACATATGCCTCCCACAGACCAGCGTTTGTGCCTAATAATTGTCACTAATCGCAATTATACTATATTACGACCGTGACACAGAATAAATATCAGGTCCAAACCAGGATCAGGATCAGAATCTAACGTACCTACCTAGAGAAGGTTCACTCTAAAAATAAATTATGTAAAAATTGACTCTTGCTATCACGCAATAAAGTGCAATTTAGATCGACAATGCTGCAGTTAAATTTTTGGCTTCCTAGCTTGCATTGCTAAACTCCATTTCCGTAAGTGATTAAATAGTATAGAGACGCTCTCAGCGCGAATAGGTAAACGTATGTCGAAAATGATCAGAACAAGAAGGTAGAATAGTTATCTACGTCCAATAAATAATCCCTACCTGAGCTTAACAGGGTCTTGTAATTAAGTTCTCACGTATCCATTCAATTGGTATTGAGGAAAATAATAAAGGCTAGATGCTCCTTACACGATTTAATTTGTACGCATCTTCGCGAATGGTATAAAATACGTCTACGTTTATCTTGATTATACGCGCTAAACTTGCGAATATCACAGGAAGAATACGTTGTTATACAATTGGAAATGTTATTCTTTGAAATTCTACCCAGAGGGAAGTAGGGGAATAACGTAGAAATATCTAACAAGCGGCACTTTTATCTAGTAAAATTATGGGAACGATTTAAATCATATTATGCTGAGACTAAAACAAATATGAAAACGAGTCATCAGAAAGTGAAGTCACATTATACCAACCATACCATACCATACCATATTATTTCGATTGTATCTTTTAAGCGGCCGCCTATCTGTTAGATTAGTTAAACAGCGCACGTAGGTACCTAATAGACGTATTAAACTTACCCAAGCATATACGTCTTAATCCATGCTCGAGAAGAATGCGAATGGATTGATATAAATATTATTTTTCTGGCGAAGTTTCTACGAGCGCCACCTTGTTCTAAATAGGTATAGTATTAGTAACCTCCACGAGTAATGTAAGCAAAAGCATGTAGTAATCCATGGCATTTTATCGAAAGCAATGTTTATCCAACAGGCTTGAATTTTACAACACGAACTTGGACTTTTGTGCTGCGTGGTCAACCCGCAATTAGTTCAAAAAGCACTAAATATTCTATTACTCCATAACTTCACCTGGTTTGTTTATTGGTCGGGTTATCTGTGCTTCCGGCACGTTGCACAATGTACATATTTTGACAGTGATCAATCTTTCTACGGTATTAAAATCTTGAATAAGTTTACACAAACAACCACCTTTAGGTAATACGTTGTTTACCAATAGGTGTGTATCTTAATTCTTACCTACATACAATATCTCAGGCGTTTGCGTAACAACAGCTAACCCAGAAATTTCATGTTTCATTCTGCTCAAAAATCTAGAACAAAATAGACTCCTATCACCTAGGTATACGTGTAAGATACACGAAGATTTCACAAGTTTCGCATAGCATGAATCCTAGCAGACGCCACGTTATATTGATAATCCACAACAGATGCGAGTTTCTAACACTGGAATTCATAGTCGAGGCGGGGGCTCCTCTAGAGGATGAATCAGGCGCTGTGCGGCAAATTCTAGCTTTATGCATTTCATAAACAAAAGCAGCCCCGAATCTGGCATGATGGGTGATATTTTGACGCGACTTTTGATAGTTCAAAAGTCGCGTCAAAATGACACTCGACAGAATTTTCAAAGACAACTTGATTGAAATCGTAGAGTATTTAATTAAAATGCTTTTCAGTTAGGGGTTTCTCTAGCGATTGTTTATGAAAGTGAAAGAAGAATGATTCAGAATTTTACCTCTACGTAAAAGTGGAATGATAAATTTTGGGGGGTTTTTCAACCTTTGTTTATGAATACCACTGTAAAAGTAACAGTGAAAGTGCCCATGTACTTTCTTTGGTAACTCAAAGAGAGTACTCGGAGTAGACTATAACAACTGATATCTACCGGCTAGTATTATGTCGTATATTTGTATAAAATAATACACATACGACAGCACGTGTATATTTACTAGCATTCGTGAATTTACTCTCTAAATTTAGTAAAATAAAATCGTGTACCGGTGGTCACTTTTGTAGTCAGAATGAAACTACAGTTCCCCTAACTTGTATTACACGTAGTACCTACCTATATATGTACCTATAAGACATTGCGTAACGGAAAATACTGTCTTGTTCGAGGAATACCTACCAGAAGCGTGCTACCCTGGCTTTATCTCACGTTAACGACTTGGTGCGAAGCCAAATCTCTGTCTTACACTTCCAGTTCGCCTCCGGTCCATCCCTTCATACATTATTCAGGTTGGACGGCCATCATACGCTTATATCGGTCGAGCCCTACATGGTATATTGCTTTATTTCCCTCCCGTAAATAATATGTATGTAATGATTTTCTTTGTTGTACCTGAATTTTGATATAATTGTGCTTTGAACGAATATTAGACGTATTCGCTGTGAAGAGCTCTTGTGAAGACATTGTAGGGCTAGCCTGAAGAATACTGACTTTTCATTTGTGCTTCAAAGGAATTTCTTTTTAGTATTTCATTATTTGAGTACCTAAGAATCCTTTTGTACCTACTTAACTCCCATATAGCCTTACTTGATATTTGGGATATCTCAATCGTCAATCGGCTGTCAAGGTTTCGACAAAAACTATACTCTGCAAATGTTAGGGTAGTTTTTGCGCTTGAATAACCCGAGGTTATAATTATATCGATCGACAGCTTTCAAAAATCAGCAAAAAAAAGCAGCATTCAAAGCAGCAAATGTTCAGACTTCAGACCACATTATATCACCTAATTCGTGGTATAGTCACAGAATAGATAAGTACTGGTTCACTGTATTTTGCACGTAGTGAGAGATACTATTTCTACGGCGTTGTGGTAAGCCGCACTTGGGATTAGAGGATATCATGGGCGGACACCGCTTTTATTACCTGCCAGGTGTAAACCCGGTAGACTATAATTGTGGTTATTGTCCGGAGTTTAAACCGTAAATACGTGTGAAAAGTATTTTTATGGTACTTACTGTATTTTATATCGCATCCAATATAGCTCTTATATTTTATGCGTCAGAGCTCTGAAAGCTTAAATTTTCCTCAATCTTTTTAACAAAGATTGTTTTTAAATTTCAATGGAATCTTCAAATTATATTAGCATCGGTCCTTTTAGGGTACAAACGGTAATAAAATTGCTCCCCTTTCCTTACAGTAATTTTATAAAGAAGTAAAAAGTTCTATAGGTAGGTATGTTTGTATGGAAGGTAATCTCTAGAACTAAGTCTACCTATTGATCGGATAATGTAATTTTATTCAGTAATTGGAAGTTACTCTGTTCTTGAGTAGCATTAACCTATGGCTACCATTTGGCTACCTTTTATTGTGTTACTAGCATCACACATGCATATTATTATTATTATAGTTCAGAAATTAAAAGTAGGTACAAAATTTTTATCCTGTTATGGACATGAAGCAGTATAGGCAGAAGCTGGTATTGTTAAAGTTCGCGCACAATGTATGCATGCGTGCACCTCAATGATACTTCAAAGTTAATTTCCATGAAGTAGTGCTCAAACTAAACAGTGAAAATGCCTTCGAAAATAGGTCGGCTGCATTTCCACCAAAAACAAAAGTTTCACTCGCAGTTAGTACGCCACGTACGAGAAACGTTTCAGCTTTTGAACTGGTTAATGTTCATCACGTGAACAAGGCTAGTGGTATAAAAAATAAGGAAAAATCGCTTTTTGTACGCTGAAAAGTTCTGTGTTGCCATTTGTTTGTAGGTTTTTTGGGCATTGTCAAACTTTGTTAGTGCACTCCCTTTTGTGCTGAATCTAGATGCGGTTATCCTCTAATGTGGGTTAAGCTATTTAGGTACATAGTACGTTCTTGTTGGTTTCTCTTTTGTTACGTTGCCACAGAATATACGATAGTCATTAACAGCCCGAAGACATCCACTGCTGAACATAGGCCTCCCCAATAGAGCGCCACCTTGGGCGACCACTCGCCTCCTGCATCCATCGGCTCCCCGCAGCTTTCACCTGATCGTCGGCCGACCTATATACGATAGTACTACATGCTATTGTAGACGTAATTTATACGAAGTCTTAGAAAGCCAATGCTTTTCAAATTATTTCTTAAACCCATAGCTCACATTCGGTGATGGCAGGTAAACTATATCTTTTCAATTTTTTCAATATGAGAACAACTTTGATTAAAATTTCACATAAGCAAGTGTCGTGAATTTTATAATTTATTCTCACTTTTTAATATTAAGAGGTTGGTAGACTATTTAAAAATACCATTTTGGTTGGCTACACTGGCGGAAGGAGTGTCTGCTGAACTATCAGCCAATTACGATGGCTGCCTTGGTAGTTCCGGTAAAATAATATTGAGGTTTAGGAGGGAAGTTTTGGAGGGACGACAAGGTCCAAAAGGCAGTCAATTCTGGTACTGAGTTTGTACTGAATATTTATAGAAGAAAGAATATACAAGAATTGAATTAAAAAGGTTCTCTGTGTTTTACTTCACAAAAATATCTCAAACTTTTAAATAAGAAAGTAGTGGGCTGAAATAAGTAATAAAAAAAATGAGTAATTTACTTTATCATTTGCGCTTACTCCGTAAATAAAGTGAATTTCACTGAATAAGTGTTCCCATCAGAATAGTTCATTCATAAAGGTCGCCACATGGTTGAAGGAGATTAAATTATGAAAACTGATGGAAAGAGAGAAAAGTACCAGCAGACAGATAGAATCCAATAATACATTATCTTATTTTTCGTATCCGAATTATCTTAGCATAAAAATGTTTACCTAACACCCTCGTGTTTACAGGACGCCTACAAACGGTGGTGAAACGGTGGAACACCCTCCTTAAGTATTTACACGACAATAAAAATACAAAGTCGATATTTCCGATAACAGGAAAAGAGGGGACCAAAAGAAATATTTATTCAGTCGTAACAACAGTAACATAAAAAGGCACTTTATCTACCGCATCCCAACACTCTTCCGACATAAACTGGGTACCATAATCGGATATTAGCACAGTAGGTACTCGTAAAAGAAATTCCGTTGCACCCCTAGATAGTCTTTGAGCAATGAAGATATTTCTTTATTTTTCATGTATCAAAAACTACGGGTTGTTGTACATTCGTCACAAATTCCAGTAAACTGACGGCATTGGATTGGCACCTTTTTTTCAGTAAATTTAATTATATTCGTTATTTTAATTAACAATCTGTAATGTGGGTAAAATTAATTTATTAATTTCTTATCTGGAAATTTACTCTGACTGCAAAGAGATACATTAAATTGTAATTATTAAACGAGAGCCAATTTATTAACGGTTTCTTAATTAGAAGGCACAAAGCGGAACAAGATGTATTGATACTTGACCCGGAACGCGTGCTCTCTGAATATTACTTAACACGCGTATAATAGGTATTAATTAGATAACTCGTGAGTTGCTCGCAGAATTATTATTGGTAGGCAGTAGGCATTTTTACTGCTATAAATCCGAGGAAAGTAAATTTTTTAGCGTTCACAACAGGCAAGCATAAAATAACTTTATGATTATAAAGGCCGTGATTAAAACCCAAAATTAAAAAAAAAAGCTGAACAGGAACCTCTAGATAGATCCCCTCTCTTTATAGATAAGATACTTATACCTTAAGTGTGGTTACCACTTTAAATCATTCCCAACAGGAACCTCATTTTTATATATGTAAGTATATAAGTATAATCATGTCGAGCCATCAGCCCAATACTTTCTTACTGGTAGGACACGGGCCTTCTCTCGTATGGTATGCCGTGTTCCAACAGGCTGGCCAAGTGCCAGCCAGTGTGTGCAGTGTGTGGGGTTGATGACACAGTCATGATCTCGAATTTTGCGATCCGTAAAGCGGCCGGTTTTCTCGCAATATTTCCCTTCACCTTTGTAAAAATGAGAGCAAACTCTGATTCAAATATTTAGAGCACAATGATGTCATCAAAAACCCGCACTTGCCAAGCTATATTGGTGGATTATGGCCCACAGTCTCCTTGTAAAAAACTTCATTATCATAGCTTCAAGACTCATTATATTGGCACCAAGACGAAAAAGAAAAAAAAGTATTTATATCGTAACTAATTACGAAAACGGGCCAAACGGTTTTGTTCAGCATAGCGATTCAGAAGACCTCAGTACTGAGGCTCAGCGCTGAGGCCTCGATTCAACCAACTTTTATTTGAAAATAGAACGGAAAGCTCTCCACTAGCTCATGCCTTTTGCAGAAACGATGACGCTACTTCTGTTCTATTTTCAAATAAAAGTTGGTTGAATCGAGGCCTCAGCGCTGAGCCTCAGCGCTGAGGCCTCCTGATTCACTATGCTGTAGCAAAACAAGAAAACCGCCGTTGAGTGGAATTCCAGTTTTTATAAAAAAAATGTTACACTCACTCGGGTTAACAGCATGTCCTTCATCCACGACGTGCATAGACAGGTGAAGTAACACCAGCACAGTCGCTGACAACTGAAACAAGACGAAAAAGTATTAAATCGTTTGTAGGCTAGTAATTATCGACTGTACAAATGATATATATTTATTATTTATTTTTATGTTAGTAATTGACATTGCCACATCCACAAACCAAGTAAGGGACACAGTGAGCTAACCCTCTAACATGCGCACCGCGAGAAAACTTTTCGTCGCTGTTAGAGTGAGACACACTTCGAGAAAATTTTGTCGTGGTGAGCATTCTAGGCGTGCTGTATCGTAGTTATAGGGATAAGACGACATTTTATCGATCTCGACAGTTCAGTGTAAGTTGGTATGTTGAATATGGTGATGATGATGGTATAATAATATGCTGATGTTATTTGCTGGCACAACCTATTGTCACGTGAAGCTATATAGTAATGGATATTTTTTTTAAAATATCACCCAGCTCCATCTAGGCCCAAACTAAGCAAATCTCGTACTATGGAAGCCAGATAACTGATAGAATACTTAAATACTTTTTGTTTTGTAAATACCACAGAACATACACCTATCTTCATCACATAAATGATGGCCTGAGTAGGAATCGAACCCCCAACCTGCAGTTCAGAAGGAAGAGCTACAATAAACTGAGCTATCAGGCTTGTCGAATTGCTACGGGCTACCTTTGATTCCTTAATAAAGACTTGACAGTCGATAGTTAAAAATTAACTTCATAGGATTATTTTAGCAAGTATTCAGCCTCTGCTCGTCATTACTCCACTGTATTTTACAAGCTCTCATTAGATCCATACGATAAGTACGATGTAATACGAGTATCGCAAAATTCATCACCGTTTATTCAAAGCATGTTATAATAATACAGGTACAATATATTTCTTGTGTAACACATGCCTACGTTTAGTTATCTATTGTATTATGTTGATCCAACAATGCAAATTAACATTGCATTGTGCTTGAGATGTCTTAATGACTACGTAACTACGGCACAATTACACAGTCACTGATGATTACATTACGCATTTAGTTTTTAGCAGTACATGTAGAATGCAACAAAAACAGCAATGTAAAGTACTATTTCTTTAAACTCGCACAAAAACGGTCGAGTAATAACATTTTCTGTCTTCATAATTCTCAAGTGACGCCTTATGTAAGCAGTAAAAACAGTTGTAAGCTCCTGAAACATGATTCAACAAAATTGCATTAACATTCTATTTGTAAGAGTCCAAGTATAAGAGTCCATGAAAAATTGTATGCAAAACCCTACTTAAGGCTAGTTTTCACTGTCTGAATTTAAGACCCGTTTTCACGTGGAGCCCGAGCTAATAATTTTGTCAGTGTTCTTTCAATAGATCGGTGCTTTAAATTTATAATTGGTAGAGTTCATTCACTAGTTAAAACAAATAAATAATACCTTAATTCATTTTAGATTCTAGACCTTTCCAAAAGATAGCAGGGATTGGTTGTTCTGTGATCCACGCTGGCACTTTTTTTTTTATCAAGCAATATGTCGTTTTCCTGACAATGCTTTGGCAAATATAGCTATGTTGTAATTTTCCAGTTTTATCTGTGACATTTAACTGAGAGTGTGTCATTTAAACGAATTAAACAAAGGGCTGTTTTAGCACGGACGGTAGACAAAATTGTCTTGCCCCTGTTTTACTCCACTTGACAAGTAAGCAAGTATGAAGAACTGACATAAATCGGGGAAATACAATTTTGTGTACCATCCTTGCTAACTCAGCTGGGCAGCAGCTTTTTCTGTCTTTATTATAATCTACTGAGATCACCAAGCTGCCTGCCAAGGTTGGTGATTAGGTTCCAGCTGTTGATAATGTACTGATGAAAATAAAAAAGTCTTTTATAATCGGTCCTAAACCAGTGTAGACGATCTTTAACATAAAACCGCGTTTAAGTAAACAATACCTTCCTTTACTCGCTCCCGCGCTGTTTGTTTAAGCTCTATTCAATGAAAGGAAATGTGTGTTTTAAGACTTATGAGTTGTGAAAGTTTGTTCAGTTTCGGAAATTCCTTTTTTGGCCGTTTGCTCACCTGCATGAAAATTACAATGAATTATTAGTATTACCTTTAGAAAGTTTATAATTATGAGAAGAATATACATTTAAAATCTCGTTATTTCTATATCTTAGAATTCAGAGTCACCGTAACTCTAGTCTAGGAGCTTTTGAACTCTCGCGACTCTTAACTCCCTAGATACAGGGAATCCTAGTTAGGGATTGAGAGCTACGCTGGGTTGTGACCACCACATTGGAAGCGTGACACTCTATGAGATCTACGAATACGAGCAAATAAATATGTACCTACTATTTCTCACTTTTGCGTAATATTTCTGGCTCTAGTAATAAACAATCTTTAGTTATAATATGTAAATAAAAGTCTTAGCTTGGGGTAGGACAATTTTGTGACACTGGCGACACTTGTTGGAACGAAATGAATGAACATGAACGATGTTGCTTTTTGTTTTGTTTTGGTGCAAAGAGTATATAATTTACTTAATTTAATTTACTAACATTTTTAATAGGTTATTATAACATTATTTCATCCGTTTTAATTTTCTTTGCAATTTTGGCGTTATGTTTTATTATGTAAAATGACTCGCCCAGTGAAAGAAAGTGTTTAAATGGTAATAAATATTTCTAAATATTTCTATTTCCTAAAAGGAATTGCAGGGCTTATCATAATCATCATCATCATCAGCCTGAAGACGTCCTTTGCTGAATATATTTATGCCTCCCCCACACAGCCCCACTTTGAGTGGATGGCCTCCTCAAAGTGGCTGCTGCAGTTCCGCGGGGAGCCGATGAATGCCTGATTAATTATATAGAAATGGGAAAATTTGAAGTTTTAGGAAAATCATTAATACAACATATTCACTGCCGCGGGTTTACTTTTTATTATAACGAAGCACCGTAAGTTATACTTCACTAAAATTACAATCTAGCCATTTCTACGGCTAATAAGTAATTTAACTTTGACTTAAACTGCTAAGGTAGAGAAATCCTAAGAATGTGTTCATTAACACTTTTCTTAATGTCTCTATTAAAGGGTAGACACCTTGTTCACGTGTCTTTTTGAGTAACACTCACTACACTATGGTTCAATGTCACTATCACTAAACTAACTCAAAAAGTTTTATCCTTTTTAGCCTTCTCACTATGTCTGTGTTATCCAGGAGCTGGATAGCCTCGACATTCACATGGTGATGAAGCCTTCGGTCATGAATTCGGCGAACTTTTTTATCACGTTAACGACGAAGTCTACCTTTAGGTCCCGATGTAGGTCCTCATTTCTAATATACCACGGTGCATTTACAGCGCACCGAAGTACTTTATTTTGAAAGCGTTGGATAATCTGTATATTATTTTGTGTGGTACAGCCCCAAAGCTGAATACCGTACGTCCATATTGGCATGAGAACTTGTTTATATAACAGTATTTTATTGTCCAATGACAACGAAGAATGCTTTCCAAGCAGCCAGTGCATCTTCCTGTATCGAAGCTCTGGTTCATCGCGTTTCTTTTTGACATGGGCCTTCCAGCGGGTTTACTTGTTTGAATTAAATTCAAATAAACTATTTTCCGCACTTTATACGGTGGTTAACATTAGAATACCTTCAAATAGTATGTAGGTAATTTAATATCCTACAGCTAATGGAACTGTTAAAATATGCAATATCTATTAGATAAAACGGAAGTTCCCTTTACTGACACTGTAAACTGTCTTATTATGTAGTTCCATTAACATGTGCTAACAACAAACGACACAGTGGACAAAAACTTACATAAGTTACATTTGTCTTCACTCGTAATGGCGTCTTACCTATGCATAACATCCTGCATTTGGTTGTGGGCTAAATTTGTTACAGCTCAATTTTATATACTATGTACTATTTTAATATCTGTGGTATTATGTAGGTACGTAATTTGTCATTTAAAAGTGATTGAAGTTAATGGAGCGTATAAACAGTGGGGAATCTTATATATATTTGCATAGAGCAAACCAAAGATAAAGATAAGATAAAGATAATGATGATGTTGTTGATGATGATGATTATGATATTTTCTTCAGATTTTACAATAAATATAATAAGTTATTGCGTGGTATTATGACTCGCTGTTCAATAAATGCTTTTTTGTAGAGGATCCTATGAGAATATAGAAAAAAAGCTAAGCGATTAAAAATTTTAGGCTTGCAGTTTTAAGCGAACTAAATTGCACTTTAATGTGTGATAGCAAGAGCCGCTATTTATATAAATGTCTTTTCGGACTGAACCTTCTGTACGGTAGTACCTACTATTATTTATTCTGTAATGAACCCTCGCAGCATTGCGTGCTTATAAGTAGGTAATTAGAATAAGGCACGGCAGGCCTATTTAAATAACACCACGCTTCCTAGTAATAATTACCATTATATGAATTTTACGATGATTTTATATTCTTGATTAATTTAATTTTCCCTTAGAATGTTTTTCACTTTATGACGCTAATTGAGTAAAAATCAATTAAAACGGTAGCTATGAATATGCAATTTAAAAGTTGATTTGTCATGAATATGCAACCAAAACTTGCTTTGAACAAGGAAGTATACTTCATTAATTTTATCTTCAATAAATGTAAGAAAGTTTCAATCTATATGCAGGAAATCTTAAAAAAGTGATTTTGAATATCACTTAAGTAAATTTAAGATAGGTTTTATGTTTTGCTAGATATTTGGTGGCTTCGTCTCAAAGAAATAATTATACAAATTAACATAAATAAGTTTTATTAACCTTGCTATTTCTCTGTTGTACATAATTAAAAACAATCATAGTATTTTTGATTTTTATAGCAGTATCGCCTGCTCAGAGTAATCTACAGATTAATTTCCCTTCGTGATTCAAATATTTCCTTTACAAATTAAGCAATACACATAATATCGCATAATATACACAATTGTAGGTCCTGGACTCCAACTAGGAGTCCTTGTCTATAAAAGACTCAGGAATTACGATGA
Source organism: Ennomos erosarius (assembly GCA_963580505.1). Lineage (NCBI taxonomy): Eukaryota > Metazoa > Arthropoda > Insecta > Lepidoptera > Geometridae > Ennomos > Ennomos erosarius. Next base: position 5,475,348 of record OY756984.1, read on the forward strand.
CCATGGTCCCACATCATCCAGATACAAGATAAGTACTTGTGAATTTGGTCCCCTATGCACAAAAACTACACCCTCTGGACTATGAACTATCCCATTCAAATGCTACAAACCAAATAATGTTAAAATAAACAATCTTTCAACAAAAAATATGCATCAAACTAGTAAAACACACAAAACTAAACCACATTTTCAATTTTAAAGTATCGTTGACGAGAGTTTAGTGAGGCAAAATATTACGGGTTGTTGTAGTGCTGTGCTCAACCGTGCAGTAATATTTATGAATGCTCCATAAAAAACACGAACGCCAATGTAGGACAGACGTGCATAAAATATCGGATGAAAGAAATATCTACTACATGTTACTTGCAGTGTGTTTAATATGGGCATTGTATTGAATGTCTAATAGGCACACCATTGACAAAAACATATGAAAAGATGGTTGAGTAATCTTTAACCAAGTGAAAGAGGTAAAAATCAAATATTCAGTTATAAAGTATTCCTTTTTATTATGTTTTTGTTTGATCTCTAGGGAAGTCAAAACATTGGCTGAAGATAGAGAAAGATGGCGATTACTCCACCACAAGAGCAAGCCTCTTAAATAAGAAGAAGAAGAAGATGATGGATGATTTTATTCTAGAATTCGATACGTATATTTACCATTTTCCCATGATAATAATGTAGTAATTTATGAAAATGGTGTATACCTTTGATTAAAGAATGAATTATTAGTAGTTTTGCTTCAACGATATAAGTTAGGTTCGGTGTTTTTTATAGTGGGATATTGATTTGCCTGTTTTGTTCATAAATTCAAATTAATAAAATCAAATGTATAGCTAGAGTCTGGTTAAGCTAACTCTGCAGTGGAGCATTTTGGAACCCCAAAAACTGTTACATATAGCAATCAGTTTTTTATGTCATTACCTGTCAATTCCATAACATGTCAGTGTATTAAGAAGTTTGAATTTTCTGATTGGTGGTCTTGTCGAAAAGAAGTAATAGTTCAACCAAATAAAAGTTTAAAAGTTTTTGAAGTATGCACTGCGCTACCATATACAAAGTTTAATATTAAACCAATTTTAAATCACTGCAGAGTAAGCTATGCGAGACAAACACCCAGTTGCAGAAACGATCATTAACTTTTGAAGTCGACTTTAAACCTTGAACTTCAATTAAACTGTTGTTCTCCCTACAGTTTCACTCCATTATTGTTGATGTCACCATTAAGATTAATGATCGTTTCTGCAACTGGGTGTATATGTAGCTAATAAGTATGGCAATGCTAGGTGCTTAAAGCCATAAGTAATGCGTCATTATTTGAAATGCCAAAAGTTAATACACTGTCTACAACATAAATGCAGTCTCCTCATATATCGTGCTCTGCATGAAACATAGGTTAGCAGAAATATTTTATCTGGTCCGTTTTACCAGAACGGGTTAGTTCTAAACAAACTTCCTGGATGTGGCACAACTCACGAATACGCTTAAAATTCTGAACAGCAGCTGCGGGGAAAATCCAAGTTTTATTTTAATCTAAGCGCAGTATTCCTTATGGCGTTTTAGTTTGTTGCATGGACGGGAACTTCTTCGAGACCCATGATTACCTCATCATCATCATCAACAGCCTGAAGAGAGAGACCGCTGATGAGAGAGCACCACTTTGAGTGACTGCTCGCCTCCTGCATCCATCGGCTCCCCGCGGTTTTCACCAGTTCGTCGGTTCACCGATTGGGGGGCCGGCCTACGCTGCGTCGTCCGGTTCGTGGTCGCCACTTGAGAACTACTTTCCTCCATCAGTTGTCAGCTCTACGAGCAATGTGACCTGCCCATTGCCATTGTAACTTGCTAATTCTGAGAGCTATATCGGTCACTTTAGTTCTCCTGTGGAAGCCACATAATACACTATTAATATTACCACAAACTAATACAAACCCATCATGGTTGAATTCGTACCATGAACTTATAAAGTATTCCGGTGCGAGAACGAGACGACTACATTTTTATATAGCGTTATCACTGTCGCACATGACAGTTGTATTTGAGTGAACGATTTAACGTGACGTCCGTCATCAAAACTGCTCTGTGTCAACAGCATTACAATATTCTTACTTTAATGTCATTTTTCAAAGTATGATTGAAGTAATAATGCTATTAGACATTTTGGTAACCCCAGTCCACCTAGTGGGGGCCGCCCTACGCTGCGTCCTCCGGTTCGTGGTCGCCACTCAAGAACCTTCAATTACTTATAATTTGTTGTTTTTAACGGTTATTTTAAATTCTAATAGACTAGCATTACAATAGCATTTTTGAATTTTTCGTATGACTGCAATAGCAAACGCTAGCAGTAAATCCAGATTAAAATAACTGAGACTATAACCGACTCTGTCTTGCCATTAATCCTTGGACTTACGACGCGACAAAGTTAAATGGTGGATTTAAATACGTCGAGGCGTTATTAAAGTTTTGGAACCACTCTACAACTTGGGGATGCCTTAATGTAACTTCTTACTTTAATCTTCGGCCACATTCCCAATTCTGATTCTTGATTCTCTACTTCCCTCGGTAATTTTAAATTGATGGACTATTATAGTCGTACGTTGGGCGTCCGCGGCTCTGCTCCGTGGCTCCCAACGTCATTATAAGTTGGCTTAGCTCACAGAGCAAAAAAAAAAAAAAACGCTTCCCTCTATAGGCGAAGCGTCATTTGTTTCATAGCTCTGTGGCTTAGCTCATTAGGCATTGCGGTATACGGGCAGTAATTACACACAAAAAGAAAATTCATAGTTTTCGAAATGCTGCTTGCCCAGCCGTATCCTTCCATTACCTCTTTCTACATTATTTCCAACGTATATTTTCATAGGTTTCGTCCCTCATATAAAAACGGCACATGCTGTGAAGTGCAAAACCTAACTAAAAACAATTCTTTCTTAAGTTCTGATAAAGTTGCTTCCGTGAACGACATTATACAAAAAGTGCCTAGAAATAAATACCATTTCGATACCCAAGAAGGCACCAAGTTTCGTGATAAAGTGTGTTACCCTTATTTTGTAATGTAAAAAAAGAAACAGCACGGTAGGTAAGTCCTATTGCAAGAATTTATAAATAGGATTGTCTGAAAAGAACAGATAACAAAATGATTCTAAGTTCATTAAAAATAACTGTGTACCGATAATAGTTTAATATGCTGTGTTTTAAGAGCGCGTTTTATGTATAGTACCCACAGAGCAAAAAAATTCGTTTCCCCTCTTTGTTTCATAGCTCTGTGAAAGTACCTAAATACAATTCAACATTACTGAAAATATTACACGTAAATCTGTGATATGAGTGACAGTAATTATGACAGTGTTCCTTGATACACAGTTATAATACGAAACATTGACAAATGGAATACGTTAGACTCGCGAATATACCATTTTAATCATTTGAGCAAGAAATTCATGAAGATAAGTGTGACTGCGAAGCACAAAATTCGTCATAACTCCGTGCCAAGTTTTAATCGCCGAAACCGAGACCTTAATTTAACATGCTCCAAATGATCCTCCCAAGTACCATACATCACCCAACAACTACTTAACAAGTTGATTTAGCTTTTGCTAAAACTTATTTTCGTCTCCTTTAAATATGTCCAAAGAAAGCGTGTTAAAAAGTTCACCTTTGTTGCGAAGTTATAACTGGGTGTTACAAAAAGCTTTTAATGCAATTTTAACATAGACTTGCTTTAGAAATAAGGGTCTTAAAACATCGGGCTTTCAAGTTTAGCCTCTTTTTCGGTGTGCAGTTATGCATCTTTTTCTGTACAATTGTTTGTTCGGGGGTCGGAAGCGGAAATGTGTCCAAATCGCACTAAAAAGTTAATTCATTTTAGACATCAATATCGGAAGTTTTGTAAATCGATCTACTTTTATCTCCTATATACTTATACACCAGAAGGTGTATATATTTCTACTGTGTATGTTTATTGTGTTATACCATAGGCACTTTGGTTCGGTGATACATGATATTCATTTACACAAGCACAACCAACTTTTTGTAGCTATAAAAATATTACTTTGTAGCTGGTTCTAAATAGGTTTTACATAAAAAACTTCATTTTGCATAAGATTAAAATCGGGCGCGTGTAAATTAGGTTGAGAAAAATTAGCTTTAGCTAGGTGCATTTTTATTACAAAATTTAAGATGACTGGAAAAACAAAAGCTAAAAAAATCTAGCGCATTTATTATTGAGGTATGCTACAGTAAGTCATACTAAATGCAAATGGTATTTGATTTTATTTTGCTATTTAAATATAGCTTGGTAATGAATGTCTAGGTGGACCGACGATCTGGTAAAAGCCGTGGGGAGCCGATGGATGCAGGGACAAGCAGCCGCTCTAAGTAGCGCTCCCTGGGGGAGGCCTACGTTCAGCAGTGGACGTCTTCAGGCTGTTAATGATGATGACGATGATGAATGGATGTCGCAAGTGTTTTTATTTCTGCAGCGTATTCTGCTCAGTGACAAAAATTTACACCATTATAGTCATCATCATAATGTGTTACTTGTTTCGCTTTTGGATACAGGCTTCCCCCAAGGTACGCCACTGTGCTTTGTTTTCGGCTCTTTTCATATAACTGCTACCCATAACCTAGCACTGACAATGTCATATAAGGCGTAGGATAGGGCCAGGTAAGCAGATCGACATTCGTACAAAGAAACATTGACCTTAACGTCGTAGACTTAAATATCAATTCAATCTGAACTTCCGCGTGGCGCTTACGACAAAGACAACGCACGAAATGACAGATTTTGGATCTTTTCAATTAATATCTGGAGTTTTGGCGGGAACGCGGAAATGTCGTTGCATTGTATTATTTCTCAAAACTTGTGATTTTTCCAATATTAATGTTTAAAATTGGTGGCGTTTTACGCATTTAGTGCTGAATTACGAGCATGAGTGTGGGCAAGTGATAATATAATGTGGTGAAACGTGAGTTTTCGTGTTGCTTCCAAAATTCCATGGAAACTTCTAGTAAAGTTGCCACCACTTTACTGGAGCATGACTATGACTAAGACTTGACTTTACGTGATATATTCTTTAACGATGAATTACTTGACACTGGCTAAATACAATATGTGTGGAGCCAAAAAAAAATATAATCTATCTATTTATTAAATCTATGTTCGTTCGAAATTATGAATTCATCACATTATGAGAAAGTTTGTAGGGTGTAAACTATTATTCTTTTTGGTAAAAAAAATATTCGATAGAAATTGTATAAAATTGGAACAACCAAATGTTTTGAGGTATGTATGCGATTTTTCCTATAGAACTGGATTTATTTATCTTCTATTTACGGTCATCACAAACAAGTTAATAAAACTTACTACATGATATACTAAATTCAAAGCTTCAAATGGTCTAATTTAGTCAGGAAACTTGCCAAAAAACACCTTGTTTGTTCTACCCTTCACCTTAAAATAATTTAATATTGCTGCAAAAATCTAGGAATCCCAATACTACGGTCTATCATACCGTATTTCCATGTCCACATTACTTTGTCATGAACATAATCGCAAACGCTATGCACCACCTTCACCATATGCACCATCTCGGATAACCTAAATTGAATTCACATTTTAATTAAAATAAATAATAAATGTTTGTAACAGCTATACATCTAGAAATAATTGATTAAATGCTAATGGATCAGAATGTCGACCTGATGACATTCCATCTCAATTAATTGCAGTGCATCGGTCTCCAGCGAGTTGTGGTATCCATCAATAATTATAATCTAGCGGGTACCAGATTATTGAAGGGATCAATGTTTTAATTAATAACAAAACGTAGGTACGTGCTTTAATGAGAGTAGTGGTAAATTCTTATTTCAATTTAAATTGTTTATTTATTTATAGTCAAATTCACACACATGCCAAAATTTTTGACTAATATAATTATTATTTTAGAATTTCATAGATTAGGTTTAATATTTTGTTTGGAGAATTTGCCGCTGTATCTATAAATTTCATAGATTAATTTTGTTGTTAGTGATTTTTCATCGGAGGTGTATTTTCCTTAAAATTATGCAAATTCGGTCAAGACGTTGTCAAATTAAAAGGTGAGGTCTTTGTTAAAAATACAAAGATTAATTAATGTGATGAATGAGGAAATTATTGAATGAATGAAATCTTTATTAGCTCGATTTGATAGATCTACTGCCCGCAGAACTACTAGAAATAACGCTGATAATATTTACACTGTAGTCTGTTGTCCAAAAGTAAATAGATAATTTGAAAAGCAAAACACATTTTCATCCTGGAAAAGAAAAATGACCGCGATAAAGCGATAAACTGTGTGTTTTCCGCAGGACAACAGCCTACTTATGCATAAAACTTTTCCGCACGAATTGACAAACACCGAAAACACTTTCTAAGACAGCAGATACCCCCCAGATTGCTGTCGTTGGAGAAAGATAGCCGCTATTTGTTCGCTCCCGCCGAGCAAAAGTCCGGATCGTAGTCTTAGACTAAAATAAAATGTAGACTCAACGCTGAGAACTAACAATTTAAATAATATTTAAATTGTTTTAAAATAAAAGACTAATGTAGTGTTTTATTTTTTATTTTATTTATTTATTGTACAACAAGATTATCATATAAATTATATGGTAATCATGTCATACTGCATTGTTTTTTATTTCTATTAAGTACAAATTAATACCTTTTTAGTATTCCTTTTGCAAATTAAAGCCAAGAAACAGAATATATGAAATCTATATCGGAAAATTATATCATTCATGCGTTCCTTTTATCTGCGATAGGGGGCGAGCTTCGAATCCTAATGGACTAGACAGTGTATTTGTGAGTCTTTCCTCTTGAACATTGCTTGAAAATAATGGTGGAATCGCATAACTCTACGATATTTGAAGTATTTTGGAATATATTTTTATGTGTAAACCGCAGTTAAGGGATATCTATAAAAAATCTAACCCTGCTGGTTAACATCTAACCGGCTTAGCTATAATTTAATGTACCACAATAAAATATCTTTTTAAGTATTGGTTTCTTGGCTTCATGTTTTTAGTTCTGAGCACTGCGTCTATTTGTTCTTCTAGTTTGAGATTAGTGTTCATTCTCGAAGTCAGGATAGTCGAGTATTATGCTATGTGTGTCGATTTGCTCCAACTTGAAGAGTGACAATCGCTCTAAATCAGGTCACTGAGCTTAGATTGTGGATTTACATTGAACACTTTAATACATTCCTATTTTTCTTTGTTAAATGAAATTAAACATTGTATTATCCATTGTATGGACAAATATGTTTATTCAATGATTATTATTGTATTGCAATATGTTTTACTAGGACTCAGTGTATCGTAAAGTTCAATGATTATAAAACAAGGTTTTATGTAGTAATTTTTAGGTTACATTAATTTTCTTTTTATTGTATTAACATTTACAATACGCATAATTATTTATTTAATGATAATGGTGAATCAAATGGCTGAACTGATTTAGGTGACATTTAGCAAATAGATTGCTTTTACATAGATCAATAAACAGAGTTACAATTGCTGTTTCATAATAACATAGAGAACAGATTTAAATAAATATATTTCCGATTTAATCCTATGGGATTAGAAGTTACACACATATCTCATGTTTATATCAGTCCCTAAACCTGCCACAAAATCATCCAATCCAAACAAATCCCTTCGACCCTTACAATAAATAGTGTAATCAAATTTGCGTCTGAGCATGGATCCCTTATTTAATCACCATTAGACCCTTCTAGAGCAATTGACGGGTATTAGATCTAGGGCCCACATGTGGGCATGTAGAGGTGAAATAACGGCTTTCTAACTAAGATTTACGGATAGGTACTATGCAAGTGAAAAGTTCCGTAAAGTGTTTGTGAGTAAGTTTTAGAGGTTCCTGAGTGTAGCAATTTCCGGTATGCAAGAATGCAAGAAGTTTTGCGTTTGTTTGAGGTTTTGTTTTGAAAAGCATGTGTAAGCGACGTCGGATAATGGCTCAGGGGATATCTTCTAAAGCGAGGAAATTAAAGAAACTGTAGCTGATTCAGAGGTGTATATTTTTCCAAAACTATTGACAGAGTATTAAGTCATTAAGTCATATTGGTACATATTCGATTCTAATTTAAACTTTATTTTTTTTATAAGATATTGAAGGAGGCGCATCGTCTACAGCGTGGTTTGAGGCACTGTGTTCTTGTACCCATATTTGTAGAATTCATATGTAATTCAAGTTCACAAGTAATACTTATCTTTAGGCAGGTTACTAGGTGGACCGACGATCTGGTGAAAACCGCAGGGAGCCAATGGATGCAGGAGGCGAGCAGCTGCTTGAGGTGGCACTCTCTGGGGGAGGCTTATGGTTAGAAGTGGACGTCTCCAGGCTGTTGATGGTGATGTTGACTTACCCTTACTTATAATAATTGTAATCCTTTACCTTAGCTAGTAATACGCAGAAAAAGTACCAACTTATTCGTAAAAGTGTCATTTTGTTTGTTTGTATGTTGGTATGTTTTTCACGCCGAAAAGGCTCACCTGAGTTATGATGAAATTTTCCGCACAGACAGACTACCAAAATCCACATTCTATTTAAAAAATTAAGAGCTTCCGCAACTATTTTCCGATAAAGAACGCCAACAGTGCTACACCAATGCTCTATCTATACTTACTTGGATTCGTCTGTACCCAAAATCACACAAACGTTGATCTTTTCTATAAAAAAAAAAAAGAAAATCTGAGGCAATCCTCGGCCGACTGTAATGGATGTCATTACTTTCCTCGGGTTAATAATAGCACAAAGAATAAACAGAGGTAGATAAGCACAGATACGTCGCGTCGAGACATATTACATCCGCCTACGTTTGCTCACTGTGCTCACTCGGCGACCGTAAAAGGGATATGCTGCGAAACACGTGTAGGTTTGACGTTTGTGGAGGTATTTCGTCATGTTATGACAAACATGAAAATAGTTTACGTTTTAGGGCGGGTGAAACTGCGACTGTTATGTTGCTTTGTGTGGAAATGTAGCTTGAGAACGTAATTTGCTATACGACATCGCCAAAATACAAATAAATCGGTGGATATATCGAAAAGTATGATTTATTATACCAAATACTTTGGAATATTGATAGCTCTGAGATGGACCTGAGCCGGTCTCCCTTGTCAGCCTCCTCCTCCTGCCAACTTGCTGCTTCTTATATTAATTGATATAATAGATACGATTTAATAATCTAATGTATTGAGAACTGTAGTTGTAACGCCGGAGTGTTGTGGCCTCCGAGACACCTGGCGAGATATAGGATATGGTGAGAATACCCATCCTTATTTAATTTTAATGAATTTACTGCTTGAATCTAAGAGTCAATATTGTAATTCAAAAGTAATATAAAGTCTATGAGTTAATAATTGTAATTCGAAGTATCATAAAGTCTACTCCCTCCAGACAAGCCTTGGTTCTTGGGGGTCTGCCCTAGAGCAATCACACGTGAATTGACTAGAATTTGGCAGACACATAACCGGCTCATGCCTTTGGGAAAGACTTGGAATTTAACGAAAATATCAAATGAGTTGATCCATCCAGAACCAGTCGGGGCTCGTTCTTTCTGGAAATGATAGAAGATAAAAGTTGACACTGCGTGACCTCCTTTGCCTGCCTGGTACTTGGGTGCTTGTGCAAACAGATATAAGATCCGATGCAAGTGATCTGTCGTGGTTTAGTTTTGTGCACTTTATGAAGATATGTTGGTATGTATTTGTGTTTAGATTATAGAGGCCTCTGATCACTTTTATAGCCGTCGCTATGTAAATGATAAATCATCGCACGTACCAAGGGACGGAAATCTCTAGAAATTACTTTTAAGTGAATTATAGCCAGAAAATCAAATGAAAGCTATAAAATTATATAAGTACATTTTAATGCATCAACCTCCTGCTTCTATCCAACCCTGCAACCCAGCTAGATGCCATTAATACTTGATCCCTGTCTCGCTTAGCAACTTAGGAATTTCGTGAATTAAGTGAAAAACATGATTAAAGTAGAAATTCAGTTAGCATTTAATACAAAATACACACACAAATTAAATGCACACATTGAAACAGAACAACACAAGAAAAGAGGGAAAAATCATAAACAAATGCAATAAAATAACACAAAAACGATAGGTAACCGCATTTTATATAGTTTTTGGTGCAATGCCTCCACTGTTGCATAATATTTGGCTTTTCAGTTCAAGCAGATACTTGAATTGAAATGTCAATTATCAATCGCTTCCCTTATAAAACGCCTCAGGAAGGTTGAGAAGCCAGATGGACTTCGACCTCCCCTACACACCAGAAAAAGGGAAAAGTTTCTGAAATAGCTCGCTGGCTATAGTCTCCGAAAGAAGACTGCAAAAGACTGGCTTCTTGGAAGCGGAAATATATATTTATTTATATATACGTATTTATATATCGGGTACACATTGAGAAATAAATGAACAACAAAACATCAGTATTAGTTTTAGGATAGATCCAGAATATATGTGAATAAGTTTGTTGTATAGAGTTGATGTCTCTCCAAATCATATTTATCAAGGTAACGATGGACATTCGATTAAAGGTATTAGTGCCTTTTAGATTTTATAAATAGTTCTGGATCTAACTTAGGTCTTTTTACATAACCTTGTCTTTTATCTGGTAACCGCCTTTAGGATCAACATATCCCCATTACTCGAACTGCAACACCGACATTTACGTAAGTCTATCGCGAAACTCTTTTAAAACTTCACTCCCTCAATAATAGGGCTAAGATACTGATTTGACTCTCGAGTAAACTATAATTGAACTACATTACTCCTTCCGAGGTGAAAACGCGACTCAACAATATTCCTCTTTTCGAGGTCAAAGCGCGACTATCTATCCGCCTCTTTCTCCGGTGAAACCGCGACTAACTTCCCCTGGCTATCACATCACCAACCCCTCCGCTGATGGTAGGCGTTTCCTCAGAAACCTCGATCTGTCGCTGATTGGCTAGGATTTCAAATGTGCGCCCGCGCAAGCGCACGTCGTTCCTTTTCCCCAAAACAGATGTCGCTAGCTGTCTCGATCCGACCTTTGAAACAACAAAATAAGTGTATATAACTCAAGTAATATACAAGATTTATAACGATAGTTACTTGTGACGCTATGTTCTTTGTAGATTTAATTGATGACTGAAAGTTTGATGTAAGTACATAATATTATCATATTATGTATTGGTATGTATGATTTATTGGGTAATCATAATTTGATAGGTAAAATACTCTCAGTTATAGTATCTTTTATCCTGATTTAAACAAGGATAGATTACCATTAATATAATTATAGATACTCTTGCAAGTAAATAGGGCAAAACATTATCATTGCGAACATTCATTAGGTACAAGCAATCACATTTCGTGAACATCACAACTCTTGAGTAACAATACTTTCAAGCATACGTGTGGCCATCACGTCTGCTGGAAAGTTTGATTATTATTATATAGGTACAATGCTTCACATGCATTTATACCTAAGCATTCCTTGTAATACATAAACCACCCAAATCGCCTGGTAACTAACCATGCACTTGTATACGTAAACTTGAGACGATAGTTGATAAAGACACAAGTGTTTTGTTCGCTATTGAAAAGGTTTTGCAGAAATGACAACAAAAAAAAGTAATAAATTTGTCAAAGTCTTTTGTTTCTAAGTGCTGGGTCGATTTCTCTCGGATATTGGTTATAGCATGCACATGTTTCGACCTTTCGAAGAATTTGTATTCCGGGTCCCATTCACGATCTTAAATGTTTGCAGATGTTTTTGCCTGTTCTCACGCAACGCTATCTCTAGGCACCCACTGCGAGAACAAAAAATATACCTATCAGTTTGACATATGCCCATTACAGCTCATACACATACATATATGCTGGATTACGTAACACATAAAACATTTTTTATCCGCGGGCAAATCCGAACAAATAATACAGAAATTCTTTATTGTACACCAAGCATAAAATAAACAGATATAGAAGTAAATGGATCATAATTATTTTAAATTCAATATATAGGTTTTTTTTTATCGTAATGAGTGACAAACAGGCAGGCGGCCCACCTGATGGTAATTGATCACCGCCACCTATGGACATCTGCAACACCAAGGGCATTTCCGGTGCGTTGCCTACCCTTAGAGAGGACTCTTTTAACACTTTTCTTGAAGCTCCCCATACTCTAGTTATGCGGAATAATAGAATAGTTTTATAGCAAATGTAGATAAATGTAGGTATTCTCAAATTTTTTAGATTTCTGTGGGTAGTATTTCTTTCTTTAGATACATCTTTGAATTACCATAACTAAGACATACCACATGGACCCACTGAGATTGAACCAAAAATAAGGTTTACCTATAAACAATAAATGAAAATTTTCTTCATAAGACATTTAAATTCAGGAATTTTCAAGTCACGTAACCGTGTGTAAGCAGACTTCGTTGTGCCAATTCCTTAAATCTGGATTCACTTAAGCAAACTCTATCGTAACTTCCATGAATTGACAATCACTTTCCCGAACTCATGCAATCCACGCACAGAAGCTGCGAGCTAGGAAGTTCTCGCAGAGTTCGATTAACTTTGTACTTTTCGTAGCGTGTTGTGCGAATAATAATCCAGGGCTAAAGCGATACTGGTGAGCGGTGTTGATGAAAAAACAACAGACGCAACGGCGCGGTACATAGTTTGTGGCCAACTTTTGTATTGGTGTGATATGTGGATATGTGTGTGGACATTTCACAGAGCGCCATCTAGCCCCAAACTAAGCATAGCTTGTACTATGGGAACCAGATAACTGATATAATACTTATATACTTTTTTGTTTGTAAATACATACATAGAATACAATATAACACCCAGACGCAGAACAAACATCTATGTTTATCACACAAATGTTTGTCCCGGGTAGGAATCGAACCCACGGCCCTCAGTTCAGAAGGTAGGGATGGTGTGCAAGCATGAAAATAGTATGGTAACCACTGCATGTAAATAGATATTTGTAGCTCTCACTTTACTATTTTGTACATTAGTTTCCACTATCCAAACTGCATGCAACTTGCGCCTTGCATCGGCTATCAGGCATTTTGAGATTAGGTCCTAACGAACCGCTAAGAAAGTTGTACAATGGAAACGTGACACAAGACACATCGCTTAAATAACTATATCAATAATACTAAAATGCCATTGTGATATTAAAACACTATGTAAAAAACTAGCAAAAGAAATCGAAACGTTGATTACAAGTTATCAATGCACATTTCAATAGTTATATCTGAGATAGAGATAGTACCTACTCTAGCTCTTTCTTTGTCTCCCTAATTATAATAATACATGGCATTTATCCATTTATTACATCCCACAAACCTCTTAATACGATTCGCTGGACTCTGCAAGACCTTTATGGCAATAAAAAGTAATGAAATAGACGAAATAATCCAACGAGCCTTTCATTTAATCACTTTTTGTTATTTCCCTTCGCTCACTAATCAGTATTCTTTCCTCGAGTCCAAGATCCTAGTAATAAGATTTTCATCCGCTCTAGCGTAGATTATTGTTCTTTCGGTAGCTATTACATTACTTACATGTACTGCATACTTTATCATGCGACCTTAGCCTGAGTTACTCAAGTATTTGTGTAAAAGAATAAGAATGTGGATAGACGATAAAGTCTTGCTAGTATTTATGAAGATTGAATGTCGGGATAATCCATCATTTTTTTGTGGATATTTTATGTGAATTCTAATATCTGTAAGTATAATCAAGATTGACTCATTAAGTCACAAAGTTTCATCCGCAAGTTAATTTACTCTTATACTGTATCGTATTATATTAATTAGAATTTTCTAATGAGTACTCTGAATTATCCGGGACCCGAAAAGACTACGATGCGAAAAGTTTTCTTAGATTGTGAATTGGGTTGCAAGTCTATTATAAGCTGTGGAGGAGTTAAAAAGTTTGAAATATATTCTCAATACTCCACAATGAAACCACAAGACAGTGCTTCTACTCATTACACCAATTTACAATGTAAAGTTAAAATAAACCATACAATAAACCCGGTTTGAACCCAGTGCTAAGGAGGCAAGTCTATGCGAAATTTACGAGGTCGCCACAACCGAATCGGCCATATGTTATCATCATTTGGCCATTTGGTGTGTGCGCCATATTGCCCCCTTTTATTGCATAAGTTAGCTCCTCCACCAAGATGATTTGTGTGAGTTGAACATAAATTTGTTTATAGCTAAGGATGCTTAGTTACATTAGGGGCAAGAGTGTTTGGAGAAAAATTTATTGGCGTAGTGGAAAACTTTTCAACGTGGTTAGAGTTGAAAATATAATGTTATGTAAACAGATCGTATGTTATGGTTCTATTATTTTTTCAGAGTACAGAAAGGAGGGCTTCTTAAAATCATGAATTATGGTCTTGTTGTTTGATACGATAAAAAGACATATGAACATTATTTTAGATACTTACGTAGGCAATTAAATTATGTAGAATATTTGGGTCTGTCTGGACGATATTAACTACAAAAACTAAAAAAGACAATACTTAAAAACGATATTACCACTCACTGATAAAACACGAAATTTGGAAAAGCGCCACTTGAACCTACGGTGGAAAATATGAAGAAACAGGCATGTTCATGACTTACAGAATTCACAACATGAATGTGTCACCAACTTGCACTTGGCCAACATAGTTTGTTATGGCCTATACTTTTTCCATGTGAGCGAGGGCACCTGTCACAGTACTACACTACCAAGTGCATTAAGCAATGAAAAACGTGGATAAAACTGCGTGGCGCAGCTAGCATATTAAACGTTAAATCTCATGAACACAACCTAACGACCTCTGTATTACACTTGGTTAGAATCTAGAACGTCTATTCTAAGTTACGTCATAAAACATTAACGGCAGCGCGGTAACTTCAGATTCAGCCAGTTTAGTGCCGTGGAATGGCTCTCTTAAACTAATTCGGAAGATATCTCGGATATTAGTCTCTTACTTTAAGCGAAAAAATTTGATGGTAACTAGGCAGTAACTTTTTTATTGACCGTAATTTGTTTTTCCAGCTACTAATCCCTTTCAGTAGGTCCGGTGTAGAGCAGCGACTTGTTAGTTGTTGTGAGTAGCTGGCTGTAGTTGGAATAGAAGAGCCACAAGCTCAGTGCTGTACCTTGAGAGAGACGTATGACGCTTGCAGTACTGGGAAATGTTATTATATATAAGTTTATTATAAAAACAGCGCCATTATCAGAGGATATGTTGTGTCGCGAATGCATTCCCATTTTTCGAAATTACGTTTTTTTCTGGTTGGCAAGACTGTCTTGTGCGTGATGGACGAGAGCGTGAGTCGAGCAAGAAAAACATGATGGAAAAACGATATGTCTCTTAGGCCCTTATTACAGAACGATGCCTCATCGATCGATGCGTAATATATATTATATATCATATACTCTTTGGATGGGCGCTAGTCGAGATTTCATTCACAAATTGATCATTTCGTCGAGCATTTCTGTAATACGGGCCTACGTCTATGTTTTACTAGTAGAACAGCTGCAATTTATAGTGAAGAATGAAGAATAAACAGCAGAGTCAGAAGCACATTTTGTGCTTCTGACTTTGTTTACAATTTGTTGTAAACTAGTCTTGTCTGTTTGCGACTTATTTTCTAACTATTATCTCTATATCGTCGACATATCTTACTTGTGTTTGGTAAGCGGCTATGTGGTAATCGATTACCGCTTTGCTCCACCTGCTGTCGTTCTGATTGGCAACAGGCTCTGCCCCAGGTCAGTGGTGATCAACTTGTAATCTCTGTGTTACCATTATAATTATGTATTCTATAGTATAACGGATATTTTTATTAATCATAGTTAGGCATATATTTTGCTAAGAACAATCTCTTCCAGATAAACATGACAGAGTTATGAAGACAGTAAGAGCATGGACGGGAGGGCAAAAATAATGTGGTGGTGTTTTAATAATAATTTGATTCTTTTTTTGTTTGTTCTAAGTTTTAAAGGGGAGTTTAAATTAAGTTATATGTGTATACTGTAGAAAAGGATGAACCGATTTCAATTTACCTTTTTTGTTTGTAAGGTATCTTGATCGAGAGATCACTTACCTATGCTTCAAATAATTATTTATTTAAGAAGTATAGTATATTTTAGTTCGTTATAGATTAAACTTCAGGAACAAAGGTCTTACCACCGCTTCTTTGAATGATTAACGATTAAGATATGATTAAGATACAATTAAGACAAAGGATAAAAAAAGTCTAAAAATAAAGTAAAAGAATCGTGGAATATTATAAACGAACAAGTGAGACATCAGAAAAAACAACAGAACAAGAAAAATATTGAGACAATTAAAGGAGAAGATGGCGAAGAAGTGACTGATAACAAACAGATAGCAAATATATTTAATAATTTTTTAAGAACATTGCAAATAAACTTACTAATTCTAAAGAAGATACAGATATAGACAAAAGTATTAGATACTTAAATTAAGAAAAAAAACCAGTGACGAGAATAAAATTTGACGCAGTTGATCACAAAGAGTTAAGATTAGTTGTACGAAACATGAAACAAAAAATGACTCCGGACATATATGACATGAACACAAAAATACTAAAAGAGTTGATATTAATGAATGAATATTTTATGGAATTTTTATATATTGTAATAAATGATTGTTTATGTTATGGTTATATTAATATGCTGAAGAAGTGGTTTCATGTTAATGGTATAGTTCTGAATGAGGACAAGAGCGTTATTATGAAATATAATACAAGAAAGGTAGCAAATAGTAGAAGTGAAACACAAGAAAATGTATTTTTAGGCTATACTGTCGATCATACAATTACGCACACTGCACATATAGAGAAACTATGCAAAAAAATGTCAAGCGCTAATTATGCGCTTCTAAAACTTAAGCCTTTGATAGACAAGAAATCTCTCTTATCTGTATACTATGCATATGTGCAATCTATAGTTAGATATGCGATCACTGTTTGGGGCAACGCCGCCGATATCAGCAAGGTACTAAAAACGCAAAAGAGAGCAATCAGAATAAGGTTCGGTTTACGAAAACGAACATCAGTTAGAGAATACTTTAAAAAGAATAAAATAATGACAGTAATTTCGCTATACACTTACAACAGTCTCTTCAACAGTCAAATACATGACGAAAAAGAAAATCTAATGAAAAATAAAGATCGACACACACGTAACTTAAGAAACAAAGATAAATTGCATAAACCAAAAATAAGATTAACCAAGGTCCAAAAGCAAGGAATATACAATAAAATATGCATGTACAATAAATTACCATTGACTATTACTCAGCTACATACAAACGAATTTAAACGTAGACTCAAAATATTCTTTGAAAAAACACCGTTCTACTCCTTAAATGAATTTATGGAAATGCGTCTCACAGAATCTTCTTGCAGGTATGAGAATCAAAATTAGTATAAGTAGCTATATTGAATTGAATTGTATTAATTACTCATTATGACATTGTATTTTATTTTCTCTCTCTTTCTTGTATAGATGCGTAATAAATTTTGATTGTAAAATTGACGTGCCCAGTGTAACAAACACAGTTATAAGGCTAATAAACTATTCTATTCTATTCTATTCGATTCAAATGAAGATTTAGCGAAATTTGCTACAGCACAAGTTGTATTGTAGCAATTCACTTCAGGTCGAGTTTATGTTATACCAATCTTGAACCAGATGCAAATAGACTATAGTGTTGTAGTGTAACGTATACACTCATGATATTCCATTTCACTTGTTAAGCGTTTCAGTAGAACTGCTTGTTATTCCGTGTAACGCCGTTAACCTCTGTTTATTTTGACAATATATGCCAAGATTTACATGAAGTGCGCGCCGCAACCGCTCGCGCTAATGCGACTCCGTGGCACAATCACGCACAATATAGATCGATACACACTTCAACTAAACTAGTGTTTAGTGACTAGTGAAGAGAAATTTGATACAATTAATACAGGGTCACCTTTATGTCATCAGGTAGACTATTGATGGTACAAGTGACAAAAATAGGCTCAAAATGATATTCCACGTGCAAAAATATCAAAAATAGCCTACCTATTTGTAATAAGTTATCAGGTCCGCATATTCATATTTTTAGCTTTTCTTATAGCACGTACAAAACAATATGAATTATTGGTACAAACAGATCGATCTAATAAAATAAAAAGCAAGTCAGAATACTATAAGTAGAAAGTTTTTAGATCGTGGCTTAAGAGCCACCGTGTTACGATCCCATCTCCATTGACAAAACAACCGGGCCATAAAACGCAAGGGATAATAGGTTTTGGCGCGGCAAACTAGATTTATACTTCCGCTGGAGTAGTTCAAGTAACGTTTTTAGGATGCAGAAACTGAATTTTATTTGCACAGTATCCTATAAAATCAAGTTTCTGACTTTTTTATACCACGAACCGGAAGGCTCAGCGTAGGCCGACCCCCGGTGGACCGACGATCTGCAGGAGGCCTTTTGCAAGTAATGATGGGGCTGACATAGTAGATATCGAATAAAATAGATTTAAAAAAACAATAACATTATACGGAACGAATTTTGGTTCTGACGTTGATTCATCATAAGATAAAGTTAACTATTGAATCATTTTCATAGTATATGAATAAATAACAGTGCATAGATAATTTGGCCGGGTAATTAGGCTAGTCAGTTACCAGGTACGATGTACACAGGAGATATTGGACCCATCAGGTTTCGAGTTTCCTTCGCTTTTCTCAGTATCTGTTGTTTGTTATGTAATCTGATATAGCAGCAAATAATTATGTGAATATCACTCGGCTATCTATTTGGGTTTATATAACAGTCAGATTATGGAAGGATGGGCAAACAATCGGAGTATTACTAACACCTTAGCAATATACCTTTGCTACTCTTTGGGTTCGGAACCCTTAAAAGTATCATCATCAGCAGCCTGAAGACGTCCACTGCTGAACATAGGACTCCCCCAGAGAGCGCCACCTCGAGCGGCTGCTCGCCGCCTGCATCCATCGGCTCCCCACGGTTTTCACCAGATCGTCAGTCCATCTAGCCTACTAAGAAGTATAATCTAGTTAAACTTAAAAAGCAGTGTCTTACGATGAAGAATTTGCTTCAATAGTACTGCTTACTGATGCGATTTTGGGATGTTTTTTAAGTGTTCAATATCCCTACTGTGTGTAGCCTGTGCAGGTAAACCATTGAAGAGTCTTTTATGATGGCAATAAAATGCCGAGAAATAGCCGTTGTTTTGGGGCTAGGGACGAAGGTCGAATAAATTGTTTGTCATCGTATTTTCAGGCATTGTAACCCTGTTTTGTGGGGACGTAAGCACCTTTAAAAACCACTGCGAGAAAAAAGCACTAAAACAACAGCCCTACCACAAACTAATACAAAACCATCATGGTTCGTGACAGTAATTCAAGGTTACAATAATATTGTTCGAATTCATATCATGAACTTATAAAGTATTTCGGCGCGAGAACGAGACGTCTACATTTTTATATAGCGTTATCACTGTCGCACGTCATTGTCAACATGATTAACGGTATAACACGACAGTTGTATTTGAGTGAACGTTTAAACGTGACGTCATCAAAACTGCTCTGCTTCAACAACATTACAATATTCTTACTTTTAAGTCATTTTTTAAAGTATGATTGAAGTAATAATGCTATAAGACGTTGTGGTGACTGAATTGCTTTTAAAATAGTTACGAATAAATCGAACATACAACGCTTTTGATGCTGACCCCGTATGGTTCATTGAAATGTTCTTTAACATTTTTGAAACTACATTCTAAGTGTCATCTAGCTACGACTGTGCTACGACGTAGCAAATTTGCTACATTTTCGTAGCAAACGCTGTCGACTCTATATCCCGTTTAAAAACTACTGCGAAAGGAAAAGCACTAAAAATGACTTTTATCTTGAGATCTTTTTTTTCTTTTTTGAGCTGACCCTGTATGGTTTCGTAAAAATTTTCAATAACATTTTTGTAACTGGTGCGATAATCTTGCTACAACTTGTTACGACGTAGCAAGATTGCTACATTTTCGCAGAAAGCTCTACAAACTCTATTTCCGTTACCGCTTTCCGATACATAAATAAAATAAAGTGTTGAGATTACGTAACGTATATGCATAATATCTTTTATTTTTACGTGGTTTGGTACAAGGAAATTAAGGAATATTTAATAATAATAAGCACAAAAACCTTCAAATACATCAAACTGAAGACGAAACATTAACTAATTTTTGAATTCTTGATATGCCGGTTTCCTCGCAAAGATTTTCTTTGCCTTTGTAAGAGAACGAAAGAACGAATACACCGAACATAACATAAAAATCTTCGTTAAAAGCTAATCTATGCGGCAATTTCAAAGTCACATAAGCTACCTCTAAGCTATACCCATGTCAGCCTTTCCATGCCTGTAATGGACTGTATACACTACATACAGCAATTCAAAAGTTTTCCATTAACGCCTTCTGCCCATCCTAGCTACTATTAGCGAAATTAAGGCCCATTCCACAGCTACGTATAGATAAAGCGTCGTCTATGTGCAATGTTGTTAGCTCACTAAATCTTCGTTAGCTGCGAGGCGACATATGGCGCGGCCTCTGTCGTGTGGACAGAGCTTTATACAGATATCTATACTAAGGTTTGTTTGGTGCTTTGAGATGTAATTATTAGATAACCATACTGAAATCTGTTTTTAGAGCATCATGTAAATGTATTCAATGGTAAATCTTATCATGATATTATAGCATTTTTAATAATAGTAATAATTATTCTAGATACTTAAAGTTTTTATTATTCAGAATATTAATGTCAACTGGGCTACCACAAGCTAATACAAAACCATCATGTTTCATGGCATTATTATTTCAAGGTTATAATAATATTGTTCGAATTAGTACCATGAACTTATAAAGTATTCCTGCGCGTGAACGAGACGTTTACATTTTTATATGGCGTTATCACTGTTGCACGTCAGTGTCAACACGATGTAAAGGTATAATATGACAGTTGTATTTAAGTGACCGATTTAACTTGACTTGACTTCTTGGTTTATGGCTTCTAGAATAGAATAGAATAAACGTTTGTTCATGACAAAAGGCACACAAAAAACAAATAACAATCGCGATTCGTAGCAACGGGCAATCGTTCATTGCCCGTTGCTTTGAATCGGTCCCAATTCAGCATATTGCTGGTCATACTGTGACGATGTCATCCTCCTTCATCATCATTTCAGCTATTCACCTGCTTTCTTAGTTTTCGCATCAAATATTGGCCTCACATAATCTATATTTAAATTTTAAATTAGAACATTAGTCGCATTCTTTTCATTTTCCATACATTTTCGTCACTCTTCATTCAACCGCCGAGGCGGACAGTCCTCGTTTGTGCTTTACCAATTTTCATAAGATATCTGTTCCTAACAGTTTAAAGTGCTATTTGTACCTCAAGTTATATTGTTACTACTAGTTGTTCCGTAAAAGTTCAATTGGGAACAAGTTGTGATCTTATTTTCAGCATTTCGGACCATAACCACCTTAAATTATTGTTATACGCTACAATAAACCCAGTTCACCGCGATCTACAGTTTCATTTCAATAGTTCCGGATATCCCACTAGATACTACGTGTTCCCGTGAGCGCCCTCCCCTATCTGAGCTACCGGGAAGAAGCTTTGGGGGGACCTCCGCGACAATACAACCAGCGCTGGTCTTCGGTTGGGGCCGTTTTGGTGTCGTCACGGCACGGTTTACAATTAGGTAGGCTTCTGTGGCTAGTTGTCACAATTCTGCTAAACGATTTAACATGACGTCATCAAAACTGATCTGGCTCTGCAACATTAAAGTATTCTTACTTTTATGTCGTTTGTCAATGTATGATTGAAGTAATAATGCTATAAGACTTTGTGGTTGCCCCCCAGAAGGCATTAATTTTATTTTTTTAAAGGACAAAGTAGTCCTTGTACAAATAACATAAGGACTAGTATACAGTCCAAATACAGCCTCGCTGACTTATAAATTAACTTACTGGTCCATATATTTACTTACATACGAGATGATTAAATATAATTTGTTTTATTCTATTATTCAATCTATCAAACAATATAACGTTTAATGTTAATTTACGGCGATTAATTCAAAAAAGTGTCTGTCAAGTTAATCTAGGCAATTAATAAAATTAACTTTTTCATTCAAAACGGCGAATAAAGTGCTGCAATTTTTATGGGCCTTTGAAAGGGATAATAATTGTGTCCCGCAGTTTCAGTGTCGCCAACTTTGTCCAGATTAATTGTCGTATTTTATTACTGGGCGGCTCCTTTTAAGGGTGTATACGTATTCTTTTTGGAATAAAAGGGTTTGTTTTGATCAGTAAATCTTTTTTGGTACAGTTAGTGGGACAAAATTGAGAAAGTACGACCCTACTATACATTCTACATACATCGCTAAAAGCAAAAATAGTCTATTAGCAAAACATATCATAAATTACCGTTATTTTTGACTCAGTGCTAAATATAACAGTGGTTGGTGATAGTACGCCCAAAAATTTTTATTCCATGGCACTTAAGATACTGGCTAAAAGCAATATAATTGCTAGTGTTCAGTTTTTAACGCATTTTAACGCAATTTATTGCTAGTTGAACGACACGACCCCGATATCAGCTAATAACTACTATAATAGTAGAATTTTTAGAACTGAGTCAGTATAGTGATGACACCTCATCTGTAAAAAATGATCGTGCATCTATCCCGCTCGTGATGCAAATGTTTGTTTTTTACATTTAATTTTGCTATTGTGTTATTGGTATCCGTTCAAAATCAGTGGGTACTACTTAATATGAACCAATGAACATAACTCAAAAGTTTGGGCATGCAGGCTCGGAGAACTAGGTGAGCGTCAAAACTTGTATGTAGGTGAAATCCAGTATATCTTTGTTTTCAACTCGACGGCTTTGTCTGTATGTAAATTAAGACGTAAAGTTACTTAGGTTTACCAACTTAACAATGCCCGTCTCTCTTTTCGGCAGAGAACAAGCCATTAAAAGAAACTTTACCTTTATCGTGTAAAATATTACTTGTTTTACTAACTTTGACTAATTCCTGCCAATGTCTTTACCGTGGACTATAGATTATCATAACAAAAAGTATTCACTGACCTTCTCCAGAGTTCATATTGTCTCCAAACCAAGCTTCGTTAGGATCATTTCAGCCACCAAGAATCAACCCCATAACAACGTAATTAATTTTGGATTTAGTCGGGTACAAATTACCCGGGTCACAAACTCGCTGACCCGGGTAACAAACTGACCGAAAGACATTAACTTTCATAGTACTTACGTATTAGATAACAAAAACAATTCTTAAACTGATGTTAGGAACTGATGGTAGGATTAGGATGAATTTAAAGACTCTTCAAAATACCCTTTACCATTTTTAACCGACAGTCAAAGTAGAGGTTTATATTTAAATACCAATATGGGTAATTTGGGCAATATCAGGGGTATGAATGAGTGGCGCTCTCTGGGGGAGGCCTATGTTCAGCAGGGGACGTCTACGAGCTGTTGATGATGATGATGATGATGATGATGATGATGACCAATAAGGGAAATGTGTTTTTTTTTATCATCGATAGGCTAACATAAGTATCATTCAACTATATAAATAGCTACTAACTAGCAAGTTTTCGCTCAAAACATGGATTCTAGTTCTTATTCAGTCACTTTTTTAGCACCAACATTACATACAATTCCTATCATGGCATCCTTTTACCGGAGTGAAATATTTAGGTCCTACTAACGCCAGATTCCTAGATTATCTCTGTGACAACCGCAAGGTAGACGAATTTATTACTATCCTTGCAGTTTATCTACTGAACCCAAGTCACAAAACTAAGAAGGGTTCCGTAAGTACTCGGTCCCTGGATACATTTGAATAATACCCGAAACCACTTTTCGACGAGCTATTTTTTTATGTTTCGTTGGATAGAAAATCATACAAGAAAGGTCAGGTAATGCTATGAAAACCAGGCGACGTCGAGGAAAGGTTTCGGAATAATGTCAATAGGAAAGATACGATGAAGATGTTTGACCGGATGGCTCAGTATCCGGAATAACTTGTGCCAAAATTCTGAACTTTTGTTTATACTTCTAAAGAGAAAAAAAATGACAACATAGTTATAATTGATTGAATCAGGCGTGACCTCGCGGAAGTTCATCTTAAATACAAAATGAAACAAGAAAATCTAGTGTAATTCCGCTAAAATAAAACTATAAAATACTACTAACTACTAGATATTCTTGTTTCATTTTATATTTAACATAGTTATAGATAAATAGTATTTAATTTGCATTTTTTTTGTTCACTGACAAAATATGGTGTATTCTTCACTTTTCTATGTCCATAATTTAATAAGTATATACCTACCTACATGGAGCTAATAAAAAAAGAAGGAGGGAATCCCGTCTGATCCGAAACTGAAGCACCCTTAGGAAGCCGGAACGCTTCGTACGTACGAACGTAACACGCACACACTAACATCATATGCACTGGATATTTTAGTTTCATTTTGAATTTTATAGAATGAGTGCTGCTTGATTTGAATCAGAGTTGCATTAAGCCGCTTGATGCAACTGATTCAAATTAATCTAATCCATTAAATTATACCGGCTACCAAAATTGACTACGTCTCTACCTCAATCTATAATCGAGTTATATTTAGCGCTCTTGCGTGGGTGCTCAATTTCTGTTCCAGCGGTATTTCCGTGCGACATTTGGAAATATTAAATTCTAATATAATCGCTGTTTAAACAGGCTAGATTTTACTATCCTTTAATACTGAAGTTTTACTTTTAATGAAACTGTATACATTTTTTGTCATAATTATGTACTATAGTTAAAATGGCCCTTATTCTTAGGTGACGAAAAATAGAGAAAGGGTTCTATGTCTCATCAGGTTATGAAAGTTAAATGCCTGCATTTCACTAGTGGGTAACTGAAAATTCCCTCTCAATCCACAGGGGAGTGTATGTATGGTTCACAAAAAACTATCTCTGATCTCACTAGTGGATTGAACTGGTCTGGTATATGTAGGTGCGCGGATAATGACTCACAACTATGTAAATAAATAAAACTGGTTCTAAATTTGATCATGTATAGAATTTAAAAACTTTAAACAAATCAAAATGCTACCTTTTCAAATTAAAAAGTAGTTTCTAGAAAACGAGAAGATGCATTAAGTCGTTAAGCCGGGGACACGTAGTTCCTTAGCAGTCGCGTGTCCGCCTTCGGGCGCGACACCTATTGTGCCCCCGCCTTAAAGCACTTTGTCATACGCCCTTTGTTACACGACTAATGCTCCTTAATGTGCTCCCCGCTTTAGTGCGGAAACGGGGCGCAGCATTTGTATTTTTTTCAAAGACATTTCAGAAACATTGGAATGGTGTTTGGTGTTTTTGTAATTGTCGCTTTTTAGGGAGCTGTTTACGTTTGATTGGTTTTAACTAACTGATGGTTTTAGAGCTATTCGGTTAGGTTGGTACAATTCGTTGCTAAAGTTACTTACTTTTACTTTTATTCATCGCGTTTATTCTTCTATTATGAGTCAAAATGTAAGAAGTACAACAAAGTGCACCCTTAATACTAGCATTTATTTTTTCGGGTGATTGCATAATCACCACCGTAAAAAACCCTAATCAGATTTTTAACATTATTATTTCCATCAGCAACAAATAGCATTAACATAAGGCCGCAAAACTTCCAATACTTACCGATATTTTTTTCTTTTTTATACAGTAAATCAAAAGTAAGTATGACTACACTTAAAAACAGTTACCTAATCGTTTAATATTAGAAAAAGTATCAAATCCACCGTTAATCCTGTCGCTAAAATCCTGCAAGCAGAAACGCTCGTATATAACACCGTTAAATGCATTGCTTTCAACATTCTGCCGTTATTACCGTGTGTGCTGTGCTGTATTGGATTAATATTTTTAAAGCATTTGCCGGTTAATGTTGTAGTGGGTAATTGATGTTGGCCTTATAGAAAGGAAACAGAAACCCAACTCAATAATTTTAGCCAGACTGCCCTCACTCACTTACTTTTCACTGAAAAATTAGATTGAATAGTGAGTTTCACTTTTTTGTCACTTACTGGGGTAGAGGCTATGACTGAAAATAGCTCAGGTGTAAATACCACTTTTGTAGCGGCCACCTATGCAAGTGATTACAGCAGTTAAGCAACAATTTTCATTAATATCATTGTATCAATTATATTTTCTAACCAAAATACTCAATAGCAAAATCCCAGGCGAAGCGAGTCCGATCTTTGGTTATTCTTTTACTGACAATTTTTCAGAAATACCTAAAAAGCATGAACATTATTTTATACAATGACCAACTAGCGCCTATAGCGAAGCACAATTACCGAGGTAACTACTTTGATGACAGCTACGAAACAAGTGAGCTCTACCGTGCTTCGGAAACCGTGTTACCGTGTTTTGGCCGGCCTAAAAACTCTACACGAGAAGACCATTATTAGCCAGGGAGGTCACCACAACGTCTTATAGCATTATTACTTCAATCATACTTTAAAAAATGACGTAAAAGTAAGAATATTGTAATGTTGTTGACGCAGAGCAGTTTTGATGACGTCACGTTAAATCGTTCACTCAAATACATCATGTAGATAGTAAACACTGAAGTGCGACAGTGATAACGCTATTTAAAAATGTAGACTTCTCATTGTCACGCAGGAATACTTTATAAGTTCATGGTACGAATTCGAACAATATTATTGTAACCTTGAAGCATTACTATCATGAACCATGATGGTTTTGTATTAGTTTGTGGTAGAGCTGCAGCACTTATTAATTTTACTGAAGCTAATTTACTGTATAAATTGTAACGTTGAACCAACCAAGTCACCCTTATAACGTATTTAAAGAAAGTAGGTACGTATTTTATTTTCCACATGTGTAAGTCCGCTTGTCATGCGCCGAGGGACTTAGAATATTCCGGGTTGGAGTTGTTTGGTGTTGTAAATACGAGTAAAATTCTGACATTCTACCCTTGTATTCTCAAATTCAAACGAATTCATTTTGGTCGTCATGGGAGTTGTGAAAATGAAAGAGCCTAGAGATAACGTAATTTTCACCATTTTCAGAATGATTGTTGCCACGATAAAAAACTTAACTCTTTTCTTAATATATGGACGATAAATGTAACGTTTTTAATAGTACTTATGGGATATTTACAGTGATTAGAATCATTTTTGAGTTCCCGATATTTCGGCACAGTTACATGCACCATTTTCACGGGTAGACTGAAGATGCGGGTGGCGTTATGTCTGCTCCTAACATTTCGAACTTTTTATCATCTACTTTTAATCATACAAAAATAATTCTAATCACGGCAAGTATTATTAAAGACGTGGTAAACAACCGTGAAAGTTTAAAACAAGATAAATGTAAGATGTATAATAACAGTATTATTTGCTTAATAGTTAATTAATACATACATTTTTAGCCCCATAAGTTGGTCTAGGTGAAGGTTAAATTTGGACATGAGATCACTTGTCATGGTAGCTTAAGCAATGCATGTACTGGCTTCAGGGATGGGTGGAGCGGGTTCAAATCCCACCGTTTGTTTTATTAGTTAATGATAGTTTGTCCTGCTGCTATATCTACATTTAGTATCACTATAACATTTTAATAGATTCATCTGGTTCAGGCTTTTATAAAACAAGGCGAGTATAGCTAGTTGACACCGAAACAATTAGGTACAACTCTGTAATGAGAGCAGCCGCAAAGTACACACAAAATAATTGTCACCCGACTCACGCTCGCGAGAGTAGCTTAAAATAACATCAATTAAAAGTCCATAAACCAACACATTATGGTAAACCGAGCTCATAACGCGCAACATTACAACGCACCATAGATAATGCCAGTGCTGGATCAGACTTTATGGCATGAGAACTACCAAAATGATCCATTTATTATGGCCATTAACAACCCTATCTGAGCGAGTATGGAAATGACGTCAGCAGACGTATTTATGAACTCGTGTGATAGGCGTTAGGTTTGGCCAAAGATTCATTTTAGTTATGTTGGTTAGAACAAACATTGAGTTGTGTTTTGTTTCCGGGTGTATTAGGTAAATGAAGATTTCATAATTATTACTTTTTATATTTTTAGGCAAAGCATTTGACCACTGTCTCACCTGATGGAAAGTGACGACGCAGTCTTCGATGGTGCATGCTTGCCTAGAAGATACCTGGGGGGGTTCACCACAACGTCTTATAGCAATTATTTCAATCATACTTTGAATAATGACATAAAAGTAAGAATATTGTAATGTTGACGCAGAGCAGTTTCGATGACGTCACGTTAAATCTTTCACTCAAATACAATTGTCATGTCATACCGTTAATCATGTTGACACCGACGTGCGACAGTGATAACGCTATATAAAAATGTAGACGGCTCGTTCTCGCGCCGGAATACTTTATAAGTTCATGGTACGAATTTGAACCATATTATTGTAACCTTGAAGCATTACTGTCATGAACCATGATGGTTTTGTATTAGTTTGTGGTAAGACTGTTGTTCACTATATACTCCCACATCATAGTTAGCAAGAAAAAACAACATAATTTAAAATTCTCATCTCAAATCATTATCAAAACTGCTTTGCGTCAACGACATTACAGTATTCTTACTTTTATGTCATTTTTAAAGTATGATTGCAGTAATAATGCTATAAGAGGTTGTGGTAGACCCCCAGTTATTTTCTAGGCAAGCATGCACCACCGTAGGTCTTGGCATCAACCATCAGGTGAGATATTGGCCAAATGCTATGCCTATAAATTATAAAAAAAATAGTACCCGTACCACCTCTAGTCTCTAATATTATTGATATAAATAAACCTTGGCTTGCTATTTTTACAAACCTTTAACAATCCACCTAAAAGCGTTTCAAATTGGAGTTTTCCGATATTGAGGTCGTTTTGACGTAATCTACTAAAAAGCTGTTTAAAGAATCTATAAATAAATCAGTTCAAAGGCGTGTTTCGAAAACGCACGTTTTTATTGAAAAAGAAAAATGCGAATACATGTAAAGGTCTCTTACCCCTGCATGTTTACTGTTTTCTATTGATCCACAAGGATTTCCATTTTTGTATGTACTATTTTGTGAGTTGTTTCGGTGCTAATATTAAAATCGGTGCTATTCTTTCTCTATTTTGTATACATTAAATTGATTTTAGCCATAAAACTGCTGGTTTAATAACATTGTAGTAAATAAAAGTCTTGAAAATTTTAATAAACTAAAGTAGGTATTCGTTTTATCGCTGAACCCTAAATATTATACTAATTAACACGAAAAAGAATCATTGATTAAAATAACTCATAAATTCTTGAAAGAGAATTAAAATAGTTTTATACTGGGCCTTTAAAATGGTTTGTGCTCTTTTGGCACTGTCTTACAATTTACTAATTACTAAAGTTCATCAACATCATTATCAAGCTTGACGTCCACTGCTGAATACAGATCGTCACTAATAAACTTTATAATAATCCCCTTAAAAACGGGATTAAATCGACTTTAGTCACTGATTTTGATTTAAAAATATATCTGCTGAATTGATTTAGATTATTTTTAATGGGTTTAATCTGAAGGGTTTAATTTTCGTTCAAAACAAATATTCGTAAATAAGAAATAAAATAAGCTTTGTTATTATTTATTTATTAATGACAGAGATAATGAGAATAAACATTAAAAAACCCATCAAATTGAGATATTACATTTTTTTAAGTATGTTGAGAAATAAAACTTCTTCTTAGTTAATTTGTTTACTTGTAAATAAAGTTACACTTAGATGGTATCTACCATTTACTACCTATATACAAAGCAAAATGCCTAAAAACGATATTTAAGTTCACTAACTTTGAAATTGTCTAGGACTACGAATTATCTCGGAAGATGTAAAATAACCGCATGAAAACGAAAAAATGTAGATTTCACGGCGCGATACTTCCAGTGCAGTATCAAATAAATTAATGAATTAACTTTTACACCAAATAAGCTTGCAAATGAAACTACATTTACACCCGCGCTCGTATTTAATTGGCGACACTAAGTACCAAAATCCTTGTTAAAATGAAATACTCATTATACACGTTCTCGTCTTCACTATTCGCATTGTACTAGCAAAGTTAATTGTGTTTCAAGTAACTAAATCCTAGATAATGAGACTATGAGAGAACTAACCAAAGAAACAGTGGAAACTACCCCGAGACCGGGTTTTGAAAGCATTATTCCCTGGGCTTGTATCTGCAACCGTAAGTTGTGCAAGTTAGTCTAAACTAAGGTGCTGATCTCAAATGAATACTACCTATATACTATTTGTTGCCAATTTCAGTTAACGCGAGGAGCCGTTGGATTCAAGAGGCAAGTGGCAAGGGATGTGGAAATTATGTTCGGCAGAGAACGTCTTCCGGCTGATGATGATGATGATGATAATGATGATGATGGTGATGGTGATAATTAGCAAGTTTAGTTATATTCGATTACTAGTTGCGCCTCTTGGTTTCACCCGTGGGCCATAAAACCTACACAACTTTTCGAGATGTTACTATTTCACTCCTGGGCCTTTATTCTCTATCGATTCCTTACTTCGAAACCACGCAAATTCTTTGTCTTACATAAGAAATCTGCAAAGTCTATTCTCTATGAAACGAAAACAAAACCGCGCGAAATGAATTTGGAATTGGCGCGATTTGAACTGTCAAAATCATAATTATGTTTTACCAAGACGCATTCCGAAACATCAACACATCAAAAGATATGACCACTTATGTCAATATATTTTATTTAAAATAAAGATAACCTTAATTTAAAGTGAAGGTATATCTAACGCCGTGGTTTCGAATCGGGTGGAATCTTTGTTTCCATAGAGAATAACCGCCCAGGATCTAAGAAATATGTCTAAGAATATCTATGATATATTTCATCAAAATTCGTTCAACCGTTTCAGCGCCGAGGAAAAACACACACATAATACTAAAAATATTTCATTAGAGCTATTTTCCATCTTATGATAGAAATCCTAACGTTGGTAAGAATGTTAAACAATCATTTCCATTAAAACCATTACTGCTACATTCAAAACTCAAAGTACATTATAATACAGAAGTTAAAGCTACTGAAAGCGCTCTAAACGCACTGGCGTAATGAAAACCAAACAACATGAAGCCCACGATGATTTAATATAGTTGCCTTGAAGGGGTGGTGAGTCGTGGAAGTCGTGAGACAACGGCCGCATCATTAGGCGAGAGTTAATGAGCGGCATGACTTGAAAGGGGTAAGCAAAACCCACATTCAAGTAGGATTTCTATTTGTTATAAGGTAGTGTTACTCCTTGTATTTTACTCAATGAACTATCGTTTTCTGGTGGAATTCAGTGAAATCAATTATGTAATTTGGCTAATAAGGCTGCATGTTGGCAACAGTAAAAATAATCTTAATGAGACAAGATGCATGACAAAATTTACGCACGATCATAACAAGTCCAATCAAGTTCTTAAATGCCTATCTTGTCAATGGATTAAATGATCAATTTTGCATGTTACAGTGCGAAATAAAGTGCTGTTTGGATATATAAGTATTTTATCAAGCTTGCAGTGGGTTAAATAAAAATAAAAAATGAATACAATTTCATTTTATTGCCAGAATCTACACATGCACGAAATTTTCGCCCAAGGCAAGCGACTTTTCAAACAAAACAATGAGTGAAAACTTGTGACAATGTTGTAGTCATCGCAAACATTTTAGTGGCACATTTAAAGTCTTGCCATTTATTAAATTTTCTCTTTGCTACAATGTTTCGGAGTATAAAAGATAAACAAAAGAGAATCGATGATGCAGCTTCGAATAGTACGTACTAACTTCGCCGCTCCTTTGTGTGGAGTAAGTTAGTTTTCACCAGCTTGGTATTGTGTTTTACTTTATAGCACTTCATTGACTGTTTCAAACATTTAGAAATTCTTTAAATAGATAAACCAATATTTTTAAAACAGAATCACTAGGTAGCGAAACAATTTTCATTACGTATGCCTACTGAATTAGCTTATTCACTCAGCTCACGTAAAGCAATTCGTAAAACGGATCAAAATGTGATTTGATTTTTAAATTTGCGCAGTAGTTTATTTACTCACGATTTATATTGAAGGCTTAAAAGGGCTCAATAATTTAATAAAGCTGAAAAACTGTTATGAAAATTATAAGATGACATTAATAAACAACATGCGTTGAAATATAAGCCGCCGCCGCAAAACCACGCTATATTGGATATTTATTGACGTAGTGGTAAAACAACGAAGTGCTATTTAAATTTTATAGTCCATTTTACAACCCAGTTCAATATTTCATCTTTTTTAAAATTTTCAGAACAATCATCCCTAGTAGAAATTAATTTTATCAGGCAACCAATTGAACTAATATAACCACTGTGGCCGACCTTGTTAGCGCTGTTTAATTTGACACCCGGTTTGATTTTAAATCAAAGATATACATTAAAACTTGCTTTGATATTGCTATAAACCAAGCATACTAAACCTATCACATAACAAACAACCGTAAAATATACTAAAATATCCTTCTATTTATCCCAAGTACTTAAATAACGTAATAGAAACGGCTGATTACATTGCAACAAAACAACCGCCTTGAAATAATCCGTCTCATTGAAAGCACTCAGCGAAATAAGAACGTATTTCACTAAACTCGAGGAGAGAAGTAAATAAAATTCAAATTATATCACCGCAAGTAGCGTACCTATTCAAATAATTGATGACCGTTCTGACCTTAAGTTGGTAACGAATTGGAATCGAAGTTAATCTGGTTCCAGTTAAACTTGGGGACCGAGATTAAGTAGTTTTGGTATAAGTAGTTCGGGAATTAGCACTAGACCCCGAGTCGACTAAACAGCCCATAGATTTTCCTCCTCATTTAACTTTTCCTTCCCGATGGTCACGATAAGTGGGGTCCGGACAAAAATACGGCAACTTCTGGAAAATGAGCTTTATGGTGAATTTCCACTGCAAAGTGTTCACTAATTATTTTTGGAGTGGTTTTTTGTTTTGTTTTTAGCTTCGTACCTACTCTTAAAAATAATTTAAAGAAAGCACTAAATAATCACTGGCCAGAAAGTAATTTTCCCAAATAAAAAGATGTTTAATATACTAAGGAAAATGCCCATTCCCTGGATATTCTTTCAGCCAGCTCTTACAGCACCGACAAGAAGAAATGGGGTGGTCCTATTCGCAAACCGGGACCAAGTTTCGTGCCAATTTCCAAGCCAAGTTTGGTACTTCAGTACTGGTTAGAACTACGAACATAATTATGGTTTTAGTAAGGTTTGATAATCCTTATGACATTCCATAATGATCCTTAGTGCCTTAAGAAACTAAGTTCTAAATTGTATCAAATTGCGAAACCATCTTTGAACATACTTTATTTCGAGTTAATTAAAACTCGCGCACTGACGTGTTATATTATCTAACACACGAGTTAGCAATTTAGCTAATATTTTATATGAAGAACATAATTACACACTTTTATACAAAGAATTAAAATTATATTTAATAGTATATTTAAAAAATATAACTTACTATTAAGGAATTTTAATTAAAAATCGCAAGTAAGTGCTATTAAATATCCTACCTAGTTATTGCAATAAATTATTAGACATTGGAAACTGTGGGCCACCTAATGAAATAAGTTTCAGACATCAAACATGAGGTGCAATATCTGTGCATCCCTCATACATACCTATGCAGTAAGTCTGTTTTCCAACATCGCTACCTCAACACGGTTTATTACTGTTCGCACTGCATGCAAACAACTCTGTATACCACAGAATACTAGCAACCCTGCATCGAATATACTTCCTTGTCTGCACAGCACTATAAAGTAGAAAATCAACCAAAAACGTGCAAGCAAAAGTGTTTTATATCACAAGGATTTTTAACTTGACTTTGAACCACAATTAATGCGGCGATATGTACTTAGGTATGCAGACTTGGGTGACTGGTGTCACGTTACGTCTAAATTGAGATCTGTGTCAGATGATAGACTGCGATTCAAAATTAATGGCTGTCTACGTAAAACGCTGTAGCAAAAATTTGGTGTACGCGGACAGAGGTAAGCGGTGAACGCAGCGTGCGGGGTGCTTGCAGCCACAGATAAGATAAAAAAATCTACAACACTTGCAGCGCACTTCACGGGTGCCATTGAGTTTGAATCTGCTCTGCTGTCGTGATGGTAATGAATTTGTGTCTACCTAGCTTTTTAATCGTTAATTGACCATTAGTTGTAGTGTTTCTCGTGTACCTTATCTACTGTACTCAATCAATCGCCATAAAATATCATAAACTATGAATATGACGCAATAACAAATGTTAAGCTCATAGACCTTTGAATAAACTCGTTCTAGGGATATAGAACATGCAGGACTATAGTTTGAAGAGGTTTTTCAAATTGCGCGAAAGGAAATTCCCTTTTATCTTTTACGCGGTTGTTATTTATATGCAAGTTGAACGTTTTAACGTCTCGGGCGTCGCAAACTTCACACCAAGATAGTGTATTTCAAAACTTATCTGCAGCATTGCCTTGTTTCGCGGAGCGCTCACATTTTACAAGTTTTCGTCCGTCACAAAAAATCGGCATTGTTTTATGTTGTGGTTTTATGCTGTGGTTTTATGCTTGAAGTTGTGCTTTGTTACTTTTTGTTGCAGATGCAACATAATGCTCAACAATGTCTTTAGCTAGAGCTGAAAATCAGTAGGCTGTTTAATATTTATGTTGTTTAAATGCATCCTTGTCAACTTTTTAACTCATCAAGTTTGCAAGCGTCGGCATCTTTTTTTTTTTTAATCATATACAGGATGTAATTTAATTCATTAGCATAAATTGAGCCCATGTTAGTCCATCATTTATAGATGATTATTAAAGAGTAAAGTGTGTATATGAAAATATTTTTATTGAAAATTATGAAGATTGCCGCGGCGTCTAACGCGGTTGGCGCGGATGATTTTGATACATTTAAACGTTTTTATACCTTGTATGTTATACTAAATAAAAACAGTACTCCATTATTCCAATTAAATTTGGTATTGTAGCATTGGATTAAGTAAGTTATTCCATTTTTTGGAGTTATTATTATTACCAAACCAATGTGTTAGAATTCAAAAATGTTGGTTCATACGTGACGGGTATCAGGAATAGGTACCTAGTTTCAAGGTATGCTAATGAATTCAATAACACCCAGTATAAATGTCGTACTATGGTAAGTAGCAACGCGGCCACAAACCAAGCTGGCAAGCTGTTTCGGTTGAAAAACAACTAATTTTGGTTAACTCAGTAAGTATAATATTAATAGATTTGCATTACAATACACCTTAGTCCAAACTTGGCTGAAGGTGGCTTTGAGTCCCGTCTCTTTGTTAAAGCAAATTTTGATAGGGCCTACTCACCCTTGGGAGGTAGGGAGATTGTAATTAAATTGTGGAGTAATTTTAGTACATTTATTATGTCAATCTCAGCAATTTGGAAATTGTTATTTCATTTGGCCTTATGTAGGCTGTGAAAGTTGAAAATTCAATAGAAATCAATGAATTTTTCAAATAGCATATCGAACAAACATTATATAGTAAATATTATTCCTTCATAAAAAAACCTTTATCACCATCACCTTTATATTATAAAATCAAAACCAATTTTGAAATGCAGTTTCGTAAAAGGCTGAATTTATCATCATCATCATCATCATCAACATCATTAACAGCCTGAAGACGTCCACTGCTGAACATAGGTCTCCCCCAGGGAGCGCCATTAGAGCGGCTGCTCGCCTCCTGCATCCATCGGCTCCCCGCGGCTTTCACCAGGTCGTCGGTCCACCTAGTGGGGGGCCGGCCTACGCTGCGTCTTCCAGTTCGTAGTCGCCACTCCAGAACCTTTCTTCCCTTCGGTTGTCAGTTCTACGAGCGATGTGGCCTGCCCATTGCCATTTCAACTTGCTAATCCTAAGAGCTACATCGGTCACTTTATTTCTAAGGCTTTAGTAAATGCTGAATTGGTTTGAAGAAATTATGACTTCATGGTGAACAAAAAGTTACAATACAAGTTACAAAGTACACATCCTTTGACTAAAAATCACATACGGGGACTTTTCATTTTTGAGTTTTACAAAAAGCGAACATTTAAAGTAAAATTCATTAAATTACGAGGTTTTTGACACATAAGTAATGCGTAGCGTTCTCTATACCTACTTATATTATAGCTCAACAAAATGAAGAATCCCTTTGTGAACACCAAAAGCTTAACTAAGCCAAGTAAGGGATCCTACATATGCACGAGCCACTCATAAAACTTAAAGTGAGCTGCAAAATATTGTTTTGTTTGTAAAGTTGCAAGATATTGCAAAGAAACCGCTCAAATCAATTAATTTTACTCAATAAACCATTTTTTAAATTGTGTCTGGAATGAATAACCTATAAAACTAGCAAAAATAAATTAGTAATTACTAGGATACGTAAGTCCTAGGTGGTAGGACTTTTCTGCAAAGTTCGTCTAGGTAGGTACCACCGCTTTGCCAGTTATTCTGCCGCCAAGTAGTAGTGTGCAAGCACTACTGTGTCCCGGTTTGAAGGGCATTGTAGCTAGTGAAATTACGGAGCAAATGTGACTTTATGACCTGATTACACAGTGTAGTAATCTGATTATTAGACTGTGTGATGTCTCAGGATAATGTACGCAGTGCAGTGTCACGCAAAACTTAATTATTTTGAATTTCCGAGTGACACTGCAACTGTTATGGGCGGCCGTATTGCTTAATTGGTGAAAGACCAGCTCGTCACGTCATTCTTTCTCATAAAAAAAAGTTTTAAAACCCAGAATCTTTCATAGTAATAGTATCACTTGGTTGTTCAGCTGTCAGATGCTTTCAAGACCGTGTTATATAAGACTGAAATTATTAGTTTCTTTCTTCCTTTCTGATATTTAAGCCACTTTGTTAGTACTTAACTTTCACTTTACGTATAATCTAAAGTATATTACCATTGCACCATTGTGATACAAAGTACTGTTATAAGATATCAGTATACCAACGTGTTTTAACTGTAAGTTCTTGTTATAAACCGACGTTCACTGTAGTTAAATCTTAGCACCGCATCAACCACAAGTGGTCGGTTTACAGCTTGTGTGCGGTGAGCCTTAAGCTGTCACAAATGCTCGAATAAACAGACAGGTGGAATAATAAATGTAGGACCCAGACAAAGCTTACATTTGTTACGAAAACTGAGTAAATAAAAGATGAAACGTCAAGTTGTCAACGCGAAAAGCTGAATGTAGTTTTTCAAGTAGATCCATCAGTCAACTGGATTAATTTTTACATCGTTTTGAGCAGACTCTATTATATCGTTCACGATTTTTGAACTACTTCCATCAGTGTTGTTAAAACCTGGAAAATACTCATTTTAACCTTTATTTACTCCATATATATTTAGTATTATAGATAAAACTATACAGGATGTTATTTAATTCATTAGCATAAATTGAGCCCATGATAGTACATCATTTATAGATGATTATCAAAAGGTAAAGAGAGTAAATGAAATAATTTTTATTGAAAATTATGAAGATTGCCGCGTCGCCTAACGTAGTTGGCACGGATGATTTTAACACATTTTTAGACCTTGTTTGTACTTATTAAAATCAGTAATTCATTATTTTAATTAAATGTTGTATTGTAGCATATGATTAAGTAAGTTATTCCATTTTTTTGTAGTTATTACCAAACCAATGTGTTAGAATTCAAAAATGTTGGTCCACACGTGACCGGTATCAGTTGTAGGTATCTAGTTTCAAAGGATACTAATCAATTCAATTACACCTAGTATATCTCCTCGTAGTACTATAGAATCACCCAATATGTTTCCACTGCTGGGACATTGGCGTTCTCTTATGTCTATGGAGAGAGTGTAGGCAGTATACGCCATAATCCACCATGCTAGCCAAATACGGGTTGGTAGATGATAATGCTCTCCCGACTGTCGATATTTTCATTCTCTAGCAGCTACAAAAATAATTATATTGGGTAAACCTAACGTGAAAATCTCTAGCAATATTAATAAGCAACCGTGTGAGTGAAAGAGAGTTTCCCTGCCTCTTAGTAGTCTGTGGTTCAGCGAAACTCAAGCAATTATGCAAAGCGCATTAATTCTAAAATGTATAAATTTATACAAATGAACTGAAATTACGTCACTCTTAGTTAAGGTCTTCCTTA
This sequence comes from Ennomos erosarius, assembly GCA_963580505.1. Classification (NCBI taxonomy): domain Eukaryota; kingdom Metazoa; phylum Arthropoda; class Insecta; order Lepidoptera; family Geometridae; genus Ennomos; species Ennomos erosarius. The sequence goes on from OY756984.1 coordinate 5,513,803, forward strand.
AAGTCTCACAAAGTCCTAACACTCCATCCGACTTCATGCTAAACTTGGTAATAAAGTATGTAAGTGTCGTAATTCTGAATCCCGAATTGGTGGAAATCGTCCCGTGAGCATTTCCCATTCATCTAACTTTTTAGTAAGTTTCGGTACATCTGCCCCACAAGTTATGGTTGGAGACGGAACCAACTTTAATATTTACTTATTTGATGAGTTTCGTAAATTTTATTACTTAGCGTAATTGCATTTTAAGTGGGTTGGGAATTTGTTGAGTAGTTTGAATTTTCTTGCAAATTTTACTTGTACTACGCCAAGTGTAGTGAAACAAAAAGTCAGCTACAAAGAAACTACTATGATTGTGTAATTGCTAATCAAAATTCAATTGATTGTACATTATATTCAATAAAATATTTTTTCTATATCTCCCATAAATTACATAGTTTGATGATGAAGTATTCCCTAGAGAAATCTTATTTTCCGGGCTACAAAGAACCTTATGCTGATCTCGGTAGTGTCAGAAATTTCAACAAAATTAGTTCAGCAGAAAAATCACGCGGACAAACAATAGACGTATAACTTTTTGGTATACACGTTACTTACGTACATTATGGAAGTAGGGTCCACAAAAAAATTAAAATTCGTTTATACCAAGCTACAATGGGCTCATGTTCATAAACATAATTATCAAGTTAGTCACATTATATAAATTAATTAATAGGCAAACGTGGACTAATGTTTTTTTCTTTGAAGTACTTAGGAACCCTTTAGTTTTCAGAATATCTGATGAAGCAAACGAGAGAAGTATTATTTGCCCTATATTCATTCATTCACAAAATTAACAATGCACAAAAATACTAGTTAAAATACGATTACCAAAATACCGAACTAACGTTATGCCATTATAAAATCAACAGCAAAAACACGTTACAGTTGTCCGCAACCTTGTCGGAGAACAAAAAGCGGTAGAGTCGAAAGCAATTAAATAGACCGCGGAATACGCTTTGAACGGCGCATTTTATTAGTTGTCTCCGTCCACTTGACTCCCCTAACTTGGATCTCCTGGAGAATTCCATTGGATTTTTCTCCACACAACCCTCTGGGAGATTTACTTGGATATTTTGTTCACATCCAAACTCTGGAATGTTGTCGATTACGATTTTTATATTTGGGCAAAGACTATTGCGTGTCACTCCTTACTTGAACTTCGATAGTGAGATTTACACATAACAGTGCGTCAATAATTGTGAACCGTTTTTTAAAAAAAAAACCGCGAATATTTAAAATTGTGTTAGAAGAAAGTATGTTTTCCGTCCCAACGGCTACCAAAATGATATTCACAGTGATAGTTCGTAACACATAATATGACAATACGTCCTCTCAATATGCAAAATGTATACGATAGTATCTGTAGGTACTTATTCGTGGTTACCCGACCAGATAAAATGGGAATGAAATCTAGATACACAGTCAACTATAGTCCCCAAGCCCTGGCGACTTGCCAGATAAACTCGCCGGTTTTAAATGCAGGGTGATGAGATGAGATCTAACTCCACTAAACTTGAGTGAATAAAAAGTGGGAACATTCCTCAAGACAAAATTACTCTTGAACTTCCACGATGGGAGTAAAAAGTTTTTTAATATTAAGTTTAATGAGTTCCACTTTAGATACAGTAATTTATAATTTGGAGCTTTGGTTTTTAAATTAAACATTATTTTAATAACAAGTTACATAGAATAGACCTTATGGACTTTCTATAAGTATCTCAAAGATTATTTTAAAGTTGCCCGTTGTTTCCGTGCCTTCTTTTATCCTATTGGATTTACCTATATTACGCGTCTGTCAAAGCCACATTTAATATGCTAACTTCGTCGATAAGAGATTGTTTTAGTAGAAAAATTAGTTTAATATAGAGAAGCGTTACCATAAAATTAAATATACGAATTGCTAACCTTGCTAAAACAACTTCTCCAATAATATAAAGCACGACATGCTCAGTCAGCGCGATTAAATTAGATAAAGTTCCACTTGCCTTCCTGCTTAGCCACCATTAAGGCATGAGATTGAAGTTTAAAATAAAGATATTTTAAGCCGCGAATTAGCATATACTTAAAGCTGGGGAGCAAATCCGAATAAAAGGTACACAATAAAATATGAAAGCAAAATATTTACAGCGACGGCTTTTGAAAGTGGGCACTCGTGAAACAAAGAGTGGGCATAATAACCGCCGCTTCTCCGTTTCGAAACTTTGAAAATTAAAAATAAATTTTATGGTTCGAGCAGTGGTCGTCGCGAGCCTTAGTAATGAAACATTACAAAATTGAGGCAAGGAACATTGGTACAAAGTAAGCAAAAGTCGAGAGCGAAACATTTGCAAAAACGCGTTACTTCGCACATCACAACATTTATTCGTCAAACACATGACCGTAATTCCTGTAGCAGAGATGCATTTGTACGTACGCTACTTGAATCATGTATGCTTATTTGCTTATATTATTTAATAGGCCAGTGAATGAAATCCCTATATACTTACCCATTAACCACCTAAAATTTTTAATTGTTTACTTACCTCCATTGCACTACCACGTCGTGCCATGGCGAGCTGACATCGCCTTAAGTGTTTTCCTGTAACAATAACGTAATTGAATTATTGCTGATGCTATTACGGAGATAAAATTGAATAACTATAATCCCGAAAAAAGGTTTAGATTGGAAAAAATTGTAAATGTGGGGTCTGTAATGCTTATAAAAACCAACTGAACCAACAGTTTATAAAAGAATCATTACTTAGGATATGTATAAATACACAATGTCATAAGTCATAATCAACAACATCATAATCATCAACAACTTGACAAATATAAACTGGGAGTTTTTAAGGCCAGAGTGAACCGGTATTTTCTAGGCAAGCATGCTCCATCGTCGACCGTGTCGTCAGTTACCATCAGGTGAAACCGTGGTCAAATGTTAGCCTATCGTTGATAAAAAAAGACATCATCAGCAGCCTGAAGACCACTGATCCTCTGCTAAACATAGGCCTTGCCCAGAGAGCTCCACCTTGAGCGGCTGCTCATCTCCTGCATCCATTGGCTCCCCGTGGCTTTCACATCGACAATCCAACTTGTAGAGGGCTGGCCTACACTGCCTCTTTCGGTTTGTGCTCACTACTCGAGAACCATTCTTCCCCATCGGTTGTCAGTAGATATACAGTGTTATAGTAATTTGCAACAGCCACTCTCCCTTGAGATTGATATTCAGCACAGGCATAGCAGATTCATCAATGCAATGAAATGTTATTACCTATTACATTGCTTGTAATAAATATTCCGAATTCATAACCGTTTATTTTAATGCATAAATAACAAGCGTACACGTATTCGTGATCAATTGATCGGAAAAACTATGGCTGTTTGTAGGTACGAGGTGATGCGAGGTATCGCAACTTTAAAATGATATAAGTAGTTTGATTCATTGAAGAAGTCTATTATATTCAAGTCAATTTTAATAGCATACTATCTTATCACGTATACAAAATATATACAAAAAGGTCAACGCCACGACGAGCTTTGTAGGTGTTTCTAAACTTCCATGGTAAAACATAAATCCACTCGCAAAATTGCACGTGCGATCGCTACGAGAGTTAACAAGATACTAAAAATTCATTTCTAAACACAGGTAGTTAAACTCATTTATGTGCACTCGGTCAAGGACGAAGTTCAACCACCCAGCTACGTTAAGGCTATTTTCGAACGTAAATTTTACACAGCATTTCTTCAATGAAAAACTATTCATTTAATAAAGTCATAGAAGAAAAATTGCCCCAAGGTTAGACAATTTTTCTTCTCTTTCTTGTAGATTTATCCCCTTTCGGGATAACATGCCAATTCAAAGTCACCTTGTATATAAGTGAATGGACCATGTTTTCGAGTTACCTGGTGGTTCTGATATAGTGCTGGAATAGAACTTTAGGGGGCTGAGTGGTTCACATGTCAATACCCCCTAGTAGAGTGTGATTTAAACTTAATGACGGCTGTAAAGTGCACTGCAAGGCGGTGTGCGGGTGCTTGCACACCACACTCGCCACATTTTGCTGCCCGAGGATGTCTAATTGTTGTTATGCGCAGCATTTCGCGCTTACTTCACATCACTCTCTATCTATAACTTGTTCGAATGTGTATACTTGTTATTGAGAATCATACGAGAGTTAACGTGGATCTAACCGGTACCAATAGTTACCGCTACTACGTACAATTATGTATAAGTATTCGAATGAACTCAGTACAGAGTGGTTGGAAACCAAATCCAATTGAATTAATCTACAAAACCAAATTAACAATAAAACTAGGAACATGAATCACTTCCAATAGGATTAAATAGGCAACCTCAACACGGTCACTCCAAATAACAGTCATTGTACAGCTATATAGGCGCTTAATTACGCTCGTGTAATATTCTGAATGGTCAGCGAAGGTCCCAAATGTTATGGAAGCAATGGAAATGCTTAAAAAATAATGAATTTCTTTTTTCGGATTGCGTGCGGTGGCCGGCCCACAGCTCAACTGCCTACAAATTACCATCGGCATGAAAGCCTTAATGATTGAGGAAATTTGGTAAATCACTTCATATCAGACGAACAATGCTACGAATAATAATGGAATTTTGGGAGTTTTCTACCCTTATTTGTGAATTTGTGCCCTTTTGTTGCTATCAAAGGTTTTGTCGTTTCACGCGTCATTGAATAAAAAATGCTGTGATTAAATAATCAAGCAATGAATGAGAATGATTTTCCCGCTTAAAGGCTTAATTTATTTATCTATACGAATGACTTGACGAGCTTGTCGTTCACCTGACCACAAGAGCTACCACTTGCCTACAGGATAACGGAGTAAAGATTGTTGAAAATAAATTTATGATGCTAACATTCCAACGAATATGAAGCAATGCCTAGTGCCCAACCCGCTACCAAAGCTTTCGCGGATCATTGGGGCTGTAATATACGCGGGAAATAATGTAATAGCTGCGGAACGCGTTTTGTATGTAAATGGAAATCAATTCACTTTACAATATCTGGCAACACAGCGGCGAAGTGTTTAATTTTAATACCGATATTTTGAAATGAAATAAAATGAAAATGATTTATTTGTGTCTAACACTATAACGGTAGTAAATAATACAAATAAATTTAACAAAAACAACTTAAGTGTTTGGCACAACCCGGCCCCAACTCAGCAAAATGCCGCTACCGATAATTCGATCATGCATTTGTACGGACCGAATGAGTAGTGATTCATGCTTAATTTACAATTTTTTTTTTTCATTATCAGCGTCCACAGTTGAACATAGGCATCTCCCATAAAGCGCCACATTGAGTGCTTGCTCCTGCATCTCTCGGCTTCCCGTGGTTTTGATCAAGTCGTTGGTCCACCTAGTGGGGGCTATATATTATATATTATATTTGGTAGAAATCATGGAGTCCCATCAGGTACAAACGAAAAATAGCCCGAAATTGAAAAAAATGTAGTAATCGTATCTAAAGTGTTACTAGTTAGTGTCCAGTGTATTCATTTCCGATCGGGAAGAAAGGTTCTCGAGTGGCGACTACGAACCGGAAGGCGCAGCGTAGACAGACCCCCCACTAGGTGGACCGACGACCTGGTGAAACCGCGGGGAGTCGATGGATGCAGGAGGCGAGCAGCCGTTCAAAGTGGCGCTCTCTGGGGGAGCCTATATTCAGCAGTGGACATCTACGAGCTGATGATGATGATGATGTATTCATTTGGCCCAATACTTCGCCAACATGCAATAAATGTCGCTTGATAATCTTGCGTTGTGCAGAAATAAAATAATTCGTAAAATAGCCCGCGTTATTCCGTTGTATGGGATGAGGCATCTGTACTATAGGTATTATATTATCTGGGGTAGAAATAGATGAAATTCCATTAATGTTCCGAATTAAGCATATCTTGAAAGCGCTTAAAACTTATAAGAGTTGGACCACAGAGCAAAAAAAAACGCTTCCCCTCTAGCGAAGCGTCAATTGTTTCATAGCTCTGTGAGTTGGACTATCTATCCATATATAAAAACTACACAAAACTCAGCACGGAATGCTTCAACAGTTTCAATCGATAATATCGTTTATATTTAAAACCCGTTGCAGAAAAAGTGTCATCGTAAAGGAGCACTTGTACTTTCTGGACGAATAGCTCCAAGCTTCGTGACCCACCAGCACAGAAACTTTTATTTTTAATCCAATAATCACATCCTAATTGATTCTAATCACAAATCAGTACGTCAGTCAGTAGTACCTAAGTTGTTTTGTATTTTTTATTAAGATAGATGAGTAGGTCTGCTCTGGTACTACAGTCCGGTCACGTATCCGGTTTTTTCTCTAATCTATGGGTCGGGTGTATCAGTTGATACATTAATTTTTATTTACTAGATTTTCACATTAGATTAGAAACGTCAAAGATTGTTTATTGCTAATACTTTCCCACTAATAAACAAAAACTGTTTACCTATTGTACTTTTTTCTCGCAAATGTGCTGAAAAACGTTGTATGATACACGGGTGGAAGGCTTTTATAAACTCGTGACTATGGTAAGCCCTCGACTTCATCTCGGGCTTACATTTGTCTACTCGTTAGTAAAAACCAACTTACCGCCCTAATATCATAAATAATTATTCTGCATTTGTCATTTAGGAAAATAGGTAGGTACGTACTATTTATGTGGGAGTGAAACTAGATGGATACTTAAATTTGAACATTATTAATTACTTGCGAGAATTGGATTTCCATGACCATGGCCTTACCACAAACTAATACAAAACCATCATGGTTCATGACAGTAATGTTTCAAGGGTACAATAATATTATTCGAATACGTACCATGAACTTATAAAGTATTCCTGCATGAGAACGAGACGTCTTGATTTTTACATAGCGTTATTACTGTCGCACTTCGGTATCAACATGATTGATTTGAGTGAACGATTTAACGTGACGTCATCAAAACTGCTCTGCCTCTGCAACATTACAGTATTCTTACTTTTATGCAATTTTTCAATGTATGATTGAAGTAATAATGCTATAAGAGGTTGTGGTAGGGTACCCCCTGGACGAAAAATCATAACGAAATGAAAAAGAGTTTGTATTTAAAATGGACGGGTCTAATAAACCCACCTACTGGCTGTGCTCGGCACTCCTAATTGACATAATTGAAAAGTAAAACCTCACATTTTGCGCTCACCTTTTTAAATATTTACTGTGGCACCCAATTAGTGCGTTGGAAGCACTTTTTCTTTGCAATTTAAACCAGTTGTATACCAACTTACCAACGTGTACAAACGCTTTAAACACACGTTATACACTAAAGAAGTTCATAACAATAATTTACAAATTAATAAAAAGGTACTTATGTTTAATAGATTAATGCTTGTTTTAAAATTGGAGTTGAACGTTGATTGGTAATCAATTTCCTAGCGATTTAATTGATTTTGAAAACTTTTTAAGTGTTTCTAAAATTTTCTTATAACTTTTTTAGCATTTATGTATAATAATACTTATAGAACAGATAAAATAATTATGTTCCTTACAAATGTGTACTAATCTTAAAAGCGGTCCTTTTCCGACCGTTTCACGTCGCTAGCAGTAAAGCTAATTTGTTTTATTTTTCACTTTACCTGCAAATTAAGGGCTAAATTTATTCTAATTTATTATTTTGCTTAGCCGTTAGAATCGTAAAAAGGTTGATTATTCAAAGTTGTATGCTAAATAAAACGATGAAAGCTTTACGGAAACGTTTTTGAAACGGACAACCAACCAATTTATATTCGTTGGTAAGATATACATACCTACATCTAACCAGAGAATTAAGTCAATGAACGCTTTTCAACCATATTTTACCCTTTCTTTCGTCAAAAACCACCGAACGGGTACAGATACAATTTATAAAGCACCAATACCGCATATAACCGATACTTTTTTTTTTTTGGCTCCACACATAGTGTATTTAGCCAGTGTCATGTATTATATGTTCATCGTGTTATAATATATTTCACGTCCTAGTCATAGTCATAGTCCAGTCTAAGTCAGGTAGTCATAGTCCAGTCTAAGTCATGCTCCAGCAAAGTGGTTTACTAGAAGCTTCTATGGAGTTTTGGAAGCAACACGAAAAATCACGTTTCACCACATTATATCACTTGCCCTCACTCATGCTCGTAATTCAGCACTTAATGCGTAAAACACCACCAATTTTAAACATTAACACTGGAAAAAGCAAAAGTTTTGAAAAATAATACAATGCAACGACGTGAACTTTTCCGCGTTCCCGCCAAAACTCCTCGATACATTTTATCGCAGGTTGTATGGCAGCTTTAACATGGCGAAACGGAGAATCATAGCTCATTTATGCCACTAGACGATAAAATCTTTACTTCATGGTTCACAGTTCAAGTTCTTCATTCATCATCATCATCATTAACAGCCTGAACACGTCCACTGCTGAACATAGGCTTCCCCCAGAGAGCGGCTGCTTGGTCTATCTTTCATGATCAATTAGAAAACAAGTACTTTTTGCATATAATAAGTTAAATCGGGCCTCTTTGCTCACAGAAATTTATCAAAAAACAATTTTTGAACAACTTTAAAATATGAGTTCAAGTAGCAGATATTTAAAAAGTATTTTTCGTTCCTTTTATAAAACCCCTCTTTTTGTCGGTGAAATTGGCATTTGTTGAATTATATTTCACGATGAACTAGAATGATGTTATACCGGATTAACGTAGCCTGTGCTTCTCCATTGCTCATCATGCTTTATGTTATACTATAGCACTTCGTTGGTGACAGTTATACAGTAGGTATACGCCAGGCCTACCTACCTGGCAGAGGGCCAAAACATGCATCCGTCTATTACACGGTCTTCCCCAACGACAGATGCCAAGATACCCATTGGATGTTGACTTTAACTTGAATATCTTACGTAACTAATTTTAGTCTCGTGAAAGATATAAATTAATCTTTTATTGGCTTGCGTTTGACTCCTGTAATACTTGAAGGTAATGGTTGGCGTTGGCGTTGGTGAGAGCTATGCTCGGTGTTTCCTTGCGAGACAAGATCCGTAATGAGGAAATCCGCAAGAGAACTAAAGTAACCGATATAGCTTTCAGAGTCAGCAAGTTGAAGTGGCAGTCGGCGGGCCACATCGCTCGTAGAACTGACAACCGTTGGGGATGAAAGGTTTTCGAGTGGCGACCACGAACTGGAAGACGCAGCGCAGACCGGCTCCCTACTAGGTGGACCGACGACCTGGTCAGAACCGTGGGGAGCCGATGGATGCAAGAGGCAAGGAGCCGCTCAAAGCGGCGCTCTTTGGGGGAGGCCTATGTTCAGCAGTGGACGTCTTCAGGCTGATGATGGTGATGATGATGGTTGGCGTTTGGAAAAATTGATTTACCGAACACCATCAATATTTAATTTATTCAAATAACTTTTTAAGGGTTGCCCTTTGTTTTAGAACTGTGCTTTATAGATAAAAATTGTTAATCAGTTTTTGTTAGTCTAGGTAAGTAGTTGGACCTAGTCCGAAGTTCCAACTGAAAGTAGCTATTGCGTGAGCAAATATCATTACGCTACTTCCACACGTAGACAGCCAAATTCACTTGTTCCATGGTTTTATTACAAGCACGCACTCTCCCAAAACACTCCTAAAGCACTCTTAAACCCAAAACCAAGGGGTGGCAGTAGCGTGCAGAGGTAACCAAAAACTACCCATGTCATTACACGAACCTTGATAGTGACCATTTTATTAAAACCGTAATTAAAAGAACGAGGGCGTGTTCGTAGTAAAAATTGATATGAAATTCAAATTAGAGACATTTAGCTTTATCGCTGACATAGTCTAAGTGCTTGTTACGTGTTACGACTGCTTTGGTTGCTAGTTATTTATTCATGGTATGTAGGTAATTTTGTATTAAAGATTGCGAAAAGACATTGTTATATTGGAGCATGTATTTAATAGCTTTGTCCCCATAAAGTAATCTAGACATAATTATCCGTACAGAGGCGAATTTCTTTAAGGTTAAGGCTTATTTCAAAATTTATGCATGTGTTATAGCTGTCAACGCTAACAATATGGCTAACTAACTACAGCAAAAATACTGACGCCGATTTATATCTTTCTCTACTAAACTGCCACCTTAGTTTGAGCACAAAATTTTGAAATCACATAAAGAAAATTACAAACGTGTATCTAAAATAGATCTTGATACGAACGAGTCCCCTAAAACCCGCTTTATTTGTCGACTAAAAATGTTTTTGCATCCCTTTCATCGGAGCGTGGAAGCCTCGGCTTTGTACTTATTTCGATTAGCATATAAAACGTTCAACTGCACCGGCTATAATTCATACGTTTTCGGTAATAAATCGCTAAAATGGACCGATGATAAATAATAACCAGTACTTGGTATTGGCGTGGTCTCCACCTTTGTTAAACAATGTTCCTAGGAGCTTGACATTTATCAAACACATAGACAACTAGGAATATACAGTAATTTTTCAAAGCTTTTAATGACTCTAGAGGTCTGTTACTGTGGGCAGCAAAATATTTATACCGCTCTTTTTATTTTTAAATGTTTTTGAAATAAGTTTTTCGTATAGAATTTTGTTTTGACTTGTCTTTACACCTGTACACCAGCTACGTGCAGTTTATTTTCTACAATAAATAATAGTTTTAATTATATATAGAAACTAGTATTTTCCTCCGTGCGCGGGCCGCGTGCGGCCCGCGAGGACGTTTTCGTGGCTGTTGTATTTATAAAAATGTTATACTTTAGTTTAAACTTGTAATTTTGCAAGAATTAGTACAAAACAGCGGTATTTTTCAAAGAAAATGATAATTGATCTGACTTTTGCATGGCGGCCATCTGGAAAAATGCTGTCAGTCATGTAAAAGGTCAAAATTTGAAATCAGCCTCTTTTAAAATCCCCAAATATAAAATATCAGGATCTGAGTTACTATAAAATCGGACGCCATTTTGAATCTGCCATCTTGGAATTATTTTAAGTCTATGAGAAAGCCTCCGTTGTGCCTTTGTTATGAGTCCAAACACGCCTTGTCGGCTTCTATAAGTTCCGATTGTGTGCGTGTTTTAATTTTGTATGGCGGTCATTTTGTTTTGTTTATCAATTATATGACAATTTGAATCAAGGATCCTGAAAATATTTAGATCTTAGGTAAGACAGGTTAGTTAGATAAGCTAAAATCAATTAAAAAGGTCGCATTAGTAAAACATTGTAAATGTAGCGATGGGTAGTTTGAAGCTCCTCCTCGCTTCGCTCGTCGTCGCGGTAGATAGTTTGAAGCTCCTCCTCGCTTCGCTCGTCGTCGCGGTCGATAGTTTGAAGCTCCTCCTCGCTTCGCTCGTCGTCGCGATAGGTAGTTTGATGCTCCTCCTCGCTTCGCTCGTCGTCGCGGTAGGTAGTATGAAGCTCCTCCTCGCTTCGCTCGTCGTCGCGATGGGTAGTTTGAAGCTCCTCCTCGCTTCGCTCGTCGTCGCGGTAGGTAGTTTGAAGCTCCTCCTCGCTTCGCTCGTCGTCGCGGTAGGTAGTTTGAAGCTCCTCCTCGCTTCGCTCGTCGTCGCGATGGGTAGTTTGAAGCTCCTCCTCGCTTCGCTCGTCGTCGCGGTAGGTAGTTTGAAGCTCCTCCTCGCTTCGCTCGTCGTCGCGATAGGTAGTTTGAAGCTCCTCCTCGCTTCGCTCGTCGTCGCGGTAGGTGGTTTGAAGCTCCTCCTCGCTTCGCTCGTCGTCGCGTTGGTGGTTTTGTCAGTATGTATGGCAGCCATTTTGAAAACCGGTGGATGTCTAAAAGAAGCTAAAGCATGTTAATCAGTATCCTTAGGGACACTCAGATATCAATTTTCATACGGATTGGAGATCCATAAAAAAGTTCAGTAAAATGTATGAAATTTTTCAAAATGGCGGAATCAAAATTTTTTCCTATATTCTTACTGAGTATCTAAGGGGAGTCTTAGATATCGATTTTCATCCGGATCGGATAACTTTTTCTGTAAGTCAATACGTCTACATCCGCCATCTTCAAAAAAAACAATTTCATTAGTATACTGTTTTGTTCCTTTGTACATCGTTACTCTATCCCTAGAAACAACTTTTTTATGACATTCATATTGGAGGCGTAAAAAAGGAAAGTTCATATTTCGATAAAATCACCTTTGTATGGCAACCCTATTGAAAAATGGCGAATGTCAAAATTTGATTTTAGAATGTTGATCAGCATCCTTGGGGACCCTCAGATATCGATTTTCATCCGGATCGGAGAAACTTTTTTTTCCGCCATGACCCTAATTTCCGCCATTTTGAAAAAAAATTTTTTTTGAATTCTTCCCTTCCGGCCTCCAAACAATATTAGTTCGAGCTCTTTATACTAAAGTATCATGGTTTCGGCGTCATTTCCGGTTTAAATTTGTATGGGTGATTTTTTTTTCCGCCATTTTGAATTTTTTTTATTTTCTCTAAAATCGTCCCAGGGTTTGCTATGACATTCCTGAGAACGCATATGACCCATCTCACATCGTTTAGCCAGGCAGTTGATGGTCACGATGATGGAAGGTCGGAAGACCAGTTCATGAAATATTTTAAATTTCGATTGTCCAATTTCATACAAATTAAAAAAAAAAAGTTCAAAATTTCCCATAGGTATCGAGAAACAATGAGCCAAAAATGAAAAAAAAAATTTGTATGGCAGCCATCTTTAAAAATGGCGGGATCCAAAATATTTTTTCAAATATCGAATCAGGGACCCCAAAAACCCCCCGATGCAAAAAATCAGCCGGATCGGACCAACTTTCAAAATGGCCGCCATCTTGGATCCGCCATCTTGGATTTTCATGACGACCATCCAAAAGCGCCCATCCTCCTCTATGACATTTGGTCGAACACACCCCACCTAACTCTTACCGTTTCCGATTTATAAGCGTTTCAATTTTGTATGGAATTTTTGTTTTTTTGTATGGCAACCCCCATTTTTTTTTATTTCTCTCCAAGCGTCCCAAGGTTTACTACAACTTTAGTTAAAACAGGTCACCCATCCGACTTGTAGTTTCCGAGAGCCGTTGACCGGTTCCATCAAGGAGACGACTTCTTGCTGATGTCAGCTTTTTCTGGTGGTCACGTGACCCATCTCTATGCAACCTCATACTCGGTTTTTCTCCACCACTTCCAGGAGCTGAGATCAAAAATGTCAGTCAGTGAGTGAGTGAGTGAGTGGGTAACGAACTTTATATATTATAACTAGTATTTTGCTCCGTGCGCGGGCCGCGTGCGGCCCGCGAGGACGTTTTCGTGGCTGTTGTATTTATAAAAATGTTATACTTTAGTTTAAACTTGTAATTTTGCAAGTATTAGTACAAAACAGCGGTATTTTTCAAAGAAAATGATAATGCGCTTGACTTTGCATGGCGGCCATCTTGAAAAATGCTGTCAGTCAAGTAAAAGGTCAAAATTTGAAATCAGCATCCTTTAAAACCCCCAAATATAAAATATCAGCCGAATCCGAGTTACTATAAAATCGGGCGCCATTTTGAATCCGCCATCTTTGAATTATTTTAAGACTGTAAGAAAGCCTCCGTTGTTCTCTGTAACATGAGTCCAAACACGCTATGCTTGCCTCTATTAGTTTCGATAGTGTGCGCCTTTTAATTTTGCATGGCGGCCATTTTGTTATGTTTTTTCAAAGAGTGTCTATTTTATTCAAGGTTCCCGAAAATATTCAGTTGTTAGGTAAAAAAAGGTTAGTGGTGTTGAAGTTAGGTTAGATTAGCTAAAGCCAATTAAAAAACGTCGCATTAGTAAAACATTGTAAACGTAGCAATGGGTAGTTTGATCGTCGTCGCGATAGGTAGTTTGAAGCTCCTCCTCGCTTCACTCGTCATCGCAATAGGTAGTTTGTAGCTCCTCCTCGCTTCGCTCGTCGTCGCGATAAGTAGTTTGAAGCTCCTCCTCGCTACGCTCGTCGTCGCGGTAGGTAGTTTGAAGCTCCTCCTCGCTTCGCTCGTCGTCGCGGTAGGTAGTTTGAAGCTCCTCCTCGCTTCGCTCGTCGTCGCGGTAGGTAGTTTGAAGCTCCTCCTCGCTTCGCTCGTCGTCGCGGTAGGTAGTTTGAAGCTCCTCCTCGCTTCGCTCGTCGTCGCAATAGGTAGTTTGAAGCTCCTCCTCGCTTCGCTCGTCGTCGCAATAGGTAGTTCGAAGCTCCTCCTCGCTTCGCTCGTCGTCGCATTGGTGGTTTTGAAAATATGTATGGCAGCCATTTTGAAAAACGGTGGATGTCTAAAAGAAGCTAAAGCATGTTAATCAGTATCCTTGGGGAGACTCAGATATCAATTTTCATACGGATTGGAGATCCATAAAAAAGTTCGGTAAAATGAATGAAATTTTTCAAAATGGCGGAATCAAAATTTTTTCCCCATATTCTTGCTAAGTATCTAGGGGGAGTCTTAGATATCGATTTTCATCCGGATCGGATAACTTTTTCTATAAGTCGATACGTCTCCATCCGCCATCTTGAAAAAATCAATTTCATTTGTGTTCTGTTTTGTTCCTTTATACATCTTTACTCGATCCCCAGAAACAACTTTTCTATTACATTCATATTGGAGGCGTAAAAAAGGAAAGTTCATATTTCGTTAAAATCACCTTTGTATGGCAACCCTATTGAAAAATGGCGCATGTCAAAATTTGATTTTAGAATGTTGATCAGCATCCTTGGGGACCGTCAGATATCGATTTTGATCCGGATCGGAGAATTTTTTTTTTCCGCCATGACCAAAATTTCCGCCATTTTGAAAAAAAAAAATTTGTGTTATTGTCTCTTTTGGCCTCCAAACAATATTAGTTCGAGCTCTTTATACTAAAGTATCATGGTTTCGACGTCATTTCCGGTTTAAATTTGTATGGAAGATTTTTTTTTCCGCCATTTTGGATTTTTTTTATTTTCTCTAAAATCGTCCCAGGGTTTGCTATGACATTCCTGAGAACGCATATGACCCATCTCACATCGTTTAGCCAGGCAGTTGATGGTCACGATGATGGAAGGTCGGAAGACCAGTTCATGAAATATTTTGAATTTCGATTGTCCACTTTCATACAAATTTAAAAAAAAAAGTTCAAAATTTCCCATAGGTTTCGAGAAACAATGAGCCAAAAATGAAAAAAAAAAATTGTATGGCAGCCATCTTTAAAAATGGCGGGATCCAAAATATTTTTTCAAATATGGAATCAAGGGCCCCAAAAACCCCCCGATGCAAAAAATCAGCCGGATCGGACCAACTTTCAAAATGGCCGCCATCTTGGATCCGCCATCTTGGATTTTCATGACGACCATCCGAAAGCGCCCATCCTCCTCTATGACATTTGGTCGAACACACCCCACCTACCTCTTACCGTTTCCGATTTATTAGCGTTTCAATTTTGTATGGAATTTTTATTTTTTTGTATGGCAACCCCTATTTTTTTTATTTCTCTCCAAGCATCCCAAGGTTTACTACAACTTTAGTTAAAACAGGTCACCCATCCGACTTGTAGTTTCCGAGAGCCGTTGACCAGTTCCATCAAGGAGACGACTTTTTGCTGATGTCAGCTTTTTCTGGTTGTCACGTGACCAATCTCTATACAACCTCATACTCGGTTTTTCTCCACCACTTCCAGGAGCTGAGATCAAAAATGTCAGTCAGTGAGTGAGTGGGTGAGGAGCTTTATATATTATGACTAGTATTTTCCTCCGTGCGCGGGCCGCGTGCGGCCCGCGAGGACGTTATCGTGGCTGTTGTATTTATAAAAATGTTATACTTGTTGCTAAACTTTAAATTTTGCAAGAATTAGTACAAAACAGCGGTATTTTTCAAAGAAAATGATAATGCGCTTGACTTTGCATGGCGGCCATCTTGAAAAATGCTGTCAGTCAAGTAAAAGGTCAAAATTTGAAATCAGCATCCTTTAAAACCCCCAAATATAAAATATCAGCCGAATCCGAGTTACTATAAAATCGGGCGCCATTTTGAATCCGCCATCTTTGAATTATTTTAAGACTGTAAGAAAGCCTCCGTTGTTCTCTGTAACATGAGTCCAAACACGCTATGCTTGCCTCTATTAGTTTCGATAGTGTGCGCCTTTTAATTTTGCATGGCGGCCATTTTGTTATGTTTTTTCAAAGAGTGTCTATTTTATTCAAGGTTCCCGAAAATATTCAGTTGTTAGGTAAAAAAAGGTTAGTGGTGTTGAAGTTAGGTTAGATTAGCTAAAGCCAATTAAAAAACGTCGCATTAGTAAAACATTGTAAACGTAGCAATGGGTAGTTTGATCGTCGTCGCGATAGGTAGTTTGAAGCTCCTCCTCGCTTCACTCGTCATCGCAATAGGTAGTTTGTAGCTCCTCCTCGCTTCGCTCGTCGTCGCGATAGGTAGTTTGAAGCTCCTCCTCGCTACGCTCGTCGTCGCGGTAGGTAGTTTGAAGCTCCTCCTCGCTTCGCTCGTCGTCGCGGTAGGTAGTTTGAAGCTCCTCCTCGCTTCGCTCGTCGTCGCGGTAGGTAGTTTGAAGCTCCTCCTCGCTTCGCTCGTCGTCGCGGTAGGTAGTTTGAAGCTCCTCCTCGCTTCGCTCGTCGTCGCAATAGGTAGTTTGAAGCTCCTCCTCGCTTCGCTCGTCGTCGCAATAGGTAGTTCGAAGCTCCTCCTCGCTTCGCTCGTCGTCGCATTGGTGGTTTTGAAAATATGTATGGCAGCCATTTTGAAAAACGGTGGATGTCTAAAAGAAGCTAAAGCATGTTAATCAGTATCCTTGGGGAGACTCAGATATCAATTTTCATACGGATTGGAGATCCATAAAAAAGTTCGGTAAAATGAATGAAATTTTTCAAAATGGCGGAATCAAAATTTTTTCCCCATATTCTTGCTAAGTATCTAGGGGGAGTCTTAGATATCGATTTTCATCCGGATCGGATAACTTTTTCTATAAGTCGATACGTCTCCATCCGCCATCTTGAAAAAATCAATTTCATTTGTGTTCTGTTTTGTTCCTTTATACATCTTTACTCGATCCCCAGAAACAACTTTTCTATTACATTCATATTGGAGGCGTAAAAAAGGAAAGTTCATATTTCGTTAAAATCACCTTTGTATGGCAACCCTATTGAAAAATGGCGCATGTCAAAATTTGATTTTAGAATGTTGATCAGCATCCTTGGGGACCGTCAGATATCGATTTTGATCCGGATCGGAGAATTTTTTTTTTCCGCCATGACCAAAATTTCCGCCATTTTGAAAAAAAAAAATTTGTGTTATTGTCCCTTTTGGCCTCCAAACAATATTAGTTCGAGCTCTTTATACTAAAGTATCATGGTTTCGACGTCATTTCCGGTTTAAATTTGTATGGAAGATTTTTTTTTCCGCCATTTTGGATTTTTTTTATTTTCTCTAAAATCGTCCCAGGGTTTGCTATGACATTCCTGAGAACGCATATGACCCATCTCACATCGTTTAGCCAGGCAGTTGATGGTCACGATGATGGAAGGTCGGAAGACCAGTTCATGAAATATTTTGAATTTCGATTGTCCACTTTCATACAAATGAAAAAAAAAAAGTTCAAAATTTCCCATAGGTTTCGAGAAACAATGAGCCAAAAATGAAAAAAAAAAATTGTATGGCAGCCATCTTTAAAAATGGCGGGATCCAAAATATTTTTTCAAATATGGAATCAAGGGCCCCAAAAACCCCCCGATGCAAAAAATCAGCCGGATCGGACCAACTTTCAAAATGGCCGCCATCTTGGATCCGCCATCTTGGATTTTCATGACGACCATCCGAAAGCGCCCATCCTCCTCTATGACATTTGGTCGAACACACCCCACCTACCTCTTACCGTTTCCGATTTATTAGCGTTTCAATTTTGTATGGAATTTTTATTTTTTTGTATGGCAACCCCTATTTTTTTTATTTCTCTCCAAGCATCCCAAGGTTTACTACAACTTTAGTTAAAACAGGTCACCCATCCGACTTGTAGTTTCCGAGAGCCGTTGACCAGTTCCATCAAGGAGACGACTTTTTGCTGATGTCAGCTTTTTCTGGTTGTCACGTGACCAATCTCTATACAACCTCATACTCGGTTTTTCTCCACCACTTCCAGGAGCTGAGATCAAAAATGTCAGTCAGTGAGTGAGTGGGTGAGGAGCTTTATATATTATGATGATGATGATAATTGGAAAAGCATAGTCATGTAAACTTACTGTATATATTTTTTTTTATAACATGGACAGACAAACAAGCAGACGGCCCGCCTGATGGTAAGCAGTTACCGTCGCCTATAGACACCAGCAACACCAGGAGCGTTGCCGATGCGTTGCCTACCTTTGAGGACTCTATTTACCCGTCGTTTGAAGTGCCCCGTGTTGTAGCTCAGCGGAAACACCTCAGAGGGAAGCTCATTCCACGTATATATATATATATATATACTTATATATATATATATATATATATAAGTAAGTACATAAGTATTCACTTACTGCGCTTTAAAAATCGTATCGATGGATCTTTTTGCGTTAACTAATAAATGTTCACTACCCCCGGTAGAAATATATCTTTTACTGTGCACCAATTTCAAAGTAGATGTCTCATTAGCTGTAATGTCAAACTATAGTGATTCGTATCCTATGCAGTACTGTCGCACAGTAGTGAATCGCACCTAAGGAAGTTTTTAAGTATGCTTTATCGCACCTCAGCGTGTCGCACGAGTAGGGTACACAAGCTTACATGTCGTTTCATTGCCATAAATCTAGAACTGTCATTGTTATGTATGTAATACCTACCTGTGTCTGTTTGTAGCGAGTGTGCCCATTTCTATTTGATCAAATATGATCATGTTGCGACTAGACTGCACCGAATAAAGTGTATCTCGGCCCGATTTAATTTTGGGTTAATCGGTTCTGTGGATTTAATTCAAAATTCTAGCTCCCAGTCTCTAGAATCATTCATTAATTAATGCTCCAAACAAAGTAACGTGCGTGAATCCCTAACAGACTATGAGATGGCTCTTCTTTCTTCGTCATAAGCTATTTATAGAGGTATCTACCTACATAACATTCATTGTCGATGCCGATAGAAGCAAAAAGCCTTTATGTCAATACGAGTCTGTGGCATTCACTCATAAAACTGTTACTAGTCTATATTCCTTCTTCATTTCAATTGCAGACTTCTATTTAATGTAGTAAAGTGTAAAATGGAACGGTATCTTTGTGACGGTGGGTATTTCGGTCTATCTATAACTGGGGGTGCGAAACTCTATTCAGGCATGACAGCCCCTACCACAGACACTACTTTTAGCTTTTAAATCGATACTATATGTGAGGGTGCTTTAAGAACCGGTAGATATTGGTGGCCTGTATTTTATAATCTTAGTGGACGAATTAAGTATTTGACTTTAGACACTTGCAAATGGAACTTGTTAGCACAGTCTCATATTTTTTTACTTTCAGGCTACTTTTACAAACAAGTATTTAAATCTGGGATCATTACATAGTTCTTATATATTTTAAGTTCCAATTGCCTGATATTTCCGAGGTGATATCATTTAATCTTATACAAGTTTATAGAATACGAATACTTAAGCTATTATAATATGGCTAAACTTTATTTCAGAAAAGAATACACTTTATTCTCGCACATTCTTTACTTATTCCTGAAGAAATTTTTACAATGGTGGCAGAATTGATGGTGGTTTACTAGGTGGTAGGACTTTTCCACTATGTTCGTCTAGGTAGGTACCACCTGCCAGATATTCTGCCGCCAAGCAGTAGTGTGCGAGCACTACTGTGTTCCGGTTTGAAGGGCATTGTAGCTAGTGAAATTACTGGGCAAATGAGACTTAATGACCTGATCTCACAGTCTAGTAATCATTACTAGATTGTGAGATGTCTCAGTATGACGTGCGCAGTGCAGCGTCACGTGAAACTTTATTATTTTAAAGCTCCGAGTGACACTGTATCTGTTATGGGCAGCCGTTGTATCAGATGAACGACTAGCTCGTCACGTCATTCATTCACATAAAAAAAAGTTTGACAAAAACTATAGTAACCATTTAGGGTGTTATCTAACGAGAGAATATAATTTCGACCTAACCATTGCGGCAGCCAACCGCAACTTGCATAGTTCCAGTGAAATAGTCAAAGTGGACTATAAAGTCTCACCTAGCAGGCTAGTGGAGTGGAACTAGGTTGTTTATAGTTATACACTACAGCTGAACTGTGTACTGTGTAGCTGACATGGAAGGCTTTCATATTTGTTGAACACTCGATTCAGCTTATAGCTAATCCAGTTGTTTATCCACAGAATAGCTGATTTCCACGCGTCAACTACGGATTATTGCTATATATTAATTATGCATAAAAGAGTATCCTCTATCATACTTAATTACATTATCACTAATAGTTATTATAAATCTTATGGTTACGTATATGTGGGGGTATATGTGTTGGTACCCTATCCAGACTGCTGGTTTATTTAACACAAAGGATACTTTTTATCCGCATGTTAAACCATAGGGCGCAGCTAGTGTAACATAAAAATCATACTGCGATGGCCAGAGATGTGATTAATAATATATATTACTCGTAACAAAATTCGTAATTTATAAAATGTTTTCACTATAGGTACTCCCTTTTTTAGAGTTCCGTACCCAAAGGGTAAAGCGAACCCTATTACTAAGGCTCCGCTGTCTGCTGTCTGTCTGTCTGTCCGTCTGTCACCAGGCTGTATCTCATGAACTGTGATGTCTATAATAAATGTCCACACATTTGTTTATTTATAGATAGGCAGTTAAAATTTTCACAGATGTATTTCTGCTGCCGCTATAACAAGAAATACTAAAAAACAGAATAAAATAAATATTTAAGGATTTTTTGTTCGTTTTTGTAGATATTGGTACGGAACCCTTCATGCGCGTGTCCGGATCGCACTTGGCCAGTTATTACTTAAAAATTCACCCCTCGTCTGGTATAGTGAAAGTAAAACAATACTTTAAATATGAAAAATTGCGACGGCTATTGTTATAAAATTGCTTTTAACCGGCAAACTTTTAGCTCGACCTGGCAATACCAAACCAAATGAAAACTAACGCGTTAAAAGGTTCCGCTTCGATCGAAAGCAGTATTTTACGTTGAAAACTAAACTTGTTTTCAGTTAGTGGCTCGCAAAAATACTATCTATGTTATATTTTTAGCAACAAATGTTTCCTCAAATGTGTTGCCAATGTTGCCATGTTATCAGTTGAGCATTTTTATATAATAAAACAACAAATACAACAACTCTTTATTGCAACCTAAATATAGATATTTCATAATGAGAATCACATAATTAAGTACAAAAAGCGATTTTATTGCTATGACATCAATGGCGGTACATAATTATATTTAGCTTTTTAACCACATTTTGCCTGATGTTAAGTATAAAGCAGTCGAAGATGTAGCAAAAACGACTCACTCTCCACATGAAAACCACCGTACACCATCTAACTAACTCTTTATTACTAAAAACGAATATCAGAACAATAGCACCATTATAATACCATCCCGCAGATCATAACAGTCCGTACAAAACAAATGAAACAAACCAAATTGAGTTTATCTGATTATAATTATCGGAGAACGGAATAACATTGTAATTTTCGATGTATAATTCGATTAGTTTCCCCCGGGAAATGAGACGTTTGTGAACTCTGCGATATTTCGTCTGTAACAACATTAGCTGTTGTTTTTCTGTTGTTTGTTATCATAACTGGGAAGATTGCCCACTTTTATTTTAATACGATAGAATAACTGTATAGGTATGTATACTACCTTAATCAATTCATAAAGTAAGTATAAGGTGGTATATTGTATTATTTTATTACAAGCTTCTTTAAGTGTTATTTACACTTTTAATCGTTGTTTCGGAGATAAAATAAGGACAGGAGATTTGCAGGAGAACTAAAGTGACCGATATAAGTAGCTCTTAGAATTACCAAGTTGAAATGGCAATGGGCATGCCACATCGCTCATAGAACTGACAACCAATGTGGAAGAAAGGTTCTCGAGTGGTGATCACGAACCGACGTAGCGTAGCCTGACCCCACACTAGGTGAAAGCCGCGGGGAGCTGATAGATGCAGCCGCTCAAAGTGGTGGTCGTTTGGGGGAGGCCTATGTTCAGTAGTGGATATCTTCAGGCTGTTGATAACAACACTACTGAACATAGCATTGACTGATGATGATGATAACTTTTTCAATTAAGTAAACGATTGAACTGAGGATCTAGTCATTCGCCAGATGTTAAGTATCACTTCCTATAACAGTTGCGATGTCACTCAAAACTCCAAATTAAAAGTTTCCCTTGACACTGCTTTACAAAATGGTTTGTAAAATACTTCATTAACAACCCGTGAATCAAATTAAAAGGCAGCACTCCAAAAATACTAGTAAAACACTTGCAATTAACAGTTCAGGCTGTGGAGCTGCATAAATTGGACACAATAGTGAGCGCCGAGCGTCATTCCGTTCGTCAATATATCATACGCATGACATCCCACTTAGCGTATTCATTACATGCAGTGTAAAATGTACAAGACTTAATAAACCTAAACATGTTACAATAAGGTTGATTTTGCTACACCTAACAGGACCAAGTTAATAGGTTCAATCTGCGGAAATGACATTATGACACGGTTTGAGCAACAAATTGTGTTGTGTTTTTTTTTACTAACTTACGCACATAAATACATAATTATAAAGTTCGTGTAACTCCAAAACTTAAATGGCTTTAAATTATTTTAGCCATTCATAGGTTCCAAATCAATTTGATGAGAATTGATGAAATAAAAGAGAAATCTAACAAGAAACTATAGTTTTATTTAATAATTAGCAGAGTTAATCGAGAGCACATACATACCGCAGGTTAGGAAAAATCAAAGAGACAGAATTACAACAAGAATAACAGTCATGAATTCGGAACGTATCATACAGGTTGAGTTTCATGAAAACTTAAAAAGTCCTTACAAATGTTATGAAAAATATTATTTTGCTTTGCAAATAAATTGTTGATTGATTGATTGATACTGAAAGAAAGAAAATTGCAATTACCATACAGTATTAAAAATATTGAATCAATAAAACTATTGCTATAGTGTGTACTATTTATTATTGGACAAAAGGGAATTTGAACATTGCAATATAAACTCAATAAAATCAATACTTACTCAAAATTTTAAATATAAATATTTGACTCGTAAAATATATATTGAAATATCGTACCATACTAATTACACACAAAATTGGTGTAGGCGTAACTTTGATAAGCGTTTTAAACGTTGTTTTCATCGCAAAAACATCCTGTATAGATGCAGTAAATAAATTTGCGCTTTCAGCGTCTGCGTGGAGCGACAAGTCAAATGATTCAGTTGCTAGCCAGAAGTTACTAGCGTTTTTACGAGCGCTAAGAATAAATTTTACTCGATAGCCATCAGTAAAAAGCGTGCGCTTGGACTCTACGCTCGTAGAAGGTGCTACGTACCTTATGTGCTACGTACAGTCTCAGAATAGATACATAGTACTAAGCCGCAGTATGAAACAAAACTGCAAGAGCAATTTTTAGCTTGTTGAAGTTCTTTTCCCATACTCATGGACATAATAGTAAATTCGTATAATTTATAGCGAGATGTGAAGAGTTTTTGTGGCTATTAGCGGAGTATGCTTGCTTCTACAGTCGCATGTTTATATCGCGATGGTTGTATGGCTCGTAAAAATTGTGCCTTAGATATGAAAATTATTATGATTCCCCAAGGATGGTTATCGATAATGCTACAAGTTATTTATAATTCACATGAAACTGATGTAGAGCCATAGGAAAGTTATTAGCGTTGAATATTTTATGTTTTCCCCATACTATTTAGTAGCAGCTGTGTATCTTGTATTAGTATTTACTATATAACTATGTTATTAGATAGTATTATACTATTGATAAAAAAGCGTAAATAGATATTTTTTTATATGATAAATAAACTGATGTCAATGTTTTAATCATTATTTTAACTAATTTAACACAAAACAAAAATACAAATGAAACACCAATATCTGGTTTATAACTGTAAAAAAATTGTGAGTAATTTTATACACATACTTCGTTACTTACCCACTTCTCAAACGCAATGTCCGTTTTAGCATTAAAAAAATTAACAAACAAACAAACCTTCCATACTCTTGTTTCATTGCCGCGAGGTCGCCTGAGTTAATCGATTTTTATCTACACCAATCATTATATTTCAAACTCAAAACCTCTAAATTAGAGCCTACCATTACAATAATTACACTCAATTGAGTGGTAAATATTCCGGTCAATAGAATGAAAGTGTGTGAGTTTTAGCAGTTGGTGCTTGTATCGATTTTGCAAATGATACCTTGAGCGTTTTACAATTTATATCCCTCAACATAATTGTATAATGTGACCATTTAAAACTATGCCTTATATTCTACTTATTTGCATAGTTATTGACTTATTGATCACTTGAAACTAGGCAAGGAAATAGTCATGGAGAAAACTTGCATTAAGAAATAAATTCGAGAGCATGTAGCATTTACAAACTAACCCGTTATTAACAAGGCAAGTTGGTATAGATAGTTTTCAATAAATTAATAATAATAATAATTTGTTTATTTTGGCATCAAGGCCCAAGGGTTAGTAATTGACTTATAACTAAGTGCGAGTAACTAACTACATCTAATCTAACATTTTAAACTATTTTATCAAACGGTTAACCAGGGCTTTATATATCGGGCTATCGAATCTCCCGGCAACGATTTGCAGTTAGATTTTGGGTGGGTTAGGGCTGCCCCGCACCCTGCTCAACAGCGAAGCAGTCCTCTTCCTTAGGATGGCATGGAACCCATCAACGCGCGCCTCCCCGAACATACAAGAGGCACTGCAAAAGCGGAGCAGCCCCATCAGCATACGGGACCCGTTATTATATTGGATCCGCAAGGCATTGGATGCTCGCTGAGTATAGCTGACCCACAGGCTGCTGGTGTAGTTAATGCTTTACTGGCTGATACTTCATCAAACTATAACATTTATTCATCATCATCATCATCATCATTAACAGGCTGAAGACGTCCACTGCTGAACATAGGCCTCCCCCCGGGAGCGCCACTTAGAGCGGCTGCTCGCCTCCTGCATCCATCGGCTCCCCGCGGCTTTCACCAGGTCGTCGGTCCACCTAGTGGGGGGCCGGCCTACGCTGCGTCTTCCAGTTCGTGGTCGCCACTCGAAAACCTTTCTTACCCATCGGTTGTCAGTTCTACGAGCGATGTGGCCCACCCATTGCCATTTCAACTTGCTAATCCTAAGAGCTACATCGGTCACTTTAGTTCTCCTGCGGATCTCCTCATTACGGATCTTATCTCGCAGGGAGACACCGAGCATTGCTCTCTCCATAGCCCGTTGTGCAACATTTATTACGACTAAGATATAAATATATACAAGAAATCACAATAAAAAGAAATTACTCATAATACTAAATATAAGCAATAAATGAAATAGGAATCATTTAATGTGCTTTTATTAATACAATACTCATAATTTTGGCCTTAACATTACTGGAATGTTTAGATATATTTTCTCTTGAAAGCATTTGTGGGCGATTTTAGTGATAAAGAGACCCATTTGGGTTTGGTCCAAATAAAAAAGTTACTCTAGAAATATATCAGATTTGAGTTAACTTAGCGTTCGTTTGAAAATAATAACATCACACCATCTTTTAGCATCTTTGTTAGATATAGGCCTTTTCCAGAATGAGGTTAACATAATATCATTTCGATTCATACTTTGCTTTTAGATAATCAACCCATATTTCGGTACATTAGAAAATAGAAGCTTTACCTATTTAACATAATAATATTGGTAAAATATAAATGCACTCCTGGTAACCAATCCTGATATCGATTTTGCTTTTGACAAGTGGTAAAAAATATTGTCCGACTTGTTAACTTATTGTGAAAATGTTTAGATGTATGAATCCACCTTTGGCATTTATTTTAAAATTTTATCATTTAGTAATATGACATGGTTGTAAGCATTACTAGTATTCAATTCAATTTCATTTATTTCGTATGATTCAATCCAATTTGTATCATTATAAAATATGTAATTCCTACAGATAAATTCTGTAAGGAAAAATTGGAATCATGACTGGGATTTGAACCCGCATCTGTAGATTGCGCTAGTCAGGCGATTCTGCTACAAAATTCGTAAATATTTAATTATGTAATAGTTTCAAATTTTTTTGACATTGTTTTAATTTCTTATATATAATTTTACCTGATTGGATAATAATAATGTGTAATATGTATTATTGGTAAATATGCCGTTCATGTTACAATAAACACAATTTCATTTTTAATTTAATTTAATATAAAAACTTAAAAAACACAAAGATATATCTCCGGCGTTGTTTTGACCAAAATGTAAATTTTTTCATAGGAATCTTTATTATTTTAGGCATATTTTAGGCTAAGCTTGGAACACCACACAGAAAACAAAAAAAAATGCTTCGCCCCGTCATTTTTTTAATGCTCTGTGAACCACCGCTATGATTCAGATAGAAAATAACGCCATGGTCATAGATTCAATCAATATAAAGAATAATAATACCAACAAACTTCTCAACTAATTAGCTATGTAAAACTTGTAATTAATAAACATTACATTTACAATTGAATTTGATGAATAAGCCAGTGCAGTGTTAATATTTTATCCGCTTTCTGCTCTTGACTTATCCTCCACTCCAGCTCCGAGGGAGGCGATCGAGTGCTAAGTTCGCGTGAGCTAACTTTTACCGCGACTCCTTTTAACACTTCTGTTGCTATTTACATTTTATTACTCTATGTAACTTCTCAAGTGCCAAACCACTTTATTTGTTTCATTTATTTATTTTATGCCGTTTTGTTTTCCAAATTAAGTAAACAACTTTGATTCTTTTACTTTTCCCGAAATGGCTTTGGAAGTTGTCGGATTCTTTGTTCGGCGCAGAATGGAAGTTAGACAAAATTACGAACTTCGCGAATGGTAAACAAGCTGGATTAAGTTGAAAAAAAATTGGCAAGCATACGATTTGGTTTATTTCATAACAACTTTTTGTGAGTCAGTATGATCTAATGGTGAAACTCTGAAATTTTTGACCGCCGTTCTTATTATTTATTTATAAATTATTCAATGTTTCTTATTACGGCACCCTTTTATAGAACAATATTTCATGCATGCTAGCAAAATAAAAATACATGTATTTTTACTAGACATATCCTAAATTAAAATAACCTTTCAACTAACATAAAATGAGCATTGCGTTACATTTCCATTATAGATACCTATTGAAATCCTGTGACCTATATATCCATCTCAAAGTATTCACAGGCTAATATACCTACGTTCTTTTTCAGGACATAGGCGCATCTGCGCCGTCCCTACAATGGACTAGGAACACGGAAATTAGGCCAGGAGTCGGGTCATTGTTCTTGTGCTAGAATGTTTGTTTTAATCGGTAAAGTGCTGAATACAAAGCTCAAGAGTTTTTCCTTAATGCTCAAAAAAATACTGAGAGTAGTTTGTCGAAAAATAAATAGTAATAGCTCGTATCACTAAACTGTTGATTGGTGTTGATCAAGACCGAGGCAATAGCGTAGCGTAGAGGTCTGAAACACGGGGAGCCGATAGATGCAGGAAACAAGTAGATGCTCAAAGTGTCGCTTTATGGGCAAGGCATTATATATTCAGCAGTAGACGCCTTCAGGCTGAAAAAAAAGAACAAGTTATTAATAAACTTTAAATATATCATTATGTAGGTCTGATTTTTAGTCATCGTCATTTATAGCTCGATGTCTATGAAATGCGATTTGATAAACGGAACATTTCATATGTTTAAAAACAAAAGGGATTAATTACACAAAACGAAGTAAAAACAAACTGACCTTTTACATCGGCGTATAAAAGCTGAACTGCTGAATCGAGCATTTTTATTGCTATACAATTTGCAAGCCGCTCATGTTGACGTTCGTGGCAGATGGAATAATTTTGTTATAAACGCGTACGGTCAGCGTCAAAAGTTACTTTACCAAAAAACAACATTCAATTTTTCTTTTACGTTTTAACTAATATTTAACCGAATCAAGCTAATAACACAATTTAATTCTTGGATATGTTGTACCTTCATGAATTCTAAGAAACAGCCGGTCACTGACCTCAGTACCCAGTAGTACCTTATTGTTGGCTAATAACCAAACGGCCCTTCATATATTAAGTGCTCATAGGTACATCTGGTGAATGCAGACACTGTAGCCAATTTCAAAGGCTTTAGTTGACAGACCTAAAACTTCAAAACTTTTGCTGTTCTTGTCAAATAGACGGCAATGTAAGAGACGGGTATATTTTTAGTATTTTAAATACTGTCAACTAAAGCCTTCCAAATTAGGCCTATTAAATAACTATAGTTGCCTGCCACGAAATGCTAATTTAACACCTAGGGATGGAAAACCTCAACTATTAAAATTTTAAAAGGATCACACTGATGCGTCTTACACATAACTCACGTATCGAATAAATGAAAAACATTTATGGTACAAAAAAAATGCATCATTCCTTGCGAACACAGATAAAGCGTGATAATATAGACTTGTAAACTGTAGCGAGTTTCGAGTGACACTGCAACTGTTATGGGCGGCCGTCTCGCTTAACACCAGGTGAACGACAGGCTCGTCATGTCATTCATACTAAAAAAAAAGAAAAGTAACTGCAACTATTGAACTTTGTATATCTGGAACACGAGGTTACTAAACGAATCGCTGACCTTAGACACATATTTGGCGTCCGTTTTATAACATCATTTGACTCTTGAAGGTCTCAATATGAAGTAGGATGTTGTACAACAACTTTTCTCGCCAACTGTACTTAAAGTAATACTCTGGTTTGTGGCCTGTGGCGTGAATACACTGTTATAACTTGTTTGTATGTTCCCACCGTGTATTCTGAGGTTTTAATACGGAATTGAAGTGACGAAAGTGTGATGTTTTAATTAAATTTAAAGTTTCAGTTAGTCGCTGGTGGGCTTTAAATTAACGTATAAAATATAATCCTTATGCATTTGAGTTTCAAAATTCAGTGTTATTTTTGCAGCGCAGAAGAATGAATCTGACATCCAGCTACTAATAATCATATATGTATAATAATATCGACGCCGCACAGCATTGAAACAAATGACGCTTTTGCTCTGTGATCCACTCCAGACTCCAAACGAGTTATATTACTTTTTCTTCTTCAGAAAATGACTAGATATTTTGATAACCTCTGTGGTGTAGGGTTAAGGATATAATCTCATATAAATACCCGGAGAGTAAAGGAATTGATTTACGCGACAGCGATAGTGTAATTGCTTGGTCTGTGGGTGTTATGGGATCATGTCCTTGTACTTCCTTGGTCTGATACAGGGAATCCTAAAATCCAAGTTTAGTCCTGAATTGTCCTGAACAGTTGTGTATCTACATATATTATGGTTGAAATTATCATTATTAATTACCTCATTTGTGAACTGCAATTAAATGGTACACAACACCCTACCCTCACATACCTACACCCTTAACAGCGTTTGAGCTTCTATTAGATTTAGAGCCATATTTTTAGTATCGTTGTTTCAAAATGATGAATGAGTCATCAGAACGGCTTGTCCGTTTGGAGTTCACTGTCATTTTTATATAGTATGAGCACGCTATATTTATGAAATGTTTCGTTGTATCTATTGTTTTGTTGTTATTTATATTAACTTCTTTTTATTGGTTTTTGTTATTATATGTGTGTCGCCTGCTGAATAACATTATTATGTAAGCTAAGCACTTTTACTCTACTACTATTTATATTCATTTTAATTGTTTAATCCTTTTTTGGCCTTATTGTAACCTAAATTCTATCTTTATAATATGTAAAATGTAACGCTGTTGGATTACCGAAATAAATAAATAAAAAAAAAACCTGTAATCCATAAATTAAAACCCATTTGAAAGAGCTAATACAAAGAAGAGTTAAAACAAAAAATTAAGGTCATTTGGCAGAGAACTGTGAACGTATGCAGATGGGGCAAGGACGTGAAGACAATGGGGTTGAATGAAGTTAATTAACTAAGAAACTGCCTGTGTGTGAGAGCTTAAGAATTTAGCCTACCCACCCACGCCTCGTCTGTCTGTTGTAATGCTTTTGCTATTTTATGCCGGAGTACATTAAAGGTACATGTTATCCGGTAATTTAAGGTATATTTAATTCAGAATAAGCCTAATATATTCGCGTAAATGATTCTACGTCGTTTCATTTGTCAATAAGCTTATTCAAATAAGCAATTATCGAAGAGGATGCATGAAAATCTAGATAACTATTTTTAATTTATAATCGTTACGTACAAATTCACGCATGCACTCGGCTTCTTTCTCTTACGCTGAAAATGCAAGTAACTTTAGCTGATGGGGAAGAAACGGTCTCTAGTGGCGACCACGAAAAAGTTTAGTCAAAGTTTATTATCCAAAGTATAACACGGTAAAAAAGTATAAATATTCCTCCTGTGTTCATATTATAACAACATTATCCATTTCTATCCCCAGTTTAAAAAAATCGCATTCGTTGCGAACTGTCCTGCAAATATGAATTGGCTATGACTACGAAACGAATATTTCATTTACTATTCAGAATTTCATAGTAGTCCGCACGCCTACGCCGCTACCGGTGAGTGGATATTTCAAACGGAATATACTGCGAGACGTATCGTTTCCGTATCGAATAAAGGATGCTGAATACGCATTCGTATCATGAGTATTATTTAATCAGAACCCCTTTTTGGTGCCCATTACGTTGAATATATCGATTGTTGAAGTACGATGGACGTTTTTATTATAGGCGCTTGTGATAGAACCCTTTTCAGGTAGTTGAGCCATTGATTTGATAAAAGACACATAAAACCACAAAATAAGTAAGTAATAGGAATACAAAAAAAAAACATTTTGCTCCTTTTGTTGAACTATAATAATCATTACAGTCTTTAATTAGTTTTTGGGTAACTTTATATTCATTTTAGTGTGTTCTGGAAATTTAAACACAATATAGTTATGTTATTATTAATAGATTCTGTATGGAAAGTTTAGTTAAAATAACGAACTAAAAGTTTAGATAAAATAACGAACTCGAAGTTTATCAAACTAGAAGTAATACAATGGTTGATTGATTTATAATTAAAATGAGATTTAAAGGCCAAATCTCGATATGACTAGGTAACCCACCCATAACAGTTAACCTGTTAATGAATAGGTTAACTGTTATGGGTGGCCGCGTGGCTTAACACCAGGTGAACGACAAGCTCGTCACGTCATTCGTTCTCATCAAAAAATAGGTAGGTACCGAGTGTTTTGTACCCACGCACAGATATTGATTAAAATAAGGAGCATTAATTTCTGTTCAAAGTATGAATAAAACACTCTCTTATTGTTGGGATTTGTGTATAGTTACAGAGTTGTCACACCAACAAAAATAAGTAGTGGTTAACGAATTACTATTTTGGGTAGATACAATAAGTATTAGAAATACCCATCAAATATGATTCAAGTAAGTACATAAATACATAGGATTCCTCTCTGATTACAATTTAATTATACAGTCCATATGTTTTTTGTAGTAAGTATAGTGTAGCTAGTTAGTGTGTTGTGTAGTTAGTTTTAGTTTAGTTTAGTTTTTATTATTTTAGTAGTTAGCTTGCGAAATAAAGGCATATTGCCCGTAAAAAAAAAATTTTCAGCAGCAACCAAGATGAGAATCTTTTTTCTACTTTGTTGGCGATATTTACGTCTGCTCAATACAAAGAAATAGAATAAAAAAAACCAGCACAGACGTCACACGTCAAATTTTGCTATCCGCACACTTTTCACGCTGAAACCCTCCTGCAAAGATACGTTTTGTACTTGGCCTATACGATATTACGTATGTGAAAATGTATAAACGGATTAACTGCCACACAGACCATAAACCTATCAAATGAGTGACATGTATTGCTAAACAAATACATACACGTACGCTGAGCTGGCCATACGATTTGGTCACGATTCTGGATACGGTAAACAATATGTTCGGCAAACACTGAGTGTTCGAGTGTTTACAGAAATATTTTTATCCACTCCGGATGAAAACATTTATCTACTTTGGAAGAAATAGTGAGAAAGATTGATTGAACTCAACCAAGAATAACTCGTAACTCCATCAATAATATTTACTTTTTCCCTCGTAGAACGCCACTAAGTGGCTGATAGTGTTGCCAGAATCACCATGATTCCGTAGATTATTACAATGACCTATTAGAATTCTGCTGCTCATTAAATCCCTGAATATCCCCATAGCCGGTTTTTTTTATTCTTACGGTGGAACTACACGGACTATTATTTGAATTCATACTTATTATATTTCCTTGACAACATGCATTTGTAAACTCGCTATGAAGTCAATCCATTTTTGAAGGCTTTAAAAGTTGTTTGAGATATTACGTGTATTTGGGTCAAACAAAACAATATTGTCCTATACAGATAAAACAAATGGTAATTTCTACGTAGGCCCAAAGCCGGGTCGTGTTTCGTCGACGTGGCGCGTAAATCCTCCACGTCAATTCGGAGTTTCGACGTACTGTCATTATCAAGAAGGGTATTATTATTGAGGAAATAAGACACTAATGATGATTGGATCTGTCGGTTCCATTAATTTAGTTTACAAGGTGATGTAAAACTCAAAATGCTTTGAAGATACACGTTGTAATACAATAGAACTAATACTGATTGCTATCGCGAGTATTGGTTCGCTATCATTGTACCTACTAGATACTACCTACAACGGGTTATTTAATCCAAAGAGGAGCCAATTCCTGGAATTCAGTATAAGAATTATGTTTGTTTTTTAATATTCTTTTTTATCCGAAATGAGGAGATTCATGGGAACACGAAAGTGACCGATATAGCTCTTAGAATTAGAAAACTCAAATGGCAATGGGCAGGCCACATCGCTCGCAGAACTGACAACCAATGGGGAGGAAAGGTTCTCGAGTGGCGACCACAAACCGAAAGACGCAGGTAGGCCAGCCTTTCACTAGGTGAACCGACGATCTGGTGAAAGCCGTGGGGAGCCGATGGATGCAGGAAACAACCAGCCGCTACATATTTTTAGGAATCAATTGTGTTATGGTTCCGAAGGGGCCACGCGTCCTCAATTTGATAATGTTAGTAAAGGTACGCTGAACTTATATTATAAGTCTTGATATATAGCAACTCATACAGAATATGATTTTTACATGAACAACAATTACTGGCAAGTACCAAATTCGGTTCGTTTCCAGAATATTCAGAGAGTTCTCTGCAACTTAATCATGAACAAGTCTCCGCTATTCATTTTATTACAATGAGCTGGCACTGGATCCACTTCTCATGCGTATTGCAAGCCCTTTCAAGTTGCACTCGGCGTTTGTGGGGCTGCAATAAAAGCGGCACTGTGGTAATGTACTTCGGTTGCTCATCATCATTAACAGCCTGAAGACGTCCACTGCTGAACATAGGCCTTCCCCAGGGCGCGCCACTTAGAGCGGCTGCTCGCCTCCTGCATTCATCGACTCCCCGCGGCATTCACCAGGTGGTCGGTCCACCTACTAGCTCAGTTGCTACTAGCGATCAAACTGCTATGACACTAGTTGAAAGTAGTGTCACGGGAAGGCTATCTCACTACCATCAGTAGCGTCACAGAAGAGAGAAGAATTCTATAACACTGCAGTGCGAAGCGTCACGGAATAAACGACAATTGCAAGGAATTTATATTAGGCATAGTGGCTGTATGTCATTAATACAATATATACAGCATGTTGTAGGTTAAAATTAAAAGATTAATATTTTAATGTAAGGAAAAAATTATCACGATCTGGTTTTTCCTTACCATTAAAAATTGTTGTGTAGATTGCGCTAATACCGATTTTGCTATGAATCATAAATCGTTAATTTAAAAGTTTTCTAATTTCAAGTTGAAAATTCAACCAGTAGTAACCAGCCAGTTTAAAAATTTAAGAGACTCGAATTTATCATATGTAAGAGATTTTTTATTTAATACGTGAATCGAGGTCACACCCGGTCATGCTCGAATGTTAGTTTATTGTGCCGGGATTGCATTTTTTTTCTATTTCGTTGCACAGCTCCCGCTCGTTCTATAGCCATATCCTTTGTTTTTGGCTCGAGCGCTTGCAGGTCAGGTGGTATAAGTTCCAGAGATTAACTCCCGCACGAAACTGGGACACTGGAGAGCCAGCCGATTGGAAGCGATAAAAATAATATCCTCAGAGCCTGTTGTTTATTCATCATCATCATCATCATTATTATGAACAACAATAATACCCTGAAGACGTCCTCTTGTTGATTTATCACTTCTGTTTGGCAACCCTAGGGGTACCTAGATACATGCCTAGCCTAGTTTGGACTCCACAGTTCAATTCTTTGCATTGGTAGCTACATTAATTATTAATATTGTAGTGCACGTGTATTCGTGTATTAATTTTTGTACTTACCACTGTACCTATGTATTTAACACAATAAACAATAAACTTGTGACCATAAGCATCTTCCACAGAGTATCCATCAGCTCCCGCGGTTTAACCAGATCGTCGAT
This sequence comes from Ennomos erosarius, assembly GCA_963580505.1. Lineage (NCBI taxonomy): Eukaryota > Metazoa > Arthropoda > Insecta > Lepidoptera > Geometridae > Ennomos > Ennomos erosarius. The sequence goes on from OY756984.1 coordinate 5,548,573, forward strand.
CCACTTAGTGAGACCTGCCTACGCTGCGTCTTCTTTTTTTTACCATGCACGAATCAGTTCGTGGTCACCACTTGAGAACCTTTCTTCCTTATCGGTTGTTAAGTAAAGTTTATTATAGTTATTCATGCTATTTACTTACTTCTTACAGGAGGCAAGCAGCCGCTCAAAGTGGCAATCTTTGGGAGAGGCCTATGTTCAGAAATAGACGTCTTCAGGCTGATGATGATCACGATGATGGCTTACAAAACCACGAATTAAGACTGAAATAGACACAACTCTTTGTTATGACGTCAGTAATATTTTTATCTTTTTGCTGGCGATCATTAAAGAAAAGGAAAAATGAAACGAATTTCTGTCATTTAAAAGAAAATTTCACGGCGAAGATCTCAGTTAGTCTCATTATAGATGAGGGCGGACATCTAGAAACCACCGATTGTTTTTTCTCTAACCTGTGCTACAGAAGGAGAAAAATTTACATTATAGTCACCCAAGTGAATGTAAGATGTAAATGGATCAATCCATCATGGTTGTATGAGATCAATCTCGTTCTATCATATCGTATAGCCAAAAATACCCTAAATAGTTCAAATCACTGCAGTTTTTATTTTATACCCCTGTGTGAAAACTACTGACAAATTAGCTTTATCTAGTTTAAATTTTATATCTAGGAGCTAAAATAAATGCTTTTAGGATAAGGGTTCCATATATCCTTCCGACTGTTCAAAACCCAAAAAGCAATAAATTTTATTTATCTTTCATCTGTAACGGAGAAAAGCTAATTTATATTCATTCGAGATCGAGGAAAGCGTACCTAGTTTTTGCATCGTCATCACTTTTAAAACGATCAAAAGAATACCCTGTTGCTGTTAGGAATACAAAGTAACCCAACTGTGGTACCCGCTGTACCTCAAATGCTCCCACATCTTTACAAATTGTTATAACATCTACACGAGACGGATCTATCGAGCGTTCTGAATCTACGCATGTCAGTCACGTTTGACCCAACAACTGAAACCAGTCTCGCAACTACAATAAGAAATCTATAAGTCGTAAGACAAGTGTTTGTTTAGGATTGCTGTTCTTTAGGCCGTGTCAATACGCGAAAGGACTTTGGGACTGTCTTTGATAGGTGATTCTTTTGTGCGAGTGCGTTCAGTCTTGTTTAAATGTATAAACATAATTATCTATAGAAGATTGTTTTCGTATAGTGTTATTAAAGTCATCTTGTTATTGTTTACAATGTCATTCATTGGTACCCGAGTAGCTCAATATAACATCTTTGTATTTACTTCAAAAAGAAAATTCAATTATATTTTCTGGAAAACAAGGTTCAAAACCAACGTTGTAACCCCGCGGCAGTATCCAGCGTGTTTTAAATTTATTTGCCTCGAATGCAAAAGCACTTCAAGGCCTTTAAATATATCAAAGGCGAATGTTCATTGCATTTGGCAAACACCGACTCTGAGGTAAGGTTTTAATATACTGTATTTATTTGTTGAATGATAGGAGGATAGCATTATTATGATTAGAGTTTCATTTTTATTTTCATAATAGATATGATGAGCTAGTCGTTGGCTTAATGTTAAGCATTACAATTGCACTAATGGCATTGATTGCACTGTGTGTACAGCAGTAGCAGTGCCACGTTAAAAAGAATAAGTTTCACTTGACAATGATGCACTGCGGACATCAACACAGTCTAATATCAAGATAAATTAGACTGTGACATCAAATGATAAAGTCTCATTTGCCCAGCGATTGCAGACCAAAAAACAGTGCCTTCCTAAATAAAGATCATTGCAATCGCAACCCCGAAGTGTCTACAACCAATCTGGGTGTCTATGTAGACCACAAGATAATGTCTAAACTCACACCCAACTCGTATTCGCAATCGTTGGAAAAATATTAAAATATTTTCCGGGACGTCTTTGTGCTATATCAGCGTCGTTAGACATGACGGAAGCATATAAAGTCGGTGAGATAGCGTAAAAAATAAGGTAAGAATTCTTAAGACGCGTTGACTCTGTACTTGAGGCGCTCCTTTCAAACATACCTCGTGAAAGTCGTGAATGAACCTCGAAACTTTTCCTCTGTAATGAACAAAGTTATATAACATTTACTTTTTTTGACTTTCACGTAGAAGAGTTTAGGTCACTATGAAGTTCAAGTGAGGTTTTGATGATCTAAAGAATCAAATATACTTTAGATTTAAATTGTACATACAGAACTCTTTATTGTTCCACCAGAATCACAACAGCAGCGTCGAAACGAAAAAGAAACAAGATAGGTTCAGTAAGCAACTACGAAAAAGAAGTCGGAAATTAAGCTGTACATTAGCGTGATTTATCCAAGCTAGCGCACGTCGTATAGAAGACCTCTATAACCTATGTATACAGCAATACAATGTGAGGAGCCCTACAAAATATATAAGGACATTTTATTAAATGCGTGCATGATTTTGTATAAAAAGAAGCAGTTATCCTAAACCCTAATGGGTTTACTCGTACATCTTTCTATTTTGGTCCACCCAAAATTCATATTTGGCATCTAAAACCCACCACTAAGAATAAATGTTTCAATACAAATGGGATCCAATCCGACAGTTTCTTTGATTAATGACAGTCTCCAGCGAATCCCCGAAACCTCTAAAAGGTACGTTCAAAAGTAATTTGCATTATAATAAAAACAATGCTTGTCGCTGGGGCGGCTTCGTGGCTGTTCGTGTATCCACAGTAGCGGTTCATGTTTTACGCGGTATTGTTTCGGATCGTTGTGAGAAAAGGCTCAGTACTTGGCAATGTGCCTGGTGGAAGAATTTAAACCGTACTATCTTCATTTTTCATTCTCCTAGGTCCCATGAATCTTGCAACCAAAGTTTTTTTTTTGAGGAGATTAAATGATAAATTTTAAATAGAGGCCAGGCCATGGATGAACTCCAGGCTCGTGTCATAAGATACCTATTTTACTTTAGTCTCAGCACATAATTTTAGCCAAAAGTAATGAAGTCTTAATTAGTTACATACCCAAAACATTGACTGTAAAGTAATTAGTAATAACTAAGCTCATGAAAGCTCATACTTTTAAGTAAACTTCACTAATTGTCATTTATAAACAAAATTACGTTCATAATTTTCTGAGCGTAGTTTGAAGCTGGCAAATGAAATTAGTTCAGGGAATTCAATCAAATGGCGACCGACTGACTTTTGATTATAATTGCTTATTCCTAACTTTCACGTACAGTATACAACAGTAGCTTGCCTGCAATAACCTAATCACACTATTCAAAAAATATGCTTGACATCATGACATCACCCACCATCATAATATTATGTTGGCTCAATGTTGGCCCTTTGTGAATGTCACAGAGGATGGGTAACTTACTATTTTTCCTACATATACCTACTACAAAAAGACAAACAGAATTAATTAATTTAAATAATAAGTTATAAATTCAATTTGTTCTCAAGTTACTTGAAAATACACTATTTCACGAACAGTTTATCTATAGGTCAAATAAAAAAAACCTGTAGACAAATACACTGTAGATAACTCCTGTCCTATCGCAACCAATTTAGTATTTCTAGTGTATTATGCGAGTCAATATTCAAGCTAAATTAGATTCGGGTTAGTAGCTGGATTCAGTTAAAAATGAATAGAACACACATTATAATGCCAATAAGAGATAGGCGTACTGCCACTGCCGCAAATAAATAATCAGACTTGTTTGCTATTCAAAAAGCGTATAAATGAAAATCAAGACTTATGGCTGATACAAGGTACAGCTGTAACTTGTAGCAGCTTTTTTCTAATAGTTTTCACTTGAAAACCATACAGTTAAACATACACACAGACAATATTTCACTATTATCTATATAAAAATTTTGCAATAAGGAGGTACAAAGTAAGTACAATAGTAAAGTATTCCATTATTAATGTTGAGACAATTAATATAGTGCTGACTTGATGCATTAATTTAGTCTTTGGAGGCCGAAATTTTATGATAATCTAGCTATACAATAGATAGAGTATGCTGCCAGACTTTTTGCATTGATTAAACATCAAAGCAAAAACCTAAACCCAAACATAAAAAATTACACCCCAAGTGCTACAACGGGAGTGACTGCGCAGTTTTTTCACCAGTATCAATATTAAATTCAATCCATTTGCCAAAGTGACACCACATTGACATGTGTGGCGCACAAGTGTGCCGTGGTAATTTAGAATCCATTAATAATATTCAAAGACACGCAACGGCTGAACTGGGCGTTGGGTCGGGGCTGGGCGTGCCAAAAATGTCCCTCGATCGGTAAAAGTGAGTTAGTTTAGAGTGTATACCAATTTGCAAATGCGTAACCTTATATGCTTAAGCTTCTATACCACCTATCATTGTTATATTCTATTGAATAGTGGAACCATTAACCTACGTTTTCACGTTTAGTTTTTGTATGAAGCTTCATACGGTTAGTTTTAAAAGGTAAACAGTTATTTCTTGTACCTCGTTATATCGAAATCTTCGAACAGTTGTGAAAAAGAAATTATACTTCGATATTATGTCAGTGGTACAAAGAATAATTTATACTGCCGATGTTATACACACTACATGCTAAAACGCATCGTCATTTCCTATCAGATGAGAACCTCACATCATCAGCCGGAAGACGAACAATGCCTAATATAGGCCTCCTCTGTAAAATGCCACTTTACACGCTTATACCGGTGTGAAGTTGGCAGCCAAAATGTAGCAGCCCATAACCCGACAAAATTAGGTAGGTAACTTTTTTAAACACTGAAAATATATATGTATGGTCACTGAAATACAAATAACTATGTACAGGCTTTCACGCGAGCACTATAGGTACCATCTTTATTATGAGTTAGGCCTACAACGTCTTCATGAAAATTGACTAAAAACTTTTTCAAACACATTTCGCTCTAGACATACCTGTATTCCCCTGAAACCTGAAAATTTTATGACTGAATTGAAAGGCTTATACATGTATGTAAGCCATAAGTATAGTGAAAATCCGGCTTTTCAACGATTAAGACATTAACTCATTGATGAAGGTAAGAAATATACAAAAATATCACGACTTTTTTTGGCTGCTGCTGAATTTCAATACTTTCATCGGCGAAATCAAAATATTTATTTAGTGAAAAGCAAAGATGTATGAAGAGGCTGTCACTAGAGTATTATAAATATCGTTTTTGTTATGAGTTAGGCCTACAGCGTCATCGAGAAAATTATTTGAAAACTTTTTCAAACACTTTTCGCTCTAGATATACCTGTATTCCCCTATAATCTGAAAATTTTATGACTGAATTGAAAGGCCTATACATGTATCTAATTCATGAGTATAGTGAAAATCCGGCTTTTCAACGATTAAGACATAAAATCATTGATGAAAGTAAGAAATATACAAAAATATCCCGACTTTTTTTGGCTGCTGCTGAATTTCAGTACTTTTATCGGCGAAATTAAAATATTTATTTAGTGAAAAGCAAAGATATATGAACAGGCTGTCACTCGAGTACTAAAAATATCGTTTTTGTTATGAGTTAGGCCTACAGCGTCTTCGAGAAAATTATTTGAAAACTTTTTCAAACACTTTTCGCTCTAGATATACCTCTATTCCCCTGAAACCTGAAAATTTTATGACTGAACTGAAAGGACTGTAAATGTATCTATGGCATAAATGTAGTGAAAATCCGGCTTTTCAACGATTAAGATATTAAATCATTGATGAAAGTAAGAAATATACAAAAATATCCCGACCTTTTTGGGCTGCTGCTGAATTTCAGTACTTTCATCGGCGAAATCAAAATATTTATTTAGTGAAAAGCAAAGATGTATGAAGAGGCTGACACAAGAGTATTATAAATATCGTTTTTGTTATGAGTTAGGCCTACAGCGTCTTCGAGAAAATTATTTGAAAACTTTTTCAAACATTTTTCGCTCTAGATATACCTGTATTCCCCTGAAATCTGAAAATTATATGACTGAATTGAAAGGCCTATACATGTATCTAATCCATAAGTATAGTGAAAATCCGGCTTTTCAACGATTAAGACATTAAATCATTGATGAAAGTAAGAAATATACTAAAATATTCCGACTTTTTTGGCTGCTGCTGAATTTCTGTACTTTCATCGGCGAAGTTAAAATATTTATTTAGTGAAAAGCAAAGATATATGAACAGGCTGTCACTCGAGTACTAAAAACATCGTTTTTGTTATGAGTTAGGCCTACAGCGTCTTCGAGAAAATTATTTGAAAACTTTTTCAAACATTTTTCGCTCTAGATATACCTGTATTCCCCTGAAATCTGAAAATTATATGACTGAATTGAAAGGCCTATACATGTATCTAATCCATAAGTATAGTGAAAATCCGGCTTTTCAACGATTAAGACATTAAATCATTGATGAAAGTAAGAAATATACTAAAATATTCCGACTTTTTTGGCTGCTGCTGAATTTCTGTACTTTCATCGGCGAAATTAAAATATTTATTTAGTGAAACACAATGATATATGTACAGGCTGTCACTTGAGTACTAAAAATATCGTTTTTGTTATGAGTTAGGCCTACAGCGTCTTCGAGAAAATTATTTGAAAACTTTTTTAAACACTTTTCGCTCTGGATATACCTGTATTCCCCTGAAACCTAAAATTTTTATGACTGAATTGAAAGTCTCATACATGTATCTATGCCATAAATATAGTGAAAATCCGGCTTTTCAACGATTAAGACATTAAATCATTGATGAAAGTAAGAAATATACAAAAATATCCCGACTTTTTTTGGCTGCTGCTAAATTTCAGTACTTTCATCGGCGAAATTAAAATATTTATTTCGTGAAACACAATGATATATATACAGGCTGTCACTTGAGTACTATAAATATCGTTTTTGTTATTAGTTAGGCCTACAGCATCTTCGAGAAAATTATTTGAAAACTTTTTCAAACACTTTTAGCTCTAGATATACCTGTATTCCCCTGAAATCTGAAAATTTTATGACTGAATTGAAAGGCCTATACATGTATCTAATTCATAAGTATAGTGAAAATCCGGCTTTTCAACGATTAAGACATAAAATCATTGATGAAAGTAAGAAATATACAAAAATATCCCGACTTTTTTTGGCTGCTGCTGAATTTCAGTACTTTCATCGGCGAAATTAAAATATTTATTTAGTGAAAAGCAAAGATATATGAACAGGCTGTCACTCGAGTACTAAAAACATCGTTTTTGTTATGAGTTAGGCCTACAGCGTCTTCGAGAATATTATTTGAAAACTTTTTCAAACACTTTTCGCTCTAGATATACCTGTATTCCCCTGAAACCTGAAAATTTTATGACTGAACTGAAAGGACTGTAAATGTATCTATGGCATAAATGTAGTGAAAATCCGGCTTTTCAACGATTAAGACATAAAATCATTGATGAAAGTAAGAAATATACAAAAATATCCCGACTTTTTTTGGCTGCTGCTGAATTTCAGTACTTTCATCGGCGAAATTAAAAGATTAATTTAGTGAAAAGCAAAGATATATGAACAGGCTGTCACTCGAGTACTAAAAACATCGTTTTTGTTATGAGTTAGGCCTACAGCGTCTTCGAGAATATTATTTGAAAACTTTTTCAAACACTTTTCGCTCTAGATATACCTGTATTCCCCTGAAACCTGAAAATTTTATGACTGAACTGAAAGGACTGTAAATGTATCTATGGCATAAATGTAGTGAAAATCCGGCTTTTCAACGATTAAGACATAAAATCATTGATGAAAGTAAGAAATATACAAAAATATCCCGACTTTTTTTGGCTGCTGCTGAATTTCAGTACTTTCATCGGCGAAATTAAAATATTTATTTAGTGAAAAGCAAAGATATATGAACAGGCTGTCACTCGAGTACTAAAAACATCGTTTTTGTTATGAGTTAGGCCTACAGCGTCTTCGAGAATATTATTTGAAAACTTTTTCAAACACTTTTCGCTCTAGATATACCTGTATTCCCCTGAAACCTGAAAATTTTATGACTGAACTGAAAGGACAGTAAATGTATCTATGGCATAAATGTAGTGAAAATCCGGCTTTTCAACGATTAAGATATTAAATCATTGATGAAAGTTGTAATGCTACATGTATGTATATATCATAATATATTACCTGGTTTCTATTATTCATTCACAACTTTCACATCACAGCACTTGACAGTCCTTTTCACAGTAATTTAAGCACAAAAAAACTTGATTTTCTCAAAATTTTACATCACTTTATCGATTTTGCGCGCGGGTCACGGGCCCGATTTCTAGACACGACTGCTCGGATGGCAGTTGTTTTGAAACTGTTTTTTTTGTTTCGAATTTAGTTTCTCTTCAAATTCATATTTTTCTTTTTCTACTGTCAATTTCAGTGAGGTATTTTATAGTTTGGCCATGATTGTATGTATTTTGACTCTAGATTTATTTTTTTTACTATTCTGTATTCAAAATTTTGAAAACTGCAAAAATCTAGAACCTTGGAATGCTAGCGAGGTTTCTTTAGAAAAGCTGTCGCTATGGAATGGCAGTCTCAATTTACTCCTCGAACGAGGAACACTAAATTGATATAAGGCCATTCCCGGGCCAGGCAAGGCCCGGGAACTCAAGAACGCCTTCAAAAACCATCTTTGGCTATCCAACACCAAAATTGTGAAGTGAATCTCCATCTACGTCAATCGCTGCGCCACGACATATCCATTGTCAAATCGCCGATCGCCGAGCTACATCCGCTACAGCCAGTCGCGAAACTACGACGAATCTATCGCCGAGAGCTGATCGCCGAAACTACATCTGTTGTCACCGTCGGCCGCCGTATCTACCACGACGAATCTATCGCCGAGCGTCAACCAGTGAGACGACCGGCTTGCCTTTTTCAAACATTGAGTGGCAATATAACTTCATCACCATGTTCCGGCCCGTCGTCCGTCAAAGCTTTGACGACTAATACCTGCGTGTCTCCTGCTCCTGCATCTTGAATCTGAGCTGCGTAATAATACTTCATCGACGGTGGAAGGACGAGAATCTTCTTCTGGATCCAGAAGCTAATAACTGAATGAGCTAGCCGCTGAACTCTGGAAGTCGGACAAACTAAAGGCAACGAATTCCTCAGTCTCTATAACGACAGTGGGCCTTGTTTGAATAAAGACCCGGAAGTGGGCCTTGTTTGTTTGAAGACCCGGAAGTGGGCCTCGTTAAAGACCGGAAGCGGGCTTTGTTTGGATCCAATAACATTCTAATTCTACCGTGATAACTTGTAGGCCGTAAACAACTTAAATTTCGCGTTCTTCCGCATCATCTAGAGACTCTTTTTTTTGCTTTCTACAAAGCTTGTAAAATTTACGAAAATAAATATCTGTTACCAATTCCTTTTTTTCTCTTCAGCTCTTAGGATCCTGTTAACCTAGGCACTGTTTAGGTAGGGGACGAGCTGCTCATTAACTTGTAGCGTTCCATTCTACCTTTTTCACGAAAGGAACGGATGTAACGTGACAGTTTGGCGCCCAACTAAAATGAACCCTCTAAAACATTCTTCTAAATTCTAAAATAATACTTACTCAAGTAGGCTAAAATTTGATATTGACTTTTGGCTCTAACGTAATATCTTAGGTACTTGCTTAATTTATTTTTATACAGGCAGGACACGCGGAACATCACACTTACATTCTACAACACTGGCATAGTACTTAATACTTAAACGAACTTAAACTTGACTTGATTTTATCCTTGACTATTGACTTCAACTTGTGACTATGGCGAGACCAATTAAATACTCGTTTCTAAACAAACTTGAACTGGAATATGAAGTGACTATCAGAGGTGAAAAACCAGCTGACACTTTGACAACTCTTAAGGAGCAGCTGGCAAAATTGAGTCACATTCAACCTGAGGACATAAAATCTTCTCCAATACCTCTCAAACATGACCTCTCCCAAGCAGAGATCACGTTTAATTACGTCGAGGGTAAAATCTCGCACCTCGAAGCCACGGATGATAAAAGTAACCTGAGGAAAGTTGAATCTTTCGTAAATCATCTTCATTATCGCCTCGAACGCTTTAACGCCGTTCCACCATTTGTTGAGTCATGCTCAAACATACGATCTCGCTTCTTCACGCTCCAAAAACGGTTTGAAGTCTTAACTTCAGATTATTCAGGATCTTCTGAAGAAGTGTTAGTTGACATTCACAATCCTTGTCCTCAGACTCAGCCTAGCCCTCCCTCGATTTATCAATTACTACCTATGACTGGAACCAATCAAACTTTGGAAGTACTGAGTACTCCTCAACCCACTTTACCTTCAAGCATTCTGACTAGTATACCACTGGCTTCCGAGTCTGTACAAAACTATCACACTTCGGATAATTTTGTGAAGGAGCTCAAAACGTTTTCTTTCAATGGAAAATCGTGCCCTAGATCATTTCTTCAAAGATTGGACGAGTTTAGGATTTCTCGAAACATTCCGGAAGGTATACTTTGCAAGCACGCCTTTGAGATTTTCACAGGTGATGCCCTTCATTGGTTTCGTTTTCAGTATAATCGAAATCCTACCTTATCGTGGAAAGATATTTGCACATTGCTGATTCGAGATTTTGGTATACATGATTACGACTATAAGCTGTTGGAAGCTATAAGGAATAGAACGCAAGGAGCAACTGAGACCATTATCGTTTACGTCTCAATTATGTTCGGTATGTTTGCTCGTCTTTCAAAGAAACTTAGCGAGAGCGAACAATTAGAGATTTTACTCCATAATATAAGACCGTGCTATTCAGTTTTTGTTGCACTTAAAGATATTAAAACGGTAGATTCTTTAATTTCTACTTGTCAAAGTTACGAACGCATTTCTGAACGAGACAAAAATTTTCATGAGCCTAGATCTGAAGACACTTCTTGTGCTGCTGAATTTGCCTATCTTCCTTCATTTTCTAAAGCTTCACTTCCTAAAGCGTCTCCAAACGTAAGGTACACTAATGCAGTGCAGGAAGATAAACATCCACGCTCGTCATCTCAAACTAATGACATTTCTAAAGAAGAATTCTGTTATCGCTGTCGTATCACAGGCCATTCTTTACAAACTTGTACTAAGCCTAGATACCTCATTTGTTTTAAATGTGGTCGTAAAGGCGTGAGAATCAGCGAATGTCCAAAATGTGCTCCATCAAATCAACAAAAAAACTAGCTGACGACTTGAATGGTTTCACTAAATCACATAACAATAATTTTGATCTTAACGACTGGAATCAATGGTTAAATACTATTCGAAATTTTATGTTTTGCTACAAAACAACTTCTGTTTTCTACGACAAAGAAAAAGACTTTAACAGACCTTTTATTAACGTGTCTATAAACAATATACCTTTTTCCGGTCTTTTAGATAGTGGAAGTTGTATAACTATTTTAGGTAATAACTCTCATAAAGATATCCAAAAGTTAGGCTTTAAACTATTCAAGTCTCCAACTCAAGTTATGGTTGCTAATAAACAAAAAGCAATGTCTTCTGGTTATTTTCATTTGCCATTGAGATTTCATAATCAGACACATGTTATCAAAGCTTATGTTTTCCCTGATATTTATCCTTCTTTGATACTTGGGTGGGATTTCTGGAAAGAATTCGAACTCTCCCCAAAGATACTTTCTCTTGAACTCAATCTCGAATCTAAAGATCATACAACTTGTGCTGTTGAAAATCAAATATCAACATTTGATCATCTGTCTGGGAATCAAGTAGAAATTGCTAATGACATAATCAAGCGTTTCAAAAGTATTTCTTTTGAACAACGAGGTAAATTAGGCCGTACTAGTTTAGTTAGTCATCGGATCAATACTGGTGATGCTTTACCTATAAAACAACGTTGTTATCGTCTCTCTCCAGAAAAGCAAAAAGCACTCATCAATGAGGTCGATAAAATGCTAGAATTAAAAGTTATAGAAAAATGTGAGAGTCCTTGGTTATCTCCAGTACTTATCACTCCAAAAAAGAACGGAGAATGGCGTTTCTGCGTCGATAGCAGAAAGCTGAATGCAATTACTCGTAAAGATGCCTACAGCCTCCCTTTTGTTTCTGAGATACTAGATAACCTCAAAAATGCTAAATATTTGTCTAGTATCGATATAGCAAAGGCTTTTTGGGAAATTCCATTACATCCCAAAGACAGAGATAAAACTGGTTTTTACGTACCTGGTAAAGGAATGTATAGATTCACTGTTATGCCCTTCGGATTGACAAACGCTCCAGCAACTCAACAAAGACTTATGGACAGTTTATTCACTCCAGAGTTTGAGAATAAAGTGTTCTGTTACTTAGATGACATAATAATCATAGGTGCGACATTTGAGGAACATATTTCACTCCTACTTAAAGTTCATCAGAAACTTTCTTATGCTGGTCTAACCATTAACTTTGAAAAGAGTCAATTCTTTCGCAAAGAACTGAAATATCTTGGCTACATAGTAGATGAGCAAGGATTGCGGGCTGATCCCAGTAAAATTGAAGCGATTCTAGCTTACGCTGCTCCTACCTCTAAAAAAGAAGTAAGAAAATTTTTAGGTACGTGCAGTTGGTTTCGCCGATTCATACCTAATTTCAGTACTATTGCTTCACCACTCTGTAAATTAACGTCATCTGGAAAAAAATCTCCAAAAAAATTTGTCTGGAATGCTGAGGCTGACTCTGCTTTTGCTAAATTAAAAGAATGCTTGACTACAACACCAATACTATCTTGCCCTGACTTTGACTATCCATTTTCCGTTCACTGCGACGCTTCTAACTTTGGGATAGGTGCTATGCTGACTCAGGAAAAAGACAATAAAGAAGTTGTTATTGCATATATGAGTAGATCTCTAAACAAGCATGAGCAGAATTATTCAACTACAGAACGTGAGACTTTAGCTGTCATTACTGCACTTGAGCATTGGCGTTGTTATCTTGATAACGGTAAACGATTTACAGTATACACTGACCATGCAGCATTAAAGTGGTTCCAAAATTTGTCTAATCCTTCTGGCAGATTGGCACGATGGAGTCTTCGTCTGTCTTGTTTTAACTTCGACCTAAAACATAAAAAAGGAAAAGAAAATGTTGTCCCAGACCTTCTGTCGCGTCATAAAATACCCGATACTGCTATTATTGGTGGTGTTGAACCCATATCTAGAGACAATGCATCACAATTGGAACTATATAATAGACTTTTTACTAACTGTCGAGATAATCCTGATGCTTATCCAAATTACAAAATTCTCAACAATAATTTATACCGTTATAATAACTCACCTGATTATCTAAATGAAGATTTTGCTTGGAAAGAAGTTCCACTTCCCTCTGAGAGAATGAATCTCATCAAAACTTGCCATGGTGACTCAGAAAGTAATCCCCATACTGGCATTTTCAAAACATACAAGAAGCTTTCTTTAAGATACTATTGGTCTGGTATGTTTAAAGATGTGGCTAAAATGTGTTCTTCTTGTGAAACATGCCTCTCTTATAAGCATTCGAATCATTCTCCATATGGTCCTATGGGTAAACCAAAAATTTGTTCAAGACCTTTTCAAAGCCTCTCATTAGATCTAATGGGCCCTTTTCCACTCACAAGACAACGTAATCAATTCATACTAGTGGTTACATGTTCTTTTTCAAAGTATTGCCTTATTTTCCCTATCAAGCGCGCTACATCTTCCAATATCATCATGTATTTGGAAAATAATGTGTTTCTGGTACACGGTGTGCCACAAACCATCATCATGGACAATGGTTCACAATTTCAATCTAATGAGTTTCAAAGTTTTCTGAATAAGTATAAAATTCCTTTTATATTTTATTCACCTCGATACTGCCCTCAAGTAAACCCCACAGAACGGTATAATAGAACAATTATCACCGCACTTTCACAGTTGGTCGGAGATGATCACCGTTCATGGGACAAACATTTGCAGAAAATCCAATATGCACTCAACAGTTCTGTAAATTCTACAACTGGGTTTTCTCCATCCTTTCTGGTTTTTGGACGTGAAACCATACCATGTGGTTCACTATACACTAACTGCTCCAACCTTGATAATTTCATTTTTCTTCCTCGTGACATCTACGCCGCTAATTTAGGATTATTATCTAACATCTTCGATAAAGTACAGGTTGCATTACACACTGCACACACAAAAAATGCTGCTCATTACAACACGAGACACACCTTTAAAGAGTTCAACGTTGGCGACACAGTCTGGCGTAAAAATTACGTCCAGAGTAACGCTGGTGCATATTTCAGTTCAAAATTGGCTCCCAAATATGTCAAATGCACAGTTGTTGAGAAGCTCTCACCTCTCGTCTTTATTTTAGAGGATCCTAACGGCTTAAGAGGAAAGTGGCATGTAAAAGATTTTAAAGTGTAAATAGTGTAGCGGTTGTATTCTGTTTTTTTCTCTAAATTGTATACTTATTCTGTAAATAGCTTTAGCGTATATTATTTTTGTATTGTACAAGGAAACTAGACCCTTTCGGCTTATTTTTTTTAAATCCATTTTACAAACGTTCTTATTTTTTTTTTTCACTCTTTTTGTTTTATCCTTTAACACGAGTCGTGTGGGTAAGAAGCCATTGTGTTGACTCATTTTTTTTATACTTTCTTAGTTACACATGTTGTTACTCTAATCTTAATTTCCTTGCAATTTCTTAAATACAAGGTTCTTGAATATTAATTTCCTTGACGTCTTCAATACCCAAGGGTGTGTGTAATATTCTTAAAGAGCGGTACACAACTCGTTAAATAAGCCTTTGTGTTGTACATTTTCTTAATTGTAAATACTTATTATCTTTACTCGGGTTTTCAAAAAGGTGCGGATAACGACACCTAATTAAAAAAAAATAAGCCTTCGTTATGTATAATGAATAGTTCCTTGTGGAGTATGCGTCATCAAATATGTGAACCATATCCCCTAAGTATGTTTGTGAGCGAGTAAAAGAAGAAGTGCAAGATTTAAGTATGAAAGAGCAAGGTTTTATTCCTAACCTTCAAAATTTTCAATGTAGTTGCAAATTTTCTGGGGTCGTGGGGGAAATATGTAATGCTACATGTATGTATATATCATAATATATTACCTGGTTTCTATTATTCATTCACAACTTTCACATCACAGCACTTGACAGTCCTTTTCACAGTAATTTAAGCACAAAAAAACTTGATTTTCTCAAAATTTTACATCACTTTATCGATTTTGCGCGCGGGTCACGGGCCCGATTTCTAGACACGACTGCTCGGATGGCAGTTGTTTTGAAACTGTTTTTTTTGTTTCGAATTTAGTTTCTCTTCAAATTCATATTTTTCTTTTTCTACTGTCAATTTCAGTGAGGTATTTTATAGTTTGGCCATGATTGTATGTATTTTGACTCTAGATTTATTTTTTTTACTATTCTGTATTCAAAATTTTGAAAACTGCAAAAATCTAGAACCTTGGAATGCTAGCGAGGTTTCTTTAGAAAAGCTGTCGCTATGGAATGGCAGTCTCAATTTACTCCTCGAACGAGGAACACTAAATTGATATAAGGCCATTCCCGGGCCAGGCAAGGCCCGGGAACTCAAGAACGCCTTCAAAAACCATCTTTGGCTATCCAACACCAAAATTGTGAAGTGAATCTCCATCTACGTCAATCGCTGCGCCACGACATATCCATTGTCAAATCGCCGATCGCCGAGCTACATCCGCTACAGCCAGTCGCGAAACTACGACGAATCTATCGCCGAGAGCTGATCGCCGAAACTACATCTGTTGTCACCGTCGGCCGCCGTATCTACCACGACGAATCTATCGCCGAGCGTCAACCAGTGAGACGACCGGCTTGCCTTTTTCAAACATTGAGTGGCAATATAACTTCATCACCATGTTCCGGCCCGTCGTCCGTCAAAGCTTTGACGACTAATACCTGCGTGTCTCCTGCTCCTGCATCTTGAATCTGAGCTGCGTAATAATACTTCATCGACGGTGGAAGGACGAGAATCTTCTTCTGGATCCAGAAGCTAATAACTGAATGAGCTAGCCGCTGAACTCTGGAAGTCGGACAAACTAAAGGCAACGAATTCCTCAGTCTCTATAACGACAGTGGGCCTTGTTTGAATAAAGACCCGGAAGTGGGCCTTGTTTGTTTGAAGACCCGGAAGTGGGCCTCGTTAAAGACCGGAAGCGGGCTTTGTTTGGATCCAATAACATTCTAATTCTACCGTGATAACTTGTAGGCCGTAAACAACTTAAATTTCGCGTTCTTCCGCATCATCTAGAGACTCTTTTTTTTGCTTTCTACAAAGCTTGTAAAATTTACGAAAATAAATATCTGTTACCAATTCCTTTTTTCTCTTCAGCTCTTAGGATCCTGTTAACCTAGGCACTGTTTAGGTAGGGGACGAGCTGCTCATTAACTTGTAGCGTTCCATTCTACCTTTTTCACGAAAGGAACGGATGTAACGTGACAAAGTAAGAAATATACATAAATATTCCGCCTTTTTTTGGCTGCTGCTGAAATTCAGTACTTTCATCGGCGAAATTAAAATATTTATTTCGTGAAACACAATGATATATATACAGGCTGTCACTTGAGTACTATAAATATCGTTTTTGTTATTAGTTAGGCCTACAGCGTCTTCGAGAAAATTATTTGAAAACTTTTTCAAACACTTTTCGCTATGGATATACCTGTATTCCCCGGAAATCTGAAAATTTTATGACTGAATTGAAAGTCTCATACATGTATCTATGCCATAAATATAGTGAAAATCCGGCTTTTCAACGATTAAGACATTAAATCATTGATGAATCTAAGAAATATACAAAAATATCCCGACTTTTTTTGGCTGCTGCTGAATTTCAGTACTTTCATTGGCGAAATTAAAATATTTATTTACTGAAACACAATGATATATGTACAGGCTGTCACTTGAGTAGCTATAAATATCAATTTTTTTATGAGTTAGGCCTACAGCGTCTTCGAGAAAATTATTTGAAAACTTTTTCAAACACTTTTCGCTATGGATATACCTGTATTCCCCGGAAATCTGAAAATTTTATGACTGAATTGAAAGTCTCATACATGTATCTATGCCATAAATATAGTGAAAATTCGGCTTTTCAACGATTAATACATTAAATCATTGATGAAAGTAAGAAATATACAAAAATATCCCGACTTTTTTTGGCTGCTGCTAAATTTCAGTACTTTCATCGGCGAAATTAAAATATTTATTTCGTGAAACACAATGATATATATACAGGCTGTCACTTGAGTACTATAAATATCGTTTTTGTTATTAGTTAGGCCTACAGCATCTTCGAGAAAATTATTTGAAAACTTTTTCAAACACTTTTCGCTATGGATATACCTGTATTCCCCGGAAATCTGAAAATTTTATGACTGAATTGAAAGTCTCATACATGTATCTATGCCATAAATATAGTGAAAATCCGGCTTTTCAACGATTAAGACATTAAATCATTGATGAAACTAAGAAATATACAAAAATATCCCGACTTTTTTTGGCTGCTGCTGAATTTCAGTACTTTCATCGGCGAAATTAAAATATTTATTTCGTGAAACACAATGATATATATACAGGCTGTCACTTGAGTACTATAAATATCGTTTTTGTTATTAGTTAGGCCTACAGCGTCTTCGAGGAAATTATTTGAAAACTTTTTCAAACACTTTTCGCTATGGATATACCTGTATTCCCCGGAAATCTGAAAATTTTATGACTGAATTGAAAGTCTCATACATGTATCTATGTTATAAATATAGTGAAAATCCGGCTTTTCAACGATTAAGACATTAAATCATTGATGAATCTAAGAAATATACAAAAATATCCCGACTTTTTTTGGCTGCTGCTGAATTTCAGTACTTTCATTGGCGAAATTAAAATATTTATTTACTGAAACACAATGATATATGTACAGGCTGTCACTTGAGCAGCTATAAATATCAATTTTTTTATGAGTTAGGCCTACAGCGTCTTCGAGAAAATTATTTGAAAACTTTTTCAAACACCTTTCGCTATGGATATACCTGTATTCCCCGGAAATCTGAAAATTTTATGACTGAATTGAAAGTCTCATACATGTATCTATGCCATAAATATAGTGAAAATCCGGCTTTTCAACGATTAAGACATTAAATCATTGATGAATCTAAGAAATATACAAAAATATCCCGACTTTTTTTGGCTGCTGCTGAATTTCAGTACTTTCATTGGCGAAATTAAAATATTTATTTACTGAAACACAATGATATATGTACAGGCTGTCACTTGAGTAGCTATAAATATCAATTTTTTTATGAGTTAGGCCTACAGCGTCTTCGAGAAAATTATTTGAAAACTTTTTCAAACACTTTTCGCTATGGATATACCTGTATTCCCCGGAAATCTGAAAATTTTATGACTGAATTGAAAGGCCTATACATGTATCTAATCCATAAGTATAGTGAAAATCCGGCTTTTCAACGATTAAGACATTAAATTATTGATGAAAGTAAGAAATATACAAAAATATCCCGACTTTTTTTGGCTGCTGCTGAATTTCAGTACTTTCATCGGCGAAATTAAAATATTTATTTAGTGAAAAGCAAAGATATATGAACAAGCTGTCACTCGAGCCTTAAAATATCGTTTTTGTTATGAGTTAGGCCTACAGCGTCTTCGAGAAAATTATTTGAAAACTTTTTCAAACACTTTTCGCTCTAGATATACCTGTATTCCCCTGAAATCTGAAAATTTTATGACTGAATTGAAAGGCCTATACATGTATCTAATTCATAAGTATAGTGAAAATCCGGCTTTTCAACGATTAAGACATAAAATCATTGATGAAAGTAAGAAATATACAAAAATATCCCGACTTTTTTTGGCTGCTGCTGAATTTCAGTACTTTCATCGGCGAAATTAAAATATTTATTTAGTGAAAAGCAAAGATATATGAACAGGCTGTCACTCGAGTACTAAAAACATCGTTTTTGTTATGAGTTAGGCCTACAGCGTCTTCGAGAATATTATTTGAAAACTTTTTCAAACACTTTTCGCTCTAGATATACCTGTATTCCCCTGAAACCTGAAAATTTTATGACTGAATTGAAAGGACTGTAAATGTATCTATGGCATAAATGTAGTGAAAATCCGGCTTTTCAACGATTAAGGTATTAAATCATTGATGAAAGTAAGAAATATACATAAATATTCCGCCTTTTTTTGGCTGCTGCTGAAATTCAGTACTTTCATCGGCGAAATTAAAATATTTATTTCGTGAAACACAATGATATATATACAGGCTGTCACTTGAGTACTATAAATATCGTTTTTGTTATTAGTTAGGCCTACAGCGTCTTCGAGAAAATTATTTGAAAACTTTTTCAAACACTTTTCGCTATGGATATACCTGTATTCCCCGGAAATCTGAAAATTTTATGACTGAATTGAAAGTCTCATACATGTATCTATGCCATAAATATAGTGAAAATTCGGCTTATCAACGATTAAGACATTAAATCATTGATGAAAGTAAGAAATATACAAAAATATCCCGACTTTTTTTGGCTGCTGCTAAATTTCAGTACTTTCATCGGCGAAATTAAAATATTTATTTCGTGAAACACAATGATATATATACAGGCTGTCATTTGAGTACTATAAATATCGTTTTTGTTATTAGTTAGGCCTACAGCATCTTCGAGAAAATTATTTGAAAACTTTTTCAAACACTTTTAGCTCTAGATATACCTGTATTCCCCTGAAATCTGAAAATTTTATGACTGAATTGAAAGGCCTATACATGTATCTAATTCATAAGTATAGTGAAAATCCGGCTTTTCAACGATTAAGACATAAAATCATTGATGAAAGTAAGAAATATACAAAAATATCCCGACTTTTTTTGGCTGCTGCTGAATTTCAGTACTTTCATCGGCGAAATTAAAATATTTATTTAGTGAAAAGCAAAGATATATGAACAGGCTGTCACTCGAGTACTAAAAACATCGTTTTTGTTATGAGTTAGGCCTACAGCGTCTTCGAGAATATTATTTGAAAACTTTTTCAAACACTTTTCGCTCTAGATATACCTGTATTCCCCTGAAACCTGAAAATTTTATAACTGAATTGAAAGGACTGTAAATGTATCTATGGCATAAATGTAGTGAAAATCCGGCTTTTCAACGATTAAGATATTAAATCATTGATGAAAGTAAGAAATATACATAAATATTCCGCCTTTTTTTGGCTGCTGCTGAAATTCAGTACTTTCATCGGCGAAATTAAAATATTTATTTAAGGAAAAGCAAAGATATATGAACAGGCTGTCACTCGAGTACTAAAAACATCGTTTTTGTTATGAGTTAGGCCTACAGCGTCTTCGAGAAAATTATTTGAAAACTTTTTCAAACATTTTTCGCTCTAGATATACCTGTATTCCCCTGAAATCTGAAAATTATATGACTGAATTGAAAGGCCTATACATGTATCTAATCCATAAGTATAGTGAAAATCCGGCTTTTCAACGATTAAGACATTAAATCATTGATGAAAGTAAGAAATATACTAAAATATTCCGACTTTTTTGGCTGCTGCTGAATTTCTGTACTTTCATCGGCGAAATTAAAATATTTATTTAGTGAAACACAATTATATATGTACAGGCTGTCACTTGAGAACTAAAAATATCGTTTTTGTTATGAGTTAGGCCTACAGCGTCTTCGAGAAAATTATTTGAAAACTTTTTTAAACACTTTTCGCTCTGGATATACCTGTATTCCCCTGAAACCTAAAATTTTTATGACTGAATTGAAAGTCTCATACATGTATCTATGCCATAAATATAGTGAAAATCCGGCTTTTCAACGATTAAGACATTAAATCATTGATGAAAGTAAGAAATATACAAAAATATCCCGACTTTTTTTGGCTGCTGCTAAATTTCAGTACTTTCATCGGCGAAATTAAAATATTTATTTCGTGAAACACAATGATATATATACAGGCTGTCACTTGAGTACTATAAATATCGTTTTTGTTATTAGTTAGGCCTACAGCATCTTCGAGAAAATTATTTGAAAACTTTTTCAAACACTTTTAGCTCTAGATATACCTGTATTCCCCTGAAATCTGAAAATTTTATGACTGAATTGAAAGGCCTATACATGTATCTAATTCATAAGTATAGTGAAAATCCGGCTTTTCAACGATTAAGACATAAAATCATTGATGAAAGTAAGAAATATACAAAAATATCCCGACTTTTTTTGGCTGCTGCTGAATTTCAGTACTTTCATCGGCGAAATTAAAATATTTATTTAGTGAAAAGCAAAGATATATGAACAGGCTGTCATTCGAGTACTAAAAACATCGTTTTTGTTATGAGTTAGGCCTACAGCGTCTTCGAGAATATTATTTGAAAACTTTTTCAAACACTTTTCGCTCTAGATATACCTGTATTCCCCTGAAACCTGAAAATTTTATGACTGAACTGAAAGGACTGTAAATGTATCTAATTCATAAGTATAGTGAAAATCCGGCTTTTCAACGATTAAGACATAAAATCATTGATGAAAGTAAGAAATATACAAAAATATCCCGACTTTTTTTGGCTGCTGCTGAATTTCAGTACTTTCATCGGCGAAATTAAAAGATTTATTTAGTGAAAAGCAAAGATATATGAACAGGCTGTCACTCGAGTACTAAAAACATCGTTTTTGTTATGAGTTAGGCCTACAGCGTCTTCGAGAATATTATTTGAAAACTTTTTCAAACACTTTTCGCTCTAGATATACCTGTATTCCCCTGAAACCTGAAAATTTTATGACTGAACTGAAAGGACTGTAAATGTATCTATGGCATAAATGTAGTGAAAATCCGGCTTTTCAACGATTAAGACATAAAATCATTGATGAAAGTAAGAAATATACAAAAATATCCCGACTTTTTTTGGCTGCTGCTGAATTTCAGTACTTTCATCGGCGAAATTAAAATATTTATTTAGTGAAAAGCAAAGATATATGAACAGGCTGTCACTCGAGTACTAAAAACATCGTTTTTGTTATGAGTTAGGCCTACAGCGTCGTCGAGAATATTATTTGAAAACTTTTTCAAACACTTTTCGCTCTAGATATACCTGTATTCCCCTGAAACCTGAAAATTTTATGACTGAACTGAAAGGACTGTAAATGTATCTATGGCATGAATGTAGTGAAAATCCGGCTTTTCAACGATTAAGATATTAAATCATTGATGAAAGTAAGAAATATACATAAATATTCCGCCTTTTTTTGGCTGCTGCTGAAATTCAGTACTTTCATCGGCGAAATTAAAATATTTATTTCGTGAAACACAATGATATATATACAGGCTGTCACTTGAGTACTATAAATATCGTTTTTGTTATTAGTTAGGCCTACAGCGTCTTCGAGAAAATTATTTGAAAACTTTTTCAAACACTTTTCGCTATGGATATACCTGTATTCCCCGGAAATCTGAAAATTTTATGACTGAATTGAAAGTCTCATACATGTATCTATGCCATAAATATAGTGAAAATCCGGCTTTTCAACGATTAAGACATTAAATCATTGATGAATCTAAGAAATATACAAAAATATCCCGACTTTTTTTGGCTGCTGCTGAATTTCAGTACTTTCATTGGCGAAATTAAAATATTTATTTACTGAAACACAATGATATATGTACAGGCTGTCACTTGAGTAGCTATAAATATCAATTTTTTTATGAGTTAGGCCTACAGCGTCTTCGAGAAAATTATTTGAAAACTTTTTCAAACACTTTTCGCTATGGATATACCTGTATTCCCCGGAAATCTGAAAATTTTATGACTGAATTGAAAGTCTCATACATGTATCTATGCCATAAATATAGTGAAAATTCGGCTTTTCAACGATTAAGACATTAAATCATTGATGAAAGTAAGAAATATACAAAAATATCCCGACTTTTTTTGGCTGCTGCTAAATTTCAGTACTTTCATCGGCGAAATTAAAATATTTATTTCGTGAAACACAATGATATATATACAGGCTGTCACTTGAGTACTATAAATATCGTTTTTGTTATTAGTTAGGCCAACAGCATCTTCGAGAAAATTATTTGAAAACTTTTTCAAACACTTTTAGCTCTAGATATACCTGTATTCCCCTGAAATCTGAAAATTTTATGACTGAATTGAAAGGCCTATACATGTATCTAATTCATAAGTATAGTGAAAATCCGGCTTTTCAACGATTAAGACATAAAATCATTGATGAAAGTAAGAAATATACAAAAATATCCCGACTTTTTTTGGCTGCTGCTGAATTTCAGTACTTTCATCGGCGAAATTAAAATATTTATTTAGTGAAAAGCAAAGATATATGAACAGGCTGTCACTCGAGTACTAAAAACATCGTTTTTGTTATGAGTTAGGCCTACAGCGTCTTCGAGAATATTATTTGAAAACTTTTTCAAACACTTTTCGCTCTAGATATACCTGTATTCCCCTGAAACCTGAAAATTTTATAACTGAATTGAAAGGATTATAGATGTATATATGCCATAAATGTAGTGAAAATCCGGCTTTTCAACGATTAAGACATTAAATCATTGATGAAAGTAAGAAATATACATAAATATTCCGACTTTTTTTGGCTGCTGCTGAATTTCAGTACATTCATCGGCGAAATTAAAATATTTATTTCGTGAAACACAATAATATATATACATGCTGTCACTTGAGTACTATAAATATCGTTTTTGTTATTAGTTAGGCCTACAGCGTCTTCGAGAAAATTATTTGAAAACTTTTTCAAACACTTTTCGCTATGGATATACCTGTATTCCCCGGAAATCTGAAAATTTTATGACTGAATTGAAAGTCTCATACATGTATCTATGCCATAAATATAGTGAAAATCCGGCTTTTCAACGATTAAGACATTAAATCATTGATGAAACTAAGAAATATACAAAAATATCCCGACTTTTTTTGGCTGCTGCTGAATTTCAGTACTTTCATCGGCGAAATTAAAATATTTATTTCGTGAAACACAATGATATATATACAGGCTGTCACTTGAGTACTATAAATATCGTTTTTGTTATTAGTTAGGCCTACAGCGTCTTCGAGGAAATTATTTGAAAACTTTTTCAAACACTTTTCGCTATGGATATACCTGTATTCCCCGGAAATCTGAAAATTTTATGACTGAATTGAAAGTCTCATACATGTATCTATGTTATAAATATAGTGAAAATCCGGCTTTTCAACGATTAAGACATTAAATCATTGATGAATCTAAGAAATATACAAAAATATCCCGACTTTTTTTGGCTGCTGCTGAATTTCAGTACTTTCATTGGCGAAATTAAAATATTTATTTACTGAAACACAATGATATATGTACAGGCTGTCACTTGAGCAGCTATAAATATCAATTTTTTTATGAGTTAGGCCTACAGCGTCTTCGAGAAAATTATTTGAAAACTTTTTCAAACACTTTTCGCTATGGATATACCTGTATTCCCCGGAAATCTGAAAATTTTATGACTGAATTGAAAGGCCTATACATGTATCTAATCCATAAGTATAGTGAAAATCCGGCTTTTCAACGATTAAGACATTAAATTATTGATGAAAGTAAGAAATATACAAAAATATCCCGACTTTTTTTGGCTGCTGCTGAATTTCAGTACTTTCATCGGCGAAATTAAAATATTTATTTAGTGAAAAGAAAAGATATATGAACAAGCTGTCACTCGAGCCTTAAAATATCGTTTTTGTTATGAGTTAGGCCTACAGCGTCTTCGAGAAAATTATTTGAAAACTTTTTCAAACACTTTTCGCTCTAGATATACCTGTATTCCCCTGAAATCTGAAAATTTTATGACTGAATTGAAAGGCCTATACATGTATCTAATTCATAAGTATAGTGAAAATCCGGCTTTTCAACGATTAAGACATAAAATCATTGATGAAAGTAAGAAATATACAAAAATATCCCGACTTTTTTTGGCTGCTGCTGAATTTCAGTACTTTCATCGGCGAAATTAAAATATTTATTTAGTGAAAAGCAAAGATATATGAACAGGCTGTCACTCGAGTACTAAAAACATCGTTTTTGTTATGAGTTAGGCCTACAGCGTCTTCGAGAATATTATTTGAAAACTTTTTCAAACACTTTTCGCTCTAGATATACCTGTATTCCCCTGAAACCTGAAAATTTTATGACTGAATTGAAAGGACTGTAAATGTATCTATGGCATAAATGTAGTGAAAATCCGGCTTTTCAACGATTAAGATATTAAATCATTGATGAAAGTAAGAAATATACATAAATATTCCGCCTTTTTTTGGCTGCTGCTGAAATTCAGTACTTTCATCGGCGAAATTAAAATATTTATTTCGTGAAACACAATGATATATATACAGGCTGTCACTTGAGTACTATAAATATCGTTTTTGTTATTAGTTAGGCCTACAGCGTCTTCGAGAAAATTATTTGAAAACTTTTTCAAACACTTTTCGCTATGGATATACCTGTATTCCCCGGAAATCTGAAAATTTTATGACTGAATTGAAAGTCTCATACATGTATCTATGCTATAAATATAGTGAAAATCCGGCTTTTCAACGATTAAGACATTAAATCATTGATGAATCTAAGAAATATACAAAAATATCCCGACTTTTTTTGGCTGCTGCTGAATTTCAGTACTTTCATTGGCGAAATTAAAATATTTATTTACTGAAACACAATGATATATGTACAGGCTGTCACTTGAGTAGCTATAAATATCAATTTTTTTATGAGTTAGGCCTACAGCGTCTTCGAGAAAATTATTTGAAAACTTTTTCAAACACTTTTCGCTCTAGATATACCTGTATTCCCCTGAAACCTGAAAATTTTATGACTGAATTCAAAGGATTATAAATGTATCTATGATATAAATGTAGTGAAAATCCGGCTTTTCAACGATTAAGACCTTAAATCATTGATGAAAGAAAGAAATATACAAAAATATCCCGACCTTTTTGGGCTGCTGCTGAATTTCAGTACTTTCATCGGCGAAATCAAAATATTTATTTAGTGAAAAGCAAAGATGTATGAAGAGGCTGACACTAGAGTATTATAAATATCGTTTTTTTTATGAGTTAGGCCTACAGCGTCTTCGAGAAAATTATTTGAAAACTTTTTCAAACACTTTGCGCTCTAGATATACCTGTACTCCCCTGAAATCTGAAAATTTTATGACTGAATTAAAAGGCTTATACATGTATCTAATCCATAAGTATAGTGAAAATCCGGCTTTTCAACAATTAAGACATTAAATCATTGATAAAAGTAAGAAATATACAAAAATATCCCGACTTTTTTTGGCTGCTGCTGAATTTCAGTACTTTCATCGGCGAAATTAAAATATTTATTTAGTGAAAAGCTAAGATATATGAACAGGCTGTCACTCGAGTACTAAAATTATCGTTTTTGTTATGAGTTAGGCCTACAGCGTCTTCGAGAAAATTATTTGAAAACTTTTTCAAACACTTCGCTCTAGATATACCTGTATTCCCCTGAAATCTGAAAATTTTATGACTGAATTGAAAGGCCTATACATGTATCTAATCCATAAGTATAGTGAAAATCCGGTTTTTCAACGATTAAGACATTAAATTATTGATGAAAGTAAGAAATATACAAAAATATCCCGACTTTTTTTGGCTGCTGCTGAATTTCAGTACTTTCATCGGCGAAATTAAAATATTTATTTAGTGAAAAGCAAAGATATATGAACAAGCTGTCACTCGAGCCTTAAAATATCGTTTTTGTTATGAGTTAGGCCTACAGCGTCTTCGAGAAAATTATTTGAAAACTTTTTCAAACACTTTTCGCTCTAGATATACCTGTATTCCCCTGAAATCTGAAAATTTTATGACTGAATTGAAAGGCCTATACATGTATCTAATTCATAAGTATAGTGAAAATCCGGCTTTTCAACGATTAAGACATAAAATCATTGATGAAAGTAAGAAATATACAAAAATATCCCGACTTTTTTTGGCTGCTGCTGAATTTCAGTACTTTCATCGGCGAAATTAAAATATTTATTTAGTGAAAAGCAAAGATATATGAACAGGCTGTCACTCGAGTACTAAAAACATCGTTTTTGTTATGAGTTAGGCCTACAGCGTCTTCGAGAATATTATTTGAAAACTTTTTCAAACACTTTTCGCTCTAGATATACCTGTATTCCCCTGAAACCTGAAAATTTTATGACTGAATTGAAAGGACTGTAAATGTATCTATGGCATAAATGTAGTGAAAATCCGGCTTTTCAACGATTAAGATATTAAATCATTGATGAAAGTAAGAAATATACATAAATATTCCGCCTTTTTTTGGCTGCTGCTGAAATTCAGTACTTTCATCGGCGAAATTAAAATATTTATTTCGTGAAACACAATGATATATATACAGGCTGTCACTTGAGTACTATAAATATCGTTTTTGTTATTAGTTAGGCCTACAGCGTCTTCGAGAAAATTATTTGAAAACTTTTTCAAACACTATTCGCTATGGATATACCTGTATTCCCCGGAAATCTGAAAATTTTATGACTGAATTAAAAGTCTCATACATGTATCTATGCCATTAATATAGTGAAAATCCGGCTTTTCAACGATTAAGACATTAAATCATTGATGAATCTAAGAAATATACAAAAATATCCCGACTTTTTTTGGCTGCTGCTGAATTTCAGTACTTTCATTGGCGAAATTAAAATATTTATTTACTGAAACACAATGATATATGTACAGGCTGTCACTTGAGTAGCTATAAATATCAATTTTTTTATGAGTTAGGCCTACAGCGTCTTCGAGAAAATTATTTGAAAACTTTTTCAAACACTTTTCGCTCTAGATATACCTGTATTCCCCTGAAACCTGAAAATTTTATGACTGAATTGAAAGGCTTATACATGTATCTAAGCCATAAGTATAGTGAAAATCCGGCTTATCAACGATTAAGACATTAAATCATTGATGAAAGAAAGAAATGTAGTAAAATATCCCGACTTTTTTTGGCTGCTGCTGAAATTCAGTACTTTCATCGGCGAAATGAATATATTTATTTACTGAAACACAATGATATATGTACAGGCTGTCACTAGAGTACTAAAAATATCGTTTTTGTTATGAGTTAGGCCTACAGCGTCTTCGAGAAAATTATTTGAAAACTTTTTCAAACACTTTTTTCGCTCTAGATATACCTGTATTCCCCTGAAACCTGAAAATTTTATGACTGAATTGAAAGGCCTATACATGTATTTAATCCATAAGTATAGTAGAGCGAAATGTGTTTGAAAAAGTTTTCAGTCAATTTTCTCGATGTCGCTTAAGGCCCAACTCATAACAAACACGATATGTATAGTGCTCGAGTGACAGCCTGTACATATATCATTGTGTTTCAGCAAATAAATATTTTAATTTCGCCGATGAAAGTACTGAAATTTAGCAGCAGCCAAAAAAGTCGGGATGTTTTTGTATATCTCTTACTTTTAATCAATGATTTAATGTCTTAATCGTTGAAAAGCCGGATTTTCACTATACTTATGGATTAGATACATGTATAAGCCTTTTAATTCAGTCATAAAATTTTCAGATTTCAGGGGAATACAGGTATATCTAGAGCGAAAAGTGTTTGAAAAAGTTTTCAAATAATTTTCTCGAAGACGCTGTAGGCCTAACTCATAACAAAAACGATATTTTTAGTACTCGAGTGACAACCTGTTCATATATCTTTGCTTTTCACTAAATAAATATTTTGATTTCGCCGATAAAAGTATTGAACATCAGCAGCAGCCAAAAAAAGTCGGGAAATTTTTGTATATTTCTTACTTTCATCAATGATTTAATGTCTTAATCATTGAAAAGCCGGATTTTCACTATATTTATGGCATAGATACATGTATGAGACTTTCAACTCAGTCATAAAATTTTCAGATTTCCGGGGAATACAGGTATATCTATAGCGAAAAGTGTTTGAAAAAGTTTTCAAATAATTTTCTCGAAGACGCTGTAGGCCTAACTCATAACAAAAACGATATTTATAATACTCTATTGTCAGCCTCTTCATACATCTTTGCTTTTCACTAAATAAATATTTTGATTTCGCCGATGAAAGTACTGAAATTCAGCAGCAGCCAAAAAAAGTCGGGATATTTTTGTCTATTTCTTATTTTCATCAATGATTTAAGGTCTTAATCGTTGAAAAGCCGGATTTTCACTATACTTATGGATTAGATACATGTATAGGCCTTTCAATTCAGTCATAAAATTTTCAGATTTCAGGGGAATACAGGTATATCTAGAGCGAAAAGTGTTTGAAAAAGTTTTCAAATAATTTTCTCGAAGACGCTGTAGGCCTAACTCATAACAAAAACGATATTTTTAGTACTCGAGTGACAGCCTGTTCATATATCTTTGCTTTTCACTAAATAAATATTTTAATTTCGCCGATGAAAGTACTGAAATTCAGCAGCAGCCAAAAAAAGTCGGGATATTTTTGTATATTTCTTACTTTCATCAATGATTTAATGTCTTAATTGTTGAAAAGCCGGATTTTCACTATACTTATGGATTAGATACATGTATAAGCCTTTTAATTCAGTCATAAAATTTTCAGATTTCAGGGGAGTACAGGTATATCTAGAGCGCAAAGTGTTTGAAAAAGTTTTCAAATAATTTTCTCGAAGACGCTGTAGGCCTAACTCATAACAAAAACGATATTTATAATACTCTATTGTCAGCCTCTTCATACATCTTTGCTTTTCACTAAATAAATATTTTGATTTCGCCGATGAAAGTACTGAAATTCAGCAGCAGCCAAAAAAAGTCGGGATATTTTTGTCTATTTCTTATTTTCATCAATGATTTAAGGTCTTAATCGTTGAAAAGCCGGATTTTCACTATACTTATGGATTAGATACATGTATAGGCCTTTCAATTCAGTCATAAAATTCTCAGATTTCAGGGGAATACAGGTATATCTAGAGCGAAAAGTGTTTGAAAAAGTTTTCAAATAATTTTCTCGAAGACGCTGTAGGCCTAACTCATAACAAAAACGATATTTTTAGTACTCGAGTGACAGCCTGTTCATATATCTTTGCTTTTCACTAAATAAATATTTTAATTTCGCCGATAAAAGTACTGAAATTCAGCAGCAGCCAAAAAAAGTCGGGATATTTTTGTATATTTCTTACTTTCATCAATGATTTTATGTCTTAATCGTTGAAAAGCCGGATTTTCACTATACTCATGAATTAGATACATGTATAGGCCTTTCAATTCAGTCATAAAATTTTCAGATTATAGGGGAATACAGGTATATCCAGAGCGAAAAGTGTTTGAAAAAGTTTTCAAATAATTTTCTCGAAGACGCTGTAGGCCTATCTCATAACAAAAACGATATTTTTAGTACTCAAGTGACAGCCTGTATATATATCATTGTGTTTCAGTAAATAAATATTTTAATTTCGCCGATCAAAGTACTGAAATTCAGCAGCAGCCAAAAAAAGTCGGGATATTTTTGTATATTTCTTACTTTCATCAATGATTTAATGTCTTAATCGTTGAAAAGCCGGATTTTCACTATATTTATGGCTTAGATACATGTATAAGCCTTTCAATTCAGTCATAAAATTTTTAGGTTTCAGGGGAATACAGGTATATCCAGAGCGAATAATGTTTGAAAAATTTTTCAAATAATTTTCTCGAAGACGCTGTAGGCCTTACTCATAACAAAAATGATATTTTTAGTACTCGAGCGACAGCCTGTATATATATCATTGTGTTTCACTAAATAAATATATTAATTTTGCCGATGAAAGTACTGAAATTCAGCAGCAGCCAAAAAAAGTCGAGATAATTTTGTATATTTCTTACTTTTATCAATGACTTAATGTCTTAATCGTTGAAAAGCCGGATTTTCACTATACTCATGGCTTAGATACATGTATAAGCCTTTCAATTCAGTCATAAAATTTTCAGATTTCCGGGGAATACAGGTATATCCAGAGCGAAAAGTGTTTGAAAAAGTTTTCAAATAATTTTCTCGAAGACGCTGTAGGCCTAACTCATAACAAAAACGATATTTTTAGTACTCGAGTGACAGCCTGTACATATATCATTGTGTTTCAGTAAATAAATATTTTAATTTCGTCGATCAAAGTACTGAAATTCAGCAGCAGCCAAAAAAAGTCGGGATATTTTTGTATATTTCTTAATTCATCAATGATTTAATGTCTTAATCGTTGAAAAGCCAGATTTTCACTATACTTATAGCTTAGATACATGTATAAGCCTTTCAATTCAGTCATAAAATTTTTAGGTTTCAGGGGAATACAGGTACATCCAGAGCGAAAAGTGTTTGAAAAAGTTTTCAAATAATTTTCTCGAAGACGCTGTAGGCCTAACTCATAATAAAGATGGTACCTATAGTGCTCGCGTGAAAGCCTGTACATAGTTATTTGTATTTCATTGACCATACATATATATTTTCAGTGTTTAAAAAAGTGACCTACCTAATTTGGTCGGGTTATTGGCTGCTACATTTTGGCTGCCAACTTCACACAGGTCACGCTTATCACGGGGGACGACCACACGGCCTATAAATATATGATGAGATACCACGGCAGATGAGAGCTTGTTAATTGCTATTGAATTCGATGTATAAAATCTTGTGTATTTTATAAATACAGTATAATCTAATACTGGTAGTTATATAAGAGGAATCGCATCTATTCTTTGCTATCACCTGCAAACTAGGATAAACCCCAGCTTGAAAGCTCCGACACCAATACACTTGCAATGCAGCTATAAACGAAGAGATAAGCTCTCGAAGAGCTTATGTTAAATATACAAAGAAGTTTTCAATGCTATAAAAGTATTATAATCATTATCTTCATCAGCCAATGTATTGTTCGACTGCTGAGGCTTCAAGCAAATTTTTGAACTTCTACTCTAAAACCTCTCACGATTTCCGAATAGAATTATATTGAGGCTTGCAGGGATGTCTATGTGCAGCCGTCTCCTGGCTGTTGATGATGATGATGATGGTATAAGTAGTATTACTCCGGTAATGTATAGGTTTTTCTGGTTAATACAATTAAAACTATGTAGGTATTATCATGAATTAACGTCAACCTATACCTACGTGTATATTTTTCACCAAAAGGAAGCGGTCATACTTCAGATAATAATTATAGTTTCTCGCTTTTTTACATGGTTTTGTATAAATAATTTTGGACAGCTCTCCTTCTATAAAGTCATTGGCACTCTGCACACATGTTGTGAACAACTTCGGTGTTTGTTCTCAATTCACTCTGAGCCAGACGTAGGCACGGCTTGTTCTCACTTGTGGCGATAAAACCAATTTTAAAAATAATGTAAAAAACCGAAAAAAATACAAAGCAGCACTGTGCGTCTTCTTAAATTAAATAATAAGCTTCGCCCCATATATAGGATGTGTAACGAAAATATTTTTAAATGAGTGACTAAGACGGATTTAATAGAAAGGACATCGATTGGATTTTTTTTTGCGTGTCATTATTTCTCTTGTTTGACTCCTCGTGATGTTTATCGTAAAAATAAAATGATAAAAATATCCGGTGAAATACTCAAAGCTAATATACCGAATGCTAATATCTATCTATCTAAAAGTTCCCCACTCTTTTTAGTGTATGTACTAGATAGGTATTTTTGTACTAATTGTTTTCTTTCTTAAGTCACTATTATTGTTATTTAATCAATTTACTTATGTTTTTTAAGGAGATTTAAATAATTTTTCTGTAACTAGATCTACTTTGACGCCTTCTTCTGATTACTAAATTTATGTTCCCACATAATCATTACTAGTGTTACCTTTGGTTTTGGTAGGTATCTACGTATATACAAAAGGAAAATCAATCTCATCACAATAATAAACAGAATATTAAAACAGAAAAACAGATTATATATAGTAAAAACATTTTGTAAAAACCTTTTTCATACGAAAAAAACAAGCATTAATGAAATTCAATAATCTGCTCTCAAAGGATTAAAATCATGGAGTTAAAATTATAAGAAAGTTTCTGATTTATTGAACTGGCCAACATAAACAAATGGGATTTATTTTCTTTTCGGCCCGTCTCGAGTGGTTTAACAAGGTTAAGCTTTTATTACAATAAAATATTAAGAATAGGTATTCACGATTGGATTTTCTTGGTTCGTATTTTTTAATTTAGTCTCTACGGGACGAGATTATTATGTAGTTAATAATTCTAAAATTGCAATTTTGTGATAGAAGCTACTCCCTATAATCCTTGCATAATACTACAGCTTAGAGAATTTTCAACTGTGCAATGAGGTCAGCAAGTTTCGATTCAACGCTGGCCTATCAGTAACTTGACTAGCTACCAGTACCCGAACTAAAACACATGGAGTTTGCACGTAATTGCTTGGCGACAGATTATAGCAAAAACTAGAGCCGCAGATTCCTCCATATTATCATAATAATATGATAAGAAACCTAAGTTAACAAAAAAAATAAAAAAGTATTGAATTTTAAGTATTACAATAATTATAACTACTAGGTGGACCAACGACCTGGTGAAAGCCGCGGGGAGCCGATGGATGCAGAAGGCGAGCAGCCGCTTTAAGTGGCGCTCCCGGGGGGAAGCCTATGTTCAGCAGTGGACGTCTTCAGGTTGTTAATGATGATGATGATGAATAATTATAATACTAAAAGATAACTCTTTCATTACACTTAACCCAAGTACAACCAACGTGTTCACAAATTCCAAATTATAAATCGCGGTCCAAACTTGTGCGACACCGAACGAACTTGGACGTGTGGCGGCATAAAATTTATTTCGTGTAAAAACTTGTTCTTGAGCTTATTAAGTAAGTTCAGCAAAGTTTTTAAAGGCGTTGTGGTGTTGCCGTCCTCTCGCTGACAATTACCTATGTAGCTAAAACTTGCATAGGTATATACCACCATTGTAGTATAGGTGAACAAACTATGAGTCTAAATTAACCGGAAAAGGATTCAATAGGTTAAACGACATTTTTCATCACAATTGCGAAGAAAAAACATAGTTGTAAGTTTGTATAGTTTTGTATGAAGCTGGTTTCTTAAAATATAAGATTTATATAGAACTCAAGGTAAGGAACACCAACATATAACTAAATAGTCTTAACAGTGTGTAAATGTATAGTTTAACTCCATTAAGGTATATTCGAGACTCTAACAAACCACGAACAGCCAAATATGCTTGTTGGTGTATCTGCAGAAGGCTAAAAGCCGAAGTATTGTTATACCATGGAATAACTACCTAACTGCAAGTCACCTGATAAGCGACGATGCATAAAAGTGCATGTAGCTTGCGAAACGGGAGAGTTATTACTGAAACTGGGAGAACCCTACACACAAACAATTACAGAAGCATGAATAACAAGATTGAACCCCAACTGTCGTGATTAGGTACATTCCAACACAGCACAACACTGATTACTGATTACAGTTTTCAATTTGAACGAACTGAGCAAACAAACAATAACATCCCTAAGGCGCAGTCAATACGAAATCGCGAAACACGAGTCAGGCTCAATTATCTTGAATGTTGTTCAACTTGTATAAACAGTCATTAATTGCCAGGGAATTGGTGTTTATTTCTCTACGCTGAATACAGATTCCATACAAGCGTGTAACTTGAAGTGAGATATTATCTATAGCGCTGCGCTAAAAAGAAACCGTCAAATGAACTATAGCTACGGGTTTGTCTTGCACTAATTCATTTACTTATTTTATTTAAATTACATTATTTAAAACTGCGCACTATAAAGAAGACTTTATAAGCAAAACAGTAAGAGTACTAAAAAAAAATAAAAAATAAAAAATTATTTTCCCTCGAATTATCTTCTGAGTGACAGAGACGCTCTACGGAGCCGACGATAACCGATTGTAGCGTATATATTATAATACCAGGAATATCAAGGATAATAATTAGCGTACCTACGCTGTTTTGGGAAATATTATAATTAATTATTTCATCCATGATTAAGACATGTCATTTTTACTTCGTGGAAGTGATTATACGAGCAGGAAACTCAGTGTGGCTGATAGAAAATCAGTTTTTAAAAATAAAGCCATTACCCAAACCGAAACCTGAAAAGTAATGTAGTCCACGCGTGGCAACGCCGCGGGCAGTAGCTAGTATTATAATAAGATTATATCGTAACGCTCATAGTGAAATACGATCCACTCCTAACCGATCGGCAGCGGTCACTACTTCGATGGGTGACTGCTACAAAAAGTGGTGTTGACAACTGGGCTCTAGCGTGCTTTGGAGGGCACGTTAAGCCATATTTCTCAGCTGCTTTCTTAAGATAAATAGCCATGAAGTTAGAAAACTTTGCTGGGCGCAATCAAAATTATACACCAAGGCCGTGAAGGCCAATGGCAAGGATGCCTATATAAACGAGAAAAAGAAGTTAGACAAGTTAGACATCATTTATAGGCGACTTGCTTTCATAATCATAATCATAATCATTTATTTCTTTCATACACAAGCAGTCAACAATTAAGTAATGATGTTATTTGATAATATTAAGTGCTATAGATAACATTGCTACCTGCTTTGTGCGAGATTGGTGCCTGATGTAGGTTTTTTTAAAAAAAACCTGTATTACATGTCACCAGGATCCCACTCCGCGGACACACTTATTAACTACATTTTATAAATTAAGGGTAGGACAAATAAATATACTGAGTTAGGTATAATAGCAAATTGAATTAAGTAATAACGGTAAGTGGTTGAAGTTTTGGAGTTATATGCTATCATGTCGTAGGGTTATTTATCTAAAGGTAGATGTTTGTAAATCTCGGTCACAGAAGTACTTACAGGTTAAAGGTTACAGTTAAGGAAATGTGGTTGTAAATGAGTAGAAAAGATACATAATAAATAAAATAAACAAAGAAACTAACGAACTAATAGAATAAACATAGTTTTAAGTAACACCGTAAGTATAATAGGAGTAGTATTCGCCGGTGTACCTCAGTGTATGTTGCCATTGTTTGGATGAGAGTGTGCTAAGTGTATAGGTAAATGTAGGTAAGCATAATTTTTTTTTTGTATACGGATTATCGTGTGAATGCGCTGAATAGGTCGTGACTGTCCTGAAAGGGTGTAGGTGTCTATGTGTGTGTGTTGTGTGTGTGTGTGTGTGTGTGTGTGTGTGTGTGTGTGTGTGTGTGTGTGTGTGTGTGTGTGTGTGTGTGTGTGTGTGTGTGTGTGTGTGTGAGTGTGTGAGTGTGTGTGTGTGTGTGTGTGTGTGTGTGTGTGTGTGTGTGTGTGTGTGTGTGTGTGTGTGTGTGTGTGAGTGTGTGTGTGTGTGTGCCAGGTTATTACTTGAATATTTTGCTATGGTTTAAATTAAAGCTTTGTACTATAATTACGCTTAGTCACAGCTTAGATCAGATTTCTAAGATTAGGTACCCAATCAATAACTCTAATCTTCTTTTGACTTGCAAAAATGCTAACAATTTGGAATCATGTCTTTTCATGGACACAAATTATATAAGTTATATTATGTATGCTTTGTAAGTAGTTCGTGGCAAAGCCTACCTATACGCACCTACGGACGTAAAGTTTTTTCATGTACGTACCTACATGCACGACCTTGTTGATGCGCCTAAGCGGCAGTTCCTTGACGTTCACTGTAGTAAGCTGGGTTGGTCACCTAATCGGGAAACCATGTTCACTAGAGCTTGGGTAAAAAAGGGTCCATAACAAAATCCTGTAGATTGTTTACGACGCAGCCATTTCTGCTCCGGTTAAGTAGAAAAAAGCCATTTGTTGTGCTGAAATGTATGGTTATTCACCCCTTCTTTCAAACTTCAAGTCTGAGTATCATCTATCCTATCATGTATTAATTTATGCAATTCATAGATGTTAATTAAACTCTCCGAATGGTTTTTTTTGGTTATCAATTTCAAAAGCCTACAACAACAACAAAAGTCATAAAAAGCAGTTATTCAAGGTTATTCAAAGGTGGGAAGCGTTCTTCAGGGTCAATAATGCATCCATAGGGTGACCACTTACCATCAGGCAGGCAGCCTGATTTGATTGCCAACTTAAAAA
This sequence comes from Ennomos erosarius, assembly GCA_963580505.1. Taxonomy (NCBI): domain Eukaryota; kingdom Metazoa; phylum Arthropoda; class Insecta; order Lepidoptera; family Geometridae; genus Ennomos; species Ennomos erosarius. The sequence continues at coordinate 5,585,798 of OY756984.1, forward strand.
TAAAATCACGAAGTTGAGAATAAAAAAGATCTATGCGATCCATGTTCAACGAAAACCACATTTTGTAACTATGTCTCTTCTTTCCTTCAATCAGTACCGCCAAAGCTACCTCCAATTCCAAACTGGAAATCGACTCAATAGTTTCTGTATAGGTAAACTAGTTCCTTTGAATATCAGACACAATCAACATTGCAGTAAAGGTATTCAAACAATGCTCCAATCTAATAGAACATAACCTCCGCCGCCACTCAGACCGAAGCGTAATCGATCCCTTCAGACCGATTAATTTAACGTATTGCTACTAGCGAGCATTCCCTCGACGAATGATTTATGTCATTTTATACAATGCGATACAGTTATTACCGCTTTTATTTTTAAATGAAACGATTTCATAACTGACCCGTTTATTATGCATGAAAGTTTGTATCGAACGACAATGAAACGAAAATATTGTATGCTTGAATGAAGAGTAAATATTTCTACGTTGCGAACTACTTTTTATTGTGTTATTATGTTTTCTGACGATGCGCACCGAGAGATAACTCTATCGTAGGTGTTACATTAATGAGTATATTATTGTGATTCCAAGTATGTTCATGCGATTAACTGTAAATGCATCATCTGTGTAATCTTGCATGTTATTCATTTCCCAATATTATTGCAATGTTTTTTATACAATCACTCTGTATATTCGATAAATTTGTGAACTTACTCCAAGCAAATTACAAGCAAAATTACACTATCTAAATCATACACATACATCATTTATACGTAACAATATCAGCCAAAATTATTATACGTACGGGAATTAGTGTAATACCTAAATAAATGTTAATTTATTAACCCACTATTAAGTTTAGCATAAACTGATATAGCTTAAACTAAACGTAGCTAACTAACTAAATTAAACGTAGATTAAACATACATTTAGTTAATGACATGAGATGATTATGTAGGAACGGTTAGGTCGTCACTGCGTATCTCTGTTATCATAAAGGTTCTGGAAATGTACCACAAGCGACAAAGCCGTAGTCTTAATTAAGATACACGCTCATAAAGACCTAAGGAAATATTCATTTTTTTCTTCTCATACATTTTGAAACGTTTACAAGTGTAAGATCTGCGTTAAGGTCAAGATGTTTTATTACTCTGTGTTCTTTGATATATTACACTACTGTGTAACTTGCACTTGTAACGGTGGCATCTCTTTGTATTCCAGTCACCCAACCCGGTCATGTTCCACGATGCATCCACATTCTTTAGTCACATTGTCACCGTGTCCCATTTAGTTTGTGATAAAATATCTCACAGCGTGCACTTACTGCAAACAGGACACGACATCGCGATTTTACAAGTCTTCTTAAATCGCGTGTAGAATATTACAATACTACAACAAAGTCTGTTTCATTCAATGTTTGCAAATGCTTGGTCATAGGCAAAATAAATTCATTATTGTTTTCCAAAACCATTTCGAGTGTTATTGATAATAATATGTTTATTTAAATGTCAAATTATCTTATGACTGACTACATTTTGCCCAATATTATGTGATAATGCAGTCGTGATGCACCTAATGTTACATAAGTGTTACTTCAATTGTATTACCGACAGATATCAATCTCGCATCGCTCAACGTTTAACAGCTCAATTCCGAACCCAACGTACATATACTTACATTAAATAGCGAATAATACACGTTTCTACAACGTTAGACTTACTATTAGCATGGGGTCTCATACGGTACAAATGAAAAATAGCCCGAACGTGAAAAAAATGTAGTGATCGTGTCGCGAGCGTCACCAGTTAGTCTCCAGTGTATTTTGGTCCAATACTTCGCCAACACGCAATAAATATCGCTTGATAATCTTGCGTTATGCAGAAAAAAAAATTTGTAAAATAGCCCGAGTTATTCCGTTGTATGGGATGAGGCATCTGTACTGTTGGTATTATATTATCTGGGCTATTAGTTTGGTACTATGCTGCAGTAGCCAATCGATCAGTTACAAAAAAAATAAGTGTAGCTGATGTGACTTTGATTGATTTAATAATCAAATAACTTCTTTTTTCTTACTCAGTGTGTTTAAGTCATTATCAAGAATTCTGTAAATTTCCAAGAGTTTGATTGTTATTGGCCGATATCGATCACATGCCGTTCAACTGGCCTAAAGAGCGATTGTCATAAAGCTCGGAAACTTAAACCCAAGATAGCATTTAACTGAACACTTGAGTAGGGCGTTAGAGATTGCTAATGATATAATTATCTTAAGTATCATAGCGTTAAGTGACCATCAAAGGTTGGAATGGCTCGTTCTTAAGACCCTTTGAGCACCACTCAAAACCATTGCGCTCATATTTCCCAGCTTAATGCTCTTCTTACATGTATTGTATAGCATTTACAGCTTTAAATATTTCAAAAGAAAGTCTCGAATAAAAAATCCTTCGATAAAAGGATCGCACAATTATCTTCAAACTTTCCGAGAAGAAATTCAATCTCGATCAACTTTTTATTCCGTAATAATGAGGGCCTTTAATTAAAAAAAGGATCCACTACTAGGGAATATCCTTGCATAAAAAATCAACTGAAAGTAATTCTTTTAGATGGCAATACTGATATACATTTTTAATAGTATCGCCGATGCTAGTTTTGATAGATAAAGTTTTTTAAGATATAGTTCACATAATAAAATTATCGTATTGTTGGTTTTAAATTACTGTTGTGTGTGTTTATTGAATTATTAAAGCCACAGCACGTTATAATAATTCGAAGTATTTTCCTTTTTCATATAGGTATAGTAATGGGCCAATATGGTATAAACCATCACGCGACCTGGTCTGAACCGCGGGGAGCCGATGGATGCAGAAGGCAAGCAGACGCTCAAAGTGGTGCTCTTTGAGGGAGGCCTTTGTTCAGCAATTAAAGTTTTTAGGCTAATGATGATGATGATGATGACCTGTAACAAAAATGCTGTCATCCACCAACTAGCACTTGGACAGTGTGGTGGATTATTGTTGCCTATACTCTCTCTTTCTCTCTCACTGAGAGAGAAGAGCTATGTCCCAGCAATGAAGACCAATATCGGCTGGTTAAAAATGAAATGAAAAATGGATAGTGTTAAAGGGCCGCTGATCTTCAAAACCGAATCGACTTCGAAGCTTATAATAATTATAGAAGCTCGTATTTTAATCATGTAACAATAATACTGATAAAAAGGGAACAAGGGATACAAAATAATGAGCCTCAAAGTTAAGTTAAGTTAGGTCCTTTGCAATCAAAAATAAACCTTTCTCTAAAATAACTTGTAAAGCCAAGTTTTGCCATCTTATCTTACGTCACAAATGCTTAAGATCGGCATGCAGAAATTCCACGCATGCTCTAATTATAAAGCATACCTTCTCCATTTCAATAGAGAGTTCTGTCAAAGCAGATATGGCTGGGAAGTACTTATAATATTTTCTGATAATGCATTTTTAATATAACGTTTAGAATGATTAAACATTCGATATCAATGTAAATTATGCAAATATAAAAACTTGTCAAACTTTTTTTTTGTAATTTCGAATACATTAATGTTTAATTTTCCATAATGTTCATTTGTTTTCATAAAGTTAAGACTATGATGAATGATCTCCATCTAAAAATTGCCTGGAAGAGATCGCTCTCAGCGATAATGTCGCCCGTTGTTCCACACTTCTTGTAAATCGATGTAGGTATTCTTTGTAACTTATTATTTAATATTAATTTGGTGTGTACAATAAAGAGTTTGTCTATCTATCTATTAATCTATTTGATATTTAAAAATAGAATAGAAAGAAGTATTATTCCTGCTGGGCTACCACAAGCTAATACAAAACCATGTTTCATTGCATTATTATTTCAACGTCACAATAATATTGTTCGAATTCGTACCACGAACTTGTAAAGTATTCCTGCGTGAACGAGACGTCTACATTTTTATATGGCGATATCACTGTTGCACGTCAGTGTCAACATGATGTAAAGGTATGACATGACAGTTGTATTTGAGTGAACGATTTAACATGACGTCATCAAAACTGCTCTGGCTCTGCAATAATAAAGTATTATTACTTTTATGTAATATTGTAGTAATAATGCTATAAGACGTTGTGGTTGCCCCCCTGATATATTTAATGCTAAAACTCTTTGATTTATGTAGCAACTATTTCACCTCCCTAGGTATATTAACCCAAGAAACATCGCCTCTCATAAATAAAATTGCTACATTTGCTTTCTTTGGATGCTTAAATATGATTGTAGGTGGTGCTTCTGATGTTTGATTTCTTTTAATATTTCAATGAAAGAATATATGCCAAACTAAATTAATATACACGAGTATCTGAGGGTTACGTTGTCTTTGAGCTACGTTGTCACAAAAGGTTGATTGATTTCAACGGAAAGAAAGAATACTGAATTATTTCTACGGCTGTCGTTTTCTCATGAAACTGAAATATTATTATTATGAAAGTTATTTGTGTTCAATATATTAACAAGTTCCAAAAAAATTGAAAATATATGGTTTGGTTTCTTTGTCTGATCTTCATTAAAGAAATCCGTTAAACTGAGTAACAATAAATCGAAAAATATGATCAAGTATAAACATAAAATTCCGGTCCATTCAGGAGTTTACAGCGTCACAGCTTTGACCTAGATTCATAAATTCATCCTCATCATCTCCGTCATAACCTCGGCAATAAAAGCGGGTTTTAACTAATTAAACTAAATACGGAAGTCATTACTCACCTCCCCTTTATGACGAAGCATTAAGTAGGTTGCCGTGTGCACTATTCAGCCACAGCCCTACCTCCATAACGTATTATTTTTTAAACAATAGAAAAGCGGAAAACAAAACACTAATTGCAACACACACTAAAGTTTAAATTAACTACTAGGACTGAGTTTAACTTTGCAACACGAACGAAGTTAGCGCACGCGATGTGAACGGGCTACGGCGTAGTGGGCCTACGTCGTAGACTACCGCGCTCTCGTAGAGACCGCGTAGAACTGGCTACGCTTCTACCGCCCCGTTCCTTTAGTAGGCTTTGGAATTATTTTTCGCTTTGAAACCATTGAAGGTCTCACTAATGGGTAACTAGTACTAGTGGGTAATTCTAATAAATTTGTCGTTGACAAGTATTGATGGAGTGCGTTGGTTTGTTATTGAAAATTAATGAAGTCGCGCTGTGGCAGCATCTACGTTTGAATGGATGTTGTAAGAAAAGCAAGATTTGATGGATGTTCGATGACTAAGATAGTTTAAAGCTATTAATTAAATTTTTTGATAACTGTTAGTGCTCGTTTTAACCCTGAGCTTATTTATTTATTTAATTCTTTAAGCACAAAATTCAAAGGTGGAGTTAATGCTAACAGCATTTTCTACCAGTCAACCATCGTGTGAAGAAAAGACCAAGGGGTGAGTTTCCTCAGTTTTACGTAGGAAATGTAAATTTTGGCGAGATACAAGTATCCCATTTATGCTGATCTTAATATTAAAAGCCTGCGCTTTTATAAAATGGCACAGTTATCGCAGCTTTGACATTTCAACGCATACATCACGTTTAAGAGTTTCGTTATAACACCAAATATAGAAATTTATTACGCATCTTATGAATGTTAAGCTTATAAATAGGGCACGTACCCGCTGAACCGTAAAAATAACGGTGCCGTCAAAATTCACGGCGAAAACTGGCTACATTTTGATTTTGTAAATGAACATTCGCAGTCGTCGTGAATATCCTTTATTTTGAACTATAGATAGGTGTCCCACTGCTTCACTCGTAATAACTCTTGTTTATCTAGGATCAATTAAATCTGATAATGTGTATACACGGAAAGATTATTAGATCGTTATGCAAAAATTCATCAAAAAATTCAATTCAGCTATTTTGGCCTAATTGCAACAAACACATAGTTTTACTTTTTTTGTAGAAAAAACAGTGGATCCAATTCAAGACTAGGACATATGAAATTAGTATAAATTTACAAGAAATTCACCCAGATAATCAAACATCGTGAACTGCTTAGCACGCTTTTGCTTAGTAGAGTTTGGCCCGTAAAACTAATTTAAGCTAAACAACGGCCAACGTAATTAGCCCGCACAATACTAATTCAGGTAAAATTACCGCTAGCCATTAGCATGAATCAGACAGACACAAGCTTGGATTAATTATAATCTACAATTCAAGGTGTACATTATTTACGTTCGCGTGCTGCATATTTTTAGCGTGAGGTCAAAGCACGGCCATGTTGGGTTTCATTTTCGTGCATGAGTACCTACTACCTAGTACATATCATATCAAGTAAATGTGAACAGTATCTGAGGTTCGGACAAACGTGATACGTGCTTACGCACTCTATCGTACAAGTTGCTGTAATCGGCAAAAATGTTGAGTCTTGACTTTGACTGAAACACTGCGTGACCACAAACTAATACAAAACCATCATGGTTCGTGACAGTAATGCTTCAAGGTTACAATAATATTGTTCGAATTCGTACCATGAACTTATAAAGTATTCCGGCGCGAGAATGAGACGTCTACATTTTTATATAGCGTTTTCACTGTCGCACGTCGGTGTCAGCATGATTAACGGTATGACATGACAGTTGTATTTAAGTGAACGATTTAACGTGACGTCATCAAAACTGCTCTGCGTCAACAACATTACAATATTCTTACTTTTATGTCACTTTTCAAAGTATGATTGAAGTAATAATGCTATAAGACGTTGTGGTGACCCCCCTGATAAGGTCAGAGTTAAAAGAAAATTAAAATAAAATAATCGAAGTGGACAACGTTTGCAGTATATCTAAAAGACCAAATCAGAAATGAGGTGATACGATGGAGAAAAAAGGTACATAGCTCACAGAATTTGCCAACTGTGGTAGCAGTGATGCCCAATTCCCATACTAGCTGCAGAGTGACAACCTACTTACACCCCCCATTCTTAAATGCAGGCTGGTCTTTACCCGGCGAGTCGGCTGATTAACGGATCTAAGGGTAAACGATAATGTGATTAATAACTTTCGATTGTTTTTTCATATCAATTCGTACAAGAGTAGGTACACAAACCTGTGATTAGGTGGAGCGGCATTGCTCTGAGAGGTTGATCGCAGTTATAAGTGAAGCCACTAAACGGACTTATCTTGAATAAAGGCCTATATCTAGCAATAGACTAACAGAGGTGGGTTATTATGAACATAATTGAGTGAATTTATATTCAACAGCAAATCTAGGAGTAAAAGTTCAGGTATTCGACATTGCTAACATGCCATGTCGGCGCGGCAACAAACAAAACTTTATTTTAGAAATTCAATTCACTCGGGTGTCATCTTCATCATCATCAGCCTGAAGACGTCCACTGCTGAACATAGGTCACCCCTAAGAGCGCCACTTTGAGCGGCTACTTGCCTCTTGCATCCATCACTCACTCACTCACTCTACATCACTCGGGTGTGCAATATAGAATTATCAAGGTAGCGTGTTCTGCGGAAGTACACTAAATATTTATGTATCATTATAGAATTTACCATTAATCCAAGCTTGGATACTGAATCCATAGTTTCTATGTTGTCACGCAGTGGGCTGGTCAGCCGGGGACTAAATTAATATAATATTAGCTAGCTTGAACCTAGTTACCCAACACGTTAATGTTGGCATATTCACGTAAAAATTTAAGATAGCGCCTGTTTTTTAAATTAGTATTTTGTTCCACGCCGAGGAAGGCGTGTTAATTTTTTTATTTAGTTACTTTTGTGTCCGAAGAAAAATATGTTTACTTAACCAGTTTGTATTGTGTTGTACATTTTTTTATATCTTATATTAACCCAGTTTATGTAGAATATGATTGTTCCATATCTGCCTAGCTATTAGTCGTGGGAAGAGCGATAGCTCCAGCCATTGGACTGCACCATACATTCCTAAATTAACCAACTGGTATAGCTCATTCAATCAACGTTAATGAAAAACAAAAGTAATCAACTTAGTCCATCTTGATAAAATAAATACTGGATAATTTTAATCAGTAGTATTTTTGGCGTTATTTTTAATAATTAAGGAGCTAATCTTTATAATTTTATGGTATCAATGTTAACCATGGTGTCGTAAAGACCAAGCAATGTTAACTTACAACAACACTACACCATCGCTACACACTCAAAATTAAGTTCCATATTCACTTCCTGCTGTGGCTCGGACACGAGTATTTCTGCATAATTACTAGTTACGTTCTACCTCGGCTTCGTGACGAAGCGCATAAGCAGTTATAGTTTCTAATTGTGTAGTTTCATTTTCCTAAAGGCTTGGTAATGAACTATGAAACGTGTACTTTGAATATAGCTTTGTAAGATGTTTAGAGGGCTTAAGATTCAATAAATAATATATATAAATATGTGGACATTTCACACAGCGCCATCTGGCCAATGCGAAGAATGAATTAGTTAAAAAATCAACTTTGCTCTCTTGTTGCACAAATAACTATTGTCTCACGCACTGAGCAAAATACGATTTTGCACTGTTTTCTCGCACCAGAGTGCCTGTTCGAGCTGCTAAGGTGTAAAATTTTTTCTTACTCAGGTTCGGACGTTTTAGGTTAATATATTAGCTACGAATCGATTAGCAAAAGCTCTTTGTCACACTCAACCTAAATCTATTCGATATTGATTCCATTCGAGTACCTATAAAGTTCACACATTCCAGAGGTAGTGATAGTTACAATGTCCAAGCCGTTTGTTGTCATTGATGGTAAGAGCGCAACTATTTGTTTAAATCGTGGTTTTTAATAAAGGGCTAAAAGTTAAAAGTACATTGATTAAAGCAAAGCACGGTGAAAATAAAAACTGAATTTTGTAAACGGAATACAATATGTATGTACAACAAAACAAGGATTTTGTTGTTTTGTTAATATTCTTTATTTATCCATAGAAATACGCCCATAAAAATAATCTTTGAATACGTATAGACAACTCTTTTTTTTCTATTAAAATCGTAGTATTGAATTAAAAAGTAAAATTATCAATTATCTAGATAACTGAGAACTACCTATACATAATATACACGAGTAACCAAAAAGAACTGCAGTTGATGTTTTTTTAATAACGTATCTAATTCTAAGACACCAAAATAGTACAAAAGTATCTACTTATATTTAGGACAATAAGTAATGAATTTCATTTTAAACCCAATTTATATACGTCTTGTCAGTGGTAGTCTAGTTGCAAAGCATTACCTACACAACAAATAACTTAAATATCCAAGCCCATTATAACTGCAGTCCTGTCTGTAGAACATTTTCCTCTCTCGAGGACATTTAGTAGAGGTGACATCGTAAACTACCTTTGCGTCCTTTGGGTGTACTTACCTGCACTGTGTTGGCAGCTCTCAGCGAGACAACTATTTAACAGCTGCACATTTCACCAAACGCTAACTGGACAGCCACTCTTCAAATCAAAGCAGGCTTTATGACAAAGGAACACAGTTCAAAAGAGAATAAAGTAGTGCTTTTGTAGCACCAACGAAATGGTACCATTATGGGGACAGACATATTGGATGGGTCGGAAGCCAGAAAACCGCGGCAGCAAAAAAACACGTTTTCAGACGTCGTACGCAGAAGCAGATGTTTTCCGCTGTGCCATGCTAGCGTCATTGGGTTTCGTGCCAAAAATACTACAAACCAAAGCATAACTAGGCAGAATTTAAATTATATAATGTAAAATAAAACTTTATTAATTTTCATCTATGTAAATCACTGGATTCAGTTAACCGATGCGCCAAAACATGTCTCTACCTAAATAAACAGTTGCATAAACGTTTATTATGAAAGTCAAAAGGCTTTCGCTATTAAATCATCTATTAAAAATATGCATTTAAGAAAATCGATATAGAGGCGCGAGAAATGCACCATCTAAAAAGTTAAAGTACTTATAATTAACGATACGGGTTACAATATGTAAATTACAATAGCATCAGTTGGCTGAAACATCGGCCTAAAGCTACGTACCTACAAGTTTGGAAGAATAGCGTGAGAGGTAGAAATAGTGCGAAAATAAGCACCTACTTGCATGGACTCGTGCGCCCAGTTTTAGGTTGGGTAATTAATAACTAGGTAGTAGGTAGGTATACCTACTTCTGTTTCTGATTATGCTACTCATTAGATTTCTCGAGGACTGGAGTTTACTTGAGGTCATACAAAACAAAGAAAAACAAAATTGTCTGCTGGCAAGTTTCAAGATTTTTTTTCTTGCGTTTCATTGAAATTCAAGCAGAAATGATATAAAAAAGGAAAAGAATAGCAAGAAGTAAATAGATACCTATCCTTTTCATCAGTTTCAGTGACAACAAGTAAAATTACCCGATTTCTTCTCTAGTGTAACTTCAGCTTCAGCACTTGAGTTTTTTTAAAGTGTTTTTTTCACGGTCGGTCTCGGTGGAGTAATTAACAAGTTACCCGGGATTCAAACTCTATAAAGTAGTAGTGTTAAATAAGAAATGAAAATGTAAGGTAACGTCTTTATCTCATCATCAACAGCCTGAAGACGTCCACTGACGAACAGTCTTACCCCAGAAATTGCCATTTTGAGCGACTGCATCCATCGGCTCTCCGTGGATTTCACGAGATCTTCGATCCAGCTACGGGGTCAGCCTACGCTGCGTTTTCGGGTTCGTGGTCGCCACTCAAGAACTTTTCTTCCACATCAGTTGTTAGTTCTACGAGCCCGCCTCACCATTGTCATTTCAACTTGCCAATTCAGCTTTATCGGCTAATTTGGTTCTCCTGCGGACCTCCTCATTTCGGATTTCGGATCGTAGGCTGACAACCGATGGAGAAAAAAGGTTCTCGAGTGGCGACCACGAACCGGAAGGCGCAGCGTAGGCAGACCCCCCACTAGGTGGACCGACGACCTGGTGAAAACCGCGGGGAGCCGATGGATGCAGGGGAGCCGCTCAAAGTGGCGCTCTCTGGGGGAGGCCTATGTTCAGCAGTGTATATTATTGTAACCTTGAAATAATAATGCCATGAAACATGATGGTTTTGTATTAGTTTGTGGTAGCCCAACTGATGAAGCGCTGCAACTACTGCAAAAATAAAGATTATTTTGTCGTTAGTGTTATTTAAAATGCCTACAGGTATACTTACCTACATTCTACGTTCTACGAAAAAAAACTAGAAATTCTGTTCAGCCAGACTGATACCGAATCAATTCCTATAGTCAACGAAAGTTACCCAGTTTGTGGATTCTGCATCAATAGGAACGGTCTGTGTAGATTGTAGAAGCAATCGACATCTGGCGAGCCGCACGAGCCAGATATTGTGTTAGTTGATACAGTTGGTCAACTGTATATCGATGAGCACATTCACTAGAAACACCACAAACACCACGAATAGGTACTTACCTACCTACTACAAATTAAAGAATTAACATTTATGGAAAGATGCGGTTACAAAACTATGTGTCAGCTTGCCAAGTTTTGGTAGGTAAGTACTACAAATGTCGCTGTACTAAAAGCGCACATTACTAAAATAGGTAGCCCTTTCTTCAGTATAGGTCTATCACGGCCTATCCAAGTATTTTTATTCCTAGCTTATTGTAGTTTTGAATAAAAAGATACGATCCCCGAAATGAAAACGGAAGCCACAGCAAAAAATAAGTTTCATAACCGTTGATAAATGGCGGGGAGTTGTATTGTAGAGGTAAGGTACTTAACTACTTTTTACCGAAGTCGTCCTTTAGTATCCGATATCAGAGGATCCAAGTAAATCCCCCAGGGCATCTATGTGGGACAAAATCCAAATGAATACCCCAGTGAATCCAAGTTGGGGGAGCCAAGTGGACGGAGAGACCCCTGTATTCTACCAGTGGAACTACTAACTTACTTGTTCTTATTTTATGTTGGTAGGTATATACTCTAATGATCACCGGCCGTAAATCATCCAGTCTTCTGGTTAGAGCGCCACTCAGCGGGTGCTTGCTTCTTGCATAACGGCTCCCCTCAGTAATGCTACAAGTCATAGTACCTACTAGCAATGGCAATTAATGCGATTTTGCGTAAATTTCATAAACATGCTAATTCACGAGTCTTAGCATGCTAATTGCTATTGCTATGCTATTTGCTAAAATGAAATGAAAAATGAAATGAAATGAAAATTGAAACAAAAATTTATATTAAAAATTAAATGAAAAACGAAAAAAAAATTTACCATAAATTAAAAATGAAATAAAACGTTATATTAAAAAATAAATTCAAAATCAACCAAATGAATCGAAATCAAATTTCATATTTCACAGAATTTCGCAACTACATTTCATTGGCTGAATGCTAATTGAGATTTTGCATGCTAAAAATTAATGCGAATGCTAATTAATCCATCACTAGTACCTACTGACAGAACGGGATGAATTTTCAGTCTTTACCAATGTACTCTGTGGGATGAATGCGATGAATGAGGAGTTTATGCATGCTGCGAGATTTTCCCGGGGTCACGTAACGCATCCCTATATAGTCTGTACCACAGAGTACATTGGTAAAGATGTCTGTACCAATGTACTCTGTTCTGTGCCTATATAGTTTTTGTTTTTTTTTTATATTTTGGCTCCACACATAGTGTATTTAGCCAGTGTCAAGTATTATATTTTCATTGTGTTACATAATATTTCACGCAAAGTCATGTCCTAGTAATAGTCATAGTCCACTCTAAGTCAGGTAGTCATAGTCCAGTCTAAGTCAGGTAGTCATAGCCCAGTCTAAGTCATGCTCCAGCAAAGTGTTTTTTTTTTTTTTTTTTTGCTGTTTCAAGAATGCCTATTTAAAAAGACATTCTATTTATATTACAATCTAGTCATCTACTTGACTAATGAGTAATTCTAATTTAACCTAAACTTCTACAATCAAAATATTCTAAGAATGTGTCCAATAACACGTTTCTTATTGTCTCTATTAAGGCGAAGACACATGGTTCTTGTGTTCTTTTTAGGTAGCACTTGTTTGCACTGCACCACACTATACTAACATTTTATACACTATGTCACTACACTAACTCAAACGGTTTTGTTCTTTTTAATCTCCTAACTATATCCGTGTGGTCGAGCAGCTGGATTGCTTCGACGTTCACATGATGATGAAGTCTGTAATGGTGACTTTCTGCGTACTTCTTGATAATTTTGACGACAACCTCTACTTTAAGGTCCCGATGTAGGTCGTCATTTCGTATGTACCAGGGTGCATTTACAATTTCCCTTAGTACCTTGTTCTGAAAGCGTTGGATCATGAGGATATTACTCTGTTTGGTACAACCCCACAGCTGTATACCATAAGTCCATACTGGCATCAGGACTTGTTTATATAACAATATTTTGTTGTGTACTGACAGAGTGGAGTGTCTTCCAAGCAGCCAGTACATTTTTTTAAATCGTATGTCAAGATCTTCTTTTTTCTTCTTGACGTGTGCTTTCCAGCGAAGCTTTGCATCAAGAGTCATACCTAAATATTTGGCTGTATTCTCATATGGGATTTGGCGATTGTTTATATAAATCGGAAAATACTGATGTTGTTTGTTACTAAAGTCAATATGGGTCGATTTTGATTCATTGAGTTTGATCCTCCATTTTAAAGTCCAGTCATGGATTTTATTTACAGCCATTTGCACCTTTGCTGTTGCTTCTTTATGGGTATTTCCCACCCCCATTATTGCAGTATCATCAGCAAAGGTCGCGATGGTGTTATTATCGAATTCAGGTATATCACAGGTGTATATCAGGTACAGGACCGGACCTAAAACACTACCTTGTGGTACACCAGCTTTTATTTCTTTTATATCCGAGTATGTATTCTCTTGCCTTATCCTAAATACTCTATTCGATATATATGATTCCAAGATGTCAGCAAACTGTTTTGGTATCATTGTTCTTAGTTTGTGTATAAGGCCTTCATGCCAAACTTTATCGAACGCTTGCGCTACATCTAGGAATACAGTAGAGCACACTTTCTTATCTTCAAGAGATTTTTCGATGATGTTTGTGATTCTGTGCACTTGATCAATGGTTGAGTGGCTTTTTCTAAAGCCAAACTGATGTTCTGGTATTAGGTTGAGTTCATCAATTACTGGTTTCAGTCTTTTGAGTAAAAGTTTTTCCAACAACTTTGACATAATGGGGAGCAAGGAGATCGGCCTGTATGATGATGCTTCATGAGGCGGTTTCCCTGGTTTTGCTATCATTATGACCTCAGCAACTTTCCAAAGATCTGGTATATATTTCAACCTTAGTGAGGCGTTGATAAGGGTTGTTAGTTTAACAAGTGCTTTTTTCGGGAGATTATGTAGTATTTCTCCTGGTATTAGGTCATACCCGGGAGATTTTCGAGGATTTATATTTCGTTTGATTTCTTGTATAACTTCTCTTGGCGTGACCAGTTTTATAGTATCACTTTCACGTAACAGCGTGTGGTCATTATCCATGATAAAAGGTTCATTGACGTGACTCTCATTAGGTTGAAATATATTTGCTAAATGATCCGCAAATCTTTTAGCTTTTTGATCATTGTTTACCGCCCATTTTCCGTTTTCATCTCTTATTGGTGGAATTTGAGTGATTGGTCTTTTAAGGTTCTTTGTAGCCTTCCACAATGAATAGTCTGTACTGCGGTCACTAGTTAGCTTCAAAAGATACCTGTTCATCGTATCATCATTGTAAAGTTGAATTTGCCTGTTAAGCTTTTTTGTCAAATTATTAAGTTTTCTTTTATCATCAGGGTCCCGTGAATGGTGCCATATATTCCGTTGCCTTCTTTTTTCATAAATAAGCTGTTTAATTTTCTGTGGGTATATATGACCTTTGGTTTTGTTGTTGACTTCTGGCGTATTATTCCAAGCTGCTTGTTGGATATGTCGTATAAACTTTTCCAATTCAGTATCTAAGTGTTCTGATGTCTTCAGTGGCACTTTGAGATCTATGCTACATTCTAAGTCTATCTTAAAACTATCCCAGTCTGTATGCTTATTAATCAGCGTTATGGGTTTTTCTGGTTCCAGTACATTCTCGTTTATTATTAAATATATTGGAGAATGATCCGAGTTTAAATCATAACTTTGCTCTGTTGTTAAGTAACTAGATGATAAATTCTTATATATGAAAAAGTCGATTAAGTCAGGTATTTTAAGAGGGTCCGTTGGCCAGTATGTTGGCATTCCTGTGGATGTAACTTCACATTTCATCTCTTTTACGGCACGAAGCAGTTCTTTTCCTTTGGTAATGGAAAGTCTGGAGCCCCAGTAGGTATTTTTGGCATTGAAGTCTCCCCCCAAGACAAATCTACTACCGAGGAGCTTTAGGAAGCTTATGTATTGCTCCTTTTTTATCATATGCCGCGGTGGGCTGTAGATGGCTGATACTATTATGGGATACGTATTAGTTTTTAAACATATTGCCACAGCTTGAATTTCTTTATGTTCATGTCTGAATTCTTCATGATGCTGCAAGTTTTCTTTTACAATGACTGCACTACCACCCTTTGCAGTGTTGTCCGGGTGTAAGGCATGGTATACTTTATACCCCTTAAATTTAATATGGCATTGATTGGTGAAGTGCGTTTCTGAAACTAAACACACGTCCACTTTTTCTATATTAAGGATAGCTTGCAACTCGTTATGGTGTTTTTGGAGTCCATTTGCATTCCAAGCCATAATTTTTAGTTTACTAATCATTTTTGTGTCTTAAATAAAGCTGTTTTAGCGCTATTTTCGATCTTTCTTAGGCGTTCTTCGAAAGATGACATAAACTTTAGAATGTCATCTAACTTTTCGTCACTGGTTGAGGCGCGAGGAACCGGATGCGCTTTTTCTGTATCTCTAGCAGCAGCTTGGGCGTAGGAGATGCTCTTAGTAACGTGTGTTGGTGTTTTAGCGTTTGGCTTGAACATAGAGCCAACTTGTTTCTGTGTAGCTGCACTGTGGTGCGGTGCTACCGTAATTTTTTTCGATTTCTTGTTGCGTATTAACTGAATTTCTTTTGCTATGGTGCAACCTCTGTAGTTAGCGGGATGTGGAGCACCACAGTGAACACATTTTGGCTTTTCCTCCGGAGACTTTTTACAATCCCTTGTTAAGTGTTTACCCGTGCATTTAACACACCTAGGTTCTTTGGAGCAATACTTTTGCGTATGCCCATACGCCTGGCATCTCTTGCACTGAGGGACCAGCTTGGTGGTTTTCAGCGACTGTATTTCTACTTGGTATCCCAGTATGGTTTTTATGCTGAATATTTTACTAACTTCCTCGTCATTTGCAAACGTCAACATGAATATATTGAGTGGTTCTTTCGATTTCCAACTCAGCTTGTTGACAGCTTCCAGGATTTTATACCCTTTATTTTTCAAATCTTCCACAATTCTTTCTGATTTGCATGTGAAATGCAATTTTTTGGCTACTACTCTTACTGGCCTCTCTTGTTTGTTTTCATAGGAGTGCCAGGTGCAGTTGTTAGTGGTCAGGGCTTTCGTTATTTCCCTGTATGTTTCCTCATTCGTAGCGTTCACTTTTACAGTATCTCCATTCATCATTTTAATGCTGAATGTTTCAGCGGGCAGATTGCACTGTTCCAAAAAATCAAAAAAGTTTTGGTAGTCTTTTATACCATCAACAATAATTGGTGGTGGTAAATAGACTCTTCTGTGCTTTTCTTTGCTAGCTTTGTCTTCATTGACAGTTTCATCTTGAGTGGGTGAGGTGTTCAGTTTCCTTTTTTTCCTTGTTTTTGTCCGGATCCACTCAGTTTCTCTAGCTAGGTCTTCTTCGTCTGTGCTGTATTGAGCACGAGAAGAAGTCTCCATAGCTGGCGTTGCTGGTTTCTCTACGTTCGTCTCAGACAAACATTTTAACTGTTGTTTCAGGATTTCAATTTGACTTTTCAGGTCATTTACCAGGCTTTCTAACTTTTGGCGAGCTACCTGTTCTTCGCAGAAACGTTTGTATAATAGATGTTCAGTCTCTGTTGTTAACCGGATGGTATCGTTTTCTTTTGAGAATCCATTGCGGCGAACGTGAATCTTCGCCTTAACAATAAATTATAATTTGCCGTCAGTCATCAGCCTTGCGCAATAAACTGGGTCATCGCGGTGCAGCCGACGAGACGGCTTTGTTGTGATACGTAAGCACTTTGCACTGTTGGTGCGCGCGGTCGCGAGTCACACACAACTGTTCTCAGCGGAAATAGAACGATCACTGAGTGTGGCAACTTTACTAGAAGCTTCTATGGAGTTTTGGAAGCAACACGAAAAGTCACGTTTCACCACATTATATCACTTGCCCTCACTCCTGCTCGTAATTCAGCACTTAAACATTAACTGGAAAAAGCAAGTTTTGAAAAATAATACAATGCAACGGCGTGAACTCTTCCGCGTTCCCGCCAAAACTCCCTATATACTCTATACTCACCACAGAGTACATTGGTTCAGACTGAAAATACTCACTATTGAGTTTTGACGCACCACTTCTCAGAGCTGAGCAGGGGGGTTATTCGCTATGACACATGAGATTCCTTGCCAATAACGCATATAACGCGTGACGTGTAACATGCTCCAAACGTAAACGCGGGCTTTAACGCGCCACGACATGGAATTAACATGGAATAAAAAAATTGTATTCTGTATGCCGCGCGTTAGATTGTTTGTGCCCAGTGTTATCTGTTTTTTGACGTGCGTATAACGTGTGTTGTCGTGTTTGTCAAATTTGACAACGGCATACAGAATAACATTTTAAACCCAAACAAAACCATTCCACGAAGATATCGTAACGCGCCGCGTTACGTGCGTGAATGGTCATACGGAATAAGGGCCCAGGAGGATTGAAAAATCACTTTCTTAAAATATGACGTCACAGTAGGACAAAATAGTAGGTCCACGAGGAAACATCGGATATTTTTCGACGCATTACAACGTGTAAAAAGGCCAACTCAAAAAAAACATGTTTTGCAGAAGTATTACAGGAAATAATAAATGAATATGTGTGGACATTTCACACATCGCCATCTAGCCCCAAACTAAGCATAGCTTGTACTATAGGAACCAGATAACTGATACAATACTCATATACTTTTTTATTTATAAATACATACATAGAATAGAATATAACACCCAGACGCAGATCAAACATCTTGTTCATCACACATATATATGTCCCGGGTAGGAATCGAACCCACAGCCAACTGAGCTATTGGGCCCGTCAAAGAATATAAAACTGGCTATGTCCACAGGCGAGATTTTAGCCAGAATATTATGAACACAACCTAGCAGTGGTGATATGAATCGCTAAATAAAACAAAAATATACTTACAACATGTTTATTTAATAATAACATCTATACTTTAGTTGTAACAATTCAACCAACTAGTTGTACACGACGACAACAATTATCATGTATTTCAAACAGCTGCGTTATATACCATTAGGTGTGAGAACAAAATAATTGACCTTAGAACATAGTATTAAATTAGAAATAAATATTACCTACTATCATAATATTATCAATAACATTATATTAGTGTTGCAGGAAACCGAAACAAACAACAATACCACCCGAATGCATATTAGTAAACCAGCGTTTTTTGTACAATCAATTAGTTGATGATATTGTTTAAATAACACGTATTGTCACAGCAACAAAATCACATCGTATCAACGATACACCGTTTTTTAAATAAATAAATTTAATGTAAAAGAAAAAAAACTACTTAAATTAAACACGATTTATCTTCGTTCAGCGAATTTGTATCACTATTAACAAAATACTGAACTCAAAAGTATAATACTTAGTTGAAAATCTTAGTTAAGCGATTTGATACGAGTTTTTATTAAAAATAATAGTTTTTAAACCTATAAATACAATAAGGTTTTCAGCAGTTATTATAAATCGAGTCTCATCTACATTTGAATCAATTTTTTTAATAAGCAAAAGAAATCAAACATGATATTTAAGAAATGTCCAAAGTAAATATAAAAATGAAAGGAATTGATGATTTGAAAACGTGACACTCTAATTTTATAATATTCACAACAATAATTATATCCAATCAAATCAATAAAATTTTAATGTGGTTACGTGTTATAGTTTCATAAATATTCTTAATATTAAATTGATGTAAAATGCTATATAATGACCAAGTCATAATTTAATGCTGCGGTGACTAGACTTATTTTTATTCTTCCATTCTCCTAAGTTCTGAAGCAAATACGTTAAGTCATTGCCTGACAAACCAAAACATTCACGACATATTAATTATTAAGTAGACACAACTAATTCCGCTAAGTCCATTCATTTGTTTCTTAATAATAAATAGAAAACGATGAGAAATCTTACATAATTAACGTAGCACTGAATAAATACTACACGAAGATTTCAAAATAGAAACGAATCAAAGATCATGGCTCTTTTAATCGTTGTTTAAATCCGTAAGTACAAACGCAAAGTGCGAGATTTTCAGGTATAGTTTTAATGAAATCTTTCATGTCTAACACTGGAATTCATAGTCAAGGTGGGGGCTTCTCTAGGGGATGATTCAGGCGCTGTGTGGAGAAGTCTAGTTTTATGCATTTCATATTAAGAATTTTCCTCAAAAAATAAACGTATGTGAAAACAAAAATTAAATATCTCAAAAAATGACCAAAGTTACAATCATTTTAAAAACCGGAATAGAAATAGATAGCTCAAACGGCCAGTGACGTCAGGGGAAGGTCGTTTTAGTACCTCATTACTAAGCTGTAGTAGCTATTCATACAATCTCTTTGGCATGTGACGTCACGAGTGGGTTTTTCATAGTAACTGGGGGGGTGCTTGTTTCGCGAGAAAGGGACAGGAGATGCCTCCTGTAGAAACTTTAAAAGCTTATTACTCCGTGATTTATTTACCGATTTTGCTTATTTTTCAAATATTGCATTCATTTTTAATCTTCTTTATGTAAGTGATATTTACTTGTTCATTTTTAATAGTAGTCATCATGCCTATTCTGATATTTTCAAAGGCAGGATGCTATGAGAGTAAAAAAATAATGATGCATGATGAGAATGATATGCATCTTGGGGTGTGTTGTGCAGATGCAGTTTAGACATATTTTATATACCCATATTTTTCATTTATGCTTTACAGAAATATTTCCATGTAATCCGAAGATGTCATTATATTTGAGCCCCTATACCTGTCTCTGTCTTTAGCATGTCGAGTAAGATACTACTATCCTTTCAATGCATTGGCATTGATTCATCTCCTTAACAGAATAAAAGAAGAATAGATGAATAATGATGTAAATGGTTCCACATTAACAAATTGAGGGTAATACAATAATTTCACATAAATGACATCGTTTAACACAACAAACATTAAGTGAACGAATTTAATAAAATTATTAATAAAAGGCCACCACAATTATTATTTCTTACACCGATGGTGCTTGATTTGAACACGTTATGAATAAGGTTTAGGCTCCAATCGGTTCACATGTCAAAATGCCCAAATGAGTCAAAATGTGTCAGCATCAAAACGCTCAAATGTTATAACGTCCAAAACATGGGTCATGAATCGTAATGTTTTAGTGGAAAAAATGATTTATGTCACAATTTATGACAATAAAACATTTTTTCACAATACATACCATACGTATGATTGACAAAATGTCCAAAAATACAAGTCATTTAGATGCAGAATTAAATAAAAACCTTGGTTATTCCGGTACGATGGTAGTTGGATAACAAGCCAACAATCAGTCACCAGTTTTTTGACACCTAATTATTTAAATACTCATATTTTTTGACATTTGTATGTTGTTACTATTTTAACGTATAGACATTCTGACACCTGTATACATTTTAATACTATGCTGGTACATGTGAAAAAGTAAAAAGTAAAAAGTGCAATATACTTTATACTTTACCAATAAAACACTTGGACATTTTGACGTGTGAACCAGTTGGACCCTAAAACACGAATAAAATGCTTTACTACCCGCTACTTGCACATACACAGGAAAATACGCGAAACGCTAAATACAACATGAAAGATTTTAAAGTTGCGGCCCAGTCGCTCACGAAATCTAAGTAATATTTACTATTATTTCTATAATGTAATAGTTTAAATTGTCTACTTATTTTAATTACTTATAATTATTAATTACTTTTGTAATTATGTAAAATTCGTATTATATTTGGTGGATTTACTGGATGTAGTCAATAAACTTTTGATAGTCAAGCGACTGGGCCTTACGTTATATGACGTAAAGTATATTTTACTACATTAATACACCATAATACAGACCTAAATACTTTAATGTAATTATTGTAACAATATTTTGAAGGTCTTTTAACAGTCCGAAAGTCACTTTTGAAATAATTTCAAGAGTTTAATTAAAACTACGGCAAAGGCCTTTTTTGTTTTTTGTAAGTTTTATGATCTCGAAATGTTATAAACGTATTTAGGTACAGTCAAAGGTAAAAGTAATCAGGTCATTTAAAAAAATTCAGAACACCAACCAAGGTTATTTGCAAAAATAATATAGATTTGTTTAGACGATAACAGCAAGCAAGCTGTAACTTGGAATATCAAGATCACTCTCAAATTTATGTTGAATTTCTAAATCAATCGAAATCGATCTTTTGAAAATAACCTTTGCTAGTAGACTCGAAGTGACACCGGGTGTCGGAATCTGTTGTACAAAATCCGATTCTGAAAATGTTGCCGTTTCTTTCATAGTGATCTAAACTATCATTTGATTTCCCATATCATCCGTGTCCCTGATTCTCTATTATACAAGTATATATAGACGATTTTGTACAAATATTGAGAATTTCTTGTTCCGATTTGAACCGCCACTCTCGAGTGTCCAGAGAACTATAATTTGGAAATTGCTTTTAAATTATGAAATCTATGATTGGTTAGTTGAATTAGTTCCAAAGACTCTCGATGTCACTCTTAGTAACCAGCGCCAAAATGGCGAAAATCAAATGGCTTCAGTCAATATGTAGTCCAGCTTACTAATATAATGGACGTCAGTGATGGGTGTGCCCAAAAATAACTAGTCCGCCATCTTGGGCCATCCGCCATATTGAGTTTAGAATGAAAAATAATTAAAAATTAGCTAAACCATGTATTGTTAGACCGCGATCATTTTAGGATAACTGATTACTAAAAAAATTTCTGAAATCTTTAAAATTTGAATAGTTGTCCGTTTAGGTGTTGTATAACGATTTATACATGTATCTTATCAGCAGAGGTTTAATTAAGCGAAGGCGGAACAATTTCGAACACCAAACTTTTACCATGAACTGCAGTTTACGTACCTGTATTGTGAATAAAATAATACTAATACTGATTTAAATGTTTTTGGGTACCGGCTCAATAGATCTGATGTTGAATTTCTCTTCGGGTTGCCAATCCCAGACGACCGGCATCGCACTTTCGTAGTGATAGTTGTACATGTTGTTTTGGATGAATTTCAGCAGATCTTTTGGCTCTGGGTACACTGACGCGAGACCTGCAAAGAATGGTCACCAATAACGTAAAGATTGCTTTTCACATTATTTTTAATATAGTGTTGACGGAATGTATTGGCTCATTTTGACAGCTAAGACTGCATAATGTTCGACTTGACCTTTGACAAGCAGCGAAGGAATGGGACATTTTCCAGCGTCTTTAAGTCACGAGTGAATGTATCTTCTAGGCAAGCATGTGCCATCCTAGACCGCATCATTACTTTCCATCAGGTGAGACCGCGGTCAAATGCAGAACTACTCAATGACAAAACAATATTAAAAGCAACTTGTAGCTTTATCGCGTTTATTAGCTGTCAAAACGCGCCTACATTTACATTGTTTTAACTATATCTGACCAAAGAAATTTGGCTTAATGCCATGACGGTATATTTTTATTCAATAAAAAACAAACACAACATGATACCGTTACCAGACAAAATATCCAATGTACACATTTCCGATACCAAAATGAATACTAATGAAAATAAATACTTTAAAAATTTACTTTAGAATAAAAGATAATACTAAATACTATATTACCATGTATATAGCTTTACTTAATATTCTCACTAAGTCACTCTAGATTACCTATAGAAAATGTATACCTACTACAGAGAACCCAAGGAAACTAGTTTTTTATGACAAAGATGTCGAGATTTAAACGCCGTCAAATTACAATCAATCCCTTCAAATTGTACTCTCTTTAACTATCTTCTAAGTAAACGTATTCGCAGACCACATCGCCACTTATCAAATAGGCGATAATGTAGCCTTTTTCAACCGTACACATATTTGTATGGTTTCGGTAGTTTCAATACGCAGATGTACATAGAATGGAATTTTAAAAATACAATCTGTCAATATTGACAGTTTAAACTAGGATTGTTTATAATCCAAAGGCGATCACAATACTAAAGTGACAGATAATGGTATAGACTAGACAAAGACCATTTTACCGTAATATACCGTTAACGTAAAAATATCTTACTGTAGTTATAAATTAATTGTTAGATGGTAACGGCCACCCCGTCATTTTCTTTTTGTAGCCAGCTCTTTCAGGTTTAGGCCATGTGTATATTTTGGGTATATTGGACAGGTATTTATTATTATATTGGTAACTTTTGATGAATGCCTCGATATCCTTAGGCATTGGATAAGTAGCACACAGACCTTGGGGGTGAAAAAATAATAAAAAGAGAATGTAAATAATAAAAGTAAAGGTGGACACATATGAATTTAAATAAAAATAAATAAATAACACCCAACTATCACATACATAGGCAAGCAGCCGCTTAAAGGTGCTCTATGGAGAAGGCTTATGTTCAGAAGTGGATTTCAGGTTGACGATGATGAATAATTATATCCAAGGATCCTTAGATACAGACAATATAGCCTAATCCTGCTGTGGTTCGTTTCTAGTGTTTCCTTGTTCTAAGGTGGGTACCTTAGAACTACGAGGACCATGGTCCCACAACACTCCGACTTAAAACAATTACTTGCTTGCCATCCTGATCGTGTCGCGGGATTCAAACCCGCACCCTCCGGTATATGAGCCAAACTACTTAACCACCACACCACAGAGTCCATCAAAAGTTGGATGGCCCCTAACCCACTAACTCAAAAATGAAATTATAATTGTGTGTTTGCGTAGCTTCACGCTTAAACGGCTTAACTAATTTTTATTAAATTCAGCCTCTATATTGCTTATACTAATATTAAGTACGTATTGACCGGGAGGAAAGGAGTTTTAGCAGGAAATCGGGTAAAAAGCAATAATTTTAATGTTTTGGTAGAAGGAACCGACATACCTTCATCGTATGCCATTTTTGAGACAGCAACAGCGATTTTTATGGACACGTGGTATATTTCAGATAGCGGTGGGTAAATGCGGCCAATCTCTAGATCCTTGTCACTCACGTATTCGGCCAAGGTCTGAAATAAAGAAAAAAATGAGAAACTCTAGTAGAACACTATGACAGTTCTCTTTTTGTTAAGTTTTAAGGTCTGCAAAGTTATTAGTACGACAGTCGTACTCTTTAAAGTACATCTACTGTTATGGCATCCGACGAGAAATACAAGAGACAGCTAAAACTCGCAGTGATGACACTGGCTGATTTTAATAATTTCTCAGTTATTACTATGTACTTTTTTAACATAATACTTAGGTGGTATTTTCATTTTCATTTTAGACTGCCTTATTGTACAAAAAACCGTCTGATAATAATTTTTTTATATAAATATGTGTGGACATTACACACAGCGCCATCTAGCCATAAACTAAGCATAGCTTGTACTATGGGAACCAGATAACGGATATAATACTTAGATACTTTTTTGTTTGTAAATACATACATAGAATACGATATAACACCCAGACGCAGAACAAACATCTATGTTCATCACAATGTTTGTCCTGGGTAGGAATCGACCCACAGCCCTCAGTTCAGAAGGCAGGGTTACTACCAACTGAGCTATCGGGCCCGTCAAATGAAAGAAAGAAAGAAAGTACATTCATGATGGTGGTGCTAATAATGATGATTGAGTGTTTTATACATCACCATCATCACTCTGCTTCACTTTTTACTTTATTTATCCCTTATCATTTTTTTACTTATAAATTGTATGAACGAACAGAAATACTAGTCAATTTTAATATATCGAAGTTTTGATTTGCTTCTAGAATCCTGATAAGAACCCACACAGTTGAAATTTTTACATCACCACTATCATCATTAATAATAATAAATAAAAATAATAAATATGTGTGGGCATTTCACACAGCGCCATCTAGCCCCAATCTAAGCCTAGCTTGTACTATGGGAACCACATAACTGGTACAATACTTATATACTTTTTTGTTTGTAAATAGTCATAGTCATAGTCATTTATTGATCTAAGCAATACACGTCAAAAACAAATGAAAATAGGTACAACAGGTACACATTAAACAATTCCGGTTCTATGACTATTGGATGTCAAAAATACAAAAATAAAACTTAATAATTACATAATGTCAAAATATATACAAAACTTAAAAAAAAAAAGTCAATATAAAATAATTAGAAATGTCAGAACAATATACCTACTTACTAATAACTGAAATTAAAAATTGAAATATTGCAATACATACATAGAATACAATATAACACCCAGACGCAGAACAAACATCCATGTTCATCACACAAATGTTCGTCCCGGGTAGGAATCGAACCCACAGCCCTCAGTTCAGAAGGCAGGGTTACTACCAACTGAGCTATCGGGCCCGCCGAATTTATCATTATCATCATCATCATCATCATCGCCATCATTATCATCAACAACAACATCATCACGGCTTTTACTTGCTTACCCTAGCAGCAGTAAGGAACATCGAGTCTGGTATATGGTGGGTAGCGGTCACGATAACTCCAAGCGCGACGCCAGGGAATATGTAAGAGTTGTTCCCTTGTCCGGTGTGGTATTCCTTGCCGTTGAAGGTTACAGGAGGGAATGGTGAACCGGAGGCGAATACGCAACGACCCTGAAACGTTAATAAAATATTAGTTTCTTTATTTTCTCCTCTTTAAAACAATTATATTCGGAAACATAGACGCTGGTAAAGAGTTCCACTCCTTAAGCCGGTTTGGACCGGACACTTGCAGAAGGGTATTGTAGGTAGTAAAATTACTGGGAAAATAAGTCTTAACTGACACACAGACTAGAAATTTTTTAGACTGTGGGATGTCTCAGGAAGATGTGGGCAGTGTCCCGCGAATCTTTAATTTTGAGTTCCGAGTATCACTGCAAACTGTTATGGCCAGCCGTGACGCTTAACACCAGGCGTACGACATTCTTTTACACAAAAAAAAATTGTAAGTGAGGCTGGTGCATTTGTAAGATTGAGACTACATCGATACATGCATTTGACCACAATATAATTAGGTTTCTGATGGTACGACTAAAGGTGGAGTCACACTCCTTTGAATTACTAGCAAAGCTATTTTGACACACCCTATGATCAACAAGGAGTTCGACAAGGATGTATCTTGTCGCCAAAAATTTTCAATCTCTACGGGGAATACATTATGAGACAAGCGCTGGATGGCTGGGAGGGCGGCATCACCGTGGGTGGGCGCAAAATAAGTAATCTAAGGTATGCTAATGACAAAACCGTAATAGCATCTAGTGAAGAGGAGCTAGCTATCCTGCTCAATAGAATTGAAACAGAAAGTCTCAAACTTGGTCTTAAAATCAACATAGCCAGACTAAAATAATGTTGGTGGACCGGGGTCAAAAGCTACAACCATCACTAGCTCTAAAAGATTATGAGAAGGTTGAAGAATTTCTCTACCTTGGCTCACTCATTACCAATGATGGCGGACGTGCTGCTGAACTCTCTCGTCGGATGGGAATGGCTAAGAGCGCGATGTCTAGTCTGGATAAAATATGGAAGAACAAAAGTATTCGCCGTGCCACCAAAATACGCTCGGTTTGCTCCTTGGTCTTCTCTATTTTCCTGTATGGTGCGGAAACCTGGTGCCTCAAGAGTCGAGAGAAAAACAAAGTAAATGCGTTCGAGATGTGGTGCTAGAGACGCATGCTAAAGATACCATGGACTGCCATGAGAACGAATATATCTATTCTACAAGAGCTCAGCATCACCGAACGACCACATATCTTCGGCCACATTATGCGATCTCAGAGACACGACCTTGAAAAATCTCTAATAGCGGGTCAAATGCAGGGAAAACGCCCCAGGGGTCGCATACCAGTACGATGGTCTGATAGCATTAAGGAGGCAACAGGAGAAACTCTACAGCGGACGATTGCTTTGGCACAAGACCGGACAATTTGGAGGGCCTTATTTGCGCATGGTCACGATCCTCATCAGTGAGGGAACGACAAGAAAGAGAAAGAAAAGATGATCAACAAAAAGATAATGTGTTCCTTAGTTAAGTTGTATTTTAATAGACTTTTAGACGGGCATTAGATTCTTGCGTTTGGTCAAAATAGCTTTTTATGGTTTTTTGACATTTATAAACAAAACAAACACGTATAGAAACAACACAATCAAAGTAGATATATTTTGATAAGTAGAATACATAATACAGATTTTTATAATCTCAAGTAATAAAATCACGTGCTGTGGTATCAGTAGCGTAAGTCAATTTATTTTATCTTTAATTTTGTTTTAGTGATTATGTATTTGTATCTATGTTTATAATCTAACCGGCTAATCATATTACGAATTTTAGTATCAATATAATAATTATAATCTTTAATTACGGGAGCGTCCCGTGCGCGCAATTCCCGTTTAGATTTGTTTGATAAGATAGGTTATCACTTTAAACTAAACTGTGATTAATGCCAATCATTATTCAATTTCAATACAATTCAATTCAATTTAATTTCAATTTTAAACAGTCATACAATACATGATTTAGATTAATTACGTCTTACTAGCTTTGCACGTGACTTCGTCCGCGTGTACTACAAGTTTTTAGATAATCGTGAAAAGGTAACAAGTAAACCGACATAATGGACAACATGAGTGTATAGTAACATGGGTAAGGAATTATTGTTAGTCTGTATTTTACTTTACATACCAAATACTATACTCTCGTTGGTTGACGATAGCCGATGATCAACAGGCAACCAATGGGCTTTCAGTATTTTTAAGTTAACATAAGTTTAGTAACGTTAAACTAAAAGATACCGGGGGTAGAACTCAGTGTCCAAGGGCTTACCTCAGTATGCTCATAAGCAGCCTGAGCGGTGCACTCCGCTTTGCTAGTAGGGTTGGAAAGCGCGAAAATGATGGGACGTTCGGTATTCTTTCCCATTTGCTTCAATACCGTAGTTGTGAACGCGCCGCCGACAGTCGAACAACCTGGAAATAAATATATACTTACTTAATAAATTGTTAAACGTTACTTTCTGGCCACTGAGAGAATGTGATTGGTAGCGAAAATGTCATAAGCTGAACAAAAAACCGGCAAATCATATCACTTTTGCTAGTTGATCCTGTAGATGATATAACTGTATCCAGGATCTCACTCCGGCATTAGGACATTTAGGGAGATAAAATGCAAAAACAATTTACGTTCAGACGAGTGACAAAGAGAAGATCGGGCTCAAAACCATTGGCATGCTTTCAAAGTTTTCCATCCAGTAATGAACTAGAGGTGGTGGTGTTGTTGGCGGTGTTTAAGAAGATGAGCGAGATGGAGAAAGTATTGTTGATTAGGATGATAACGATGAAGAAGTTGATGGCGACAAAGATAAAACTTATATCAGACCTATAATCTTGAAAAATAAACTCTCAGATCAGATAAAAATATAAAAAATTCAAAGAATACAATGATTTACGGAAAGTGTAACAATGGGTGATCTTATCACTGAAAGCAATTCCAAAATCATAACACAACTCACCAATAAGAATGCTAGGCTTTATCTTAGCGACAGCAGTTTCGAAGTCCTTCTCAGGTTCGCAATCCTTGCCGAAGTTCTTGGCATGTTCGGGCACGCCACCGGGCCGCTTGCTTGTAAGAAGACCGTCAATGTCGAACATATACACGCGTTCGCGGGCTTGCTTCTCTGAAAGACCTTCAGCTACCATCGCCATTACTGCTAAGTTAGCGATGCCATTGGCTGCCTGGAATATTTACACGGAATATCACTAACTGAACATTAAAATGCAATAGGAAATAACAACACCTTCAAGAATACCGGAAAGACCAGTGTGGTTTCTTTCTGTATTAACTGTGCCTACTAACACAGAAACATTTGTACGTGTTTTCGCCGAGTTTCCTCAAGCTTGCCTACATTCTGGGAAATTCATTATTCCTACTACTTGTACTGTGTTTGCTTTTGTCGTTAGAAAGAAAAGATAGATAACTCTTTATTGTCTCAACAATGAAATCTAACACACATGCAATACAGACATAGAGCTATTTATAGGATGAAATTAAAACAGTTGATTACTGAAACTATAAATATACTATATACCAAGGTGACCAATATAGCTCTCAGAATTAGCAAGTTGAAATGGTAATGGGCAGACCACATCGCTCGTAGAACTGACAACCGATGGGAAGAAAGGTTCTCGAGTGGCGACCACGAACCGGAAGACGCAGCGTAGGCCGGCCCTTCACTAGGTGGACCGACGATCTGGTGAAAGCCGCGGGGAGCCGATGGATGCAGGAGGCGAGTGGCTGCTCAAGGTGGCGCTCTTTGGGGAAGGCTATGTTCAGCATTGGACGTCTTCGGGCTGTTAATGATGATGATGATAAATATACTTACAGAACCAGCTCCAAGGAACATGTAGATGTTTTCGCTAAGCTTCCTCTTGGTGATTCTGACAGCAGCAAAGAGGCCAGCAATCGCGACGCTGGCGGTGCCTTGGATGTCATCGTTGAAAGTGCAGTACCTGTTGCGGTACTTGGCGAGGAAACGGCCAGCGTTGGGCAGCGCGAAGTCTTCAAACTGCAGATGTACATTTCTAATTGGTGGGGGTTTTGTTACGTCTGTGATGGCGTTAGCGGTTTTATAAACCTGATATTACTTAATAAACTAATGTATGACTTTGTGACTAAGACTAGATAGAAACATGTAGGTATTGGGAACATTTGCCTTAAGGACCTTTCCAGAAACGTCATGTTAAGACCTGTGATTATAATAGGATGCTTAGGTGCTATTATTCAATGGCTCGGTAAAGGTTATCCGACTAATAAATTATAATCCGACTAAAACAAAAGTACATCATTTTTTCAGTGTTCGGTATACAAAATTCACTTTTTATTTTCACTGTTTTCGTTATATCCAATGAATCACTTTTATCTGATTATTAAATAACCGCGCTTTAAATGATTAAAAAGGCGTTGTTCCAGTAAACCGGTGTAATAAAGTTGTGCAACGCGGAAGTAAGAAGACAAACCGTGACATTTGCGTTGAGAATTTAATAATACTTTTTTATATTTTGTTTTAATAAACCAGTTTAACAAAACGTTTACAAAGTTGTGTAAAACGAATGTAAGACTAATAACATTAATATCTGTATTTGGTATTTGTTTTCAACCAAAACAAATGGTTCCTGGGTACTGAATACCTACTAACCATAATGACTCACCACAACCATGTATAGAACCACAAATCGTATGACTTATAATAGGAGTGACGTACTATGAGTAGGTATCGATTTTACATCACTGCTATATTTTCAAGTTAGCCCGTACTTGGTACATTATTGTTGTCGTTTTGTTTCATAATTATCAGAAGAGTAAAGAAATATATAAAGTTACAAATACCACTGAACTGAATAAATGTATTTATAATATTATTTGACACGAGAATACCGTCCCTCGACGAGATTCGAATCCGACATATTTTTTCATGTATTCAAATGACGTCACGAGCTAGATAGTCACCTGATGTTAAGCGTCACCGTTCGCCCATAACAGTTCTCTACTCTACATCTAATTTACCCAGTTTCTACGAAAAGTATGGCTAGATACAAACACTATTGTATATTTTTAATTCACCAGGTCTAATAATAGCCCAAATGTAGTCTACATTGTCAGCCAGGTGGGTCACGGCATGATACAGAGAAGACCTGGCGCGATCACGAATTCCTTGACGACTTAGTATCATTTATGAGAACAGTTTGATAAAATCGACGTTCAGAAATAGACCAGATCATTGACCCTGGATTAAATGCGATGGTATAAATGGCTAGGCTGCTGATACTTTACCAGATTTTCCGATCGCGGAATAGGTATATTTAGCTATGTCGGTAACAGGAATTCTTGTGTATTTCACAGGGATAAAATATATATAAAGCTAAACTGTGTGGCAGTGACAGAACCGCATTTTTACTTATACTACAAAAACTTGAATTATTGTTCCTGATGTAAAACACTTTTAATATAGATTATAGTCTATAATCTGCAATCATTATAGTATATTTATGCTACCGGTACCTATACTTACAATAAACATACTGAAACGAGCCTGGAAAATTACTGAAAACTTAAAGATTCATAACAAATCAATACTATAATTACGCATAACAACGGTACAGGCGATATAACTAATCCATCCAAGTCAATGTAGATTTGCCTGATTAGATATCTAGACTTTCCATTACTAATTTGGTCTGTATTGACGCAAGTTATATAGACTAGTGATCCTGCCCTGGCAATGGGTGGGTTTAAACTATGCAATGATTTTAGAAACACGTATTTATATCCAGCACCTACTTCACATCATTGACCAATCAGGGCCATTATTCCGTATCGATTCCTTACTTCGAAACCACGCGAATTCCTTGTCTTAAATAAGAAATCTGCGAAACTCTATTCTCTATGAAACGAAAACAAAACCGCGCGAAACGAATTTGGAATTGGCGCGATTTGAACTGTCAAAAATCGTATGTTTTACCGAGACGCGTTCCGAAACATCAACATATCAAAAGATATGACCACTTATGTCAATATATTTAATTCAAAATAAAGATAACTTTAATGTAAAGTGACCGTATATCTGTGACACGATTTGAACTAGACACGATAACGACGTGGTTTCGTATCGTGTGGAATCTGTGTTTCCATAGAGAATAACCGCCCAGTTATGTTTTTAATAATGTTGCTTACATACCAATTAAATTTTTACCGTAAATTTTCAGTAATAGTTCCATTGTGATAGCTAGTTACGAGTCAGTGAAGAAAAGAAAATCTTTCTAATAGTTATGATAATAGTATATAAATAGACCATGAAGGATAATGAGGACTGTTTATGATAAATATTACTTCGTGTGTTAAAAAGTTTACTTTGAGAAAATATACACCATTTATCAAGCAAATTAAGTCAAGCAATTATGTTTTATAAAAAATGAGGACTTGCTAATCTCTTCAAACAAAATTTATCTCACGGTACTTGCAAAGGTTTCAGAAAATTATATTCAACGTACAGATTTACACCAGTTTTATTATTGTATACATAGTTAGATAAAAGATGATATAATATGTCGATACATAATCAAAGTTGATAAAAAAAAAGTACTTATATCTTATCAAACATCAGCCAAAACTGCATCACAACAAAAAAATATTTACGATTTCTTATATGTAATCATGAAAATATTGAAAAATAAATTACACTTGTTAAGTTATTGCTTAGTCAAAATAGGTACAATTAAGTAGTTGCAAAGTATGAAAGATGCACAACATCAATCGGAAAACGTCCACTGTTGAACACAGGCCTTCCCATTCCCATAAAACGCCACTTCGGACGCTTACCATAACCATCACGGTTGGCAGGCTGCTTGGTGATCTAAGATTTTAATGTATAGAGAATGTTGCTGCCTATTCCGTTTGCCAGTTGTGCGGTACGGAATGAGATGGGCCGGCTTTTTCGCACACTCGGACTACACAGTAAAGAAACATTTTTGATTTATTTAAATGCCATATTATTGAACTACACATTTAAGACGGTTGAATTCATAAACACAAAAATGTATGCAGTGTAATGTAATGTAATAGATAGATAGATAGATAGATAGAGAACTCTTTATTGTTTCACAAATAAATACACACAGGAATAAAATAAATCTTACGAACTAGTGCAACAATGGGCGGTCTTATCGCTGACAGCGATCTCTTCCAGACAACCTTTGGATGGACAGTATCAGTAGAGAGAGAGAGAGTAAACGGCGGTGCAAAACAATTTAATAGATGAAGTAAATACAGATAAATAAATAGAATAAAATACTATTACCTAACTTGGTACTAATAAATACCTACATCCGAATACGTATATACATTATAATACAATAGACTAATACATAATTTAAAAAGGATGGAATAGTAACAGTAAAAATAAATAGTAATGTAATGTAATGTAATGTAAGGTGTGGTTATTTGAATTGAGTTCTATAACTGTCAGACTAGGTTACGGGCTGGGTTAGGTTCGATTCTTTTTTTATTTCATAGAAATTGACATATGTACTTTTGCTAATGATTACTTAGGTGTTTTCCTGGTGGCACCCATAAAGATATGGATAAAACATCCGATGAATATTATTATAATTTATGACATCGAAGGCAATTTCGTTAAAAGGTTCTATTTTAGGATAAGCTTGAGTGTAATTGCAAAACCGATAAGCGTATCTATCGAATATTGCATAATTATCATATCAGTACCTACTATACTACTTAATACATATTTACAGTCCTAATGTTGTTTATAACCATAACATCATAATATTACTTGCACTAATTAAGAAGCGGTTCTGCCAAAAATGTTTAAATACAAAGTGTAGTAAAAACAGCCGTTTTCGCGTTTTTCAGGCCCTTTTGTAGTAGTGATAATCTATACATATAATAAAACTGTAGAGATAATAAAATCTGTAAATGCAAGATATCGAAAAAAAAGACACAGGTTGTCTTGAAATTTTTCGCTGATCACGTTAAGCTACTTTTTAGACATTTTGTCTGTTTGTTTGGTTGTTTGTTTGTTTGTTTGTTTGTTACGGCACAACTCCGATAATACTGAAAGGATTTTCATGCGGTTTTCACTATTAAGCTTAGAAAAACCCGGCGCACAACATAGGATATATTAAATTTTAAATAATGTAATTTTTTTTTGGTGAATATGATTAAGATTTCATTATGAAACGGAACGGGATTTTAACAAGATGGCCGCTTCAAGATAAGTTTTTTTTCTTATATTTTGGTCCACACATAGTGTAGGTATTTAGCCAGTGTCAAAAGGTAAGTTTTATTTTAGCTACTAATCACAGATGAGAGAAAAAAAATGTGCTCTGTGCTACTGACGATAATTTTATCTCGGGTTTATCCGGATGCACAGATTAAAGAAACAAAACTCTGCTACTATTATGGCGCGGCTTCATATACGCCCGAACCTTCGCTGTTGAGTTGGCGCGCAAAAACATCTCTATTGATAATCCTCGATGTTTTTTAGCGCCCCAACCCGGACACACAGTCAATTTGTTTGCCTGCTGCGCGTCTGACGTGGGCTAAATAAAATGGAGGAAGCAGTAGCGTCATATTGCATGTCGGCGAATAAATATGTTTTACTAACTGTGAGAATATTATTTGCGATTACAAAAATAAATTTTAATAGTTTTTAGTTAATAGTTTTTATTTATAATTCCTTATCAATATGAAGTAAAACCAATTTTTTTTTATGTGCCTGTTTATCTGTCCCTGTGAATACAGATCACGGTTGTTATAGTGGCAACAGAAATATATCATCTGTGAAAAATTCAACTGTCTAACTATCACAATTCATGAGTACATCCTGGTGTCTGATGGACAGACAGACAGACAGACGGACAGCGGAGGTTTAGTAATAAGGATTTACCCTTTGAGTACGGAACCCCAATCATTTTTATTTCATTCTGAACAATCCCCACTGCACTAAGCAATAAGGCAGTAATGTAATGCATGTTTGTATTTATAACATAAAAACAAAAAACAGTAAATAACAATTGGCGCGCCTGCATTACCGGCAGTGTATCATGAGTTTATCACACTTTTCGGACTACGGCGAAATACATCGCGCGATAACTTCGTCTGCGCTCGATGCAATGCAGATTAGAGAAAAACAATGTGTTCATTATGTAAGTACCTATACCCAAGGAAGTCATATGTATTGCATATAGATAAGTTTTTTCGTTAATCTGTGGTCCAAACTAAAAAAGAGGATAGGTATGAGAACCTTCTTAAATATGAGCACGACACAGAGAACAAGGAATTTCGAAAACTAAAAACTTCTTAGACTTTTTATTATAAGTTATAAGGCTTCACGCGATATCATATTTAGCCAATATTGAAACATAACTAAAATTATTATTCATGTTTTCGATTTAATGGGTTCTGGCGAGGGCAAAATTCTTTATTGGCGATCTGGTATTATGTATTAGTTTTCAAAAATCTACTAAGCGTTACCATTCGAAATAAGTATTTAAAATTGTATTGTATAGTACCTATAGCTTAACCTATAGTAGTAACATATTCAGTAATCTGTGCTTATAGGTTCTTCATTTATTGACCCTAGCTTTTGCTACGCATTGTAAAACCTTTTTTATTTTGGCATTAGACAAAATTTGTATTTAGCCAATGATAGGAAGTATTTTATGAAAACTGTTTAAAAGGGTAGGTTCTTAGACTTTTTATAATCATTCATAAGGCTTCACGCGATTATCATACTTAGCCAATATTGAAGCTTACTTAATTAACATTTTTATTCAAGTTTTCGATTTATAAGGTTTTGGCGGGAGCAATGTTCTTTATTGGCGATCTGGTCAATTGTATTATTTACATAAACTTACTACACGTTACCATTCTAATT
The DNA here is from genome assembly GCA_963580505.1 of Ennomos erosarius. Classification (NCBI taxonomy): domain Eukaryota; kingdom Metazoa; phylum Arthropoda; class Insecta; order Lepidoptera; family Geometridae; genus Ennomos; species Ennomos erosarius. Next base: position 5,621,669 of record OY756984.1, read on the forward strand.
AGGTAGATAAAATTATTATTGTGCTATTGCTATATTCTTCATCGACCCCAAGGAAGTTTTAAGGTACCAGGGGTCTAGCAAAGATACCAACCACTAACGTTAACGCCAAACGCTAACTCTAAAATGTACTGCGATGACATTTCGGAAATCGTTTACTTTTCCACAGCTAATGTCATTTCAATACAGTCTTGGAGTTAGCGTTAGGCGTTAGCGTTAGTGGTTGGTATCTTAGCTAGACCCCCTGTAGTACTTATAGCTACTTAAGTTATAGACCCTTACCATTGCTACGCATTTTAAAACCTTTTTTATTTTGGCATTAAAGTAAGCCGGAGTGCGATATTTGTATTTAGCCAATAATACGAAATATTTTATGAAAAATGTTTATGGGTAAGTACTTAGATATCATAATATGTAGGTATCCATTATGGCAATTCTATCCTCGAATTTACAACAACATGGCGCGTAACGTTCGTTTTTGACTGTTTTTTTATTTGCTCTTCTTCTTCTTCTTCTTCTTGCATGTTGTAATAAGTTTTTAATAGTTAAAATATTTTAGATCTGTGGGCTTTTAAATACACCACGGGAGCAAAAAATGATTGATTACTCGGTTACTTCAAGAAGGTTATAATTTTTTTTTTTTTTAGTTATAGTAGGTAAGTAACTATCTTTGTAATGACGATTTTACCTACTTTCTCACTTTCATCACTAGGTAGGTACGTTGAAAGTGCAGTGGGAATGAGACAGCGTGGAAAATAGTGGACATATTAATAATTATGACTGTCGATTCTTTAAGGAGTGGTGGTTTAGTATTTGTAATTCCTAATTAGTGTTAAGAAAATTAATTATGTACGCATCGTACTGGTAAATGCTTATCTCCAGCAATTTACAAACTTATTATTGACACTGGCTAAGTGTAGGTACTGAATTCGTATTGAGCCAAACTTAAGAATCATCGTGTGTGATTCTTCCATATTTTTCTAAACTCTACCTGACTGCTTAGGTAACTACTACCTAAACAAAATTTACTGAAACTTCTGTTAAAGACCTGAGTGAAGTGATGATGATTTCTTTTTGTGAGAAGTAATAATAAATAAATATAATAATAATAGGTACTTATAAAATTGTAGTTTTTTGTTTGAAACTTCTTTTACTGTTATAAATCTATATTAAACACAGACTCAAAACATTTAAATTTAGGTAATGGCTTAAATAGCTTCCACTCACGGCTATGCTTGCGTTATACCTACACCTATGCTAATACAGGTTACTGTGCTCAGCTTCGAAAAGATTTAGTGGATTTTTTGTTTGGTACGAAATGCATTATCTATTATTAGACAAGCGTGCGAAGCCGCGGGCAAAAGCTAGTTACAAATAAAGTTCAGTTACGTGCAATGCACAATTTCACTAGGTGGTAGGACTTTTCTGCAAAGTTCGTCTAGGTAGGTACCACCGCTTTGCCAGTTATTCTGCCGCCAAGCAGTAGTGTGCAAGCACTACTGTGTTCCGGTTTGAAGGGAATTGTAGCTAGTGAAATTACTGGGCAAATAAGACTTTATGACATGATTTCACAGTGTAGTAATCTGATTACTAGACTGTGTGATGTCTCAGGATGACGTGCGCAGTGCAGTGTCACGCAAAACTTTATTATTTTAAAGTTCCGAGTGACTCTGCAACTGTTATGGCGGCCGTGTTGCTTAATATCAGACGAACGAATAGCTCGTCACGTAATTCATTCTCATTAAAAAAAATGCACACGACGTTACTATTTACTAGAACTAATTTACGTACGTACAAAGCTTAAAGCTTGAACAGAGCAAAAAAATGCTTTTTTTAATTCTTACCTGAAGCAATGTGTTCTGTCCGTATCTCAGAACGCAAGACTCCATGAATTCATCGATGAAGTCGTCATATTCTTTGCCTCTTGCTCTTTTCCGTCTCACGCCAATGTACAACGGATCTTCTAGAAGATCCTACAACAAAATATGATATCCAGTTTTAGTATACTTAGCTTGTTACTTGATCCCAAAATCCATAGTGTTTCATTGCTTTCAGACAGTAAGGATCACAATGAAACCGCTAAGTTTTGTTTCTCTCTATCACGTTTGAAATAGGCGAAGACAAAACAAGAGAAAACACTGTAGCTATATCCTTGTACATCATTATTATCACCATCATCAACAGCCTGAAGACGTACACTGAAGAACATCGGCCTCCACCACAAAGTGGCTCGCTTCCTGCATCCATCGGCACCCTGCGGTTTCCCTTCCCTTCCCTTGATACAGTGTTTATTAATAACACTGCAGCTACACTACCGTGATATGCTCTTAAATCGTGGCTATACATACATTATGGCCATCATCATCATCATCATCATCATCATCCCGTCCACGTCTACTGCTGAACATAGGCCTCCCCCAGAGAGTGCCACTTTGAGCAGCTGCTCGCCTCCTGCATCCATTATGGCCATAACTATTGCATATTACGGTAGATTGGCCGTAGCATATAGGGTCTGAGTTTACCTCATTATCAGTCCCCACGTCCAAAGTGATGGGTAAACACTGATGCGGCTTGATACCAGCCAAGCCTGTATACAGTGAGAGCTTTCCTACAGGGATGCCCATTCCGTAAGCGCCAAGGTCGCCAAGACCCAAGATTCTTTCTCCATCCGTGAATACTATGGCTCGCACGTCCTGTTCTGGCCTATGGACAAATATTTTTATGAATAATAACAAAATGAATTTATTTTACAAAAATGATCACGTCATCCGCTACTGAACATGGGACTTCCCCATAAACCGACACTTTGCTCGCTTGTCATAGTCTGTGATGACTGTTGGCGGATTGGTCATCGCCAGCGATCACCAATCCGCCAACAGTTTTAATGTACAGAGGAAATAACTGTCCATTTCCTGGATATTCCCTTAGCCGGCTATTACGGCATCCGCGAAAAGAGATGGGAGCGTTAGTGAGATGTTTGAATAAGCATATTTAAATGGATTCCATGGAAAAACATTTTATGAAATTGTAGGTACGATCTAGAAGAAGCTAGAATAAGCAGAAATATAAATGCCTGGTTTTATTTTCGATAACTTGGTCATTAAGAAGGGTGCAGTAATGTTTTTATTTTTGGTTGTTTGGCTCCGCACGATTAGCGTAATAAGCCAAGGTCAAGTTTACGCAGTCATTCACACGAAAGTGTTACAATGGTGTTGCTAACAAAGAAAATAATACTTTTGAATTACTAATACTCAGGTATACAGTAGTGTATACGTATGGAAAATATGAACCACAAACAATAAGCGAAAATTTTAAAATGTACGAAACACGATTTCGGTGTAGTGACGTAATCGCAACCAATGCGTCATTCATAGAGAAAATGAAGATTGTCAGAATGAACAGAACCGATCATGAAAGAAACTGCTCCTTCACTCGTACTTCGCGCATGCTACTGTTGTATGAAATATTGATGGCATTGTCATGTAGATTTATTCTGTAGTTATTAAGTTAAATGACATTCATATCGCGTAGTTCCATATTATCTTGTAGTAAGTACCTAACTTATTTTAAAAACTATATTTTGCATTCGTAAACTAATATTTTTATGAAACATACTTTGTAATTAAAAATATTAACTATAATTAAAAACGTGATGTACTCCTGGGCGTCTTCATTATGTCTAATTGTCCCTTCCGCTCTCTCGTTTTCTCTATTTCTATCACTCTCTATCAATATTAATACTTCAAACAAGAGCCCTTCTGGAACTTCTGGAGCTCTTCCAGTCGCGAGTGAATAGGTATCTTCTAGGCAGGCATGTACCATCGTAGACCGCATCGTCATTTCCATCAGGTGAGAATGTGGTCAAATGCAGTGCTATTCAGTTATAAAAAAAAAACACAAGTACTTACCAATTCTTTAGAACGTTGAACACGTGCCCTCTATCGTTGATGGTGATGAAGAGACCTCTAGGCCTCCTGTAGATGAGTCCGAACCTCTGACACGCGAGGCCTACTGTAGGCGTATACACAATCGGCAAATACTTCTCGACGTTCTCGGATAAAAGCCTGAAGAACAACTTCTCGTTTCTGTCCTGCAATAATTCATTGGCACCGTAAATATTGTTGGTCCAGCTTTAATAATTAATTATAGGACACAAAGGATAAAAAAAAAACGTTTTTTATCGGTGTCGTGAATTTTATAATTTACTCTAACTTTTTAATATTAAGGGGTTGGTAGACTGTTTAAAAATACTATTTTAGTTGGCCACGGAAGGAGCGTCCGCTGAACCATCAGCCAATTACGATGGCTGCCTTGGTAGTTCCGGTAAAATAATATTGAGGTTTAGGAGGGAAGTTTTGGAGGGACGACAAGGTCCAAAAGGCAGTCAATTCTGGTTAAGCAGCCGAAGCGTCAAGACGTATTATTGCTCCTGTTCGTTTATTGTGTACTGAGTGTGTACTGAATATTTATAGAAGAAAGAATATACAAGAATTGAATTGAAAAGGTTCTCTGTGTTTTACTTCACCGGTTACAAAGTTTGATATACGGCCCGCGACAGTTTATATGAGGTCAATGAAATATTTCTACGATAAATTTACTTTAAAAGTTAAGACAATATTCCATAGCTTCACGTTATGCGGCTGTGGCCAGGAATTAAAAAGATTTAATTTATAAAAACCAATATCAGCCATAAAATCAAACCTTCTTTAAAGGGACCTTCGTAGCGATTCACTTTAGACTTTCTTTATATCAGGCTAAGGCCGACTTGCGCGTTCACTCTAACCTCGTGTTACCTGAATAAATGCCTAACTCGGATTATTTCTGTATTTTATCTTGCACGTTAGAAAATTGACCACTTATCCCGTTATATATTTAACCCGGGGGTAATTTGACATGTTGATCCTTAAGCGGCTTTCACATACTTGGCAAACAGCGAACATCAAATAGCAAACACGAACTTGAGGATGGGTGTGTGTATTTTTATTTTGGTGTTTGCCTGTTTGCAAACACACATGTATCACTGGCAAACACCATTGATCGGTATCAGTGTCGGAATTGTGCATAGTTCTAAGGATTTGACGAATACGTTTGTCGAACGACAAAGCTGTTTGTGATGTATTCAAACGTTTGACAGTAGTACGCGCGTAGGGTTGCTAACCATACATTAATATATAGAACTGCACTATATTTCAAGGCTGTGTGCTAAACGCTGTGCGCAACTAGTAGGTTCTATATATCTCTTCGAATACTGCCCGCGAATAATTGAGATTATTCGCTGCGGCTTAAATAAAAGAGGTAATCAGTATCCTATGTGTTCCAGTATCCAGCATAAAATATAAGCTATAGCTAGCATGCTACTCCTTCTATCGCATCGTCACTTTCAAGTTGCCTGTTGCCAAGTTTCAACATGCGGTCAGTAGCTATGCCAATATAACCTTCTTCATTTAGGGCCTCACTTATAAACGCCGCTTAAAGTTAGCCATTGCTTAAAACCTTCTGTCAACTTTTGACTGATTTGAAATGTCACGCGGGAAAACACTGACTAACTTTAAGCGGCATTTATAAGTAAGACCCTTAAAGTAATGTCGTTCCTGCTTTCTATTCCCGCCATATTCACACGAAGGAAATTCCGATATGAATTTAAAATCGCGGAGAACAAAGAAACAGATAGTAATAAATATCCCTTTTGATTTTAGTTAATGCATATTTTATGATACTTTTAATTTAAAAAAAGACATTAGATAGTGTTTATAAAAATTAATATTTGATAAATAATATATTTGTTTATCTTTTGTTTTTTATTATATTAAAAAGATGCTATATTATTCTCTGAAAAAAAATGTTGGCAGCCCTAACACGCTCGTCGCCTGCCATTTTTGCCCATCCATACCTAGCACTTTTGACTATCCTGTGGATGCAGTGTATGTGTTGAGTAATTTGTGGTCGATGTTTGGGGTACTAGGTGTTTGTGGCAAACATCAAGCATGTAGAGGCGGCTTTAGGTATGTACGTTTTATAAGTTTTATATTGACACTGGCTGAAAATGTTCTATTGATACCTCTCCAAGAAGTTCTATAATAGTACTTATATTCCATACTAACTGGAACAAGCACTTCGAACAGAAACGATAAGTTTTTCGAGAAGTTTTTTTTTGTGTCTCGAGTTGTGAATGAGTTTAAAATAAAGTAGTAGGCCCGCAGTTTCATCTCTTCAATCACATAAGAACCGTGTGTAGCATAGGATGCTTAAACAGCATGTGCTATGAATACAAACAACAAAGGTACATTACATACATAGACTGCTAAAGGCATGCCTAGCTCTTCCTCCGGTAGGTGGTATATTCCCAGTTGCCCCCACATGGATCGCCCCCAGTTTAGTACATGCATGCTACAGCTTCTAATTTTACTAAATCTGATAAAATTTAGTTGATTAATTTACGAAGTAACGGTATTATGCTATCCCATAGAAAGTATGATTTCTGTGCGATTGACTACTGTATTGTTTTTTAGTACAGTTTTAGTAAAAGTAAGTAGGTAAGTCAATTTTACCTAATTTCATTATCTTACATTCATCGAGAATTTACGAAGTTGAGTTTATTATGCATATAGAATCTGGTTGGTGCTCGTGAAAATGAAACGACCCCATCGCTTCAGGCTTGAGGCAGCAAAGTCTTCTATATTTTCCGACAAAACTATTTTTAATTATTAACACCGTAGAAAAAAACTCTCACGTCTTCCATTCACATCTTGCATGTCTCTCTTTCTTCCTTCGTTCATAAACTCTCACACCTTTTTTACATTTAGATTGTCCGTTCATAAACTTTATCAGATTTTTAATCCTACATGTATTCCCATGAAAACAGGTTAACTACCTCCGATAATAAGGCATAAGAAAAAGACAGACTACTCCATGGGTACACAACGTACTATCTTCCTCAGACCACGTTTCTCTCCAAACACGATAGTCTAATGTAAATTTTACGGCATTAAAATTAAAGTTTAGTTTTGTATAATTTACGATGCTATGAGCTTATTCCAGTTAGTATAGAATATGTATACCTTGTACCTTTCAACTTCAAATACATAAGTCAGGTGTAATTTTGTTTTACTCTGTGCATTGAGCCGGAGGTTTACAAACTTAAAGCCCGTCACACACGTAGCTATAATATATATTAATATATTTATAGCTAGACATATTACCTTATGTTTTCTATACAAATTCTCGAGGGACCGCACACGCAGCTATAATATATATTTCTGTGACCAACCTATACCGTAATATATATTATGGTATATTTTTATATTATTGTATATTAATATATATTATGATATAGCGAGACATATTTTGAATGTACAGCATGTTTCAACATATCCGACGCGCTCCTAGGACGCTTCTCCCCTCTTACCATTCCTGCCGCTTTGCCTGGGGGTCTAGCAAAAATCCCAAATGCTAACGCTATCTCCAAAAATGTATTGAAATGACATTAATCGCTTACTTTTCCACAAAAGTAAGCGATTTCCGAAATGTCATTCCAGTAGATTTTGGAGTTAGCCCGAAGCTTTTGGGATCCCGAACGATCCCAAAAGCAAAATTTGGCGATAGCGTTAGCGTTTGGAATCTTAGTTAGACCCCCTGGGCCGCCTCCGCCCGACCAGTGTGGTCAATTTAGGCGATATATCGCCATTTAGTCTACTCGGGACTAGGCATCGGCGATGTAAAAATCTGATTGGCGACTGGTCACTTTTTATACTACCTCAGGTACAAGTCATTTAAATTAGCCAAATTATAAATAAACTACTTTTCATAAAAACTATATCCACCTTATTAGGAGTGTGTGATATTAATCGGAATGGTCGTCTGAAGAACTATCAAGTAAATCCAATAACAATGCACTTCTTGTTGAATTCATAATTACCTACTGTGTTTTGAAATCAACCTTTATTACAAAACACGTGTAAACGCTAGGCCGACCATCAATGAAATGAAGGAAAATATATATATTATAGCATCGTCACCGTGTGTGGTAGCTTGCTATAATATATATTATAGTACGGTATATTAATATATATTATTGCTACGTGTGTGACGGGCTTAACCCCTGTCAATATTCCGAACGTGCAAGAGAAAATGTCTGGATATTTCTGTTTACCAACTTAACTCGAATTACTAGCTCTGGGTTAGGTATTCAGTTATAATTTTAAACCGAGAACGTGCAAGAGGGCCTAAGAGGTCATAGTAAGACCCCTTAGTTATAGCCATGTTATAGCATAAAAAGTACAGATAAAAGTCCTAAGCAATAAGAAGACATAAGACGCTAACTAAAGGAAGGAAACACGATCGTAAGTGTATATTTTCAAGTAGTTTCAATGGATTACATATCATTGTATTAATTGCACTCGTACAAGTCCTCATTCATAAGCAAGGTTACGCGATCACCATATTACTATCATGCAATTATTTACCTGGCAATTATGTAAATTTAAGTGTATTCAATAATATCTTCAACATTTTGTTATTGCAAACATTATTATTTACATTCACGTTAGCATATTGTTAAATCAAAATAATCATTATCATCATCAGCCGTCCACTGCTGAATATAGCTTAAGATAAGCTACACGTGATATGCAAGGGAAATGCTTCTATCCATTTTCTAGCGTGGAATATGGAAGAATATAAGACCAAGATGAAAACAGAAGAAAGCCAATTCTTTTAGAAAGTTACATGATGTCCATTAGTCTCCTAATGTCACCATAGAAGACCTGTGACACATCAACATATATGTTTCTAAAAGCAATCTACCCTCAATCCACGTTACCCACATGGAAATAGTTAAGATAGTCCATCAACTTTAAATAAAGAGTTTAGTCCTCCTTTCCTTGCAGACTTCTCTAGTTTAAACCTTTTTAAAAGCGCCAACATAGGTTTTAATCACCGCCAACTTATTTTATTCAACCCCTTACACCTATTTAAGGCATACTTAATGAATGAACGGTACCTTTATCATGGTTAGTCACCTGTAACTCGACGAGGTAGAGGTACTTATTCAGATTGTCCTGGTATCTGTCGATGGATATCTGACAGATTTCAAGCTGTTCCTCTTGAGTTTTGAACTTAGCTGCCAGGAGACCATGGATGCCGAGGGCTTGCCGCTCTTCTAGTGTAAATGCGAGGCCCTACAAGAGATTAATTTCTTAGTGTACGTTAAGCACGACATTAAAATAGCGCACGATTATATATAGCTTGATTTTTGGGAACTGTGTTTAATTGTCTATAGGCCCTCGCGGCTATTATATAGTAGGTACCTACCTATGTTCTTTGTAGTAGGTAGTGTACCTAGTTTAGTGTAGTTTTTACTATTGTACTAGTTAGCTTGAGTAATCTCCGACCATCTAGTTGAAACCTTTTAAAAGATTCGCTCATCAGATCATGCCATACTTTTTAAGTTCAACAAATTAAAATCTGTCTAGACATATACGATTATCACATCTTGCATAATAATTAGAATAAACCACATTAACTACTGTAAGAATAAACCAGAAGATATATCCTCTCTGCTCTCAAAAGATTTATCACACATAGCTGGTGCCAGAGAATGGTCAGACACATAAAATTGATGCAAAATCTTAGTAGTAAATTATTAATTCTTTGCTAAATATTTGATTAAATCAATATTCAAAGTAAACTGAAACTAATATAAGGAAAGCAAACAAAGTCCCCGTTGACGCTAACGATAAAATTCCGTCGAATAACTCGACGAAAGCAAAAAGTAAAGAACATAATTATATCTACACATTGTGAGCAGTTTTGAAATAATACAAATAAGAGGGGATTCCTATTATTGCAGGGTAAAACCAATACACGAACGTTACCTTCTGTAGGTATTAATTGTGTCGAGGTCACCGCGACCTATATTAAAACCCATTACGTAAGTATCCCAAATCTAACTCAAAGCTTTGAGCGTTGAGCATAGGTGCTACAGATTAGAAATAAATTAATTTTCAATACGTAAAACATTCGGAAAATCTGACAAGCGTCAAGTACTGAATTATTTATTATGCAGAGATAATGACCCTTATCAATCACACTCATGCATGACATTTGGTATCAAAATAAGAGTAGAAGAATCCTTAGTCAGTTTCAGGGGCACAATTTCATCGATTAGAGAGACAGCGCGGCGCGGCCTCGGAGCCAATGGGATTCATTGGGTCATGCAACCGATACTGACTAGCGCATGACCCATTTCTGGTAACGGGTCGCTAAGCTAGCAGATTAGATAAGTTTAAGTTTATATCAAACTCCTTCGCCTGTGCAAATAATTTCTGTATCGATTCGTATACCGTTCTGATTATACGAATAGACTTACCTTATTAAGCCGAGGATCTCTCAAATGGTCGATACCCCGCGTCATGTTGGGGCAAACGATGTTCCCAGTAACTTCGTGGTAGTCCCGGCTGGGGACCCCATGGTGGTCTAGCGCTGAACATTTTGTCAGCGCATACGCTAGCGCCCTGTTCAAGCTTAGAGCGTTTGTACAGCATCTATGACAAGAGATATCAACAATCAGAATTAGCCTGTGAAATTGAATTGAATTAGGATAATAATAATAGAATTAGCTAACGACGATTAAGACGACACTAGTTAGTGTAGGAACGAAAGGACAACCTTTTTATTTATGAATTTCATTGTCAACTGATTACGAGGAAATAGGTACGAACTTTCAATTCTAGGATCAGGATTAGAAACTACGATTGCATGCGAAGGGCTTGACACATCATGTATTTTATAATATAATACTTTTTAAACAGTTCCATGGACACAATTTCAACGCTAATCCTAGCAAACATCTATCGGGTAATTAAAATTATTTAGGCAAGGTGCGGCCTTGCGCCGGCCGATGCAGAGTACAGTCAGACCACAGACCTATTTGCAAAAGCAAAATGTACCAGCGAACGCAGGAAAGGAAAAGTATTTAATAAACTTGTGTTCGATAATGCTTCGATTGAATTCAATAGACGAAGACAGATTTAATCTAAAACGAAACAATCCAACTCATTTGTGATTCAATGCTAAGCAAATTGAACTTGAACTTGGCAACAGTTTCGTAAGCCTGTTTCTGTAGGTGTGTCTTGCTAATACATTATGTCGGCACTCGGCAGGTACCTACTATGGGCGCTCGTGACTCGCGTCGTGACCGAATACTTTACGGATGGTGAATATTTGCCATTTTAGTCCTAGCACAATCGTCGATTCTATTTAAATCACACGTCAACACGTCATGCGCTTTGCGTAACAGTTTCCTAGAGTTTTACATAGTCATTACTTTCTGATGGTCCATCACGTTTTATTAAACGCTTCTCCACACATCCCAGTCTACAATTAGCATCTCAACGAATATGCCTACCTGTGTGTTTTATTACATCTGGTAAAACTTGTATATTTTAGCACGTATGGCATTTAAAATGAACGCAGATATTATACATGTCATCAATTTATGTTTGTCTTACGTCAGTGTTAAAATTTCCGCAACTTGGTTCTATGAAAAGGTTAGTAAACTCTTCATGCGTGTGGAGTAGTTAAACCGTTACTAAGCCGGAGAGCAGTTCGAAATTATAATAACTCAGGCAACGCTCGCTTGAAACGCTGACTAAAGAGTTATCCAATATGAATTTCCGTGAATGAATCACATTGATGCTACAGATCTTGATAGCATGGTTTTATTTCCATTGTTTTAAAATTCGAAATACTACTACAACATATTGGAAGATTACGGTAGTTGCACTCATAGCTCACCAGTGAAAGCGTTATTCCTAACACATCAGCGTTAGATGGACAAGGGTCCCATGTTCCAACCAAATTCAAGTTTGGAAACGGTCGATTATACTTGACCATGACCGCAGAGACCGCTGGCTGTGAATACGCGTGACCTTTCTCAGGGATTAGGTATCTATTTGTATATGCGATATCGCTGCAAGAAGGAAATGATGACATAATTTCCCCGTCCTGATACAGAATATTCAGTAGTAGGTACTAGTATGATGACCTCATATCAGCTACTTACCTATTTTCCTTTAAAATAAGGTGAAAACAAAAAATTCTACATCGGCAAAATTTCGACGTCTACTAGTCGCAGAGGCCAAAATCAAGAAGACAATCAGGTCAAGTAAAAAGTCTATATCCTCCGCTATAACATAAAGATTAAAGACTAGCGATTTGTCAGCTTTTATTCCTACTCCTAGCTCTATTTCCATTTTCGGAAACCTTTCTATTTCTGCACCACATCATCATAGATTGTTTTAAAGGAAATTCCCCGGTTTCCATTCATTCACATCACAAACCCAGTCGTACATACCTGCAACCTGCAACAATAGTTGTGTTTCCCAAACGAAACAGCTAATTACACCTATATAACATAGGAAAGGATAGGTCGCACAATGGGCTATAGAGAGAGCAATGCTCGGTGTTTCCCTGCGAGATAAGATCCGTAATAAGGAGATCCGCAGGAGAACTAAAGTGACCGATGTAGCTCTTAGGATTAGCAAGTTGAAATGGCAATGTGCAGGCCACATCGCTCGTAGAACTGACAACCGATGGGGAAGAAAGGTTCTCGAGTGGCGACCACGAACTGGAAGACGCAGCGTAGGCCGGCCCCCCACTAGGCGGACCGACGACCTGGTGAAAGCCGCGGGGAGCCGATGGATGCAGGAGGCTAGCAGCCGCTCTGAGTGGCGCTCCCAGGGGGAGGCCTATGTTCAGCAGTGGACGTCTTCAGGCTGTTAATGATGATGATGATGATGATGATGAACATAGGCTAAGCTAAACTTAGATCGTAGTGTACCAAGACTACCAAGGCCATAACATTGCCAAGGCTTTTGATTTTGAACGCACACTGTAACGAGAGTACCTATTCCCTAGTCTTTAGTCATATATTTACTAAGTTCCAATCGAAAAAATTTAAAACCCAATAAAATGAAATAGGATAGTAGATACACATTTCTGCTACGTCTGAATGAAACAAAAGACCTCACCCTAATTTTAAATAAATCACACATTTTATGTTTCATGGTATCTAAGTGTCAATACCTCTATGTAATGGAACACACGCTATGTATATATAAAGTGCGTTACAACACCTTCCAATAGAATATTATTATGTCATCTCACAATGTATGTCACTCAATAATACCAAGTGGACGAAAACACCACCAGGTATCATAGCAAAGCTAAATTGGATTAGTTGGTCATTTAATTGCTACACGACGCATTTATGATGGAGATAGGCCTCAGAGTTAGTTACACTGACGGTCAAGTAATCAAAACCGTGGAGGCATACCTACGGAATTTTGCAATTATTTGCTTTAGTTTTCATCATGGTGCAAGTACTATACACTAGGTGGACTGACGTGCAATTATCACTTTATGAGCAAAAAGCACAAAAATAATGTCGTATCAAAGACATTTTATAGGCATCTAGAACAACACTCACGGTTGATAGAGTCATGAACGTAAATAGCTCCTATTTGAATTTCAAATTCAACACATTTACTAAATGATGCGTTCGGTGGCACAAAAGAACCATTCCAAAGCGGAGTTTTGGCACATCTACGCAATGCTGTTGTTACATAAAATAAAGCTAATTTAGTTATTGTTAGTGTTGATCGTGATTCGTTCGTTATAACGACAGAGACGCTGGCATTGAGTTAATTTTACGTGATAAATATTGGGCTGTCGGCCTTTCTAAGTTTTCTAATGTGCATTTTTGCACTAAGCCTCTACCAGCCGACATCACCTTTAGAGAAATACTGAAAGACCATAATGCTAAAAAAATCGTGTCTTAAAGAAACGCTACCACGAATGTGGTGGAAATTGAAACCCGTGTAGCTAGAGAGACATACGACTATCAATAGTATTGTAGTAGGCAAGTAATAAGTATGTCAGATATGAAACAATGGAAATCAATACCAGGGAAGTCTCGATACAGCTTACTCAATGTCAGTGGTCGTCAAGTCTACCGTATCATTACCTCAACCTTGCAAAGATAATCATGGACACCGCCAATGATTATTGCAAGATATGCAAGGAATACTAATTTATTCCCGGTATAGGGCGAATTCTGTGATTCCCGGGCATATTTTTGGAAAAATACTAATGTGGGCAATACCTATAACTTAGAACTAATTCGGAATGAAACCCCTAGGCGTCTTCACGATCGTTCGTAGTAATAAATAATAGAAAACCGCTTTTGGCGACGAGCAACAAGGAAAGTTAAAATAGCAATGGGCCCTTGGGCATGGACACTCAGGCCATAACCGCTCGTAGAACCTACAACCAATGGGAAGAAAGAAAGGTTCTCGAATGGTCGAATCGCGGGAGCCGATGGATGCAAGAAGCAAACAGCCGCTCAAAGTCGCGCTCTATGGGGAGGCCGATGTTGAACAGTGAATTTCGTTAGGCTCTTTATGATGATGATGGACAAGGCAACGACAATCTTCGTCCAGTTCTACATCACGTATCGCTTGTTCTCCGTATCTACGCGACATTGGCGAAATTATGGTTATCCGCAGAAGCCACAAAAAAGAAGTTAAAGTTATAATATCTCCCTTTTGAGATCCAAGCGCGTTATAATCGTGAGCATCTATAAATGAATGTTGTTTCAGTGTACCTAGGAAGGTACAGCGAAACCGGTATCAAGATAGGTACTATTATGGACACTGAGCAAATTGTTATGAGTCCTAAATTAACGTTTTCCTGCAGTAGTTTGAAATGTTGAAACTGTAAATTATGTTACGGTTATGCCTGTGTCCCTTATTTATAATTCCGTTATGTAAGCAGCTAATTTGGACGCTGCGCTGCTGATGTTTATAATCATACTCTGCACTGAGAAGGGGCGTTGTCCGTGTCCGTTCTCGGATTGCAAGTTTTTGGCACAGATCGCGACCAACATTGCAGCTATTACTATATTGTTATTTATATTGGTGTGTGTTTGTAAATTTTAGCAAATATTCGTCATATTGACTATAGCTTAGTAACATAGTAACTAAGATAGAGTTGTATCAAATTGAGATGTCAGAAAGATGTGACGATAGATAAACAGAGGCAATGTCGGCAAACATACATTTTGTGATTTAGCATTCCAAAATAATAAAACGATCATTTTCTGTTGTTTTATTACATCTATTAATTAACATAAACACAGGTAAGAATAGGATTTTACCAAAATAGATTAGATCATAGTTACACCGGTTATAGCCTGGAAACAATCAATCTGCTTAGGAGCTATGTTGATAACCGATTTGTATGAAATTTGCTCATAGATTGCCTTTTTTACTGACATCAACCTAGGGCATGTTTCATTCCACAAAATTAAAGTTCCACCGTACCCGTGTACATTTAGGATTTGCGGGTGAAATCATAGGGTGCCTCTAGCCTCCAAGTACACTTTATAATTTATCTGAAAGTTAGTTAACTTGTTGTACAAAAACTACTTAACAGCTTCCATAGGAACTATTTATTAGGCCATCAATCATCCAGAGGTTCAATAAACTAGTAACAACCATACATAATTTCTAAAAACAACATGATAAGCTGATTTTATCATCTTGTTGGTAAACAAAAGCATTGATGCTCAAATATTTTGCCCAGCCTTTTAACAGAATTATTTTAGGTATGAAAATGTGCCAACTCCGTGTAAGCACACTATAAATAGCAGCAGTGTTTGTTATTTGCTGACATTACTGCCCTCATACTTGGTGATGCTGTAATGGTTAGTAGAGACCAACAGCAACTCAATATCGAACCGGCATGCATTGTTATTCTATTATTATGGAAAATGCTGATACTCCAGACATTAAAAAAAATTTTCATATAGATTTTGCTTATTTTTTCAATTATTGCTTTCTTTTTTAATCTTCTTTTTTATGAAAGTAATATTTACTTGTTCATTTTTAATAGTAGTCATCATGCCTATTTGTGATTAGCAGTAGATTATAATGCAGACCAAGGGAATGCTGCTCATTCCCTGAATATTCTCTAAGCCAGTTTTTATGCCATCCCACAGAATGAAACGGGGTGGTGCTATTCTTGCACATGGCTAAAAAAAGAACTTACAATGTAAAATTAACCTTTTTAATGAGAAGTCCCAAAAACTGTAGCCTATCAGACCCTCCACTACTTTTATTGCAATTGCATTTATCAAGCTAGCTGACAAGCAAGTATAGCATTATCTGTATATTTTTTCGAATTACTCTTGTTAGTTGGTTAGAGGGGTTCAAAAAATTATTTACAAAGTAATCTTAAGTAACCAGATGCGATGGCATAATGCCACAACTGACCATAACAATTGCAAATAAAATAAAAAGTAGCCTGTGATAAAAAAAATATTTAAAACTACAGTCAAGAATTTAATTATCCAAAAATAAAATATAATAACTGAATTTAAAGTAATACAAAAGTGAAATTCTAATAAAATAAGTGTTTCCAGTTCCTATAAATAAATATATATTGTATAATATTATTATAATTATATATTTTGCTACAATTTTGTAGCAAATACATTTTGCATTAAATTGTAAGGTGGGGTAAATACATTATAATAATTAAGACATACTGTAACTTTCAGAATACCAATTAAGCAGACCCTAATATTGATAGCCTATTATTTTTCCAGGATTTCCACTGGTATTAAAAAAAAGTTTTTAGGTGATCAGTATGAATATGAATTAAAATGTGAGGCCTACCTCTAGTAATTCTAATTTTATTATAACGTTGTGATGAATTAAAATTAAACGGTTTACGAATCACGAAATTACTAACAGAAAACATTTACGTGATAAAAATAAATTGATTTTCTTGCACTCGGTGACAGGTGATTTCGCTAATCAAGTTTTTATCACTGCAGAAATTGGTTATTATTTTTTAATACCATTAACTCGAAAAAACGCTTAGCTGTGCTCAAACGAAAACAAGATCACCAAATCTATAAATCTGAATTTCCAAAACAGCTGTCAGGTTATGTAAACTCCGTATTATAAAATATTGATACTTACATTAAAGATCTCGGCACGGTAGAAAACATTTTAAAAAATATATTTCATCTACTGAACCGTCGACGTTGAGAAAAACACGGTTGATTTGTGTAACACAATTAATATTATTTTAAATTTTCTAAAATAAATTCACTAACACCCTCCATCCATGTGGCAGCAATTTTTCAACTGATTTTAGGGATGTGCTTTGCGAACTGCGATGCGATTGCGACTGCGATCGATTTCAGTGACCAGTGTGCGATGTTGATGTGAGTTACGAACTGGAACCGAAAACTTCACTAGAAAACTGAAACACTTATCAGTGATATAATAATACACTGGGGCTGTCGATCTCTTACGGGCACAACCGCAGATAATAAAATAGTAGTACCGTACGGGGAAACGCCTTAACCCCTTTCTGAAAATTTTTAATTAAACTTGAAATGAACATATTTGTTATGATTTTTGATGTTGGTGATTTTTATAGCAGTATCGCTTCGCTTGCTTAAAGGTAAAGGATAATAGACATGAGATCACTTTTCACGGTAGCGTAAAAGTAAAGCGTGTCCCTGCTAAAGGGACTTAGGGATGTTGGTTCAAATCCCGTTCGTGTTACAATTTTTACTTTTACTTCTACACTTTATATTCTCAAAAACATAGAGATCGTTAAGGAAATTGCAATAATGTTGGTAATCTAAAGTAACCAAATTTTGTCTATAAAGTTTATTATTATACGTGTGCTGAAACTATTCATGATACATTGACTACATGATTAAACTCGGTAGGCAGTGAATACAGTATTAAAGCAGCCGCTCAAAGTGGGCTCTCTGGTGGAGGCGTATGTTCACTAATGTACGTCTTCAGGCTGTTGATAATGATGATGACGATGACATAAAGTAGGTAACCCCCTTTCTAAAAAAATAAATATATAATAATAAATAATAAAATTTAAAAAAAAATAATGAATTAAAGCAGACCAATCGTTAATGAATTACAACTTGGTACATCATTATTTTTTCCTCGTCATTCCCTCTCCCGGGGGAACCGTGCTCAATTTCGAGACTACAATTTTATCATACCATAGCTTTTCTCGTAATATGTACTCAAATCGTATAGACCTTTACAGTTTAATTATGAGTGTATATAATATGTAGATTATTGCGATAAAACTTGATAGGTAGGCCTGACTTGACATTTTGTTACTTTTTAACCCAACATCTCCATGGAATCAAACCTTACGCGAGTGAAACCATGGGGTGCAGCTAGTTTTAATATCTATTAAGTTAGGGTGTAAAACCAAGTATACTAATCAGAACAATATTAAGTAATGCCTATCTTAGAATTATGAATTAGGTATAAAGAAGGAAAGGAGGAGGAGGGGGTTAGAAATAGATAGATGGTTCTTATTACATTTTCGGTCTTTGAAAAAGTTGTTATGTCTTGGTAAATTGGTATAAACCAGAACATAAAAATCTGAGTTCTTAACGACAGTAAAGTAATAAAATTAAACCTCGACTTTATTTTAAAAAAAAGACCATCCGATGCAGTATTTTGAACTGAAGATTTGAGGTATCACTTTGAGAGTTAGTCCCACCAACATCAACTAATAGTTAAATAGGTAGGTACCGATATGATCGTTATTATGATTATCTCTATCCAAGTACATGATTACTGTTTTACAATAAACTATTTGTATTTGTAAGTATCCAGCACAAAGGAAATACCATTCCATCGTGGATTCAATGAAATGACCTTAGAAATAAATATAAATGATGGATATTAGAGTTCTTATAATTAATTATCATGCTAATAATCAATTAAACGACTAATAAAGTTTATATGTCGCTTCCCTAAAAATCAATTCAACCATAGACAATATACAAAGACTTTTCAAGTTGTCTTTGGTTTGAGAAGCTTGTCAGTTTACAGTTGACTTGACATGTTGATAAAACTAATGAAATTATTATCCTAACTCTGACGAACGAAATTTTTTTATACGAAAGACTAGGCGGTATGGTCTCATGACTTTAGCCTGCCCAATAGGGCGAACCAAAAAAAAAATGACTTGTTGACATGACAGTTGACAATGACATGACACCTTGACAAGAAAAGCTGACAGTTCGATTGAAAGAAAAGAAAACACTGGGACTGGATTGCCGAATGAATTTCGCTACGTATTTTAATAAATCTTTGTATTATAATTGAAATTTAAAACACCAGAATTACAATGATACGAGAAGATGATCCCCAGTTCCGAATTACTCCATTCCAGCAAATGGCCTCTGCTTGTTCTGGAGCTCTTATAACCTCTCTCTTTAGTAAGTGTTTTTGAGATATTCATTAATTTCATCTTGAATTAGAGTTTTGGTGTAAACATGAATCCCATCGTAACTGTTTGTATTTTCAGTGACACCTCTAGATGTGGTAAAAATTAGACTCCAAGCGCAACAAAAAGCACTGCTCTCAAACAAATGTTACTTGTATTGCAACGGGCTGATGGAACACCTATGTCCTTGTGGAGAGACTGCTTGGATACCGCGACGAGTACATTTCCATGGCACTTTCGTAAGTACTTACATAATAACTTAACTTGGTGTGTATAATTTTGTACCTTCACTGGATTCGGTGATTATTGTATGAAGATAAGTTTGAATGGTAATATCTATCATAATAACAATAATATTTTTTGCGGTCCAAAAACATTTATCGTTCAGCCAAAGGTCATCAAAAACCTGGCACATTATAAAAAATAACTGCCATACATACCAAAGAGCTGATAATCTTATTGCATATTTCATAATGTAATTATCTGTCGTTGTGTCTAAGTACCTAACAATCTCTTTATTTTTTAGTGTTTATAGGTTCTAAGATAGTTCCTTGATTATGTTTAGATCATTAATCTGGACTGGTAACTTAATGGTCATTATTCTGATTCTAAGACTTTTGGAAGCACTCAAGGCTCCTATTGGGAATACTTCAAAATATACCTTATATTTTTCAGGATGCTTTCTACAAAATAGCAAAACTAGAAGGTGTTCCGGCACTGTGGTCCGGTCTCAGTCCCACTTTAGTTTTAGCACTTCCCTGTACAGTTATCTACTTTGTATCATATGAACAACTAAGATATAGAATGAAGACGTCATACAATGACTTCACAGGCACTGGTGAGTAGGTACAAGAAAATTTATTATATTGTTCTTGTTTCAACTAAATTATTGCCAGCCTAAGTTTCTTATTAAAATAGCAAATCAAATCCATATTTATGTGTGTTTAAAATCTATTCAACTCAATGATGAATAGTTTAAAGATGAATCCATGAAACTAATAACAACAACAATGCTGTTTCCAGTCCTGAGGGTGTATTGTAAAACAGACCCTATATTGGATCACTTTTTTGTGTTCCATATGAAGATTTTGACAAGCTATTCAATGTAGGGTCTGTGTTGAACCACTATAAAAGTTCACAGTATGGCCCCTGTTCTGTGTGATAAGATAGATATTACTAAAACCTAGATGCAATCCAATTTTATAACCAATTGTCTTATTTACAGTTACCCAACCAATGTGGATACCAATGCTGGCTGGTGCTACAGCCAGAACAACAGCGGTTACGATAGTAAGCCCTTTGGAACTCATCCGTACAAAAATGCAATCCAAGAAACTGACTTATTCAGGTACCTTTATATGTTGAAATTCTTTGTTATGTGCCCCATATCCTTGTACACACCCTGTTACCAACCAAACAACTAAACAGATCTTGATGAGCTGAACCCTGGGAAAACAGGTATAAACTAAGTACTTTTTATTGTGATAGATTTTTTACTAGTTTCTAGACAGCAGTTAGTGATAGAAAATATATTGCTTATATCCACTTTGTTTTTCAGAAATAACTGCAGCCCTCCGGCATGTAATCAAATATGAAGGATATAGAGGAATGTTCAGAGGGCTAGGATCAACACTGCTTAGGGATGTTCCATTTTCAGGTAAATGCAGCAAAAATGGCATCTAGGTGCCACAGCACACAGCATCCTAAAAGACTAAAAACACTATTAATCATTGAATGAAAATAGCATACTTTTCGCATTTTGCAATAGGCAACTCATAAAAAGGTTGTTACTAATTCTTTGAGTAGATTGATACATAGAGGCTGGAGCATTATACTGATTAGAGAATTTCATAAGTGCTTCATCCCGCGAATCCCATTTTACCTTCTTAAGGGTTGAATCTTTAAAGCTAGGTGTGCTGTTTTTAAGTACCTACTAACATCTAGAAGTATTATGGATATTAATATCATCGCCATATTTGTTTTCTGTTAATTATGTTTTTTTTAATATCAATAGGATTTTTGCTATCTACATTTATGCCACCCGTTGCTTTAGTTTTAACTTTTAACTATTACTTATAGGTACTAAGTGATACTAACATCTTGATCTATTTAGTTTGTACACCATTCATGCTGAGTTTTGTCTGAGAAAGGTTTGATCCTAATGATGATTGATTTCAATTAATATATTTAGACCTGAGAACTATAGTTTATTGAGTATTCAGAAGTATTTTCAGTAGTTATTGTGGGGCTGCCATGCTTCTGTTTGAGCAGACCTAAGAAACAATTCGGGGCAGATAGGAATTTTAATTCTTGTCAGGAACAACCATATTTTATGACTTTTTCATAAGAAGATATTATATTACTATGTCGATTTTTATTGCTCATTCTTGTTAATATAGCATAGACAGAAGTAGCAAAGATTATTTTTATTTATTACAGGAATATACTGGACAATGTTTGAAACAACAAAGAAGGCATTTAACAAGCCAGATTCAGAAAAGAACACGTTTTTGTTTAACTTTTTCTGTGGGTCGGTTGCTGGCAGTGTGAGTACCATAACAATACTTAGATTTGTACGGGTAATAACGAGTATTTACCTAGAAAATAATTACGTTATAGTGAAAGAACTGCGGTTGTTTGTCTGTTTGTTTGTATGGCTTTAACACCAAAACCGCTGAACCGAATGAAAAAACTATTGTACATTGATTGCTAATAATACCATGTCAATATAGGATATTTTTACATTTGATAATATGCTTGCAGAAAACGCAGGCGCAGGCAAAGTGGCGCTCTCTGGGGAGGCCTATGTTCAGTAGTGGACTTTTTCAGGCTGTTGATGCTTGAGCTTGGCTAAATTACATTTCTTCTGACGGAGCCATGCCATTAACGATGTATCACGCTCGCTTAAAACTTGTTACTAGACGATTAAGTAACTTGATTGCAACCGATTGTAACTATTTGACAGTTTCAATACGCAGTTGGAAATATTTAAATCAAATATGAGATATTGCGTGTTGTATTGCACTCAAAGTAACGTAATCCGTGGTTACTCTCTAAAAAACTTCCATGGGTATATTTGTTTTGAAAAGACCCTACCTTTTATTTCAAAAGACTACCAGTGTCAGGTGTTTCTCGTATATCTCTCCCATTTGACTCCCATTTTTTGCTGGCACAAGTTAATATTTAAAAGAGGCGAAGTTCTGCCAAAACTGATATAATTTATGCAAAATTAATTTATATTTCAGATTGCTGCGTTCGTAACTTTGCCTTTTGATGTCGTAAAGACACATCAGCAGATAGAGTTGGGCGAGAAAGAAATTTACACAGGTTAGCATTATTATAAATGATACAAAAAGAGTTTTTCTTAGTAATATTATTTTCTACACTTAATAGTTCTAGGTCCTAGTACTACTGTAGTTCCCTACCCTCCTGTTATTCCTATTGTTTCAGATGGTAAAGTACACCAAAGAGCCTCGAATATGAAATCTATAGCTAAGAATATCTACAAGAACCACGGCGTCAGTGGTTTGTTTACTGGACTACTGCCGCGAATATTCAAAGTCGCGCCGGCTTGCGCCATCATGATAGCAACATTCGAATATGGAAAGCAATTCTTCCGGAAATACAATTCACAGAAGTATAAAGAGAAGATGCAAAGGTGAGATGAATTTTACGTCCTAGGAACGTCGACCGTCGTCTCTTATAGGCTGTGCCCTCACTAGGCGAAGAATGATTGGATTGTTTGTACGGCTCACCGAGAGTATGAGGAATAGGTTATAATGCTCAGAGGAGTTTCGGGCCTGATTTTAATTACCTACAACTAAAACTGTATACATACTTATTTAGATATTTAAATCGTTTTTCTTACCCGTTAATCAGAAAACCGTTGGGCACAATACATTCGGTATTATTCTGCCATCCCGTAGTTTCGTTTATAAGTACTGAATTTTGGGAAGTAATTTTGTTTGATTTAAGTACGAATACCCACCTCTTTCCGTTGGTGCCGTAAGAGCCGGCCAAAGGAATAACCATAGCATAGGCAGCAGCCTTCGACGATTTGGTGAAAACCGCGGGGAGCCGATGGATGCAGGAGGCGAGCAGCCGCTCAAGGTGGCACTCTCTGGGGGAGGCCTACGTTCAGCAGTGGACGTCTTCAGGCTGTTGATGATGATGATGGTGATGATTTTTTAGTTTCCTGATAAGTGTTTTAGAATTTACTATACTTAAGTACTTATCTATTATTTACTAGTATTACTGTTTTCACAGTGAAGGAATTGATATTGCAATTATTACGAGTGATGATGATGAATAGTTTTCTACATGAAATTGATCTTTTAGTATGAAGGTACTTGCAAAAAAGTAATCAATTTTGTGTTTAGATTTTGCAGACATGTTGAACTTTACAGCACAATTTAGGTAGCAGTAGGTACAGACAGTGTAATAAAATTTAAAGTATTTTGGGTTTTTATATTAAATTTGTACTATATGTACTCACACCAAGATGTTTACTTAATTAAGTATAAGTACTAATGTAGAAATGTAACTTTGTTATCAAGCTCTAATGACTATGTTATTTGTATGATAGCCGTACACTTTTTTATTGTTCAACCATCACTTTAGTAGTTAAATTAAACCATTAGTAGAAATAACGAAATTCCCATAAACGTTTTTTAATGAATAACTTAATAACTTAAGTAGTCTTTGCCTTACTGTTTTTTACGAACTCACTTGCCTCACAAGTAAAGCTTTATAGTGGTACCCTTTTGGTTAAGGGGTAATGAAAAAGAGGCAGATATTTCTATTTCAAGATTGCTGTAAGTAGCCAGGCAAAGTGGCGCTCTACGGGGGAGGCCAATGTTTAGCAGTGAACATCTTCTGAGTGATGATGACTACTAAACAAACAGATACTGTTTCTATTTTATGTAATGTGCCTAATAGTTATTAAGGATTTTACTAGCTATATTATTTTGTCTGTTTCAGGCATCAAGAAATTTTGTTGGTGACCCAGTCTTCCAATAATAATGGCTTCTCCTAAATTTTATGAAAGCACATTTTACACTGATATAGTACAAGAACATAATATAATTATGTAACCATGGGTGAAATAAAAAAAGAAGGATTGGGTTTTGATTGACATCGAACTGAAGCCCAAAATGGCGGACATATTACATATATGTATCGGATGAAGTGTGTCAGTGTGGCGACCGGCTGCACATGATGTGAGTGTGTGCGTGCCCCACTCATACATGTGAAGAGTTCCGGCTTCCTAGGGTGCTCAGTTTCGGATCAGACGGGATTCCCTCCTTCTTTTTTTTTATTAGCTCCATGTATGTAACATTCTATGTAGAATGCAATAGAAATCAATGTTGACAACTATAGTTACCTCATTGTAAGAAACCTGACAGTTATTGTTACTTCAAGTTAGACTTGATTATTGATGTTTTGAATCAAAGTGTGGTAATGTCATCAAAACGTCACCGGTAGCATGTGAACTGTGGAAGTTGACATACATATCTCTTCTATTGAGAAAGTGTTTGACCAATAACTGATCTCGCAGATCACGTTATAAACCATTTGTTGCATTTTCATTAGTCAAATGCTTTCTCAAGAGAAGAGACAGTTCTGTTTATTTCTAAAGCTCATGCAAGCCGCTTTTAAGAAACATTTGTAGAAAAGTTTCCTATGTTAAATATTGTTTTTTGACAACTGAAGCGAACTGTAATGTGTGAAAGGAGGGGTAGGTTGAGTGTTTAGTAAGACGGGTTCTGGTGTTTAATAAGAAGGCTGCTTTGACAAATGATAGTGTGAAAACAAAATTTTAATTTTGTGCTGAAATGACAACCAGCATGTTTATCTTGTCTAATTAATGATAGTAAACCATTTTACTTTCCAAGGAAAAATTCGCGTTATAAATTTTTTTTATAGAATTGCTCAAGTGGATTTCTTGTACCCCTGAACTGAATTAAGTCGACCAGCAACCCTTGAGTTGCAGAAAGTTTTCTGTAATCTATGCATTAGCTTAGCTATTGCTTCACAAAAAGGTTATCTTAGTATCTCTATGGAAAAAATGTAATGATTGAAGGTGATATTGATGTGTATTTGCCATAGAATCCCGTATTTCAATCTTTTAGTAGCTAGATACATGCAAGGTTATCATAGAACTGTGATTTCATTACAAGAGAATTTTAATTCTGCATTTGAAAATTTCCCTAGTAACTATGAACATAAACTGCATATTGAAACTGTCAAAATAGTCATGTGTCGATTGTGATTGACCAAATCAAAATGATCGAATCATGCCTTCTTGTGACTGACCGATTCGTTCAATCATTAAAGGCCCGGGTCCTTGGGAACGACTCAGTAAGTCAGACTGACTGCACGGAGACCGATTCGTGACCGACCGAACGGCACAGCGGCGCGGTATCACTTCAAACTGAAACGACGTAAGTTAAATAAGAATTATTGTGAAATCCACCTTAAGTGCTGGTAAATAAAGTATTATTACGCATTGCATTGGTTTTCGAGACCGATGACCGATCGAAGTGATTGAATCTTTTGACTCGGTTAAATAGCAATTATTCTGAAATCAACCTTGAGTGCTTACTTATAAAGTACTTTTCCGCATTGCATTGGTTCTCAAGACCGATGACTGACGTTTTGATCGAATCTTTTGACTCTGGCACTTGGCTAGTCAATCACGAATGACCGAGATCTCCGATAATGAACGACCGACACAGGACTATGTGAAATCCATACATTTTTATGTTTCTAACGGGTGCAATTAAGTTACAATGACCACCTAGCTATTTATTCTGGGAATTATAAATAATTTGTTAATCTGTTACCAGACCATTACTACATTTACATTTGCTTTATTTTTTTTATTGGGCTGTACCTATAGCTCTGGAGCTGTTTCTAATGCTTTTATTTCTGGATATTTCAATACTTATAAATGTAAATATGAAAATTGATGTAAATACCAAATGTATTAATGTGTATTGTAATAAATAAAATGCTGCAAGTATTCCAACTAGTAATATTCTTTTACAAATATAACAGAACTACAAGTATGGTTCTTGCTACATGATTGGTAAATGAAACAGTTTAGTATTCCTAAAATATTTATTACATATCTAACTTATAACTAATGTGCAATAGCTCCTAATGGTTCAGCTTTTATATTACCAAGATCTAATCTGCTATCGATGGATTCGTCTATCTGTCCGACGATTGCAACATTGTCTCCTCTAATAATGTGTAGCCCAAGCACTACTTGCGCGACTCCAGTAGATGATGAGAACACTCTTTCGTGAGACTCGTCCAAAATAATGTTTATCGTCTGGTCAAACCCCTTCAATGTTCCGATAAAGTTCCTGCCGTCCGAAGTTATAACAGACACGGTTTGATTAACATAATTTTCCAAACCTGAAGCCATGATTTTTAGCGTAATATTCTTGTAGTGTAGTGTAGTGTTCTTTCAGCAACAATAACTTGAATGGTCTGGAAATTAAAGGAATCAATTACGCGCCGACCGCTAACAAACGAAAATGAATTGAAATAACCTGTAAAATTTCCAACGCCAACCAAAATAAATAATAATGACTAGGCGTGAGGCGTATTTATCGTCACAGGAAAAAGTCACTGGTAAAAGAAAGTCACAGTCAGTCACAGCGACAAAATACCTCCGGGAGCAGCGACACTGTGACTTGTGCGCGAGTCTATGAGAGCGTGCTAAAGTAATAGGTGCATCCTTTTCTCAAGAAGGCGTCTGTAGCGTGCCAAAGAGGGACAAATCTAGTATTTTTTTCACAGGAGCTGTGACAGCGACATGTTGTGCCAGCCGTCAATTCATAAGTAATAGGTGCATCCTTTTTCCACATAGGCGTCAGAGAAAGACACGCCTATTATATATCTACGTCCTGTAAACATGACTTGTGCCGCGAGTAAAAAATACTCGCTAGTATTTATTCACAGGTATTTGTCACAGGTATGGCTGAGTCACAGACACAGAGTCACCTAGTATCTTGATTTAACTAGTACGACCCACCTCTAATAATGACAATTTGTTATTTGACATTGATTGATTAATTGATGATTTGACAATTACACTATCCCCCTATTCCGATTCACTCTGTAATCGCTATCATCGCTGACAACGCTCACGTTGATTATTCAGTGTTCCGATTCAGATATTGCGCTTACGACTTTGCGCGCTGTCAATGACTGAACGAACAATCACGGACGGCGATATCGCAAGATGGCGTCGGTCATGACGATTTTTTTTTTCTTTTATTTTGGCTCCACACATAGTGTATTTAGCCAGTGTCAAGTATTATATTTTCATCGTGTTATAAAATATTTCACGTAAAGTCATGTCCTAGTCATAGTCATAGTCCAGTCTAAGTCAGATAGTCATAGTCCAGTCTAAGTCGTGCCCCAGCAAAGTGGTGGCAACTTTACTAGAAGCTTCTATGGAGTTTTGGAAGCAACACGAAAAGTCACGTTTCACCACATTATATCACTTGCCCTCACTCCTGCTCGTAATTCAGCACTTAATGCGTAAAGCGCCACCAATTTTAAACATTAACACTGGAAAAAGCAAAAGTTTTGAAAAATAATACAATGCAACGACGTGAACTCTTCCGCGTTCCCGCCAAAACTCAAATCATGACGTTTACTAGAGATTTCATTGTCGCGATCACGGCCATTCGGTACGCGATTTTAGCGTGTCTCGGAGTACGGCTTTGATGACTGTGACATTAAAAAAACCCTGGGAGACCCATTGAGATTGAGCTAGTTTGTGGAGTGGTTTTTGAAGAAAAACCGGCAATGGCGGTTGTGATTTTTTAATGTATTTTTCAAAACTAGTGTATCTTGAACTTTAATGTGTAATAAGGGTGGATTATTATCCGATGAAAAAGATATTGACTTGTACTATCTTTGGAACGTTTATTCAATAAGTTCTACACCGGACAAATTATTCAGTTTCTATGATGTGAATACTTTTCGTGTTTATGATATATTTTTACGTGTAAGTACATTTGAATTTACATAAAACGTATGTAGAACTTTGAGCTGGATTAGGTGATTTGATTGCTGCTATAGGATTATAATTAGATTATAGGCAAAAATAATATGTCCATTAGAAGGTTTGCCAGTTTCTTACATTTTTTAATTAGAGATGATTTTACAGGCGTCGATAAATTATCGATAATTTCGATAAAGTTATTATTATTAGATGAACTATACACTAATCAACATACAACAGCTAGTAGTACTGGTTTAATCATCTCTTTAGATGGGCATATGATTGAAATTTGAAATAATGACAGAATGAATAAAAGTGATTCCCTATTACCGTTTTAGTAAACAATGCTTTAAATGAGAATTGGTTTTGTTTGTTCACAGATTCTGCCAACCATGTCCAATCATGACCACTTTGACGATCCTACTTCGATGAATTTTGTATATAGAGCAAATATTATATTAATAATTTGAATAGATACTCACACCAATATAAAATGGACACGCATTTTGTGAATGTCCTCCGTCCATTCTGATTCTATGTTGATGAGTAATATAGTGACTCCAATGAACTTATACGTATTGAGTGACTCTAACTCGTCTTTCACATCTGTCATCACTACTTTTTTTGTATATATATTGGCTCCACACATAGTGTTTTCAGCCAGTGTCAGTTATTATAATTTTCATCGTGTTATAAAATATTTCATGCAGTTATGTCCTAGTCATAGTCATAGTCCAGTCTAAGCATCGAAATAATATCCATAGAAAAATAACTCTAAGCAAGATCGCCCAGTTTTGTAACCAAACGAACGTTGTACTATATTTATTTTTATTTATATCTACTTACGTCTACACACCAATGTAAAAACGACCTTACTCCATTGAGATTAGGTGCATTTCAACCTACAAAGCCAATCACATAAGACTTTACTCTAACCGATACCGCCAGCTTAGTGGTCGTGCCCTAATTGGCTGATCAGCGACTTCTTTTGACGCTCGATAAGAGAAACACAGCTATGTAGATGCATAGCTGCGTCTCTCTCTACATATCGGCAGTATAGTTGGGGAGCTAACTGGTTTTGATATAAGATTTCTTCTTATTTAGAAACACCGATACGGATGCGGATAGTTCAGATTAGCACAAACCGATTTAGTTCCGTCAACTAAGAGCGCTCTTGCATTTCAACCGATAGTTTCACGTTATATGGCCAACTTTGGCAGTCTCATTCTGAGAAACTGAAAAACTTCGACAACTTACCTTTTCCCATGAACAGGGTAAGAACATAAAACTAATAAATCCGTGCAAATTTCAAAGTGGGTCAGTCAGTTAGTATTCAATACTACAATATTCGATTAGTTTGGTACATAAAGTTTTGTTTACAAGCAGCTAAACTTACGTACAAACATGAGAAATCAGTTGTACCTAGAATACGAACCTTTAAGAATTTCGAAGTCGCGTTTGGAGTGAACACTATTATCACAGTCTACCATAACAATAAACAATAACAATGGTAATAATAATTATGGTTGAGTGAGATAATAGTGTGATGTGATGTCTGCCATATGAAGAAATCGCAAAAAAACCTAGCTCCCTAACTATGACTACTATAACCTAACCTAACCTAACTATGACCACAGTGACTGGTGATTTGGGATGGTGTTATGCATTAAAACTACGAGTATGGAAAACATGCATAATATAAAATAGAAAAATTACTTAGAACGAATTTTTGTAATCATATCACACCACAGACCTAGAATTTCAATATGTAGTAATAAATACGAATGTTTATACGTCTGTATGTTCAGGAATAATTATTTCAATGAGTAGGTGTGTTAACCCAACAACTAACAAACTACATCACAGCAAAATGGATTTGCGTGAAATTCGGTTACATAACTTGTTAATTCATCATTTATCTGTTTTTTGTTTTTTATCGCTTATTTAGGGTTCCGTATCCAAGGGTAAAGCAAACCCTATTACTAAGGCTCCGCTGTCCGTCTGTCACCACTCACCAGGCTTGTATCTCATAAACCGTGATAGTTATTGAAAATTTCACAGATGATGTATTAATACTAAAAAGCAATACAAAATTAAAATTATACCACAGAAAAAACCTTATAAGTAAAAATTACATTAAAATCCAATATAATACAGCTCACAGCAACTAAAACAAATTTTAAAAAATTGAAACTCATTTTTACCAAAACGTCGCTTGTGTCGTTATTTCATGACATAGTCCAAGTAAGACTACTTCATAGCGTAGCGGTCGCGATGCGAATGGCGCCACGCGCGGTTGCAAAATTAAGCCCCACCCACAGCGGTTGCATTTGCGTTTGGCCATTTCGGACCTCGAGTTATACTTCTATGGGTATTATTTCGATGAGTCTAAGTCATGCTCCAGCAAAGTGGTGGCACCTTTACTAGAAGCTTCTATGGAGTTTTGAAAGCAACTCGAAAAATCACGTTTCACCACATAGTATCACTTGCCCTCACTCATGCTCGTAATTCAGCACTTAAAGCATAAAACGCCACCAATTTTAAACTGGATAAAGCACAAGTTTGGAAAAATAATACAATGCAATGACGTGAACTTTCCCATGTTCCCGCCATAACTTCCAACACTATTTAATCTGTGCCTATCTATCACTACATACCCCGCATTCCGATTCACGCTGTAATCGCTATAATCGCTCACAACGCTCACGTTGATTATTCAGCGTTTCGATTCAGATATTATGGTCACGACTTTGAGCGCTGTCAATGCCTCGGAACAGCCAATTACGGACGGCGATATCGCAAGATGGTGGCGTTCATGACGTTTACAAGAGATTTTGTTGTTGCGCTCACAGCCATTCGGTACGCGTTTTTAGTCTGGATAGAGGATAGAGTCTGGCTACTGAAAGTAGATAATGAAAAAGCGCGGCAAATTTAAAAAATATCGGCTAGGCAGCCCAAACTAAGACAAAAACTTGGAACAACTCACTTTGATTCTTTAATTAAGTTTTACCGTTTTGCATAAATATTTTCAAGTTTTCTTCTTAGTATGTGGCTGCCATGCTGTTGTTTTTAAATTTGGCGCGCTTTTTTCAGTCTCTACTTTCATTAGCCAGACTCTATCGAGTTCATCGATTTTAGCTTGAATCGGAATCGGCCCTTAAATATACTCTTTGTACTTAATCTGTGCATCTATCAGAATAGGGCGAATTTTGTGCCCAACCCATCAACATAGTGTGCCAGTGTTTTTACCATCAACATAGAATTATATGGACGGCGGACATTCACAAAATGCCTGTCCATTTTCTGTTGGTGTGAGTATTTAAATATGCATTAGTATGCGTGAGTAGGAAAGTGACCCCTATTACACAATATATCGATATATAATAAACCTAACCAAACAGAGCTGCAGAATTTCGATATTTTTTAGTTTTAATACAATAAGGAAAATTAGATATTTGTAGAACCAGAAGACGCAGCTAAGGCCGGCCCCCACTTGGTGGACCGACGATCTGGTGAAAACCACGGGGAGCTGATGGATGCAGGAGGCGAGTGGCCGCTCAAGGTGGCACTCTATGGGGAAGGCCTATGTTCAGCAGTTGACGTCTTCGGGCTGTTAATGATAATGATGATGATGATGATGATGACCCATCCTAGTAAAAGTATATTGAAACACATTATATGAAACAACGTTTGTAAGTAACATTTTTATATGTGTGTTGCCAGTGATGACTTATGGAACTGAGAGGTGGTCTCTAACTGTTGGTCTCATTACTAAGCTCAAAGTCGAGCAACGAGCTATGGAGAGAGCAATGCTCGGTGTTTCCCTGCGAGATAAGATCCGAAATGAGGAGATCCGCAGAAGAACTAAAGTGACCGATGTAGCTCTTAAGATTAACGAGTTGAAATGGCAATGGGCAGGCCACGTCGCTCGTAGAACTGACAACCGATGGGGAAGAAAGGTTCTCGAGTGGCGACCACGAACTGGAAGACGCAGCGTAGGCCGGCCCCCTACTAGGTGTACCGTCGACCTGGTGAAAGCTGCGGGGAGCAGATGGATGCAGGAGGCGAGCAGCCGCTCTAAGTGGCGCTCCCTGGGGAGGCCTATGATCAGCAGTGGACGTCTTCAGGCTGTTCAAATAACATTGTTCCATAATAGTTAGTTTTTATTTTACATTCGCCTTTTCTTATTCTATTCATTAAAATGATGGTTAAATTTGTAAAAAGTGTTCCGTACCATTATCTATAAAAACGAACAAAAAATCACGTTTGTTGTATTGAAGCCCCCTATATTTTATTTTAGGGAAAAATATAGGGGAAAAGGTTGAATGGATGGGACGGCTGCGCCTGTCTCCCTTCGCCGTCCCATCTATTCATCCTTTTCCCCTATATTTTTCACTTTTGCTTCTCTCTTACCCATAAACAGGGTAAGGGCATAAAACTAATAAACCCGTGCGAAACCGGGGCGGGTCAGCTAGTTTATTAGAAATTTCATAACTCATATTGAAGCCAGATGACACTGGCCTACCTACTGTATTTTATAAAAGTAGGTTAGGTGCCTATTTTTAAATTGCCAGATTTGCACCTACTTTTTCATTCTGTTTGCACTTTGATCTAAATCCATTCAGCCACTTTTAGGGAAAGAGATTTTCTACATTTTAATCTCCCCAAAACCAAAGTAATTTTGTGCAAATGTATGAAGATTTACGAATATCGACAAAATGTAATGGACAGTGTAGGTACATCACTATTCGAGAGGCGTAAAATCGCCCATCCCAAAAATATCAATTAAAGCATTAAATCTTTCAGTAATTGCAATCGGATGGTAATTATACGATGGAAAAAATGTATATTCTTAATGTGAAATGCATATTTACTTCAAACCTTCGATGTTTAACATAAAAATAGCCAGTAAACTTTAACGTATAAAATGATGATTCCGGTTTTCCTTCGACTCCTCGGATTACTCTTGATGCACAAAACACAGCACAACACGACACAATTTCATTATTGACAGAATATTTAGCCCAAATAACAATATAATAACTATATTTTCATGTTTTATGCTCTCGCATTTAATTTCTTGACACACCAAACTGTCAAGACATGACACGCGGTGGTAGGTAAGGCGAGGTTGCCGTACCTACAGTCGCTTTCTCGCATACTCTATGCGACGATTCGTGTATTAGACAGAGATACAAGATAGTATGTTTACACGAAGGATGCGGAGCGGCAACGCCGCATTGGCAGATTTTGGCTCTCTCCTTATACCTCCATGGTTTTTACCCAATGTACTCTAATGCCAGTAGAAATTAGAAAAGTACTCTGTGTTCTTCTATGCTGTCAGCCAGAGATTAGTTAGGTAGTGACAAATTATATACTCTTTGGGTAGTGATACCTACCTGTCACTGTCAGCTTAATTTTGCTATACATCACCACTTTACCAATGTACTCTGTGTTATACATCACAGAGTACAAGTACATTGGTAAAGACTGAAACGGTACACATATCTCTTAGTAGTCTGTGACGGTACATTATTTTTATTTATTTATTTCATTTTTTATATTATTTAGTTCAATAATTATTATATTAATATTATTTTCAGAGTATAAAAAAGAAAATGTTTACTGTTTGTGTCTTTGTGTCCTGTCTGATCTGAAACAACTATGGAACATCAATAAAATTTAAAAAATGTCTAACACTATCGTACAATATGTATTGCTTCGGAGTGATCTTCTGAAAGAATTGGGATGGTCAATCGGTGCTTTAGTAGCTCAAGCTTGTCACGCATCAACAGCCGTCGTTCATCTGTACAGAGAAGATGAATACACAGCTCAATATTTGAATGATCTAGATAACATGCACAAAGTTGTCTTGGAAGTGAGTTCGTAACTATGTTAGTTAGTGTTGATAACCTTTTAACTTTGAGTTCTTTTGAGTGAGTAGAGGTGATTTAGATGTATGAGGGCACAATAGGTAGTAAGATATAGTAGACAGCCTTGATAACTCTCGTGGCAAATGCTACGAGAGTTAAGAAGATACTATAAATTCATTTCTAAACACAGGAATTCAAAATCAGGTAGTAGATCAATGTAAACATACCAGAGGCAGAACAAAGGTGATTTTGGTAAAAGGCTGATTTATTTTGAAATTATTTAATCTCGATTTAGTTACACCAAAGTAATTTAACATTCTAATGAATGTGCATAGTAATTTTGTATCTTACCAACGTGATTTAAATAAGTAACAATATTATGTGCATATCTGAATTATTTTTGGACAATAATATAGTGCATAATATTTATGATAATTTTTAATGTACTTACTAATATGCTAATGTTAGACTGTAAGTTGCAACCCTGCTGATGTTAAGTGATGATGAATTCGAAGGTGTAGCATGTTGACCTATGAGAAGCCTATATACTACACTCTAGCTCAAAAGGGATATAAATTATATTTGTCAACAAGCAAGAAAGCCAGGAGTGTTAATGCAGTATTCTGAATGAGTGTTAAAATGTAGGTAATTTTTGTAACAGCCATAACAAAAGCTACGAACTTATTTATTTTAATCACCTTGATTAGATGCTCCATGTTGTATTTCACTCTTGACATTTTATGTTGCTGAGAAGTTACTGGATATATTAAGCATTGATCAAATATCATTTTTATGGGATAAGGAAAGCCGTTCCCCAATTGATTAATGTATTCCTTACTTGGAAAGCATTTAAAATTATTATCTAGTTACCCAAATTTTTTTGTATTTCAGGTACCAAATGAAGCATCTCTTAGAAAACTAGCTGAGAAGTTAAAAGAGAATTCAATTGATCACAAACTTTGGATCGAACAACCAGAAAATATACCAACTTGCTTGGCAATGAAGCCTTATCCTAAGGAGCAAGTAAAAAAATATGTAGGGAAATTTAAATTATATAAAGAAACTTTATGTATGTAATATAGCATTAGCATAGGTTTAAGCAAATTCTTTCGTTTGTATTAATGAATAAAGCAATTTGTATGTGACTATTGTAAAATTATTTTTTAATTAATGTTACCTATAATACAGCTATGTATACAAGAAAATAATCCATGAAGGCATCTAAATGGAAAGGGACTTGGTTATGAAACAAGTAACACAAACCGAAATAAAATGTTATATTTTCTTTAATCTGTGATGAAATGAAATTATGTGCTCATGAGGCTCTTACGCATGGAGGTAAAAGGAGAGAGCCAAAATCTGCCAATGCGGCGTTGCCGCTCCGCATCCTTCGTGTAAACATACTATCTTGTATCTCTGTCTAATACACGAATCGTCGCATAGAGTATGCAAGAAAGCGACTGTAGGAACGGCAACCTCGCCTTACCTATCACCGCGTGTCATGTCTTGACAGTTTGGTGTGTCAAGAAATTAAATGCGAGAGCATAAAACGTGAAATTATAGTGATTATATTGTTATTAGGGCTAAATATTGTGTCAATAGTGAAATTGTGTCGTGTTGTGCTGTGTTTTGTCGAAGGAAAACCAGAATCATCATTTTATACGTTAAAGTTTACTGGCTATTTTTATGTTAAACATCGAAGTTTCGAAGTAAATATGCATTTCATATTAAGAATATACGTTTTTTCCATCGTATAATTACCATCCGATTGCAATTACTGAAAGATTTAATGCTTTAATTGATATTTTTGGGATGGGCGATTTTACGCCTCTCGAATAGTGATGTACCTACACTGTCCATTACATTTTGTCGATATTCGTAAATCTTCATACATTTGCACAAAATTACTTTGGTTTTGGGGAGATGAAAAAGTAGAAAATCTCTTTCCCTAAAAGTGGCTGAATGGATTTAGATCAAAGTGCAAACAGAATGAAAAAGTAGGTGCAAATCTGGCAATTTAAAGATAGGCACCTAACCTACTTTTATAAAATACAGTAGGTAGGCCAGTGTCGTCTGGCTTCAATATGAGTTATGAAATTTATAATAAACTAGCTGAACCGCCCCGGTTTCGCACGGGTTTATTAGTTTTATGCCCTTACCCTGTTTATGGGTAAGAGAGAAGCAAAAGTGAAAAATATAGGAGAATAGGATGAATAGATGGGACGGCGAAGGGGGACAGGCGCAGCCGTCCCATCCATTCATCTTTTTTCCCTATATTTTTCCCTAAAATAAGTATAGGGGCTTCAATACAATAAACGTGATTTTTTGCTCGTTTTTATACTAGATAATGGTACGGAACACTTTTTACATATTTAACCATCATTTTAATGAATAGAATAAGAAAAGGCGAATGTAAAATAAAAACTAACTATTATGGAACAATGTTATTTGAACAGCCTGAAGACGTCCACTGCTGATCATAGGCCTCCCCCAGGGAGCGCCACTTAGAGCGGCTGCTCGCCTCCTGCATCCATCGGCTCCCCGCGGCTTTCAACAGGTCGTCGGTCCACCTAGTGGGGGGCTGGCCTACGCTGCGTCTTCCAGTTCGTGGTCGCCACTCGAGAACCTTTCTTCCCCATCGGTTGTCAGTTCTACGAGCAATGTGGCCTGCCCATTGCCATTTCAACTTGTTAATCCTAAGAGCTACATCGGTCACTTTAGTTCTTCTGCGGATCTCCTCATTTCGGATCTTATCTCGCAGGGAAACACCGTTCTACAAATATCTAATTTTCTTTATTGTATTAAATCTAAAAAGTATCGAAATTCTGCAGCACTGTTTGGTTAGGTTTATTATATATCGATATATTGTGTAATAGGGGTCACTTCCCTACTCACGCATACTAATGCATATTTAAATACTCACACCAACAGAAAATGGACAGGCATTTTATGAATGTCCGCCGTCCATATGATTCTATGTTGATGCTCTTATGTATAGGTTCCTTGGTGCTCTTGTACTGGCTAAATATCGTGGAGCCATAAATTATATTGTCATTGTCATATGAAATGTGTTTTTTTTTTTTTTTTCTTATATTTTGGCTCCACACATAGTGTATTTAGCCAGTGTCAAGTATAGTTATTTTTCATCGTTAAAGAATATATCACGTAAGGTCAAGTCTTAGTCATAGTCATAGTCCAGTCTAAGTCAGGTAGTCAAAGTCCAGTCTAAATCATCTTCTAGTAAAGTGGTGGCAACTTTACTAGAAGCTTCTATGGAATTTTGGAAGCAACACGAAAAACCACGTTTCACCACATTATATCACTTGCCCATACTCATGCTCGTTCAGCATTTAATGCGTAAAACTCCTATATGAAATGTTATTATCAAATTCATCAAGTTATCAATGTCAACTTGTTTGACAGACATTTTGTCAGTCATTACAATTCATTAAAAATTTTTTTTTTTTTTTTACGCATTAAGTGCTGAATTACGAGCAGGAGTGAGGGGAAGTGATATTATGTGGTGAAACGTGACTTTTCGTGTTGCTTCCAAAACTCCATAGAAGCTTCTAGTAAAGTTGCCACCACTTTGCTGGAGCATGACTTAGACTGGACTATGACTACCTGACTTAGACTGGACCATGACTATGACTAGGACATGACTTTACGTGAAATATTTTATAACACGATGAAAATATAATACTTGACACTGGCTAAATACACTATGTGTAGAGCCAAAATAAAAGAAAAAAAAAAAAACTTTTTCCGTGCTTGGAATTTAATATGATTATATGGCCGTTTTCTTGTTAGGATTACAATAATAGAAGTAACTGTTTCTTTTTTAAACGCTCGTGTCGCTACTCGCCTTAAACTGTTCGTGGTAAGTACGCAAGTACGCAACATATTGTGTTTTGGAGCTAATGAAAACACTAGGCAGACGAAAAACAAGAATTTTTTGTCCATGATCTCATACTTGCTTACCTTTTTTACCCTGTTTTGTTTGTCATTGACGAATTTTCACTGCAGCTGCACACGAAGTTTGTATTTATAGTATTGAATCAATGTGACTTACAAGTTAAATGTACCTCAATTATAGCCATAGCTAGCTATAATAGCAAGGCCTGTTTTATTCATAATATACCTAATTCTATGCCTAGCCTAATGGTGATATTTAGTGACTCATTTTCCTCTTTCTTGCCATACATTATTTACTTACACATAAAATGTATTTTCAGTAAGAACATAAACGAAAATGACGTCTACAAATACCCTACAAAAGGCCATTGATCTTGTAACGAAGGCCACAGAAGAAGACAAGAATAAGAATTATGAAGAAGCATTACGCCTTTATGAGCATGGAGTAGAATACTTCTTGCATGCTGTAAAATATGAAGCTCAGGGTGAAAGAGCCAAGGAAAGCATTCGCACGAAGTGTTTACAGTATCTAGACAGAGCTGAAAAACTTAAAGAATATTTAAAGAAAGACAAGAAAAAACCTATAAAGGATGGAGAGTCCAATTCAAAGGGTAGGGACAAAGACAAAAAAAGTGATAGTGGTAGCGATTCTGATGACCCAGAGAAGAAAAAGCTACAAGATAAACTTGAGGGTGCATGTGTTATTGATAAACCACATGTCAAATGGAGTGACGTTGCTGGATTGGAGCTTGCTAAAGAGGCATTGAAAGAAGCTGTCATTTTACCAATTAAATTCCCTCACCTTTTCACTGGCAAAAGAATCCCATGGAAGGGCATTTTGCTTTTTGGACCTCCTGGTACAGGTAAGTCATTCTTAGCCAAAGCTGTGGCCACTGAAGCAAATAACTCCACTTTCTTCTCAGTGTCTTCATCTGATCTTGTATCTAAATGGTTGGGTGAATCTGAGAAATTGGTAAAGAATTTGTTTGAGCTTGCTCGTGAACACAAGCCTAGCATTATTTTTATTGATGAGATTGACTCCCTGTGTTCTTCGCGATCGGACAATGAGTCTGAATCTGCTCGTAGAATCAAGACAGAGTTCCTCGTACAAATGCAAGGAGTTGGTAAAGACATGGATGGTATATTGGTTCTTGGAGCGACTAATATTCCTTGGGTACTTGATTCTGCTATTAGAAGGAGATTTGAAAAGCGAATCTACATCCCATTACCCGAAGAGCATGCTAGATTGGACATGTTCAAACTCTACTTGGGAAACACTAGGCACATGCTAACCGAACAGGACTTAAAGACGCTTGCTTCTAAAACAGATGGGTACTCCGGTGCTGATATCAGCATTGTTGTCCGTGATGCATTAATGCAACCTGTACGAAAAGTGCAATCTGCAACACATTTCAAGAAAATATCTGGTCCTAGCCCTACTGATCCTGATGTTATAGTCAATGATCTTTTGACTCCTTGTTCGCCGGGTGATGCTGGTGCTATTGAGATGACTTGGATGGAGGTACCAAGTGATAAGCTTGGGGAACCACCTGTAACTATGAATGACATGCTAAGATCTTTGGCAACTTCTAAACCTACTGTCAATGATGAAGATATGGTTAGGCTGCGGAAGTTTATGGAAGACTTTGGACAGGAAGGTTAAAATTACCTTTATTTATGAATAGCTATCCGAATTTGTCTGTTAATAATGCGATTGCCTAAAATAACATTGCACAGTGCCTACATTTTAACATTCAATGTGTGCGAATGAGGTTAGATTGTTAACTTTATTGATGTTCGTAAATATAATAAGTCAATTTATATTTAGCAATGATAACTTGTATATCAAAATGCTTAAACACTTATCACAGCATTTAACCTTCTTAAATTATTTATTTCATGTTTATTTTGCCTTTTTAATGTTATAGATTTAGTTACCTATATGTTGCGCATCTGCATTCATAATTTTTATTTTTATATGGATTTAGTTTAGTTAGGTATCAATAAATATAGCTTTATCAAATTCTGATTTACGTATAATGTTTGTTTATTGTACAATTTCTGCACCGTAATTTGCAATCCATTACAAATCTACATGTGTCTCTTTCACCCTGAACGTAAATGAAAGAGACAGTGTAGATTTTTGGATCAGAACTTTGTCTACCAGCCTGCTGAACTGGTTTATTATTTAGTGTTATTGTGATAATGATAAGTTATCAATTATTATTCTGTTATGAGAACACTATATTATTTGAGATATCCTAATAGGTTGGTTTTTATTTTATGTTTCTTCAGATCACAGGTATGCCACCCACATACATTGTTGAAGTAATAATAAGCTACCAATAACCAATAGAATTTAATTATAATGTATACTACATACATATACATAATTTTAATTGAATATAAGATAGTACATGTATGCATGTATGTATGCATGTGTGCATTTTATGCATAATGATTAATTTCACTTTAAATTCAGAAAGAGCAACTTATTTACATTAAATTTAAAGAGTATGTTATTGTGTAATGTATTAGAATACTTTGAGGTATTAGTAATAATATGTTTTAGATGCCCCATTGTATGTCTTGTTAAGGAACATGGAAAAAACTGATTCGAAAAATTATTAAAATAACAAAAATGGCTGCCACCCACTAAATTGTCCATTTGGTTGTCCAAATTGACAAGTGGACTGAATAAAAATTTCAACTTCACTTTCACTTCTTTGTTTTGATTGAACTAAGCACAGAATGAACAATATTGTCCAACAAAACTTAAAGCGGGGTTGAACCATAACCCGGTTAAAGTTACTGGCATGGTTAAATTTACGTATTAATTATCGTTTTATCAGCACCATTATTTGTTGTCACATGTAGGGAATCAGTAAAGTGCTCCGACATTCTTTAAGTGTTTAACAGCTTTTTAATTTTAACTGGTCAATTTTACTAAGTGATTTATTTCGACAACCATTGTCCAAATAACAGTTACGGTTAAATTGAAGAATTTGAACTGCAGGTCTGACAAAAGTTTAAAGTAAACTGAAGATGGTGCAACCCAGCTATTAACTGCAAGCACATTAGGCATCACGATATAATAGGTAGGTACCTACTCTGTAACTTCGTAGGTAGTTAATTGTATATTCTATCTTGTTTTATAAATTGTTTATTAAGAGATTAAAATAAAATAAAACCACCAATAATAACTTTTTATTTAGGGTACAAATAGGATAGAAGTGTCTTAGGATAAGCAATAGGAACTTCAATCAACGGAGCCCAAAATTTCAAAACCATATTGGTGTTGAAATTCATAAAACAGGGGTAAGTATCTATATTAATTAAAAAGTTTAACTTAACTTGGTTACATACATAGGTACATACCTATTACTATTACAATTACAATTGGAGACCTACCTACTTATATTTTTATTACAAATCTACCGTACAAATCGCCTTATCGCCTAATAATTAAACAAATGCTTGATAAAATTCATTTAATATCTTATTTATCACAATATTTTAAAACAAAAATGTCAATCATAAATATAACTAGTAAGCTAACAGGTCTCTCCCAAGTTGAAGAGTTCGTCTCTGAAACAAAATTACACAAATATTAGACATAGGATGTCTTATAAAATAACTGAGTAGGTAGGTATTAGCTATTTTAATATATGTGGTATTAGGTACCTAAATAAATATTACTATAAACAAAATCAAAGACTAAATTGGTCTAAAAATATCGAAAAGGACCATTTACCGGAAGGTGCAGTGTAGGCCGGCCCCCACTAGGTGGCCGACGGCCGACGATCTGGTGTAAATCGTGGCGAGCCGATGGGTTTAAGAATCTAGCACCCAGCAGCCACTCAAAGTAGCGCTCTTTTGGGGAGGCCTATGTTCAGCAGTGGACGTCTTCAGGCTGTTGATGATGATGACGACCTAACTATATTGATGATAACTATATATATACATCCTAGTATCAGATAGAATAGAAAAATCATCGCTGTTTCTACAGCACTAAAATTCCTAATGTATAAGAAAATCAGGAGGAAAATCTAAAATACGTAACAGTCTTACCTACAACAACAGTTCTTTCCCGTCTGTGTGAGCCGATGCTGGCGACGCACCTGAGTTTCATCCTAGGTTTGGTCGGCGCCCTGAGTCCTAGCGTCGACACAAGCAGCCCTTCAGGAGCAGGCTTCGCGCCGTATGCAACCAGCCAGGATGCGTCTGTTACCTGGAAAATGTACGCTAACGCTTTGATACACCAAGGTTTAGATAACCGTCACACGTTACTAATTATAATAGACTGTACACACTTAGTACATATCTATAGAACTTGTCTGAAAATTCTTCTAATTAGGTTACACATATTTTCATCATCTTCATCAGCCTAAAGACGTCTACTGCTGAACATAGCCCTGCCCCATAGAAAGCCTGCTCGCCTCCTGCATCCATTAGCTCCCCGCGGATTTCACCAGGTCGTCGGTCGACTATATCCTTGTGGTGGGCCGGCCTACGCTGCGTCTCCCGGTTCGTGGTCGCCACTTGAGAATCTTTCTTCCACCAGTTGTCTGTTCTAGAAGCGATGTGGCCTGCCCATGCCATTGCAACATGCTAATAATTCTAAGAGTTATTATATCGGTCACTGAATTAGTTCTCCTGCAGATCTCCTAATCTAATCATTTAAAATCGTAAACATGACAATATCTTGTAACCAACTCACTTTCTGTCCGTCAATGACCCATTGTAGTTTTGGCGCTGGGAAGGATTTGGCCGAAGAACAGTTAACATCGAGCTGATCTTGCAGCCCGTATGTACGCTCGTGACCAGTTATACGAGGACTCTCCCGCGGGAAAACTGAAATAACAAGGTAGGTACTTTGGTCATAACTTATTAGTTAACTCTCTGACTCTGTTTTCGGTCGGGGTCAGATGGTAGTTGGTAGTTGCCTACTGCCTAAACTAGGTGAAATTTTATTAATAACATCTGTAATAGGTATACCGCGAAAACAAATACGTAACAGTTGTTCGGCCGATTATAAGTAATAGGTACTTAATTCATATCCTATACTTTCTAATAATCAAGTTTTGAATATAAAATAGGCGAATATTGAGGCGTATTGTGGAACGTGATCCATGCAAAATTGTTAAAAACGCAAACCATCATCATTATCATTAACAGCCTGAAGACGTCCACTGCTGAACATAGGCCTCGACCAGGGAGCGCCACTTAGAGCGGCTGCTCGCCTCCTGCATCCATCGGCTCCCCGCGGCTTTCACCAGGTCGTCGGTCCACCTAGTGGGGGGCCGGCCTACGCTGCGTCTTCCAGATCGTGGTCGCCACTCGAGAACCTTTCTTCCCCATCGGTTGTCAGTTCTACGAGCGATGTGGCCTGCCCATTGCC
Organism: Ennomos erosarius; assembly: GCA_963580505.1. Taxonomy (NCBI): domain Eukaryota; kingdom Metazoa; phylum Arthropoda; class Insecta; order Lepidoptera; family Geometridae; genus Ennomos; species Ennomos erosarius. Next base: position 5,665,233 of record OY756984.1, read on the forward strand.
ATAAAACGCAAACGTTACCTCGCAATTACTACCATTTTGCGGTACGGCAACGCCATGCTACGAAAAGTCTACGAACCGGCTACGAAGATCGTGGGGCCACGTTGTTCGTTGATATTTCTTTTATTACGTGAAACAGGTAGAACTGTAGGTACCTACTACATATAAGTACTATTTTTCTGTGTTTACTAGAAAAAAACTATCTTTTTGAGATAGGTATAAGTAGGTAAGGTAGGTTGTAGGTTTGAGAAAAGTCGCAGAACAAAACTTGTTGTTCACCTTTGTAGGCTGTTAACATTTTCCCCATTTATCCTGAGCTCTGTGCCTACTACCCCGGTAATATAGCTACTAATTATACGTAAGTCATTAACAGTCTGAAGACGTCCACTACTGAACACACTAGGCCTCTCCAAAGAGCGCCACTGCAATCATCGGCTCCTCGCGGTTTTCACCAGATCGTCGTTCCACCTAGTAAGTAGAGGGCCGGTGCTGTACGCTGCGTCTTCCGGTTTGTGGTCGCCATTAGAGAACATACCATACGTAATACACGTTATAGTATACGTACGTACCTAATCATCATTAGCCTGAACATACATAAACTGCTGAACATATGCCTCCTAAAACAAGCGCTACTATGAGCGGCTGCTTGCCTCTTGCATCCATCGGGTCCCCGCGTAAGTACCTACTGTATTTGTATTATACTTTCGCATAATCTTTATCAGTTTGCAAAATATGGAGTTTTTTTACATTTCATGTTTCACAAACGTTTGAGCGGTTAAGCATTTTTTAATTAAAATCCATTTGCATGCACAAACCGTCTACCATTTAAAAGTCATAATAACACTGATATATCGTTTGTTATTTTGTACATTTTTGAGGTTCTTCCGTCATAAAGAGGAATAATGGTGCGTATACGAAAATTATGAGCCGTTACTTTTATGTTTCAATTTTGTTAGCAGAATTCAATTTGGGCCGGGTAGTCGTTTGATGTTGGAAGGGAAGCACCTATCACGATGGACGTTAAATCTGATCACACATAATCGCTGATATCCACTCCTCGCAACCCTTTACTTGGAGAGCCATACATTCGTTTTGTTGCTTATTATTTCCGGTCTTTGGACCTATAAGCCTGCATACTTTCACGGGACTTTATATTGCGAAAGTGATATTTAAAGGTAGGTATTCAGGGGCGTGAATACCAGAGGTTATATGGGACCCTCATCATGTGGATGGCTACGGAGTAGAATTTTTTTACTGCATCCGGGTTCCGTTACGGCTTTAGAGCCTATAGACGTAGTCATTAATCGACACTTAAATACCGATTCACGATGATTTAATGAGATCTTGTCTTGAGCACTGATCGACAACTACCACAATCGTGATCGCAGTAAATTATAATGCAGACGAGATAAGGAAAGCCAATGGGGTTTAAGTTCAAAAAAGCGATTACAAAATTATTATGCCCTAACCCGCTCCTTCACCACTTGACATTAGCTACAAAACTATACCGATTAATATGTATACCGGTTTGAGGGATGGATGGACGCGGGTTCAAGTCCCATTTATGAATTTAAAAAATCAAGTTTTTGCTTTACTAATTATCTGTAGATAACGCTGAGATACTGCTGTAAAATTATAAATATTCATCGTCTTGATTTTAGGTACTTTCGGCTGTCTGTAAAAGCCACATGAATGTCTACTTACAATACATTTCCATATAGGATTCAGCTTGTGCGGAGTGGAAGGAAGGCGCTTCCTCTGACACCTCGCAGCGGTACAGTCCTCGAGATTTCAAGGTTAATTCTCGAAGGTGAACCCGACGTGCGGTGGACCTTTCCAACTGGAGTCAAAAAAATGATTATGGAATCAATACCTACTTAATACCCTTTTTGTATATTAAGGAATTAGTAACCTATCTCGTAAATTTTACGTAATTAGTACAAGATAGATTATATAATTTACAACCAATAGATTTCAAAGAGAAAACCAATAGAATTTTCCCTGCAAATTACTATTTATAAAAAATCATAATAGAAATAAATCAAGGTACTTTATACAATGTCCGAAATAAAGCGCTATTCTAAAACTTGGTAGTGGGTAACTAACCCACAGTTACCTTCCTGTATTTAAATTAAGAGCATTTTGAGCACCTGTGCTCGATGCTGTCTTGAGTGTACGCCACAAAGTCCGAAACTTAGTAACAGCCTCACTGCTGTAAACTTGATAACACACGGCCGTCTTCGAGCCATGAAGGTTGCGGCCAAAACTTTTGCGGTGTCGTCGAGCTTTCTAATATTTATGAGCACTGTGGGTACATTCAACGACGGTATTCAATTTAGTGCAAATATTCGTAGTACCCACTTTAAAAAATGTGCCAAAACCCTAGTCATTCGCCTGATGTTAAGCATCACGGTCGCCTACTACTTAACAGTTGCAGTGCCACAAGATATATAAGTAACAACGTTTCGCGTGATAAGTACTGCCACTTAGCATAGTCTAATAATGAGGTTCCAAGTGAGATCAGGTCATAAGGTGTAATTTCCCCAATAATTACACTATAGTTACATAACAGTGCATTTGGCACCCGCGAAACGCAGTAGTCATTGCACACTACACTTGATTTCGTATAGTGGTGGTATACTCTGAAGCTGAAAAATCCTACCACCTCGTAGAGCGCTTTTTAAGGCCCTGACAGGACCCAATGCGAGCACGTTTATTACAGTAGACAAACTTGAAACTTATTTGGTATCTTATAGAGTCGCTTTAGAGGCGATTACGTTGCGTTGCACTTCGACTTTTCCATTTTTCGGTACAAATAATTAGTTATAAAAGAAATGCACACAATAGACGGATGCATTGAAACATAGCTTATCACTATGATTTATTTCAATTGGGGTGTCTTATTATAATGTAACATTTTGGGACGTTTGAATGATTTTTTAGAGGTCACTTCACGATTTTTTTCTATCGAGAAAACTTTTCGTAAACGTATTTCGGTTTCGACAGATGGAAAGAAGATATGACCAGTATTAACGTGTATTTTTTTCAATCCTGTAAATGCTATACGTTTTGAGATAATCACGTTCAAAATAGTCGATTTGGGAGCATTCAGCGCCTTAATACATCCATTGTACCACCAAGCTCTGTCTAAACATGGACTGTCAGCCGCAAAAAACGTCACGCGTCACTAAATTTTCAAAAACTGTACCGAGTAAACATAAAATAGTTTGACGTATCGTTAAGCAGCAAGGACGCATGTTAAAGCAATAAGTTTACCAATTGCTTTAAATATTAATGCGGCCTGCCTCTGCAAAGTGGTAAACCATTTCGAAAGGAGCTCACACTCGCCTAGTTTATGAGCGGGCTGCGGTCTCATTGCTCGTAGTTACTAGCACTATACAGTGTACTGGCTCTTTGTCTCGAAACCACTACAGAAACGAACGTGCCTGATTTGAAGCTATGTACCAGATTGTACTTTATACCTTTAGATTTAGAGCGTAGGAACCTATAACTAGTCACCCAACGAATTCACTCGCAATTTAGGTAGGTAGGTACTCGTTTTTTAACAGGAGGAAGCTCTAGTTTTTCTAGGATAAAATGTTCTTAATGTTAAACTAGATAGTGTAGCAATTTGTGTGCAATATTTTATTGAAGTTTATATAAAAACAAAACGTTGTCTTTGAATTGAATGAAATATTGCGCGTGAATTGCTATATTACCAAGATTAACAAAGAGTACATTTTATCACCGAAAATTTAGGGATTCCTGTGAAAAAAAAGAGTGCCTAAATTGCGAGACATAATAAGTGTGCAGTAGAATAAATGAGATTACAATGTCCTGGCTTTAGGGACGGAAGGATGTGAGTTCGAGTCCCGTTTATGATTGAAAATTTTCCTTTAAATTAAAATTACTTTCTCTATTCTACTTCAACTTGCTAATGGTAAATTAACCATAACTCACGTCAACTCTCACTCCGTCTAGCTGGTGGGCGTGCTGTGGTGGCTTTAATCTTGGCATGTACCGGTAAAACTCTTCAGTGTCTCGGTACCATTTGACTGAGTACAGGCGACCTCCTTCCAAATCGTAGTCACAGGTGAGGGTAGCAGACTCACCACGCTGCTTCAACGCTGGCACTGATATACCGACGACTCGGAGGCAAATTGAAACTGGTAATAGAAATAAAAAGTTCAAATTTGAACTGTTCAAATACGCACCACGTCAACAGCTGAAAAACGTCCACGGCTGAACTTGGCCTCCCCTATAGAACGCCATTTTAAATGCTTTTGGGCGCAATTTGCTATAATCACCGCGCTTGGAAGGCGGCTTGGTGATCGCAAAAGATTTTAAGGTACCGAGGTAAGAATGTATAGATCTCAAAAATAGATCAGTCATCGATGTACACAAACCAAATTCAAATTTTAACTACTTATTTTGATTATGTCTTTGCACTTTATAGAGCCAAGAAAGTTTTCCGATATTTTAGTAAGTGCCGAACATACTAGTCGAAATCTTAATAATATTTAAACTACCTAACAAACCAATACTATTCAATCTAAAATACATTAAAATAAACTAGAGAGAACAAGCCTATCATACAGTAATTATTATAGTTATTCCGTGAAAGAAAGTTACTTGCATAATTTTGCAAATTAATTTTGCAAGCAAATGATTCATGTTCTAAATCGATAAAACAGCTTAAAATAAGTAGGTAAATTGACTAAAACTAAATTAATCTAAACTAAAATAAACTACTTATCTAAATCTAAAGTAAAAAACTATCACCTAAAAATGTTTTAAAAATAGATACCGACATCATAATTTACTCGAATAATTTATTGACATACTTAGATAAATTAAAAATGTTTTTAATTATTACCTTTAACATACGTAATAATAAAATAATAAACTGCAATCAAATGCATCATGTTTACGAAAAATATCACAACCTTTTTATAACTAACACTAAAAATTTGTAAAATACTTTCGTATTGAACATTCTCATATCATTTTCACACATTGTCTTTTAAACTTCATGCGACATTTGGTAAAAATTAACTAAAGAATAATTAAAGTCTAAAATTAAACTTAAAACTTCCGTTATATTGAGTTATCGCGCTTCGTAGACAACGAGCGTTTCGTAGCGAGTACCGAATGCAACTGTTGCTACGAACGGAGCTTAGACCGTATCATATACTCAGTATGGACGCTATGCACAGAAAACCAATTTGTATCACGCACACTAATGTACTTATACGTAGCAGTTTGACAAGCTTGTATATAAATATCTTTGAAAAGAAAAATCAAATTGGTATCAATAATAAAGAAGTGTGACTTGTGAAATGTAAAACACATGACAATGTATTATACAACAACTGCCAACTGCTGCTGGTCAACTGCTTTGAACACTAAATAGAGAGAGTCAATTTAAAATCCATCACAAGGTAAATAGTGAGCTGTGCAACAATCATTATTTTGTCAAATATTTATTATTAGGTGGATATACCTAATTTTCTACCCCACTTTGGCACGTTATGACATGTCATAAGTAATAGGCATGATGACTACTATTAAAAATGAATAATAAATATTACTTTCATAAAGAAGATTAAAAATGAATGCAATAATTAAAAAATAAGCAAAATAGTAAATGAATCACGGAGTAATAAGCTTTTAAAGTTTCTACAGGAGGCATCTCCTGTCCCTTTCTCGCGAAACAGAGCGCGCGCCCCCACAGTTACTATAAAAAATCTACTCGTGACGTCACATGCCAAAGAGATTGTATGAAACACAGCTTAGTAATGAGATACTATAACGACAATCCTCTGACGCTATCTCTTGCTTTTCGGTAGATATTTAATTCTTGTTTTCACAAATGTTTATCTTTTGAGGAATATATTCATCATCATCATCATTAAGCCAGAAGAATATATTAATGAACCCAAAAAAAAAAATTTAGTCATCATGCCTATTGTTGTAATTTTATATACTAAGCAATTTGCTTTAATTTTTTGAAATTCTGTATATTAATTTACTATTTATTTATCCTTATTTCCATTAAATAATTTTGAATCTAGTGAGTGCCAGCGAATTTTGTTTCGATTCCGCGAGCTTATAACTCACCATACTGTTTATACTGTTAAGAATCTCTACAACTCCACCTCTACGCGTGTAGAGCTACGAGCGTAGCCGTGCTACGTGAATAATTAAAGTTTCGTATAAGTTTGAGAACGAATATTGTACGTTTTTTGGCTTCCTTTAGAATCATAGAGTAAGAAAATTGAATATTTAAAACTTAACAATATTTCTTCTAATGCAAAAATGTTGAAATTTAGAGGGAAAATGTTGATTACAGCAAAGAAAGCCCTGACTAACATATGAAAATAGTCATATTATATTTTTGTCTTATTTATTTATTTGTGTGGCTTTTATGCCTAAAAAACTGAACTGATCTGGATGGAATTCTGAACATAAATTGATACTCTCGAGATCAATTTAAATACTTTCTATCCCGGAGAATTGGGTGTTCTCACAGAAAAACAGGTAAGTAGAAAAACGCTACGGGGCGCCTCTCTCTGTGAGTAATCAAAATGATAGTAATGAATCAATCGTTTGGAACTTACATTGTTTTTTTTCTGATATATACTTACTTAGTATGTATTGCGAATATGATTAACAACGTGTGGTTTTTTTTCTTATATTTTCGCTCTACACAGCCAGTGTCAAGTATTGTATATTTTCATCTAGTTTTAGAATATTTTATTATATTACGTAGTCAAGTCTTAGTCATAGTTATAGTCCAGTCTAAGTCAAGTCATAGTCCAGTCTAAGTCATGCGCGTAAAACGCCACCAATTTTAAACATAAACACTGGAAAAAGTACAAATTTTGAGAAATAATACAGTGCAACGACGGAACTTTTTCGCGTTCCCGCCAAAACCTCCAACGTGTGGTTATTGTAATGAATTTAACCGAAGATGATAAAAATAAACTAGGCGCACCTAATATACAATACAATCATACACATTTATAAATATGAATATCATAATAGTGTATCCTTTTTTATGACGTGACAAGCTTGTCGTTCACCTGATGTTAAGCGACACGGCCGCCCATAACAGTATCCCACTAGTCATACTAATTTTCATGAGTTTTCTGTTCATCCCAAACATTAATAATATTTCACTGAAGTACTTATTTCTTTTCCCCTTCAACATCCTCCATTTTCAAAGGAAATAATATTACCGAGCTATTTAATTTTGTAATAAGGTTTCTCTTCGAAAATTAATTTCGTAATTAATTTGGAATGATTACGCTTTCCGCCATGTTCAAAGAGTTGAGTCGGTCTTCACATTAATGTTATTAAAAATAGAAGAAAACTGATGTTACCAGATAATAAAAGTTACAAATAAACAAATAGCTCAATAACTTCTGTAAACAGTTTTACTTGAAGGGGATATTGTGTATTAGTGTGGATTTAGGGGTAGACAGAAATACCCACTAGTGGATATTTATGGAATATCCGTAGAAACACCGAAAAAATCTATAATTTGTTAGTGAGTTTTTCATTACTGCAGTAATTCAAAACGGCAAACACCAATTAAATTAATTAATCACTTCATAGTGCTAAAAATATTGCAAAGCTTTAGAGATGCGTTTAAGTTATTTTATTTAGTAACTAAACTGTATTCGCTCGAAGAATTGTACATTATACACGGCGTGTATATAAGTTTATCACATTTATAATATTAAAACAATGTTAACTGTGTTTTCCGGTTGTATTAAGATAAGTAGTAGGTCTACTTAATAGCAGGCTGTGAAGCGATTCTCTGACACGAGCATAACTTTCTACTTATGTAATGGAACGCAAACGTTACACGGGCACTAGTAAAATGAAATAAACGAGTTTTGTAAAGACTTAACTGCCGATTAATTTTAATTAACTACAGATATAACGAAAATACGCGGCCGCTGCTGGTGGCGTTTTTAATTATATTTACCCTTCGCTTTATTAATGAATACCTTAATTAAATTACGGAGAAGTAAGTTATTTCAGTGTCCATTATGTAATTTATGTATTTTTAATAAACTCGCATTAAAAATACATTGTTTTAATAATTTATATAAATTATCACGTTTCGATAGTAAAACAAAGTTCTTCGATAATGTTTGCAATGGGTTGCGATGCATTAAATTACAGTCCATTAAAGGTTAATGAACGAGAAATACAGTGTAATGATACTACTGGACCGCAATATATTACGGTAAATTTAGTATCGGTATTCTCTGTCCTGCCTGATAGCTCCGTTGGTAGTAGCCCTGTCTTCTGAACCGAGGGCTGTGGGTTCGATTCCTACCCAGGACAAAAATTTGTGTGATGAACATAGATTTTTGTTCTGTGTCTGGGTGTTATATTGTATGCTATGCACGTATTTATAAACAAAAAGTCTATGAGTATTCTATCGGTTATTACGTTCCCGTAGTATAAGCTCTGCTTAGTTTGGGGCCAGATGGCGTCGTGTGAAATGTCCACACATATTTATTTTTTATTTATTGTTTGGCTCCTATTGGCACCTATCCTTCTATATTCTACTACACTCTACTATATGCTACTGTATCCTACTACATTCTACTATATTATTCTAGTATCAATAAAAACATTTTGGAAGCTGTAGAACAAAAGTTAATTGATTTACATGTTTAGTAATGATGGTGATGAATTAAAAATAGCCACGTAGTGTAGGTACGGTTAAGACTTAAGTGGTGGTATCCGTACACATAATAAGTATATAATAATATGTACACAATTATATTTATCACCAGTATAACATTTATAGTATTCTTCTTGGCACTTCATTAGCGTTAGCCAGTTGAAGTTGGCACAAGCTTTTGCTATTAGGCCCTGATTACATTATACATTCATCGGTATCCAGATTTACGTAAACAGCTTATTATGCGGTTCCGTCCGTAATATCACACCGTTTTGTTCATTCAAGTACTTAGGGAAGGGTCAAAAGCCCCATCCAGCCCCCTTAAAAGCGTAAGCTGGTACTCACAGTCAAAGGTTCATAGTTTAGTCACTCACGCAGACTTTTATCATTTATTGGCTAACTTAGTAATAGTTGATTGAATGGTGGAAAATGAAATATATACCTTCGATAGTAAGTACGGAATCACTTTTAAAGTAAGTGAGTAACAAAAAAGTGCTATTTGACTCTAAACAATGTTTACCTATTAAACATTAAGTTATCAATTACTATAACAAGGTATATTTCATTTTATCATAATTAAGCTGAGTTACGCCCTTATCGTCAGCCCTGTTATTTCTGTTAGCTGAGTTTTTTCATCACTCCCCCAACCGCGGCCTAGGCACGCCCCTGTTTCATCTGAACACGGCCGCTTGTGATATTCGCGGTTTAATTTAAGCTCCAAACTCGGATTTGGCTCGTATTTTTGTGCTTGTTTACGTGGAACGATTTTAATCAGTTTTTCCATTATTAAAAACGTTATTAACGGTTTATAACTGTTTATAGGGTTAATATCTCAGATCGTATCAGGTTATTTTATTTTTGTGGACTGTTAAATTTTTTTTTGTTTACGAGAGTGTGATTAGACAATATTCTTTGGGACATTAGAACAAAGGTGCATACGTTAAGCAGTCGGATTAAGAGTTAATTTGCGGAAATGACCGATCGCTGCCCAACCGGTTGGAACTTTCGTGAATGTTTCTATTTCCACCAACTTTTTAATGAATTCGTGATATTTAGGTGCTGTAAGAGCAGGCTCAGGGAATATCCAGGGAATGAACGAGCAGCAGCATTCAATACATTTAAATCTGCGATCGCCAGGCCACCTGCCAAGCGTGGAGTGATGCTATGGAAGCGGTCAAAGTGATATTATAGGTGAGGCCTGTGTTCAGCAGTGGACGTATTCCGGCAGTTTTTTTTATGAGAATGATGACGTAACGAGATAAGTCTTTCACCTGATGTTAAGCGACACGGCCGGCCATAACAGACCCTCCATACCTAGTAGTGGGTGCCTAGACTAAGAGCTGCCAACGATGCTGATGATTATGTCACAGACTAACATCACGAAATATGGCTAGTTCTGTTGACTTATTTAAATGACGGGTCCGATAGCTAGTAGAGTTGGTAGTATCACTGCCTTCTGAACTGAGGGCTGTGGGTTCGATTCCTACCCAGGACAAACATTTGTGTGATGAACATCGATGTTTGTTCTATGTCTGGGTGTTATATTGTATTCTATGTATGTATTTACAAACAAAAAAAAGTATGTAAGTGTTGTATCAGTTATCTGGTCCTCATAGTACAAGCTATGCTTAGTTTGGGGCTAGATGGCGCTGTGTGGAATGTAAAAAAAAAATACTACCTACCAACCATTTTCAGTACAGAACGGAAAGAGGTCAAAAGGTATGATGTTGGGAAGCAATAAAGCTTCACATACTCCTCGTAGAGCAAAACATTGCATACCTACTCTTTTGATTATAGGATAAATATTCATAACACCGTCGTAGTTTTATTTACTTTGATGCTATTCAATGATGATCTAACATTTTTAATAATTTTTATATTCCTATTAAAATATCTATTACCCCATAAAAATAAGAAATCGAAGTGCCTTTCGATTTGATAGTGTCATCAGAACAATAAAACTACCCTCATGCTCTTGTCCAATCAGTGTTAGGGTGTAGCAAACTATTGAAAAAAATCAATGCACCCTACTCCTACAAATAGGAACAAATTAATTAATAGATTCACGACTGTAAGTGCTTTACATAACCATCAAAGATTTTTGTTAGACTGTTCATCGATGGTTTTTTTCCCGGAATTATTGTCTGCTGCCTACATCGTGAGTGGAACCCAAAGAGTAACAACGTAAACACATTCCACAAATAAATTATACAGTCGATTAATTTCTCACACGTTAATAAAATTAATGAATCCATTGCATTACACTGTCCAATGAGACGTTTTATTTAAAAAAAAAACTAGTTCCGCTTCAGTTACTAGATGGCGCAGTAACGACGTATTTCAAACATGGTCGTACTTTCAAACCACGGAGTACAAGGAAAAGTCAAATTCAGTTGAGTTGATCACAGAGTACGTTGTCAATTTATCGATAGAAAGCCATTAGAGTATATGGCTTCCATAAAATAATGATAGAATACTAAATTCGGTACATAATTATCTTAACAATGAAAGCCCCCCCATTTTATTGATTTATTTCCTTTTTGGAAGACCAACAGCTGCTATAACATTATATACAACAAGTTACACAAAAATAAGCCAATTAAAGGTCCTCACGGATAGACGTTACAGAAAAAAAACAGTAAATTGAAATGAAGTGAACACCTAAGAACACTACACACTGCATGGATTTACTAACCAAACTAAACACATACCATTATTAAGTGTAATAAATAAATAATGTAACAACAAACAATACAATAAAATCGTAGCAGAGTATATAAAAATGTATATTTATTATAATTTAAACCTGCTTAATAGTTAATTACGCTTCCATTAGTCAAAAACTCTCTGCTCAACCACTGCCTGGCCGATGCTACGCTTGTGCAGAATAGGCTATTATATTAAGGCGCTTATCAAGCTTATTTTAACGCCATCTATCGGGTTTTTATAAAATTACAGTTTTTTTTAATATAAGGCCTCATTGTCCATAATACATCTGCCAGCGGTTTCTCTTCTTCTTCTTCGTTAATGGCTTTCTATCGCTTTTTAGCAATAATTCTGCCAATGTCAAGTGAGTAAAGATTGGTACGGTTATGTCAAGTCTAAGTCATTGTTTGTCAGGTCAAAACGCCATCAGTATAATGATGGATATTTTACTGAAGGCTCTAAAAAGCCGTTGAAGAGAAAACGGCAATGCATGGTCTTTCTTATTCTTATTCTTATTCAACACTAGCTTTTGCCCGCGGCTTCGCACGCTTGTGTTATGTTATTTTGACGTTATAGTCTAATAATAGATCATGCATTTCGTACCAAACAACAAAATCCACTAAATCTTTTCGAAGCTGCGCACAGTAACCTGTATTATCATAGGTATAGGTATAACGCAAGAATAGCCGTGAGTGGAAGCTATTTAAGCCATTATTTAAAATTAAATGTTTTGAGTCTAATATAGATTTATAACAGTAAAAGAAGTTTCAAACAAAAAACTACAATTTTATAAGTACCTCTTCATATTACAACAAAACTAAATCATCATCACTTCACTCAGGACTTGAACAGAAGTTTCAGTAAATTTTGTTTAGTAGTTACCTAAGCAGGCAGGTACAGTTTCGAAAAATATGAAAGAATCACACACGATGATGGTGTTTTGCTCAGTTTCACATATGTAAAGATAATATTATCCGCGCGCTTTTTGTTCCATTTCCCACATTTTTTTACCTTCTTAAGTTTGGCTCCATACGAATTGAGCTACCTACACTTAGCCAGTGTCAATATAAGTTTATATATAGTTTAAGTGTATAGTTTGCGTCGGGTCGTCCTCTTCCCTCAAAAATGGTTGAGGAGGGCGATGGCTGGCGCATGCGTCAAGCTCGTGAACGGGCGCTGCTTGCGGGAGCTGGTCTGCTCGCGGTGTATGCACAAATTGGAAAAAAAAAAAACATGAAAAAAAAAATAGGTTAAGTATTTAATTGTCCTCTCGTGTATGATATTTGTTCAATAAAATAGAAAAATAAATAACAATAAATGATAAATTAACAAAGAGCACGGACCCAGGTGTCTGTGGTAAAGCAGATTTAAAAAAAAATATATATATAAGTTTATAAAAATACATAATACTTTACAGCCGAAGATATGCATTTACGTGTACGATGCGTACATAATTAATTTTCTTAATACCAATTAGGAATGACAAATACAAAACCACCACTCCTTAAAGAATCGACAGTTATAATTATTATTATGTCCACTATTTCCCACGCTGTCTCATTCCCACTGCACTTTTAACATACCTACCTAGTGATGAAAGTGAGGAAGTAGGATAAATCGTCATTACATAATTATTACTTACACCCAAAGATGAGTTACTTACCTGCTATAACTATAACCTCCTTGGAGTAACCGAGTAATCAATCATTTTTTGCTCCCGTGGTTTATTTAAAAGTCCACAGATCTAAAATATTTTAACTTATAGAAACTTATTATCAACATGCAAGAAGAAGAAGAAGAACAAATCAAAAACAGTAAAAAACCATGATGATTCTATGTTGATGTCAAAAACGAACGTTACGCGATATTACGCGACATGTTATTGTTAATTCAAGGCTACGATTGCCATAATGATTACCTACATATTATTATATCTAAGTACCTACACTTTTTAACATTTTTCATAAAATATTTCGTATCATTGGCTAAATACAAATAATAAGCACGCACTCCGGCTTACTTTAATGCCAATGCAAAAATAATTTTAACTACATTATTTAGAATGGTAACATGTAGTAAGTTTATGTAAATAATACATTTGACCAGATCGCCAATAAAGAACATTGCTCCCGCCAAAACCCTATAAATCGATAACTTGTATAAAAATGTTAATTAAGAAAGCTTCAATATTGGCTAAGTATGATAATCGCGTGAAGCCTTATGAATGATTATAAAAAGTCTAAGAACCTACTCTTTTAAACAGTTTTCATAAAATACTTCGTATCATTGGCTAAATACAAATTTTGTCTGATGCCAAAATAAAAAAGGTTTTACAATACGTAGCAAAAGCAAGGGTCAATAAATTAAGTACCTATAGGCACAGATTACTGAATATGTTACTACTATAGGTTAAGCTATAGGTACTATAAATACAATTTTAAATACTTATTTCGAATGGTAACACGTAGTAGATTTTTGAAAACGAATACATAATACCATGTTGCCAATAAAGAGTTTTGCCCTCGTCAGAACCCAATAAATCGAAAACATGAATAATAATTTTAGTTATGTTTCAATATTGGCTAAATATGATAACTCATGAAGCCTTAACTTATAATAAAAAGTCTAAGAAGTTTTTAGTTTTAGAAACTCCTTGTTCTCTGTGTCGTGTTCATATTCAAGAAGGTTCTCATACCTAGCCTCTTTTTTAGTTTGGACCACAGATTAACGAAAAAACTTATCTATATGTAATAAGTACATAATGACTTCCTTGGGTATAGGTACTTACATAATGAACAAATTGTTTTTCTCTAATCTGCATTGCATCGAGCGCAGACGAAGTTATCGCGCGATGTATATCGCCGTAGCCCAAAAAGTGTGATACACTGCCGGTAATGCAGGCGCGCCAATTGCTTACTGTTTTTTATTTTTTATGTTATAAATAAAGACATGCATAAATAAATTACTTCCTTATTGCTTAGTGCAGTGGGCATTGTTCAGAATGAAATAAAAATGATTGGGGTTCCGTACTCAAAGGGTAAATCCTTATTACTAAACCTCCGCTGTCCGTCTGTCTGTCTGTGTATCCATCAGTCACCAGGATGTACTCATGAATCGTGTAATTAGACAGTTGAATTTTTGACAGATGATATATTTCTGTTGCCACTATAACAACCGGTGATCCGTATTCAAAGGGACAGATAAACAGACAAATAAAAAAACATTGGTTTTACTTCATATTGATAAGGAATTATAAATTTAAAACTATTAAAATTTATTTTTGTAATCGCAAATAATACTCTCACAGTTTGTAAAACATATTTATTCGCCGACATGCAATATAACGCTACTGCTTCCTCCATTTTAGCCCACGTCGGTCGCGCAGCAGGCAAACAAATTGACTGTATGTCCGGGTTGGGGCGCTACAAAAACTTCGAGGATAGTCAACAAAGATGTTTTGCGCGCCAACTCAACAGCACAGCACAGAGTTATATTTTTTCTCTCATCTATGATTAGTAGCCAAAATGAACAACTTTTGACACTGGCTAAATACCTACAGTATGTGTGGCGCCAAAATATAAGAAAAAAAACTTAACTTGAAGCCTTGAAGCGGCCATCTTGTTAAAATCCCGTTTCGTTTCATAATGAAATCTTAATCATTTTCACCAAAAAAAAAATTAACGATATTTAAAATTTAATATATCCTATGTTTTGCGCCGGGTTTTTCTAAACTTATTAGTGAAAACCGCATGAAAATCCGTTCAGTATTTTCGCAGTTGTGCCGTAACAAACAAACAAACAAACAAACAAACAAACAGACAAAATGTCTAAAAAGTAGCTTAACGTGATCAGCGAAAAATTTCAAGACAACCTGTGTAATTTTTTTTTCGATATCTTGCATTTACAGATTTTTTTATCTCTACAGTTTTATTATATGTATAGATGGGGGCGCTAAGTCCTGCACTGACGTCCCGCTAGGGGTGTATTGTGCATTTCCCCCTGCCAGCATATAACCGAGCCTCCCCAACTCCTTAAAATAACGGAGTGTGGCTCTAGGCTGCTGGCACAACTGCTCCAATGGCACTGATGATGGGTGTTGAAGTAATGACGATGAGGCATTCGAAATGTTCTGAGTAGACTGTTGTGTGTTGACTACTCGTGTTGACATTCCTGATGTGTATCTGGCTTCCTCTGTAGCTGTGCAGTGTCTCAGTACGTGTTCCACAGTCTCGTCTTCTTTCAGGCACCCTCTGCATGATGATGATGATGTCCTCCTTGTCGGCTTTCAACAACGGCGACCCTTTCGTTCATTTCCTAGCATGAGCCCTAATGTGGCTTGCCATACCAAATTTGGTTTCAAATGTGCGATTACATGCACTGCAGTAGAGTTGCCCGGCACTGTTGTAAGTATACGCGTAGGGGAGCTTGACGCGATTTTTGTGAGCAAGGCGCTTTGCGTCCAGATCGTCAAGTCGCAAATCTTCAAAGGTTTTAACACCTTTGTTAACAAAAGAGCGCCAACTTGCTCTATTCGCAGCAAGGCCTTCCCAGGAGCCGTGATCAATGGCGCACGGATGTAGGTGTCTTTTGAGTACGTCTTTATAACGAAGATATTGCCCGCCTGACCTACGCTTCCCCTCAGCTAACTCCGAATACAAAACAATATGGTTGGAATGGGGGCCCTTCTTATGAAGTCTCAGTTGAGGTGGTGTGGTCAAGTTTCCCGCATGAAAGAAAACAGGCTGCCAAAAGCTGTTTTGTATTCGGAGTTGACCCTCTGCATAGGGGGCTATCCGTGGCCCCAGTCTTATACAGATGATAGTTTAAATTGCAGTGGCCAGTGATGAGGCTACTGCTACTATAAGCCTAAGATCCTACCGTTGCAACTTTAGCAAGTTATTTGTGATCTTTCTATCAATGGTTGGAAACACGGCTTTATCCTGTCTTTAGTCCGTTTTCTTGTCCCAGATTTTCAGCTGCTCTTTTTCAGTGTGCCGACGTAGTGAGTCCCGCACTTCCATCGCTGATGGTTTGCAGAGTCCTCCCACGTCAGCATTAACTTCTTTCTTGGTTCCCTCTTTGGCAAGAAAATCTGCCCTAAGGTTACCTGGGCATGAGCCGTGGCTCTTCGTCCATCTTACTATTGTTCTACATTTGTGAGACAATTTCTGTAGAGTCGCGTGGCACTCTGCTAGAACTCTCGACCTGGTTGTGGGCCTTCTGAGTGCATAGACTGTTGCCGCGCGTTCCATGGTCTTATAAACTTGGAACCATTTGCCAACACTCGTGCACTTCTATGAACACTTAACGAATAATAATCCACTCTTATTACACATTAAAATTCAAAAATTCACAGTTTTTGTTAAAAAATTCAAAATTTACAACCGCCATTGGCGGATTTTCTTCAAAGACCCAGCGGTCTCTCATTGTGCTTTAAACTATATAAAACGACAACTCTTGTGACTTTTTTATCGTTGATGGTAAAGATATCGCGTTTTTCTCTGTATATCCCCATTATTTCTTTGTCGTTGGAAAAACAACGCAAACCGGAAGAAATAGGGTTCCATCTAAAATGATAATCTACATTGTGCTAGTCGAAAGGTAAATAACGATGTCATTAATTTTCTCAATAACTGCTTGCTGTTGCAAAGTTTGTTGTCACTTTATTATAGCTGCTGTTGCTTTACCTAGTATAATAGGCATCATTAAACAGTGGCTTGACTGAACAGGAAATTATACATATTTAAATACCTAGCACGAATATAAATGACCAAATAACTATTATTTTTGCCTTTATATAAATCTACGAAAATACATAAAAGAAATGAATAATAGTTTCATTGTGAAAACATTTTGCGGGAATTAATGTTCGAAAATGCGGTTTATGTGGTACATAAAACTGTTCCTATTTTATTTATTTTTATAAATGATGGTCCGTAAACTTAAAGCATAAAACAAGGGAGTTTTATTGGTATCGCAACGGCTACCGATGCCATAAACGAGATATCGCTACATAAATTTATGTGAATTGATACTTTTGAATCGTGCTATCTGTGGGATGGCCGAATCGAAGTGTTGTTTGATGGCCGTTGCGATGTGTGATGCTATCTTCAATGGACATAAATATGGATAAGTGTTTTCAGGACGGCCAACGATCAAATCTACAGTGTTATTAATGGATCACAACCTACATGTAAACTAAATAAACAAACATAATTTTTTAAATAGTTCATAGGCGTAGCACTTAGCCACTGTCTCACCTGACGGAAAGTGATGACGCGGCCAACGGTGGTGCAATCTTGCCTAGAAAATGCCTGTTCTCTCTTGACTTGAAAACTAGAAACAAGAACGACGGCAAGGCACTCACGTTAATGTAATTTTTATTGATTTAGAATTAGAGAAAATGTATACACTGTACAAAATGGACACACGACACACATGTGTGTCACGTGTGTCATGTGTGGTGTGTGTGTGTGGTAAGCATGTTTACACAATGGACATGATCTTGCTAAAACAAAACAAATGACTACTATTCTATTAACAAGAATGACTTTTTTAAACTTTTTGTTAAATAAATTGATGCTCATACGTTATGTGTACCCATGAGGAAGCGTAGCGTACATTCATTGCATCAAGCTTTTTGCCTTAATCTATTTAGCAATATATCAGTGGGCAGCACAATAGCAGATAGAAAGCACTGTGAGCAACAGTTAACCTAACTGTCGGCAATTTGGACCCATATAAAATAGCATAAATCGGTACACCGCATTGTTATTCAAAATTGAACCCTAACACCCAAAACAAAAGCTTTAACTTGCCTTTTAAGCTTCTCACTGTTATGTCTTTACGACTGTCATGACAATTTGGCAAACTGAAAATAGATGATTCCTGTTATGGACTGTATTGAAACCGGTTAGAGTTCACAATTGCTTAAATAGGTCATTACGTGTATGGTACTAAGCTTGATGTCTATGGCTAACGCAAGAGAGTTAATGGTGCAAGTGTTATTGAAGCCAGATATGGCTCTAGAAATTAGAATATACCGTATAGAGTACGCTACAAATGTTGTGGTTCTGGATAGGTCATTCTCGTTTGGCTTTATGTATAGTGAACTTAATCAACATTCCACATAATGAAACAAGAACAATATGCACAAGGTGCATTTTTTGTCTCAGAGTACCAATATATCATTTGTCCCGCAAAAAGTCCTCTCATTCGCCTTATTAATAAAAGTGGAGTACTTTTGGATTAGTTAAACCGGCTTTTGTCTTTTTTGATCGAGTTCGATATTCCAATGACAAAAAAAGAGGAGTAACTAATCCAAAGCTACACGCGTTTATTAAAAAGGCCGATCAAGTTTAGGGGGATTTAAATGAAATGCTGATACTGACAACCGATGAAGAAGAAAGGTTCTCAAGTCGCGACCACAAACCGGAAGACGCAGAGTAGGCCGGCCCCCACTAGGTGGACCAACGACCTGGTGAAAGCCACGGGGAGCCGATGGATGCAGGAGGCGAGCAGCATTGTTGTTTTGCATCTAACGTAAAGACGGTGCTTCACTTCACTTCAATATAGAGACTTAGTAGTAGTGGTATAATTAGACCTAAAAAGTCTAGAACACAAAACATACCTTACTTTTGTTGTATAGGTATAGTGTTCCGCCCAAGTTTGCAGTTCTCAGTCTTTTTATAAGGACTTTTGGGGCTAAGCTTAGCTGTAGCTTGAGTTGTGGTTGACTGTACCTCAAGAGGTCCTTTTAGTACAATCCAGACATTCAGTGGAGGATTTAATAACCTCTTTGGAAGACACTTGTTAAAAACAAAAGGTTAAGATGTTAATAACACACCATTATTTCAAGTGAGATTAATTGCAAAGTTTAGTATCAAGGTAGATAGTAGTTTTATTATTATTATAGTAGTTGGCTTGAATAATAAAGCCCGTTTAATGAAAAAAAAATTAATTGAAGCCACATAATAAAATGTACGTATAAATATTTATTTTTTTCATTATAATGTTCGTTATAGTTTTGGAAAATTCAGACCAATCTTTTTGGAGAAGTTTTAGGTGGCGTATTAGTGCAGGTTGCACTAGAAAAGAAAAAAAAACTACACTTCCATGTCGAAGCATTATCTTTTTTCGGCTCTGTGGTAGGTACAACCTAAAACTTCATCAAAATTCAAGATAGATGCAATTTAAAAATAAAACCGAAAGCATCACGCAACAGGGTTGTTGTACATTCGTCACAAAGTAAATTCGTCACATTTTTTAAACTCCATACATTGAAAGTAAATTCGTCAATGCTCTTCAATAATGACACAGCAAACACTATTTAATTCCGTCAAAATTAAAACAAATGCTAAATGCCGCCTTTTGCCGTGTTATTATAATGTTGCGTGCAATTTGAGAGGGTGCATACTTCACGAAATAACATTAGAAGAGGTCGCTTTGTTACGGACTAACAAATTGGCGGTAGACTGGCGCTCTAGACATTTTCGCGCTTTTAAAGGCAGTACACACGGATGGTAAAATAGGCGAATAAAATTATTTTGTAAAATTAAGAAAGTTAGCTTACTCTATATTTTTGCGACAAAAATTTAAAATGATACTTTAAAGAAAACCGGGTTTTAAAGTATCAGGAAAAGATATCAAAGAAGGAAAGCAGGATAATGTTGAAAGAATTGTGTTCATTCATCTAGAAGAGAGGCACAAATGACCCTAACTAAACAGTACAAAACACAATCATTGGCACAAAAAAAGAAGTAGGTAACCTTTATATTAGCTTATGTATCAAGCCACGGGCAGGAGCTAGTTTGCGTTCCAAAATATTAAGGTTTTGAAGGTTAAAAATTATGAAAAAAAATGTGAAATAAATAAATCTCAATTTAGCTTTTCAGTCAAATCCACAGGGACGCGACTCAAATAAATATAGAGCTAAAAGATTATTTTTAGCGATGAGCTTAGGACACCTAGTTACTGTACTGTTGTCTTTTCTAATTATTCAGAATATGACGAATAATTATTATGCAGCACTTATAAAACATTGTCCATATAAACAGTAGTCGAAACTATGCAGCTGTCTTCTTCTGCCTAGCGATTTCCCGGCTTCAGCCAGGGTCCGCTTTCCTACTCTTATGCCTCCACTTCGCACGGTCATTGGCATCTTCAGTGGTAAGTCCATTGGCTCTCATATCCTCCTTCACAACGTCAAGCCATCGCCGCTTGGGCCGGCCACGGGGTCTAGCTCCGGAGACATTAAGGCCTAGGCACTGCTTACCGATGTACTCCGGTGGTCTGCGGAGAACATGGCCCAACCATCTTAACCGACCTTCCTGCAGCTTATCCGCTACGTCCCGAACTCCAAGGCTGCCGCGGATATGCTCGTTGCGTATGCGATCTATACGCGTAACGTCGCACATCCACCGCAGCATTTTCATTTCGGTGACGTGAAGCTGACGGACATGTCGTTGTAGTGTAGGCCACGCTTCGCTACCATAAAGAAGTACTGGTCGGATGATGCTCTTGTACACTAGACCTTTGAGCTTTGGTGGAATCTTTTTGTCGCAAAGTACACCCGTAACTTCCCGCCATTTGGCCCAAGCAGCGCTAATTCGGGCGTTAACGTCGTGATCGATGTCGCCAGAGACGTGCAGTACGCTCCCGAGGTACTTAAACTTTTCGGCTCTTGTAACCAGTTCATTCCCTATATGGATAGAGCTGGTGTCTATGCTGCCACATGCCATATACTCAGTCTTCGCTACATTTAGTTTGAGACCGCCATTTTCAAGCGAGCCCTTCCACCGATTGACCTTTTGCTCTAGCATTTGTCTGTCCTCATCTATCAGTGCAATATCATCAGCATATATCATTGTCCCTAGTGCCGACTTTTCAATGTCTGCTGTAACGACATCAAGAACAACACTGAACAGAAAAGGACTTAAGACGGAGCCTTGGTAGGTAACCTTTATATTAGCTTATGTATCAAGCCACGGGCAGGAGCTAGTTTGCGTTCCAAAATATTAAGGTTTTGAAGGTTAAAAATTATGAAAAAAAATGTGAAATAAATAAATCTCAATTTAGCTTTTCAGTCAAATCCACAGGGACGCGACTCAAATAAATATAGAGCTAAAAGATTATTTTTAGCAATGAGCTTAGGACACCTAGTTACTGTACTGTTGTCTTTTCTAATTATTCAGAATATGACGAATAATTATTATGCAGCACTTATAAAACATTGTCCATATAAACAGTAGTCGAAACTATGCAGCTGTGTGTATCTTAAACAGGAATATTTGAAGGAAACACGAGCTCCCTTCATAGCTCTACGCTTTTGTTCGCAAATCGCTTTCACAGAAGAGTATGCACGAGGCGCGTTTAGTTGCATGCGAATGTACTGAAGTCACGTTTCCTGTACAATCGAGAACAAAGATTATTTGGCCTTCGATTGCAAAGAAAATTCAAAAGCAGATTTTTAGAATTCTTCTCTTGCTCACTGAAAACATTTACTAGAATCATACTAGCGGAGTAAAATCGAGGTCAAAGATGAACAGAATCTTTATTAAAAAGTAAAAGAGAAACGGGACTGGAATATTTATTCAGATCATAAATCTCGAGACTTAATTCTGTGTGTTCTTGCTAACTAAAGATATTAGATAAAAGAATATAAATTGCTAACTTTTGTGCAATTCTCGAGGTTGTAGTTAATAAACGTTGCGGTCTATTTATTTTAATTGGGTAATAATTTAAAGTGGGTTTACAATGAGTGACGCTGATGATCTGCTTGTTAACAAATCTGCAACTTTTATGAAAACGATTAACGAATCCCCCATATCAATTAGATATTATTTTACTAATCGGGATTGATCTTTGCAAAAAAGAATGGTATATACAGGATGTAATTTAATTCATTAGCATAAATTGATAAATTCATTAGCATAATTTATAGATGATAATTAAAGAGTAAAGAGTGTAAGTGAAAATATTTTTCTTGAAAATTAAGAAGATTGCCGCGGCGCCTAACGCGGTTGGCACGGATGGTTTTGATATTTTTAAACGTTTTTATACCTTGTATGTACTAATTCAAAACAGTACTCCATTATTCCAATTAAATTTTGTATTGTAGAATTGGATTAAGTAAGTTATTCCATTTTTTGGAGTTATTATTCTTACTATACCAATGTGCTAAAATTCAAAAATTTTGGTCCACACGTGACCGGTATCAGGAGTAGGTACCTAGTTTCAAAGAATGCTAATTAATTCAACTACACCCAGTATATTTGATACAAACACTAACTCAAATACAGTTTCCCGCTGACGTCACCATTACTCGAGGTTAGTGCGAGTGGGCTCAAAGTGGAAATATTCGATATATTAGCCCAGTTAGCGGCCTTTGACACGGCCGCAGTAGGTATAACTCAAAGGCCCTCGACGCCTTTGCGGTAACTGAGTGTTGCAAGTCTGGGGTACCTGTTTAGTTGGACTTTGAGTGGTTTCTATTATTGTGACGTAATTCGTTGTCGTATTGGTTGGGTATTTGGTGGCAGAGAGCAGGCCACATCGCTCGTAGAACTGACGACCGTTGGGGAAGAAAGGTTCTCGAGTGGCGACCACGAACTCGAAGACGCCGACTGACCGACGACCTGGTCAGAACCGTGGGGGGCCGATGGATGCAAGAGGCAATCAGCCGCTCTAAGTGATGCTCTTTGGAGGAGGCCTATGTTCCGCAGTGGACGTCTTTCAGCTGTTAATGTCTGCGAGTGTGCGTTTTTTTATGTGAACGAATGACGTGACAAACTAGTCGTTAACCTGAAGTTAAGCGACACGGCCGCCATAATATTTGCAGTATCACTCGGAGCTTTAAAATAATAAATCTTCGCGTGTCACTGCACTGCGCACGCCATCCTGAGACATCACACAGTCTAGTAATAATCATTAAACTGTGTAATCAGGTCATAAAGTCTCATTTTCCCAGTAATTTTACTAGCTACAATGCCCTTCAAACCGGAATACAGTAGTGCTTGCACACTACTGCTTGGCGGCAGAATAACTTAGTAGAGCAGAGTATTATTATTTACATGTAATTTTTGTATATTTTTTGTTTATGTTTGTTTTTTTATAGATCTGTTTATTACCCTACAAACATTTTTTTTTCTGTTGCTATACAAACTTACAATTTATATAATATACATAATTATGTATAATTATGCTTAGTTTGGGGCTAGATGGCGCTGTGTGAAATGTCCACACATATATATATATAACAATATATATTTTTTTTTTTTAAATATGTGTGGACATTTCACACAACGCCGTCTAGCCCCAAACTAAGCATAGCTTGTACTATGGGAACCAGATAACTGATACAATACTTATATACTTTTTTGTTTATAAATACATACATAGAATACAATATAACACCCAGACGCAGAACAAACATCTATGTTCATCACACAATTGTTTGTCCTGGGTAGGAATCGAACCCACAGCCCTCAGTTCAGAAGGCAGGGATACTACCAACTGAGCTATCGGGCCCGTCAAAATGGTTGATTAAGTACAAAGATACGATTCATTCTGGTTGTTGGTTACAAAAAATAATCTGCTTTGTTAAGACACATAGTATAGCTCTAGGAACCATAAACAACTAAATATATCATGACACATGTAAGTGTAAAATTTACACTAACATGTTTCATGATATATTTAGTTGTTTAATATTAGCCATATAAAAATATAAAACAAAAACAAAGGCCATCGGATGATTGATGCAATTTAAATGTTGTAATTACGATTTGCGTCGCGTGCCTGGATTTCGCGGTCACAATTTAATGGAATTCCTCATTTTTCATTGGCCCTGCGGTTGGCTTGATTGATGTCTGGATTTATTAACATTTTTATATTAGTGTTACGTGAAATTTATATTCCGAAATACATTGGTAGAAAACTCGCCTTGTTTTGCCTCGTTATCGCGCCACTAACCGGAAAACGCAGTGTAGACCGGTCCCGCAGCGTAGACCGGGCCGAGATGGACCGATGATCTTCGTCTAAACAGCCGGGAGTCAAGTGATGCCGAAGCAAGCAGCCATACTCAAGGTGGTACCTATTCTGTGAGGGAAACCTATATTCAGCAGTTTATGTCTTCAGGCTGATGATGATCGAATTGAATATTTCAAAACAACAGTAGCCTTATCTTGCTATCTTTTGCAATTGCCTTGCCACTATCATGAGTTTGACATAATTGGCGAACTTTGTAATTTCAGTTTCTATAAACCAGCATTTCTACAAATCAAACATACCTTCTCTGCCGAACGCCAAACTCTGCCGACAAACGTTTCTCTGCCGAATGACCCATTGAATGAATATTTCGTTTACACTTGTTCACGCTACAAAATTCAACATGCACCTTAAATCTTCTAACATCTGAAGCATAAAACTGTTCACAATTTAGACGCATATATAACATAGCTAGCACTATCCGTTAGGCAAATAAGTCATTGCATCACCAACTTAAATTGCCCGGTCAGCGTGAAACTTTTGTAATGTAACAAAGTTTAGTTAACGCCACAAAACGGTCCAATTTAGCCAATTCGCTTTAGTTTGGAAACCCCTGCAGTTCCTTCCTGTGAAGGTTTTCTTGAGCGGAAAGTTTAAATAGGTAATGCGCTTGATGAAGCATACCTAAGGTACCATGCGACTCCTTTGTTCAATGAAACACCGACCCCATTACTAATAACTATTGCATAAAGAGGTAACGCAGCGTAGGCCGGCCCCCTACTAGGTGGACCGACGATCTGGTAAAGCCGCGGGGAGCCGATGGATGCAGGAGGCGCAAAGTGGCACTCTCTGGGGGAGGCCTATGTTCAGCAGTGGACGTTTTTAGGTTGATGATGATGATGATGATGAATGGGATTACAGCGCAGTAGCTACTCAGTGTATTCTTTTGTTCTATCTTTGCTCATTTTATACTTGATAGAGAGAAACAAAACATTAAAAAAACGTTATTATTTGTTTAATTTTTGTATTAGGTATGGCTATTTATTATTAGAAAAGGAACATATATGTGACCCAACTATTATTACCCATAGTTAGTATATATACTAAACCATACTACCACATATTGTAGATGCTTCATTCAAGCTTCATTCAAGTTACATCCTACGTAAACAAAATGCAACTGCGGGCCCGAGGCACGTCACACTACCGACGATTTTCGTCAATCGCGGGAGACAAAGGAGGGGGTGAATATTTAAGGCCATGGGAACACTTGAGCTGGTTTTTCATCAGGCGACGAGACACCGGTGCTTTCAAACCTTTCTTTTGAGATCCCGCGCGAGATTAGGCACTATTTCTTACGGTGTGACCGTAGGGATGGAGTACCTCAATGTGAGCTAATAAACAAAAAAATAATGCAATGATTTTAATAATAAAATTAAAAATACTCGACAAAAAAAATAACATTCATCAAAACAAGTTTTTATACAAAAACAGAATCCAAAGGTATTTTCGTTCGGACCGTTTATATAAATACCGAAACACTTTTTTGAACATTCGTGTTCTTATTTTTAAGGTTTTACCGCAGAATCATTTTTCGTCAGTAAATTCTACCAATTGATAGCTTCAAAAATGTCGCAATGCACGAGCGAGATAGAGGATGCACGAATATAAAAGGTGACCTTGAATTAGTATGTTATCCCGATAAGGGGTTAATCTACACTCTGAGGTAGACAATGTTTCTTCTACGACTTTACTAAATTAATAGTATTCCATTGAAGAAATGCCATGTGAAGTTTACGTTCGAAAATTGCCTTAGCGCAGCTGGGTGGTTCAACTTCGTCCTTGACCGAGTACACATAAATGAGTTTAAAGACCTGTGTTTAGAAATGAATTTTTAGTATCTTGTTACCTCTCGTAGCGATCGCACGTGCAATTTTGCGAGTGGATTTATTTTTTACCATGGAGGTTTTGAAAGACCCAGTTTCAAGTAAGGCTCTCACAACTTGTAGGGTATCATTGTGTCCAGTCCCCCAATTTCGGGATAACATACCAATTCAAGGTCACATTGTACAAGCTATGCAGGACATTATATTTACAACAAAGGTAAAATATTTCTTTGCAACTTTTATATTTCCATCGAGTAGGCGCCCCACCCTAGCTCGTTATTGCACGTCATCAGTAGCGCGCCAGCTCTCGACACGTGATGATTCAGCATTCTCAATCCAAAAGCCTTTTACGATTCCACTCTTTCATTCTTGACGCGTGAATTCGACGCTTTCTGGCTTTCCCACACAGTTTACGTGAACTATACCGCTTTAATACCTACCGCTTTTCATGCTCATTACTTGAAGGATTTCATCTTACATTCTTGTATTGAGGATTTTTAGTAGGAATTTCGTCTAACATTTTGTGGCATATTACGTTCGGAAAGTTTTATAAGAATAATACCGACATTTTTTAAGAAATAGGATTCAAGTCCTATATATTTATCTCTTGTATAACAGCCATAATAGAATTTCTGACAAGGCCGGTTGATATGACATAATTTTTCAACCAAAACAATAATTTAATAGAGATTTTGTCTCTCACTGATATTTATTTTAGAAAATTTTATTAGTTTTTAAGTTTGAGAGGATAGCGTGTATGTCAAGCATTCTCAACATTTATTGGTACCTAAGCACTTATCATACAGTCATAAACTTATGCCCAGATGTGTATGAGCGTAAGTGCCTATATCATTACTAACTACCTGCATAATGCAGAATGTGCATTATACAAGAAATACTCTTGAGGGATATTAATAAAAGCCATATTTAACTCAATCCAACTTGTTGATGAAACAATCATATTTTATGAGACACATGAGTTGTGATGTCCCAACTTATGCATGATCCCATTGTCTATCTAGACGTTCATTGTTAGAATGAGTGGTACCTATATTCATGTTTATGTTCGTATTTACGTGACACTGTAAGAGCAGAAAAGCACAATTGCGTGTGACGGCCCCTGTGGTGTGGTAGTTGAGCAGGTCGGCTCATAACCCAGAGGCCCGGAGGTAACGGGTTCGATTCCGCACCAGGCCAAGCAAAGAAGACCAAAAGAAAGAAAAAAAAAAGCCAAAAAATACAATTATACTTGGTTTGAATTCATAGTAGCTCCAGATACAGGAAATCCTAGTTAAGGTCCGAAATCTATATGCGTTCGTAAGGTGTTATTTATTTTAACGTTTATTTATTATTTTAGCCGTAGTATTTGTCTATGGCGGATTATATAGATCGCGCCAAGCAAAGTATAATGCTAACATTTGCTAACATTTTATTATAATACCTATCTATTATCACATGATAGATAATAATATATGCTATCATATCAATGGCACAGTAGCCACTTGATGTTCTGCTATAGGTAATTATATTAGCCATAACTCTATCGTAGCGCATTGATATTAACTACCTAACTATTTAGGTAATAGGCATGATGACTATAATTTTTTTTTTGATTGAATTTAATTATATTCTTCAAAAGATAAACATTTGATGAAAACAAAAATTAAATATCTCAAAACTGACCAAGTTACAAGCATTTTAAAAACCGAAATAGAAAGAGATAGCTCAAACGGCCAGTGACGGCAGAGGAAGGTCGTTTTAGTACCTCATTACTAAGCTGTGGTAGCTTTTCATACAATCTCTTTGGCATGTGACGTCACGAGTAAATTTTTTTTTTGTTGATTTTTTTTTGAACTGTGGGGGTGCTCCGTTCCGCGAGAAAGGGACAGGAGATGGCTCCTGTTTGCTCCGTGATTTATTTACCGATTTTGCATATTTTTCCAATTATTGCATTCATTTTTAATCTTCTTTATTAAAGTAATATTTACTTGTTCATTTTTAATAGTAGTCATCATGCCTATTAGTTTATCACAGCTAATGCTACTCTGATCAATGGAATTCCAGAGGGATTATAGCAACTGAAGCTAGTTATGAAATTAATTTAAGCTGAACGTAGACACACCCACACCTGTGCGGTATTAGAACTGAGCTAGGTTACAATGTGGTGCTTACCTATAACATTATTGCACACTGCAGGTGCATGATGCGGCCGATTGCAATTTTGGCTGTTTCTAAGTCCCATAACATCACAAGCACATGCTGATGTGTGCAAAATCCTCCCGAACCTGTATATTAGCGTCTTCATGGAGGATTATTATGAGAATTATTGTTTCAAAATTGCCTTTATAGGAGAAATCTTAGAGGATTTTGACTCTAACCTGCAGTAATATTGCAGTGATAATAAAAGTTAATAATGCATAAACTATCTTGGGCCGTACTGTGAGCTTTAGTGCGATTCAAAACATAGCCTGTATTGGATGGCTTCGTTTTTTTTTGTATGAAGATTTTGACAAGCGATCCAATATTGGCTCAGTTTTTAATCGCGCTAAGAGCTCACAGTACGGCCCCTGGTATACATACCTAGGTACAGGAGCGTTCCAGTCTAGATAATAAAATATGAAATAATTAATTTAAAGTCTAGATCAATTATTTTATCCTGGCTAGTCAAATGTTCAAATGTTATTTGTAGTAGGTAGTGTAGTAGTCGTTCTAGTTAGTGTAGTAATTAGATCGAGTAATAAAGGCGGATTGCCCGTTTTAAAAAAATATATTTTATTTTATTATCTAGACTAAAGTGCATCCTTAGAGTTGTATCAAGAGAAATACATTTTTGTCTATATCCACCGTAAATGGCAAAAATATAGATAGAGATTTTTTACTCTTATATGAGATACTATTATAATATACAGATTAATTTGTAAAGGAAAAATTAGAATCACGAGCGGGGATTGAATCCGCATTCATCCATCCCTCAAGCCGGGATATGCTTTACTTAAGCTACCGTGACAAGTGGTCTCATGTCCGAATTTTTTCTTCTGTAGATTACGCTGAGCAGGCGATACTGCTATAAAAATCATAAATATATTATCTTCTATTTTAATATCTATGATTATAATACAAAATGCCAAAAACTTATTCAAAAGTCAGTAACTTCTACTGCCATCTGCCCTAAATAACTGGTAACTTTAGCTAACCAGGGTACGTTGTTACCAAGTAGGTACATATTAAAATAGCTTCGTGCATGGTTCAACCACAGTTTTCTCTACACTGTTGATAGTAGCGCCATCTATTGAAGGGTGGTAGTAATTCGTTTTACAACCGTAAAAGCAGTGATAGGTACGTTTTCAACATTTTCATACATTTTTCCTGTGTGTGGAGGACAGGTTAGTTCAAGCTTTTTTATTTAGATGGCGCTTTTGAAACTACCATCACAGATATTAAAATACGTAGGACATTCTTACTACTACCATAGATCTACGAACAATAAAATTACTATAGGAAAGAGGTAGGTCCTCTCATGGATGAAAATAGCTCCATAGATCCAGTAAATGTTTTTGGTTATTGTAGGTACTTTACAATAAAATCGTAGTTTACATTGAAACTTAAAGCTTTTACGATATTATTGAGTAGGATAAGGACCCAGATAATAATTATAATACCTATAGTTCAGATGCCTCATCCCATACAACAGAATAACTCGGGCTATTTTACGAATTATTTTATTTCTGCACAATGCAAGATTATGAAGCGACATTTATTGCGTGTTGGTGAAGTATTGGGGTAAATGAATACACTGGACACTAATTAGTAACGCTCACGACACGATCACTATAAAATATTTTTTTGACGTTCGAGCTATTTTTCATTTGTACCTGATGGGACCCCGTGGATAAGGAGCATTTTTAGACATTTTAATGGTTGAGGGTCCGACATATTTATTTATTTCTACAGCGATTGACACAGTTACACTGAAGTGGCGTGGCCTAAGCAAAGGTTAGAGAATAATGATAAATGGTTAAGTTCCGTCTCTTACCACCTTAAAAACTTGACTAGTACCTGGGTTGTTTAAACAGTAATCATTTCTTAATAAAAAAAACCCTACATTTCTTAATAAAACAGTTTGCGCACAAAACAAACGTATAAATGATGACTTAAAAATACTGGCCGCAATTATCTTACGGCTCGAATATTTCACAAACGCCACTCTTGAGGGCTCAAGACAAAAGAAAATAATAAAAGAAAACACATTGGAGGGGTTTCACAAAGGCTATCCTAACGCGTTTTCAGCTCTTAAGGGGCTCCATGAAAGTAACGGCTGTGAAGCGTTAAATATAATTTTTCTTTTGTTACTCACATTTTTTAAAGTACCGGTAAAGAAATTGTTTTGTTGTCGTTATTCTCAATGTATTCTAAAAATAAGGAGCGTTGTGACAAGTGTCCTAAACAATACATATTTGTTCAGCGCAATATTTTATGGAAAGTTTCAAATAGTAGCAAGTATGTATTTATGTTTTGTAATTGGAAGCATTTTCAATTTCCTGAAAAAATATTAAAATAATAATGAATTTGTGCTAAAAACTCGCTATCATTTGCCGCATTTTGTTCTTAAGATCTTCTCTAATGGATGGTCGGCACAACTTTTAGATTTAACCTTTTAGAGTACTTGCTTTAGTACGAAACCAAGACCTCCACACGAAAACCACGTTTCTTCATTTTAAAATAACATAAAACATTTCATTATAGCATGTACGATCACCACTGACCCTATATTGCCCTTCTTTCTATCTCCAGTATGCAAACTACGTTAGCATATTATGTCACCAACTTTATCTACTCATTCGAGTTTTCGTTATCTCTTTCATATAATACGAGAAATAGCTGTATTAGGAAGAGACAACGGCAAATTATATAGCACATTATAAATATGCTATATAATCTGCCGTTGTCTCTTCCTAAAAAAAAAATAGGGAAATGGGCCATGTCCCAACTGTATATATGTTTACATCTGCGTCTTAGTTAATTCAGGTTATAGGTAAATATGGCAGTGAGCAGACAATGAGCTTAAAACCGCACATAACACAGACCTATACATCTGTGGAACATAATATACCTACCTAGTTACCTATTCTGTGACCAAACACAATGCACACCAGTCAAGCGCGTATACATCGCTCCAGTAATTGATCCAGTCAGCAACCAAGCGCTGTACGCTGTTTGATTTCAATTTAAGCGATGTTGATGTTGGTTGTTTCGGATGCGCATTTAAGTTTAAGCTTTGCTGCTTCGGCATTTCTGTAATGAAGGTAGTTTACAAGTTTAAATTGAGTACCTATTTGTGATAGGTATTGATCGTTATTTGTTTGAGAAGATACAAGTTTGGTTTTCGTTGATGAAATCTAAGGCTGAGAATTCATTATTGGTAATAGTTAAACTTTGGCTGATAAGTAATATAAACTAAATTTCGTTATTCTCCGCGTCTAGGCAAAAGCTACAAAATTTTATTGATTGCTATTTGCATTGGTGCTATTCAAATGTTGATTTGTTGAAGATTTTTTGGGAATTTCCACCCCGAGCGAAAGAAATAAAAAGAGAACAGAGAGACAATTTTTGATAAGTTATTATGCCCATTATAATATGAACTCACCGGTAAAATAAGCGTCTACCACATTCTCATCAATTTTGTAGATTATTAGATTAGATTGCTTTAAGTTGGCACATCAACTTGGGTTAATGTGAATATTCTAAACCCAGAACTCGTCACAGTAATGTGTGTAGACAAGCACGCAGTGCATTGAACACAATGAAATGTACAGTCGATGGTAAAATTGTTTTGATCAGGAATAAAAACAGGTAGATTGAATTTTAAATAAATATCCCAGTTTGTTGAAAAGTAACAGGCTCAATAAAGCCAAGGCTACAAAGGAACAAAATAATTTAAAAGAATAAACTACAAAGCGACTTAAAGTAAACTCTTTATTGCAATAACCAATATTACTGGAAAAAACCAGTGATCAAATCAAGTGTCACAATGGGTGGGCATGTCACTTAAAGCCATCTCTCAGGCAACCCAACTCCTTTATTAACATCTATCGTACCAAACGCGAAAATCCTGCAGAGTAAATAAAAAATAAATATGTGTGGACATTTCACACAGCGCCATCTAGCCCCAAACTAAGCATAGCTTGTACTATGGGAACCAGATAACTGATACAACACTTATATACTTTTTTGTTTGTAAATACATACTTACATAGAATACAACATAACACAAAGTGGAAAAAAATATTCATAATAAACTTCTATAGCTGACTGTATCCAAGCATGGTTAGCTGACCCAGTCAACAACGCTAATTTGGCAATCGGCTGTAGATTTGATACCAAGTCAGCGGTGCAGCGCTGTTGGGTTTCAATTTAGCGCTGGATGATGTTAGCTTCAGATGCGCATTATCAGGCCATTTTCACTGATGACTTTGTGGAGTTCACTAATGAGGGTAGTTTGCAGTTCTGATGGGCATCGATTGAGGTTACGGAGGCAGTTGGAATGATATTAATAAGCTCATTGGCCGGAATTATGGTAATAGATTGTTTTTGTTAGCAGTTTAAATCCCAAATTAATAAATCCCTTCCATATCAATATTTGAAAGAAAAAACCTGTTTGTTTGTTTGTAAGCCTATCACGCCGAAAATTGCACATAGATTTCTTATACTTGCTTGAGCTAAGTACCTACTTTTTAACCTGAAAAAGAAAAAGTTTTCGCAGAAAAGTATTTCTGTAAGTAGAACTACGATGATTATTGATTATGGAACGTATATACCTACTTCCTTGCACGTTCATAATGTTTATAGCAATAAAAAATTGCTGCATAAGTCTGATTTCATTGAGGCTAAGATATTTTGGTAAATTGAATAAAACGAATATACAACGTACCTTGGTACCTTTTAAAATTAAAGACTGAATGCCTTAGTATAACCATGGGGTCCCATCAAGTACGAACGAAAAATAGCCCGAACGTGAAATAGATGTAGTGATCGTGTCGTGAGCGTTACTAGTTAGTGTCCAGTGTATTCATTTGACCCAATACTTCTTCAACACGCAATAAAAGTAGCTTGATAATCTTGCGTTACGCAGAAATAAAATTATCCGTAAATTAGCCCGAGTTATTCCGTTGTATGGGATGAGGCATCTGTACTGTAGGTATTATATTATCTGGGGTATAACGGAACGCCACAGAACACACAACAGTTACTACTTTACCTTACCGACAAAATTTGTAAGCGATTAACACTTAAATTAATTAACTGCCCTGCACGCGTCTCTATCATGCTGTAAGCAGAGTGCGCTGATCACTAGAGCACGTTAGCTAAATCGGCGCGCTGTGATCACGTACGGCTTTAGGCTATGTACACATTTTAGTTAAATGGAGCAGCTACCTCATATTATTACTGCTCAGTAAACTAAACTGCATTAAAGCAAGTAAAGCGGCGTTCATTTACGTAGGTTAGCTGAATCAGATGTTTCAGTCCGGCCATTATAAAGCTGTGAATAGACTGAAGAAAAATGAAAGGATGTCTATCTCTTTCTACCTACAGAACTGAACTAGTCTCATGCTCATACGCAGAGGTCATTTTGCAGGAACCATAGGGCAACTGCCACAGAAAAAGTAAGGTATTAAGAAAAAAAACCACCGTGGTAAAATTTAGATGATAGATTGCAGCCACTAGGGCAACTGCCACAGATAAAGTAAAGTTTATACTAAGCAGCCACATGGTGAAGCTTAGATTTAAAATCACATACCTCCATTGCAGCCATACGAAATCGCTTTTGTGACTCATTATAGATTAGATTTCAGGACGCTATACATTTCTTCTATTTACTGAGAAATTGTATATTTCAAGCTTAGTAGATATAAGACGTAAAAAACTAATAACAAAAGATCAAGGTTTATAGGTAGGTCTATATAGTTTTCAAAATCAGGCTAAGATTAACATTAATGTTTTATAAATCTATTTTTATTTCACGCATAGTAAATCTCAAAAGCAGCAGCGATCCAGCGCATCGTTTTCCGCCATTATACTTAAAATGGGTTCTCGCCTTTAGAATACAGACTGCGTCTGGCATGAAGCCAGATTCTCAACACTAGTACCCACTTAGTGCGACGGGAAACTATGACGTCACGACTCACGAGTCATGGTTAGAGGTAGCCTTAAAAACTCGTGTAGTTGCGTTACCAACCGATAACATGAGCACCCCATAAAAAAAAATACTAATTTATGTACAAAAGCTAAGAATGTGCGTAGCTCAGTGTAAGTACATGTGATTTTCCAGTTTGGGCCCGCACCAATGGCTTTCAAGGTTAAGTGCAAAATTTTCACTCCCTTTTACAATGGTCGAGGAAAAACAATCACAAAGTTCGATGACAGGCGAATGTCCACCATAAGCCACCACGCTGACCAAATTTGGACTGGTGGAATCGGAATTTGGCCAGAGTGGTGGATTTTGACTTATGCTGACTGTCTGTGAAAGAAGGCTTGTCAGTGGAATCGTATTCTGGTGAAAAGCGCAGGGAGCCGATGGGAGTAGGAGGCGAGCAGCCGCTCAAAGTGGCGCTCTCTGGGGGAAACCTATGTTCAGCAGTGGACGTCTTCAGGCTGTTGATGTGATGATGATGATGATGAACTATAAACTGACAACTTTAAAAGCACGAAACACTTTCTACTAAGAAATCTCTGATGTTCAAAATAGCTCTAGTAGAACAAGAGTATTTACCATGATCACCCCAAGTCTCCCCTAATTGACATGAATATGGTTTAAAATTGTCCCCTTCAGCTAATATGGCGGGCTTAAAGGTTTTGCCCGTGACTAATCAAGCATGACGTGTTGTATCCCGAAATAAATCTTGGTCTTGTAGTCTTGTCTAAAAATATTATTTATTATTTTTGCGCTTATTTCAATATGCATTTATGCTAGGTGAACTAAGTGAACAGATAGGACATAAAATATCATTTGTTTTATTTTATCATACGCTGAACCGCATTTAACCATAGTGGAGTTTATTCAAAAAGATCACAACATGATTGAAGTGTCTTCCCCTTAAGTCAAATTTAAATTAAGTACTTATTAGCCGTGTTAATGGCTAGATTGTAATTTTTATGAAGCACAAGTTATGGTACTTCATTACACAAAAAATAATCTGAAAAAAAGTTAATCTCTAACTTTTGTTAACCTCACAAAAAGAATAGATACGGCTTATCAAAATATTAGGGTAAGATGCCACGATCCGATACATTTATTAACCCGACATTATAGGGCAACCCCGAGGTGTATCGATTCCTATATTTATTGTTCCATTCAAACCCGCTCCTTTGTTCCGAAACCCATCAACGGGACCAATCAAGTAAGAAATTGGTGATCTCACTTGAATCCAGAGGTCCCTCGTACGCCTGCTTCTGCTGATAAGCTCCTTGGGATGTGATGGAATGGCATACGAGATTTTTCGGAAACAGTTTTTAACGGTCACTGACTTGTAGTAAATAGGTTGAGGATTAGACGTTTCCCTTTTACCAATTCATGTAGGTTTTATAAAATTTGAATAAGTACCTGTTAGCGTATTTCATAGTATCTAAGGCAAATGCGTAGATTTAAAAAGTATTTATTATAATAATTTATAATAAATACTGGATAAAAACTTAAACAAACGAACGAAAAAGATATTGTAACTAGCTATCAAAAGGGGTAATGGGGCGTTTCACACCACGAGTGGTTTGTACCGCGGTATGAATCGTCTAACACTGGAATCATAGTCAAGGGGCTCCTCTAGGGGATGATTCAGGCGCTGTGTGGCGAAGTCTAGTTTTATGCATTTCATAAACAAAATTAAGTTACCCCCAATCTGAAAAATTCTGACATTATCAAAGGCATAATGCTATGAAAGTGAAAGAAGAATAATTCAACATTCAAACTCTATTTGAAAGTTGAATGATATATTTTGGGGCTAGGTTTACCCCTTGACTATGAATACCACTGTAAGTGTCCTAAATGAATAGGCTCTTTCGCACCGCGGTGTGAATCGACCTCTGCTATTATAGCACTTGGGCGATTCGGGTGGTCTGTTAAAATTAGGCACAAGGCACTCGTGTAGTTGTACGTCACATTTTTAGCTGTTTTGGATGAAGTTACATTAACTTTGTATACCACGTATAATGTTTTTTTAAAGCCTCTGAAATAGTTGTTAAATACCATTGAATAGTAATAATTTTTTAATTGTCATAATAATAACTAATCCATGTGTCCTAAAATTTCGGATTCATGGTTTACCTACCCGAAATTCGTCCGAAAAGCCTATCTAGAAAATGTTTTAGTATCGTAAAAGGTTTCCAAAAAGTATTGCAACTCTTTTCCCAATTCGAGATACTGATCTATGAACATAAAACGCAGACTCTGCGAGAAATGAAAGACCAACCTTTCTAGATAATTGCCAAGATATGAACGGAACAATCCGTTTTATCAAGCTGGCTATCTCGAGTCATACAGCATTTGTGGAAATAAGCACGGCAAAGAAACCTGGTACTTTCATTAGTTTATCTTGATTTGTGACTCTGTCTCCGCGTACTACATGTGGGAAATTAGATTCCATTCTGGAAATTGCATTACCTAGGAAAATGTTTTTTGTCACCAATGGTGAATTTATCAGCGTTCTTTCAGAGCATCTCATTACCCGATTGATGAAAAAGGAAGGTGATGATTTGTTAGATTGATTTTCATAATGTAAAGTGGAGTCTGTGATTGTTTAGTAGGGGGAAAACGGTTGGGAGCCAGTGAATACAGTAGGCGAGCAGCCGCTCAAAGTGGCACTCTGGTGGACGTCTTGAAGCTGTTGATGATGGAAGTGCAGTGTGAAAATTTGAATATTATAATTTTATCTTAAAGATATTTCATATGTAAATATCAAATATACATTTTATTCATGCGCGTAACATTACAACGTCGAAAAGCATGACTGAGAGTTGCTCTGTACTTATTTCAGTTTAAAATGTACACAAAAGTATCCACATTAATTCGAAACGTGTCGTTTTCAGTATTCCCAAATATTATATTATGGTTACGGCCATCGTTTCACTGGTTAAATGATTTACCAAAACAACAGAACATAAATCAACACAATTATTATCTGACAATACCACAAACTTGGCCGGCGAAAATTATTTTGCTCAGCGTACACAAAAGTTGACTCCACTGGTACACAAAGTAAGGGGTTCCGCATTCAAACCCTATCTGGCAACTAAGTAGAACTACAAGTTACGAAGCCGTAAGCAAACTAAGTACAATTTTCCTTGTAGCTTAAAGTTCGCTAAGTAATTATTGTAACGACCATTACTGTTTATTTACGTGGACACCGAAATACGTTGGTACTGCGGAATTAGGTT
This sequence comes from Ennomos erosarius, assembly GCA_963580505.1. NCBI lineage: Eukaryota > Metazoa > Arthropoda > Insecta > Lepidoptera > Geometridae > Ennomos > Ennomos erosarius. The sequence continues at coordinate 5,702,940 of OY756984.1, forward strand.
TCTCGTGCTAGCGCTATTTACTGGTAAGGTTACTTGAGAGACGGTATTTGTTACCAGTGTTTAAGAGGATGATAATAAGAAACCATCGAAAACAAATCACGAAATACGTCTGGTCAAGTCTAATACCAACGATTTAATAATACTAGACTTGACCTGCGGTTTTATCCACTATTTTCCTGTTTTACTAAAGAAACTTTTTATTTTGCGGAATATGAAGTGTCCTATATTGTTCCCTGTAGCAATCTGCTTGCGAAGCTTCACCCAATTCAACATACAAAACAAAAATACGAACAAATAGACAATGTTTAGTTTAAGTAACAAAATTGGTAGGGACAAGGAGTAGGAATAGGGAGCTGAAACAGAGGGTTGGCGTAGGGAGTAGGAAAAGGGAGAAGGAATATTAAGTAGAAATAAAGAGTAAAGATTGGGGGAAATAGTAAGAATTAAGGGGTAGGGATGTAGAGCAGGGATAGGAAGCAGGGATAGGAAGCAGAGATAGGGAGCAAGCATCGTGAGTAGGGAGTTGTGGATAAGGAGTAGTAAATAAATTCATGACCAGGACATGAATTCATGACCGCAGGACATAAGTATATGAAGGCTTTGATGGGTATTACGAATGTGGATAATAATATGACTCCACACTATGCAACATTATCAAAATTTTAAAGACCTAAAGTCTGTTCACAACGACCAGTCCATTATATTAGCTTAGTGCACGAAAGCCTTAATAAGAGTTAAGAAAGTAGAAAATTTAAGTCCTCCACACTTTCAGGCTCTTATTAAAATGCACCCTCCAGAATATTGTCTTCAGAAATCTCAAGTAACTTATAAACTTTAGGGCGTAGACTTCATCTTAATTGATGGCTCTGGGAAAAGTTAAGCCATCGCTTACCGGTTTATTGAATGTAAAATAATTAAGAGCAAGAGTTTTGTGACGATAGTACAGCTACAAAACAGATAAGTACTTTTCCACGGTAAGAATATTTATATCTGTTTCAGTAGCTAAAGTAAATAATATAACCTTTAAAACGACAAAGTACCAAAAGGTTTCAGTTATTATAATTTGTGTAGTTGAACTATCTACTCAGTTTATTATGCAATTCTGATTATAAGGGTAGTTTAGACTTGTTGGGTACGAAACAATGTCTAAACTTACAATGGTACTAGGAGTATGCTCATTTAAATTATTATTATGGTTCAGTATACTCGTAGGTTGGGTTGAAAATCCTTTTTTTTATAACTTATAGGCATAGCTTTTGACGGTGGCACATGCTTGACTAGAAGATACCTGTTCACACTCATCATCATCATCATTAACAGCCTGAAGACGTCCACTGCTGAACATGGGCCTCCCCCAGGGAGTGCCACTTAGAGCGGCTGCTCGCCTCCTGCATCCATCGGCTCCCCGCGGCTTTCACCAGGTCGTCGGTCCACCTAGTGGGGGGCCGGCCTACGCTGCGTCTTCCAGATCGTGGTCGCCACTCGAGAACCTTTCTTCCCCATCGGTTGTCAGTTCTACGAGCGATGTGGCCTGCCCATTGCCATTTCAACTTGCTAATCCTAAGAGCTACATCGGTCACTTTAGTTCTCCTGCGGATCTCCTCATTTCGGATCTTATCTCGCAAGGAAACACCGAGCATTGCTCTCTCCATAGCTCGCTGTTCACACTGTGTTGCACAAAAGCCTTTAGTACCTCCTATTGTCATTTCTAATCTAAGAAGAAACTACTACATTTCAATGGGAAGCCTCTCATGGAGAGGCCTAACACAAGGACTTCCATTTTCCTTTATATGATATCGTATTCATGAAAGTAGGAACGAGGCCTATTCCACTATGATCACCTGGATAATCATAGGATACTACGACTACTACTACTAGTGTTCTACGATAAACCTGAGATGATGATTATGCTCGTATCATTATCATTCATAGACTGTGTATGCTGATTGCTGCTAGACATAAGCCGTCTCTACACAAGATCACGCCTCGGTTGTTAGTTTTGTGGCTAATTAGGTTTGCGCACCTTGCCTTATCAAAATGCTAATGCCCGTTTACACACAAGTTGACAGGTCTTAAGTTCAAACTTATCTCTCTAGAACGTACCCGAATGCTTTGCAATATATGGATATTAGGTACGTTGTCTATAACCCTCCAACGTGTTTTTGTTAAACTTTCACCTCTATTATCAGCGCATAACCTCTGTGATTGATATATGGTAGGCTCGTAACGACATCCGAGAATCACCGCATCATAGCACACGACGCGTAAAGGAAAGTTTTAGAAGAACTCCTTAATAGAAATCCTTTGAATGAGTTGTTTGTGCTTGTAAATAGCGTTAAAGAACCCGGGAAAGGTGTCAAAAGTTGTTGAAGTGAGACCGTGTACTTTGGAGCGCCGAAACTTGACGACTTCTATCTATTCACTTTACGTCGTTTACATGGTTCAAGAGTTTTCGGAGCACGTGCTGAAGTTGCGATAAACATGAATGGTGTCAAACTTTGGCAGAATTAATGAAACTCGTAACTTGGATTCAACTTTTTATGAATACAAGAAACGTTATGCTAAGCCACCAGCCCAGCCTTCAGCTTAAAAAGGCACAAGGCCAGATTAGGCCTGGTATCAAATTAAACCGCACATTTACCTACTACACGAAAAAAGTAAGGAACATTACGCTAAATTAAACTTCATCCAATTGAATTTTAATGTAGAAAACCCTTGTTTTCCTCCATTTGAAAAATAAAACCTTTAAAAAATAATTTAAAACCACCAGTAAAATAAAACGTCTCGCAAACCCAGACAAATAGAATAAGCATAATTTTCAGTTAATTAATTAGCGAGGGTGACCGTCCCTCTTTAGAAAGAGTAATTAGAAGAAAACCTATAGGGATACTCAACAGCCTTTATTGCTTTGAAAAGTGTTATGCTGATACCAACCTTTTATTTACCCGTTTCTCTTTATAATTCAAAAGCATTTATAATACCTTCATACTTAGTTTAAAAAAGATAAGTAAAATATTGGCACAATTATGAAAGTGAAACTTTTTTACTCCTTTTAAAATAAAGAACTCTCTAAAAAATTTGGTGCATTGTTATTTTATTACGTACAAGTTTTTATAAGTATTAAACATATTTTTAACATAGTAAATTTAAAACCCTTCAAAATGGCATTTAGTTGCGTGAGAGTTTGAATAAAAAGTTACCCAGCAATACGTTAAATTAGTTTATTATAATAACACCCACTATTTTTAATACAAAAGAACCATTTACCGCCAGAATATTGGTCTTAAACATATCTACGAGCCTTCATAAGTAGGGCAGCGGATGGGGTCAGCAAGGAACAGCGGGGAGCATTATATTAATACTTTTGGGTCTGATATCCTCCCTAAGCCCAGGCGTTATTATGAGCTATACATTGATGGGGACAAATAGGTACTTTACTAAGTATTACGGCCTGGTATCCCGGTTAGGGATCTTGGCTGACGGATTTTCAGAAATTATGTTAGGGAAAAGAGTTTTGCAAAGGAAAATGTGTATATAATAAGTTATTAGTTCTATATCCGTACATTCGTTGTAGGCAAATAAAAAACAATGTTCACGGAACGATATTTATTGATAGTTCAGCCAGCATGAGTAATATCCGAAGCAATATGATCGATAAGGGTAAACAGGGCCACAAGTTGTCTTAAATCTCGAAACATGACATCCAAGTTAACAAGATCCCTGATATGTTATGATTATTGCCACAAGTGTTATGGAATAAGCTTTTATTTTAGGAGAGAGAGGTCTTAGAATGTTGGTTGCTTCACCTTACTGCCCCGGGGAAATCTGTATGAAAGCGAGGCAAATGAAATAATGCTTTCGCATGTTGCTTATTGTTGTCCATATATTTTGCTTGCATGCTTGTCCTACTTCTACCCTACCCTGTCATTTGAATACTGTTTGTATTTTAAGGGGAAGTGTGTTTGTATGTGTATTTTAAAATGCGATTATAGGCATATTAACGCGAACAGTGATGCGATGCAGTGGTTACAGACCTTAAGCTTGGCTGCATTTGGACCCCTTTAAAGGTCCACAGAAATTACATAGCCTTATAATGTAACCGATGTGGGAATTAAGCATCTATATTTCGCCACGCAACATCGATCCGTTCGAAACTCCACAGCTTTTGCATGTTGCAAAGGACCTCGTAGATCGTTGGCTATGAGCTACGAGCTACGAGTCGTAGCAATCACATTACGGTTTGCTCTGAAACTGCAACACGAAGTCCAGTAATGACGTCATCAGTGAACGGAACCACATGAACATACTATTAACTATTCTGTGACGGAACCAATGGCTTATCGCCAGCGCATTTCGTCACAACGAAATTGAATTTTACAGCGCAAATCTAGTCGCCGACAGTTGAGTGATGGATCACCGCTTTAGTTAGACCCCGCAGGCTAGGAAAATATTTCAATTCGCAAAATAATTCTTACAATCATACGCGGCATTTCACCAAATCCTTTGATCATGCGAATTGGCGAATATCTCTATAACGAATGGACACTTTATTTCGAGTATCCGGACAATGTAATCCTAATCGACATGTACACAGGCGAACCGTATTAGTTAGTTACACAACCGTCAATACAATGTCCAAACAAAACCGTTGTCCTGAGTAAATACAACTGAGCGGACTTTTTCTGCCGTATAGAGTGCTTGCTTGAAATCCCAATGTAAATTTAAGCGACCGGTGGAGAGGAAAAGAATGAAAATACAATGCTTATTTTTATGTTGAGCTTGGATTTATTGTACTGTACCACAGAGTACATATTAGTGTCCCTATGACTGTATTGCGTTTTAAATTAATTAAGTACTATAGAATTATTTCAAATCAATTACAAACAATTTCGTGTTACACAGAAATGGTCAACATCATCAACAGCCCGAAGACGTTCACTGCTGAACATAGGCCTCCCCCCGGGAGCGCCACTTAGAGCGGCTGCTCGCCTCCTGCATCCATCGGCTCCCCGCGGCTTTCACCAGGTCCACACAGGTCCAGGTCGTCGGTCCACATAGTGGGGGGCCGGCCTACGCTGCGTCTTCCAGTTCGAGGTCGCCACTCGAGAACCTTTCTTCCCCATCGGTTGTCAGTTCTACGAGCGATGTGGCCTGCCCATTGCCATTTCAACTTGCTAATCCTAAGAGCTACATCGGTCACTTTAGTTCTCCTGTGGATTTCCTCATTTCGGATCTTATCTCGCAGGGAAACACCGAGCATTGCTCTCTCCATAGCTCGTTGCGCGACTTTGAGCTTAGTAATGAGGCCAACAGTTAGAGACCACGTCTCAGTTCCATAAGTCATCACTGGTAACACACATTGATTGAAAACTTTTGTTCAGGCTTTGTGGTATTTTGGACGAAAAGATAGGTCGAAGCTTCCCGAACGCTGCCCAGCCGAGTTGGATTCTTCGGGCGACCTCTTTTACACAGAAATGGTGGTTCGCAGTAAAATAAAATATTTTTTTTGTTATTTTAAGCGACTTAAAAAAATAACATAGGCTTCTACTTGGGTAAGTGTTTTTTAAATGGTTTTAATGGTTGCTTAATAATATAGAAGCTATAGCCGATAAAGGTTAATAACGGACATTTAAGGCCTTGTTAATAAACGCGTAGTAGCTCTAGATTAGTTTCTTCAACTTTGTCTTTTCTTGTCATTGGAAAATCGGACTCGATTGAAAAAAACAAAAGCCGGTATAACTAATCCAAAACTACTCCATGTTTATTAATAAGGTCATTGATGTACTATACTACAATTAACTAACCCATGTTGGAAGGTTGGCTGATCGTTTGGTCACCGGATAATGTTTTTATTCTATCGTAGTTTTCTTGACATGTAAGATATCCTTATAAATAATTAAATAAATAAAAAATAAACTAATAGGATAACTAACTATTACTGTTTGTTTTATGGTTGAATGAGTAATCAGTTAACCCCGCGATATGAGCCAAGAGAAAGATATACTTAGTTATCTAGACAAAAACATAAAATGTATTAACATTAGTAACATCTTAGTTAAAGTATCCTGTATAGCTTTATGCCGATGTGATAATGTCATGAGTTAAAAAGATACAGGGTATTTATGATGTTTATAGCGTAATCTACAGATTAATTTTTTTATTTTATTTTTTTCTTATGTTTTGAATCCACACATAGTGTAGTTAGCCAGTGGCAAGTATTGTAATTATTCATCGTTAAAGAATATATCACGTAAAGTCAAGTCTTAGTCATAGTTATAATCCAGTCTGAGTCAGGTAGTCGTAGTCCAGTCTAAGTCATGCTCCAGTACTGTGGTGGCAACTTTACTAGAAGCTTCTATGGAATTTTGAAAGCACTTAATGCGTAAAACGCCACCAATTTTAAACATTAATACTGGAAAAAGCTGATTGCGCTACTAGGGATGGCAATAAATTTTTAGAGGTGTCACTCGTTATAAATCGACTAAAATTGAAACTAGTTGAACATCACTATCGAATAAAGTAAAAGTATCTATAGTTCAGAAGAAAAAAAAACGCCTCAGTCTAATTTGCATCTCGCGCCGAGTCGGCGCGCGCCGGCGACGGAGTAATTTCCTTTAGGTACGGCGGAGTTTCAATTATTATGTGTAGTGTTGTTGTGTGTGTTTTTTATACTGCAACACACGTAAAAATGCATTTATTTAGATAGCCAAGTAATGCTACTTATCGAAACTAGTTTTGAAATTTTAAAACACTGCTTAGTTTATTCGAATAAACCATAAATATGCAAAACCATACCGCGCTATTTGTGGAGCGCTTTGGGACCTACCTACGCCCGCCGCACCGCGCCTGAGTGGCTACACCACCAACTTATCGCTCGTGATTCTAATTTTTCCTTTACAAATTAATCTATCAAGAGACAAGATGTTTTAAATTTGGTAAATTAAATATTTTAAAAGTATCAAAATCAATGATGCCAAGTTTCCAAATGCCTACGTTAGGCATGGAATGTTTATTTATTACAAACCATCAAAAAATGATGTTCAATTTGACGTACTCAATTCTTGCTAATTAATTTAAATACACCTGGTTTAATCATTACAAAGTAACTCAAGCCTCAACTAATGAACTCTTTATAATTAGCGTAAAATTCACGTCCAAAAATTTACCTAAACCGATTAAAAAACTTTTCAAAGACGTGAAATTCTCCTAAATTCTAGATTAAAACATTGAATTCAATTACAAAGTTTTCAAAAACCAATTAGCTTCAGTAAATCTTCGAGCCGTTATAAATGTTTCGGTGAAGAGCAAAACTTTTATGAAAACAATTTCACATCTGAAAACCTGTTCTATTTTAAAGTCTCGAAGTATCTGCTTGAGATGTTACGTTAACATTTCTGTGATTTAATCTACTTCGAATTTACCTTTATGAACAAGAAATACTTTTTTGTATTAACCATTTTACCGAATGCTTAAAATGCTGTCTCTTTTTCCCTCGTAACATTTTATGCCAGTGAGAAGTTGACAGGACATTTTAAGTGTTCATTAAATTAAACTAAGCAGGTACTTATATGTTTTACAAAAATCCTTTTTGTAGTAAAAATGTATGAAAGTTCAGTGTTTTAGATCTTATGCAGATATTTATAAATAGGGTTCAGTATACCAGTAGTGGGGTTTAACTGTAGTTATGTATTATTTTTAGTAGGTAACAGTATAAATTATTGTTTTATATTTACGCAATCATGCACTTTTTTATTTTAATGTTGTTCTTGGATGTAAGTTGTAACTGTTGCAACACCACCCGTAATTTTTGTTTTAATTCCTGTCCATACAAAGGTAGCCTGGAAGAAATCGCTTAGCGATAAGGCCACCCGTTGTGCATTCTTGTTTATTGGTGTTCAATAAAGTATTATTGTATTGTATTGTATTGTATTGTATTGTTCAGCATGACTAATACTAAACTAATTCATTCAGTTTACAATATTCCTATAGCACAGATTTTATAATAGCACAAACTGGCTGCATAAAAAAATGCCGTAATAAAGTCAAAAATTATTAATGATCTAAAGAACACCAATTTTTTCTCATAATAAAATTCACAAATTGGGTCTAAGTCCTCATCATGATGACCAATAAAACTTCAATACCTAAAACAAAACACTTAAGTATTAACATCGAACGCAAAAGTTCAAAACCGGTATCCTTTCCGCGACTGAAATTATTCAAAGCAAACATTTTATACAATTTAAAACTCAGCAACCTCAACAAAAAGTTGACGTCACGTCTGAAATTTTTCCGCAAAATTGTAAACAAAATAAATGAAACGACGTCAACAGAAGAGAAAGAATTTAATATCCACTGTGGCATACGGAATGCCTGTAACAATTTGTTTTCTTCTCGCCAACATTTTTTTCGGTTCCACATACTTATATTACTTTTTCCTCATTTGTTTGTCTGCTATGGTTCACTCATCACTGTGATAACCACTTTAACAAATCTTATACAGCTTTGGCCTAATTCATCATATATCATCCTCAATCTTTTGGGTCTAGAATAGACAATATTACAAATCACCTTAAACACTTTATTAGCGCCGAAAGTTTAAGGGTTAGTGCTAAACCAAACTTTAATGTCAACCACCGACCAAGGTCATATTTGTCTCACCTTGGTCGGGTTGGTGTAAAATCCGACCAAGGTGAGACAAATATGACCTTGGTCGGTGGTTGGTCCCGATCGTGTAAATGGGCTTTTATGCACTTCTAATACTTCAAATTTATGGGACAAACTATCAAAAGGACAGAAATATAAAACCACACTAGAATTATTATCCCTTGTATCCTGAACGTTTGTTAAAGTTAAACTAATGTCAACTTAAAAATACGGAGCGCTCATTGGTTGTTTGTTGACCGTCCGCTGTCTTCAACCAATAAGCGTTCAGTATTTTTAAATTTACATGAGTTTAACTTTGATAATTACGTAAGTAGTTAATGGTAAAATGTTCTAACTCTTGACCATTGGTTAGAATTTGTTAGAATTTATAACCATTGGCTACCTTACTAAGGATCAAAAACCCACCAATAGTACAACACCAAGGTACAAAATATATACTCCGCAAAGTCCCAAATACATTTCCAAAGTTAGGAACAGAAACGTATCAACATCCTAATGTATATTGGGCGCCTTGATCAAAGACTTCATCTGAATACGTAGATGTAGTAATTATAAACTATTAATTTCGATCAAAGCATCAAAGAGCCTTCATTAATATTATTTGATTTGATGGCTTATCAAATATGAAGTTGATTTCTGATATATATGATGAAACTACTAAATACTAGCGCAATGGGATAAATTTCAGCATTTCTAGTACCTATACAATATTCTCTGTACATTAATCTATTGTGCCATGATTACTATAGTGTTCATCAGTGTTTTTTGTCTAGGAACCTTAAACCTAATAGGCTACATCTACCTAGTTGCAATATAGGATAGGTCAATAGTGCTTATTATTGCTATGTACTTCAATCACGACGACGCAGCGTAGGCCGGCCCCCTACTGGGTGGATCGACGACCTGGTCTGAACCGTGGGGAGCCCATGGATGCAAGAGGCATGCAGCCGCCCAAAGTGGCGCTCTTTGGGGGAGGCCTATGTTCAGTAGTGGACGTCTTCGGGCTGATGATGATGACTTCAATCAAATGGTTTAATATCATGATTCAAATAAAATTGCGTAGATAAAATGGATGCTATGGATGGATAGGTGTCGCCACGACGACGGTTATTCAGAAAAACATAATTATAGTCCTAAACATTTTCACAGCTATTGATCAGGTAACCATAGCTCAGTTGGTTGAGCTTCCAATCCGGTGAGTTGCAGGGCGCGGGTTCAAATTCCGCTGGTTGATAAAATTTTTGGGACTATAATCTTTATGTTCATCATCATCATCATCATCAACAGCCTGAAGACGTCCACTGCTGAACATAGGCGTCCCCCAGGGAACGCCACTTAGAGCGGCTGCTCGCCTCCTGCATCCATCGGCTCCCCGCGGCTTTCACCAGGTCGTCGGTCCACCTTGTGGGGGGCCGGCCTACGCTGCGTCTTCCAGTTCGTGGTCGTTTCTGGTAATGAACATTATTTCAATAGTATTAATCTTTATGTTAATACTATTGAAATAATGTTCAATACCAGATCAAGGTAGAGGGGAGGGAATGGAGACAATAGCGATTTGCTATAAGTTTTCATTTGAATCGGGTTAAGAAATGATGGTAAAGCCTCACCCCAGTATTTCTAGAGATTACCTACCTTTTAGAAACGGTGCTTTGAGTTTAGTGTCAAACTGATAAGAGTGGTACGCTACATCAATGAAAAAGTTTTACGTTAGTTCGAAAAGAACTGAAATGAAATGTTAATGTACGTACCACTGAGAGGACCATCACGTTAAATGAGGTTGAGACCCCAGCAATTGACACTTGAAAGACTTTCGACACGAGAATAGCTCATAAAGATATAGTTCGCATCATAAAGGCACAGTACAGGCAGTACACTAACATGAGTTGAAGTAGTAACTTCCACATGTCGACTGGCACGTATCTCAACGTCTTATGAAACTCCCTGCTTCTGCTTCCACTTCAATGATTCTGATAATCAACCATTTAGGTGTACGGATTTTGATACAAAAATATTTATTGACATATCTTACTGACAATCCAAGGTATACAAATATGATTTTTTAATATTGTTTACACTAGTACTACTTGTAAAATGTTTGATTTAAGATGAACTTCCTCGAGGTCTGGCCTTACTTACCTGAGTCAAGTAAATTAGAAAGTTTTTTTATGATAGGAGCCCCACCTAATTATCCTACAATAAAATTAATGGAAAAGTTTTCTTACTGTCTGTTTATATATTCTATGGCATAAACGATATTTGTTCCAAATAGCTTGGATAAAGGTATCGGTGTGGTAAGTGTGCTGAAACTCTTTTATCGCTTTGTCGATAGCTGAGTACACGTCATTTGGAACAGGTAATGACGTGATGTATCGGGGACCTCGGGACGTATTCTCGGATAAAAAATAATATAGTAATTGATGTATTGGTTGCAACTAGTCGGGTACTAAATCATCATCAAAGACTGGAGACTAAAAGCAATGATGATTTCATTATCATCAGCATCATTAGCAGCCTGAAAACGTCCACTGCTGAACAAAGGCCTCCCCCAGGGAGCGCCACTTAGAGTGGCTGCTCGCCTCCTGCATCCATCGGCTCCCCGTGGCTTTCACCAGGTCGTCGGTCCACCTAGTGGGGGGCCGGCCTACGCTGCGTCTTCCAGTTCGTGGTCGCCACTCGAAAACCTTTCTTCCCCATCGGTTGACAGTTCTACGAGCGATGTGGCCTGCCCATTGCCGTTTCAACTTGCTAATCCTAAGAGCTATATCGGTCACTTTAGTTCTGCGGGTCTCCTCTTTTCTGATCTTATTTCGCAGGGAAACACCGAGCATTGCTCGCTTCATAACTCGTTTCGCGACTTTGAGCTTATTAATGAGGCAAACAGTAAGAGACCACGTCTCAGTTCCAAAAAAAAATTATGATTTACAAGTAGTTAAATTTTATTTGTCGCATTGGCCTTCTTTGTTAGTTATTCTGCGATAAATTGGTACTTATCTAAAAAATAAAACAGTTGGTGATCTCTTGACATTATACCTAGATACATCTTGACAGTAAATTATTAGCAATCATTATTTTCCATAATTTTATTTATTTCGTAATCACACACTATATTACCATTTGATTCCCTTTCTTGATTTAAAATCTTTGTAATTTTAACTTCAATTTAATACAACAGAGGCACTAAGCTTAAAAAAATTTGTGAGTAATTGATTGCAATTCCTTTCCATTTTCCTCACAATTAATAAATAACTTCTATATATGATTTTTCTGAAGAAACGTTTGAAGAATAAATAAAACATCGAAACATCAAAATTAGTAGTCACAAAACTCGTGAAGTTAGAAGTTTATTTATTTTGTCTGTTATTTTTCACATCATTTAACTCTTGTAAACTTGTGAACTTGTACAACGGTATCAAATAATGACCTTCCCTATCGAAACCCCGACGTAGGTTAAGTTTTATAGCATTTTTATGACCCTCGTGATCGTTTTTTGCTGACTCTACTTAGGAACATTGGTGATTAAATACACGTGACGTAATTTCCCGAATGTTTTTGTTTTGCGAAACAAATTATAGAGAAAGTAGAGTAGATTGCGTTGAAGTTATGGTTAAGACCTTTAATTGTACATTTGCATGATCAATATTTTTAGGTTTTTCCGTGGGATTTACATTTACCACATAAATATATTATGAATTTTAAAAAGTTATAATTGTTCATATTGAGATGGCATTTCAAGGTTATCATCAACTCAATATCTACGTTAACGCTCAGGGGAGAGAATGTGGGTGATAATCCAGCTAAGTGCAAGTAGGTTTTCATCACATTTTTTTGATGTTTAAAATTTGAAATTGCTAGCTCCTTTTAAAACATCAATGGTATGCTGAGTTATACAGGTTCACCTAAAAAACCTTAACACTACGCAATACAAAAACTCTATATCGTATACCACAAGTACACAATTAATTTGCACTGAACAATAAACAGCCATTTAGACAGTGTTAGAGAAAAAAGCGGCATCGAAATTGACAAACAAAAACTAATGTAATTGTAATATTATAGGCTAACTTAACCCTTTACGGTGGTATAAAAGTTACAGCTAGAATAGTAAAAATACAATAGTTTAAAAATACACATAAAAATTATTAATTCATTCTTGTATTGCTGAATTTTTGTTGCAGGAAAAGCTTAATTGTATCGAAAATATCCACGCTTGCAAACTATAACGCTTTGCATTTTTAATCTGCAATGCCTAATGGAAGTACTAATTGCCTACGTGCATAACAGTTCGTGTTATAATGTAACTAATTATGATTTAATGTTTATTTAGGATTGTGGACATTAAACACGCGAAAGAACGAACTACCTGTGTTTGTTTCTATAAAATGCAGAGTTTACAAAAAGTCCAAGTTAAACCACGCATGGCGTCATATTTACGGATTAACGTCCCTTTTCTTATGAAATGTGTGCAGTTTGTTGATGAACAAAGTACTTACTCTACTTAATAATAAATTACTACACTGTGTGATGCTGATGTCTCAGGATGATACGCGCAGTGTAGTGTTACGCTAAACTTTATAATTTAGAGTTCCGAGCACTGCAATATGAAGATAGTTTGCAGCCTCCGTAGTGTGGTGGTTGAGCAGATCGCCTTATAACCCAGTAGCGGCGGGTTCCGTATCTGGGTTACGATATACATAAATTGCACTTCAATACTTACGAAGATGTTTGTTATTCATCGAATAAATCGTATATAATAGTGACGTGGCTCAAACAAAGTTTCCTATATGCAGAAGTTACATCAACATAAAATCAATCAATCTATAATAAAAGGCTTTGTCCTAAGTGACCGTGACTGACTGATAACGTTCGCCACAAAGCGCAGAATCTAGCAATTTGAAAATCGGAGGGTATTTTTGAAATATTCAAGACATGGTGTGTTATATATTTTATATCAAGGCACTTGTAATATAATGCAGTTATGAATTTTATTTAATTTTAAAAGAGGCTTTACTTCGCGAAAACTTTTTAACATTAATTTCTAAGTAGCTGTTTCACTGCAACGGCTATTTACATAATACAAGTGACAAGTGCCTACTTAGCGTCTTGTTAAAACGGAATAAATAAAGCATGAGGTTCTCCCAGTCAGTGTCGCTTTGCGCCTGTGTCAAAGAAAGCCAGAGTGACAGGACTGGTGCAAATATAAACATCTACAGTATAAACTCGCTAATGTAACGTTAAAATTAATTCAGTGTCAATTCTGCGTACCTAATCCACAAAGTTAAACACGAAGCTAAAAAAGTAATCATATATATTTTTTTTTTTACGTGAGTGGATGACGTGACGAGGTTGTCATTCACCTGATGTTAAGCGACACAGCCGCCCATAACAGTTGCAGTGTCGCTCGGAACTTATATCTAACTTATTATTATCCCATACCATACGTCTATCTCACATGAAGAAATATCATAATCGACCAGTAGCTAAGTACATGTTGGTGGATGACATAGTCATGATCCTTAATGTGTTTCTTGAACAAACGGGTTTCCTTACCAGCCCGCCTAGCAGGTGCACCGCGATAAAATTTTCTAGACACTGATAGACCGTGACAAGACTGGTAGCGCCTAAGTGTGTCTCAAAAAACTTTTTATTAGATCTGCAGACATCTTTTGGTCGGTTTTGGTTAAAAAGATAAAGTTTTTCAATGACAATGACATATATACAACTAAAGTAAAAGCTAAGTTACATAAAACAAAACTAAACACGATATCTCGGTTTCTCATAAATAAAAGCATTATATCTTTAATTCAGCAGTGCACGTCTTCAGGCTGTTAATGATGATGATGATGATATCTTTAATTTTACACGAAAGAGCACAGCTCAATAAGTAGACAGCGTTGCGCTACAAAGAATTATTATGAGAAACCCAAAAAAATATTCTACAGAAGTTAAAACATCTCGGCATGCTGGCGGGATGCAATTAAATTACCGTGTCTACGGAAGCATGGAAGCACCTAGTTCTGAAAATCACCATAAGCCACCTACAAAATATCATAACCTCCCTGACCGCGCTACAGGCAAACCTGAAAAGAAGAAAAAAAAAAGAATCTACCTAGGTACCTTTTTTATCTGTTCAAGACTTATGCAAAATATAAAAAGTGAAGAGAACTAAACTAAATTATATCCATTTTTAGAAGAACCACTTTCACAGTCCACGTAGCGATGTGTAACTGTGTAGAAATGTAGATACTATCTCTTTCTTTCATAAATTAATGATGCGGTACGTGAACCGGGTCCAAATAGTACTGGGGAATAACATGATTAATTCAAAATCTCTCGTGTTATGATTAGATTACTCTCTTGGCATGCTACATGTATTATTACTGGTGGTGCGAGGGAAGCCAATTTGAGTTGTTGGTTTCTTAGAATCAGAAATTTCGGATTACTGCCTAAAAAAACAGAGAATAATCACGTATATTTTTTTTCACTATTCGTGAGTATATCTTAGTTTAAATAAACATTGATGTTGTTATTTTCTCACGTAGAGAGTTGACCATATTGCAAGTAATTTTGCATAAAAAGATCCTAAAAGTTACCTTAACGTATTCAATTCCAGTGAGATTCCTGGAGCAACTATCGATCAAATGCTTACTTCTGTTTTTCTTTTACCCGCTACCTGCAGTGCGGTCAAACAGTTAAACGAAAGTAATTAATTTCTACGACCTGCACTTCGATTCCAATTGTTTTATTAGCCTCCGGTAGTCCGTGCCATTGAGTTTTATTAATAGTGGTGGTAAAACTATTAACGTTTGAAACTAGAGCTAGTTCTGCTAGAGGTGATCATTAAATATCTGCTTCACACCTAGTACATGCAATAATTTGAAGAAATCTAGTTTTCGTTTAATTTTGAAGGGTGCAAATAAACATAATTACGTCCCATGTGACGGGAAAAGGAATCCTCAAAGAAAATAAAATGAAATTCACTATAAACAGCCCTTGCTTTTTCACTTTAAAATATTTATTGATAATTATTTCACAACGTGTTGTGTGAGTGAAGTTTTATTTCGCCAATGCGTTCACGCGTAGCGAAACGATTAATTATCTTGGCTTTAGATGATGAGTTTTTCCATCTTACATTTTACCTTATTATGTATTTGTGGATATTTCACACAGCGCCATCTAGCCCCAAACTAAGCATAGCTTGTACTACGGGGACCAAATAACTGATAGAATACTTAGATACAATCTACAGGTTTTAACGATTTTTCAGTGGCGCTATCTGTAAAGTAAGCAGGAGCACAGATATTAAAATAGTAGTTACGTAGGAGTAAGTAAAATAAAAATAAAAAGGTTCTTTGGTATAATGGTTATTTTTACCACTGGACTTTTAACGCAATATGGAAATTTATTTCACTGGCATGTAAAGTTTTATAACCACGGACTTATGATCGCGGGTTCACTCGCTCAGATTTATTAGTGGCCCACCTTGCCCCGACCCGAAATGTAATCTGGAAATGTTAATTCAACTGTGACTGTGTCGCTTTACGACCCGAGCAGAATGGGGGTAAGCGGATACCCACTGGCGAGCATGCTCGCGACGAGCTTTCTGGCAGCTCTTGGCAAACTATCCGCTATTGGGTTCTGTCTGATAACGAGCATGTTCTAGGTTGTAGTCGAGCTTAGATCAACGCACCACAGATCTACCACGCGATCATCATAAACAAAACTATTTTCGATTATATTTTTTCTAGTGAGGTTTTCTTTGTTGTTGGTGTCCGTGTGTAAAAATGTTTTTAAGTTTCATCTTAATAATCAAAATATTACCTTTAACAGTTACCTATAACATACCTAAGCTACCATACCATACCTAAGTTACCATATTCGTCGAGGCGTTGCATGAAAATGTCCGTAAATATTTTATTTATTTATGCATTGATTCGTGATAACCATAGCATATTTTTTAAATACTAGGAAGAATATCTATACCTATAAGTACTAGAAAGCCAACAACGTTTCATTTAACGCTTTCATTAAAAGTAGTTGTAACAGAAACTGAAGATATCACACTCACCACCCTGACGAAATAATAAAGAAACAAGTTAGTAAGAAAGAAAAGGAAGAAAATTTTAATTCATGACAACTGAAACTAATACCTTTAGAAGCTAGAAACAATTGAAGTTAATAAAGGACTAAATAATTAGCTCACCACACTAGTCTACACAGTACCACGAGCTTGCTTGCCAATAGATCACCCGCTTTAGGCGTAAATATTTCGTAAAACCTTACCCGCTGACACGTTTCGTATCTATTGCGTGAGATATTCCCTTTTTACGGTTCTTTTGTACTTTGATGGGAAGATCGATGCGGACTGAGTTTATACGGCTGTGGAAAGAGTATTAAAGAAGCTTTCTTGAAGCCGGATGAGACACGGCTTTGTATTTTGTACGGCTTCCTTTCCCTCTGATAAGATTGTTCAAGTTAAACTACACGCCTATAATATAGGTAAAGTTATGTTAGTTGAGGCTCGCATCGTGCTGCATCATCTGTCTCACTCACGAATTGCAACAATTTAGAAAGGTAAAGTAAATGGTAGAGTTACAACAATTCTGTCCATAGGGAAACTTTAAACATCACAAATGTTCAACAAAAAATCACATTCATTAAAGTTTCTATACATAAAAACTGAATCAAACAGGACAGAAGCAAACACTTTTGATCTTTCAAAATGTCGGAATGCGTGAGTGAGAGAGAGGATCCACGAATCATCATTATCATCATCATCAACAGCCCGCAGACGTCCACTGCTGAACACAGGCCTCGTCCAGAGAGCGCCACCTTAAGCGGCCGCTCGCCTCCTGCATCCATTGGCTCCCCGCGACCTTCATCAGGTCGTCGGTCGACCTAGGGGTCTGCCCAGGCTGCGCCTTCCAGTTCATGGTCGTCACTCGAGAACCTTTCTTCCCCATAGGTTGTCAGTTCTACGAGCGATGTGGCCTGCTTATTGCCATTTCAACTTGCTAATCTTAAGGGTTATACCGGTCATTTTAGTCCTTCTGTGAATTTCTTCGTTTCGGATCTTGGTTCGCAGGAAAACACCGAGGATAGCTCTCTCCATAGCTCGTTCTGCGACTTTGAGCTTACTAATGAGAATATACGCCTCAAATATAAAGGAGCAGCCATGATTTGAGTCTTATTAAGAGTATTGTTATGTTAAATAGTTATCCATATTTTGTAGGTTTATGTACATTTATCTCTAATATTATATTCATTATAATTATTATTATTATTTAATCTAAAAGTGTATGACAAGAAATCCGAAGGAAACTGAGCTCATATAATATGCGAAAAGTAGTCCCATACCTGCGGAAAATACTTAGAAACTATGTGGAAATCTAAAGCAAGAAACAATGTTGGCTTGGGACAAATGCCTTTACAAACAAAACAAAGTTAGCTCTCGGATCTTACATAATTTAATATTCTTATTTAATTTGCAAACAAAAGCATAATGAAATGCCTTTGTACTGTACCAATTCCAACATGTGTTTATGGAAAACTAATTACCACTCGATTACATAACTAACGCTTACTACGAATTCAGTAGGTATCTATATCATTAGACATCTTAGGTACGTTAAGGTTCATTTTCTTAAACAAATTTTAATGAAAAATAGCATTGCGTCTTTTAATGTGAGCCCATTATTATATTATTTACTTAGCCTCATTTGCGTTTTCTTCGGAGTTTGTTTTAAATAAGTGAAGTCACATTGTCTACTCTTATAAGAAGTAAAAGCTTCCACTGGAATGAAATGAAACAAAAATATTGGCTGCGACTACATGTGTGAAACAAATTATATAGAATGAGTGGCTTGGTGTATATAAACTGTACTTATAGAGACTCGGGAGCTTGTTGATTGTCGTGTAAGGTCTCTTGTACAGTAGGTACAAGCTTAGCTATTTACGAAATTCACGAAATCCATTCTATTAAACCTAGGTATGTAACGTATTTGCATTTGTTTTTTTTTTTGGTTTAATATTCTTCTGATAAATTAATGTCTATACTGCCACTTCTATGTTGATATTAAGTGAAGAGAGCCTTTGGAAGGTACTTAATTTTATTGTACCTTTGTGTTCTATTTTTCTTAAGAAAAATATTTTCATCTCAGGCGTGGTTGGACCCTTTAAATTACCCGTAAGTCGTACTAACTAAACTACCTGTCATATGGATCATTGATATAGAAAAATGGATCTAAATGGGGTTGAAATAGAAATGTATGGTAAAGGGGAGACGTGAGGATGAAACCTCCCGGATCTAATCTTTAAGAAACAATTTGCCATAAATTTTGTATTCACCTAGGCTGTCCATGAAATAGATGGAACATAAACCGTATCCTAAATATACACATTCATGTAGTAATTTATTATTATGAGCCATCATTTGTAAGGGTAAGAAATAAAGTTCAAGTAATAGTTTTAAATGACAGCACATCGTACTATCGTGTATCATTTTAATAGCATTATTTTAGTACAGAAAAAACGAAATTACCACAATAGTTTAGTTTTACTAGGTAGCTGTTGTTGCTTTGTTATGAAAGACTGAGAAATTACATTTTTCATGAGTTTGTCTTTAGCTTTGCAAGATTTTTCATTTGGTTCTATCTATCATGACATTTTATTAAAATACGATGTCATTCTAAGACAAGATAGGTTATAAATTGTGCGCACAAAAATCACTTACTGCCTTACTGCGAACTTTACAGACTTTCGCAAACTTTGGATTAAGTCAGCTAACATGACTGCATACTAATTGGTTTCATGTAAGGGGTCGTGAGGCAAACGCTGCATAGACGAGGCTTGAGCAAAGAAGTTCGCAAACGATATGGGATAACAATATAGTATGAACCTACCTATAGGCATAGGATAGGATAAAAATCTGCTTTTTGTAAACGTACTTACTAACAACGTCATTATTTTGTCAATGAATTTTCGTGTAGGCAAATTGTAATCACCTTTCTACGTTCCTACTGCAAGGACACGGACCTTCTCTCATAGAGGCAGATTCTCTCATATTCCAAACGCTGGCCATGAGCGTATTGGTGAATTACACATGTTCGTATTTTGTGATTCTTGGACATGTCCGTATTCCTTTACCATTGCGAGTACCGATTCTGTACATCTTGAAGTCATTAGTGCGCGGCCTTAACTATATGTGCTGGATACGAACTAGAGTGCGTAAGTTTGTAAGGGTAGCCCAGCAAGTCACTGCTTAAACGACCATAACGTCAAAAAAAAAAACGTAAGTACCCAAGTGACCCTGCTGATTTTAAATGGATTCTGTTTTTTAATTTAGGTAATAACACGTTCAACCAACATGAAGCATGCCAAAAAATCCTAGATATGGGCAAGTTTTTCCTTGTTCGTAAGACTTGTACCATGTTTTGGCATGACCGCACATTGCCTTTTCCCCGCACACCACTATTATATTCAAGCGAGCCCTCATATATAACCCGAAGCCGACCATTAAATTGTTTTATCGATGTGTACCGTCACTAAATAGGTTGAATCTAGGTTTAACAGGATTAACACTAACTCAACGTAGTAAGGGTAATGCGTAGAGTAATGTTAGTGCTGTTAGTTATTATAATATACCTATAGGTACTTCGATTCGAGACAAATGTCTCAAATTCATTTCATCGTACAAGTTTAACATCTAATGATTATTTTTGAAAGAACTTGCAAAGAATATAATATTGATAGATAGATAGATAGGAAATGCTTTATTGCACAAGAGTAAATTGAATACATAATCGAACTTAATGCTAAGTAGCATTTTCTTCCTGTACCTTTGTGTAGTGTGGTTTGTATATTGATGCAATTAAATTTGTTTTTTCTAATTCTTTTTTATAATTTATAGGCATAGATAGCATTTTACTACTGTCTCCTTGATGGTAGTTAAGTGATAACGCGGCCTACGGTGGTAACTAAAAAAAATGTGTATTATACCTCCCACTAAATAAGTTAGCACCTTAAAGTGTTGCTTAACTGAAGTTTCTACAACGAACATAAATTATTATGTAGTAGGCTAGAAGTAGGTCTGTGTCTGTTTTATGCAAAAGAATAGATTGCATAAAAACTTAATTTAATGATGGGAAAATCTGATTAGAATTTACTTATAATTCATAATAGGTTTATTATTACTATTATACAGCCATGGTCATCCCACTGCAGGGCAAAGGCCTCCCTACCCTCCTTCCACTCCTCCCTGTCAGAAGCTTTATGTGGCCAATCCTTCCAGTAAGAGTCCAGCTCGTCCCGCCATCTCCGCCTGGGCCGGCCGCGACGTCGTTTAACATTGCGTAGACTCTCTGAGTTTTGGAGCGCAGTGCCGTGTTTCTTATGCGGTCTGATAGTTTCACTCCCAATATACTGTGCTCCATGGCTCGCTGGCAAACCCCGAGTGCGGATCTTTGATGTTCTGTCAAAGACCAAGTCTGAGCACCATAGGTGAGAATAGGTAGAATGCATACGTCCATGAGTTTCTTTTTGAGAGGGAGGTTACCCTTCATAAGGTGTTTCATGGACCAATAGCTCTTCCAGGCGATTTCGGCGCGTCTAGCAACTTCTGCTTCTTGTCTTGCCTGGAAGGAGACTAATTGGCCCAGGTAGATATACTCATGGACGTATTCATAATAGGTTACAAAACACAATTCAATTCTTTTATCTGTAGGTATCTCAAATCTTACACATTCCGGTCTTCACCCAAATTAATTGGTAAAGTAAGGGTACGCTGAGAGTTAGCTGATTGGATTTCATAAAGGTAGTGCTATGTCCGAACAGGTACGAAGCATCCTTGTAATAAGGAAAATTAGATGACGACCCTATTATTCTTTACCTGAGACGTTTGTGTTGGTATAGTATAGATTTAGAAAAAATCTAGGTCTGTGGTGTGGGGCGTGGGCAGTATTAAAGAGTACAGATTATTAAGTAGTTGTTATGGGAAAGTATCCTGGAGCTTACCATATTATGCTCAATGAAGATTTGGGGACTTTTTGTGATTAATAGAAATCGGTTAATGTGGACCGGATTTTAAAATGTAAATTCTGTCTAAAAAGTTGCTAGTTACTGGATTTTATCTAGGAACTTTGAACTCTATTTTTGTAGAGGCTGGTTAAATAAATATTGTTTTCTACGCATTTTTTATGAACACCAACAGCTGCTTCAAGTGTCTATCTCATAATTGGGTATTTAGATAATTAAATTCCAATTCTGTTTTATTTAACTTAGATCTCGTTTCTAAAATAATATGTTGGAAACTTTTCCATCAAAACTTGGAATTATCTGATATTTATGTTGTTAGGTCTGTTTGATGAACGTCTAGACGTTACCCTCGTCTGTGTAAGTAAAATAAAGTAATTTGTGTAATTTAGTCCGTAATAGAAGCTTTATTGTTACAAAAAAATGTTCGGCTTGAATGTTTTCACAGTGCTATTATGCCTGCGATACAAAAAAAATATAATTACAGCAGATGGCGCCATGCCATTGCTAGTAGATATAGCGCTTTAAAAGAAAGTATACAAAACTCTTAGAATTCGTTCATATCACAGACAGCCTGAAGAAATGTTCACTGCTAAACATAAGCCTCTCCCAGAGAGGGCCATTTTAAGCAACTGCTTGCCTCCTGCATCGTAGACTCTTCGCAGTTTTCATCGGATCGTTGGTTCACCGAGTGAGGTTCGGCCGACGCTGCATCCTGGCTCGTGGTCGTCACTCGAGAACCTTTCTTCCCCATCGGTTGTCAGTACTGCGAGCAATGTGGCCTGCCCATTGTCATTTCAACTTGCTATGCCATCTCCATTCTCCATTTATAAATGCAAGGCGGGTTAGGCACACCGCGCCTAAAATCCATTGAGCTAGTTTAGCGCGAAACTCGGAAATAAACGTTTATCAACGTTTTTATTTTTTATATTAGTTTGGACTAAGCCATTCTTTTATGAAAGTGTCATCAATTTAATACAAATGGAGGCATTTTCCGGTGTGAAGACTGTGAAGTACTTATGCGCCGGACACTCATTTATTTATGGGGGACATTGAGTGGGCGGGGCTTGTCGACGACTGACTATCGACTTGAGTGAGGTCAAGTGAGGAAACGGAAATTATTTCTGCCGTAGCTTTTTCTTTAACGGATCGTGGAGTAAAATAAGAGTAAGGGCCATTACCCACCAAAGCGGCAATGTAAGTTGTAACATAAATGTGTCATAAACAACCACGTTGTCGTACACTAAATGATGACGTTTGAGATAACCATATCTCATTCATAGCCTTGGTATTAAACCGGGATCATTCTGTATGACCTTGGTTAAAGTAGTATTTATATACTTTGGTAAAATAGTTATCACCAGTAAAATAATTTACATAATCATGGAAAGAAGTCTAATCTAGTCTAACTAATAGCGCATAGTATCGCGTGGCTTCTGTGTCGTTTTGCCAGTTACTAGCCCCGCACTACGAAACGACACTATGACTGTTTTCTATGAAAGAGGATGTTCGTTCATGTAATATTATTGTGATTTAAAAGAAAGTGTTATTTACAAGCACGGGAATATAAAATAAGTTTCGTTCATTTTCTAGATATAAATTTTAGTTGTATAAAATTCGAACACACTTTGATGTCTTTTGGACAGCGTTTAACTAAGAACGTTTCTGCTGTTCATAGGATCTGTCATTCTAATTATTATTTCGTTCACTTAGTTACTTAGTTTTAGGAGTGACTTGATGTTAACTGGTTGTTGCAGAAAAAGTCTGTACGTAAATCAAACTATATTTAAGTGTTGCTGAACTGAGTTGTATTTTAATAGACTAGTGAAGACCAAAATACAATAACTGTAATATAGAAACTAAGAATAATAAATAGTATTTCAAGCAAACCTCTTTTATTTGTGTTAACCTAAGCTCAATTGGAAACATGGGCGTTTTAACAAGCCGAAGGCCGCTTTTCTTGGAATCTGCGATGAATCGTGACCATAGATGTCATACAGTTTAAAACAGTGCTCAAACTTTCAGAAAACTGCCCGCAGTGGCTGTTTCTATTAATTTACTGCTCCAGCTGTTTCCCATTCATTCATGTAAACACAGTCTCATAATTACGGTCAGTTTGCATAATTATATAAACAGAGATGGTGGTAAATCACAAAATTGTGGAATTCCTTAGACAGTTTTTCTTTTACTTACTAACAATCAATACATCATTTTTACATTTGAAGAATTTTGCAGTTTCACTAGGTGGTAGGACTTTTCTGCAAAGTTCGTCTAGGTAGGTACCACCGCTGTGCCAGTTATTCTGCCGCCAAGTAGTAGTGTGCAAGCACTACTGTGTTCCAGTATGAAGGGCATTGTAGCTAGTGAAATTACTGGCAAGTGAGACTTTATGACCTGATTACACAGTGTAGTAATTTGATTACTAGACTGTGTGATGTCTCAGGATGACGTGCGCAGTGCAGTGTCACACAAAACTTTATTATTTTAAAGTTCCGAGTAACTCTGCAACTGTTATGGGCGGCCGTGTCGCTTAACATCAGGTGAATGACTAGCACGTCACGTCATTCATTAATAAAATTATTTTGTATAACCCCTTGCTTTTGGGTAGGTCCGAACCAAGGATTATTGGCAATGGTCCGAACGGATCCCACCTAATATTTTTATTAATATTTTTAGGTACTTATTTCAAAATAAGTCACTGTTTTACCAAGAGACGTTACTATATGTTTTTGGTATGCATAACATTGAGACGTGGATTCATGGAACATACTTTGATGTTTCAGTTAAGTATCGTTATTTGCTAACTTCATTTGGTAATACGAGCATGCGTGAGTGGACTCTTGATAGTTTAATGCAAATGCTTGCCATAATAGGCCGTTTCAGCTAAAATATTTGTTCACTTTGTGGATGTTTGTATACTATAATAATGTGTTAGTTCATGCAAAATTATACAAAACTATATAAAAACAACTTGTAGTCCATTTTCCGGAAGGTAGAAGGAAATATAGCGGACTACAAGTTCTTTGTATATTATAGTTTTGGCTTCTATAAGTATTTGGCATACATGCTTTGCGAAATTTTTAAATACCACCCTTATACCTACGCTATATAAAGTTATGATAGCCTAAAGCTTTAAGAAAAATCTAAGAAAAAGAAAATACATGAATAGAAAAAGACAGAATAATTGAGAGAAAAGATACCGAAACAGAAAAAGAGACGTAACCTACTGCCACCCCAAAGCCACAGCAGTCTGGGTATGTTCACAGACTGCACCTACTTCTTTCTCTAACCAAATCTGTCAATTATATAGAATTTGTCCTAAACAGAAACTGCCCTTAACCGAACCATCGATTAAATCCAGTAACTCTACACTACTTCTTAGTAACTTAGTCCAATACATAAGATTATTTATGTATCTAGTGAAGGTTTTAAAGGTGAATGTTGTTACTTTTACGTTTTTCAGCATCATCATCATCAACATGTGATGTGGCATGTTCATCGCCATTTCAACTTGCCAATTCACTTACTAATTAGATTTTACGTTTTTGCTTAGGTACAATCACTAATTCTATACTCGCCTTCGCCTCTACAAAGTAACTGCCTCAGCACTGTGGCCACAGGCGCATGTAAAGAGAAAATTTCACGCGCCAATGGACGCTAATGCTTTCATTGGGATAAGAACACACATGGGGAAAATTGAACACATTTACTTTTATAGCTGTCTAATGTCTATACTTTAAAAATACATAAAAATAATCGCAACAAACACAAATAACGTTCCTTGGCGACAGCTGAAATCCTCTGCTAATGACATGATAAAAGTACGCACAATCGATGGAAATGATTGAGGAAAACGAAAGATGCTATTTATCAGAAAACATTTCACAACATTACAGCAAAATATTTACCATGCTTTCTCTAGCAAAAGCTAATGAATATACATAATTTCACAAAGCAAAGATCCTGAAGCTGTGTACGTTTAATTTCGGCAATTCTATTCTATTATTCTAGAAACGCGTATGACCGAAATATTAAATAGCAAAAGTAAAATCAACGTTCTCAACCACTACGAAGTTTGTTTCTCACATTTGCATTAATGCGCATAAATATTAGACCAGAGTTCAGAATATGAAAAGTAAGTGTAATAAAAACGAAACAAGCAACCGGCAAAAACACTAATACCGTACAGTGCGCCGTTATATCAAGTTTACGTTTTGTAATTAATGCGCTTTGCCGACTAGACGGCATAGTCTAAAAGCTGGGTGCAAATAACACTACCCCTAACTCATTGGCACAAAATTTACCCGGCATCAAATTTTGTGTCCTAACTCCTATCATCATTATCATCATCATCATTAACAGCCTGAAGACGTCCACTGCTGAACATAGGCCTCCCCCAGGGAGCGCCACAAACTCCTATATGGTTCTTTAATCTAAGCGAAATTCATCAATTTGCGGTCTATCAATTCTACTTATAGAAGGTCCAGATAACAAAATGCGGGTATTTATAAAGTATTTGATTATTCGGATAAAATAGTCTGTGTAGCCGAATTGGAACCTATATTTTGGGCTTCTGAACCCGGTTATTTTCGAAACAAACCTTTATTTCTCTCTCCTAGCTCTCCATATAAAACATTGACCAGCGAGAAAATGCATCATTTTATATGCATTGGTTATTTCTAGCGAGCAAAAGGGAACAAAAAGGCATGCAGAGAGATGAAAGGCCGCTGGATGCGCTACGTGCCGGGGATTCAGCCACCTTTGCCTACTTTAAAGCTGCAGGAAATATTATGACCCCAGCGTCCGGTTTTACACAGGTCAGGCACAACTGTCTACTTTTTGTTCTATGAATCACCTTTTGCTCGAAGTTCCGCTTATAGTCTGTACATGACAGAGATACCAATTTCTACCCACTATCATAGTACATAGGTATCGATCGAGTTATTGTCATTTTTGGAATGGAGCTGTCGCCATATTTTTATCTCCTTTGTATGTGAAAAACTTCCGCCCACAGGCTCTATATCACTTTACTTTGAAGGTTAGAAGCTGGTATGTCACCGCGACGCAATTCAACCAAAAATAGATAGAGCACTATGATTCATGGATAATTTATCCTCATTGAAATTAATACCTTCGTAAGGTTTGATGATTTCTAGGAAAAATAGGAAAATAAGTTTGGTTTTTCATCGGAAATGGATCCCGGTATCCACGGATACAAAGTGCCGGGATCCATGGACAATTCAATCTGATCCCGGTATCCGTGAATACAAACCCAAAATATCGATATTGGAGACACTATACCTATACCTAACTATACTTAATTGTTTCAGTAACGTCTTCAAAGATGATTTGATAAAAATTAAACTATGTTTTTGCCTCGTTTAGTTTCTTTATAGTTTCAGCTACATCACAATTTATACAAAGCACGTTCTTACGAATAATTTATGAACTTATGTGTATTCCTTTCAGATTTGATCGTGATAAATGTTCGCGCTCGTGACGTTTCATGTTTATCTACATTTGATTAATGGATAGAAATAGTAAACAGAATAGGCGAGATTTTCAGTGCTACTCTTCGTTTGCTTCTGTAAACTTTCGGTATTTCTCCTTTTTCAAACAATGTTATTTTCAATTTCTGTAACATTTTGTCATAAGAAAGTTTGTGTTATCATAAAATAATATTTACTATAGAGGTCTTTGTTATCAAATCAAAAAGATAAACTTGAGACAGCCTACTAAATTGTTTAGCGTTGACTCAACTGATAACAACTTCTGCAAATACTCAACAGAACAATCAAGACCGCGTAACTACGGCACGGAACAATAATTCTACCTGTGACAAAGGAATTCCACCCTTAAAATAAACTGCTGAAGGATACTTCACTGTTTAAGTATTATTATCACACCGTAGTCAGGTTAAAATCGTGATCGCGCATAATTACAGAGACTGGTGGAACGTTTTTAACGTTAAAAATTCAGAAGACTGTTAGCTATGTTGGAAAACAACTTTTTCAGATAGGGTTGTATGGTTGGTATACCCATAGAATTATAATTTAACTAGGTTATATTTATTGTGGCGTAAATGTCTTGCCGGTCTTCATATTCATGGCGTGTTCCTATTCATGGTGCGGTGGACTTCAAGGAAACAACGATTTTCGGGAATAAATAAATATTATATTGAAACGGTAAAATACATACTGATAAAACAAGATAATAAACTACTGCATGACGCGGGTGTGGTGGAGAGACGACTGAGGAGGCCAGAGCGGCGCGGTCGCCGCGTGTTACCATTTCTGCCGCGTTTGCATTCTGTGCCCCTACATTTATGATTACATTAGCTGGTCCGTGGGGACCGGAAGCTCATTGCATTTTCAAAGTTCATCAGAGCACCTGGCCGACACGATGCGTGACCAAAATGCTGGCACTTATTTGGCACATAGAATCAGCATTGCGATTCGACTGGGAAATGCTGTCAGCATGTTGGGTACGCTACCTGCTGGTAGTGCGCTGGGACATTTGGGCTGTGTATTGGTTATCATGGCTAGTATAGGTACAGTCCAAATGTTCTTTTGTAGTGGGTAGTGTAGTAGCATCTAGTCATTCATCATCATCATCATTAACAGCCTGAAGACGTCCACTGCTGAACATAGGCCTCCCCCCGGGAGCGCCACTTAGAGCGGCTGCTCGTCTCCTGCATCCATCGGCTCCCCGCGGCTTTCACCAGGTCGTCGGTCCACCTAGTGGGGGGCCGGCCTACGCTAGTTCTTGTCTATTAATAATGTCACTTTGCCCTTTTCTTAGAACAAAATTACAACTATTGCAGATTGGCGACAAAAATGACAAAAAATCAGGTCGATTTACCTATTACGATTACTTAGATAAGGTTACTCTCTTTGTAAAGTGTATAAATAGCACAAGCCATAGAACTATTTCACTTGTTTTACATCATTTAGAAATAGCCTGATAAATTCAGCTTTAAAAACGAAATCTCGTAACAATCATATTGAAATAGCGGTCACGACCGACGCCGAAGCTTCCAGTCCGCAACACGTGGGATTAACGCCAGCCTTATAACCCGGTCAGTTTACGATAATGTCGACCCGTAACAACGCGGAGCCCATCCAGAATCTAAGGAATGAATAACCCAAAAAAATCTATGCAATAAATCTAATCAGAATCTTTGATGATTATATAATATAGATAAATATGTAGAAAATGTTTTATTGCACAAACAACAAAAGCAGGTATTCAGGCGAACTTAATACTAGAGAGTATTATCTTCCAGTTCACCTGGACTCTCTAAACTCTTACCAAGAGTTGTGATAATGGACGTAACTGTTGTGTTGATTTAAATTACTCCACGTTTTATGTTGTCGACTTAAAGAGGTGTACTGTAAGTAGACTATTAGTAAAGTGTTTTATAAGCAAAGTTAGGTTAACCAAAATGTGATTAAAAATCTTATAACCACCAAAATACATTGCTGATTGTTTTCGTGCTTTAAAGAAACTGCATACAAAAATAATTAAAAAAGATTAATTAAAATAAGACAGTACATACTTACTTATAATAATTTGATGTAACGGGTTACATTTTCATTTTTGGAGATATCGCTGCAGTTTTTGCAGATAGTGTACCTATTCGGTACAGAATAACAATATTTAGTAACAAAAAAAAATAGTCCACGTAACGTCATGAAACAAAACAACATTACCGGTACAAACCGCTCTTTACCTTTTTGCTTCTACTGAAATTGGTCCCTACTGGTGTTACTAACCTAAACTAGCTGGGTTATAGCTAGATTAGGCAGTACACTTACTTTGAACTGAGGTGTCATAACTTGCTTGGGGATGTTTACCGTCATAATAGTTGCACAACGGGACTACGGCTAAAACTATCACAGAAATCATTTTAATTTAAGCTTAATTTCAATGTAGCCTGGTATCATTTTTTTGTTGAAGTGAGGGCAATACAATATAAATCTGCAAAGATATGCTTTAGCCGTACCTTACAATGCAGTGACTTGGCTATGAAATGATACAACGGAAACGCATGTTTTTTCATGTATAATTGTTTATTTGATTTTAAGTGGCATAATGAATGCTGGTATTGGATGGCCTTAACAAGCTTTATTAATAGGTAAACTAAAGGCGCCTCAAAGTGCAACTCGTTTCCCGCAGGAAATTTTCCGGAATAAAGAGTCCTATGTTAAATGCAGTCCTGTAAATAATTTTTATCGAGCAATTTTATTCCCAATCCTGTTCTGATGATTTATTTATTTATTTATTTATTTATTTATTTATTTATTTATTTATTTATTTATTTATTTATTTATTTATTTATTTATATAGAAACACCAACAGTACATGTATTAAATATTATCAATAGTGAATATACATCTTAATCTAATTATTCTGGTACATATACAGGTACAGGTGTTTACAACATTCGCATATATAGTGGTAAGACAAAAAAATTAAAAGTAAAGATATATATTACAACAGAATAGATAAAATAATACATAATTCTATTGATGATCTCTAACAAGCACACTCACTGTTCTGAACGATTTAGTTATTATGTTCTTCTACGCAAAGCATTTCGACAATGTTCTTGTATATCACAAACAATGACGGGACGATTCTCGGCCATCAATCACAAATGCTGGATGATGTATGCGTGGTGCGATCGCTGGTGGAATCTGCTCCTACTGGTACAGCGGATAGATGTTATCTATTACACATTGTTTAGAGAGGCCTTATTGGCCTTTTAAAGTTCCGAGTGACACTGCAAGTTTTATGGGCAGCCGCGTCGCTTAACATCAGGTGAACGACTAGCTCGTCACGTCATTCATTCTCATAAAAAAAAATTAGGATGGATTGAGAGACGAGAACACATTTGTTCCACTAGCTTTACTTGTCTTGCTACTTCGTTTGCCGCCATCGAGGTACCGATTTGCTGCATTGATACGTAATTGTGAAGCATATCGTTTTAGATGCTCCAAAACTTCTTTGCTGATCAGTGATGCGATAAGAGTTCTTCTGTGCGTATAGCATAAATATTTCTAGCTATTAGGTACCTACGTTTACTATTAGGTAGTTTTTAATTGTGCTTTTAGGTTGTCACAATAAATTATAGATTTTATATTTCAGGTCGTTACTCAGTAATTAAATATTTAAATGAAAATTAATCACTATGCATAAAGAATCAATCACTGTAAAAAAATAATATAAATAAGATCATAAAAAACTTCTTTTTAATAAATGATTAGTGGTGAGCATCGTAGCTCCTAAACGAGTGCCTTAACCACAGACATCTAATACTATATTAGATGTCTGTGGCCTTAACCGATTAACATTTCATTTGTCTAAAAGGTGGCGTTAGTCAGTGTTTGTAGTTATAATAAAAAAAGTTGTTTGAAAATTATTAATCAGCTCTTTTCTAGTTGATGAAGGAAAAATCAAGGGTTTTGTTAATTGGATTTCGAAGAAAGGTACTGATGAGTGATTAAAGATCATAATTGTAATTTTATTAGATACACTACCTACACCTTATCTTATGAATCTGAATAATTATGTTATTATCTATAATTTATTATATATATTATTAATATATAATTTCTACAAAAATAGAAGTGCTTAGGTATTATTTAAAAGATTTTCGTCTGGGTGTTTTGTTAAATTTAGTTTTATGTCGTGAATAAATTTAAATAATTTGGTTAGTTCTTCATTTATTTGAATAGGTATGTACTTTACTGCTGTAAGAAACCAAAATTAAGTTTTTTTTTTATAATATAAATATTTTTATATTCATTGAATTCCAATAAATATGTAGGTAATGCTTTTCAAAAATATTTTAACAGAGACAAATCGAATAAACGTTTTGTAAATCACTCAGCCGAAACAAACACCGGTACTGTGAGATCGTTAGTATGCCCCGAGGATAAAATATCGAAACGAGTAACATCAAAAAAGCGAATGACAGAAACGCGAAAACAGAAATCTCACCGGCTGGCTCCAACGGCCGGACATGAAAAGATAAGGCCCATTGTTTTTGTTTTAATACTTCGAAGTCCTATATTGGATTTGTTACATCGTCGCTCCGCTCCATTAGGCTAATAGCGGTCCAGTGAGACGGCAAAAAGAGATTAAGCTGTGCCCAGTCATCGCTTTTCGTTGCTATTAATTGATAAGTGGAGTTCTCAATAGATTACTTAGCGGGCTTCAGCGCTAATCTATCGCTTTAGCGCTTTTTTACGCGATTGCAGGAACGGGTTGCGGTTGATTTGATAGATGGTTTAATTTTGATCATCTTTTACATCAACCAAATCTTTTTAGGAAAGTGATTTCATTATTTACTTATTGGTGCAGGCTATGGGTGCAGGCATAAAGGAAATGGGTGCAGGATAATCCCACTAAGAATGTTCATTATTTGTCTCAGCTTCAACAGCCTGAAGACATCCACTGCTGAACATAGGCCTCCCCCAGGGAGCGCCATTTTGTGCGGCTGCTCATCTCTTGCATCCATCGGCTTTCACTAGACCGCCAGCGTCAGTGTCCACTAGCTTGTCCTGATTATTCGTCTATCCAAAGGGTTCCAAAGATAATTTTTTTATTGAGGTGGATTTATTTAATCACCTTATTTTGCAAATAGTTGCTATAACCAAACCCATAACTTCGTTTTCATAAACCTTAGGTTTTGGCAAAGCCACAACTATCATCAAAGCTAAGCATCTCTTCGATATCAATCTCAAACAGACGACAGACATCTTGAAGCTATCTACTCTATAATACTATCTACTGTAACACATCGACATTACGCCATATCTACCCCAAACTGTAATCCACAAAATTGGTTCGCGTGTAAAAGATCGAACGAGTGCCTACACGTCGGGAATCACAAATATTGGGAACGGTCTATGAGGCACCGATTTTATTGCAAACTAGAGCCAAGAGAGACCGCAACACTATTGAGTCGTAATTTTTCATGGTAAGATATTGTTACTGTTTGCGCAGATACCGCCCATTTGTATAATAAGTCGATAGCAATCGTCGTTCAAACCCTCAATAAGGCTCCCCGCACAAATTTGCTTGGGTTTGAGCACATACTATCCGCAATTTCGATGTTGGACAGACTAACTTAATTTATGACCGCGCTTTTATGTAAGTCTCTTTGAAATATTACAGCTACGATGTCAAAATTTCAGCGCTAAAAGTTATTGCTCTAATACAAGAAATGGGACACAAATCCTGTAAGATTTTCCTTCTAAGACGTAAAACGTGATCCAATTTACAATGCCTTCTAATATTTCAGATTTGTTACGATCAACTTTTATTACAAATTGGGATTGTCTCAATGTGTCCCTCGAGAAGCAGCCGACCTTTTCATCTTTGATTTGCGCCCACTATGACGCGATACCCATTTCAAATAAGTTTTTGAGGTAACACGCTCTTTACAGATCGTTTTTAACCATACAATAAGCTGAAGCTCATAAATATGATCCGCACAACGGGTTTGAATCGATTCGGATAAAGCTACGGGAAACTTTGCAGACAACTACACATTAGTTCATCGATGAGATATTCTATTCATTGTGGTATTAATATTATAAACTTTCTCTGGGTATGAAATTTAGGTTTCAGTACGTAATCCCACATTTCATTAAACATGCAATTGGTTTGCCACGTTTGATGCCGAGCAAATACGGACTCTGCGATCTTTGTTTTAAAAATCATTATTTAGGTACGTATTTGTAAGTGGGTTCGTTTTTGTATTACAGAAGTTATTACTAAAAGTATAAAGGTTCATGCTACATAAGGGAAGACGAGTTACATTGATGGACGTTGAAGTGGCATAAGGGTTAGGTACGGTTACATTTGACCGGCTCAGATAGATTAAAGAGCTCTCAGCTCTATATCATAAACTTTTGGTATGTTTACGCATTGATTTAATATTGAAGGTAGGTACAGGATAGTCATGCCAATAACTATACGCTGTTTTATTGGTGTGTAAATTTTTGCAGTGTTTTTGCAGATTTTGACCATGTTTACATAGCGTTTTTAAAGCATCGTTTGGGCTGAGCTGGATATTCATTAGGTACTCAGCCAGCTGTCATGGATGGGTGCCATCTTATCATGATAATAGTTATGCAAAAAATAAACACAAAATGACCTTCTTTTTATTTCACACAAACACATTCTCACGTATAAGCGTCCCCACTGAATATGCAAATTGGTCAAATGCTTGTCGTAAACAGCTATCCCATCCACAGGAACGCATAGAAAAAACAGTAGAGGATCTTGAAACGTACTAACATGCATCGAAGAATTGGTTTCATTAATATATTGAAGATATCTTGTAAGCTCGAGAAATTCGGTAGGTACTCATAAACTTGACCTGTGTAAATTATGCGAATTCCATGGGGGTATTATTAACACTGACCGACTGCTATAGCTCTTAGAATTATCGAGTTGAAAAGGCAATGCGCAGGCCACATCACTTGTAAAACTGACCACCGAGAGGGAAGAAAGGTTCTCGAATGGCGACCGTGAGCCGGAAGACGCAGCGTAGGCCGGCCTCCCAGGTGGACCGACGATTTGGTGAAAACCGCGGGGAGCCGACGGATGCAGGAGGCGAATGGATGGATGCAGCCGCTGAAAGTGGCGCTCTCTAGAGAAAGCCTATGTTGAGTAGTGGACGTTTTCAGGCTGCTGATGGTGATGATAATGATGACATTTAAACACAAGGTTAAGAGATGAGCTACTGCTTTTATTATATTCAGTGAAGGAGCTGTACCACTCGGAGCGGTCAAGTATATTCCCCGAACAAAACCTCGCAAATCTGCATCCAAAGACCTCTAAGGATGTTTTCCTCCGAGTCCAAGAATGTCACCCCCAAGAAACAAGTAGTTTATACCATCCTCTTTTTGATGCAAATAATTCAGGATACCGAAGTCTTCCTCGACTCTTTGTGAATAGTAAAATGTTTGTGTTCTGTCGTTTTGTGTTCGTTTGTCGCTGTTTTTGAAGAAATCTGTAGTCTATCGGTAAAGTAGGTACCTGCAACTTTGTCAGCGTAGCAGTGAAGGAATTTTTAACACTGAATAAATAAATGCCGCATTGGTGTATAAAATCACCTTTTTATTAGTTCCACTATATGGAAACATAATTGTTAGCTAAATAAAAATTATAAAATTTTATTCATATTTATATTAAAACAAACAAAATATCACATTAGTAATTAAATATTATCGTGAATAAGGTTTCGGTTTTGAAGGAATCAACTTTCAAATTGGGTTTCCGTAGAGATGAAGCCTAAGGAATAATCCAAATTTTCTCATACCTACTTACCAAGGTTGCTTGGTTTACTAAAGTTCGGCATGGGAGGTAAATTGAAATTACAACGTAAAATAAAGCTATAATTGAAGATGTTATCCATCAGCCCGTACTAACTTGGCCAGCGTGGTGGATTAAGGGCTAGAGTCTCTCTCTGTAAAAGAAGGCCGTTTCTCATTGCGAATGTACCTTTGGGTTGATGATAGTAGATGTTAGGTCTTGCACAAGGAATGCAAGGCAAAAAGATTTAAGGAGATGAAGAAAAGAAAAGATTTAATATTTTTATAGATTTAAAGAGATTCATCGTTTTTGTAAAGCTAGGTTCCTCTGCTCTACATTATATCTCCGCTTAGTCAAGTGATGACAACCATCACAGAGCACTAAATATGCTGATGCTTTACAGCCAGTTTTGATATTAGTACCCGTGTGTTTAGTCGGCACGAAACTCATGTAGAATTTTGACTCTATCTGGGGGTCCACTCAGAGTGTTCAGAGTGGAAAGAACGCATGTGCCTTTTATCCTACAATAGTTTTTAAGTTATTTGTTGTTCTCATATCTAAATGTGACATGGCGGTCATATCCTAATTCGAACGTACATATGTGAAGTCTGAAACAAAGAAATAGTTTTGTACATACCTACATTATTGTTTATATAATAATCACAACAATTACAATATTAGGTTTCCAGGAACTGCGCAATTATTTGAATTCGAACTAAGGATATTTCTTTTCGAAGCCGAAGTATTGTCATTATAGTCATTATTATCATCATAATATTAGGTACTTATAAAACAACGTGCAGTATCTACCTCTGCTTTCATGACCACAACAAAGCTGTCATTAGGATTACCATGATGGCGTCGAGGTAATAAAATTACAAATGTTCACCATCTCTGCTCATTACGAATTCGCGCGCACGTACATTCGTTGGCGTCGGAATTGCACCATTGTTGGTGACCACTGGTATAATCGCGACCACATACTGTGAATAGGGGAATGAAATTAGGCTTTATTTGTATAGTTGTTAAGGTAAAAAGAAAAATAGTATGGTGATGTTATTGTTGTGATGTAATCGTACAGTTAACGTTGAGATCGTGCAATTAGACGTTAGACAGAACTATTAGCAACTTTTTTGAGTGATAGCATGAAGTATACGGCCTTCCTGATAGGAAGAGGGCACCGTAATCTGTGGACATCTCTAACACAAGACGTGGCACGAGCGTGGCACACATGCGTTGGTTACCACGTGATAACACTCTTTTGATCCTTCTAAGAAGCTGCATGCTAGAGTAGCTCGGGGAAAGACCGCTGACAGAAACTGATTTCATTAACAGATGATTATGTATTGCCTTGCATGAAATTTTAAGATCAGTAATCTTTACTAATCTAAAAGGCGCGTCCCAAAGTGTCAAATCTGCACAAGCCATCCACTTAAAACCACAAAAAGCGCAAAAAATAAACAGAACGGCTTGATACCAATGGCGTAAATTCTGTCTCGCATTCTATAAAACTAAACTCTTAACTTACATTTAGGCTTTTTTGATAAATAAGAAATGAAAGATATGGAGATATTTTACTTTAATTTATTTTTTTTATTATATTTTTATTATATTACCAAGGTTTTTAGGATCCCATTTTGTTAATATACATATGTGCGTAGATTCTAAACCTTTTCTAATTTTTAGCAGTCTTGTCTTGAAATTTGTGATTCAAAATTTTCCTTTGTTTAAATTAATATGTTAAAATACACCCTTCCCAGTATTATTAAAAGTGATCGAGATAAGAGGATCAAGTGCTTTCAGTGGAATCGCATAGTACGCTACCACAGCCAGGGGCAGTAGTGAAGGGTTTTTAACCCTTCGCATTTAAATATGTATAATCCCACGAGAGGAAATATTTTCAGTCCGAATAAATATTGGCAAAATATTTAACTGTAATTTAAATTCTCCGATAAAATATGCATGTCTGTCATGATTTTCAGGCCGAGTTCTCGATATTCGTATATTTTTGGCGAGTATCGGAATCTCGAATATGAATAGCAGTGTTTTTGACGGTATTTTTTGGAAGAAATTATATATTATTCTGTTTCGCTGATTTTTATTGTTGTTAAATTATAAATGCATTATGTGGAACTCAACTGAGAGAGTTGAAAAGCTACCCAGGGGTTTCTCTTTGCTCATTTCAAACTCAATAGAAAGTGATAATTACTGAATAATTTAGTGTTACAAGCCCAATAATTGAAGATCAATCTATTTCTAAGGAACGAGTTAGAATCCCGTTGACTTTGACTCTCCCAAAAGCCAATTCAGCAATCAAAACACTTGCTCGCTTGAGAGTATAGCGAAAATATTCTGATGGCTTGTGGTTTCAACTGTCGTGATTTTTATCAAGCTTGCTATCGAGGTAGGGATGATCATAATTCTAGTTACGTATCTATACATATTATCAATCCTGATTTTGCATAGATTCATAGATTTATTCATCTTTAAGTCTTATAAAATCGCTGTGTTACACTGATACGTCAACTGGTTTATTTCCAATTCCACAGATTTTCAATTATACAGATTCCCATATCTACAGACTCCCATTTCTACAGATTCCCATGTCTATAGATTCCCATTTCTTGAGTCCCATTTCTACAGATTTTCATTTTACCAAAATGTTAAGTCACTATTAGTGAATATAGCCAAAATCTTACGCGCTAATATTGTCACGGCTGGAGCACGAGCTTTCTCTCACCAGGTTTAGAGAGTATAATGTAGTTCTTTATCCACCACGATGAGCAAGCGGGGGTTGAGAGCTGATACAACCGTTTTGAGCTTTCTGATTCTTGAACATGCTGATGTTGTTCTATACCACTCGTGTTCTTATGGGCTGCCATTTAACACCAGGCGAATGACTAGCTTATCACGATAAAAAATACATATAGGAGCGAGTTTGATTCGTGAAGGCATCAAGCGAGTAGAATTTAACGTTGCACGGCGAGCTACCTAAAACTAATAGAGAGGTGGGTCTCTCTTGATTCTGAAAAAATAACTAGCCAAAAACAATATAAAATGATTATTCATAAAACATGTCCTTTCGTTGGTTGGTCAAAAAACAAAATCATTACTATGTTACCTAGTTACCTATGATTTCAAATACTTAGTTCGTCCACCCCTACAGTTGATTTGTATTCCACTTGGAGGGTAATTCCTTTGTTTAGTTTCAGCTCTGACGTCAAAGGATGACGGGGAGAGTGATAGAACGCTGTGTGAGGACATACACTATGTTATGTGTGTACTAATGTATGAACGCTTTGGGTTGGAAATGGGTACGTAGGCAATATCTTTATTATTTCTTGCTTCGTCAATACGTGATGATGATGATGATTTTATTGTAAAACCTATGACTGTACAATGCCTATGACTATACTGTTTACTGTTCGTTAAGGAATAATAAGACATAGAATTATTAAAGAAATACAAGGTTTAGGATATAAAACTTTATTCTATGCTGCAATGCTCAATAAACTTTTTTCTCCAAAAGTCTCCAGAATGGAATATTAAATTGTACATTATAATTTAAAAGCTTAACAACGATTGCTAATTAAAAATATCTTTCAAAGGAGTAACTAATTTCGTTATAGATTCTTCATTAGGAAGCCACAGCCCTCTGGACCGAATCATCTGGGACGCAGCCAGGTGAATCATTGAGCCCATTAGCCGAACGGTCTCTCCCCAAATTAGGCCGATCGAACGAACACCGAGACGGATTACCCCGACTTCCCCCGATTTCCAAATAAAGTGCGCCTCTTAAAGAATTCTGTCGACATTTCTGTGTAACTAAACTAAGACTGATGTAATTTGTGCGCACAAACTAAGTTAGCTGCCCAGAATTAATGGCGCGAGGGTCTCTAATGTCCCCGAATTTCGACTTTCTTTCTCACTTTAGGGATGCTGCACATGTTTTCTTAAATCGATTTCAATAATTACTTACTAAAAATCGAATCCACGGCAGTAAAATCCTTTGGAATGGGTTAACTGGTTTTAATGCAATGTGGTATTATTATTTAATGTACACCATGTAATAAAGCCAAGTAGCTGAGTGATCGCAAGTCTACCGAATAGTGCACCTTTAAATTATCTGGATGAATTGAGTTTGCAAAGCATATTAAGTATAATTACTTTATAATTCAGTAGATGATTAGATTAATAGATAAATTTTATCGCCTGCATAACTCAATGTTTTTAAAACAAAAATGCTGTATACCAAGCCAGCAATAGAAACTTTGATTAATCGAGTATTGTTTTTCCCTCTATATCGATACAAATTTCGATTACAATAAAGAACAGCCGTATCCGACCTATTTTGAAAGAAGTCACGCAGCTTCGGAAAGTCCATTATTACAAGGGCTAATGTGAAAGTTGAGAAAAATGATGCACGCCACGAATCGTAAGTAGGCTGCATTGTTGCTCGTAAACTACGCAAATGGATTAAGTTTTTCGCGGGTAGAGTGGGGTTTTTCAGTTAGAATAAATAAATTACTGGTAGTACGTCATAGTTACATTTTACATAGGATTGATGAAAGTGGTTTCAAAATTGCTGTTAGGTTAATAATAAACACAATGTGTTTTGCGCTTCAATTATATACATTGGCTCAAGATGCTCAGCGCATAGAATAATAGTAGCAACCTAAACCTGGCTGAGTGATACGGTTAAAGTGATCGAACTATTAGTGGGCTATACTTTGATGAGTCGCACTTCCATTTATGTCTTCCCTTTTTATTAGTAAACCGAAAACTGCGAGAACAAGGCCTGTTACATAAATCCTCATTTCATCAACTTTAAAGAGAGACGTTAAACTCGCAAAGTAAAAGAAGAAAGTGTTTAAAACGGCGACATTATTATTTTTGCAAAATCCCTCCTGTTAATTTGTTAAAGAAGGGGCAATTAGCCATCTTTCTGTCAGGTAAGAGCGCAAAAATTATCGTTTAAATTTCAGTTTACGTAAAAGGGACGTTATTAAATTTTGCGAGACTTTTCGGGTTAAAAGCAGAGAAAAAGGTTGAATAATTTAAATAATGATTAAGCCCAGATATAATACTTTTAGCCCCAGTTTTACATCTCTAATTTTCGTGTTCAAGAGGCTTTTACTCTTATCTATATAGGTAAGAACGGTATTAAAACAAAGAAGTGGAAAATTTTGAGTAATCTTTCTTCAGTTTTTATTATTATTTGGCTCTTACAGGCCGTGCCGATGCCGCTCTGTCAGTTCTCTCAGCACGCTTTGAAATATTATGCATGAAGCGCTTGTGCCCTCGCAGCTCAGGGGCAACAATAATGAAGGTATTTACAGAAATATACACGTTATTTTAAATTTTCTTCTTCTTTTCGTATAGGCAAGTGGTCAGCCCTGGTGTTAGAATTTTTAGGCCACTCAAAGGCCTGATTTGGCTTACGACAGCCGGGACCGACGGCTTAACGTGCCCTCCGAAGCACGGCAGCGGTAAAGCACGTTACTATAAATAAACTTATGTGAAATTTCTACATTTTTTTTATCAAAAGCAAAACCTGCAATTGCAATGTAGTTAAAAAGTAGGTATTGTACCTACTGTTATGTTACTTTTATTGTTACTATTCAAGCGGAAGATGAACCAGTCTTCCTTTGGGTGTTATGCGAAAAACATTGCACCATATTGCGAGCGAAACTATTTTTGTTTGGCAGTTTTACGTTGTTTACATTCTGCTAACGTAGCAGTTTTGAAAAACGAAACTTCTATGGTTGGTGCTGCAGGGTTAAAATAAGTTTAACTGTAATATTATTATGTACCTACCTACGTTTATTATTGTTTTATATACATTGAGTCTTCTCTGGTTTAAAGTAATTAAAACTATTACATTTTCTTTTCGGCGCCGTTGAATTTTATCTGTGAGTACCTATTTATTAAAAGACGCTTAAAAGAAACCAAGTGAATTCGTCACATCAAACCAAACTACAATTAACAATATAATTCATTTCAATCACAATTATTTCTAGCGACGAACGCAATTAGTTTACTTCAAAGAGTTGCCATAATGAGCCGTTAGGCGACGAAGGTGAAATTTTAATGAAACAGTGCGCATGTACGTAATTACCGCCTACCATTACTCGGTTTCTGTAACAGCCTCTTAGGAATTAATTAGCCTTGAATTATATGGAGTGGTTGCAAATGGCTTTATCTAATTTCGATTTGCAATAAAGTCTTCTACGTTATGTGAAGTGCTTTCTATTCTAATGACAACGGGGGACAAATTTTTTCATTACCGGTTGTAGATAAAAGAATTCGAAGGCTGTATTGTTCATAAAAGTATCCAATCTAGTACCACCCATCACTTCATGGAGGCGTATATAAGAGCTTGCTATGGCAATTATAACTATACAAATCTTCTGCGATTACCAAAATGCCTGACAATCGTGGTGATTACAGCAACTCCCTTATAATGAAAGTTATGTTCAGCAATGGTTGTCTTTCGGCTGATTATACGCTTCGGGTGCCACGTTAAGCCATCGGTTCCAGCTGTTGTCGTAAAACAACAGTCAATAAGCCAAGTCAGAAGTATTATTGTAGTAGTTAGATTGAATAATAAAGGCATATTGCCCGTAAAACAAAAAAATCTATAATATAATGGTCCAAAAGTTCTGACACTAAGGCAAACCATGCTTTCCTAGAAGGAAGCGATGATAGAGACTTATAAATATTCAAAGTTAGGTTATGGAAATATTCCAAATCGCGAACCGATTTTTAGAGTGGATACATTCTGATTCATTGCACCAAGCAGGAAACCAAAAACAGCCTGCAATTCATTTTTATTATTTTTTAAAGGAGAACATTAAAACAGGAATTTTTAATTTATCCTCGCAGCAATTTATTCGGCTATCAATCGTACTAGTGTCGGATTTCATTTCGTTTTGTAATTGGTTTAATTTCGATTCGTATACGCAGTCAAATTGTTTTTGTGTGAATTAAACTTTTGACGGGAATCGGGGTGTGCAAATAAAATCTTTTTCGAATCAATCATTCAAAACCATCTGCTTTTCATACTCTCATATTGTTAAACGAAAAACTGTTTGTAAAACTCTTAAACTTTGTATTATGTGAACTTACATTAATTTTCTCTTAAAACATTACCACATATATTACATAACAGTTAGGTGCTACGATCTGCTGTAAGAAACTATCTAATCAAAAACTTGTAGGGACACACGTGTTTACATTATTGACGACGCCGGCGCCGACCTATTTAAAGGGCGCAGGATCAGAATAATTGGGCAGTCGGAGTTCTAATTTAGCTGTGAAAGTAGTTTCAGTTCTCAGGCATTCGCGGGAGTTGAATTCGATAGTTCCTCCATATACTTGCCTTTGAGACGCGTGTCCGCACATACCCCGGGTTGATTTATTTTATTTTTGATTGTGTTCAGTTCATTGGACAATATACTTGGTGAAAAGTAATGACATTTTTATTTATTCCAATTTCTGGTAGGCTAGGTAAAGATTAGAATACGCAGACAAGTGATGACTTTTATATATACACGATAACGTGAAAAACTAAACCGAACATGGTCGTATATAACATTACTTTAAATAGCCTGGACCTTTTTATACCACCTATAAAGCATTCGGTCTAAGCATTAGTTAGGGCTAAAAAAACCTTTCAGAAACGAAGTTCCCATCAATTTTACTTTCAGATTCAGCGCCAAAAGATAGGTATATAATAATATATACCCAGAATCGTCACATAGTCATAACAGTTTCAAAGGGTACCGACTTCAACTTTGGTGAGGATACAACTAACATAATGAAGTTAGTTGTAATTCACCCTAGCTGGTGACGCTCACAGAAATGTTTTTCTGGTAGAACTTTTCTGGAACTTTCTGGAAGGTTTTTTTGATAATAGTTGTTTCATGTAAGTACGTAAAAAGCCATCTCAATTCGTGTTTGTGACAAAATTCATGGCTGCAGTCATTTGTTTATTCTATGATTAATTTATTTTATTACGTAATATCACTGGTCATCATCCAAGTGAGAGAGTTTCTATTATTTCATATTGGACTGATCACATTCAGGCACTTCCTGCCTTTCCATAAAACTACTTATTATTCTAAACTTGTTTTGTATCGACAAGACGTGTACATAAATAAATAAATAAATAAATAAATAAATAAATAAATAAATAAATAAATAAATAAATAAATAAATAAATAAATAAATAAATAAATAAATAAATAAATAAATAAATAAATAAATAAATAAATAAATAAATAAATAAATAAATAAATAAATAAATAAATAAATAAATAAATAAATAAATAAATAAATAAATAAATAAATAAAAAATAAATA
Organism: Ennomos erosarius; assembly: GCA_963580505.1. Taxonomy (NCBI): domain Eukaryota; kingdom Metazoa; phylum Arthropoda; class Insecta; order Lepidoptera; family Geometridae; genus Ennomos; species Ennomos erosarius. Next base: position 5,746,329 of record OY756984.1, read on the forward strand.
AATAAATAAATAACCGATTTTACCATTCTCTGTTGTTCCAATTCTACGATGTTTGCTAATGTCGAAAAGTTGAAAAGATAATTAGGGGCGTGAAACGCAATTTCACGCAAAAAACTCCCCCTGCCGAGTTCTAAACCTTATTTTCAGTAACAAACTCCTGCGGGGGTGTATTTAGCTTAACAGTTTTGTACGAAAATATGGATTCACTTTAACACTTTGCAAAGTAATTTTATCTAATATCGCTTTAAAATAACGAGGCTATATGGTACCACGTATCGTGACAAGATACTACAATAAGCTCATTAAAGTGATGTGGATATCTGTAATACGGTTTCCATAGTTATTCATACCCATTCTAAGAGTTGTAAGCATCGATTTGTAATTACCCAGTATTCTGGGTCTGGGCGCTGGTACGCTGGATATCGTCAGCAAAACTAAGCAGGCGCCTATTCTCTTGTTTTGCTACAAATGTATGCACCTAATACTTTATAGTAAGCAGCTTTAAAGAGTTTTGTATTTAATAGATATTTATTTTGTAAGGCAAAAGTTGCCTAAACCACGATACTAGTCCCCAACGGCGTTTTTGAATTGGTTAACTAGAACCACAAGCCAAATGATGTAAATTATTTTTATACAGTGGCTACCGTTTTGGGAATTTAATAATGTCATATATTATCCGATTCGCCTGAATATTTGCTCCCGCAGAAAAAAAAAGTTCGGTATTGCTCTCTAACAAGTTTCGATTTTAGAGTGACTCGTTTAAAAATTGAATAGTTGAGTATTTTCCACGTCTTCTATTCAGGGGCCGTACTGTGAGCTCTTAGTACGATACAAAGCAGACCCTATATTGGATAGCTTGTCAAAATCTTCATACGGAAAAAACAAAGCGATTAAATATAGGGTCTGGTTTGTATCGCGCTAAGAGCTCACAGTACGGTCCCTGTGCTATTGCTAGGTGCCTGTCATCCACCATGGGCTATGGTCAACGATACAGAGACTGTTTCAATTCAATATTTTTGGAACATCAACATGAAAGAATATCGTAACCTATTCTATATAGATGTGTGGACATTTCACACAGCGCCATCTAGCCCCAAACTAAGCAAAGCTTGTACTATGGGAACCAGATAACTGATACAATACTTAGATACTTTTTGTTTGTAAATAGAATACAATATAACACCCAGACACAGAACAAACATCGATGTTCATCACACAAATGTTTGTCCTGGGTAGGAATCGAACCCACAGCCCTCAGTTCAAAAGGCAGGGTTACTAATAACTGAGCAATCGGGCCCGTCAAATGGATGGATGGATGTATGGATGTTTGGCTGTTCCATAATACATAACATCGTTCAGTCATGGTATAAGTTTGGTGTTGAAAGTAGCTGATGATCAACAACAGGCAGCCAATGAGCATTCAGTATTTGGCATGCCACGTTGACATGAATTATTTAACAAACTTACTAGAACCCGAGAGAAAGTGTTGTTTAACTAAGTTGTATTTTAACAGACTTCAGTGCAGACGGGTAACAATGTTATAAATAAAAGGCCATTGAAAAATCTTTTCTATTTAGCCTCTACTCTTCGTCTCCATCTTACTGTAAATATATCCTTTTATTTTGTCCCGATTAATCTCGAATCTCAGGTGCCACTTCCAATCTGCTAATAGAATACTGAAAAGGCATTTTCTATTCAGCCTTTGTTACAAATGGCTCATCAAATATTTATTACGGGCGCTGATTGAGAAAAGTAATCCTCAGGCGGCCCAATCCATCCGAGAATCATTATGTTCAGTGAGGTGTGGTGTTGGTGACTGGAATAGAGATTTTAGTTTTATTTATATTAAGCTTTTATACTCTGTACTGTGAAAATGACAATGTCTTTCATAAACTTTTAATAACCGCAGATTTGTTAAAACCGTGGGAAAACCTAGCTGGTCATAACTGTGGGAAGCCGATGGATGCAGGAGGTAAGCAGCCACTCAAAATGGCGCTCTTTGTGGGATACCTATGTTTAGAAGTGGATGTCTTCAGGCTGATGATGATGATGATGATGATGATGATTTGGAATCCTATAGGTATCTAATCTATATATTTATAAATAGTTAATGTGCAACAACGGGCATTGTTTTTAACTACTACTATTTCTTTTGGAATACCTAAATCGCTTACATTATGACTCCAACCACTAAAATTTCAGTATTCATTCGACGGTACTTTTTCAATTAAGTCAAAGTCGGAAAGTATGCCGATAGATGATTAAAGTGAACCAAAAACAATAGTCGGAGCACATAATTTTAAAGCTCTAAGGATTACGTTACGCTCAGATATTACTAAGTAATAGATTAGTTTTATTCATTTAGACACGCAATCCATCTAAATTAGGATCTAGAAATCTTTAAAACAATTACCTCTAGATGCTTTGGAAAGAAGTTTTATTACAGAGAATTCATATTATGTCCTCAGTATATTATTATTATTATTATCTATTATCTTCTTCTTCTTCTTCTTCTATTACCTATAAAGATAAACAGATAGATCACTGACATGAATGTTCCCGAAAACTGGCCCATAGGATGATTTGGAAATGTACTAGAGATATGTACGGAAAAATCCCGAGGCAAAGAATTAAATATGTCAGCATCAGAAAGTGGTACCAGGAAGAAGTTCCAGATGGGATCTCGGAAACGATAAGAGATAAAAATAAACTAATAGAACAAAAATGTAGTAAACCTTGGGACGATTCTAAATAAACAATAAAAAAAGGTACCTTTCATACAAAAAAACATATTTTTCATACAAAAACCGAAAAATACTTACTCAGAAAGTCATATATTCCTGTCCTGTCATCCAGTAAGAAACTTTATCCCCTCTCAAATAAGGTCGTTAATCGTATGAAATAAGATGGCCGCATACGGCTAACTTCAGTTTCATGTTTTGACATTTGACGTATATAGCAAAGTTCTCTGTGCATTTGACTAGATAGATATGGCGGCCACAGAGATGGCGGCGGTTTAATTTTTGTTTGTAATAAGAAAAACAACATTATTTATGTATGTGAGACAAGTAATAAGGGGAATTCTGTGATGTGAGAATAGAACCAGCCTATTTGTTCCCGTGGGTATCATTTGAACGTTCTGACACGTATAGCAACAAGTAAGTCTTATGATAAACGAAGTAAAAGCAGACTCAAAATATACTGCAGAAATGCATAGACTAGGTACTTATTCTAAGCATTAGCATAAAATAATAACAATACCAGGAACAAATTATGCTCTTCATCCAGAACACACTAAAATTCTATGCTTGTTTATTAGTACCTAAAGTATTAATATCCACCTTGTTTTTTATTAACTCAATGCTACCTTGTCTCATTTTCAGAGTTCCAACCTATAAAAGATCCAAAAAACAAGCGCTCAGTGATGGATGTTAATTATGACAGAGGAAAAACAGGAGTTTGGTTTAGCATCAGGTAAATAATTAGGTCACCTCTTCTAAGCTTATGGGGAAACTGTGAATAATAGCTTAATATAGATTTAGGGTGGGTATTTTCACCAATAGTTGAGGTAACCAATGGAAATGGTCAAAATTTGTTAGAGCTGTTGGTCACCTTAACTATTGGTGTAAACCCACCCTCAAGCTCAAGTAAGCTCAAAGTAGCCCAGCAAGCAGAACTAAAATGACCAATTTAGTTGTTTTGAAATAGCAACGGGCAGGTCCTAAAACAAAACTTTCATGGTTGTTACCCACTGGAATACTACCACTGAGATGACAGCATGCATGTTTTTGAAATTGGGTCGCTGGGAGTTAAAAAGTTAAGCTATGATCATAAAGACAGTGAAGTTAAAATGTTGATTGCATATTTCTATTTTTGCTCTTTGCATTCTATGAAGTCGATAATACCAAAAACAAAGCAATTTTATGAAGTAAGTATGTATATATTTATATGTATATGTAGTATGTATAATGGTGTAATTTATGTTATCTTATTTAGAATCAGCAAGTTGAAGTGGCAATGGGCAAGCCACATCACTCGTAGAACTGACAACAAAAGGGAAGAAAGGTGGGCCGACAACCTGGTGACCATAACCATGGGGAGCCGATGGATGCAGAAAGCAAGCAGTCTCTTAAAGTGGCATTCTTTGGGGGAGTTCTGGTTGTCTTCATGTTGTTGATGATGATACAAATTGGTTTTTATTCAAAGAAAGCATGCAAAATCAAAATGAAACAATATAATAATAGTTATGTATGTAGGTGTATAAAATTATATAATGAGGTGCTGCTTATGTCATTGTTATATAAACTATCTTATCAATGTATCTAAGTGTTTTTTTTGGGTCTTGGTATAGAAGTACTATATATTTATTCTGTGGTATAGGTAAGGTAATTGTGTTAAGTCCAGGTAACAGATACATATATTTCTATCTCTTGGTAGTGTGGTACAAACTCAATGGCGGCTATGAAGTGCACTGCAAGCCATCCACATGCTGCACTCATATTTCTCACCGACTTCAAAGCTGACATTGAGTTTGAATCACACTTTATGTATGTAACCGGTATATTCCCAGTTGCCCGTACATTGCCCTGAGGTGGTATTTGGGAATAATATGGGTTGCAAGTTGGTAATGTTTTTTAAATAATGCTACTTTGGATCTAGAGTAGCAGTGGAATAGTTAGGAAACTGTGGGTTGGATTCCCACCTGGTACCAACATTTGTGTGATGAAAATAGGTATTTGTCCTCTGTCTGGGTATTATATACTGTTAGTTTATCTGAGTATATCAGTTATCTGGTTCCCATAGTACAAGCTATGCTTAATTCTGGGTTAGATTAAAGTAAATCTTCTGAAGTAGGTAAGTTTTATATATATAGAAGACTATATATTTCACGAATTGTTGAGATAACTATAAGGTGATATATAAATAAATGTTTTAAATGAGATTGCCATGGCTAGGTAAATACATCATTCCTAACCTATCAACAGAAAAGAACAGTACCTATGCAAAGGAACAATGACTGACAATTAAATAAAAAAATGACCTACTATTTGAAAATCACTAACTAGGTACTAAGACATAGGTTAACTACTTAAGTTACTAACATATTGTGAGAAACAAGAGATTAAAAAACTACCTAAAACGTTTATTTTATCACCCTATCTGCTCCTTCAGTCTACCTATGAAAATAAAGCATGTAACTGTGCTGCTGGAACTTAGGAAATGATTCCAATAGTGGTAAAGATCCTGTAAGAACTATTAAAAATGTAAGATAAGAAGAATCTAAATGTAATATCCTGAAGGACTGAAACAGTGTTTGTGAATTAATGTGGTAGAATAATAATTAGAAAATGGTGTCTCCAAGTTTCTTTGGTCCCTTGATTTTTTTTATAACACCGATTTGCTATGTTCAAGAGTCCATGAAAGTACTATCACAATATACCTACCTAATTTCATTAAGATCATAGAATGACGATAAATAATTTCAAATGTAAGAGTATCAATATTTTATTATAATTTGGACTTGGATTGCATTATTAAATTAAAGGTAATCAATCAGACACAAACCAATTTTATTTATTTATTTATCTAAGATTCACAGCGTAGGCAGACCACCCACTAAGTGGACCGATGACCTGGTGAAAACTGTGGCAAGCCGATGGATGCAGAAGGTGAGCAGCCGCTCAAAGTGGCACTCTCTGGGGGAGGCCTATGTTCAGCAGTGGATGATGATGAACTATGATGAACCATCAGCTCCTCGCAGTAGGTACTGACCAGATCAATAATTACTATTAGGTAACCAGGTTTAAACATAAATTTAGATATGCCTTGCATGAGACCAGTAGGTAAGTACAATCTATGATGTATTTTTAGCTAACAGGCAATTTACTAATATTATTTCCCTTCACTTGAAACTACCTACATACATTGAAAAACTAAATAAAATACCATTAACTTTGCTAAGGTTGTATTTGGAACATCTGTGAATAAATGGATTCTATAATTAATTGTTCATCCTGTTGCAACTGAAATCATTAAATTCATTATGTGTCCCACGGGCAGCTGTGCGCTGTCTGCCTGCATAGACATGGCAAGTTATACTATAAAAAAAAATGGGAGGTAAATTCTATGGCTGTCTGTCAAACAACCTATACAATATAACCTTTTCTATTTCTGAATTAATAACACTATAAAAAGTATATTAATAAATATCAGTTATCTGGTTCCCATAGTACAAGCTATGCTTAATTATGGGTTAGATGGTGCTGTGTGTAATGTCCGCACATTTATTTATTTTCCTCTTCCTTTTCTTCTGTGTTTTTATTATAATCAAATCCTCCTTTCTAATGGGAACGCCTATGTTCAGCTGTGGACATCTGACTGGTGACATGCCTATTCATAACTTATTGGTAGGTCCTAAAATGAATAATACTACTACTACTTTCTCCATGTGTACATAATTTATATATGTTTTGCACTATAAATAATAAATAAATATCTGGACATTCACACACCGGCACCACAATCTAGCCTTAAACTAAGCAAAGCTTGTACCATGAAGACAATAATAAATTTAATACAATATTTACACCCTTGTTTCTAAATTCAACATTTTTACCAGAAATCTGCCAATACAAACGGTATATTCATGTTGCCGCAAATTCAATTCAATTATACAACTATTTTTGTTAAAAAAAGCTTACAATTGTAACTGAATTTTGAATATTTTATTAACGAATATCTATCATAATTCAATTTTGAACAGTTGACTTTTTAAATAAACATTAATAGCCCTAACACGCCCACTACTGAACATGGGCCTCCAATTTAGCAAAATTCATTAGCTACTTATATTTAAATGTGCATAGGTACTTAAATGTTTAAATATAATGATCACAATAATAAATCCTTTTTGTATTTTATCCATAGCATTCTTCTGTTACATATAGCTGGTTGGCAATATACAACTCCTTACTTAAAAGATATCCATGCCCTCATGTGTGTTATACAGTTATACTGTACTATTGCAGCTACATACAGTTTTTCTAAGTACTTTCAAACAATTTTTCACCTGAAACATAAGAAACAACACAGTTAATATAAAAGAAGGTATAATCTATACAAATGGGTAATTGTATAAAAAAATTACAATGAAAGAAAATTCATCATCAACCGGAAAACATCCATAATAATCATGTTAAATAAAACGATTGTATAATAAATTTAGTATGTGCATATTGAGCTAGGTGCTAGCTTAAACCCTCGGCTCAGACTCCAGTCAGGCGGTTAAGAAAAGGATGTCCCAGCTTAGGCTTTCAGGATGGATAGATGCAGGTTAAAATTGCATCATGATTCAAAATATTTCCGTACCAATAAAATTAATCTGTCCTAGAATGATATTTAAGCAATTTGTGTAGAAGTTTGTCTGCCTCCGCTTATTGTAACCATTCCATCTGAAAACAAATCATAATAAATTCTCATGGGATATGGAAATCAGATATAATCTGTGAATGGTCTATCCATGTTGTATGGTATCATCATCATCAGCTTAGTGTGATGTCTATGCGGCCTAATTATACTTACAGGGTCAAAATATCTTTTAGATGAATAAGTGTCAGATACAAACAGTGGTACCGATGTCTATTATTTATTATTTTTCTCTATGTTTTCTCTGTTAGGTTTTGTTTTGAGGAACTTTGTTATATAGATTGATAAATCTTCCCCACAAATAACATCAATCAAAATGACCATAGTGACTTCTCTATAGATAAGCTCTTTCCATTGTCCAGTATCGCCGAGGTTGTTGGCAGTCAGCAGATTCGGTCTGCGAGCTGAAAATGAAAAAGCTATTTATCTTTCTATTCGTAATTACCTATGTAGTACCTGTATATGATGTTTTTGTACGAGTTGGATAATAAATTATTAGTTGGATAATAAATTAGAAGATCTAACTCTGAAACATTTATTGCTCAATACAGCTAGCAAGTGGCCTATGCTGCGCTTTTCGGTTCGTAGCCTTTACGGAAGCGTAAATAAAAAGGGAAAGAAAGAAAATTATACAGTAAGCCGATCAAATCCTGTCTGTCGTTTGATGATCTTTATACGTAATGGTGATGAAATGGAATAGTATTGTTTCAAATATGTTTGGTTGCACTTTTACTGACCTCAGCTCTATTATGTACTGCAATCAGGGTGGACCGTTTCTATATATACCAATGTACTCTGTGGTGGACCGGAGCCCCGGAGCCTTCGGCTTCAAACACTTCATTGTTGGCAGAAACAAGTCACACATCAATGTTCTTCAAAACAAAACCTAACAGAGAAAACATAGAGAAAAATAATAAATATAAAGGAAATGAATCCTAGAATAGGTATTATAAACTCTTTGAATGAAACTAAATAGCTAAGTTCTCTGTGGAAACTACCAAGCATAACGTTATTATACTCTTTGCTACCAACCCCGTATTCTGATTAACGCTATAATCGCTCGCAACGCTCACGTTAATTATTCAGTGTTCCAATTCAGATAATGCGCTCACGGCTTTGAGCTCTGTCCATGACTAACAACCAATCGCGGACGGCGATATTGCAAGATGACGTCGGTCATGACGTTTACAAAAGATTTCATTGTCACAGTCACGGCCATTCGGTACACGTTCTTAGCGCGATAACATTGATATTATCGATTTTAGCGTGAATCGAAATACGGCCCAAGTACAAACTAGACATAGACAAACGTCATTGTAATACACTGACTTTTTTTTTCTTATATTTTGGCTCTACACATAGTGTATTTAGCCAGTGTCAAGTATTGTAATTTTTCATCATGTTAATAGAATATTTCAGGTAAGAGTATATAATTTACTAACTTCAACTCTTAGTTAAAGGCAAAGAGTATCAGTTCGTTTTAGAAAAAGGTGGAGTGGAGTCTTTTCGTTTTTGACGCTGTTTAGCATTTTCTGCAAGTGTCAATGCCAATGTCGAGCGGAGAAAATGACAGCTGATAACGGCATATTGTGCTGTCAAAGTCATTTGCTACCTGACAATTTTTTTTCTTATATTTTGGCTCCACAAATAGTGTATTTAGCCAGTGTCAAGTATTGTAATTTTTCATCATGTTAATTAATAGAATATTTCACGTAAAGTCAAGTCTTAGTCATAGTCCAGTCTTAGTCATGCTCCAGTAAAGTGGTGGCAACTTTATTAGAAGCTTCTATGGAATTTTGGAAGTATCACTAAAAATCACGTTTCACCACATTATATCACTTGCCTACACTCATGCTCGTAATCCAGCACTTAATGCATAAAAAGCCACCAATTTTAAACATTAACACTGGAAAAAGCATAAGTTTTGAAAAATAATACAATGCAACGACGTGACCTTTTTCACGTTCCCGCCAAAACCCACAAATTATTTTGATATGACATAACTGTACAAATGTATTTTTTTTAAGTTCGACTCATCGACTAAACGCTACTTAGCCAGAAGGTATCAAGTTAGGTACATTTTAGGGTTCCGTACCCAATGGGTAAAGCGGCAAAAATAACGAACTAATATTGTTTGGAGAACGGAAGGGAAGACATCACAAATTTTTTTTTTTCAAAATGGCGGAATACGGTCATTGCGGAAAAAAAATTCTCCGATCCGAATGAAAATTGATATCTGGGGGTCCCCAAAAATGTTGATCAACATTCTAAAATCAAATTTTGACATGCGCGATTTTTCAATAGGGTTGCCATACAAAGGTACTTTTATCAAAATATAATCTTTCCTTTATTACGCCCCTAATACGAATGTTATAGAAAAACTGTTTCTGGGGATCGAGTAGAGATGTAGTAAGGGACAAACGGAAATATTAATGAAATCGATTTTTTCAAGATGGCAGATATAGGCATATCGACATAGAGAAAAAGTGATTCGATCCGGATGAAAATTTATATATGGGAATCCCCCTAGATACTCAGTAATAATATAGGAAAAAAATTTTTATTCCGCAATTTTGAAAAGATTCATATATACAACTGAACTTTTTTATGGATCTCCAATCCGTATGAAAATTGATATCTGAGTGTCCCCAAGGATACTGATTAACATGCTATAGCTTCTTTTAGACATCCACCGTTTTTCAAAATGGCTGTCATACATACTGGCAAAGCCACCAACGCGACGACGAGCAAAGCGAGGAGGAGCTTCAAACTACCTACCGCGACGACGAGCGAAGCGTGTAGGAGCTTCAAACTACCTATCGCGACGACGAGCGAAGTGAGGAGGAGCTTCAAACTACCTACCGCAACGACGAGCGAAGCGAGGAGGAGCTTCAAACTACCCATCGCGACGACGAGCGAAGCGAGGAGGAGTTTCAAACTACCTACCGCGACGAAGAGCGAAGCGAGGAGGAGCTTCAAACTACCCATCCCGACGACGAGCGAAGCGAGGAGGAGCTTCAAACTACCTACCGCGACGACGAGCGAAGCGAGGAGGAGCTTCAAACTACCCATCGCGACGACGAGCGAAGCGAGGAGGAGCTTCAAACTACCTATCGCGACGACGAGCGAAGCGAGGAGGAGCTTCAAATTACCTAACGCGACGACGAGCGAAGCGAGGAGGAGCTTTAAACTACCTAACGCGACGACGAGCGAAGCGAGGAGGAGCTTCAAACTACCTAACGCGACGACGAGCGAAGCGAGGAGGAGCTTCAAACTACCTATCGCGACGACGAGCGAAGCGAGGAGGAGCTTCAAACTACCTACCGCGACGACGAGCGAAGCGAGGAGGAGCTTCCAACTACCTCTGAAGAAATAAAACAAAATTGCCACCATGCAAAATTAAAACGCGCATACTATCGGAACCAATAGAGGCAAGAATAGCGTATTTGGACTCATGTTAAAGAGAACAACGGAGGCTTTCTTACAGTCCTAAAATAATTCAAAGATGGCGGATTCAAAATGGCGCTCGATTTTATAGTAACTCAGATTCGGCTGATATTTTATATTTGAGGGTTTTAAAGGATGCTGATTTCAAATTTTGACCTTTTACTTGACTGACAGCATTTTTCAAGATGGCCGCCATGCAAAAGTCAGATCAATTATCATTTTCTTCGAAAAATACCGCTGTTTTGTACTAATTCTTGCAAAATTTAAAGTTTAGCACAAAGTATAAGGGTTTTATAAATACAACAGCCACGAAAACACCCACGCGGGCCGCTCGCGGCCCGCGCACAGAGCAAAATTCTAGTTATCATAATATATAAAGCTCCTCACCCACTCACTCACTGACTGACATTTTTGATCTCAGCTCCTGGAAGTGGTGGAGAAAAACCGAGTATGAGGTTGTATAGAGATTGGTCACGTGACAACCAGAAAAAGCTGACATCAGCAAAAAGTCGTCTCCTTGATGGAACTGGTCAACGGCTCTCGGAAACTACAAGTCGGATGGGTGACCTGTTTTAACTAAAGTTGTAGTAAACCTTGGGATGCTTGGAGAGAAATAAAAAAAATAGGGGTTGCCATACAAAAAAATAAAAATTCCATACAAAATTGAAACGCTAATAAATCGGAAACGGTAAGAGGTAGGTGGGGTGTGTTCGACCAAATGTCATAGAGGAGGATGGGCGCTTTCGGATGGTCGTCATGAAAATCCAAGATGGCGGATCCAAGATGGCGGCCATTTTGAAAGTTGGTCCGATCCGGCTGATTTTTTGCATCGGGGGGTTTTTGGGGCCCTTGATTCCATATTTGAAAAAATATTTTGGATCCCGCCATTTTTAAAGATGGCTGCCATACAATTTTTTTTTTTCATTTTTGGCTCATTGTTTCTCGAAACCTATGGGAAATTTTGAACTTTTTTTTTTAAATTTGTATGAAAGTGGACAATCGAAATTCAAAATATTTCATGAACTGGTCTTCCGACCTTCCATCATCGTGACCATCAACTGCCTGGCTAAACGATGTGAGATGGGTCATATGCGTTCTCAGGAATGTCATAGCAAACCCTGGGACGATTTTAGAGAAAATAAAAAAAATCCAAAATGGCGGAAAAAAAAATCTTCCATACAAATTTAAACCGGAAATGACGTCGAAACCATGATACTTTAGTATAAAGAGCTCGAACTAATATTGTTTGGAGGCCAAAAGGGACAATAACACAAATTTTTTTTTTTCAAAATGGCGGAAATTTTGGTCATGGCGGAAAAAAAAAAATCTCCGATCCGGATCAAAATCGATATCTGACGGTCCCCAAGGATGCTGATCAACATTCTAAAATCAAATTTTGACATGCGCCATTTTTCAATAGGGTTGCCATACAAAGGTGATTTTAACGAAATATGAACTTTCCTTTTTTACGCCTCCAATATGAATGTAATAGAAAAGTTGTTTCTGGGGATCGAGTAAAGATGTATAAAGGAACAAAACAGAACACAAATGAAATTGATTTTTTCAAGATGGCGGATGGAGACGTATCGACTTATAGAAAAAGTTATCCGATCCGGATGAAAATCGATATCTAAGACTCCCCCTAGATACTTAGCAAGAATATGGGGAAAAAATTTTGATTCCGCCATTTTGAAAAATTTCATTCATTTTACCGAACTTTTTTATGGATCTCCAATCCGTATGAAAATTGATATCTGAGTCTCCCCAAGGATACTGATTAACATGCTTTAGCTTCTTTTAGACATCCACCGTTTTTCAAAATGGCTGCCATACATATTTTCAAAACCACCAATGCGACGACGAGCGAAGCGAGGAGGAGCTTCGAACTACCTATTGCGACGACGAGCGAAGCGAGGAGGAGCTTCAAACTACCTATTGCGACGACGAGCGAAGCGAGGAGGAGCTTCAAACTACCTACCGCGACGACGAGCGAAGCGAGGAGGAGCTTCAAACTACCTACCGCGACGACGAGCGAAGCGAGGAGGAGCTTCAAACTACCTACCGCGACGACGAGCGAAGCGAGGAGGAGCTTCAAACTACCTACCGCGACGACGAGCGTAGCGAGGAGGAGCTTCAAACTACCTATCGCGACGACGAGCGAAGCGAGGAGGAGCTACAAACTACCTATTGCGATGACGAGTGAAGCGAGGAGGAGCTTCAAACTACCTATCGCGACGACGATCAAACTACCCATTGCTACGTTTACAATGTTTTACTAATGCGACGTTTTTTAATTGGCTTTAGCTAATCTAACCTAACTTCAACACCACTAACCTTTTTTTACCTAACAACTGAATATTTTCGGGAACCTTGAATAAAATAGACACTCTTTGAAAAAACATAACAAAATGGCCGCCATGCAAAATTAAAAGGCGCACACTATCGAAACTAATAGAGGCAAGCATAGCGTGTTTGGACTCATGTTACAGAGAACAACGGAGGCTTTCTTACAGTCTTAAAATAATTCAAAGATGGCGGATTCAAAATGGCGCCCGATTTTATAGTAACTCGGATTCGGCTGATATTTTATATTTGGGGGTTTTAAAGGATGCTGATTTCAAATTTTGACCTTTTACTTGACTGACAGCATTTTTCAAGATGGCCGCCATGCAAAGTCAAGCGCATTATCATTTTCTTTGAAAAATACCGCTGTTTTGTACTAATACTTGCAAAATTACAAGTTTAAACTAAAGTATAACATTTTTATAAATACAACAGCCACGAAAACGTCCTCGCGGGCCGCACGCGGCCCGCGCACGGAGCAAAATACTAGTTATAATATATAAAGTTCGTTACCCACTCACTCACTCACTCACTCATGATTGACATTTTTGTTCCCGAACTCCTGGAAGTGGTGGAGAAAAACCGAGTATGAGGTTGTATAGAGATCGGTCACGTGACAACCAGAAAAATCTGACATCAGCAAAAAATCGTCTCCTTGATGGAACCGGTCAACGGCTCTCGGAAACTACAAGTCGGATGGGTGACCTGTTCTAACTAAAGTTGTAGTAAACCCTGGGACGCTTGGAGAGAAATAAAAAAAAATAGGGGTTGCCATACAAAAAAATAAAAATTCCATACAAAATTGAAACGCTAATAAATCGGAAACGGTAAGAGGTAGGTGGAGTGTGTTCGACCAAATGTCATAGAGGAGGATGGGCGCTTTCGGATGGTCGTCATGAAAATCCAAGATGGCGGATCCAAGATGGCGGCCATTTTGAAAGTTGGTCCGATCGGGCTGATTTTTTGCATCGGGGGGTTTTTGGGGTCCCTGATTCGATATTTGAAAAAATATTTTGGATCCCGCCATTTTTAAAGATGGCTGCCATACAAATTTTTTTTTTCATTTTTGGCTCATTGTTTCTCGATACCTATGGTAAATTTTGATCCTATTTTTATAAATTTGTATGAAAGTGGACAATCGAAATTCAAAATATTTCATGAACTGGTCTTCCGACCTTCCATCATCGTGACCATCAACGGCCTGGCTAAACGATGTAAGATGGGTCATATGCGTTCTCAGGAATGTCATAGCAAACCCTGGGACGATTTTAGAGAAAATAAAAAAAATCCAAAATGGCGGAAAAAAAAATCTTCCATACAAATTTAAACCGGAAATGACGTCGAAACCATGATACTTTAGTATAAAGAGCTCGAACTAATATTGTTTGGAGGCCAAAAGGGAAAAGAACACCAAATTTTTTTTTTCAAAATGGCGGAAATTTTGGTCATAGCGGAAAAAAAAAATTCTCCGATCCGGATCAAAATCGATATCTGACGGTCCCCAAGGATGCTGATCAACATTCTAAAATCAAATTTTGACATGCGCCATTTTTCAATAGGGTTGCCATACAAAGGTGATTTTAACGAAATATGAACTTTCCTTTTTTACGCCTCCAATATGAATGTAATAGAAAAGTTGTTTCTGGGGATCGAGTAAAGATGTATAAAGGAACAAAACAGAACACAAATGAAATTGATTTTTTCAAGATGGCGGATGGAGACGTATCGACTTATAGAAAAAGTTAACCGATCCGAATGAAAATCGATATCTAAGACTCCCCCTAGATACTTAGCAAGAATATGGGGAAAAAATTTTGATTCCGCCATTTTGAAAAATTTCATTCATTTTACCGAACTTTTTGACATCCACCGTTTTTCAAAATGGCTGCCATACATACTGACAAAACCACCAACGCGACGACGAGCGAAGCGAGGAGGAGCTTCAAACCACTTACCGCGACGACGAGCGAAGCGAGGAGGAGCTTCAAACTACCTATCGCGACGACGAGCGAAGCGAGGAGGAGCTTCAAACTACCTACCGCGACGACGAGCGAAGCGAGGAGGAGCTTCAAACTACCTATCGCGACGACGAGCGAAGCGAGGAGGAGCTTCAAACTACCTACTGCGACGACGAGCGAAGCGAGGAGGAGCTTCAAACTACCCATCGCGACGACGAGCGAAGCGAGGAGGAGCTTCAAACTACCTACCGCGACGACGAGCGAAGCGAGGAGGAGCTTCAAACTACCTACCGCGACGACGAGCGAAGCGAGGAGGAGCTTCAAACTACCCATCGCGACGACGAGCGAAGCGAGGAGGAGCTTCATACTACCTACCGCGACGACGAGCGAAGCGAGGAGGAGCATCAAACTACCTATCGCGACGACGAGCGAAGCGAGGAGGAGCTTCAAACTATCTACCGCGACGACGAGCGAAGCGAGGAGGAGCTTCAAACTACCCATCGCTACATTTACAATGTTTTACTAATGCGACCTTTTTAATTGATTTTAGCTTATCTAACTAACCTGTCTTACCTAAGATCTAAATATTTTCAGGATCCTTGATTCAAATTGACGTATAATTGATAAACAAAACAAAATGACCGCAATACAAAATTAAAACACGCACACAATCGGAACTTATAGAAGGCGACAAGGCGTGTTTGGACTCATAACAAAGGAACAACGGAGGCTTTCTCATAGACTTAAAATAATTCCAAGATGGCAGATTCAAAATGGCGTCCGATTTTATAGTAACTCAGATCCTGATATTTTATATTTGGGGATTTTAAAAGAGGCTGATTTCAAATTTTGACCTTTTACATGACTGACAGCATTTTTCCAGATGGCCGCCATGCAAAAGTCAAATCAATTATCATTTTCTTTGAAAAATACCGCTGTTTTGTACTAATTCTTGCAAAATTACAAGTTTAAACTAAAGTATAACATTTTTATAAATACAACAGCCACGAAAACGTCCTCGCGGGCCGCACGCGGCCCGCGCACGGGGGAAAATACTAGTTATAATATATAAAGTTCGTTACCCACTCACTCACTCACTCACTCATGATTGACATTTTTGTTCCCGAGCTCCTGGAAGTAGTGGAGAAAAACCGAGTATGAGGTTGTATAGAGAATGGTCACGTGACAACCAGAAAAATCTGACATCAGCAAAAAATCGTCTCCTTGATGGAACCGGTCAATGGCTCTCGGAAACTATAAGTCGGATGGGTGACCTGTTTTAACTAAAGTTGTAGTAAACCCTGGGACGCTTGGAGAGAAATAAAAAAAAATAGGGGTTGCCATACAAAAAAATAAAAATTCCATACAAAATTGAAACGCTTATAAATCGGAAACGGTAAGAGGTAGGGGGGGTGTGTTCGACCAAATGTCATAGAGGAGGATAGGCGCTTTCGGATGGTCGTCATGAAAATCCAAGATGGCGGATCCAAGATGGCGGCTATTTTGAAAGTTGGTCCGATCGGGCTGATTTTTTGCATCGGGGGGTTTTTGGGGTCCCTGATTTGATATCTGAAAAAATATTTTGGATCCCGCCATTTTTAAAGATGGCTGCCATACAAATTTTTTTTTTCATTTTTGGCTCATTGTTTCTCGATACCTATGGGAAATTTTGATCCTTTTTTTATTGGTTCGTATAAAAATAGACGTTCTTAATTCAAAACATTTGATGACCTGGTCTTCCGACCTTCCATCATAGTGACCATCAACGGCCTGGCTAAACGATGTGAGATGGGTCATATGCGTTCTCAGGAATGTCATAGCAAACCCTGGGACGATTTTAGAGAAAATAAAAAAAATTCAAAATGGCGGAAAAAAAAATCACCCATACAAATTTAAACCGGAAATGACGCCGAAACCATGATACTTTAGTATAAAGAGCTCGAACTAATATTGTTTGGAGGCCGGAAGGGAAGATATCAAAAAAAATTTTTTTTCAAAATGGCGGAAATTTCGGTCATGGCGGAAAAAAAAGTTTCTCCGATCCGGATGAAAATCGATATCTGAGGGTCCCCAAAGATGCTGATCAACATTTTAAAATCAAATTTTGACATTCGCCATTTTTCAATAGGGTTGCCATACAAAGGTGATTTTATCGAAATATGAACTTTCCTTTTTTACGCCTCCAATATGGATTTAATAGAAAAGTTGTTTCGGGGGATCGAGTAAAGATGTATAAAGGAACAAAACAAAATACTAATAAAATAGATTTTTTTCAAGATGGCGGATGGAGACGTATCGACTTACAAAAAAAGTTATCCGATCAGGATCAAAATCGATATCTAAGACTCCCCCTAGATACTTAGTAAGAATATGGGGAAAAATTTTTGATTCCGCCATTTTGAAAAATTTCATATTTTTTACTGAACTTTGTTATGGATCTCCAATCCGTATGAAAATTGATATCTGAGTGAACTACCTATCGCGACGACGAGCGAAGCGAGGAGGAGCTTCAAACTACCTATCGCGACGACGAGCGAAGCGAGGAGGAGCTTCAAACTACCTACCGCGACGACGAGCGGAGCGAGGAGGAGCTTCAAACTACCTACCGCGACGACGAGCGAAGCGAGGAGGAGCTTCAAACTACCTACCGCGACGACGAGCGAAGCGAGGAGGAGCTTAAAACTACCTACCGCGACGACGAGCGAAGCGAGGAGGAGCTTCAAACTACCTACCGCGACGACGAGCGAAGCGAGGAGGAGCTTCAAACTACCTACCGCGACGACGAGCGTAGCGAGGAGGAGCTTCAAACTACCTATCGCGACGACGAGCGAAGCGAGGAGGAGCTACAAACTACCTATTGCGATGACGAGTGAAGCGAGGAGGAGCTTCAAACTACCTATCGCGATGACGATCAAACTACCCATTGCTACGTTTACAATGTTTTACTAATGCGACGTTTTTTAATTGGCTTTAGCTAATCTAACCTAACTTCAACACCACTAACCTTTTTTTACCTAACAACTGAATATTTTCGGGAACCTTGAATAAAATAGACACTCTTTGAAGAAACATAACAAAATGGCCGCCATGCAAAATTAAAAGGCGCACACTATCGAAACTAATAGAGGCAAGCATAGCGTGTTTGGACTCATGTTACAGAGAACAACGGAGGCTTTCTTACAGTCTTAAAATAATTCAAAGATGGCGGATTCAAAATGGCGCCCGATTTTATAGTAACTCGGATTCGGCTGATATTTTATATTTAGGGGTTTTAAAGGATTCTGATTTCAAATTTTGACCTTTTACTTGACTGACAGCATTTTTCAAGATGGCCGCCATGCAAAGTCAAGCGCATTATCATTTTCTTTGAAAAATACCGTCGTTTTGTACTTGTACTTGCAAAATTTAAAGTTTAGCACAAAGTATAAGACTTTTATAAATACAACAGCCACGATAACGTCCTCGCGGGCCGCACGCGGCCCGCGCACGGAGGAAGATACTAGTTATAATATATAAAGTTCGTTACCCACTCACTCACTCACTCACTCATGATTGACATTTTTGTTCCCGAACTCCTGGAAGTGGTGGAGAAAAACCGAGTATGAGGTTGTATAGAGATCGGTCACGTGACAACCAGAAAAATCTGACATCAGCAAAAATCGTCTCCTTGATGGAACCGGTCAACGGCTCTCGGAAACTACAAGTCGGATGGGTGACCTGTTCTAACTAAAGTTGTAGTAAACCCTGGGACGCTTGGAGAGAAATAAAAAAAAATAGGGGTTGCCATACAAAAAAATAAAAATTCCATACAAAATTGAAACGCTAATAAATCGGAAACGGTAAGAGGTAGGTGGAGTGTGTTCGACCAAATGTCATAGAGGAGGATGGGCGCTTTCGGATGGTCGTCATGAAAATCCAAGATGGCGGATCCAAGATGGCGGCCATTTTGAAAGTTGGTCCGATCGGGCTGATTTTTTGCATCGGGGGGTTTTTGGGGTCCCTGATTCGATATTTGAAAAAATATTTTGGATCCCGCCATTTTTAAAGATGGCTGCCATACAAATTTTTTTTTTCATTTTTGGCTCATTGTTTCTCGATACCTATGGTAAATTTTGATCCTATTTTTATAAATTTGTATGAAAGTGGACAATCGAAATTCAAAATATTTCATGAACTGGTCTTCCGACCTTCCATCATCGTGACCATCAACGGCCTGGCTAAACGATGTAAGATGGGTCATATGCGTTCTCAGGAATGTCATAGCAAACCCTGGGACGATTTTAGAGAAAATAAAAAAAATCCAAAATGGCGGAAAAAAAAATCTTCCATACAAATTTAAACCGGAAATGACGTCGAAACCATGATACTTTAGTATAAAGAGCTCGAACTAATATTGTTTGGAGGCCAAAAGGGAAAAGAACACCAAATTTTTTTTTTCAAAATGGCGGAAATTTTGGTCATAGCGGAAAAAAAAAATTCTCCGATCCGGATCAAAATCGATATCTGACGGTCCCCAAGGATGCTGATCAACATTCTAAAATCAAATTTTGACATGCGCCATTTTTCAATAGGGTTGCCATACAAAGGTGATTTTAACGAAATATGAACTTTCCTTTTTTACGCCTCCAATATGAATGTAATAGAAAAGTTGTTTCTGGGGATCGAGTAAAGATGTATAAAGGAACAAAACAGAACACAAATGAAATTGATTTTTTCAAGATGGCGGATGGAGACGTATCGACTTATAGAAAAAGTTAACCGATCCGAATGAAAATCGATATCTAAGACTCCCCCTAGATACTTAGCAAGAATATGGGGAAAAAATTTTGATTCCGCCATTTTGAAAAATTTCATTCATTTTACCGAACTTTTTGACATCCACCGTTTTTCAAAATGGCTGCCATACATACTGACAAAACCACCAACGCGACGACGAGCGAAGCGAGGAGGAGCTTCAAACCACCTACCGCGACGACGAGCGAAGCGAGGAGGAGCTTCAAACTACCTATCGCGACGACGAGCGAAGCGAGGAGGAGCTTCAAACTACCTACCGCGACGACGAGCGAAGCGAGGAGGAGCTTCAAACTACCTATCGCGACGACGAGCGAAGCGAGGAGGAGCTTCAAACTACCTACTGCGACGACGAGCGAAGCGAGGAGGAGCTTCAAACTACCCATCGCGACGACGAGCGAAGCGAGGAGGAGCTTCAAACTACCTACCGCGACGACGAGCGAAGCGAGGAGGAGCTTCAAACTACCTACCGCGACGACGAGCGAAGCGAGGAGGAGCTTCAAACTACCCATCGCGACGACGAGCGAAGCGAGGAGGAGCTTCATACTACCTACCGCGACGACGAGCGAAGCGAGGAGGAGCATCAAACTACCTATCGCGACGACGAGCGAAGCGAGGAGGAGCTTCAAACTATCTACCGCGACGACGAGCGAAGCGAGGAGGAGCTTCAAACTACCCATCGCTACATTTACAATGTTTTACTAATGCGACCTTTTTAATTGATTTTAGCTTATCTAACTAACCTGTCTTACCTAAGATCTAAATATTTTCAGGATCCTTGATTCAAATTGACGTATAATTGATAAACAAAACAAAATGACCGCAATACAAAATTAAAACACGCACACAATCGGAACTTATAGAAGCCGACAAGGCGTGTTTGGACTCATAACAAAGGAACAACGGAGGCTTTCTCATAGACTTAAAATAATTCCAAGATGGCAGATTCAAAATGGCGTCCGATTTTATAGTAACTCAGATCCTGATATTTTATATTTGGGGATTTTAAAAGAGGCTGATTTCAAATTTTGACCTTTTACATGACTGACAGCATTTTTCCAGATGGCCGCCATGCAAAAGTCAAATCAATTATCATTTTCTTTGAAAAATACCGCTGTTTTGTACTAATTCTTGCAAAATTACAAGTTTAAACTAAAGTATAACATTTTTATAAATACAACAGCCACGAAAACGTCCTCGCGGGCCGCACGCGGCCCGCGCACGGGGGAAAATACTAGTTATAATATATAAAGTTCGTTACCCACTCACTCACTCACTCACTGACTGACATTTTTGTTCCCGAGCTCCTGGAAGTGGTGGAAAAAAACCGAGTATGAGGTTGTATAGAGATCGGTCACGTGACAACCAGAAAAATCTGACATCAGCAAAAAGTCGTCTCCTTGATGGAACCGGTCAACGGCTCTCGGAAACTACAAGTCGGATGGGTGACCTGTTCTAACTAAAGTTGTAGTAAACCCTGGGACGCTTGGAGAGAAATAAAAAAAAATAGGGGTTGCCATACAAAAAAATAAAAATTCCATACAAAATTGAAACGCTTATAAATCGGAAACGGTAAGAGGTAGATGGGGTGTGTTCGACCAAATGTCATAGAGGAGGATGGGCGCTTTCGGATGGTCGTCATGAAAATCCAAGATGGCGGATCCAAGATGGCGGCCATTTTGAAAGTTGGTCCGATCGGGCTGATTTTTTGCATCGGGGGGTTTTTGGGGTCCCTGATTTGATATTTGAAAAAATATTTTGGATCCCGCCATTTTTAAAGATGGCTGCCATACAAATTTTTTTTTTCATTTTTGGCTCATTGTTTCTCGATACCTATGGGAAATTTTGATCCTTTTTTTATTGATTCGTATAAAAATAGACGTTCTTAATTCAAAACATTTGATGACCTGGTCTTCCGACCTTCCATCATAGTGACCATCAACGGCCTGGCTAAACGATGTGAGATGGGTCATATGCGTTCTCAGGAATGTCATAGAAAACCCTGGGACGATTTTAGAGAAAATAAAAAAAATCCAAAATGGCGGAAAAAAAAAACTTCCATACAAATTTAAACCGGAAATGACGTCGAAACCATGATACTTTAGTATAAAAAGCTCGAACTAATATTGTTTGGAGGCCAAAAGAGAAAAGAACACCAATTTTTTTTTTTCAAAATGGCGGAAATTTTGGTCATGGCGGAAAAAAAAAATTCTCCGATCCGGATCAAAATCGATATCTGACGGTCCCCAAGAATGCTGATCAACATTCTAAAATCAAATTTTGACATGCGCCATTTTTCAATAGGGTTGCCATACAAAGGTGATTTTAACGAAATATGAACTTTCCTTTTTTACGCCTCCAATATGAATGTAATAGAAAAGTTGTTTCTGAGGATCAAGTAAAGATGTATAAAGGAACAAAACAAAATACAAATGAAATTGATTTTTTCAAGATGGCGCATGGAGACGTATCGACTTATAGAAAAAAATATCCGATCCGGATGAAAATCGATATCTAAGACTCCCCCTAGATACTTAGCAAGAATATGGCGAAAAAATTTTGATTCCGCCATATTGAAAAATTTCATTCATTTTACCGAACTTTTTTATGGATCTCCAATCCGTATGAAAATTGATATCTGAGTGTCCCTAAGGATACTGATTAACATGCTTTAGCTTCTTTTAGACATCCACCGTTTTTCAAAATGGCTGCCATACATATTTTCAAAACCACCAATGCGACGACGAGCGAAGCGAGGAGGAGCTTCAAACTACCTATCGCGACGACGAGCGAAGCGAGGAGGAGCTTCAAACTACCTACCGCGACGACGAGCGAAGCGAGGAGGAGCTTCAAACTACCTACCGCGACGACGAGCGAAGCGAGGAGGAGCTTCAAACTACCTACCGCGACGACGAGCGAAGCGAGGAGGAGCTTTAAACTACCTACCGCGACGACGAGCGTAGCGAGGAGGAGCTTCAAACTACCTATCGCGACGACGAGCGAAGCGAGGAGGAGCTTCAAACTACCTATCGCGACGACGAGCGAAGCGAGGAGGAGCTTCAAACTACCTACCGCGACGACGAGCGTAGCGAGGAGGAGCTTCAAACTACCTATCGCGACGACGAGCGAAGCGAGGAGGAGCTTCAAACTACCTATCGCGACGACGAGCGAAGCGAGGAGGAGCTACAAACTACCTACCGCGACGACGAGCGAAGCGAGGAGGAGCTTCAAACTACCTACCGCGACGACGAGCGTAGCGAGGAGGAGCTTCAAACTACCTATCGCGACGACGAGCGAAGCGAGGAGGAGCTACAAACTACCTATTGCGATGACGAGTGAAGCGAGGAGGAGCTTCAATCTACCTATCGCGACGACGATCAAACTACCCATTGCTACGTTTACAATGTTTTACTAATGCGACGTTTTTTAATTGGCTTTAGCTAATCTAACCTAACTTCAACACCACTAACCTTTTTTTACTTAACAACTGAATATTTTCGGGAACCTTGAATAAAATAGACACTCTTTGAAGAAACATAACAAAATGGCCGCCATGCAAAATTAAAAGGCGCACACTATCGAAACTAATAGAGGCAAGCATAGCGTGTTTGGACTCATGTTACAGAGAACAACGGAGGCTTTCTTACAGTCTTAAAATAATTCAAAGATGGCGGATTCAAAATGGCGCCCGATTTTATAGTAACTCGGATTCGGCTGATATTTTATATTTGGGGGTTTTAAAGGATGCTGATTTCAAATTTCGACCTTTTACTTGACTGACAGCATTTTTCAAGACGGCCGCCATGCAAAGTCAAGCGCATTATCATTTTCTTTGAAAAATACCGTCGTTTTGTACTTTTACTTGCAAAATTTAAAGTTTAGCACAAAGTATAACATTTTTATAAATACAACAGCCACGAAAACGTCCTCGCGGGCCGCACGCGGCCCGCGCACGGAGGAAAATACTAGTCATAATATATAAAGCTCCTCACCCACTCACTCACTCACTCACTGACTGACATTTTTGATCTCAGCTCCTGGAAGTGGTGGAGAAAAACCGAGTATGAGGTTGCATAGAGATGGGTCACGTGACCACCAGAAAAAGCTGACATCAGCAAAAAGTCGTCTCCTTGATGGAACCGGTCAACGGCTCTCGGAAACTACAAGTCGGATGGGTGACCTGTTCTAACTAAAGTTGTAGTAAACCCTGGGACGCTTGGAGAGAAATAAAAAAAAATAGGGGTTGCCATACAAAAAAATAAAAATTCCATACAAAATTGAAACGCTTATAAATCGGAAACGGTAAGAGGTAGGTGGGGTGTGTTCGACCAAATGTCATAGAGGAGGATGGGCGCTTTCGGATGGTCGTCATGAAAATCCAAGATGGCGGATCCAAGATGGCGGCCATTTTGAAAGTTGGTCCGATCGGGCTGATTTTTTGCATCGGGGGGTTTTTGGGGTCCCTGATTCGATATTTGAAAAAATATTTTGGATCCCGCCATTTTTAAAGATGGCTGCCATACAATTTTTTTTTTTCATTTTTGGCTCATTGTTTCTCGATACCTATGGGAAATTTTGAACTTTTTTTTTTAAATTTGTATGAAAGTCGACAATCTTAATTCAAAACATTTCATGACCTGGTCTTCCGACCTTCCATCATCGTGACCATCGACGGCCTGGCTAAACGATGTGAGATGGGTCATATGCGTTCTCAGGAATGTCATAGCAAACCCTGGGACAATTTTAGAGAAAACAAAAAAAAATCAAAATGGCGGAAAAAAAAATCACCCATACAAATTTAAACCGGAAATGACGCCGAAACCATGATACTTTAGTATAAAGAGCTCGAACTAATATTGTTTGGAGGCCAAAAGGGAAAAGAACACCAATTTTTTTTTTTAAAATGGCGGAAATTTTGGTCATGGCGGAAAAAAAAAAATCTCCGATCCGGATCAAAATCGATATCTGACGGTCCCCAAGGATGCTGATCAACATTCTAAAATCAAATTTTGACATGCGCCATTTTTCAATAGGGTTGCCATACAAAGGTGATTTTAACGAAATATGAACTTTCCTTTTTTACGCCTCCAATATGAATGTAATAGAAAAGTTGTTTCTGGGGATCGAGTAAGATGTATAAAGGAACAAAACAGAACACAAATGAAATTGATTTTTTCAAGATGGCGGATGGAGACGTATCGACTTATAGAAAAAGTTATCCGATCCGGATGAAAATCGATATCTAAGACTCCCCCTAGATACTTAGCAAGAATATAGGGAAAAAATTTTGATTCCGCCATTTTGAAAAATTTCATTCATTTTACCGAACTTTTTTATGGATCTCCAATCCGTATGAAAATTGATATCTGAGTGTCCCCAAAGATACTGATTAACATGCTTAAGCTTTTTTTAGACATTCTCCGTTTTTTAAAATGGCTGCCATACATACTGTCAAAACCACCAACGCGACGACGAGCGAAGCGAGGAGGAGCTTCAAACTACCTATCGCGACGACGAGCGAAGCGAGGAGGAGCTTCAAACTACCTACCGCGACGACGAGCGAAGCGAGGAGGAGCTTCAAACTACATATCGCGACGACGAGCGAAGCGAGGAGGAGCTTCAAACTACCTATCGCGACGACGAGCGAAGCGAGGAGGAGCTTCAAACCACCTACCGCGACGACGAGCGAAGCGAGGAGGAGCTTCAAACTACCCATCGCGACGACGAGCGAAGCGAGGAGGAGCTTCAAATTACCTACCGCGACGACGAGCGCAGCGAGGAGGAGCTTCAAACTACCCATCGCGACGACGAGCGAAGCGAGGAGGAGCTTCAAACTACCTACGGCGACGACGAGCGAAGCGAGGAGGAGCTTCAAACTACCTATCGCGACGACGAGCGAAGCGAGGAGGAGCTTCAAACTACCTATCGCGACGACGAGCGAAGCGAGGAGGAGCTTCAAACTACCCATGCAACGACGAGCGAAGCGAGGAGGAGCTTTAAACTACCCATCGCTACATTTACAATGTTTTACTAATGCGACCTTTTTAATTGATTTTAGCTTATCTAAGTAACCTATCTTACCTAAGATCTAAATATTTTCGGGATCCTTGATTGAAATTGACATATTACTGATAAACAAAACAAAATGGCCGCCATGCAAAATTAAGACACGCACACAATCGGAACTTATAGAAGGCGACACGGCGTGTTTGGACTAATAACAAAGGAACAACGGAGGCTTTCTCATAGACTTAAAATAATTCCAAGATGGCAGATTCAAAATGGCGTCCGATTTTATAGTAACTCAGATCCGGTTGATATTTTATATTTGGGGGTTTTAATGGATGCTGATTTCATATTTTGACCTTTTTTTGACTGACAGCATTTTTCAAGATGGCCGCCATGCAAAAGTCAGATCAATTATCATTTTCTTTGAAAAATACTGCTGTTTTGTACTAATACTTGCAAAATTACAAGTGTAAACTAAAGTATAACATTTTTATAAATACAACAGCCACGAAAACGTCCTCGCGGGCCGCACGCGGCCCGCGCACGGAGCAAAATACTAGTCATAATATATAAAGTTCGTTACCCACTCACTCACTCACTCACTGACTGACATTTTTGATCTCAGCTCCTGGAAGTGGTGGAAAAAAACCGAGTATGAGGTTGTATAGAGATGGGTCACGTGACCACCAGAAAAAGCTGACATCAGCAAAAAGTCGTCTCCTTGATGGAACTGGTCAACGGCTCTCGGAAACTATAAGTCGGATGGGTGACCTGTTCTAACTAAAGTTGTAGTAAACCTTGGGACGCTTGGAGAGAAATAAAAAAAAATGGGGGTTGCCATACAAAAAAATAAAAATTCCATACAAAATTGAAACGCTTATAAATCGGAAACGGTAAGAGGTAGGTGGGGTGTGTTCGACCAAATGTCATAGAGGAGGATAGGCGCTTTCGGATGGTCGTCATGAAAATCCAAGATGGCGGATCCAAGATGGCGGCCATTTTGAAAGTTGGTCCGATCCGGCTGATTTTTTGCATCGGGGGGTTTTTGGGGTCCCTGATTCGATATTTGAAAAAATATTTTGGATCCCGCCATTTTTAAAGATGGCTGCCATACAAATTTTTTTTTTCATTTTTGGCTCATTGTTTCTCGATACCTATGGGAAATTTTGAACTTTTTTTTTTAAATTTGTATGAATGTGGACAATCGAAATTCAAAACATTTCATGACCTGGTCTTCCGACCTTCCATCATCGTGACCATCAACTGCCTGGCTAAACGATGTGAGATGGGTCATATGCGTTCTCAGGAATGTCATAGCAAACCCTGGGACGATTTTAGAGAAAATAAAAAAAATTCAAAATGGCGGAAAAAAAAATCACCCATACAAATTTAAACCGGAAATGACGCCGAAACCATGATACTTTAGTATAAAGAGCTCGAACTAATATTGTTTGGAGGCCGGAAGGGAAGATATCAAAAAAAAATTTTTTTCAAAATGGCGGAAATTTCGGTCATGGCGGAAAAAAAAGTTTCTCCGATCCGGATGAAAATCGATATCTGAGGGTCCCCAAGGATGCTGATCAACATTCTAAAATCAAATTTTGACATTCGCCATTTTTCAATAGGGTTGCCATACAAAGGTGATTTTATCGAAATATGAACTTTCCTTTTTTACGCCTCCAATATGAATGTCATAAAAAAGTTGTTTCTAGGGATAGAGTAACGATGTACAAAGGAACAAAACAGTATACTAATGAAATTGTTTTTTTTGAAGATGGCGGATGGAGATGTATTGACTTACAGAAAAAGTTATCCGATCCGGATGAAAATCGATATCTAAGACTCCCCTTAGATACTCAGTAAGAATATGGGAAAAAATTTTGATTCCGCCATTTTGAAAAATTTCATACATTTTACCGAACTTTTTTATGGATCTCCAATCCGTATGAAAATTGATATCTGAGTGTCCCCAAGGATACTGATTAACATGCTTTAGATTCTTTTAGAAATCCACCGTTTTTCAAAATGGCTGCCATACATATTGTCAAAACCACCAATGCGACGACGAGCGAAGCGAGGAGGAGCTTCAAACTACCTATCGCGACGACGAGCGAAGCGAGGAGGAGCTTCAAACTATCTACCGCGACGACGAGCGAAGCGAGGAGGAGCTTCAAACTACCTATCGCGACGACGAGCGAAGCGAGGAGGAGCTTCAAACTACCTACAGCGACGACGAGCGAAGCGAGGAGGAGCTTCAAACTACCTACTGCGACGACGAGCGAAGCGAGGAGGAGCTTCAAACTACCTATCGCGACGACGAGCGAAGCGAGGAGGAGCTTCTTTACGCGACGACGAGCGAAGCGAAAGGAGCTTCAAACTACCTATTGCGATGACGAGTGAAGCGAGGAGGAGCTTCAAACTACCTATCGCGACGACGGTCAAACTACCCATTGCTACGTTTACAATGTTTTACTAATGCGACGTTTTTTAATTGGCTTTAGCTAATCTAACCTAACTTCAACACTAACCTTTTTTTACCTAACAACTGAATATTTTCGGGAACCTTGAATAAAATAGACACTCTTTGAAGAAACATAACAAAATGGCCGCCATGCAAAATTAAAAGGCGCACACTATCGAAACTAATAGAGGCAAGCATAGCGTGTTTGGACTCATGTTACAGAGAACAACGGAGGCTTTCTTACAGTCTTAAAATAATTCAAAGATGGCGGATTCAAAATGGCGCCCGATTTTATAGTAACTCGGATTCGGCTGATATTTTATATTTGGGGGTTTTAAAGGATGCTGATTTCAAATTTTGACCTTTTACTTGACTGACAGCATTTTTCAAGATGGCCGCCATGCAAAGTCAAGCGCATTATCATTTTCTTTGAAAAATACCGTCGTTTTGTACTTGTACTTGCAAAATTTAAAGTTTAGCACAAAGTATAACATTTTTATAAATACAACAGCCACGAAAACGTCCTCGCGGGCCGCACGCGGCCCGCGCACGGAGGAAAATACTAGTTATAATATATAAAGTTCGTTACCCACTCACTCACTCACTGACTGACATTTTTGTTCCCGAGCTCCTGGAAGTGGTGGAAAAAAACCGAGTATGAGGTTGTATAGAGATCGGTCACGTGACAACCAGAAAAATCTGACATCAGCAAAAAGTCGTCTCCTTGATGGAACCGGTCAACGGCTCTCGGAAACTACAAGTCGGATGGGTGACCTGTTCTAACTAAAGTTGTAGTAAACCCTGGGACGCTTGGAGAGAAATAAAAAAAAATAGGGGTTGCCATACAAAAAAATAAAAATTCCATACAAAATTGAAACGCTTATAAATCGGAAACGGTAAGAGGTAGATGGGGTGTGTTCGACCAAATGTCATAGAGGAGGATGGGCGCTTTCGGATGGTCGTCATGAAAATCCAAGATGGCGGATCCAAGATGGCGGCCATTTTGAAAGTTGGTCCGATCGGGCTGATTTTTTGCATCGGGGGGTTTTTGGGGTCCCTGATTTGATATTTGAAAAAATATTTTGGATCCCGCCATTTTTAAAGATGGCTGCCATACAAATTTTTTTTTTCATTTTTGGCTCATTGTTTCTCGATACCTATGGGAAATTTTGATCCTTTTTTTATTGATTCGTATAAAAATAGACGTTCTTAATTCAAAACATTTGATGACCTGGTCTTCCGACCTTCCATCATAGTGACCATCAACGGCCTGGCTAAACGATGTGAGATGGGTCATATGCGTTCTCAGGAATGTCATAGAAAACCCTGGGACGATTTTAGAGAAAATAAAAAAAATCCAAAATGGCGGAAAAAAAAAACTTCCATACAAATTTAAACCGGAAATGACGTCGAAACCATGATACTTTAGTATAAAAAGCTCGAACTAATATTGTTTGGAGGCCAAAAGAGAAAAGAACACCAATTTTTTTTTTTCAAAATGGCGGAAATTTTGGTCATGGCGGAAAAAAAAAATTCTCCGATCCGGATCAAAATCGATATCTGACGGTCCCCAAGAATGCTGATCAACATTCTAAAATCAAATTTTGACATGCGCCATTTTTCAATAGGGTTGCCATACAAAGGTGATTTTAACGAAATATGAACTTTCCTTTTTTACGCCTCCAATATGAATGTAATAGAAAAGTTGTTTCTGAGGATCAAGTAAAGATGTATAAAGGAACAAAACAAAATACAAATGAAATTGATTTTTTCAAGATGGCGCATGGAGACGTATCGACTTATAGAAAAAAATATCCGATCCGGATGAAAATCGATATCTAAGACTCCCCCTAGATACTTAGCAAGAATATGGCGAAAAAATTTTGATTCCGCCATATTGAAAAATTTCATTCATTTTACCGAACTTTTTTATGGATCTCCAATCCGTATGAAAATTGATATCTGAGTGTCCCTAAGGATACTGATTAACATGCTTTAGCTTCTTTTAGACATCCACCGTTTTTCAAAATGGCTGCCATACATATTTTCAAAACCACCAATGCGACGACGAGCGAAGCGAGGAGGAGCTTCAAACTACCTATCGCGACGACGAGCGAAGCGAGGAGGAGCTTCAAACTACCTACCGCGACGACGAGCGAAGCGAGGAGGAGCTTCAAACTACCTACCGCGACGACGAGCGAAGCGAGGAGGAGCTTCAAACTACCTACCGCGACGACGAGCGAAGCGAGGAGGAGCTTTAAACTACCTACCGCGACGACGAGCGTAGCGAGGAGGAGCTTCAAACTACCTATCGCGACGACGAGCGAAGCGAGGAGGAGCTTCAAACTACCTATCGCGACGACGAGCGAAGCGAGGAGGAGCTTCAAACTACCTACCGCGACGACGAGCGTAGCGAGGAGGAGCTTCAAACTACCTATCGCGACGACGAGCGAAGCGAGGAGGAGCTTCAAACTACCTATCGCGACGACGAGCGAAGCGAGGAGGAGCTACAAACTACCTACCGCGACGACGAGCGAAGCGAGGAGGAGCTTCAAACTACCTACCGCGACGACGAGCGTAGCGAGGAGGAGCTTCAAACTACCTATCGCGACGACGAGCGAAGCGAGGAGGAGCTACAAACTACCTATTGCGATGACGAGTGAAGCGAGGAGGAGCTTCAATCTACTTATCGCGACGACGATCAAACTACCCATTGCTACGTTTACAATGTTTTACTAATGCGACGTTTTTTAATTGGCTTTAGCTAATCTAACCTAACTTCAACACCACTAACCTTTTTTTACTTAACAACTGAATATTTTCGGGAACCTTGAATAAAATAGACACTCTTTGAAGAAACATAACAAAATGGCCGCCATGCAAAATTAAAAGGCGCACACTATCGAAACTAATAGAGGCAAGCATAGCGTGTTTGGACTCATGTTACAGAGAACAACGGAGGCTTTCTTACAGTCTTAAAATAATTCAAAGATGGCGGATTCAAAATGGCGCCCGATTTTATAGTAACTCGGATTCGGCTGATATTTTATATTTGGGGGTTTTAAAGGATGCTGATTTCAAATTTCGACCTTTTACTTGACTGACAGCATTTTTCAAGACGGCCGCCATGCAAAGTCAAGCGCATTATCATTTTCTTTGAAAAATACCGTCGTTTTGTACTTTTACTTGCAAAATTTAAAGTTTAGCACAAAGTATAACATTTTTATAAATACAACAGCCACGAAAACGTCCTCGCGGGCCGCACGCGGCCCGCGCACGGAGGAAAATACTAGTTATAATATATAAAGTTCGTTACCCACTCACTCACTCACTCACTCACTCACTCACTGACTGACATTTTTGATCTCAGCTCCTGGAAGTGGTGGAAAAAAACCGAGTATGAGGTTGTATAGAGATGGGTCACGTGACCACCAGAAAAAGCTGACATCAGCAAAAAGTCGTCTCCTTGATGGAACTGGTCAACGGCTCTCGGAAACTATAAGTCGGATGGGTGACCTGTTCTAACTAAAGTTGTAGTAAACCTTGGGACGCTTAGAGAGAAATAAAAAAAAATAGGGGTTGCCATACAAAAAAATAAAAATTCCATACAAAATTGAAACGCTTATAAATCGGAAACGGTAAGAGGTAGGTGGAATGTGTTCGACCAAATGTCATAGAGGAGGATGGGCGCTTTCGGATGGTCGTCATGAAAATCCAAGATGGCGGATCCAAGATGGCGGCCATTTTGAAAGTTGGTCTGATCGGGCTGATTTTTTGCATCGGGGGGTTTTTGGGGTCCCTGATTCCATATTTGAAAAAATATTTTGGATCCCGCCATTTTTAAAGATGGCTGCCATACAAATTTTTTTTTTCATTTTTGGCTCATTGTTTCTCGATACCTATGGTAAATTTTGATCCTATTTTTATAAATTTGTATGAAAGTGGACAATCGAAATTCAAAATATTTCATGAACTGGTCTTCCGACCTTCCATCATCGTGACCATCAACGGCCTGGCTAAACGATATGAGATGGGTCATATGCGTTCTCAGGAATGTCATAGCAAACCCTGGGACGATTTTAGAGAAAATAAAAAAAATCCAATATGGCGGAAAAAAAAATATTCCATACAAATTTAAACCGGAAATGACGTCGAAACCATAAAACTTTAGTATAAAGAGCTCGAACTAATATTGTTTGGAGGCCAAAAGGGAAAAGAACACCAAATATTTTTTTTCAAAATGGCGGAAATTTTGGTCAGGGCGGAAAAAAAAAATTCTCCGATCCGGATCAAAATCGATATCTGACGGTCCCCAAGGATGCTGATCAACATTCTAAAATCAAATTTTGACATGCGCCATTTTTCAATAGGGTTGCCATACAAAGGTGATTTTAACGAAATATGAACTTTCCTTTTTTACGCCTCCAATATGAATGTAATAGAAAAGTTCTTTCTGGGGATCGAGTAAAGATGTATAAAGGAACAAAACAGAACACAAATGAAATTGATTTTTTCAAGATGGCGGATGGAGACGTATCGACTTATAGAAAAAGTTATCCGATCCGGATGAAAATCGATATCTAAGACTCCCCCTAGATACTTAGCAAGAATATGGGGAAAAAATTTTGATTCCGCCATTTTGAAAAATTTCATTCATTTTACCGAACTTTTTTATGGATCTCCAATCCGTATGAAAATTGATATCTGAGTGTCCCCAAGGATACTGATTAACATCCTTTAGCTTCTTTTAGACATCCACCGTTTTTCAAAATGGCTGCCATACATATTTTCAAAACCACCAATGCGACGACGAGCGAAGCGAGGAGGAGCTTCAAACTACCTATCGCGACGACGAGCGAAGCGAGGAGGAGCTTTAAACTACCTATCGCGACGACGAGCGAAGCGAGGAGGAGCTTCAAACTACCTATCGCGACGACGAGCGAAGCGAGGAGGAGCTTCAAACTACCTACCGCGACGACGAGCGAAGCGAGGAGGAGCTTCAAACTACCTACCGCGACGACGAGCGAAGCGAGGAGGAGCTTCAAACTACCTACCGCGACGACGAGCGAAGCGAGGAGGAGCTTCAAACTACCTATCGCGCCGACGAGCGAAGCGAGGAGGAGCTACAAACTACCTATTGCGATGACGAGTGAAGCGAGGAGGAGCTTCAAACTACCTACCGCGACGACGAGCGAAGCGAGGAGGAGCTTCAAACTACCTATCGCGCCGACGAGCGAAGCGAGGAGGAGCTACAAACTACCTATTGCGATGACGAGTGAAGCGAGGAGGAGCTTCAAACTACCTATTGCGACGACGATCAAACTACCCATTGCTACGTTTACAATGTTTTACTAATGCGACGTTTTTTAATTGGCTTAAGCTAATCTAACCTAACTTCAACACCACTTACCTTTTTTTACCTAACAACTGAATATTTTCGGGAACCTTGAATAAAATAGACACTCTTTGAAGAAACATAACAAAATGGCCGCCATGCAAAGTTAAAAGGCGCACACTATTGAAACTAATAGAGGCAAGCATAGCGTGTTTGGACTCATGTTACAGAGAACAACGGAGGCTTTCTTACAGTCTTAAAATAATTCAAAGATGGCGGATTCAAAATGACGCCCGATTTTATAGTAACTCGGATTCGGCTGATATTTTATATTTGGGGGTTTTAAAGGATGCTGATTTCAAATTTTGACCTTTTACTTGACTGACAGCATTTTTCAAGATGGCCGCCATGCAAAGTCAAGCGCATTATCATTTTCTTTGAAAAATACCGTCGTTTTGTACTTGTACTTGCAAAATTTAAAGTTTAGCACAAAGTATAAGACTTTTATAAATACAACAGCCACGATAACGTCCTCGCGGGCCGCACGCGGCCCGCGCACGGAGGAAAATACTAGTCATAATATATAAAGTTCGTCACCCACTCACTCACTCACTCACTGACTGACTGACATTTTTGATCTCAGCTCCTGGAAGTGGTGGAAAAAAACCGAGTATGAGGTTGTATAGAGATGGGTCACGTGACCACCAGAAAAAGCTGACATCAGCAAAAAGTCGTCTCCTTGATGGAACTGGTCAACGGCTCTCGGAAACTATAAGTCGGATGGGTGACCTGTTCTAACTAAAGTTGTAGTAAACCTTGGGACGCTTGGAGAGAAATAAAAAAAAATGGGGGTTGCCATACAAAAAAATAAAAATTCCATACAAAATTGAAACGCTTATAAATCGGAAACGGTAAGAGGTAGATGGAGTGTGTTCGACCAAATGTCATAGAGGAGGATGGGCGCTTTCGGATGGTCGTCATGAAAATCCAAGATGGCGGATCCAAGATGGCGGCCATTTTGAAAGTTGGTCCGATCGGGCTGATTTTTTGCATCGGGGGGTTTTTGGGGTCCCTGATTCGATATTTGAAAAAATATTTTGGATCCCGCCATTTTTAAAGCTGGCTGCCATACAAATTTTTTTTTTCATTTTTGGCTCATTGTTTCTCGATACCTATGGGAAATTTTGAGTTTTTTTTTTTAAATTTGTATGAAAGTGGACAGTCGAAATTCAAAACATTTCATGACCTGGTCTTCCGACCTTCCATCATCGTGACCATCAACGGCCTGGCTAAACGATATGAGATGGGTCATATGCGTTCTCAGGAATGTCATAGCAAACCCTGGGACGATTTTAGAGAAAATAAAAAAAATTCAAAATGGCGGAAAAAAAAATCGCCCATACAAATTTAAACCGGAAATGACGCCGAAACCATGATACTTTAGTATAAAGAGCTCGAACTAATATTGTTTGGAGGCCGGAAAGGAAGAAATGACAAATTTTTTTTTTTCAAAATGGCGGAAATTTCGGTCATGGCGGGAAAAAAAGTTTCTCCGATCCGGATGAAAATCGATATCTGGGGGTCCCCAAGGATGCTGATCAACATTCTAAAATCAAATTTTGACATGCGCCATTTTTCAATAGGGTTGCTATACAAAGGTGATATTAACGAAATATGAACTTTCCTTTTTTACGCCTCTAATATGAATGTAATAGAAAAGGTGTTTCTTGGGATCGAGTAAAGATGTGTAAAGGAACAAAACAGGATATTAATGAAATTGATTTTTTTCAAGATGGCGGACGGAGACGTATCAACTTATAGAAAAAGTTATCCGATCCGGATGAAAATCGATATCTGAGACTCCCCTTAGATACTCAGTAAGAATATGGGAAAAAATTTTGATTCCGCCATTTTGAAAAATTTCATACATTTTACTGAACTTTTTTATGGATCTCCAATCCGTATGAAAATTGATATCTGAGTGTCCCTAAGGATACTGATTAACATGCTTTAGCTTCTTTTAGACATCCACCGTTTTTCAAAATGGCTGCCATACATACTGACAAAACCACCAACGCGACGACGAGCGAAGCGAGGAGGAGCTTCAAACTACCTACCGCGACGACGAGCGAAGCGAGGAGGACCTTCAAACTACCCTTCGCGACGACGAGCGAAGCGAGGAGGAGCTTCAAACTACCTACCGCGACGACGAGCGAAGCGAGGAGGAGCTTCAAACTATCTACCGCGACGACGAGCGAAGCGAGGAGGAGCTTCAAACTACCCATCGCGACGACGAGCGAAGCGAGGAGGAGCTTCATACTACCTACCGCGACGACGAGCGAAGCGAGGAGGAGCATCAAACTACCTATCGCGACGACGAGCGAAGCGAGGAGGAGCTTCAAACTATCTACCGCGACGACGAGCGAAGCGAGGAGGAGCTTCAAACTATCTACCGCGACGACGAGCGAAGCGAGGAGGAGCTTCAAACTACCCATCGCTACATTTAGAATGTTTTACTAATGCGACCTTTTTAATTGATTTTAGCTTATCTAACTAACCTATCTTACCTAAGATCTAAATATTTTCGGGATCCTTGATTGAAATTGACATATTACTGATAAACAAAACAAAATGACCGCCATACAAAATTAAAACACGCACACAATCGGAACTTATAGAAGCCGACAAGGCGTGTTTGGACTCATAACAAAGGAACAACGGAGGCTTTCTCATAGACTTAAAATAATTCCAAGATGGCAGATTCAAAATGGCGTCCGATTTTATAGTAACTCAGATCCGGCTGATATTTTATATTTGGGGATTTTAAAAGAGGCTGATTTCAAATTTTGACCTTTTACATGACTGACAGCATTTTTCAAGATGGCCGCCATGCAAAAGTCAGATCAATTATCATTTTCTTTGAAAAATACCGCTGTTTTGTACTAATTCTTGCAAAATTACAAGTTTAAACTAAAGTATAACATTTTTATAAATTCAACAGCCACGAAAACGTCCTCGCGGGCCGCACGCGGCCCGCGCACGGAGCAAAATACTAGTTATCTTAATTATCTTAATCTTAATCTTAACATCTTAATCTTAATCTTAATCTTAATCTTATCTTAATCTTAACAGATATATAAAGCTAAAAAACGGTGACAGACGTTAATTGATCATTGACATGAATGTTCCCGAAAACTGGCCCATAGGATGATTTGGAAATGTACTAGAGATATGTTCGGAAAAATCCCAAGGCCAAAAATTAAATATGTCAGCATCAGAAAGTGGTACCAGGAAGAAGTTCCAGATGGGATCTCGGAAACGGTAAGAGATAAAGATAAACTAATTGAACAAAAATGTAGTAAACCTTGGGACGATTCTAAATAAACAATAAAAAAAGGTACCTCTTATACAAAAAAACATATTTTTCATACAAAAACCGAAAAATACTTACTCAGAAAGTCATATATTCCTGTCCTGTCATCCAGTAAGAAACTTTATCGGCTCTCAAATAAGGTCGGTAATCGTAAAACCGAAAGAAAACACGTCACGAGTCACCTAGGTACTTATTAGCATGCATCAGTCGCATGAACATTTTTAGGTATATTTTCAATGCAAACCCTCAGCTATAAATAAAAATAATAATATAGAAATCATTTTATTTTCGTATTTGGTTCATTAGATCTGATTCTGATTCCATATACTGTTTATACGTCATGAGTGTGAACGAGATGGCTAAATTCATTACGCTGAAGGAACGATAGAGAAAGCAATATGGCACCCAAGTTTAATTTTATTTTGACATTTGGCATCATTGCGTAATGCCGCGGCCAGACTTAAAGGTGAACGGCGAAACCTGACTTAGCTGTTGACTATCCTCGAAGGTATTCGCGCGATGTATTCGCCGTAGCCCGAAAAGTGTGACATACTGCCGGTAAAGCTGGCGCGCCGATTACTTTTCTTTTGTCTTTTCAGATACATGCATTAAATTACTTCCTTATTGCTTAGTGCAGTGTGAATGCCCCACTGCACTAAGTAATAACATAGCACTGCACTAAGTTCATTTTTAGGGTTCCATACTCAAAGGGTAAAAAGGACCCAATTACTAAATTTCCGCTGTCCGTCTGCTACCAGGATTTATCTCATGAATCGTGATTGTTAGACAGTTGAAATTTTCACAGATGATGTATTTCTGTTGCCGCCATAACAACCGTGATCTGTATTCAAATGGACAGATAGACAGAGAAATAATAACAAATTAATGAATTTTAAAATTAAAACTTATAAAATTGACAGTCTGTATATAACGCTACTGTTTCCTCCATTTTATTTATTCCACGCGTCGCGTCGATCGCGCAGCAGGCAAACAATTTGACAGTGTGTCCGGGTTAGCGTGCTCACAAAAATTCGAGAATAGTCAACAGCGAAGCTTCGCCGTTCTCCCTTAAGTCTGGCCGGACCATTTTTTGAGAAGATATGGCCGCGCCAGGGTTTATTGTTGTTATGTCATAATTTTATAGTTTGTTTTTGATCTGTAAAAAGGGCATTTTGTGTGATGGATGGTCAATTCAAAGAGTGCGCCTGCGCCACAAACAATTTTACAGAAATACAGGCTGCGGAGTCCTGGTTGGTCCCGGTTATTTCTTTCCGTGGGTATCATATGCACGTGACACGCGTAACAAGTAAGTCTTTTATACTACACAAGTTATTCAAGTAAATACAGACTAAAAATATGTTGCAGAAAAGCATAGAATTATTACTAGGTACTTATTCTAAGCAGAAAAGCATTCATAATGAGCATAAAATAATTACAATATCAAGAACAATTTAATGCTCCATCTTTCACCCAGATTTTCTATACTTGACAGTAATCTGTATTATACATTGATTAGTACCTATTCTATTATACACAAGAAAATCTACCTTGTCTCATTTTCAGAGTACCTACTTACCTATTTCTTGTTAGCCATATATATATATTTCTTTTGTGGCTGTGTGGTATAGCATGCTACCTTTAGTTTAGTATTTGGCATGCAAACTTTTGCACCTATATAGGTACCTAACTAATTATATACTACTGTTATTACTATTTTTAATCTGAGATCTGCAGAACTAATGTCACAAAGGTAACATTCAAAATAGCAAAGGGTAGACCATATTGCTTGCAGAGCTTTATCAAGTGGCAACCACAAACCAGAAGACACAGTGTATGTTGGCTGCCACTAGGCAACCCACCACTTGGTCTTATGTTTCTTTCTCATCTGCAGAACAATCAATATACATAAAGAATTTCTTTAATATGAGCTAAGATGAGTGAATTGCTGCACAGCTTCAATATCAAATCAATTCTACTTTGATGCTATTGCACAGGTAATTATTTTCATGTGTCATTATCATTATCATTGTAGACTGGAAGATGCAGCGTTAGGTGGACCAACATATGGTGAAACTGCAGGGATGGATGCAGGAGGCAAAGCAGCTGCTCGGGGTGGTGTTCTGTAGGGGAGGCCTATGTTCAGCAGTGGATGTCTTCTGGCTGTTGTGATGATGATGATAGATTATATTCTCATTTTCGTTTTTTTCTTATTTACAGAACAATCAACAACACTTGCAACTATAAAAAAGTTATTCACTATATAACACTGTTCATCGCTATGGCACCTGCTATCTACAGTTCCAAGTGGAAGATTAGATGCTATTGCACACCACAGGTAATTATTTTCAAAGTTTTACCTGCATAAAAGATTTCAACTGAGAATTAAAGTCACCATACAAGTAGATAAAAGGCAGACTTACATTACAGTTATGCTTTGCAATGTGTTTTATGACTGATGAATTGAACGCTCAAAGTAGTTGATAATACGAAAAAGAAAGCAATTTTATCAAGTCAGTCAGTATATGGTAAGTAGTAAAGTACTTATGTAGCCCTTAATCTGTAGTAGGTATTCATCCTTTTTAGGGTTCCGTACCCAAACAGTAAAGCGAACCCTATAACATTCTATACATTCTCCCTTCTCTTTCCTATAGTACAGGACAGAAGCGGTTTTGGATCACATGTATTTCTGTTGCCACTATAACAATAAATACGTATTAAAAACAGAATAAAATAAATATTAAAGGGGCGCCCATGCAACGGATGTTGTTTTTATTTTAAAGATAATGTGGTATTTTCATTTCTTTCTAGGACAGTGGATTTGAGAACAACACCGGCAGCGGGGCCAAAAAGAAACACAAAGAAACAATGGCTATCATTATCGTTAGGCATAGAAGAAAGTAATAAGTAATGTGAAATATCTATGTATCTTGTGTGTGTGTATGTATCTTATTTAATATAATAAATGTATAGATAAAAACCATTGTTTCTTAGTATTTATAGTTATAGCAGCAATAGACATAGGTACATCATCTGTGAAAATTTCAACCATCACGGGTCATGGGACAGATATCAGATGGACAAACAGACAGACAGCCGGGCCTTTCGTAATTTCTACAGATTCCTATGTCTGCAGATTCCCATATCTACAGACTTCCAATTAGATTTCTGTAAAATTGGGAATCCATTCACTTAAGGATCTGTAAAATTAAGTATATGTAGAGAGAGGAATCTGTAATGAAAATTTGTAGAATTGGGAATAATCCATTTTAAGGACTACAAATATATCTTTATAGATTTATAATATACTTGTGGTTTATACTTTAAAAAAAGTTAATTTCAATAGTAGGATGTTCCTGCCTAAACTAATTATGATATAGGGCTTAAAAACATTGTAGGTATACTTAAATTATTTATTAAAATATTAATTAATCCACCTGGTACCAACATTTGTGTGATGAAAATAGGTATTTGTCCTCTGTCAGGGTATTATATACTGTTAGTTTATCCGAGTATATCAGTTATCTGGTTCCCATAGTACAAGCTATGCTTAATTCTGGGTTAGATGGTGCTGTGTGTAATGTCCACACATTTATTTATTTTCCTCTTCCTTTTCTTCTGTGTTTTTATTATAATCAAATCCTCCTTTCTAATGGGAACGCCTATGTTCAGCTGTGGACATCTGACTGGTGACATGCCTATTCACAACTTATTGGTAGGTCCTAAAATGAATAATACTACTACTACTTTCTCCATGTGTATATAATTTATATATGTTTTGCACTATAAATAATAAATAAATATCTGGACATTCACACACCGGCACCACAATCTAGCCTTAAACTAAGCAAAGCTTGTACCATGAAGACAATAATAAATTTAATACAATATTTACACCCTTGTTTCTAAATTCAACATTTTTACCAGAAATCTGCCAATACAAACAGTATATTCATGTTGCCGCAAATTCAATTCAATTATACAACTATTTTTGTTAAAAAAGCTTACAATTGTAACTGAATTTTGAATATTTTATTAACGAATATCTATCATAATTCAATTTTGAACAGTTGACTTTTTAAATAAATATTAATAGCCCTAACACGCCCACTACTGAACATGGGCCTCCAATTTAGCAAAATTCATTAGCTACTTATATTTAAATGTGCATAGGTACTTAAATGTTTAAATATAATGATCACAATAATAAATCCTTTTTGTATTTTATCCATAGCATTTTTCTGTTACATATAGCTGGTTGGCAATATACAACTCCTTACTTAAAAGATATCCATGCCCTCATGTGTGTTATACAGTTATACTGTACTATTGCAGCTACATACAGTTTTTCTAAGTACTTTCAAACAATTTTTCACCTGAAACATAAGAAACAACACAGTTAATATAAAAGAAGGTATAATCTATACAAATGGGTAATTGTATAAAAAAATTACAATGAAAGAAAATTTGTCATCAACCGGAAAACATCCATAATAATCATGTTAAATAAAACGATTGTATAATAAATTTAGTATGTGCATATTGAGCTAGGTGCTAGCTTAAACCCTCGGCTCAGACTCCAGTCAGGCGGATAAGAAAAGGATGTCCCGGCTTAGGCTTTCAGGATGGATAGATGCAGGTTAAAATTGCATCATGATTCAAAATATTTCCGTACCAATAAAATTAATCTGTCCTAGAATGATATTTAAGCAATTTGTGTAGAAGTTTGTCTGCCTCCGCTTATTGTAACCATTCCATCTGAAAACAAATCATAATAAATTCTCATGGGATATGGAAATCAGATATTATCTGTGAATGGTCTATCCATGTTGTATGGTATCATCATCATCAGCTTAGTGTGATGTCTATGCGGCCTAATTATACTTACAGGGTCAAAATATCTTTTAGATGAATAAGTGTCAGATACAAACAGTGGTACCGATGACTACTATTTATTATTTTTCTCTATGTTTTCTCTGTTAGGTTTTGTTTTGAGGAACTTTGTTATATAGATTGATAAATCTTCCCCACAAATAACATCAGTCAAAATGACCATAGTGACTTCTCTATAGATAAGCTCTTTCCATTGTCCAGTATTGCCGAGGTTGTTGGCAGTCAGCAGATTCGGTCTGCGAGCTGAAAATGAAAAAGCTATTTATATTTCTATTCGTAATTACCTATGTAGTACCTGTATATGATGTTTTTGTACGAGTTGGATAATAAATTATTAGTTGGATAATAAATTAGAAGATCTAACTCTGAAACATTTATTACTCAATACAGCTAGCAAGTGGCCTATGCTGCGCTTTTCGGTTCGTAGCCTTTACGGAAGCGTAAATAAAAAGGGAAAGAAAGAAAATTATACAGTAAGCCGATCAAATCCTGTCTGTCGTTTGATGATCTTTATACGTAATGGTGATGAAATGGAATAGTATTGTTTCAAATATGTTTGGTTGCACTTTTACTGACCTCAGCTCTATTATGTACTGCAATCAGGGTGGACCGTTTCTATATATACCAATGTACTCTGTGGTGGACCGGAGCCCCGGAGCCTTCGGCTTCAAACACTTCATTGTTGGCAGAAACAAGTCACACATCAATGTTCTTCAAAACAAAACCTAACAGAGAAAACATAGAGAAAAATAATAAATATAAAGGAAATGAATCCTAGAATAGGTATTATAAACTCTTTGAATGAAACTAAATAGCTAAGTTCTCTGTGGAAACTACCAAGCATAACGTTATTATACTCTTTGCTACCAACCCCGTATTCTGATTAACGCTATAATCGCTCGCAACGCTCACGTTAATTATTCAGTGTTCCAATTCAGATAATGCGCTCACGGCTTTGAGCTCTGTCCATGACTAACAACCAATCGCGGACGGCGATATTGCAA
This sequence comes from Ennomos erosarius, assembly GCA_963580505.1. Classification (NCBI taxonomy): domain Eukaryota; kingdom Metazoa; phylum Arthropoda; class Insecta; order Lepidoptera; family Geometridae; genus Ennomos; species Ennomos erosarius. The sequence continues at coordinate 5,789,365 of OY756984.1, forward strand.
GATGACGTCGGTCATGACGTTTACAAAAGATTTCATTGTCACAGTCACGGCCATTCGGTACACGTTCTTAGCGCGATAACATTGATATTATCGATTTTAGCGTGAATCGAAATACGGCCCAAGTACAAACTAGACATAGACAAACGTCATTGTAATACACTGACTTTTTTTTTCTTATATTTTGGCTCTACACATAGTGTATTTAGCCAGTGTCAAGTATTGTAATTTTTCATCATGTTAATAGAATATTTCAGGTAAGAGTATATAATTTACTAACTTCAACTCTTAGTTAAAGGCAAAGAGTATCAGTTCGTTTTAGAAAAAGGTGGAGTGGAGTCTTTTCGTTTTTGACGCTGTTTAGCATTTTCTGCAAGTGTCAATGCCAATGTCGAGCGGAGAAAATGACAGCTGATAACGGCATATTGTGCTGTCAAAGTCATTTGCTACCTGACAATTTTTTTTCTTATATTTTGGCTCCACAAATAGTGTATTTAGCCAGTGTCAAGTATTGTAATTTTTCATCATGTTAATTAATAGAATATTTCACGTAAAGTCAAGTCTTAGTCATAGTCCAGTCTTAGTCATGCTCCAGTAAAGTGGTGGCAACTTTATTAGAAGCTTCTATGGAATTTTGGAAGTATCACTAAAAATCACGTTTCACCACATTATATCACTTGCCTACACTCATGCTCGTAATCCAGCACTTAATGCATAAAAAGCCACCAATTTTAAACATTAACACTGGAAAAAGCATAAGTTTTGAAAAATAATACAATGCAACGACGTGACCTTTTTCACGTTCCCGCCAAAACCCACAAATTATTTTGATATGACATAACTGTACAAATGTATTTTTTTTAAGTTCGACTCATCGACTAAACGCTACTTAGCCAGAAGGTATCAAGTTAGGTACATTTTAGGGTTCCGTACCCAATGGGTAAAGCGGCAAAAATAACGAACTAATATTGTTTGGAGAACGGAAGGGAAGACATCACAAATTTTTTTTTTTCAAAATGGCGGAATACGGTCATTGCGGAAAAAAAATTCTCCGATCCGAATGAAAATTGATATCTGGGGGTCCCCAAAAATGTTGATCAACATTCTAAAATCAAATTTTGACATGCGCGATTTTTCAATAGGGTTGCCATACAAAGGTACTTTTATCAAAATATAATCTTTCCTTTATTACGCCCCTAATACGAATGTTATAGAAAAACTGTTTCTGGGGATCGAGTAGAGATGTAGTAAGGGACAAACGGAAATATTAATGAAATCGATTTTTTCAAGATGGCAGATATAGGCATATCGACATAGAGAAAAAGTGATTCGATCCGGATGAAAATTTATATATGGGAATCCCCCTAGATACTCAGTAATAATATAGGAAAAAAATTTTTATTCCGCAATTTTGAAAAGATTCATATATACAACTGAACTTTTTTATGGATCTCCAATCCGTATGAAAATTGATATCTGAGTGTCCCCAAGGATACTGATTAACATGCTATAGCTTCTTTTAGACATCCACCGTTTTTCAAAATGGCTGTCATACATACTGGCAAAGCCACCAACGCGACGACGAGCAAAGCGAGGAGGAGCTTCAAACTACCTACCGCGACGACGAGCGAAGCGTGTAGGAGCTTCAAACTACCTATCGCGACGACGAGCGAAGTGAGGAGGAGCTTCAAACTACCTACCGTAACGACGAGCGAAGCGAGGAGGAGCTTCAAACTACCCATCGCGACGACGAGCGAAGCGAGGAGGAGTTTCAAACTACCTACCGCGACGAAGAGCGAAGCGAGGAGGAGCTTCAAACTACCCATCCCGACGACGAGCGAAGCGAGGAGGAGCTTCAAACTACCTACCGCGACGACGAGCGAAGCGAGGAGGAGCTTCAAACTACCCATCGCGACGACGAGCGAAGCGAGGAGGAGCTTCAAACTACCTATCGCGACGACGAGCGAAGCGAGGAGGAGCTTCAAATTACCTAACGCGACGACGAGCGAAGCGAGGAGGAGCTTTAAACTACCTAACGCGACGACGAGCGAAGCGAGGAGGAGCTTCAAACTACCTAACGCGACGACGAGCGAAGCGAGGAGGAGCTTCAAACTACCTATCGCGACGACGAGCGAAGCGAGGAGGAGCTTCAAACTACCTACCGCGACGACGAGCGAAGCGAGGAGGAGCTTCCAACTACCTCTGAAGAAATAAAACAAAATTGCCACCATGCAAAATTAAAACGCGCATACTATCGGAACCAATAGAGGCAAGAATAGCGTATTTGGACTCATGTTAAAGAGAACAACGGAGGCTTTCTTACAGTCCTAAAATAATTCAAAGATGGCGGATTCAAAATGGCGCTCGATTTTATAGTAACTCAGATTCGGCTGATATTTTATATTTGAGGGTTTTAAAGGATGCTGATTTCAAATTTTGACCTTTTACTTGACTGACAGCATTTTTCAAGATGGCCGCCATGCAAAAGTCAGATCAATTATCATTTTCTTTGAAAAATACCGCTGTTTTGTACTAATTCTTGCAAAATTTAAAGTTTAGCACAAAGTATAAGGGTTTTATAAATACAACAGCCACGAAAACACCCACGCGGGCCGCTCGCGGCCCGCGCACAGAGCAAAATTCTAGTCTTAATCTTAATCTTAACAGATAACAGATATATAAAGCTAAAAAACGGTGACAGATGATTTATTGACATGAATGTTTTCATAAGAAGGAGCCATCGGACGACCTTACAATCTATGAGAGATTTGTGCGGAAAAATCCCGAGGCAAAGAATTAAATATGTCAGCATCAGAAAGTGGTACCAGGAAGAAGTTCCAGATGGGATCTCGGAAACGGTAAGAGATAAAGATAAACTAATTGAACGAAAATGTAGTAAACCTTGGGACGATTCTAAATAAACAATAAAAAAAGGTACCTCTTATACAAAAAATCATATTTTTCATACAAAAACCGAAAAATACTTACTCAGAAAGTCATATATTCCTGTCCTGTCATCCAGTAAGAAACTTTATCGGCTCTCAAATAAGGTCGTTAATCGTATGAAATAAGATGGCCGCATACGGCTAACTTCAGTTTCATGTTTTGACATTTGACGTATATAGCAAAGTTCTCTGTGCATTTGACTAGATAGATATGGCGGCCACAGAGATGGCGGCGGTTTAATTTTTGTTTGTAATAATAAAAACAACATTATTTATGTATGTGAGACAAGTAATAGGGGGAATTCTGTGATGTGAGAATAGAACCAGCCTATTTGTTCCCGTGGGTGTCATTTGCTGTGGGTTCTGACACGTATAGCAACAAGTAAGTCTTATGATAAACGAAATTTACTACTATACAAGATAAGCAAGTAAAAGCAGACTCAAAATATACTGCAGAAATGCATAGACTAGGTACTTATTCTAAGCATTAGCATAAAATGATAACAATACCAGGAACAAATTATGCTCTTCACCCAGAACACACTAAAATTCTATGCTTGTTTATTAGTACCTAAAGTATTAATATCCACCTTGTTTTTTATTAACTCAATGCTACCTTGTCTCATTTTCAGAGTTCCAACCTATAAAAGATCCAAAAAACAAGCGCTCAGTGATGGATGTTAATTATGACAGAGGAAAAACAGGAGTTTGGTTTAGCATCAGGTAAATAATTAGGTCACCTATTACTGTAAACCTTCTTGTTAGCCTATATAATATATTAATTCTGTGGCTGTGTGGTATGCTACTACCACACTATAGATACAGTTTTTATTATTTAATCTTCTAAGCTTATGGGGAAACTGTGAATAATAGCTTAATATAGATTTAGGGTGGGTATTTTCACCAATAGTTGAGGTAAACAAAGCAATTTTATGAAGTAAGTATGTATATATTTATTTGTAGTATGTATAATGGTGTAATTTATGTTATCTTATTTAGAATCAGCAAGTTGAAGTGGCAATGGGCAAGCCACATCACTCGTAGAACTGACAACAGAAGGGAAAAAAGGTGGGCCGCTAACCTGGTGACCATAACCATGGGGAGCCGATGGATGCAGAAAGCAAGCAGTCTCTTAAAGCGGCATTCTTTGGGGGAGGCCTGGTTGTCTTCATGTTGTTGATGATGATACAAATTGGTTTTTATTCAAAGAAAGCATGCAAAATCAAAATGAAACAATTCAATATAATAATAATAGTTATGTAGGTGTATAAAATTATATAATGAGGTGCTACTTATGTCATATAAAGACAGTTTCTCTTTTCTATTGTTATATAAACTATCTTATCAATGTATCAAAGTGTTTTTTTTTGGGTCTTGGTATAGAAGTACTATATATTTATTCTGTGGTATAGGTAAGGTAATTGTGTTAAGTCCAGGTAACAGATACATATATTTCTATCTCTTGGTAGTGTGGTACAAACTCAATGGCGGCTATGAAGTGCATTCCAAGCCATCCACATGCTCCACTCATACTTCTCACCGACTTCAAAGCGGACATTGAGTTTGAATCACACTTTATGTATGTAACCGGTATATTCCCAGTTGCCCGTAAATTGCCCTGAGGTGGTATTTGGGAATAATATGCAGGGTTGCAAGTTGGTAATGTTTTTTAAATAATGCTACTTTGGATCTAGAGTTGCAGTGGAATAGTTAGGAAACTGTGGGTTGGATTCCCACCTGGTACCAACATTTGTGTGATGAAAATAGGTATTTGTCCTCTGTCTGGGTATTATATACTGTTAGTTTATCTGAGTATATCAGTTATCTGGTTCCCATAGTACAAGCTATGCTTAATTCTGGGTTAGATGGTGCTGTGTGTAATGTCCACACATTTATTTATTTTCCTCTTCCTTTTCTTCTGTGTTTTTATTATAATCAAATCCTCCTTTCTAATGGGAATGCCTATGTTCAGCTGTGGACATCTGACTGGTGACATGCCTATTCATAACTTATTGGTAGGTCCTAAAATGAATAATACTACTACTACTATAACACAAACCTCATGAGTAAGGGAGAGAGCTTAGCTCGGTGTTTCCTGTGTGCAGAACTAAAGTTACCAATATGGCTTGTAGAATCATTCCCTACACAAGAGGAATTTAATCCAGGAAAGCATAAAAAGCATAGTAACTACAGTAATCCTTCAGTTTAATAAATTCAAAAATGTACAGTACCTATAACAAATACAACTGTGTAACATTATTATCTTTATCATTTTCAGGTTACAAAAGAAGGGAAAGAGTCAAAAAAACTGCCCAAAACCTAGATTTTTACCACCCTATCTGCCCTTTCAGTCTACCTGTGATCATAAAGCATGTAACTGTGCTGCTGGAACTTAGGAAATGATTCCAGTAGTGGTAAAGATCCTAAGAAGAATGTAAATGTAATATCCTGAAGGACTGAAACAGTGTTTGTGAATTAATGTGGTAAAATAATAATTAGAAAATGGTGTCTCAAAGTTTCTTTGGTCCCTTGATTTATTTTTATAACACCGATGTACTATGTTCAAGAGTCCATGAAAGTACTATCACAATATACCAATCATAATAATAGTGTGATCTAAGATTCACAGCGTAGGCAGACCCCCCACTAAGTGGACCGACGACCTGGTGAAAATCGCGGTGAGCCGATGGATGCAGGAGGTGAGCAGCTGCTCAAAGTGGCACTTTCTGGGAGAGGCCTATGTTCAGCAGTGGACGGCTACAGACTGTTGATGATGATGATGGACTATGATGAACCATCAGCTCCTCGCAGTAGGTACTGACCAGATCAATAATTACTATTAGGTACCAGGTTTAAACATAAATTAAGATATGCCTTGCATGAGACCAGTAGGTAAGTACAATCTATGTATGTATTTTTAGCTAACAGGCAATTTACTAATATTATTTCCCTTCATTTGAAACTACCTACATACATTGAAAAAAAAGTAAATAAAACACCATTAACTTTGCTAAGGTTGTATTTGGAACATCTGTGAATAAATGGATTCTATAATTAATTGTTCACCCTGTTGCAACTGAAATCATTTGTTTCATGCAGTCATTGCAGCCTGCTGTAATATCTGGTATCCATACATCTGATCAAGTTCTTGATTACAGCAAAAATAGGGCTGCAAAAGAAAATAATTTAAGGTAAATTTACTATTAATTCCATAAAAGCATTATTATGCATCAACAACCATCAGACATTACAAAATAGCTTTTATTCACTGAATTTTTATACTAATAGTCATTACTACTAACATATTTATTGTTTTGACAGTGTTTGGGCTGTTTTTCGTTTGTACCGGATAAGACCACACTGTATTAGTATCATAAAAAATTACAGTGTCTAATGCATTTTTAGATAAAGCAAAAATCTTTTTAGGTTCCCAAAGAGTAAAATGGACACATAGCTGAGACTGTGCTGTTCGTTTGTCTGTCACCAGGCTGTATTTCATGAACCATGATAGTTAAAACACAGTTTTCACAGATGGTGTATTTCTGTTGCTGCCAATACAACAAATACAACAAACATGATTTTTTTCAACTTGCACTTGCCTGTTTATTTATATTACTTTCGTTTTTTTACATGCTACACTTTACCCACGTACAAACTTCAAATGGTTTTAGGTTGATATTTAACACATTAACATAGATTTAGAATCTAGACCTATGCAATTAAGGTACAAAGCTAAGCAGATGACGAGATGGCAAATAAACAGAATTCGCCTGTGTAACAAATATGGCGTGATTTAAAGGAATTCTTCTATGGAGATAATGTTATAATTATTATACCTATATGTGCATAGATAAATGTGAAGAAAATCACCACATGAACCACAGCTTTCCATGATCTTGCTGCTGGGTGTTTATTTATGTGATTCCTTTTATTAAAATGTACATTTATTGCTTAATATTGTTTATTGTGTTGTTGTTTACAAGATTCACAACAGATATTCAGCACGGAATTTATCACAGAGTACATTGGTAAAGATTGAAAGAATTTATACGCATCACAGAGTACATTGGTAATACGCATTACATCATTTTTTTTTATATGTTGGCTCCTAACATAGTGTATTAAGCCAGTGTCAAGTATTGTATATTTTCATCGAGTTTTAGAATATTTTACGTAGTCAAATCTTAGTCATAGTCATAGTCCAGTCTAAATCATGCTCAAGTAAAGTGGTGGCAACTTTACAAGAAGCTTCTATGGAATTTTGGAAGCAACACGAAAAACCACATTATAACACTTGACCACACTCATGCACGTAATTCCGCACTTAATGCGTAAAACGCCACCAATTTTAAACATCAACACTGGAAAAAGCACAAGTTTTGAGAAATAATACAATGCAATGACGTGAACTTATTCACTTTCCCGCCAAAACTCCATTTTTCTATTTATTTTATTTTGTATTTGTAAAGTAACTTTTTTTTATTTTAATGACCAAAGAGTATGTAACTTTCAGTATTTACCAATGTACTCTGTGGTATGTAACGCTTTTAATGACAATTCTTGCCCCGTGTTCCGATTCACGCTGTAATCGATAATATCAAACTTCTTATTAAGGCCGTATTCCGTTTCATGCTGTAATAATATCGATATAATCACGCTAAATACGCGTATTGAATGGCCGTGAGTGCGACAACGATATCCTTTGACAAACGTCATGACCGACACCATCTTGCGATATCAACGACTGTGATTGGTAGTTTCGGGTCATTGACAGCGCACAAAGTCGTGAGCGTAATATCTGAATCAGAACGAATTATCAACGTGAGCGTTGTGAGCGATTATAGCGATTACAGCGTGAATCGGAATACAGGGTACAAGTTGAGTTGAGGTAGGGATGTGACCTACAGACTATTATTCGCTAAATGTGACCTAAGGGAGGGCAAACCGATTTTTAATATTAAATTAATAAATTTTATTGGACGAAAAAAATCGATTATCCGTAAATCGTTTCATTTTGATAAAAATAATTGTTTTTCAAATTGTTCTTTTTTTGGTGTGCGTAATGGAAAAAAACAAAAACATTAAATTAACTTCATTGCTAAGTCGTCTCCAAGTTGGAGAACCCCAAGGGATCTCAGAAACGGTAACAGATAAAAATAAACTAATGGAACGAAAAAATGTATTCTAAAGCAGTCATAAAAATTAGTACCTTTCATACAAAAACGTGGTTTTTATATAAAGTTGTAATGCACCTATCATTTTTTAACTGAAGCTTATAAGAAAAGAAACTAGATGGCGTTGTACGACTCTAAAACACGCAAGCGTTTTATACCCGAACTACAGTGGTAGAGAAATGAACAAAAATAATAAGCATGAAAAATTTAAACGCTTATAAATCGTAAACGGTAAAAGGTAGGTGGGGGGTGCTCGACTAAAATGTTATAGAGCACCATGGCATGGGGGCTTTCGATGGATTTTAGATGGTCGTCATGAAAATCCAAGATAGCGGCCATTTTGAAAGTTGGTCCGATCCGGCTGATTTTATGCATCAGGGGGTTTTTGGGGACCCTAATTCGATATTTGAAAAAATATTTTGGATCCCGCCATTTTTAAAGATGGCTGCCATACAAATTTTTTTTTTCATTTTTGGCTCATTGTTTCTCGAAACCTATGGGAAATTTTGAACTTTTTTTTTTAAATTTGTATGAAAGTGGACAATCGAAATTCAAAATATTTCATGAACTGGTCTTCCGACCTTCCATCATCGTGACCATCAACTGCCTGGCTAAACGGTGTGAGATGGGTCATATGCGTTCTCAGGAATGTCATAGCAAACCCTGGGACGATTTTAGAGAAAATAAAAAAAATCGAAAATGGCGGAAAAAAAAATCTTCCATACAAATTTAAACCGGAAATGACGTCGAAACCATGATACTTTAGTATAAAGAGCTCGAACTAATATTGTTTGGAGGCCAAAAGGGACAATAACACAAATTTTTTTTTTTCAAAATGGCGGAAATTTTGGTCATGGCGGAAAAAAAAAATTCTCCGATCCGGATCAAAATCGATATCTGACGGTCCCCAAGGATGCTGATCAACATTCTAAAATCAAATTTTGACATGCGCCATTTTTCAATAGGGTTGCCATACAAAGGTGATTTTAACGAAATATGAACTTTCCTTTTTTACGCCTCCAATATGAATGTAATAGAAAAGTTGTTTCTGGGGATCGAGTAAAGATGTATAAAGGAACAAAACAGAACACAAATGAAATTGATTTTTTCAAGATGGCGGATGGAGACGTATCGACTTATAGAAAAAGTTATCCGATCCGGATGAAAATCGATATCTAAGACTCCCCCTAGATACTTAGCAAGAATATGGGGAAAAAATTTTGATTCCGCCATTTTGAAAAATTTCATTCATTTTACCGAACTTTTTTATGGATCTCCAATCCGTATGAAAATTGATATCTGAGTCTCCCCAAGGATACTGATTAACATGCTTTAGCTTCTTTTAGACATCCACCGTTTTTCAAAATGGCTGCCATACATATTTTCAAAACCACCAATGCGACGACGAGCGAAGCGAGGAGGAGCTTCGAACTACCTATTGCGACGACGAGCGAAGCGAGGAGGAGCTTCAAACTACCTATTGCGACGACGAGCGAAGCGAGGAGGAGCTTCAAACTACCTACCGCGACGACGAGCGAAGCGAGGAGGAGCTTCAAACTACCTACCGCGACGACGAGCGAAGCGAGGAGGAGCTTCAAACTACCTACCGCGACGACGAGCGAAGCGAGGAGGAGCTTCAAACTACCTACCGCGACGACGAGCGAAGCGAGGAGGAGCTTCAAACTACCTACCGCGACGACGAGCGAAGCGAGGAGGAGCTTCAAACTACCTACCGCGACGACGAGCGTAGCGAGGAGGAGCTTCAAACTACCTATCGCGACGACGAGCGAAGCGAGGAGGAGCTACAAACTACCTATTGCGATGACGAGTGAAGCGAGGAGGAGCTTCAAACTACCTATCGCGACGACGATCAAACTACCCATTGCTACGTTTACAATGTTTTACTAATGCGACGTTTTTTAATTGGCTTTAGCTAATCTAACCTAACTTCAACACCACTAACCTTTTTTTACCTAACAACTGAATATTTTCGGGAACCTTGAATAAAATAGACACTCTTTGAAAAAACATAACAAAATGGCCGCCATGCAAAATTAAAAGGCGCACACTATCGAAACTAATAGAGGCAAGCATAGCGTGTTTGGACTCATGTTACAGAGAACAACGGAGGCTTTCTTACAGTCTTAAAATAATTCAAAGATGGCGGATTCAAAATGGCGCCCGATTTTATAGTAACTCGGATTCGGCTGATATTTTATATTTGGGGGTTTTAAAGGATGCTGATTTCAAATTTTGACCTTTTACTTGACTGACAGCATTTTTCAAGATGGCCGCCATGCAAAGTCAAGCGCATTATCATTTTCTTTGAAAAATACCGCTGTTTTGTACTAATACTTGCAAAATTACAAGTTTAAACTAAAGTATAACATTTTTATAAATACAACAGCCACGAAAACGTCCTCGCGGGCCGCACGCGGCCCGCGCACGGAGCAAAATACTAGTGCCTTTATAACATTGAATTCCTCCCAAATGAAAAAAGACTAAAATATGTTCGTGATAAAAGGCATCAACTTTTTAGTCTAAGAAATTGCCAAGTTTCTTTGGTCGTTCTTAGGTGTGATATAAATCAGGGAGCATTTTTGAGGAACTTAACCCAGTTGGCAAAGCCGAGCCATCTTTTGTGTGAGAAACGCGATAGCTTTCTCTCTCACTACTATTCTTTGAAAAATCGCTGTTTGCAATAAACGTTGAAAGTTATAAAAAAATTTTGTCTTTATGTATACGTCAAAAATATTCGTGGTAATAATATAAGATATGGAGATTATTATATTATCTACTGCCTATTATTGCTATTGAAAACCTACTGCGTGCCTACTGAGTGCCTGAAAGAAAACGAGACTGTGGAACACGTTCTGAGATACTGTACAGCTACAGAGGAAGCCAGATACACATCAGGAATGCTGACATGAGTAGAATGTTGCGTACATTCTACTCAAGATATTTTAAATGCCTCATCATCATCACTCCAACACCCAACATCGGTGCCACTGGAGCAGCCTAGAGCCACACTCCGATATTATAAGGAGCTCGGGTGACTCGGGTAGATGCTGGCAGGGGGAAAAGAAAAAAATGTTTTCAAAATTGTAGGTAGAATCTTACTTAATACTTTTAAGTGCCTAAACTACTCTTCTCCAGACATCAACTTTACAATTTTTAATAGGACAGACTTGAAGGGATGCATACAAAAGCAACGACTTTCAACGAAAACTAAAAGTTGGTGGCGTCTATAAGCAGATGAGTATTATCATATCAATAAATGGCCCTTCAATCACCTTAAGAACTTGTGTAACCTTACTCTATTCACTCAGTATTGGGTGAATGTCAGCGGTATTCAGTAACCCGTCTCACTCGTACCTTCTTTCGGGATAGATGAATCACCTTTGGAAGGTCAATCGAGATAGAAGCTTTTTCTATGCGGTGCGCTGAAAATAAAACATTAATACAGGGTATAGTAGATATAGTATACGAAAGGGTAGGTAACGTTACGATTATAGTACTAACTAATAGATGTAATTAAATAGTAGATTGTGTCATGAAGGATCAAAATAATGCTACTGCCATTGAATAAAACCAGAACAAAGCGAAGGATTCTAAAGTAGCTAGAATCCTAAGTGTAGCAAGGAATTCAAAGTATAGATCGATCGAGGTTAAATAATGTTTATCACTGTTATTAAGTGCATCTTTGAATGCGGGATAAAAAAACATTACATATTCGAAAAGGGGCGATGGGTTCCTCAAGCGTACTCAATTAAGATGAATTTGTTAGATCAACCAATTTTTTTGTTTTAGTTTTCATTTTACAACAGTATAAAAATAAATGTACAATTGTACATATAAATAGAAATAAACGATGCGTTACTGCGAAGATGGATCTGTTTCATTAATCATATCCTTGGCTCGGCTCCCTTGTTCATTGCCAGATATGTGAATAAACATCCTTCTGAACGATACAATGGAACGATAAACTCGTATCAATCAAACCCTTTGGGTAGTAAAATATGATGGAATTGGTACGATAACAAGATACACAATATTTTCGCATATAGTTTGGAAAAACATTTTTCATAGTATACCTAGACCTACATCATTTTTCTCTCAATTTGTGTCTTTCCCCTTTTGTATAGTTTGATTTTTAACGAGTTATTGTTTTACTAATCTTAGGTTAGCTTTATACTTATTTTTTTTTTTTTATTTTTTTTTTTATTTTTTTTTTTAAATAATTATGTGTGGACATTTCACACAGCACCATCTAGCCCCAAACTAAGCATAGCTTGTACTATGGGAACTAGATAACTGATACAATACTTATATGCTTTTTTGTTTGTAAATACATACATAGATTACAATATAACACCTAGACGCAGAACAAACATCTATGTTTATCACACAAATGTTTGTCCCCAGTAGGAATCGAACCCACAGCCCTCAGTTCAGAAGGCAGGGATACTACCAACTGAGCTATCGGGCCCGTCAAACATTTATATTTATTATCTTATATTAATAAGACACAGCTGAATGGTTTTTTCATCATTATTATCACCATCATCAGCCCGAAGACGCCCACTGCCCAACATAGGTCTTCTCCATAGTGCGCCCCTTTGAGCGGATTTTGAAACTCGGTGCGTATATAGGTACTTTAGATCCTGGAGTAACATACAAGATTTATATTTATCAGAGAGAGAGAGAAGAGAAAAAGAGAGAATTATATTTATCATAAGCCATTTTGACCGCTTATTAGAGGGGTTTGCCATAATCACCAGAAGATTTTAGAGTACCGAGTAGAATGCTGTTGATTTTTCTCTGGATATTCCCTCAGCCAGATTTTACAGCACCCACAGTTCTAACGCTGCCAGGACTACACGGTCCATCAATATCTAATGTTTTGTATAGTAAGTGATTTCTATGACTGAAATACTATTTAATGCAAAGCACAATACAGACATTGTATACAAAGTTTACTGCGAAATGTTACCCTCAAATATATAATATAATATTCTATGGCAACATTTCAATTTAAAATGTGAACGGGTTCCAACCCTTCCTTATTCAATATACTTAGGAAAGCTTAAATCCGGTTGGTGAAATTCAAATGGTTGTGTTATTCCAATGTTGACGATATGTTTTGCTTCTACTTTGGGTTTATTTGAAGGCGGTTAATGCTGATTTCATGTTGTCTGAGAGTTTCTATTCAATGAATATAGTTTCTTAATAGGATTTATGGTTAAGTTCTACTGGTAATAAAGTATTTACGAAATGTAATGGAGGTAGTACAAAGATATAGGCCTGCTTTTTCTTGGTTAGAAATTTGGTATTCTAAAAGGATTAACTGTAGAGATTTTGCTGCCTTACACTAAATGGATGCCGATGGATGCAGGAGGCGAGCATCCACTCAAAGTGGCGCTCTCCGGGGAGGTATATATTCAGAAGTGGACGTCTCCAGGCTGTTGATGATGATGATGATGATTGTCCCCTAATAAAAAAATACCGTTTTGTAATTTCTAAAAACATTTTTCATGCTTAGGTAAGTACTTTTTTTTACTAATAATATTGGTGCACTTTATCTTTCAGTGCAATTAGCGCTTAGAACAGCAGAAAGGGACCTCTCTTTGAGAATACTTTAAAACATATTTTAATTGAGATAGCAAGAATCAACGTTCCATTAGCAGCTCCTAAATCTAATTTAAAATTAAAGACTGAAAGAATATTACTCTTTCCATCCCCAGCTACCTTAAGTAATGAGTTATTTCCCTTGACGCCACGTTATTAAAAAGAAAAATGAAAAGTATTTCCCACGCGACTGCTATTACAATCTTATAAATGGTAGCGTTGGGATTCAAAACATTGACGTTAAATTACTAGCAAAAAAGTTTTTTATTTCGGCATTTGGTCCACGTTGGGTCTCAAAAACCTACGACTCCATCGATGTAGTCGAAATGGGAAGTCATTATGTACTCACACAGCTTAGTATGACATGCCAGTTGTATTTGAGTGAACGATTTAACGTGACGTCATCAAAACTGCTCTGCGTCAACAAGATTACAATATTCTTACTTTTATGTCATTTTTCAAAGTATGATTAAAGTAATAATGCTATAAGACGTTGTGGTGACTCCCAAAGCCCTCATTTACCTATAATACAAACGTGTCGCATGATCGCCACCTATTCTTATTTGTTGATCATCATCATCATCATCTTTGTGGTATTTTGGACGAAAAGATAGGTCAAAGCTTCCCGAACGCTGCCCAGCCGAGTTGGATTCTTCGGGCGACCTCTTTGTCGAAGTTGGACCTACCCAATTGGACAGTCTGCCCTAGATAGACGTATTTGTCGACAACTTCGAGAGTATCGTTCCCAACAATTACCGGTATAGGTGGAACACGGTATTTGTTGATGATTAAATTTAATCACGATAAAGCGGTAAACAGGAAACTTCCCTCGTAATTTCACGAAGATAAAGGCACGGGGAAAAGTTTAAATTTTAATACAGAACTTCAACTTCAGTTGAAATTATTCATTAGAATCCTTTCGAATTTATCTATGTTTGGGAAGTTGAAACCAAAAACTTTGCACCACGAAATAACATAAACGGCCATAAATAACTTACAACCGAACGCTACGTTTGAGGAACTTCCACAAAATTCTGTATTACTTTATGTAAATTGGCCAGAAATTGCGAATAACTTTACGTACATAATAAATCTGGCTGATTTCTATCGTGGCGCAAGCTTGTGTTATTATATAGAGGGGGCTACGGGAGCGTTTAGTTACGGTCGAAACTAAAATCGAAATGGTTTTGATATGCATAAGTATATCTTATTACGTTTCAGTTTTAATGAATAGTTAACAAGTTAAAACTAGTTAACAACAACAAAACAGGCCTATCAAATATTAAAAAAACATGGATCGATCATTTTCTGTTGGGCTCTCTTTCCACTATCCCATTCATCATCATCATCATCAACAGCCCGTAAACGTCCACTGCTGAACATAGGCCTCCCCTAGAGAGCGCCACTTTGAGCGGCTTCTCGCCCCCCGCATTCATCGGCTCCCCGCGGCCCTCACCATGTCGTCGGTCTACCTAGTGGGGGGCCCCTATCCCATCAGATTAATCTATCCGATTTCACTTCCCACTAATTTTATAAATACGAAAGTTTGTAAGTTTTCTGTTCAAGCCGAAATGGATGAATAGATTGTAATGAAATTTGGAATTAAGATATTTTATTTGATTTTTTAATTGATACATAAAATAGTTTTGATCTGCAAGTGAAACCACAGGGCACAGCTAGTATACAATTAATTGGATAGACTCTGTTTTACTTTCACCAGATCACAATGAAGTTAGTATTAACTTATTTGTATAATATGTAACTTTTTTGAAACGCATGAAAATCAACTAACGTAATTGGAATTGTAGGTAAAGTAATAATCACGTTAGCAGTAGTAATAAAACCCTCCCAAGGCTCCCCAGTTGAAGATTAAGCTGAGTTTGTTTGAGCCCTTTCAATTAACTCAAGATTGAGGTATGGAATCACTTTAACAAACATCTATACTAACGCATTGTTACAATATGGTTTACATAGAATGTTTGTAGCCATTTGTGGGGATTCGTAAATAACTAGTGACGGTTTTGTCATAATAGCGATTACGTACCTATTAGTATAGAAATATTTACATCGTAATAATTTATTTAGGAAATTAGTTCATTAGCCTGAAAACTACAAGTGTTGAACATAAGCCCAGATAATAAATATTATATAGTCCTTTTTTTATGAGAATAAATGACTTGACGAGCTCGTTCCCTTAATGTTAAGCGACACGGCCGCTTAACATTATTGTATTATTTTTCGGTTAAACTACCGTGTAACATGAATTAATTTTGGATGTGGTCGCTTCGTACATTTGGCAGAACGGAATTCGATCGAACATGTTTATCAAAAAGCGATCTGCCTTACCATACATTAGATAATTGTAACTATCAGTCATGGTTTTTTCTAACCTGTTGGTGTGTGGTTGTTGGAGTTGGTAACCAACATGGAAGAGTAAGGTATCAGGAAAAAATAAAACACATAAATACGTCTCTTTGTTGGTAAAAAGACATAGTAACCTTTATTTTTCAAAGTCAACGTAATTCCTGGTACTTGAATTAAATATAAGTCTTATCAACAAAAAAGTCAGTTACAAACACCCTAATTGGCAAACATCCATAAGCACTTATAAAAGAATATTGACAAAATGTTTGTACGCGAGTAACTTGAGAGTTGTAACTAAATATTACATTGCCATTGACTTATATTTTCCATCATACCATCTCACATTGTATTTTCTAGACTCGTCTAACTTTATTAACAAAGAAATCCCTTTGCGAGATATTAAATTTCACAGAATTGTTATTCCATATTCACACAACTCTATGATATGTCAATGACCTTATTATATTCCTGATTTGATCCCGCAGGACTTCGAAGCATAAATTTCTTTTCGTAGCTCGCTGAGTAAATTTAATTGGACTAAATAACTGAGTGTCCACGACTTGGCTCCATATAATATAGGACGTGTTAGGATATCACATCAGCCTACGAATTTTCTCTTTCTTTTATGTACCTTATTCTAAATTACTTCTATACGTCTGGACTGGACGAAGTTGACTTTTTTTGCGCTCGGTATTATTTGCTAGAAACAAAGAGCACTTTGATATTAAAGTAGGTATCATAGTACACTGTACACTTTAGTTTTTTTTTATGAGAATGAATGAGTTGACGAGCTAATCGTTCACATGGTGTTAAGCAATACGGCTGCCCATAACAGTGTGTACATAAATAACCTTTACCAAAATAAAATAAAGTAGTACTTTAAAATAGATACGATATTTACTCCAGTAACGAAAACATTTAAGTAGTAGCCCAGATAATATAATACCTACTGATGTAGAATTGTGAGGAAAGGACATTATTATAATGTAACTTTATTGTAATGTAATATTATATTTATTTAGAACCGGAAGATACAATATATGCCGGTCCCCACTAGGTGGACCGAAGATCTGGTGAAACCGCGGAGAGCCGAAGGATGTAGGAGGCGAGCAGCCGTTCAAGGTTTAGCAGTGGACGTCTTCGGGCTGTTAATGATATTTATTTGTAATCGCTCACAATATCCCATCTTTTACTGACTCCGGAGTGAAATTGCTTATTTGTTGCCCAGTAAAAAAAAGCGTAAAGGCGCTCCGCTCCAACCCTTTTCAATTAAAGTTCAATTAAAAAACGAAAAACGTTTAATGTTTGACCGATATAGGCGAGCATACAAATATAGTGGATATAAATCTTTAAAGCAATTCAAACTCAATTACTAGGGTTTACTTCGCCTAATGGGAAAAGGTTCTCTTTTGTTACGAGGTTGATTTAATTCGTTTGTTTGGACATTGGATAGTATTGACATGGCGGTGGCTGATGGAAAAAAATCCGATTGGATTTCTGAAAAAAATATTTTTTTCAGTATAACGAGCCACGTATATGGCCTTACTTACGAAATCTGGCAAAAAAGCTCTACTAAGGCTGAGTTACACCAGCTTACTTTAACCTAACTTTACCCGTTCCACGCTTCGCGGGACAGGCTTATGTCAAAATTTGACCGTAACTTTAACCGTGATTATGGTGCAATTCAGCCTAAGTATAACAAATACCTTTCCACTTCTAAGAACAATAATTAAGAAGTTATTATTGTTCATCACGATCAACACGATGGGTAATAACCGCTTTTTATTACTTGGCTACTATAACGTTTCAGACAAATGGCTCAAGTTTTTATCTATCGAATCGCTAGCGCCTAGGTGTATTTTATTGTATGACTAAAGCACATAATAGAAAATCGAATAAAAAACAGTAGGCATATTCTGTTAACAGGTATTTTACGGTTTAAAGCATAATTTCAACAAAAGCCTGCCCATGTAAAGCAACTTTATAACGAAATTAATTCGTTAAACGACGTGACATCGAGTGAAGGAAATAAGTCTTTACCCCACCCGGCTGATTACAGAATTAAGGGGATATAATGTTTCGAAAGTAGATTTAGAAACTTCGTGTTTTATCTTCTATCAGCTTAATTGGATTTCTGGAAAGATTTGCGGAAAAACCTTTGTCGGCTTCATTATTTTACTTAATCGAAGCCAAGACTTAGTTTTAATAAGTTTAAAAATAAGGGGTTACTAGAATTTTGATATTCTACTAGCAGGGTACCTATAAACAACTAAATCAAATAGGCACCTAATTCTTTTAAAGCCCTAGCGATGGCTCTAAAATAATTATGTAATTATAATTACTATAACTAATAATTTTTTATTATATTATTATTGGTGATTATGTTGGCTAGAATTAGACACCTTCCTGTCGTGGGAGTCGAACCCGCTAAAGGGCTATTAGTCGACCTGCTCTACCCCACACCACAGAGGCTGTCAATATTCCCTTACTAAATCCTTACTTCAGTAGGTAGGCAAGAAGCTTATTTATGGTAATTTACGGCGAAGATACGCTGTAAAACTTGTATTCTTCTAAAACCGTATTTAGAGCGGAAAATGCCACAGATAAAAAACTATTTCTCCCCCTACTGTTTTGTTACTCAAACTTTTTACATAAAAATTGTTCGGAAGTTTTATGAAGTTGTTATAAGAATATCGACATGTTTTCTTTCTGCTCCCTCGTTTAATGTATCCGCTTGAGAAAAGTGTTAACACAAATATGTTATAGCAATTGCTAAGAAACTGGGAAAAATAAAATGTAGATATTGAATGGTAATAAAACTGTAAAAGTGGAAATATTAAAGAACAAAAAGCAGTTACACGGAATAAGTACAGGGGTTCGTGGGTATATTTATTTTAATATCATCAGCATCATTAGCAGCCTGAAGACGTCCACTGCTGAACATAGGCCTACAAGTTATCACGGTAGACTTAGAATGTTATTGGATCCAAACAAGGCCCACTTCCGGGTCTTCAGATAAACAAAGCCCGCTTCCGGTCTTTAACGAGGCCCACTTCCGGGTCTTCAAACAAACAAGGCCCACTTCCGGGTCTTTATTCAAACAAGGCCCACTGTCGTTATAGAGACTGAGGAATTCGTTGCCTTTAGTTTGTCCGACTTCCAGAGTTCAGCGGCTAGCTCATTCAGTTATTAGCTTCTGGATCCAGAAGAAGACTCTCGTCCCTCCACCGTCGATGAAGTACCACTACGCAGCCCAGATTCAAGATGCAGGAGCAGGAGACACGCAGGTATCAGTCGTCAAAGCTTTGACGGACGACGGGCCGGAACATGGTGATGAAGTTATATTGCCACTCAATGTTTGAAAAAGGCAAGCCGGTCGCCTCACTGGTTGACGCTCGGCGATAGATTCGTCGTGGTAGATACGGCGGCCGACGGTGACAACAGATGTAGCTCGGCGATCGGCGATTTGACAATGGATATGTCGTGGCGCAGCGATTGACGTAGATGGAGATTCACTTCACAATTTTGGTGTTGGATAGCCAAAGATGGTTTTTGAAGGCGTTCTTGAGTTCCCGGGCCTTGCCTGGCCCGGGAATGGCCTTATATCAATTTAGTGTTCCTCGTTCGAGGAGTAAATTGAGACTGCCATTCCATAGCGACAGCTTTTCTAAAGAAACCTCGCTAGCATTCCAAGGTTCTAGATTTTTGCAGTTTTCAAAATTTTGAATACAGAATAGTAAAAAAAATAAATCTAGAGTCAAAATACATACAATCATGGCCAAACTATAAAATACCTCACTGAAATTGACAGTAGAAAAAGAAAAATATGAATTTGAAGAGAAACTAAATTCGAAACAAAAAAAACAGTTTCAAAACAACTGCCATCCGAGCAGTCGTGTCTAGAAATCGGGCCCGTGACCCGCGCGCAAAATCGATAAAGTGATGTAAAATTTAGAGAAAATCAAGTTTTTTTGTGCTTAAATTACTGTGAAAAGGACTGTCAAGTGCTGTGATGTGAAAGTTGTGAATGAATAATAGAAACCAGGTAATATATTATGATATATACATACATGTAGCATTACAATCCATCGGCTCCCCGCGGCTTTCACCGGGTCGCCGGTTCACCTAGTGGGAGGTCAGCCTACGCTGCGTCTTCCATTTCGTGGTCGCCACTCGAAAACCATACTAATTCAAGGTCACCTTGTATAGTACATCATGAAGATGTTTGTTACGTCTCAGATCTCCGCAAGTTACAACAGGTACAGACCTCATTATTTTCTAAATACTACCTAATTTAGGTAGGTATATTTCATAATAGACTGTTCAATCATCAGAAATTTTAATAGAGAACGTTAGAACAAAATAATTGTTGTTATTAAATTAATACGAGTATGATTATGGAAGTACTGGCATATTTATTATCGCTTAAACGCCTCGTTCCTCGCAGCAAGGTCCGGCGTTATTTTGTTAGATTTTTTGTTATCTCTTTACACAATAATTGATAAACTTTGACCACCAAATATTTATTTTGCCAGCTATCACCGAAAAACCACACTTAACTTAAAGTATAGACTGGCTGATATTCTTGCCACTATAGCATTCAAATTGTCTGGTGAAAACCGCCGTGAGGTGTTGGAACCAAAACATTATTATTGTTCTTAAAATAGTTTGATATCAGTGGGATTTGAACCCGCACCTTCTAACTGATCGGATTCAATGCTCTCCCAATTGAGCTATGGTCGTATAGCCTAGTGGCTGCAAAAATCTTTAAGACTATATTTGGGTTCCCATTCTATGGAATAGGAACCCCATTAAAACTTCCCAAGGGTGCTGTAGGGACCGGCCAAGAGAATATCCAGGGAATGGGCAGCTGTAAACTCCTAGGCTTTCATTTGACCTACTGCAATTACCAAGCCGCCTGCTGCCAAGCATGGTGACTATGGCAAACCTAAAGTTAAAGTTAAGCAACGTTCGCTGCGGTCACTACTGTGATGGGTGACCACTGTAGCAAAAAGTTGGTATTTAGAACTGAGCGCTACCGTGCTTCGGAGGGCACGTTAAGCCGTCGGTCCCGGCTGCTGTCGTAAGACAATATTCGTTAAGCCAAGTCAGAAGCCTTCGGGCGGCCTAAAAATTCTGACACCAGGGCTGACCATTTGCCTACACGAGAAGAAGATGGCAAACCTTCCCATTGATAAGCATCCAAAGTGGCGCTTCATGGTGGAGGTACCTATGTTCAATAGATATCATCCGGCAGTTAATGTGATATGATGCGTGTACTATTAAAGTTATTGTGTAATAAGCTATGTGATTTCACAAAATAAAAAAAAATTAACCGGACTTGCCGTATCAAAGTAACTTAATTCAGAGAATGAGAAATAATTTGATCCATTGCCCTTCATTCAATATTTATTACAACAGACAGCCCCCTGTGTCTGCTCCATCTCGACTAATACCTTCAGATATAATAATATGTTCAGTAATCATGAAAAGCTATCTGCAGCTGTATAGTAGTTATCTTGAAAACATAAAAAATAGCGATATTGCTGTTGTTTTTTTCAAATAGGTACCTACATCCGTTATTTTTAAATTGTTTTATATAGAGATCTTTATCTAAATCCATACCTAGATAACATAGGGCACTTTGTAGAGATGATGCTAGATATTATTAACTAGTATAAATTATAATTATTTAATATTTGTCTACCAAATATAAAATGATTTGTTAAAGATACTATAAAAAGTGAGAGTGAAACCGTAGTACCTCTAGTTATTAATATACCTATTTTAATTCATAAGCAAATAATAATAATGTGGTTAATTTTAATATACTAAGACTTATAATTTTATTGATAAAAAAATCATAGGTTGTTTACTCAAGACATCCCTTGAAAATATATGTACCAATCATCCTAATAATTTTGACTAGTTTGACGTAATAAGCTAGACATTCCGAGAAAATTTGATTGTACCTGGGATTGTACTAACATTTTGCAAAAGCGCACAACTGCACCAGAGAGCAATTGGCATAGGTGTAAAGTTGCTTCTGTGTAACAAGCCAGTTCGTAAACTCTGGTCAGTTTCAACTCTCAACGCAAAACAAAAATCGATTACAAAGGCGTAGTTGGGAACTCGATGCGCAGTTACTAAACCCTGTTTCAGAACTGGATTAGTACCTATTATTTTATATATGAAAATAATAATGTCGTGGTTATTTTGAGATTATGGCAGTGGTCGTTAGTTTTCCTTATTTTTCCTTTACTTCTACACCATACACACATACACACATTATACAATATTAGAGTGACCAAACAAAAAAATATTTTTTGCATGTTATCATATATCTCTTCAGATGTTACATCTCGTATAATTTCGGTAGAACTGAAGTTCTAAGTTCAGTAGAACTTCATCTAAGGTAAGTTCGTTTAACCATAAATAATGTTTGCAATAAAAAGATTGAAGGTTGAGTTATTCGAGTTTATCGAGGCTAATGAACAGTAGGCAATTGCTGTTTATGTAATAAAAGTTCATCAGTGCTTCTACATTAGATAAATCCATGCATATTGTTCATTGCACGTGAGCCCAAACATGTATAATTGTTTTTGAAATGGGCATTGTGCCTTTATTATTCAAACTAAATACTACAAATAACATTTGAAGTGTAAACTAGCCAGGATGGCCTATAGACAGTCCAAATGCTCCAGCCCTTTTTACTTGTATAAATTACAATTTAAAAGACCGCCGAAAAACTTGATAAATTAAATGGGACGTAGTACCATTGTATTTTCTGTCTACTTTACTTTATCGTTATGCCTAATAGTCTAGGTACCTATACAAGTTGCATCGCCATTACTCTGCGTTCTGAGCTTGGATGATGTGACACTGTGACACCTGTTGTTAAAATAGTTAACCCAAACGTTTTTAGTAAGTGAAACATGCTTTCATTACATAATAACCTACCTATATAAATGCAGGCTGCGTCGCAAGAGGAAAAAGTAACATTGCTGATAAAACTGTGTCCAACGGGTCCAATTATAATTTTAATATTACATACATTTTATAGGTATCAAATTATTCCAGTGTTGTAAAGTCCGCCATATAAAGCAGTCAACGTTAATCAGAAACGTGTATAATTTAACTTATTTTTTCTCAGTGACAGTGACATAATTCTGATTTTAATGGCTGCGAGTTATATTTAATAGATGGATAATTTTATCATAGAGTGTTAAAGGGTTTGATTCTAAATTAAGCTAGCTTAAACTTGAAATAACCAACACTTGGCAGGATATACCTACCTGTGGCACTACGTTAAAGAACAGAGTTGAATATGCAAAATATTAATTATTGAACGCAAGTAAACAATGTCTAATCATATACCCACACAGCGGCTGAGATTCCACCACGAGGACCCCTTCGAAGATTATGATATGCAGAGCGATAAACAGAGCTGTTGTCCATTTTGGGGATCGCTCCGAAAGTGGTTAAGCAGCTGCCTGGGAACAGTTGTAATCTGCTTTATTTTGTGCCAAGAGTCTTGCTGCGTTTGTTGTAGACGTAGACGACGCTGTGGGTTTGACAATAGAAATGATATGCGTTACCGGAGTGCAAGAAATCGAAACCATTCAAGAGATTCTTTCAGTGACGAGTGCAGTGGCGGTGAATATCTGAACGAACGGGAAAGATAAATTTCACTATTTAATTCTATTCTTATGTAATATAAACTATGAACTCTTTCTTGAAATTGTGTAGTTTTGCAAACATGAATTGTGTTACTGGCTCGCTTGATTAACAGGCCGTACACGGTAAATAATATGTTATTGTCGTGGTGGAATTTAATAATATGTATGATCATTATAAATACGGAAATATTCAGAACCAGAATTTATTTATCCTTATATAAGTACCCTTTTATTATTTTTTTCCTACTAAGAACTTACTAATAGGTTTAAATGTACATCCATATTCAATACAATAATAAAATTAAATATATTATGATTTATTTGATTTATATTGTCCACAATTCTGTATCAAAAAAGCTCTAAAATAAGCTCTTACACATCAGGTTTTTAAGCTCAACATCACAGTGCGGTGGTTTTAAGTGGAATTATGTGTAGGTAGGTATTTTAGATAAGAAATATTTTAAAACCATTCGTCATTATCATCAACAGCCTGAAGACCTCTACTGGTGAATATAGGCCAAGAGAGAACGCCACACAAGAAGTTTACTTAACTCGCTCGAAATTACAAACCGGTATTTATTTATACCGCGGGGAGCCGATGGATGCAGCAGGCGAGCAGCCGCTCAAAGTGGCGCTGCCTGGGGGAGCCCTATGTTCAGCAGTGGACGTCGTCAAGCTGTCAATGATGATGATGACAGAACACAGACTGATTATACCTATGTAACTAGGTAAAATCTTATATTATACGTAGGTATTATAATAAATAATAATAATAAATAACGCCTAACAATTACATACATAGATCCTGGACCCTAACTAGGATTCCCTGTATCTAGGGACCCAGGAACTACGAGGACCATGCTCCCACAACACCCAGACAGAACAAGTATTTGCGCTTTTTTTTTCTGTGCACAAATACTTGTTCTGTCGCGGGAATCGAGCCCGCCGCCTCCGGGTTATGAGCTGACCTGCTCAACCACCATACCACGGAGGCTGTCATTATATTATCTGGGAGTATACCTAGGTAATTTAAATTAATTGTCCTGAATAATTATTAACCTGTAATAGAAAGTTCGTGTAAATAACAGGTAAATTGCGAGTGAAGTGCAAGCGTATGCATTAATTATCTAAAAATGGGATTATTTAAAGATTTTATAAGGTTGGTGAAAAATAACCAGGGTTCCATTGAGATACCAACCAAGGGAATGAAAAATTAAATGTAGTACCACTTGTACTAATAGAGTTTCACGGTTACGGAAAAGTAGCTGTGATAGATAGATAGATAGATAGATAGAAAATTCTTTATTGCACAAACAACAATAGTAGGTACATAGGCGAACTTAATGCTATAGAGCATTATCTTCCAGTTTACCCCAGTGTATTGTGGAAGTGTTTAATGCGGTAGCGCAATATTGAAGCAATATAAAAAGTATATTTATGTATGTCAACAGACAAGAAAAACAACAACTTATAACTAAAACTCTAAACTGATGGACGTATATAAATAATATAACAAATACATGAAATAAATAAAATACATACAATAATATCATACACATATAATACAACATGATAATAATAATAATACATACATAATAATATACTTATAATTAGATGGATTGCTTTTCACGATTTAATTTTGGAGAGTGAGGTAGAAGTTATTCACTTTGGATTTACCTACTACGGTTACTATACGGAATAACGGACTCCCCAACTATATGATAAGGTCGATGTAAACAATAGTACAGTACCTACAGTAATATTATTACATTATAGTTATATTATTACGAATTAGAGTTGATAACGGCCTATTCAACATACCTAATTGGTTCAAACATAATATACATTTGTATCATTAATTATTTATGGTTATTAGTGTACCCACGCGTACATATTTACCTATCCATGGATTTTTTAAATTTAATGAATTGTGAGTGAACTAATCGTAAGTGCTATATAGTAGTTCTGGGATAAAGTGCATACTGAAAAAGGGCCAAAACTAAATCAAGATAATAATTTAAAATGTTATAAATTCAGCGTGATAAAAACTCAATTAGGATAAAATATTTTGTGTCTGATGGTCAAATAAAATCATTAAAAGAAGCTAAATATGAAAAAAAAATTGAATTTAATAAAATAAATATAAAAATATTAAAGTATTGTATAAGTATGCCATAATTATAATTTATAATTATGATTATCAACAGTCATAATAAATAGTTTAATAATTTGTGTTAAAAAAACTATTTATTGTTAGGCGTTTTAAAATGTTTATACTCAAACAGTCAAGTAGCTTTGGATTAGGTACTTATTCGTGACACCGGCCACAATTTACTTTAATCGGATTTGACCGTTTCAAATACAAATACAAATACAAATTTATTCATTGACACAAATATGG
Organism: Ennomos erosarius; assembly: GCA_963580505.1. Lineage (NCBI taxonomy): Eukaryota > Metazoa > Arthropoda > Insecta > Lepidoptera > Geometridae > Ennomos > Ennomos erosarius. The sequence continues at coordinate 5,815,553 of OY756984.1, forward strand.
TTACAGCAATTTATGTAATGAATCCATAGACTCCTGAACTAGTATTCACTGTGTTTCAGGAGTCAGTGGCTTCTCCTAATTAACAGTTAAAAGTGATTTATGTCAGAACAACAAAAAAAAATTTGGAAAATTTAACAAAAACAAAATAAATGTTATATTTTGTAATGACTTCGCATCAGACTGTGTATGTGTATGTGTATGTGTATGTGTGTGTGTGTGTGTGTGTGTGTGTGTGTGTGTGTGTGTGTGTGTGTGTGTGTGTGTGTGTGTGTGTGTGTGTGTGTGTGTATGTGTATGTGTATGTGTATGTGTATGTGTATGTGTATGTGTATGTGTATGTGTATGTGTATGTGTATGTGTATGTGTATGTGTATGTGTATGTGTATGTGTATGTGTATGTGTATGTGTATGTGTATGTGTATGTGTATGTGTATGTGTATGTGTATGTGTATGTGTATGTGTATGTGTATGTGTATGTGTATGTGTATGTGTATGTGTATGTGTATGTGTATGTGTATGTGTATGTGTATGTGTATGTGTATGTGTATGTGTATGTTTATGTGTATGTGTATGTATTTGTGTATAATATATATAGATGTATATTATGACAATATAAATAAATATTTCATTAGATATATAGGTTAGCCAGCATATTCTCTATTCCGTCATAGTCATACATTTTTAGCCATTTAATAACAGTCTTTATAAATTCATTATTAGTAGATTTTTTTATATTATGTATTTTGAGTATTTTTATTAATTTATTATAGATCTGTGGAACAAATACAGTAAATTGCTTCTGTGCAAATCTAGTTTTCACCCATTGTACCGGAACCCGATCCACTCTTTTACAGGATTCTGGCAGAAATGGTACTATTGTCTTGTGAAATCGTCGGAGACTCTCATATATGAATAGCTTACGCACAGATAACGGAAGGGCAGGCAGAGTAGTACTTTTAAGACCGCACGTTGGGCGCGTTCCACAGTGATTATGTGAGTTTTTGCAGCACGGCCTCATGCGCATATGCAGTACCTAATGAGGCACTCACATAGAGCTTTATAAATTTGAACAATTAGTTCAAAATCTGCTACATATCTAAGCGATTTAAATACATAGATGAATTTCCTTACTCTTGACGCTACTTGATTAATATGGGTGCTCCAGTTTAGTTGTTCATCTATGTATACCCCCAGATACTTCATGGTCTCAACTCGTGAAAGAACGTCGCAGGCACACCCTGCCTTGCGGGATGTACTACGGTTGCATGGAAAAGAGTGTATTCTTAAACCGTTAGATGTAGGACTGCCTGCTTTAGTTATACTGTAGCACATATATTTTGTTTTGGTTGTGTTCAGTGATAAAAGACTATTCTCCAACCATTTCGTAACTGCAGAAAGACACATCTCAGCCAGTTCTATGACCATCTGCCAGGTTCGTTCATGGAGAAGCAACACTGTGTCATCCGCAAACATCAATAAATCCAAGCCAGGCAGGGCAGTACAGCAAAGGTCATTAATATAAATTAGAAAAAGCGTAGGACCCAGTGTACTGCCCTGAGGAACGCCATACGTGCACGAAGCACTCTCGCTCACATGGTCTTCAACACGAACACTCTGTGTTCTACCGGAAAGATAGTCTGAAAACCAATTTAATGCTAATCCTCTGATACCAACATTTTCCATCCTTGTCAGTAAGATGGGAATGGAAACGGTGTCAAAGGCTTTCTGGAGGTCCAGAAATACTCCTAAACACTTGCTTCCCTTGTCCATGTAGGATGTTACTAACGAGGTTAACGTCAGGACTGCATCTTCCGTAGATCTGTTTTCTCGAAACCCATATTGATTATTACTTAAGAGGTTATTTTTCTCTAAATATCGCATAACTCTTTTCTTTACTAACTTTTCGAGAATCTTAGAAAGCGTAGATAGAAGAGATATGGGACGGTAGTTTGAAGGGCTAGCTTTATCCCCGGCTTTAAAAATTGGACACACAATGGCTTTTTTAAATAAAGATGGGAAAATTCCAGTCTCAAAGCTTAAATTACAGATATATGAAATAGGTTCGGCTAAATAAGGGAAGGATGATTTAAGTAAATTTGTGGTAATTTTATCCCAACCCGGTGCGCTATGTGACTTTAGTCCAAAAATAACATTTTTAACTTCAATAGGATCTGTAGGGAAGAGAGACATGGAGTTGCTTGGTGCGTTCAGTGTTTTTGCCTGAATAGCTAGTTGCTTTTCCGTAGTGTTCATCATGTTTAAAGTTTTTTCTGCTAATGTTCCACCAATAGAAGTAAAATACATATTTACTGTATTTAGGGAATCAGTAGGGTTATCTTTTATGGCTAATAAATCACGCGACGGCAACTTAGGTTGATTAAAACTGCATACTTCCTTTACTATCTTCCACGTTTCTTTAATAATACCTTTATTTTTGATCAATTTACCTTTATAATAATCTTTCCTTAAATTTTTTATAATATTGTTACATGTATTCCTATACTTTATATATTTTTGCTTTAACTCTTCATTGTTTGGTGACTTCTTTACTTTTAAATGCATTCTGTCCCTTTTTCTTAAAGATTTTACAACGCCTTTAGTTATCCAAGGTTTTATGGGTTGATTTTTCTTTGTAACTAATTTTATCTGCGTGTTGGTGTTGATTAAACTGAGAAGTTTAGTTGTAAATAACTCTGTGGCCAAATTAACGTTATCAAGTTTAAACAAGTCATGCCAGGGTTCTTTAACTAATGACTCATTAATACCCACATAATTAACAGTTACTTTTTTGTACGTAATAAGGTTTTTAGATAGTTTGGCATTATTAATATATAGCATTATGGGCGAGTGATCTGTGAGTGTTTGTTCGAAAACAAGGGTTTTCCAAATACCTAAAGTTTTTACCATAAAATGGTCAATGCACGTGTCGACCCTGGTTGGAAGATTTACTCCTTGTCTGAGTCCATGCATGGCCATTATATTTAAATAGTCTTGAGATGACGCGGCAAGATTGTCTGGCAATATATTAAGGTTAATGTCCCCGGTGAAAATAACATTCCTAGTTGAAATTTTACCCAAAATGTCATCAACTGATTCTAAGTAGTTACTGGCATTACGAAAACTCGGAGGGCGGTAGGAACATACGATCGTATATTCAGGGACAATATTAAGGACAAGACAATTGCCATCTGAAAATGCTGGTTCATATGAGGAGACTTCAATTTCCTGTCTAACATAAGCTACTACTCCATCGTTTTGATTCAAGCAGTTCCTAGTCCAAAATTTATTATAGTTTTCTAAATTCGGAGGTGGGTTGAGACCACTTGTCCAGCATTCCGTCAAAACAAAAACGTCAATGTTCACATCAATACTTGATATGAGTGCCGTAAACAAATCAAAGTTACAGTTTATACTGCGTATATTTACAGTGAAAAGCAACAGCGAACTATCATTTAGTGAATTGTATTTTAACAATCTACTACATTCTGCGCTCGTTCTGAGTGACAAACACTCTATAGCGGCCGTTTTATCAACTTCCGTAATAATAAAAGAGTTATCATCCATTATTCGTTAATTTTGTACTAGTGAGTAATTGCAACTGGAGCATTAGTTTAATTTTACAAATATTAATAACTTCTGAATAATAATGAGTAGCATATATATTTTTTATTTTATTTTTTAAATTAGGAATTAATATATTTGAAGTAGTTGTATGTGTAAATATTTTAGTATTTATTGTGGTTGTATATGGAAGTAGTTTGAGACCAGGTGTTATATAGTTTGATTTGTAGTGTGTGTGTGTGTGTGATATCTGTGTATGAATGCAGACAGATGCAAATACATGGATGCGGATGTGTAGTGTATGCATGTGTGCAAGTTGTGTATGGGAACAAACAAATGCAATTGCAAATACATGGGTTTAGAATTTAAGTATACTACGTATTTAGTATAAAACATAGAGCTAACTAAGCCAATACGGTTTACGAAGCCTAAAAGGCAAGCATACAGAAAATAATGACACGAAAGCAAAATTGAGTAGTTACTCATTAATTTTGAGATTATCAACTTATTTAGTCATATTTTGTTCTTCAGGTTCTCCAGGTCATTCTCATTGTTGACTCTAATGAGAGGGGCTCCGTCTGTACGCCTCAAGTATATTTGGCCTCGTGAAGCCCAGCAGTATTTAAATCCATTCTCTTTTGCAAACTCTCGGGCAAGGAAAAAGAGCTTTTTAGTCTGCGCAGTAAGGCTTTCCGACACAAAGATTGGCTTTGGCGGGCCCTCTAGTTTTAAGTTGGAGGTACTGAATTTGCTGGTGACGTATTTCTTGTTGTACGCCTTGATAGAACCTACAATGTTCTCTTTTAAAGCAACTGTCGATAGTTCCGCAACTATGGGCTGGTTTTTTTCACTCTTAGTGTTTATTCGATAGACGTCACGTACTTCGGTGGCTTGCAGTGGCACGTTGAGCGCGTTCCCCACTTTCTCGACTATACGAATTAGGTCTGCTTTCGTCTCGCCAATCTTTTTGGGGACGTTACGTACCTCTATGCTGGCGCTACGGAGATTGCGCTCCATTTGCTCCATTCTAGTCTCTAGAGAGTGGATGTACTTCCGGTCCGCCAATTTTTCTTGTTCCAGTGTGCTGATTCTAGCTACCATCTCGTCGTACTTTTGACCAAGAAATTCAATGGAACAAAAGATTTCTTTGTTTTGCTCAGTGTGTGCAGTTATACCACTCTGTACTCTGTTCATAAGGGCAGTAAATCTTTCATCTTGCTGTTTCTGAAGCACCGTAAACATCTCCAAGATTTCTGCTCTACTAATGTCATCGCATCCCTCCCTTTTACGTTTGCGTATGATGATATTCGGCTCACTCGTTGCGTGTTCACGAGAGATTGTAGGCACAGCCATTTTTGCAACCACCGGCGAGTCATTTAAATTAGAGTCTGACTTACAATGCGTTAGCGGTGGTGGTGCGGTAGTAGACATCGCTCGCGGTGGGGAGTGTCTCACCGACGTCATCGCAGGCGTGGGCGGTAAGCGGCTGGTACTAGGCTCACAGAGTGCTAGGGAGCGCTACAAGCAGTGCACGTATGCAACAGGTTCTTGATGCACGCGAGTGTGCGCTGTGTAGTTATGCGTGTTCGCGTGCGCGCCAAGCGGCAGTACCAGGCTAGCAGGCGCATGCAACGCGCACCGATTAGTGTGCGTGCGAATGGCGTGTTGTATAGCTGGCCACTTACCGATGGCATGCGCATGAGTGGCAATGCGGCCTTTGAGCTTCTTGTACTTATGAACTCCTAATATTTTACACTATTTACTGTTTTGCTAAATTTGTATTAAATTAATTTGAAATCGACTAAGGACTAGTAAAAACACGTCTGCTCTGTACAGAGGTCCGGGGGAGAAGGTTTCAAATAAACGCTATCAATTCAAGCTAAACTCTATCAAAACAAGCGTGTTCAGATATACAATTTGCGTATAACAACTTAAGCAAAATACAGTTAGAGCATAAGCGAGTTCAAATAAAATTCTTCCAGTTTACATGGTATTAAGTGCCCGAAGAATCCAACTCGGCTGGGCAGCGTTCGGGAGGCTTCGACCTATCTTTTCGTCCAAAATACCACAAAGCCTGAAAACAAAAGTTTTCAATCAATGTGTGTTGCCAGTGATGACTTATGGAACTGAGACGTGGTCTCAACTGTTGGCCTCATTACTAAGCTCAACGAGCTATGGAAAGAGTAATGCTCGGTGTTTCCCTGCGAGATAAGATCCGAAATGAGGAGATCCGCAGGAGAACTAAAGTGACCGATGTAGCTCTTAGGATTAGCAAGTTGAAATGGCAATGGGCAGGCCACATCGCTCGTAGAACTGACAACCGATGGGGAAGAAAGGTTCTCGAGTGGCGACCGCGAACTGGAAAACGCAGTGTAGGCCGGCCTAGTGGGGACTAGGTGGACCGACGACCTGGTGAAAGCCGCGGGGAGCCGATGGATGCAGGAGGCGAGCAGCCAATCTAAGTGGCGCTCCCGGGGGGAGGCCTATGTTCAGCAGTGGACGTCTTCAGGCTGTTAATGATGATGATGATGAAGTGCCTCAACGCTATCAAACATCACAAACATGACCTTTTTGCTTTTAGTTATACACGATAATTCACGTTCTGCGCTAGCTATGGCCTAAAACTTGGTTTCCACAAACGTGATCAAAACGTTTCTGTTGAAATCTGTATGATAAATGTCGGTAAAACCCGTTTACTTAGAACTTAGTTCTATTGAACTTATTTTGTGATACGAAACGGTGAAATTGGCTCTTAACCAACTGTCAAAGTACAAAATTCAACTAAGGTACGTCACGCTCAGCGCGCCAAATTCAAATTTTCTTGCATTTTTTGCTAATTACAGCTTAAGTACTGAACACAATTACATGAAAACTAGTTTTCAGCAAATAAATAGAATGTATTAACAAATAAGCGAATTGTTTTAGCAACAATTCTGAACCAATGATATTTAGGTGATACTTTTAATCCTAATTTGTTGATACATTCTATTTAAATGCGGTAAACTAGTTTTCATGTAATTGCGTTGAGTAATTTAGCTGTAATTAGCAAAACAAGCAAGAAAACAATTTTGCGCGCTGAGCGTGACGTACCCCACCTTTATATTTATAATTGAGTATTGCTTTTAATTATGATATACAAGGTAAAAATTTTTAAAACTGTCAAATTCAATCGTGCCGATTAAGAGCCACTGCAATATTCGTAATTTTCGATAAAAAATATTTACATTTGCACTCTACTCTTTTAGTGATCAACAATAAATGCTGTAGTACTCATCATGTACCTACTCAATTTATGCTAATAAATTCAGTTGCACGCTGTATTCAGAATTAGAATATAAAAATCTTTCTTATTTTAGGTCTTGAAAACATATTACAATACAATAGTGTAAGATTTTAAACTGTCATAGTCCTAAATAAATTACATGGTAAATATCCCGTTAGTAAACAATATTTTAGAAATAATACATACTATTATATTTTTAGATCCATGAAAATAATCAAAGAAGATAGCTGAGCTACGAGAGTAATAACTAAACATTGATAATTCGAATCAAGAAGTCAACACGCATCATGACGGAAAATCGTGCCGTTGTCGTACCAATGCCCACTTCCAACCAACATAGAGAAGAGAATGAAAATGATGGTGATTGTTGCGCTGAACTATGTGCTGAACTAGCTATTCGTTTATGTGTACGAATAGTTCTAGTAATTGTAGTGATGATAATTGTCGCAATCGTTGGAGTATCGTCATCGAGGAGGTAGTCATCAATAATTATGAAGGAGATACAAGAAAAAATTGAATGTTTAAATTAAATTATGAACTGAGCATCGGCATATATTATTATAAGTTTAAAATTATTTAAGTAAAACTTAAATTTAAACTGAAGAGCTCTTTATCCTGCGATATCGTGTCGGCTACAGAGAAAAATAAGAGTTGTACTGTATTTGAAAATGGTAGATCACTGGAAGACGCAGCGTAGGCCGGCCCCCCACTAGGTGGACCGACGACCTGGTGAAAGCCGCGGGGAGCCAATGGATGCAGGAGGCGAGCAGCCGCTCTAAGTGGCGCTCCCTGGGGAAGGCCTATGTTCATGTTGAGATAACAACTCACAAACTTGACGCCTGACTCAAAAAAATAATCAAAAGTTATTTTAGAAAGGGGCATATAATAGAACCTTGGTTAGCAACCACGAGATTTGAGTACCTACTTACAGTTCTTGCCATCTGAAACTTAGGCCCGACACAGTGTCAGACCTACGTGACTACTTCGTAAGAGTACTTCGAAATTATCAACACATTTCAAAACATGTTTCACTCAAACTTTTTACAGCTCAGTTTGTGAATTTCTTGTTCTCCGTGCTTTTAATTAATTATATTTATGCCTAATGATGTGTGTCTTTTCTTTATAAATGTATAAAATAAATACCATAGTAGCAGAAAGTATGCTTAAAATCAAATATTTGGACATTTTCATATCTAAATTTAATAAAAATTAAAGTAAAACTTATAATACAATACACAACAAACTAGGTAAGTAGGTAAATCAATTATGTTATCCTGTGTGGGGCTCGAACTGTTTGCCTATTAGAAGTACTATAGCAATAAATTAAATGATCGTTTACCCCTTTTATAAAATGTACTTATTTTGAAGTTGATGTTAAAACTCTGCTGTCGGCAGACAATCATGCTGTAAACTTGGTTTACACTAGCCATCATAGGTGAAGTTGTTATTCATTGGTTATAGCGCAGTCACCTATCAGAAATTCAGAATCACGAACTGAGAGCGTGTCACACACTTAATTTCATATTCTTTGAATATAAACTACTAGAAGTCAAGTTCCCGTAGCTAGCTACCAAGCTGTTTCTTGCTCCCACATAAGATGCTGCCTGAATAAAAACGTCTCCCAAAATATTGGGTAGATAATGGGCGACTTTGTTTATCTGAAGAGTACCTAAGGTAAGGTAGGGTACCTTAGGTAATGTATATATAAACGAAGGTTACCTTACGCATTTTATTTTTACACGTCATATTAAACTAAACGAAGGGAAGGCAGGCAGGAGAAGCCCAATATAGTGGCGTCCTTGTCGGACCTTCAAGTCTGAAAGAGATGAAATGCTACTTGGCTATAAAATCCAAACAATAACATTTTACAACGGTCAAAATACCAATGAGTCATAAAGCTGCCTTATGTATCAATTTTAGTAACTAGCATGACCCGCCTCGGTATCACGCAGGCAAATGAGTTTTCAACCGACGTCAAAAACAAGGAGGTTCTTGTTTGGGAATTCCCTGAATTACGGGGAATCCTGACCAGATTGGGGATTAGAGTATTTTGTTATATTAGGGATTGGTTCTGTGCGAGGAAAATTCGGGGTATAAACATATCGGGATACTCTACTGAGGTCGTTGAGCATGGTGCTGAGATCATCGAGCGTCTCCGCTATTATAACTATATCATCGGCAAAACGAAGGTTAGTGATATACTCGCCATTTATGTTGATGCCAAATCTTTTCCACTCCAAGAGCTTGAAAACATCCTCGAATGCGTTTGTGAACAGTTTCGGAGAAATAACGTCTCCCTGTCTCACGCCTCTCTGCAATGGGATCTGTTCCGTACTCTGGTCCTGTAGTCGGACTGACATAGTGGCCTTACTGTAAAAACACTGCAACACTTCGATATACCTATAGTCAATTTGGCATCGCTGTAAGGACTGCAGCACCGCCCAAGTCTCGATTGAATCGAAGGCTTTTTCATAGTCCACAAACGCTAGGCATAGCGGCCGATTATACTCTTCGGTCTTCTGTATACCCTGGCGTAGCGTATGGATCTGGTCTAATGGTGGTATACTAGTGGTGGTAATGATTATTATAGAAGAGGAACTGACAACCAATGGAAGAAAAGTTCTCGAGTGGCGACCAGGAACCAGAAGGCGCAGCGTAGGCAGACTCCATTAGGTGGATCGACGCGACGACCTGGTGAAAACTGCGAAGAGTCGATGGATGCAGAAGGCGAGCAGCCGCTCAAAGTAGTGCTCTCTGGGAGGCCTATGTTCAGCAGTGGCCGTCTATGGGCTGTTGATGTTGATGATGATAAATGCAATAAAGAAACAGAGTGGTTTTCTCAAATTACCACCGATTTGTTACAAAGCTAAAAAAAATATTGAAAAAATTAATTGTAGGTGCGTAAAGCCTTAATCACTTCGTAGCTCTATAGGTATAAAGTTGTACATAGATAATCTATCTTTGCATAGATTAAACCTGAAAAACTATTTTATTAGTTTCCAACTCAAATCCTAAAATTACAAGAAAAATGGCCTGCCTACCTGCTTAAAATTTTCACAACATGGGCTGGGAAATGTGACTCATAGAGGCTTTTGTGCTTTGGGGAATTTTGCCTTCACTTTCGGCTAATCGAGAAAACAAGCGTGGGCAACTCCTTTAATACACATAAGTATTTGTAGCATCAACGTAAGCACTTGTGCTGCTTTTAGTTTTGTACCATTATAAATTTAAGAGATTATTTTGCTAAATTTTCAGTGCTCTATTTGTTCTTGTTTAATCACTATCATTATTTTAATTTTATAGTTTTTATAATGCAGATCGTTTCACAAACAGTATAATAATTAGTGGGTCTACCAGGTCAGCGGTAAGTTATTTGTTTTGTTTATATATATATATATATTTTTATAACATATCTCATCGGTAATGTTTGGTATAGCGTTATGTCTTTCGAAACCAATAATTAATTAATTGTTTATTGATAAATGATTATTGAAGAAGAAGAAGAATGATTATTGAACTAAAAACTTGTAATAATAAAAATTTAATTATTCTTTTTTAGGGGTCCGTACCCAAAGGGTAAAGCAAACCTTATTACTAAGGTTCCGCTGTCCGTCTGTCTGTATGTCCGTCCGTGACCGGGCTGTATCTCAATCTCATGAACAGGACAGTTGAAATTTTCACAGATGATGTATTCTATTGCCGCTATAGCAAAAAATACTAAAAAACAGAAACAAATAAATATTTAAGGGGTCTCCTAATGCGGAACGGTACATAATGGTAGCGGAACCCTTCGTGTGCGAGTCCTACTAACACTTGGCCGGTTATAATATCTGGTACCTTTCAGCTAAGAAGTAGCACCACTCCGCACAGCGTATGTGCTTAAAAATAAACACCATTGAATGGAGCCCAATGTCAACATCGATGACGTCACGAAGGGTTATTTCATCGATCAATCTTTCGGCGTTCTATAATTATGAAATCTTATTTTTATACAATTAAAAAGAAGTGCTAAAATCTATTTCCACGTGCCAAAACTAACAGAACTCAATGGGCATGATAAAAACCTAATTACTTTCCTTGATCTTGGTAAGGGTCATGCAATATCAAACCTGCTTACATCAAAGATTTTTTAAATAGTTTATGTTGACGGCTTCTCGCAGTCTCTGTGTGGGAGTCAGGACTTTGGTTACAAGCCATACCTTCTTTCAACACCGGTAGCATTTTAGATCCAACTGATTTTCGCTTACCTATCAGCTTACGTTTGGGTGCAAGATGCTGTGTAGCCCATCGCTGCCAATGTGGTACTGCAGTTGATCAGCTCGGTCATCACGGTCTCTCGTGTTCGAAAAGTGCTGGTCGAATTTCCGCCACACTAGTCTTAATGACATCATTCGCCGGGCTTTTACCACCGCCAATGTTGCAGCCATTCTCGAACCGAATGGTCTCATGCGTGACGATGATAAAAGACCTGACAAAGGATCCTGATAAAGGAATGACTTTGGTTCCCTGGAAGATGGGGCGGCCTTTAGTGTGGGAAGCTACTTGCGTATATACTATGGCGCCGTCACACCTTCCCAAGACACACGTTAGGGCCGGCGCCACGGCTTATTCGGCTGAGCAGCTAAAGCGGCGCCAATATAGTAATCTCAGTAGCGGTTATATATTTAAGCCGTTTGGTGTTGAGACCTTGGGTCCGTGGGGACCGGGAGCTCACCACGTTTTCCAAAGTCTATCAGAGTCTACTGCTATCTTCATACGGGTTAATGAATTTTAAGCGAGCACGCAGCCGCAGATGATAGCTTGTATTACAAGGGGAAAAATAAAGAGGATTTTCAAACTATATAGGCTTGATGGATGACTGCTATTTTTTTATTGCACAAATTAACAATATTCCTCAAAAAATAAACAGTTGTGGAAACAAAAACAAAATATCTCAAAAACACAAAATTACAAGCATTTTAAAAATAGAAATAGAAAGAGACAGCTCAAACATGCAGTGACGTCAGAATTTAGTCCTTTATAGTAGCTCATTACTAAGCTGTAGCTTTACATATAATACAACAGCCATCAAAGCCGTGTTTTCACGTAGGTGCAGATTCTCGGTTTTGAGAGAAAGAGATAAGCGAATGCCAGCTCCAGAAACTTTAAAAGCTTATTACTCCACGATTTATTTCACGATTTTACTTATTTTTTCAATTATTTCATTCATTTTTAATCCACTTTATGAAAATAAAATTTACTTCTTCATTTGTATTAGTAGTCATCCTGCCTAATATTTTATAATTTTCTCTTAATTGTTGATTCTATTTGACATACATAAACAGTTTTCTCTGAAGTTAGATATTATCACAGACCTCTAATACTACACAGTAAGGATATTATAAGAACCAAATTTTTCATTTTTTATTGATACCCGATAACATGCAAAATAACTCGAATAGATAGATTGAGAACTCTTTATTGACTCACCAATAAAATATACAAGCATAAATAAAAACCTTGTAAACATTGTAGGGTTACAACGGGCGGTCTTACCGCTCACAGCAATCTCTTCCAGACAACTTTTAATTGAAAAGTACCGAACGCAAAAAAGTTCCTATCTGTTAAGAAAGATTCATTGCTGTTTTGGTTTTCAGGTACACTAAACTCAGTTTTATGGATAAACCAACCTACAGTTTACTCTAAAATAGAAGAGAAGATAATTACGCTAACAAAGACTACATACAACATACAATAGAGTAATGATGGCGGACAACTCCCAAACTGACCAAGGCGTGCTTCTCGACCAAGAGAACAATCTTAAACCCTGTTGTACTTGCGCAACATTAAAAATATGGATTAAATGTACGTTCTTAATATTATTTGCTTTAGTCAGTGGTTTACGTTTAGCAACATTAAATCAACCAAAACCGGAAATAGATATTAGCAAATTTAATATAGATATAGCTAAACCAATAATAATACCAGATCAACGCCGGAATCAAGAAATACAGGACGCAATTGACGCTGGAGTTAATGAAGCATTCAGATTACATGGCTTAGTACCAAGATCCAAGAGAAGCAGTCATTTGAAGCACGGCCGTAAACAAAAAATAGAGACTAAAGCACTAATTAAAGATCTTCGTGAATAGAGCCACCGTTGAAAGACTAGAAAATCGGAATGCTATACCCATCAACTGAACAGGAAATCCCAAATAATGGTTTGGCATAGAAATTCATTTTGATACAGTTTGATGAGCTAGTACCGATTGGTCACAGTCCCTTTCTGTCACAGTTTTGCAAACCCATACAACGAGTTCAGATCGGTCACACATTCAAAATAAATACATTTATTCTATTTTTTCATATCCCCATCGGTCACACTTTTTTAATCACTCGTTTAAAAGTACAGTCAGATGAAAAAGTCTTCAATAAAGGTCAGTAAAAACCGGGCGGGAAGGCAGGTGCTTAAGGCGCCCAGCCAACAAAAGTGGGAGGCCATGGTACCCCTGGGGTGCGAGATAAGAGGATCGATAAGGTTCCATAGGGTCTACTGGCGTGGATCCTATGGAAAGTCGCGACCATTCTAGCTGACCTACGGGGGGTACATCGACCTCGCCGGCGGGGTCTGTGTCTGATTGTGTTGCGCCGGTATCATATACCGGTGCTGAAATCAGAACCTGAGCTAGAAGGGCTAGACTGAGGGTCTAGCAAAGATGCCAAGCGCTAACGCTAACCACTAACTTCAAAACATAGTAATGTCATTTCGGAAATCGCTTACTTTTCCGGAGCTAATGTTATTTTAATACCTTTTTGGTGTTAGCGTTTGGCATTAGCGTTAGCGTTTGGGATCTTTCCTAGACTCCCTGGTCTGGTGATCCTAGCGTAGCCAAAACAACGGCTGCAATCGTCCGGGTCGCTCAAGACGTGTCCGCGGCGGCGACGACGACGGCGGCGACGTGCGCCGGGGTGCTTTATGATAGGCTGTGATGTGGATATTTTGTAAGATAAATAACAAGTTTTGATGTATAATATAAACCTACATTATATAACGATACAACTAAATAAAATTTAGTGATTTGCACTAAATTTTATTTAGTTGTAGCGAGTTGAACAATAATCCTCTTAATTTTTTTATAGATTTATTTACACCATTTCTTATTAATAAAATCACACCCATAATAATATAACAATAATAATTCGTAGTGTTGCTTACTGTAATTTTTCTCATTTTTGGTACTTATGGAAAAGTGTGACCAATCGGTATACGATCTTTAAAAATATTTTAATTTTTTGGATTGTGTGACCGAACGGCCCTAGTTTTTTATGGATGACCGATCAGAACTGTGACCGATTGGTACTAACTCGTTTGATCTACACAAATTTTTAACTAAATTCAAAAATGAACTTCTCAGTTTGGTAAGGATTTTTTTTCTTTTTTTTTGTTTGTCGCCTCGTTTATAAGCCTATTTTTTGGTATAGAGTCTGAAACTGATTTGGAAAAGTTTGTATTCATTTGAACGGAGACAGTTGGTGGTGGAATATCAGATTGAACCCATTGAAAAGTTTGTATAATGAATTACCTGATTAATTAATTACCTATCCATTTTTGTGTAATCCACTGTTAATCCAACCAGGCTGCATATTTTTGTTGGAAAATGATTATGAAATGAAATGCGGTACGTTATATTAATTAGTTGAAACGCCAATGACTACTCACTATCACTTTTGAGCTTCGCTTACACTTTTTGTAATCTCATTTTCCATCCCGTTTTATATTTATCATCATTATCGTTTGCGCTCATTAACTTTCATGATTTTATCTTAGGTACCCAATTGGAGCTAATAAACTGTGTTGAAAGTAAATCAGGGCAATTTTTTTTTTGAATAATGTAGCAATTATTATTAAAGTTCGATTATGGACTATTTATATCCCAAGGAATTATTTGGAGACGCAGCAGTGTATCGTGTTTTAACTTAATTTCAAAGAAAGAAAATTTTTTTCATTTCATTTAATGAGACGTGGGACTCGGATACAAATTGAGAGAAAGTAATTTAGGAAATGGGCACCAAGTGTGCCGTACAATTCGTGCACCTGCCTTGCCCTCTCCGTAGAACTGGTTACATCTGCTCAACGAACTTCAAATGGATTTAAGAATATCCAGCAGTCTTACGGAGCCAGCTTTAAATTACATCAAATGTTTTCTGAAACATTGACAACATGGATTTTATAGTACCAAGCAACGTTTACTAAATAAAATAGTATGAAAAATCAACAGTAAAATACTAGAAGAGATTGTAAAGATATTTTTTGGATAATGTTTTTTGTGTTTGTTTAACTTAACTACACACAGCGTGAATAATGGGCTGGAGCATTTGGACTGTGTGTTTTTGTGTGTGGTGTGTTTGGTTTGGTTTGTGTTTGGATGTTGTCTGTCATCTACCTATAGGGTAGCTATATCGGTCCAGATGTTCTTTGTAGTAGGTAGTAGCTAGTAGTTTTTAGTGAATAGCATTATTTTATATCACCTATATACCTTATGTAAAGCTTACGCTAAGGTACGTAAAGCTAAGGTATTGGTTACCTTAACCTTTTACCTTTTAGTATAGTTTTTTGTTTTTAGCCGCTCAAAGTTGCATTCTCTGGGGGAGGCCTATGTTCAGCAGTGGGCGTCTTTAGGCTGATAATGATGATGATGAAATATTTAATCCTGTATACTGACCACCGTCCAGCTTATCATATTATCGCAGTTGAATGTACTTATGTGTTAATAAAAATAATGACTTATTCATTTGAAATTATTGCTGGCCTTGTTTGTATCAAACCCGAAGTAAACTTCCTGCTAAAATATGACTGATAAGGAAAACAGTGTCGGTTGTTACTAGAAGCACTTATCTAAAATATGGTATTTATAGAAATAGTAGGTAGGAGTAAAATTTCAATAATTAATAATAATAATTAGGTTCATTATATAACTTTGAGGAATAGACTAATAACGTTAGAGGTTTTATTTTTAACCATTCCACTTCTACTGTTATATCTGGATAGGCCTGCATTTCTCCGCGGTCTCACCTGATGGAAAGTGGTGACGTGGTCTACGATGGCAAGTGCTTTTAATAAAATAAATAAATGTGTGTGGACATTTCACATAGCACCACCACACCTCATCAGCAGGAATATCTTAAGTACCTAATAGCGTAGCAATTCTCTTTTCACCATTCCCTGCCCTTCAGTTGATTAATACCTACTCAGAATATTTTACTGTGTAATTTGGTGTAAGTATATAGTAGGTTGCAGAGAGGCGTGGGACAGGGAGACGTTATTTCTCCGAAACTGTTCACAAAGGCATTGGAGGATGTTTTCAAGCTCTTGGAGTGGAAAAGATTTGGCATCAACATAAATGGCGAGATCACTAACCTTCGTTTTGCCGATGCTATAGTCATAATGGCGGAGTCGCTCGATGATCTCAGCACCATGCTCAACGACCTCAGTAGAGTCTCCCGACAGGTTGGTCTTAAGATGAACATGGACAAGACGAAAATCATGTCAAATGCCCATGTTCCACCTATACCGGTAATTGTTGGGAACGATAAAGCCTGAAAACAAAAGTTTTCAATCAATGTGTGTTGCCAGTGATGACTTATGGAACTGAGACGTGGTCTCTAACTGTTGGCCTCATTACTAAGCTCAAAGTCGCGCAACGAGCTATGGAGAGAGCAATGCTCGGTGTTTCCCTGCGAGATAAGATCCGAAATGAGGAGATCCGCAGGAGAACTAAAGTGACCGATGTAGCTCTTAGGATTAGCAGGTTGAAATGGCAATGGGCAGGCCACATCGCTCGTAGAACTGACAACCAATGGGAAAGAAAGGTTCTCGAGTGGCGACCACAATCTGGAAGACGCAGCGTAGGCCGGCCCCCCACTAGGTGGACCGACGACCTGGTGAAAGCCGCGGGGAGCCGATGGATGCAGGAGGCGAGCAGCTGCTCTAAGTGGCGCTCCCTGGGGGAGGCCTATGTTCAGCAGTGGACGTCTTCAGGCTGTTAATGATGATGACGATATAGTAGGTATTGAATATACTATTATTTATTATTATTATTATTTATTTAAGTAATGTAAATGCAATAAGCACACAACCTTTATTAGGTACATAAAACTTCTACTCTGGCC
Organism: Ennomos erosarius; assembly: GCA_963580505.1. Taxonomy (NCBI): domain Eukaryota; kingdom Metazoa; phylum Arthropoda; class Insecta; order Lepidoptera; family Geometridae; genus Ennomos; species Ennomos erosarius. The sequence goes on from OY756984.1 coordinate 5,832,546, forward strand.
TTGAAGATCAAACAAATCTACTTCAAGTACACATTCGTTTTGCTCATTTTTAATTTAATCTATTTTTTATTTAATCAGATATAAAGAATAGAAGAGCTATAAATCATGTCTACATAAATTCCGTCATCTGCTCGGTTAGTAGGGGATGCTATATCAACGTTATGCGACAGTTATTTCAGTCAGGGACTGAATGGCTCTCGAGTGAATAGCCACAGTCACCTGCAAATGAAATGTGGTATCTACAATAAGGGTCCATAACCCACGAAATTAAATTCTCCCTTAATGTCTCTTTTAAAATTTTGATATTCGTTCACTTGTTTAATCAAAATCTGCACAAATATTTATTATTATGTTATGATAGTTAACAGTCGCTATAATTTTATTATAATGCTAGACTTAAAATTGCACGTAAAATGGTTATGTGCTTACAACAAGTAAATTATCTATTCCGAAAGAGACGAATAGAATAGTTCCCCGATAAGTGCACCCAAAATGAGTGATTTCGGCGCACTTAATAACAGTGACACAATGACTTTTGAATTTGGAATGCTATCCCAGATAATATAAGTATCCAAGGAACTTATACGTATACTAATATAATATAAGTTTCTTGTATAATACCTACAGTAATACTATTTAATTCAATGGGTTGGACACAATTTGCTTTGATAAAGTAGTAAAAATAGCGACGCGATATTGTACCCACAGCGTATTTTTTCCTGACTCTGTGGATAACCCATGACCTGTACAACGCAAATAATCTAATCTGTGGGTTCACCAAATAAAAAAAATACGCGGGAGGTTTTATTACTTCGTTTCAAAGCGAGCGTTTCAAAGAGTGTGCCACAAGGTCCAAAAGTATTTAACCTTGAGCGACGTAGTAGATGGTTAGTTAGGTACTTTGAATCTCGCCCTACGATGATTCTACTGTTTATAGGATCCCTCGCTTTGTTCTGGATTCAAACAATCGCCCTAATTTAAGATTAGTCCTTAGTACTCTAAAGACTCGTGTTCTCGAGTGGCGACCACAAACCGGAAGACGCAGCGCCCCCAGTGGAACAACGATCTGGTGGATGGGTGCAAGAGGCAAACAGCCGCTTAAAGTGGCGCTATTTGGAGGAGGCTTATCTTCTTCTTCAGACTGACGTTGATGATGATGATGATGACTCTAAGGACTTATTGGTGAATCTAAATAAAGTCAAAGTATTCGGTTCGAGTATCGGTTCAAGAAATATTCCCGCACTAGGTTTGATTACAGAAAGAACATTCGGTAATACCATGGGGTCCCATCAGGTACAAAAGAAAAATGGCCCGAGCTTGAAAAAAAATTAGTATACGTGTCTAGAGAGTTACTAGTTAGTGCCCAGTATATTCATTTGGCCCAATACTTGGCTAACACGCAATAAATGTCGCTTAATAATTTTGCGTTATGCAGAAATAAAATGATTCGTAAAATAGCCCACATTATTCCGTTGTATGAGATGAGGCATCTGTACTTTAGGTATTATATTATCTGGGGTAATACCATGAATAGAATATTAGCAGACGGGCTATTTCGACTCATAGGGAAGTCCAGCAAAATAAACGTTTTGAACGTGCTTGCGTTGTTCTCTGAAATACAGACAGATAGGTATAAAGTAGATATAACCAAACCTGAAATCCAGCCGTACAAATTATAGAGAGGCATTGATAGGGCAGATCTTAAGACCTTTCTATAATTATAACTTTCTAAATTGAAATCTATAATCTGAGACACTGAAACGATTACTCTGTCCTGGTTCTAATATAAATTTTCGTCTTCTATCGAACACCTATATAGGAAAGTTCTAGCACTAAAAGAGGAATAAAATAAATATTTACCCGTTCCCAAATGTTGACCGTTAATGGACCTTTTGGGGTGACCTTAATTTAGTCGATTTAAATTCGGTCTGTCCTAAAAAGGTTAGCATTAGTGAGGTGTCGGTTGGGGCCATATTTATGTTTGCGGTAACGTAACAGGGGGTAACAAAGCTCGTCATTTTTAAAAATTCAGTAGAAGGAAGGAGAAAATTTGCTATAATCGTTGAAATCAATAACATCTTTCATTTTTATACACTTTTTATTTTAGACTATCTTTATCCATCAATGTTTGTGAACCACAAATTATATAGGTAATAGTACACCCTTGCTTACAAGTATAACTCATTACCTATTATTCATCAGCAATACTAAAACAATTTAGCATATTGATCTATGCAGTGCGCTTGTAGCCGACGTGCAGTTCTAGCTAGCTGCACGTGCGAAATGCACTTCCATCATTGCACATCTGCAGACAGCTACCAGTCAGCGTACAGTTATTAGAACTGCAACGTCAACTGCAAGTGGACTGTGCAGTTGGTTGGCAGTTTCGATGCAGCTATTTCAACTACACAAAAACAAATTTCTCTAAGTTACACTATAAGACCACGTGCAGAATACAATACAATAGTTAATAGATGTTGTGAATCCTTGAAGTGAATGAATAAAATTATAATCATTTATATATAAAACGCATGCCTTATTTATTTTTGCGAATTTTTATTCTAATTCATTTCCGTTACCTACAATTCCATTATCTAACATGTCTCACAAAATAAAAGGAGGTACCATCAATATTTCCCATTTATTGTTCAAAAATCCGTGAAGTTATTACACGCTTGGGCGGGTGGGAGTTAACAAGCTCGCTACAAGGCTTGCTTGACAAGATCGACGGGTTTTCAGAGAATATCTACTTGGCGTTTTGTTACCACGAAATTGAATATACCTAGATAGATGTTAACAAATTCTGTATATACAGTTACCAACTGAGATTTCATATAAATGGCCAAGAAGATATCGAAGTATTTTATTATCAAACCCTTTTTGCACAACTGCAGGTTGAGGAGTTTAGGCACTATATTTAATTATACTTACTTATTTTGTAAGTACAACACTTTATTGTTAAAAACTAAACAATATTGTATGCGTACAGTAAGCGTGGTCCAGGTTCAAATCTTCTCGGCCCTGCATCAATGAAAAAACAACGTTAAAGACATGTTCAAGAATCCCATAGTTCTCAAGCATGTTATTCAGCAACCTATACTTGATAGCCTGCGTGGCAAATAGGTATGGCCTACACTGTCCATGCAGAGAATGTCCATGTTTAGAATGAACGTTTTGGGCTAATAACGTGATATGTGACGTAGGTATGTTTTTAGCCAAATTGCCAAGGCCAACGCCATAAAACTGATGGCATAGATGAAGCCAATTAAAAGATGCAGCGTCGCTTTGTTTCTTTTACCTTCCTACCTATTGTTGTTTACGAACCAATTTAAACGAAAAAAACAAAAACACCGCACCAATCATGTACCAAACAATAAACAAACAGTTGTATCCGATATCAACCGGCAAAAGCGAATGAAACCTGGCTACAATTTGCTGAACAATATAAGCTTCTATACAGGGTTCCATATTGGCGATGATTAAATTCCCACAGCTAATCTCTTTGGTAATATGTTCGTTGTTTTTCTGACGAGTAAAAATGGTACTCTGAAAACGCGAAGGGAAAAATTGGCTGCACGCTGCTGTCAGGCTCGATTTTTTCATGTCAGCTCGAATTTGTAGGCTACGATAGTCGATGTGTCTGGAACATGTCAAAAATGCTTTCGATTCGGTCTCGTTAGTATTTTTTGACCAAATGTGGAATGCAAAACTAGCGATATTTGTGGTGAAAATACTATAAAATTTAGTAGTTTACTGGTTACATAGTAAGTACATCAGTAGTTTAGTGGGTGGCCTATACAAATTCTGATACCAGTATCAATCACGAAAAACAGAATGAATTTTGTAATCTACCACTTCTATCTAGATGGGGAAGAAAGGTGCTCGAGTGGCGACCATGAACCGGAAGACGCAGTGTAGGCCGGCCGCCCACTAGGTGAACCAACGATCTGGCGAAAACTGCGGAGAGCCGATGGATGCAGGAGCGGCCGCTCAAAGTGGCGCTCTCTGATGGATGCCTTTGTTCAGCAATGGGCGTCGTCAGGCTGTTGATGATGATAATGATAACTGACGCTTTAGTTGGCTTTACGAAAAATAAAGAAATGTCATAAAGCTGAAGGTAATCTCAACGCAAATTAAAATTTATTGAGTTCTTTAAAAGTTCAGGAGACTCTCTTAATCGGTAACAACACCACAGCATCATTCAATTTGATACTAAGATATAGCAAAATAAATCACGATCATTTTTAAGTCAACATTTAATCCCCGTATTTGGCTGCATGCTCTGCTAACAAAACCCTCGTACGTTTGTTTACGTCCGTCGGGATATATTGTCGTTTTTCTATAGATACGAAGTATACAGAGTAGCGAAACAACGGAAACGACCTCGGTCCCTTTAATTTCCGGCGGCACTTGTGTCTTGTTTATTTTCATCTTTCCCATCAAATTTTAGTGCCGGGAATTTGATGAAATGTTGTTATTTCGAACGTGGTAGTACCCGCAATATTTCCGCGAAAATGACGTCGTGGTACTGAATTTTAATAAGGAAAAACACGAAAATAACCATTGATTATCACAAAATTGAGGATTTTATAACCCAGTATTCCAAATATCTTTTATGGTATTGTTTTGTAATTAATAACTGGTCTACTTTATGTTTCTCAAAAAAAAAACCTACCTTTATCTCCTTTTTCCACAACCATTTTCTAAAGTCTAATTAATGTTGTTTGTAGAAGGTAATCTAGCTACTAATTAGCTAGCTTTGTAGTAATTGCTGGGCGTTATTTATTTTATTTTAAATTATATTAAAATAAAATAAATAACACCCAACGATCACATACATAGATCCTGGACCCAGGCTAGGATTCTTTATATCTAGGGAACTAGTAACTACGAGGACCATGGTCGCACAACACTCAAACACAGAACTAATATTCGCGCCTTTTGAGTGCTACAATACTTGTCCTGTCGTGGGAATCGATTTGCCAACTCTGGGTTATAAGCCGACCTGCTCAACCACCACACCACGCTGGCTGTCATATATTATAGTAGTTTTTTCGTAGTTAAATGTAACATAATTCATAATTAATTTATTCAATAACAATTTTTAATAACAACTGTGTCTGAAAATTAAAATATCTACTTACATAATTATTATTATTAAAAATTAATAAAACATAATAACATAACAAGAAAAATAACACATAACATAACATATTTCTTAATTCCGTCAGTAAGTCCGTAAGATCACGAGTAGCTAATATTATGTACCTATAATACTTATTACTTATAAGAGGTGAAGTTATCAAACATTGCCGTTCTTGTCAATAAATTCCTGTACGGAGTAAAAACACTCTTCCAGCAAAAGACTTTTCAGTTTTATTTGAAAGATAGAAAGACTATCGATCGATTTCATCTCCATGGGTAAACAATTAAATAGCTTGACAGCTTGATACCTAGAACAGTGTTACATTCACGCAAGTATAAATAGTGTACATATAGCAAAATATCAGAATTTAATGTAAAGAGTTAACATACATTTCTTATCATATATTGAGAATAAGTTGACATCATAGTTTATAATGAAGCCATTAAATTAAAGATAAGGAACATCTCGTTTAGTTTTTGGCTGATATGTAATGTATATTAACTAGAAAAACATTTTCATATTCGTGGTCAGTGACACATGTCCGTTTGACCTATTCTTATCAATTTAAATTGAATTTACTTCATTACAAATACAAAATTATTTATTTGTTAGAATATTGTACTTAAGATTGCTTTTTGTTCCAAATATTCTATCGTTTCCGGTGTACAGATATTGTGTATGTGGATAAGTTTTACTTTTACAATATACTTAGGTATCATTTCATCATTTATAACATTCTAGAAATCACTCAAACTACCTAAGGCTCAGTGTAAATTTTAAAAGCGTCAATTTTTCTAACCATTTATCATCATAGACGTCCACTGCAGAAGATAGCCTCTCCCAGAGAATTTTTCTAACTATTGATGTTTTAGAATTAACATTACAAATATTTCAATTCAGGTTCACCCTCAACATTCTCGTCTTATAAATAGGGCTTGTTTCAATTTCTTTTCAAGAGTCTTATCTTTTGCGAGTGGCAAATGAAAGCGAATTCAATGCAGATGTCAAACAAGTCGTTTCAAAGAGACACTAATGAGCCCCCAATCCGAGTGTTTCGGCATTCATGGCCTTTATTCAGCGCCTTTGTTAGAGTCCCGGAGTTGGTCCTAATCAGTCGTCTCAAATCTCCAACTAATTAGACTACATGCACTGCGAATAGATCGATGAAGTTTCTCGACTAATGCAACTTGTTTGTTTGTTACTTGCGCTAAGTCGTTTGTGATGTAATCTCTAGAAAATTACAACGTGTGAGTTACTTTACAAGGATATGTACTTATAAATTATGCTGAAACAAGTACATACTTCTGTAAATCAAATTAATGAAAAAATACATTACTTAACACAATCATAAAAGAGCTGATGATCTTCAAATGGCTCAACGGATTCTCTTGCACGATGGGTATAAAGATTATCAATAAAGTCACCATTAAAACAAAAAAATAAATATAAATTCAGTTCATTCATTTCGAAGCTACAATTCTCCAGATAGACACACAGATCGAATACACTAAATAAGTTACACTTCTAACATCCTTTGTTTGGTAGGGGGATAAAAAGGGTTATACCAGTAATAGAAGCAAGTGTTTATATAGGAAATTTATTTTGTCATTTTATGAAAATAAATTGAATTATCCTGACATTTTATCCCTCCCTAATTAGACATTCGTGGCATCAGTCCCATAAACAGGACCGTTAACCCCATACGGCCGCCGAAATGGCCGCCCACTGACCGCCCATACAATTCGACATTCGACCAATTCCACATTTCTCCTAATTGGATTTCCGTCACACAATTACAAAGCAAGATTACTGAAGCCGCCCTGATTGACACTGGGACCTAATCTGGTACGTTCTAATGCTGGTGGTTGACATACTGTCACAAAGAATGCCAAACAGCACCAAATATAGCTAAATTACCTTTGAAACTATAAATACCGCTGTAATATTTAATATGTTGTCAAAGACAGGTTTGAGAGTTTATTTGTAAAGTATATACGAATAGAGACTCTGTTGCACTAATATACTCGCATCAGCGTAGGCCGCCCTCCACTAGGTAGACCGACTGGAAACCGCGGGGAACCGATGGATGTAAAAGGCGAGCACTATTAAAAGAGCGCTCTATATGGGGGCGCTATATTATGATGATGATGACTGCAGATGATTGCGATATTCTTATTAAATTACAATGTCGGAAATTTCAGAATACCCTAACCCTAGTACTTTGGTTATAACAAAAATTTTGCATGATTACATAATTATCATAATATCGTTAAACATGTAATTGTCATTCCTAGAAAATCCAGGTATTTGGAAAATGTCATATTTAAGTTGCTCAAAAGGTTGATTAACTTAAAATGTTTAACAAACTTTCACACAATACACAATACACACAATAGTTGTATAACTAAAATAATTGGCATAAATCCTTGAAGGGTTGTTGGCACCCTAACTAGGATAAAACCTGTGTTTCATTGATTAGAAGCCGTGTGTCACAAATACCGAGGTACTGATCACGTAAACAACTACAGTTTGTATTGGTCGTTAGCAGGTAGCAGTAGTCTTGTGCTTAATTGCTAATTGTGTTTGTACACAGCTCGTGTTCATAAACTGGCTAATTACATTACGTAGCGACTGCTACGGTTGCCTGCGAAGTTTTGTAAGGCGCTGTTTTTAATGTGTAATAAATTCAATAAAGTGTAAAACAATTGACAATTTCTATTGGTTAAGTACATAGTACCTAATAGTGGCAAACACCAAAAATAATAAATAATAAAAATATAAATTTCGTTAAAGCTTATGAAAATGATCGTCTGAACTTCGTTTGACTTATAAACCCAAATACGTTACAGTAGGTTTGCCATAGAGGGATAAGTACGAACTTAGGCTTTAACTTAGTCTCTCATCTCAAATAATAAAATAATCCAAATATTGCAAATGGGCGCTTTAGTATACCTACATGTATACGTTCAAATATTGAAATTGTAATTATTGTGTATACATAAAATAATTATTATCATTTTACAAGTGTTAAAAGACAGATTTTATATAGAAGAGAATCAAAACAATGTTACTAAAAATAAAAGTAATAATTTAAACAGCCTTTAAGGCTTTAGAAGACTTTATGCCTTTGTATTATAAAATTCATGAAATGGCTCCATTATTAAACGGTAATTTCTGTTTATGCTTCGCGGGAAGCACTCAATTTAACGCACCTCAGATAACGCTATTTTATTCGAGCGGTTTATTTTACGACTGTATAAAATGTGTACCTTGAAATATATTTTAATATGTACTATACTGGATAATGTCTTTTATTACATTGATTTAGGATTCAATATTCTATAGAATATTTAAGAGCAATTCTTACAGGTTCGAAGTATTATTATCGTGATACACGGTAGCTTAATACCGTCATATTTCATGGAAACTCACAAAAAAGTTATACGGACTGATAATTGAATTTACGTGTCATGACATTATTTTGTGATTTAATACTTACCTACCTTGCTCTTAAAATTTGTATAATTAACGCTATTTATTATCAAGTCTAACTTATAATATCTTCTTTCCAGAAGTAGGTACCTATTTCAATTTTGTAAAACAATTTACTACACAATTTGCACAAAAATGTTTATTGGGACCTACTTCATAATAATTTTATAACTTTTTTGACCAAATTTCACAAGCCTCCAGACAGATATAGGTAAGGTTTGGAGAGTTCTCAGAAAAAGTAAAGAGGGTTGAGCCCGCATCTGTAACAAAGGTACAATATTCCCGCCCTCAGGGCATACCTAAGTAAATACCTCCATGTTCTTACAGGAAGGTCTTGAATAAGCACACCACGTGTAAAGTATTGTTGGTAAAAAATCATAATTTTCTGCAGAAAAGAAAGAAGCTATACTGATAGTAGTTTCATGGTAGTGTATTGTAGTTGAAATCGCAATGGCCGTTGGCCAGACCACATCGTTCGTAGAACTGACAACAGCGTCAACTGATGGAGAACAAATACATATTCTCGAGTGGCGGATGTCCGCGAACCGGAAAACGTAGCGTAGGCCAGCTTCCCACCACGTGGATCGACGATCTGGTGAAACCGCGGGGAGCCGCTGCGCGGGGTACAACAGGCCAGCAGCCGCTCAAGGTGGCTCTCTGTAGGAGAGGCTTATTTATGTTCAGCAGTGGACGTCTTTAGGCTGTTCATCATCATAATCATCAGTGGTTGGTTAGGCTCAAAAATACCCAAAAACAAAAGTGTTTTAAGTTATAACTGTAAATAAGATTCAGTGTTGCAAAAAACATCAAAAATGGTTTTTGTTATTCTTACAAATGACGAGTATGGTACAAAGTAGGTACAATTCCTTTGTATAAAAGTGAATGGGAAACCAAAGCTGCGTGCTTTCAGGGAAGTTCCCTTACGTTGTGGTTTTAGAGTACCGTCAGGTGTGCCCCTGTTTAATCTCGTAATGGCCCTGCGTCGGGCTTTGCCCTCGCCTGGTAGGGTTACTGCAGCCAGTTGTATATTTAAAAAGAGAATGTTGCCAGTGTCGGACATTTCGTAGATAAAATATTAGAACTGTTTCTAAAAGGCCCTTGGTTTTTTGTGGCTTTGCTTAAATGCAAGAGGATTACAGGACATTTCTTGCATTGGTGAAAATTTTTACTCGTACCTGCAGGTACCAGCGAACCAGAAATCGCAGCGTAGGCGGACCGACGATCTGGTGAAAACCACGGGGAGACGATGGATGCAGGAGGCGAGCAGCCGCCAAAAGTGGCGCTCTGTGGGGAGGCTTATGTTCAGCAGTGGATTTCTTTCGGCTGTTGATGATGATGATGATGATGCAAGTAAATGTAGTATATAACATGATATGTTTCTTTCTAGAAACTTTAGAACATCATTTTAATTATTTGATAGTGTATCCCAATGGTGTGCCATATGTACAGGACCTATTATAGTTTATCACACACATCAGAGTGTGTATCAGCCGGAAGAAGTCCACTGCTGAACGGCCGCCTCTTCCGGCCGATGACTAATACAAATGGGAGTGCAAAATCGCTATTATCGCATACAGAGGTACTATTAGGGTTATCAAATTTTAGTTCCTGTGCCAACCCTATCTGCTGTACTACTAGAAATGTTAGTATTACGATTCGTGCAATTTATTTTACGAGCAACATTAATTCGATGAGTTTTTGAACCGCTTAGCGTTAATGGAACGTTTAGCAATGGCAAATACCCGAACCGAACTAGGAAACCACTACTATGAAACTAAATAGACCGAGGACCTGGTCAAAACTGCTTGGAGCCGATGGATGCTAGAGCCTGGCAGCTAGTCAAAAAGCAGGTGCTCTATGGGATAGGCCTGCCATAATGTTCACCAGTAGACGTTTCTGGCTGTTGGTGGTGACTATAGAACCTTTTTTATTCATCATCTACTTGATTTCACAGTGAGGCTCAGTATTATACCTTAAAACCGGTACCTTTTTGTCTTTTAATTTTAAAATACTGAGAATTTTTCACAATTTTATCATGCATCTATTTTATTTTGGAATATACCTATAGTTGTTGCCAAGTTATGCGACAATTCAAGTCGATGTTAGTGCTTGCAAAAAATTCTTCACCTCGTTGTCGCTGGAACGGAATACGGAATTTCCAGGCTTAAAATATTGATATTGTTAACCATCATGGCAATTTAGATTTTATCATCACATCATTAGTTAGAAGCCATCCACTGGTAAACATACGCCCCGCCATAAAATGCCAGATGCCAGATGCATTTTAGATGCTTATTATAGGGGGATTTCTCCTTAATCACCACATATGGTTGGTGTTTGGTGATCGCAGTAGGTTTTAATGTACCGAAGAGAATGCTGCTAGACCTATTCTCTGAATATTCCTAAAGCCACTCCTGAACGGTATTCCCGAGATGAGAGGGGATGGTTCTATTCTTAGTCCAGGCGCGGAGTAAAATACATTATTATTTAACTGCGTGATGAAAGTGACTTCGCACCTATCCTGAAGGTAGAATTTCTCCAGAGGATAAATTGTAATAACATTTCGCAAATAATAAGTATCTTTGAAATCGTATAACTTCATAGTGCCGATCAAAAGGGTTTCTTTGCTTTGAAGCTATCGGCACAAAAGAGAGGTTAGGTGAACGTAAAGATTTAACCAATCCGGTTCTGACTACCGTCGTCAACTTTGTGAGTCTTTTGCGTCATACTTCTTGTTAGTTCGTTTTTACCTATAATGATTTATGTTTAAGATACCTACCTATTGTGAAACTCAATAAAATTTATCCCTGTTTCTCTAATCACGGAATAGATATATATATAGTACTACTACATTTGACGGGCCCGATAGCTCAGTTGGTAGTATCCCTGCCTTCTGAACTGGGGGCTGTGGGTTCGATTCCTACCCGGGACAAACATTTGTGTGATGAACATAGATGTTTGTTCTACGTCTGGGTGTTATATTGTATTCTATGTATGTATTTACAAACAAAAAGTATATAAGTATTGTATCAGTTATCTGGTTCCCATAGTACAAGCTATGCTTAGTTTGGGGCTAGATGGCGCTGTGTGAAATGTCCACACATATTTATATTTACATATAGTACTACCCCAATTTAGCTATTTGTTGGTACACACAATTTTTCCCATAAGTTTTTTGTTGCTTTTACACCAAATTGGCGCAACCGATTAAAATGATGTTTTATACATAGATTGTTTTCTTTACCGAAATTGACATCGTAAAAGTAGCATTCATAGGGAAGCGTGACTAGCCGTTCTTAATCTATCGGTAAAGTTAAACGACATTCACTGTGGTCACTTGGTATTCTAACGGGAATAAACGATACTTGGATGGGTGATCGCTAGAATAAGTATAGCCCTTACAACTGAGTGCTACTGTGCTGCGGAAGATCCACGTTAAGGCCTACGCCTTAACGTACGTTAAGGCGTAGGTGTTGGCGTTAACGTGGATCTTACAAAGGACTAGTCTGCAAGCCAAGTTAGAAGCCTTTAAGTGGCCTAAAATACTGAAAATACTTGCCACGAAAAGAAATTCATAATATTTATAGTAGAAAAATTAAAAGTTGAGGTGGTTACAGATAAAACCGCGGTAAAAATTAGAGCTTGTACAGAAAAATTTTAATATCAAAATTATTCCACCTGAAATTATTATTTCCCACTTTTCAAACTTATTCTTGTAATCTGAATTGGGAATCTGTAGCATTGGGAAAAATTTTTGGATACACGAATGAGGTTACATTTTTGTTTTATTTTTTCAACTGAATGCAGTTTGTGATTAAAATGTTCTTTTTCTTTTTGCACTGCCGACAGTATCTAGTAACGTTGTTATTAAGCGAACGTACATTTTCCTCTGCTTTGTGGTTGAACCATTTAGCATTTAGTAAAAGAATTCTGCTCTCAAAATGGTAGCGAACTTGCAAAGTGCGATAATTAGGGCACTTCCTTTTGGTGCAACCTTAGGGGTAAAAGCTTTTAGCCAACTGAGACTAACAGTTAAGCTGTTGTCGTCAAAATAATCTGTTGTTGAAAACAGCTGGAAGGCTTAAAGGCAAACGTATGAGGTACTAAGCTTTATGTGGGCTAAAGCGCTTAATTGAATTGAAAAGCCGGATTGAGCGTAAATGGCGCTCACGAGAATGAGTTAATTTAGTGTTAGTTTGAATAGTTGGTAACGCCAAGTTATTTAACTTAAATTAACGATAAATAATTTGTATTATGGTACATTCCTTTATTCCAAATTTCCCACCCATTCATGCAAGTACTACCGCAGCGCCGAGTAGCCCTCTAGCGGCTACTGTAGAAAACATAGACAGTCTTCGTCGTCTTGAAAAAATGGCCGCACCCGCACCCGCGCGAATTGTGCTTTCAATTCGTTAAAATTATATTCTCCCGCAATCAAGCATTGAGCTTTTGTAATCTTCCACAAATTAATCGCGCCTACCGCTAGCACAACAAAAATACAGTTTTTGAGTGAGGTGATCGAGAATTTGGAAACCAGCATCTCGTGTGTGTGGCGGGCCCGCCGCGGTTGCCGTTCTCAGGAGGATCTGGAGCCTACCCTGGGCTCTCAGAGGTATGTGCTGAATGTCCCATCTTCTCTTCCTCCTTGCCCTGTTTTTGATTGTGCGTACCATAAATTTTCTATACAGTCCACTAGTTTCTCCATCGAAGATATTCGGTAACATATTGGCGTGATCAATAGTGTTTTGGCCATTTCGCATGTTATATTTAAAACTATTGTTTGGGCCTATCGTCGTTGACGGTAGCCCGTTGGTAGTAGTAAATAAAATAGTCCAAATCACTTCACTGTTAATTGTGTAATTTGTTGTAAGTAAGTAAAAAGTCTACGCGTAATTTGGTGTCTGAGCCGCACTGTAGGTAAGTAAGTAGTTTATTGACACATTAGCGCGCGACGGTGGTTTAGTGACGACTCGTTTAAGTAAAGTAGGTGCCGATTATTATAGGCTACCAAAACTGCTGTACGTGCTGTATTGGCTCGTACATACTCCCGAGGGAAAGTGCGTGCTAAGATCACCAAATTTGCGTTACAAGAAAAGTATAAAAAAGTATAAAAGTAAAAGTATAAAACAAAGCAACCACAATAAGCAAAATACAAAGTAATCGTAAAAAGTAAAAAGTAAGTATAAAGATAAGTCAAAGTTTAAATCTTGTTCCGTGTCCTGATGCTGGTTTCGTGTGAGGAATGTTCTCTGTCTGTTGATCTTCAATTTCTGCATACGCGGGAGTAGCTATCTCTTCTAGTTCTATGTTTTCTGCTCCTTCTTGAGTCTTTGTTAGTGCCGTGTTTGTTGTATTGCACCTTTTTCATGCAGGAAGATATCTTTTCAGTTTCCATCTTATGATAGTGACAACTATTCCTCCCACCAGCAAGCTGCTTAGTGCGTAGTTGCCGATGTTATGCGTCGTTGATAGGTAGCGGAGCTACCTTAATGATAGGTCTTTTTAGAACTCCGTTCTGTGTCTTTAGTGAGACTATTCGAACTAGGTTGTCACTGCCGGGGTGTAGCTCGACCACCCGGCCCATAGCCCATTTGCCAGGCGGTAAATTATTTTCTTTTATGAGCACCAGTTGCCCCTTTTGTAAATTTTCTTTAGTTTGTTGCCATTTGTTTCGGTTTTGTAGTAAATGAAGATACTCTTTTGACCACCGATCCCAGTAGTGTCTGCGCATGAGTTCAATGAGTTTCCAGTTGTTCCTGAGGTCTATAGATTTTAGGTCATCAGGGTCGTTGAGTGGTAGTGAGAGCGTCGGATTTCCCGTGAGGAAGTGACCAGGTGTAAGATAATCCAGGTCTTCCACATCTTCTGATAGCGGACTCAGTGGCCTGCTGTTCATGCACGCTTCAATTTGAGTAAGAAGCGTTGAGAGTTGCTCGTAAGTTAGTTTTTGTTGTCCGATTACTCGTTTCAGATGGTTCTTCATAGAGCGCACGGCAGCTTCCCATAAGCCTCCTGCTGAAGGCCATGAAGGGGCGTTAAAATGCCACTCGATTTGCAAGTTGTTGATGTTCTTGAAGAATTCTGGCGATAGCATTGTTTTATATAGTTCAAATTCTTCTCTTAGTAATCTCTCAGCCCCTATAAAGTTAGTTCCGTTGTCGGAATAGATATGTTTAGGAGTTCCTCTTCTAGCGCTCATTCGCTTTAATGCTGCGATAAAAGTTTGCGTTGACAAGTCCGAAACAAGTTCGATATGTACCGCCTTTGTACTCATACATATGAATATAGCTATATAGCCTTTGCATGTTTTTATCCCACGGCCTTTGTTTATTTTAACATCAACGTGACCCGTGAAATCAACTCCTGTGTGCAGGAATGGTCTGGATGGAGTGATTCTTTCTTTGGGAAGGTTTCCCATCAGCTGTTCAGAGCGTACTGGTGCGTAACGACAGCATTGAATGCATTGTCGAAGTGCCTTTTTGACGGTTCGATTGCCGCTGACGATCCAGTAGTTGTTTCTAGTGTGAGCTAGCGTTAATCTTGCTCCACCATGGAGCGTGCTTTTGTGCGAATTTTCAATAATTAGTTGGGTGAGTCTTCCCTCTCTTGGGACGAGAATGGGGTGTTTAGTTTCTTCTGGCAGGTACGCATTTTCTAATCGCCCTCCGACGCGTAAAATCCCATCCGAGTCCAAAAAGGGGTTTAGTTTTAAAATAGTGCTCCCGTTGGGTAGCTTTTTTCTTATGTTGAGGGATTTTATCTCATTTTCAAAACAATTCCCTTGTATGCATTTTATAATCTGTCGCCTTGCATTTTTAATTTCAATCAAAGTGAGTTCATTGTCTTCACTTGACCTCCTTTTGTCTCGTAATACATCGGTGAAACGTAAAACCCAGGCGAGTATTCTTGTAATACGAGCTAGGTCGCTATGTCGTTCAAGTAATGATTCGATTAATTCATTTTTGTTAGACGTGGGTTCCGTAGTATTGATCGTGTAGCAGTTTGTTTGAATGCCCTCGTTTGTTGTATAAGATTCGCTTGTTGAAAAGGCTTGTTTATCCGGTTCCTTGAGCCACGGAGGTCCTTCCCACCACAAGGAAAAGTTGACGAGTTTGGATGGTAGAAGTCCTCTTGAAGCACAGTCGGCAGGGTTTTCATTGCTTTTTACATAACCCCAGTTTATCGCAGGCACGATGCTTGTTATTTGTTTAGTTCTATTAGTTATGTATGTTTCATATTTTGTTTGATTTCCCTGAAGCCATGCCAAGACTACTTTTGAGTCTGTCCAACAGGATGTTCGTAGGTTGTAATCCGCAAGGACCTTGACTATCCTTTCAAGGACCTTAGCTAGCAGAACAGCTGCGCACAGTTCCAATCTCGGAATTGTGCTTTTATTTTTTAAAGGTGCCACTTTAGTTTTTGCAGCGAGTAGAGTTGTGTCGTAAGCGCCGCTCGGTGACGTAGTCCTGCTGTAGATGACGCATGCGTAGGCATGTTGGCTCGCGTCACAGAAGGCTTGTAACTCGATCGTTTCATTGTTTGCGTTCTTTAACCATCGTGGTATACTGATATTGTTTATGTTAGGGAGATCGGATTTTATTTTAATCCAATCGTCGGCTATATTCTGGGGTACGGTTTCATCCCAACCAATGTTTTGGTAGTTTTCACTCCATAGTTTTTGGAATATAAGTTTTGTTTGGAGGATCGTGGGAGATAACCAACCAAGAGGATCATACAACTTGCTTATTTCAGATAGCAGTCTGCGTTTAGTGTATGGTGCTTCGTTGTTGTCAGTAGGTGTTCTTCTGAAAATATTCATGGTCTTTCTTCGTTGCCTCATACTTCTTCAGGATTTCGTGGTTCGCTCGAAACTCCTCCCAGTGCGATTGTAAAGCTTCGATACGAGTGTTGAGGTATTCTATGGTTTTTCTACTCACAGAATCCTTTTTGTAGTTGGTTTGCAGTGTTTTTATTTTGTCGTAGGCTGTTTGTTGTTCCTTTATTAGTTCAAAGAACAAGTAGCTGTCTTCTGTAGACATTGTTAATAGAACAGTGTAAGATTTGGAGCGATAAGTATTTGCTGCAGCAGTAGTCGACGTAATCTCCGCTGGTAAGTTGATAGTTGTAGCAGTGGACGTAATCCCCTGCTGGTAAGTTAACTGTTGTACCGGTAGACGTAATCCCCGGCTGGTAGGTTTATGTTGAGACAGTGGACGTTGTCCCTGCCCGTTCGTTAATAGTTTTGTAGTTGTAGGTAGATGCAGTAGACGTTATCTCCGCTCTGGTTCGTTGTTTGATGGCACTCAGTGCGGCACTCTCTTTACGCTATATGCACCTTCTCAATGCTGCTGGTGAGACCCGCTTGTGGGAGGCCAACAGTACCGATTTGCTAACGTAACTGAGATGTATCCCACACTAAGCACTGTCGTTAAACTCGAAGGACCACAAGGATGTTTGGGCCTATCGTCGTTGACGGTAGCCCGTTGGTAGTAGTAAATAAAATAGTCCAAATCACTTCACTGTTAATTGTGTAATTTGTTGTAAGTAAGTAAAAAGTCTACGCGTAATTTGGTGTCTGAGCCGCACCGTAGGTAAGTAAGTAGTTTATTGACACATTAGCGCGCGACGGTGGTTTAGTGACGACTCGCTTAAGTAAAGTAGGTGCCGATTATTATAGGCTACCAAAACTGCTGTACGTGCTGTATTGGCTCGTACAACTATCGTGTAAACTGAGGTGTATTTGGTTGTATCTTAATCTATTGAATGAGTGGGTCGATGTACATGGCCTAAACTTAATATACCATTGGAATATCGTCTGCAAAATATACCTTGGCTGCAGGTACTATAATTATATACTAGTATGCATTACCACGAGGTAAAGATGGTGATAAAGGTCATATTAAACACTTTACTGAATGACCATCCACTGTTTCAACCAAGCAGTTGTTATCAGCAGCTATTGCGGCTGTAACCGCAAGGAAGTTTGACGCTAACCACTGGCAGCAAGTTTCCCGACTTTGCCCAACAAAAGCGGGCGACTAAACGTCTTAAGTTGTCTTATGGCTTTAAGACAACTAGAGTAGTCGCCTCGAACTGCTTCGGCACCGTTTTACAACTTGGCCGTTCTCCAGCGATTATTAATAGCCCGAGTTATTGTTCTGTTTATTGAGGACTAGAAGGCTCTTCGTGGTTTCACTCGCAAATTACCTACCTACCCGTTTTCACCCCGTTTTACATCTGTTTTTTTCGATCACCGCTCTAACGCTAAGTTAATAAAAAGAGAATAAGCTATATAGTAATAAAACTAATCTAATAATAAAAATAAAATAGAAACAAGTGTATACAAAGTGACCTTGAATTGGTATGTTATCCCGAAATGGGGGAACTGGGACCATGATACCCTACAAGTTGTGAGAGTCTTACTTGAAGTTTCAAGTAAGACTCTCACAACTTGTGAGAGTGTTTCCAAACTTCCATGGTAAAAAATTAATCAACTCTCAAAATTGCATTTGCGATCGCTACGAGAGTTAACAAGATACATAAATTCATTACTAAACACAAGTCGTTAAATTCATTTATGTGCACTCGGTCAAGAACGAAGTTCAACCACCCAGCTGCGCTAAGGCTATTTTTGAACGTAAACTTTACATGGCATTTCTTCAATGAAAATCTATTAATTTAGTAAAGTCGTAGAAGAAACATTGTCTACCTTGGGGTGTAGATTTACCCTCTTTCGGGATAACATACTAATTCAAGGTAACCTTGTATATAGCCATATGGCAGTCAATCATGATTGACTGTTAACTTTTAAACTCCATAAAAACAAAAGGTAAAAAAGAATGAATAGATGGGACGGTAACGAAGGGAGGCATTCCTATTCCTCTTCCTTTATCAGGGTAGAACAAATTACGCGCAAAACAGGGACGCGTCATTATCATCAACCTGAAGACATGCACTGCTGAACATAGGCCTCCTTCAAAGAGCGCCACTTTGAGCAGCTACTTGCTTCCTGCTTCCATTGGTTCTCCACCTACCTGGAGCTGGCCTACGCTGCGTTTTCCAGTTCGTGGTCACCAATCGAGAACCTAAGCGTGTTATAGTTAGTGTATGAAATCACTATTTAGATCAATAATGCAAACTTACTATCAAAATCAAACATTCCATCACGACAAACAACAATTCAAATTATCTATTCAGAATGCAAATTTGTCCAGCTATCGAGCTCCTTTGTTTGACCGATGAAGTGGTATAACAAGATGGTGGTAAAGGCAACGGCCGCACGATACTTGAATAGTAAGACACCCTCAAATAGATAATTTGCTTTGCGTAATGCATCCTAAAGATCTCATCTACATATTGAATTGTTGAGGAGTTTACAACCGTGTACCACTATTGCTGAGTAAACTCTAAACAAAAAACTGACGCTTATTACGCGTAAAAATCGAATATGGATGCAGTAACATGCAAAGAAACTCCAACAAAAACTGAATGATAGTGAATGCTTGTGGATTTGAAATTGAGGCAAACGCTGCAAAGGTTTAGCGCATTACGCCTGCAGCCTGCAATCCGGTGATTTTGTCCCGTGATTCAGCTATTCTAGCATAGACTGCATTAGCTGGAAATCCTCTGGGCCTGACTCACAGGGAGCAAAAAGAAAAGGGTTACTGGAAGCACATACAAAAACGGAAAGATAAAGTTCCTCACATTGCTTAATCAAGAAATGGTACCTAATGGTACATAACTAAGTTTCACTCTACGTACCACTCAACTCTTCCTTTCGGATAGCAAGTTGTGTAAGTTGCACATAATTAAGTGGAGCACTTTTTTGAGAAGCTTTCTACCCTCTTTTATTTACCTACAACGCCATATATACTGAAAGTCTTAATAAACGAAATGCTGCAGCAGCTGAAATACAGAATGAATGTGTTAAGAGAGTATTTCTTTTTCTATTGAAACGGGAATCAATGTTTTAAAAACTTTTAACTTTTTGTCAGCTTTACGATTCAGGAAATACATTTTCCGGAAAAAATTAGAGAGTTTGGATCTTTCC
Source organism: Ennomos erosarius (assembly GCA_963580505.1). Lineage (NCBI taxonomy): Eukaryota > Metazoa > Arthropoda > Insecta > Lepidoptera > Geometridae > Ennomos > Ennomos erosarius. Next base: position 5,852,234 of record OY756984.1, read on the forward strand.
GATCCTCTTCAAAGCTGTAATTAAATGAATGATCGTCTATCTTCGAAAAAGCTAAGCAACGTTAAATTAATAATAAAAATGTACCTAAGTATAGATTTCAAGTAAGTGTGGTAAGATATTACTAGTAAAACTAAAAACAGACAGAGTATATAAATATGTTATTACAATATACAACGCAGTTTTTTAAAGAAAAATTGTGGCAGTTATTACAGAAAAAGGTTTAGAATCTCCTAAGCCTATTTGATCAGTAAATAGTTATTTTAATCAAAATCACTCAGCCAAAAATGTTTCCGGCTCTACCTCTTAATAACGATTATGTAATCAATGGTAATTTATAAAAGGCTTTATATATCCCTAGATAAACATTATTCTACAATAATATAACTCATTTTGAATTGTCCCACTTTTTGTGTAGGTTTTAGGCTGCACGATCTATCAGCTCTAGGTTTGGGTATCCACAAACACTATGATGCCTTCCTCGCTCCGGGACTGCGTCTATTCTCACTTAGTACGAGCACAATGCACTGTTACCGCTCGATTTATCTGCTTTTGTTGCTAACCGTACTGAGTCCTTAGAATAAAAACTTTTAAACGTTCCGGCACACGATTCTTGTGATTTTTTAGCTGACAATTAAATGAACTTATTTTGTGTGTTTTCGTGATGGAAATAATAGAGTTTCAATAGATTTAGTTGTATCGTTATATGGACTGTAAGCAGGGAGCTTCGACTAAGTATATCTGCAAAGAAAAAGCTACAGGAAACTTTAGTCGAAACTATGTACTGAGTAAGCTCAAAATCGCGTAACGAGCTATGGAAAGAGCAATGCTCGGTGTTTCCCTGCGAGATAAGAACCGAAATGAGGAGTTTCGCACAACTAAAGTCACCAATATTGCTCTTAGGATTAGCAAGTTGAAATGGCAATTGGGCAGGCCGATAGAGAAGAAAGATTCTCGAGTGGCGACCACGAACCAGAAGACGCAGCGTAGGCTGCCCCCCACTAGGTGGACCATCAAGGAGCCGATGGATGCAAGAGGCGAGAAGGCGCTTAAAGTGGCTCTCTTTGGTGGAGGCCTATGTTCAGCAATGGACGTGTTCAGGCTGATAATGATGATGATAAGGTTATTCTCTATCCCCTCCAGGTGAACCCGAGGAGCACTGCGATGATTTATATAAGATGCTACAGCAGCAGTGTAAACTCATTAGTCCACTCCAAACCTACGCTTAGCCTCGCATAATTAACTTACCAAATACAAGTTAGGAAGTCAAGATACGAAAACGTAAGCGTTTCGGCTTCCAGCTTACATCAGAAACGCAAATAAGATGCAGTGTTTGTACGCCAAACATTTTGACATGTTTCGACATTTTCGCTTGAATTAAACACGGAATCCCATATTTGTTTTGTATTATAAGGCTTTTATTTACCTTTTGCCTTATTTTGCTTTTTATTTTACTGTTTTCACGCAAATTATAGAGGGGCTGCAGCGGGAGTAATAAAGTAAAACCATGCGATGAAGTTTTTACCTTTTATTTGAGGTTTTTACATCTAAACTATAATTAGGTCTTAAAATTAATTATATGTATGTGACAAGTCTCGACGATCGAGAACAAGTGCGGGGGAGGATGATGTAAGCCTCGCGAAGCTTAGAGGGGATCGCGGGCGCGGGCGGTACGCGGACGGTGGTCACGATCCGTCTCACGCTTTTGCTGGTCAGCGCTTTTCCATGTGTTAGTACATCTTCTCCATGTGTGCAAATCACGCTGACACGGCGGTGACGATGCCTAGGTAGCGCGATATGCGGTACGTACGATGTACTTGTCGTTCTACGTAACACGCAAGCGGTACGATGTTGGTATTTTCAGAAAATTGAACATATATTTGATACCAAATTGCATGTATTTGTTTATTTTTGTTTCAGTGTAATGCAGGTTGATTCCAATCCAACTCGTCAACTCTATAAGGCCGATTCTTTATTCCGGAAATGGGCTCTAGTAAGTAAGTTGCTACTAAAACTTGAAGAAGGAAGTGGAAATTGCAGGGGCATAGGTTAAATTACAGTATTATTAATACAACAACAATACACACACAATAGGCATGATGACTAAATTTTGTTTTTTGCATAAACTAATAATATTCCTCAAAAGATAAACATTTGTGAAAACAATAATAAAATATCTCAAAAAATGACTAAATTGCAAGCATTTTAAAAACCGGAATAGAAAGAGATAGCTCAAACGGCCAGTGACGTCAGAGCAAGGTTGTTCATAGTACCTCATTACTAAACTGTGGTAACTTTGCATATAATCTCTTTGCTATGTGACGTCACAAATGGATTTTTCATAGTAACTGCGGAGACGCTCTGTTTCGCGAGAAAGGTACAGGAGATGCTGCCTACAGAAAGTTTAAAAGCTTATTACTCCGTGATTTATTTACCGATTTTTCTTATTTTTTCAATTATTGCATTCATTTTTAATCTTCTTTATGAAAGTAATATTTAATTGTTCATTTTTAATAGTAGTCATCGTGCCTGTTACATACAGTATAGCAATTACATACGCTTATGTGCTGTAAGTGAAACTATAAAACAAACCAAGTTAGTCAGTGAACATACAAAAAAAGTGTAAAATAAAACAAACAAGACCAAAAATAATATAACTCAACGTACCTATCATGTATATAACCATAGAGAAAGTTATTGATTAAAAATGATACGTAGACAGTGCGTTCCAGGCGGTTTCATACCAAATACCTAAATTGTATGCGGGGGTATGCGTCGTATATGAATGCTTTATGGACCGTGAAGAGAGATATCATTTTGTAAGCAACAGTAAGGGCACTGAGGTATGTAGTTATAACGAATCGATAAGTCGATTAATCTTAGATAAAAATAAATCTGTATGAAAATTGGTTACTTAAATTACTTAACTTTATCTAAACGCTACGAGGTATTCTATCTTTTTGAGAAATGAAATATTTACAAATTTCAAGAACAATTTTATTAAAGTTCCATACTGTCTATACATTTTAGAATCATCCAAAATGCCTCCATACAAACAGACGCATAATTCACCCGTTTTGTATTGTGCGAAGAAATGAAGTGTTACTGGCATTCATAGCCGAGATGAGTGCTCTCTGCCTGCTGTAATGGACCTATTATTGTTCATACATATTTACGACGTCTTTCGTTTTTGTTTATGCTTGGTGTAAAGAGGTTGTGACAGATTTGTGGTAGCTTTCCGTAACAGTTTGCAGAAAAAATTATATTATTTTTATGGGCTACCATTGCACTCAACATAAGGTGAACGACTAGCACGTCACGTGATTCGATTACATTTAAAATAATTTAGATATGCAACTGCCTGTTTTGGGATTGATTTCGCAATTAAATCAAAATATGTTTTTTTTTTTCAATAGGTAGAGGCAGAGATCTTGTGAAAGCCGTGGGGAGGCGACGGATGCAGGAGGCGAGCAGCCGCGCAAGGTGGCGCTCTCTGGGGGAGGCCTAGGGCAGGCCGTTGATCATGTTGTGTTTATTCAATACGGTTTAATAAAAAATTATAGCTTGAATTATGTTTTGTATTTATTGTACCTATTTGATTGAAAAATAACACACCACAATTAATATAATTATATCATTCAAATAGGTACAATAACTAAAACACAGTAAAATACTACTGATTAGTTATATTTATCAATAATTATTATATATATGACTTGTAAAAGTGCTGCCTATTTGCAATAACACTGTCTTTTCTCTTTTTTGTCATTAAAAAACAAATGACAAGTTTAAGCTGTAACAAATGACCTATTTCAAAACAAAATGATAGCCTGAAACCATATTTAACTGATAGGAATAATTTCAGTTATTAAACAAAAAAAAGCACAAAGAAACTTCTATCCCATCCTTGATTGTGATTAGCGCTTCCTATCTTTGATTTCATCCACATCCTTTACAGAACCAGTAGTATTTGTACCCTTTAAAGAACTACACAATAAATGCTTAACAATGTCCCATCAAAGTAACTACTTTGGTCATTGGATCTGCAGTATTTAGCTAGGTGTATGTCGTTAGATTTTCCGGACACAAAATAATCGACAATCCAATTAGTCGCTGGTGCAGAAACAGAATACTAATTGTCCATTCGGTAACACGACACTGGAAAAAGTATCGAATGCTCGACGGATTAATGGAATGTTGATCTTGACTGGGTATAACAATTATTATGACGCAACTAATAAATTTGTAGTAACGTCAAATTTTTATAGCTTTCTGCATCATTATTTTTAAGCCATCACTGCTATTAGGTCAATGGAAAAAAATCACATAAAAATGATTTATTCGTGTTCTAGATGCTGACGTACTCGTAGTTAGCAAAAATTATTTTATAAAATTAGTACCAATTTTTCACTACAATAATTTTGTAAAACCCGTATACCTTGTAAGTTCCACAACACGGTCGTGACAGTTGTTTTGGTAGAATACCTTACCTCAGAGAAATCAACAGTTATTTCAAACTTTTTGTGACATAGGTTAAGCGAGAGTCAAGGGAATAGACCATAACCGATACTTAGTAGGTGTAGTATTATAATATTATCTGTGACCATACATATTTTTATAAAAACTACCTAATCTTGTAGTTTCATTCTGTATATTATTTTCATGGTTGTGGCTTGATTCTAACCTAATAGTGGACTGTAGATTTAATTAATTTAGAGAATCTGTTTCTCAAAGGCCTAATTTACAAACCAGAGTAAACACAACATTGCTAACTTGCTAACAAACTATTTATACCTTGAAAGATCCACAACAGAGCCCCAACTTCAAACCGACGTGGCTCTTAACGACTGTTTCACGTTATTCGACGAATCTAATTTGCGTCACCTAATTATAAAGGAGATGGTCCGGTTCTGTCCCCTTCGCGTTATTGCCGCCACCTTAATTACTTCCCTTAGTTTCTGTTTCAAAATTGTCTGGCATGAGTGTAGCCAGGGTAGGAAGAATAAAAATAAAACTCCAGATATCGAATGTGAGAATTGTTAGAAATTATGAAATTACCGCTCTTTATTAAACACAATAATTACTTCCTTTATAACTTGACAAATACATTTATATAATCATCATCATCATCATTATCATCATCATCATCATCATCATCATTATATTGATTTTGAATAACCATACCAAATAGTACCTAAATGTACAGTTAAAAAGGGCAGACGGCGCCAAAAAACACTACTACCTATTTATTAATGTTAAATTAGATTTGAGATGCAGGAAGCATAAGCAGCTGCTCAAAGTGGCGCTCTTTGGGAGAGGCCTATAAGGCAGAGGCAGTGGGCACCTTCAGACTGATGATGATGATGATGATGATGATGATGATATTAGAAGCTTTTCTGTTTTTATATTTATATGATAACTTTGTGTCAAAAGTTAAGAATTAAAAAAAATGCCTAGATCCACCTCTGGGTTGCGTTTTCATAATGGCCCCAATTTTCCTAACAGCACCATTCATATGAACTGTTTTCAACTCGTTGCGGCGACCGGTTGAATTGTATTTAAATGGACTACTGTTTTCATTAGTTTTATGTGTTTATGGAATAGTCTGCATTAGGATTTGCATATGGAAAGGGTAAACATGAGCCTCATTGAAAGTTTGCTGGGAATGTTTGTTTTAGATTTTTATAGCTCTATAAGTATTTATGTTGAAATTTACTTTGAAGTTACACACGAGTTTAATTGTGTTTTACAGGTAATTTTATTTTTAGTGTTTTCTTTTTTTATTTACCTATTCTGGAAAAGATAAAAAGCACATAGATCTCAAATATCTAAAAAAACGTGAAATATGTCAATATTAAAATAAGTTGATAGTAATTCTCCAATTTTACTAGGTGGTAGGACTTTTCTGCAAAGTTCGTCTAGGTAGGTACCACCGCTCTGCCAGTTATTCTGCCGCCAAGCAGTAGTGTGCAAGCACTACTGTGTTCCGGTTTAAAGGGCATTGTAGCTAGTGAAATTACTGGGCAAATGAGACTTTATGACCTGATTACACAGTGTAGTAATCTGATTACTAGACTGTGTGATGTCTCAGGATGACGTGCGTGCAGTGTCACGCAAAACTTTATTATTTTAAAGTTCTGAGTGCCACTGCAACTGTAATGGGCAGCCGTGTTGCTTAACATCAGGTGAACGACTAGCTCATCACGTCAAACATTCACATAAAAAAAAGAAAAGTGGCACAAAACATGGAGACCACGAGGTCGGTCTTTTTTTACGGTAAATTGAACTAAAAGGCTTTCAGCAGCAGACAGTCGGAAGCGGCAGGTACCGGACTTCCGTCCGTGCTCGCAAAGCTTACCTACACTTTATCTGCAGCAGTTTTTCAATTTTTTGGTAAATTACTAGATGGATGATAAAATAATTCTAACGTATATAGCTCGGAAATAACTCGACTCGGGGTTTTGAACGGAGATTTTTTGCGTTTACTTTACATACACTAGCATTTGCCCTGCACTATCACCCTGTGGTCCCAGTATGCGGATAGAACCACCCTATCGCTTCCTGTAGGTATAGTTATCGTAAGATAAGATCCGGAATGAGGAAATCCGATATAACCCTTAAAGTAAGTTGAAATGGCAATGGGCAGCCCACATAGCTCGCAGAACTGACAACCGATGGGGAAGAAAGGTTCTGGAGTCGCGAACATTAAGCAGAAGGTGCAGTTTAGACAGTCCCCCTCTAGGTGGACCGACGATCTGGTGAAAACCGCGGGGAGCCGATGGATGTCGGAGGCGAGCAGCCGCTCAAAGTGGCGCTTGTCTGGAGGAGGCCTATTTTCAGCAGTGAACGTTTCAAGCTATTGATGATGATGATGATGATTAGGTGCCGTAAGAGCCAGCTAAGGGAATATCCAGAAAATGGTCGGTGCCTACTAACATTAAAATCTTCTGTGATTACCGAGAGGCCTATCAACGTGGTGGTAATGGCAAAGCTGCCCTTCTATTAAAAGCATCTGGAGTAGCGTTTTAATATGGGAGAGGCTTATGTTCAGCAGTGGACGTCTTCCGGCTCATAAATCATGTCATGGGAAAACAATTAAAATTATTTATTTCACATTAAAAAGGAATTAATTCTACAAATGGCTTCATATAATCGTAAATAAGCAAACAACGTACTTTATCAATATCGAACATTTCAATGGAAAATTCCGTTGAGATTCTCTTCATTTCTCGTGACGTGAAATGAACGCAAATACGGAAAATTCCTTTGTGATTTTCTTGGACGGAGACAAAGCAGGGATAGTTATGGATACACCCTGGGAATCTAAATGATAATATTCTCGGTGAAAGTTTCTTGGATAAAGGATTCTTAAATGTGGAAACAGCGGGTAGTTTAAAGCTTTAAAAAGATGAAATAAGACAAGAAATGATTGTAGGTTATTGTTAGATAAGTAATAAATACTACGAGAATAATAATGTGAAGTTTTTAGGTACTTTAGGATCGACTGTGTTGCTCAATGGAAGCTGTGTTACTTTTAAACCGATGCAATTTTGTTGGGTCTTTTTTAGAAGGTAATGTGTAAAGCACTCTTAACAATAGATACCATGAAAAATCGTGAAGCAACCAGCGGCGTTTTCAAGTTCACAAAATTCCATAAAATAACTAACCAAGTCCCACTTAGGCCAATGTGGCGGATTATGGCCTATACACATACAGTCTCTCGTTGTGAGAGTAGACCTAAATCCTATAGCGATGAGATAATGGGCAAAAAGATCATGTAGATATTGCAGACAACAGCACGCAACATCCGTCCAATACACCTTTATCATCTTTATAAAAATTTTCTTTTACCTACTTATATTAATTATGTAACTTTGGTATTCCAAGAGTACTGTGAAAGAAAAAGATATATTTTAAAACTTGGAACTGATCAACACTCAATACAATTTACTGTTAATAACCCATCCATATAACATTTAAGTTCAAAAACACATAGGTTTCTATAAAAACATCAACATTAAAAACCACCAGTTTTGGTTTCCTTCAAGGACCCCGACCTGAGATATTCCTTGGTACAACCGTACAACCGTAACTGCATTATATTCTGTTAATGGCAATAGTTACTGTCCTTGTCATTAGTACCTATCTACATGACTGTGACTGAGACTTTCAACCTTGTATCCTCTACTTAGTTTGTGCTTTAAACTTAACTTCAGTATCATTGACGGGCCCGATAGCTCAGTTGGTAGTATCCCTGCCTTCTGAACCGAGGGCTGTGGGTTCGATTCCTACCCAGGACAAACATTTGTGTGATGAACATAGATGTTTGTTCTGCGTCTGGGTGTTATATTTTATTCTATGTATGTATTTACAAACAAAAAAGTATCTAAGTATTATATCAGTTATCTGGTTCCCATAGTACAAGCTATGCTTAGTTTAGGGCTAGATGGCGCTGTGTGAAATGTCCACACATATTTATTATTTTATTTTATTATTTATTGTCCTCACTTTTATATTGATCATAATATATAAACGTTAAATCATCCTTTAGCATTCTGAAAATTTCAAATACATACTGCTAAAACGTGACAACACCTGCTTTACAATAAAAACCCTTCGGTCAGACCCCATAAATATTACAACCGAACGTATCAGTTCCCGTCCATCGGTTGCGAATAAAAACGATGCAATATAAGGGGCCTGTAACCATTGTTTGCGAAGCAAACGTGATTGGACAACATAATGCGAACAAAGGAAGATGCTGAGAGTAACGCGAGATAACTTCTGTTAATGAGATTTCTACGAGTATTATTATGATAATAATCTTTTATCTATTGTTTGGTCCTCTTTCTATGAATGCTTTTATTAGGTGAACACAATTGTAATAAGTAAATTATATGGGATCAGATAGAGGTAACGTTGTGCATGTATAACGGTTCTATGTTTTGATACCTTTCATTTATCCCATTGCAGAAAATTTTTAATTTTATTGAAGTTATTTGCATATTACCCCTTTCACTTATATTCATAACAAAACCCACTCGAGTTTAATCAACTGAGTGGAAACCTGGCAAAAGATAAATTTTCATTAGCTCTGTTGCAGTGTAGAATCAAACCAAGCGTTTTCAATGGTTAGTTATGTACAAAAAATTACTTTTAAGGTATCTCATCATCATCATCATCATCATCATCATAATCATCATCATCACCATCATTAGCTGGAAACCACAAATGTTGGAGTCGCGTGTGTAGGAGTCTAACACGATGTTATCGGTGCAGTGGTTATTACAAAGTAATTTACTAGTAAAAAGTGGAAAGTGAAGTAGGAAAATGAGTTTTGCAGGCGCCCCTTCCTCAATGCGCAATAAAAGCACGTAATCAAAATTGTTTCGTTAAAAGTTCATAATAAAATGAAATAAAAACAAAATATTACCGTACTTAAAATAATATATTTTTATTACAACTAATAAAAATAGCTTAATAGTACTTTTTATTTCTTGTGAGTATTTTTCAAAAATTGGTACAAAAAAAGCATCCTTCGGGACTTGAAAGTGATTTGTATTTGGAATGTGAAATTATTAGTATAAGTTCCAATCACCAAAGGGACCAATCGTGAAAATTGTATGAACATTGTGCATACAATGTTCACGATTGATCTCTTGAATAATCTGAATGAGCTTCTACAGATTTCATATAAATACTTCACGGCACTAGATAGAGTTCAGAATTATTGAACTTAGTGAAGGTATTTTCAGCTGACCTCATTGTTTAGCTGCCCTATCCTAAACTTGTAACCGCCTATGCATTTATAAAGAGCTTATACATAATACTCTGTCGGTTGAACTAAGCAACTATTATGTAACTTTGTGTAACCGACCCGTTTCGGGACAAATTACCAACTGTAAATTGTAATGCCGGCCTTACGAAGTTTGGGCCATGCTAATATTCAGTGCTCGATTTAACGCAAATTTTGTTATAGATGTAAGTACTTACCGTCGTTGTGTTAATTGGGGTGCCAATTTTCTAACTGTGTGTAGGTATTTATTGTGCTCATGAGTTTAAAAAATGGTAATAAATGACGAAACACGCTGGTCCTTCACATGATGTTATGTCACCGGTGACCGCGCGCGCATAATAGTTGCAGTGCAACTCGGATTTTGGAGTTACACGCAGCAAGTAGGAGGGAGGAGGAAAAACACAGGGATTCCTAGTTGGGGTCCAGGATTTTGTATGTAGTCGTTGGATGCCATTATCCTACTAGTCCCATCCTATCCTGCCTTCTTTTCTACCTCTATTCTTCCTACTAATTATATATGCGTAACACTAAAACATTTAAAATAATTTATTAATGTTTGTTAGGTACATTCTTTCTCCGTAACTACTGAACAAGCTTTGATGAAATTTGGAGAGCAGATAGATTAATACGCTAGATTAACACACAGGGTACTTGTTTTAAACCGCGGGTTGCAACCAGTAATTATTTAGATATTTATCCTACGTGTTAATCCAGCACATAAGCCATCCTCCGTCCTTTCATAAGAATTGGTTTAGTAGTTACGTAGATGAATGGTAAAAAACATTCACAAACAACACACACAACCAAAATTTCGCATTTATAGTATTAGTTGGACAGGATAGGTTATAGTACGTAGCTAGATACATACCGATTCTCTACTTGTTCGCACAATAATTTCTGAAGTCTAAAACGACGTCTCTCCAAAATTGTAATTCCGGCTTTACAAGTTCACGTCATTAATACCTATTACTTACATTCCGTGCTCGATTTAACTGTGGCGAGAATTGCGTTATTACATTAGCAGAGTTGTAAGTTTTGTCATCGCGTTCGCTAAACGAAATTCCCATTAAACGCGCACCATTTAACATTCCAAGTATTCATTAATTTATGGGTTTATGGTATATTAATACGATAAAATAATTGGTTTGAAATAAAACTATTGTACCTAGTTGTAATGTAATTTAATTGGTTCTCCTAGAGGGATTAATTACTTCCTATAATTATCCCGATATTTTGTCGTATGCATAATGAAATATAATTTTGACAGATGCTAAACATGCAATAATTAACACATACTTATACACTTACGTAAATTTTTAAATTTAAATAAGTAAGAGATATGTACCTACAACTAAGAAGTTCCAGTTTTTCTGCAAAACTGAATATCTTAAATCGCAATCGTATTTTGAAAGCAATACTGCACAGACCATTGCACAAGTAACCAATGGAGTACTAATATTACGTAGCTACTAGTAAGGCACAACTTACTATGGAAATACGAACTACTAATCAAGATCGTGGGAGAACAGTACGATGAGTACGTTGCACTGATTGGTCGGCTCAATGATTTGCGATTAATTGAAAATGTTGATTAATTTCAATTCTCGAGCTATGACTGGTTAAAATGTAGACTAAAATAGTGTGTTAATTTTAGGCGACAGGTAGAGGACCCTTTATTAGCAGGCAGTCATGCGGCTTTAATAGTCATTGGCTCAGACTGATTCTATTTATTTGAAAGCTATGGAATTCTTCAATCCAATTTCGTCGTATCTTGTACTCATGGATAGAACGCAGACTTCATATCGAGGATTGATTTCGTTTTAGAATCTAAACACTTAAGAATATAGATAGGTACCTACTTTATCAAAACTATTTCCATTCTTTGTATTAAAGTAAAAATAATATCAAAAGCTGAGAAAAGATAGTACGTACCTATTAGGTTATATTATACCAGTCTCATATCAGTTAGGTACTTCGCGTAAACAAAAATACCTACCTACTAGGTCTAGGTTTATGATGAGATAGTAGACATGGAGGCAAGAGTAAGAATTTCAGCTGGTAAGGCTGGTAAGATTCTTTTTTTTTCTCCAATTATCATTCAACGTCAGAGATAAGACTCTCGTCAGAGAGAGAGAAGATACTGTCTTAAAACCTCTACGGGTTTTTAAGACAGTATTTTCTTTATGATCTAAAAACTAACCTCCACATCTATGTGACTCACTCATCATCGTAATCAAAAGCCTGAAGATGTCCACTGCTGAACATTGAACATGGGTCTCCCCCAGAGACTTTAAGCAGCTGCTCGCCTCCTGCATCCATCGGATCCCCGCGGTTTTCACCAGATCGTCGGTCTACCTACCTAGTGCGGGGCCGGCCTGCGCCGCGTCTTCCGGTCCGTGATCGCCACTCAAGAACCTTTCTTCCCCATCGGTTGTCACTCACTAATCTGACTGACTAATCTCGATACAAATAGAAAACATTTCCTAGTTTAAAACAGACTACCATAAAATCAAAGTTTGTGTTGTAGTGTCGTTATACTTGTTATCGTTTTGAAGAAGCGAGCGCGAGAATGTGTTTGGGGACGTGCGGGGAATCCTGAGGCAGCTACAGGCTTATCGCAATACACGTCTAGAACAACACTCCACAGCAACGTCACACCTTGGGCTACAGTGAAACGGGATTTGCTTCCAATTTTCAGATTACCTTTAGATTTTACGTGCGTTTTTAAATTCCTTCTCGTCTATACATTTGGTTCATTCAACTCTTGGGCAAAATGCAAGTGCCAAACGAGTCTGCGTATCATGAAAGTATGTTTAATATCGGTGTACTTAGATGGGTATAAAATTTATGTAGTCTGATTATTCCTTTTGTTCCTTTAATTGTACAAGTAAAGAGGAATAAATAAGATATACATGACCTCAGTGATTACTAATCTATGTTCTAAGATGTAGAGTAACTGATTTATTAAAAAATAAATTGTTTAGTTTCATCGTGATATTCCAAACTAAGTCTTGCGTCGGAATATAACTACTATTATCTTTCCTCAACAATCAACAATCTCAACTATCTCTTCGTCTTCAATTCTGCAATTCAATCTTTATCTAAGACTTTACTTTTCTTACGTCACAAACTATAGTAGGCAATCAACTTCAAATTTTGTTCAATTTGTAATAATCAAATCATATCAATTGCATAAATATCAAGCAATATTCTGGTTCATTGAAGTAATATGATTTCATAAATCAATGTGGATTTGAGCAAGTAGCGCTGTATTTCTGCCCTGATATGGCAAAAGGCGGCTACGTGCAGAATGTTGATTTCGAGTAAAACGCAAAAAGGTGGGAAACGTGATTTCTTGACCTGTGTGACAGAGAGCGCGAATCGGTCTTTTGAGTTTAGTAGAGGACAAAATCTAGTATTTGTGTACATTGGCTTACATTGATCAACATGTTTCATGACAATTTAAAATGTATTTTTCACGTTTATCTTAGTATTTTTTTTCCCTTGGTTATAATAATAATAGGTATTAACGCCGTTATAAGCACCTTAACCTCCTTCTTGCGTATGAATTTATTTATTAATTTTATTTTCAGATATTTATTTTGGTAATGATACGAAAAATGGCGGTTATGTTGTTTAGCTGCTTTCAAACTTCCGAAATCATATCAAATTAATAACGATAAAATGTAAATAAAGCTGTTAAACTCTAATAGTCGCCTTTTATAGAAGTATCAGATAGATTTTAAGCTATTTAACATTGATAAAACTAAGTAAGAAGGCGGTTAGTTTCGTATGTTTTAATGAGACCGCCTTTTTATTTAGTAATCCTTGAAAAATCCTAATTATTTACTTTAAAGACGGTTAGGATTAAAGAGCATTAACTTATACATATTGAATGGGTGAGATACAAAAAGTATTAAGAATTCAAAATCACCATTTAATCAAATCAAAATAGTAAATAGAAAATAATTATCATAATATTTACTTTGCTATTTATTCAATAATCAACTCACAGGTTCATATATCAGCAGTTATTCAATATAACATCTCTTAATATTTATTAATCATAAAAACTTAAAGAAACAAACAAAAACTATTCCTATAACACAATATTCATCTTATTTACCCATTTCCGTAAATCATTATTACTTACAGATTTCTTAGATATTATTTTGAGATCAATGGACTCATACCTAAGTTATTGCAGTAGGTACAGTTGGAACATTATAACAGAAAATATTATTCTTAAATGTTATAAAACAAAAAACTAATCATAAAACTTAACTTTTTTGCTCAGTTCATTAAATAATTATTACTTACGGATATCTTTGACTATCTATATTCAATTAAAGTTCCGAGTTGGCTAATCACCGCGTAATGTCACTTGTAACTGCAGTAACGAATTTCAGAATGTCCGAGTAGTGCTAACCGACCCGTAAACCAGGACGTAAGTTACAGGCCACATCAGCTGCCGATTAGTACGGTTAACCGACGGCTATAGCAAAACTTGATGTAAGCTCGCATGTGTTTGTAATTTATTATTATAATTTGCATGCCACAAATACTGAGATCTACGGAACTGAAAACTACCAACCCTGTTGATTACGCTACTGCTATAAAAACATCGACTATTCCTGTTTCTATTTCGAGATCAGATACTAATGAATATAGAAATCATTGTATTTAATTACTAGAACAGTCCGCTCAAAACCGTGGGACGCCGATGGATACTGGAAGCTAGCAGCCGCTCAAAGTGGTGCTCTTTGGAAGAGGCCTATGTTCAGCAGTGGACGTCTTCAGGCTGATGATTATGATGATGATGACGAATAAAAAAGTTTTTGTTCAATTATAATATGTTAAATTCCTATATAGTATTATGATGTTTTTGTTTTGTGTTGTTTTATTTTGATTATTGCGTCAAGATAAAACCATATTTCAGGTACCTATAGGTATTACTTATTACATTTCCCGTTGAACTAAACAATGTAATCTAAATTCGTATTACATTTCTCATTACATTAATTTAATTAGTTGATACCCCTTTTTGTAAAGGTAAATCCTTACCTACTTACTGTTTTTAGGTAGGGAATAAATACTCTTTGAAGGGCACCTACCGCACCGCAGCATATAGCTGGCACATAAAAACGTCCAAAAAATTAAAAACGAACCCAAAATGGCGTCACAGTCAGAGTGACTATTGAACGAACGAAATGAACAGTTGACGTTCCTACAGATCACCCTAAATTTTTACCCACTGAGTAGCTGATCGAAACTCTGTTTTCGTTCGTGAAACTGGGAAGAACTACTCGTCGCCTTTACGTCCCGATCAGTATTACTCACTGGCTAGGTAATCGTTACTTTAATCGAATATAGAGAACGAAGCCCTGAGTCTAGTAGGTAGGACTACTTCTGGCAGTAAAGATGGAACTTTATACCAGAAACTAATTATTCTTTATAGTTTTAACAAATACCTAAACAAAAAATATTCTAAAACTTAACTTATTAATTCAGTTCTTTAATTATTATTAACGAATATCTAAACTATGTTGAGATCCACTAGACTATTCACATTCTAATAAAATTAAAATATAACCTTAAACAGTCGCGATGTTTTGTCAGAATCTTAGTTTGCGTGGTGGTATAAATTTTTGTAGTTTACTCAGAATTGAATCTTTTCTAGATTTGTGTATGCCACATTCTCTTACTCTGTTTGTTTTCACATTAATAGCGTCGTCGAGCCGTCTTACTCCTTCCCCGCACTTCTCGATTGCAGGACACTTGGCCGCTTACATACGTAGTAATAGCGCTTTGCCGTGATAAACGTTATTTTTAAAGTATATAATTCCACATTCATCATACGTTAAAAAGTATTCACTGACTCTTTTTTTAGCATTGAAATATTTTTAAAAGTTATCATACTACGAATAATAGAAGTTAAATATCTTTAACGAACTTTTAACTTATGAATATCTGTTGGCCGCCTTTTTACTTATCAAATATTCTATAAAATGATTAAGGGTTAAAACAGAAATACGCATTATTAAGCCCATAACCGCATAAGTATCTAGTTTGTAGTATTTTGCTGCTGTATAACGTAGGATTGCGCTTCAACATTTTAGAAGACTGTGTAAGTAAAACTGACGTTAAGATACTTTAAAGTATATTTAACCTAAAATTAGCCTGTAACTACTTTTCTTCTTATGGTCCCCCTAAAAAATGTGCATTTAGCCGCTAAATAGCTTACGATATCGCGGGAACGAATAAACTTAAAAATATAATTCCAAGATGGGTAGATGCGCAGTCATTTACTTAGTATACTGGGGTCAATAACACATTTTCGTAAAAATGTCATATAGCCGCCTTCTTCCATATCACGGCAGATTTGCTGTAGGTACCGTGGGTGTGCTCTGCAGAAATAGGACTTTATTTACTCTTTTGATCAGCATTTGGGACCGGATTGTTGAAACTGCTTTATTTTCAGATAACGTTACTTTATTTTATTGTTTAAGAAACAAAAGAAAAATAAGGATGGTTTAAATAAACATATAGGTACCTAGAAAGAGGTTTTGAAATCTGAGTTTATGCAATTCTCTTTATCCCAAAGCTGTGATAATTCACTAGCTACAGTAACTTTGGAGTCACAGGTTGTATTTGCTTATCAACAGTGACCTAAATTACAGGACATGGGGACTAAAGCCATGTTTTAGATGGCTTAGGTAGATGGTGCCGGTTGGAAATGCACATTGCACAATAGGTACCTACAGCCTATGCTTAAAAACTAACACAGATTAACAGACTATAAGAACAGCATGTTAAATTTTTTCATATTAGCAAATTCGTTCAAGAGGTATATTTAGCCAATTCACTTGTTAAACTTGTTTTTAAAATTATTTTCACTGTGTGGCGTCGTAAAAAGTCTTTATTTTATTTCTTCATGCTCTCTGCGAGAGCATTTGAAATGAGAACATGCAAAATAACAAATGAAGATTGTTGACATTTTGACATAGTCAATCACGGCGAAAATTTCTGTTGGTCGAGGCGATATTTCGTAAGCTCTTGGACAATAAATAAGTGATATATAGTATCGTGCAGTCTTTAATTACCAAAGTGGTGACCCTCGGAACGTGAAGGAGCCCGTGTCTACACCAACGTGGTTACCACGGCCAGAGTGGTGACCAAAGTTGAGTTACCAAAACGGTGACTCCTTCGTACAACGCACCTAAACGCTGCGGAATTTCACAGGCTCTATACATATTGAGAGATAATAGCAGCGCGCGAGGCTGACAAGTGACGTCGCACTGCATGGCACAACTGCACTGCACGGCGCTGGTGAATTCGCGACGTGCAACGCTGACGACGTGCGACGCCCCCCTTGCGAGCGCTTTCTTCGGGGAACAGTATAACGCCCGTGGTCGTGCAACTGGAGCTGCACTCAACGCTACCTAGAGCCAGGTGACCCGCGGACTACGACGATCATATTTCTGGATGTCAAGAGGTACCGAACTTTGAGATTGTTTCGTTCGTGTTGATGATGGAATAATTTGCGTGCATGCGAATATTGAGATAACAACAGATAACAAGTACAGTCACGGTATAAAGTGTTTCTCCAAATATTTTTTGTGCCGTATTATAATTTATGATTTTTTGTACATTGATAAGGCTTACTTAAGGTGACGGTACATTGTTTATTTAAGGCGGAGCGGATTAATGTTATTTTTTATACAATTTTTATACTGACCTTATTTTATAGTTACTGTTTTATGCTTGCCTTTTTATATACGCATGTTACCTTGCACGCACACCACACCCTCATTTTTTTTTTCTCTCTTACGGGTTGATTTTGCTTTTTTTTTCGGTGCACATTCTCGTTTGACTTTCCTACCGATTTTGGTGGTACAGCATGAGTGATAGTGACTTTGACGAATTTAGGCCTGCTTCTACACTACCGCCGAATCACGACCAACCTGGCACGAGCGGCATGGAAAGGATGATCGTAAATAGGGTATCCATCCGCACCCCTCCTTTTTGTAAGGATCGTCCGGCGTTATGGTTTGCTAGTCTAGAAGCGCAATTTTGTATCAATAATATTACGCAAGAATTGACAAAATTTAATTTTGCAATTGCGCAACTGGACACCGACTGCACTAGGAAAGTAGAAGACATCATTATACAGCCACCGAAGGTACAGCCATACACAAAATTACGAGACGCGATAATTTCTAGGTTTTCCGACTCTCGCGAACAAAAGGTCAGACGCGTACTGGAAAAAGAGCAGATTAGTGACAAGAAGCCGTCATCTTTCCTGCGGCACCTTAAATCTTTAGCGGGGCCTACATTTCCTGATGAGCTTATGAAAACTATTTGGATGGGCCGGCTACCACGTTTTCTCCAAACAGTTCTGGCAGCTCAGCGGTTGGAGGAATTAGGAGAGCTTAGCGAGTTAGCAGACAGTTTGATGGAAATTAATGCTCCATCCACATTGGAGGTTTATTCCAGTCATGCGAACTCAACACTACCGCTAGCGGATGATGACAGCACAGTACAACAGCTGGTTAAAAAAGTGGATGAGCTTACACGTATTGTTGCATCGCTCGCTACTACTAGTGACCATGGTCGTGCGCGCTCCAACCGTAGTCGTAGCCGTAGTCGTTCACGTCCACGCAACCCGGAACTGTGTTTTTACCACGACCGATTTGCAGCCAAAGCACGCAAGTGCGTACCGCCCTGCAATTGGTCCGGTGCTTCACCTAACATCCAGGGAAACCAGAGCAGCGGTCGGTAGAGGCGACAGCCGATTGCTCTACATCAAGTCGCCGTCTTTTCGTAACCGACCGGTATTCAAACCAAAAATTTTTGGTCGATACTGGTTCGGACTTATGCTGCATACCGCGTCGGTATGTTAATAACCGCACATACGAACCACAGCCATATGACTTAGTTGCTGCAAATGGTACTAAGATTAGCACTTATGGTTTGGTGCAGCTAAATCTATGTTTAGGGCTTAGGCGCGAGTTTAAGTGGAGTTTCGTAGTGGCAGACGTAGAGAGTGGCATTATAGGCTCGGATTTTTTGTCACACTACCACTTGCTACCTGACTGCACCCAAGGCAGACTGCGTGATGGCAAGACTGGACTTTCTTCCGCAGATCTTCGTGCAGCAGACCAACCAAGCGTCAAGGTAGTATCCTTGCCTGACTCGCCATACACCGCGATTCTGGCTAGGTACCCAAGTATCAAGCGACCACCTGGAGCACCACGGGAAACTAAACATACCACCGTGCACTACATTAATACAACGGATGGTCCCCCCGTTACAGCTCGACCGCGCCGCCTTGCACCCTTGAAGCTTCGCATCGCGAAGAAAGAGTTCGAGGATATGGTTCACGCTGGTACTGCTCAACCTTCGAGCAGCTCATGGTCCTCTCCATTACACCTCGCACCCAAAAAGGATTCGACGTGGCGTCCTTGCGGAGATTACCGTGCGTTGAATGCCCGCACTATTCCAGATTGTTACCCCGTTTGGCATATAGGTGATTTTGCGCACAATTTAGCTGGCTCTACTGTGTTTAGCACAATAGACTTAGTTAAAGCCTACCAGCAAATCCCAGTTCATCCAGGTGACATCTGCAAAACGGCAATCATAACACCGTTTGGGTTTTACGAATTTCCGTACATGACCTTTGGGTTGCGTAACGCGGGACAGACATTTCAGCGATTTATTGATGAAGTGGTGCGAGGCCTAGACTTCTGCTTTGCTTACGTAGATGACATCCTAGTATACTCCAGCAGTCCAGCACAGCATGCAGAACACCTGGAAATTTTATTCCAGAGGCTGCACGACTATGGAGTTGTCATCAACGTCACTAAGAGAATTTTTGGAGCAGAAGAAGTCTCGTTCCTTGGCTATCGCATCAATGCAGCAGGCACACGTCCACCAGAGGACAGAATTCAAGCTCTGGTGGAATATCCGCAACCCAAGACTGTACAAGGCATGCGCAGGTTCATTGGCATGGCGAATTATTATCGTCGTTTTTTGCCTGATGCAGCTCAGTATCAGGCACCGTTAATCGACGCCGTTACTGCAATACAAGGCAAAGGCAATAAGCCGTTCATATGGACGCCTGAGCTCGAGGAGTGTTTTGAAGCCTGCAAGAGGAGCTTAATATCCGCTACTATCTTAGCTCATCCGAACTGCAATGCTTCGCTTGGCCTATTCACAGACGCCTCGAGCACTCATGTGGGTTCATGCCTTCAGCAACGCATCGACGACAAAAACGACTGGCAACCACTGGCCTACTTTAGCAGGAAGCTTAACGCATCTCGCATCGAGTCGATCTCTGGAAGAAGATTACGCTGCACTCGCTCAGTCTCAGGATACTGACGAAGAACTAGCCAAAGTGCGTGGCAATTCTTCACTCAAACTGGAATCTATCGTGATTCCAGGCACTAATGTCACTGTTTTATGTGACACATCCACTGGTCGACCACGTCCTTATCTGACGTTACCTTTTCGACGAGCCGCATTTGACCGCTGTCACAACCTCAGCCACCCTGGCGTGCGGGCAACCGTTCACTTGGTGACTGAGCGCTACGTCTGGCCGAACATTAACTCGGACTGTAGCAAGTGGGCGCGCTCTTGTCTTGACTGTCAGCGCAGTAAGGTTACCCGACACATTACGTCGCCTCTTGGGCATTTTGGTACACCTTCTGGCAAGCACATCCACATTGATATCATAGGACCACTACCGCATTCCGGTGGATATAATTATTGTCTCACTGCTATCGACAGGTACACTCGGTGGCCTGAGGTATGGCCTATGACGTCAATAACTGCAGAGGAAGTGGCAGAGACGTTAGTATCCGGTTGGATATCTCGTTTTGGGGTACCCAGCGTTATAACAACTGGCCAAGGACGCCAATTTGAGTCCGCGTTGTTTAAACGTCTCCTAAATGTATGCGCCACAAAACGAGTTCGCACCACCAGCTACCACCCTTGCGCAAACGGCATGGTGGAGCGCATGCACCGCCAGCTTAAGGCATCGCTAATGTGCCATGCCAACACATGGATAAGAGCGTTGCCACTTGTTCTCCTCGGCATGAGGACGGCCCTCAAAGAGGATTTAAAATTATCTTCTGCTGAGCTGGTCTATGGGGAGACACTCCGTTTGCCTGGTGAACTCATAGTGCCTCCAGAAGTACTTGCAAGTCCTAGTGACATCGCAGATTTTGTCACGGATCTACGACGTGGTATGGAAGCTCTACGTCCCGTACCCGCTTCTCGGCACGCTGAACCATCGCATTTTATCTACAAAGATTTAGCTACAGCGACGCACGTATTTCTTCGTGACGACACGGTTACCTCCGTGACACCGCCCATTACAGCCTCCATATTCCGGACCACATCGGATCCTTAAGTGGTCGGATAAGACATTAACCTTGGTTGTAAATGGAAAGGAATATACCGTTAGTGTAGATCGGGTGAAGCCTGCGCACCTGGATCCTGGTCTAACATTAAGTAGTGGTGCATCATCTACTCCGCCCGTGCCAGCTCCAGCTGTAGTCGCAGCTCCTGCCTCAACACCTGCTCCGGTTACCACCAGGGCTGGTAGGAGGGTTAGATTTAGAAATTTGCTAGACTTGTAATTCTAATTATAGTTTATTTTTATTTTTTTCTAAATCAGTTTTTCTTTCTCCGTGGGGGGGTGATGTGGCGTCGCAAAAAGTCTTTATTTTATTTCTTCATGCTCTCTGCGAGAGCATTTGAAATGAGAACATGCAAAATAACAAATGAAGATTGTTGACATTTTGACATAGTCAATCACGGCGAAAATTTCTGTTGGTCGATGCGTATATTTCGTAAGCTCTTGGACAATAAATAAGTGTTATTTAGTATCCTGCTGTTTTTAATCACCAATGTGTAGAGCCAGTAGCCCGTGACGTCGTCCGGTGCAAATACAATAAGAAGTGGTGGAGAAGTCGCCGGTCGCGTAACACAGACGACGAGGCGATCCTTCAAAAACCACCAAAACTGTAAACTTTCGATATTTCGAAACTGTTGCAAGCATGGTACGAGTAAATTGAAGATTTTGCAGTTAAGTTTAGTGAGTGGCTTTTGGATGGATTATATTCATTGAACTGTTTTTTTAGCTTTACCCGATGACAAATAGATGTAAATCATTTCGTATTGTACCACTCTTTTCTCATTGATTTTTGATAGATATAGTTGTGGCAAATGTTTATTACCTAGTCTTACATAGCCCAACAGTATAGCCACGTTTCCGGAATATTTAATTTACGATCTGTGGCTGGGTTATTTTTTTTTTAATTAATATACGTACAAACAATAAAAGTTACTTACAATTGTACCAGAACCGTAAGCAACCTCGCGTACCTTCCTAATATCCCTAGCACTATTTTCCAACTAGAATTGCCGAGGTCTTAAAACGACATTACGTGAAAACCTTTTTAGGTTTCCACATAATGTCCCAAACCTCAAGATTAGAGAAGGTAGGTAATCCTGGTAAACTGCCAGCCAATTACCAGAACAGCCACTTCAAATAAGGAAGCAATACATGCACGTTGCTTTCTTCTTCGTTTATTTTTCGCTGGATATTTTTAGAAACAGGAAATTTGTTTTTAACTGGAGTCTGTGAAATCTCGGAGACCAATAAAATATGAGTAGCATGCATGATTGTTTGCAAAGCTGAATCAAGAGGTGTAAAATTATTGAACAACATTTCTTGTGCCTCTAAGGAAAATTACGGAAGCTGTGTATTACTGTAAGCAAAAAGTTTATCATAAGTTTGTATAATTATTTTTAGAAAACATTGATTAGGGTAATTAATGTCTATCATAAAATAAGTGAGTATCGGTTATTGATAACTAGTTTTTAATATTATTCATTCTAGGCCGTTTGTCAGTTATTACTAAACTTATAAGTAAGAATTGAAAAACAGCCCAGAATTAATATATATGTGTGTGTGTGTGTGTGTGTGTGTGTGTGTGTGTGTGTGTGTGTGTGTGTGTGTGTGTGTGTGTGTTAGTGCGAATCGTACTATATTGCATATTATAATCATGTAATAAAAATAATTAAAGAAAAACAAATAAGTAGTAATATTTACAAGCCAAAAAGCTAAAACTGCGTGCTAATACCACGTTTATTATCACATGCGCCTAATTGTGTATAAAGGGCGTTAAATCTTTTTGAAACTGTTCGATAGCCACATGGCATGATACAATATTTTATGAAAACTCAGCCATTTAATTATGTTTTTTACAAAAAAGCAGAATGTCTATGTTATGCGTTCTTTGCACATAGTATGCAGGACATTGTTCTAAAAAATTAATAAATTTGAATACTCATATAATTTAAGTCATTATAAATATTTTATTTTTTAGATGAACGATTGTACGCCTTTTAATTTAGATGAATCTAAATTTCAATAATTTTACCATCATCATCCAATTTCAATAATGTTACGTAATAAAGTAAAGTAAATTATAATAATTTAGTAAATTATAATAGTTATGATTGCGTTTTGAGTAGTTTTAGTAGTAGAGAAAATTTCGAATGGAAAATCACCAATGGCACCAATTGACATGTCAACTTCGGCTTTTCTTTGAACATCGTAATACAAGCTGTCTGCACCCATATAAATATATTATTTTATACTTAATAGGGATAGCTTTAGCAATGTAATATTACACTACCAACTTTACTGGTATGCAGATAATAGTACCTATAAAGACCGAAGCAATTAAGAACGAAGAAAAATATTTTCCATCTTTTTGTTTCAGCTCAGGGAAATTAAAATAGATCGCTTTTTAATATCTTTCTTTTACCGAAACGTGTTGGGAATCGGCGAACGAAATAATTCCCTGAAAACAGAGATTATTACGTTAAAGTTTGCAGATTGAATTTAGCTTTTGCCTTACAGAGTTTTTGTGACAGATAATAATAAAAACCTTGTGTCGCGGTCTCCTTAATAGAAGTTTTGAATCTAGAGTTTTCCTGTTGTAGATTCAACTATATAATCACACTTTGTGAACAGCTGTAGATCCGTAAATAGATGAAAATAATATACATCCTTAATTTTACACAACAAACACACATTAACACATAACACACATTATTAATACATACATAATTTTTATTTCGTCGAAATCTACGAAATAAACAACAATTGAAAGAGAAACAAATAGAGAGTAATAGAGATTAGTATAAATATACCATTTTCAGTAGAAAGCAGAATACGTATGAAAGCGATTTTACTTATCTTACTTCGAAACATACGGTAGATAAAATCGTTTTATTCGTTTTAAAGTAATCTTGTAAGAAAAACGTTCTGTGCTGTTCCTGTAGGTATTGCGAGTATTTTAGCTGGTTTCTGGCCTTTGAGATAGATTTCAAAGTTCAATAATAAATTACCAAAACGTTACCTCAGGGCGGCCTTTGCAAGATAAAAACGGTTTTTTCTTTGAATTCGAGAGTGCTTTCGTATAGAAACGCCATACAAATTGCTGGGAAGGCTCCCAAGGGTGTGCTGAAAGCTTGTTTTGTGGATACATGTTACCTGGCTTCTTACCGCCGAATAAACGCTCACTTAAAGTGGTTTGTCAATACAAGTCTGCGAGCTTTCGCTTGCACCATCTTGGCGTTCTGTTGCACAATACACGAACCATTTTATACATAAGTACCTAAGGTACCGTCAAATGCAAAAAGCTATCCCTAGTACCATGTCGTTATAAAACTCTCAAACTTTTCGCATCGCTTCTGATGAAAATCTCAAAGTATTACAGACTGTATGAAAGTGGTTGGACAATTTTCAGTTGGTTTTATGGCCCCCAAGTCTGATTTGAATGGTGGTGCAGACGACATTCTTGGGCGTTTATTCAATGCTACTTTAATTAGTGGATCTCGAACGTTTTATAGGGAGCAGTAATTGGAAATATTTCTGCACAAAACACGAAAGCTGTACTAAAAAAATGCATATTTATTACCATAGCGAAATTGCGCTGGAGCCTGCTCTGAACGTTTTGTTGAATTACAAATGAGGCTCCATACTGGCTCCATATTGAACTGATTGAAACAACAACAAAAAAGGCGTTCTCTCAGATTTAAACGAAATATCATGAAAATTATTTTAATGTGTAAACCACACTTAAGGTATATCTATAGATGTCGCCACGACGGTTTAGTCGGTAAACACATAGTCCTTAAGATTTTCGCAGCTAGTGGTCGGGTAACCATAGCTTAGTGGTAGAGCGTCCAATCCGGTGAGTTGGAGGACGCGGGTCCAAATCCCGCTGGTTGCTAAAATTTTGAGGACTATTATATCTTTAAACGAAGTAATTTACAAAAATAATGTCCAATGAGTTCATGATAAATTGAAACAGATGGGGCTCTACGCTGAAAATTTTATAACAATGTCCCAATGTATTGACTCTGGCTCTCTATTATAGTGCTTGTAAAATAATATGCCATTTTTTACGTACAAATCACAAAGGGTTACAGATTGAATTATAATACACGTGGCGGCAAACAATAGACGACACTGCTCGCATAGGACTCCTCAGTAAAGGTTTAGCAAACGTATTTCCAGGCGATTTAATGATTCAATGGGGGAGAAACGTGGACATAGCCGGATTTAATCGCAAGACATTTCGGCCGCCTTCCATGTAATTTCATACGCCCTCTGGTCATTTTACTGGTAGTAGTTACTGTGCCTTATACATATTTATTCATTTTAGTATCACCATCATCATCATTATCAACAGCCTGAAGACATCCACTGCTGAACATAGGCCTCCCTCAAAGAGCGCCAATTTGAGCGGCTGCTCGCCTTCGGTATCCATCGTGCATCGGCTCCCAGTGTGGTAATCATGACAAAAGCAAATAGCTTTACTTTTATCTATGTGTGGGAGTGTGTGAGGGTATCTGTGTGCCTTCAATAGTGGCTATAAATCCGTAATGCTCTATAAATGTACATATAAGAATGTTTTTATGTTGTTAGCGAAACACTAACAATGTGGGTTTTGTTAGGGACGTCTAGCTAGTTTCTGTGCAATGATTTATCTAATTTCATCCCTATTGTTAGAAGAGAAAATTCAATAGTTTAAACAAACAGCACAAAATAATAGAATTTATGATTTACAAACTAGGCACAGAGTGAGGCCAATTTAGCAGGTGTTTTGGTAAAATGGTACCCTATCAAAATACTTCGAACGGCTTGTTAAATAATTATGATTACTATTTTCAGATTTTTGCCAAAAAATTACAATACCTAATTTATTTTTCAACCAACTGCAAAAGAGGAGGTTTTCAATTGAGTTGTATTTTCACCTGTCTACGTTTATGTTTGTATTGTCAGAACTCCGTCAGAATCCGATATTTTTTTGTAAACAATACTTTCAGGTTGGTTCTACAAAATTGGGTCAGTAATTTATTATAATCAAAATTGCAGTTGCAAAAGATATGACATCCAAGTACTTCTAAGTGTGAAATTAAAGCAATTCAAGTCAATTTAATATTATTATTAAAAAAATATTATTTAAAAGCGGTATAACAAAATATTATTTGGTATTTATATATTTATCAACCATCATCAAAGCAGTATTGCAAATAAACATATCTGACTCTATGACCACTTTCGCAGAGCCTAAATGTAAACAACAAAAATGTAAATACGAAAATATCCAGCCTGAAATTCTCCTTAAAACTCTTCCAAGCACGACTGTAAAGAGCGCGATATTATCTCTAACATGAATCAGCCCGGTAATTACCGATTCATTACTCTACTTCCAAGTTTCTTTCCTCAAGAGATACCGTTTTCATTACAAGGCAGTTACGTGGCAGTACTGCATTCGTATGCAAACTTTTACAGGCGAGCTCATTCAAATTCAATTTAAGCCCCTTGAAACTAAGACGATATTGCTCTGAGTACGTAAAGTTTTATTAAACGGTCCTCTATCCATTTGAATCTCTTTCCGATATTTGCGAAGGTGACCCAATCGGGTAAGTATTAAAAAACTTTGAAAATTAAAGTCAATAATTGAACCTTTCAATATTGCGTCTAGAGCAACTTTTTCACTTAGACTAAAAGAGCAATATAGACGATGCCTTCAGAACACAAACATCTAGATGTCTGTGCTTCAGAATTAGAATGATAAATAAACGAAAATCACAAAATCAAAGCTATTCAAAAGACGCCTGCCGACCACAGAAGTAATGTTGATGAATTAAATTTAAATGTAAAGGAAAACTTAGCTTCACGAACAAGATCTGAACCCGCATCTATAATATTATTAAAACCGGGACATCTTTATAGTTAGGCTACCGTGACCACCACCTAAGTCACGACTCGAGAACTTTCCTACCTCATTGGTTATCAGTTCTGCGGGCGATGTGTCCTGCCCAGCGCCATTTCAACTTGCTAATTATATGTAAGAGCTATATCGATCAGCGTTGTTCTTCTACAAATCTCTTCGTTTAGAATAACCACTTTAAATCATTGATATAATTATTGTCAAAATATGGTCAACCAGTCAAATCGTCTCGGTCTATGTCTGTTAAAAAAACTGCAATGATATTACAATTTCATATTCCTTGTTTGATACAATATTTCATTTTCAATTTATGAGCGTTTCGTTTATTTCTATTAGACTAATAGCTTCTCACAATTTTCATCCAACAACGTTCAAAACATGCTCATGTTTGGTGGTCCTCACTTTGTTAAAATACGACTTGATTCTTTTTACATCGGCGATAACACGAACAACGTTATTTAAAGTTTATTTTACGGACAAATAACTTTCCATTAAAACAAGACATATACTCCTCTCAAGAAGAGAAGTATCAAAGGAAGTTTGCTTTCACGTCACTTTACCATGACTATACCATATTAGCATGTAGTGGGTTGTCTATTCTGTTTTGAGCTGTCTCGTCCCTCTTCACTTTAGATAGTTGTGAGACAATGGGGGAGATGGATAGGTTTAGAGAGGTCATGTGTTTTTGGTGGCTTGTTACTAGTTGTTCGTTAGCCTGGGATAGATTTCCGGTTTCCTTATCAAGAAGCATCCGGCTGTAGAGTCGTTTTGTTTCTTTGAAAATGTACCGGATAACCGGAACACCCGGACGATGGTGGCTTATAGCGTAATCTTTTATACCTTATTTTGATTTATGTTAATCTATAGCTATAGTTTTATCTTTGCACGTTATAATTTTGTGAGTTTCACACCACCCTGTAGGGTTACTCTTGAATCCAATCCCAATTTCACTAAAATTCTAATCCGAATCAATCTCAATTCCAATGTTAAATAATTTGGTACCCTTGAACAAAATCGAGCTGGAAATTGAAATCGCATATGCGATCGACTTAACATTGTGACTCACAAAATAACACTATGTAAGTGCTGCCATACTCAACATAATAGAAAATACTAATACCAAAATTGGTTGAAAACATTTCATTTATTTATTTATTTATTTATTTATTTATTTATTTATTTATTTATTTATTTATTTATTTATTTATTTATTTATTTATCACTTTTGATGATATTTAGTCACTTTCAAGAAAATAAAAGCGCATAGGAATGATTTTTGAAGGGTAAACCACACTTTAGGTATATCTATAAAGATATTATAGTCCTCAAAATTTTAGCAACCAGCGGGATTTGAACCCGCGCCCTCCAACTCTCTAGTTGGTAGAACGTCCAATCCGGTGAGTTGGAGGGCACGGGTTCAAATCCCGCTGGTTGCTAAAATTTTGAGGACTATAATATCTTTAGGCCAACCTACCAACAGCTGGAGGATCTAGCGGATTTTTTACAAGATAATCCAGGGATAGCAAAAGGTTGTTGCGCTCCGCCCATGGGAATTATCATGTGTTTGTGTTTGTGTCATCAACAAGACTGAGTGTATATTTTGTGTATAAATTTGTCCAAAATATTAAAAATAAGAGACAAACGTGCCATTTTACTTCCGAACACAACACAATCGAACGCAAAAAAGTTAACTTTTGAAAACTGTAAAAATTCTATCGCAAACTCGACTTCAAGCTCAATTTGTCAACGTCAAATCGCGTCAAGAGTACCGAAAAAACGTATGGTAGAAAAATGAGTCGATTCCATTTAGTTTCATAAAATTCCACGGACAAAGATTCCAATCGTGCGCTAGTATCGGATTCAAGAGTACCAAATACCACGATTTCGTTCCAAATCCCAAATTACGATTGAAATCGAGTGTCAAGAGTAACCCTGCTGGACTGATTTCGAAATTTTGCCCAATTTAAAAAAACTAGAGGTAAAATTACTGGTAGAATTGTAGATGGAAAACTTTAGTACTTGGATGTTATATAACGCACTAAATGTTTTTTTTTATTAAATATTGAATTGATAGACAAAAATAATTTAAGTAATTAATAACTATTTTAAATTTGCCTTGAAACCTATGGATGGATGAATGATCAATGAATATACTTTACCACATAGTTTATACATGCTTAAGTTAATCCTTAAAAACTAATCCTATTCATAATCCTATTTTTTCTCGTGCGCCTATAAACCTTGCTCTATTAGGCGTAAAATATTCATTGATAAATCTATTCATCCATTTAGTTCCCCGACAGTCTACGAATTAGAGTTGAAATAAAAGCACCGAAACATCAGTTCAAATCATAATAAAATCCAGAAAGTTTGTTTCACGTCACGTCGCGCACAGAATCTGAAACACTCCCTGTACTCCCAAGAGACGCAACTCACGCGATATCCCACACAAAACACAAAGCTGCTGGTACTTTGAATGAGAGCCATCATTCAAGTGTCAGGTGTAACACAGGTAAGCTCTCGGCAGCCTCCGCAGACTTGATAAATAATTAATCCAAACGTACATTTTCCAGGCACTTAATGTGAACTCTGTCGCAGTATAATTTTTACTTTTGGAAAATGTAATGTTAATTTATACTGTAAAGAGATGGTAAGTTGTTGTATTTTGTATTGTGGAAGGCTTGGAATGTTCGTATTTACTCAGTTGTTTCAAAAGTTCGGAAAGTATATCTACAGTAATTATAGTAAATTATAATAATTTTAAATGGTCTAAGTCTCAAAATTACTAATTTGAAATGGTAATGGTATGCGTGTGGGTTGTTTGCAGAGCTGACAAACGGAGTGGAAGGAAGTTTCACAATTGGCAACTACGAACCGGAAGATACAGTGTAGAGTGTGTACTACTAGAGTGAATTGTCACTCTACATTGTAGACCGACTCTTCACTATGTGAACCGATGATCACGAAAAATTTGCGGGATATCTATGAATGCAAGAATTAAGCAGTGGGAAGGAGCAGTCAAGTAATTTTGATGTGGGATGCGTTTGTTTTTCGGCTGATGATAATGATGCCAATTATCTGTATATATAAAATTCAAAGTCCTGACTGACTGACTGACTTATATATCAACGTACAGCCTAAACCGCTGGTCGTAGTTATTTGAAATTTGGAAGGTATATTCTTCGTAAAGTGTAGACGTCCACTAAGAAAGGGTTTTCCGAAATTCCACCCCTAAGGGCGTGAAACGGGGGTTTTCAGTTTGTATGAAACTTTTTAGTCTGTGGATCGATTAATTTAAAATTTGGTGTGTATATTCTTCAGTTAAAATAAAAATAGACGTGTGTCACGGTTTTCTAAAAATCTTCTTCTATCAGGGTCTAAAGGAGCTTCAAAGTTTTTTCTTTTGAAATCTATAGATCAACGCACAGCCTAAATCGCTGGTCGTAGAGATTTGAAATTTGGAAGGTATATTCTTCGTAAAGTGTAGACGTCCACTAAGAAAGGGTTTTCCGAAATTCCACCCCTAAGGGCGTGAAACGGGGGTTTTCAGTTTGTATGAAACTTTTTAGTCTGTGGATCGATTAATTTAAAATTTGGTGTGTATATTCTTCAGTTAAAATAAAAATAGACGTGTGTCACGGTTTTCTAAAAATCATCTTCTATCAGGGTCTAAAGGAGCTTCAAAGTTTTTTCTTTTGAAATCTATAGATCAACGCACAGCCTAAATCGCTGGTCGTAGAGATTTGAAATTTGGAGGGTATATTCTTCGTTAAGTGTAGACATTCGCTAAGAAAGGGGTTTTCGAAATTCCACCCCTAAGGGGGTGAAACGGGGGTTTTACGTTTGTATGAAACTTTTTAGTCTATGGATCAATTAGTTTGAAACTTGGTGTGTATACTCTTCAGTAAAAACAAAAATAGAAGTGTGTCACGGTTTTCTGAAAATCACCTTCCATCAGGGTCAAACGGAGTCTCAAAGTTTTTTCTATTGAAATCTAGATATCAACGCACAGCTTAAACTGCTGTGCTGGTTGCAGAAGCTTTACATGAGTTTCCTATACAAATTATTGTTTTGGAATAAATGAATTGCATGAAAAAAATTATTCGCGCTCACTTTCGCTCGGGCTTTTGGAATTTCTACTGTATTTTGTTTGTAATAATAGCACTGCGTTTGTACCTACTGATAAAAAAATTTTCGCGCTCGCTGTCGCTCGCGCTTTTGGTAGTTCTACTGTGTTTTGTTTGTAATATAGCAAACACGTCTACACATACTGACTGACATTTGGTTCATGATTTAATTGCCACACGTGCTTTTTGAAACCAATACCTACAATCAAAAAATTTTTCGCGCTCGCTGTCGCTCGCGCTTTTGGTAGTTTACTGTGTTTTGTTTGTAATATAGCAAACGCGTCTATACCTACTGAATGACATTTAGTTGATTTAATTGCTAAACGTGCTTTTTGAAAACCAATACCTACAATCAAAAAATTTTTCGTAGTTCTACTGTATTTTGTTTGTAATATAGCAAACGCGTTTATATCTACTGACTGACATGTAGTTCATGATTTCATTGCCACACGTGCTTTTTGAAAACCAATGCCAACAATCAAAAAAATTTTCGCGCTCGCTATCGCTTGCGCTTTTGGTAGTTCTACTGTGTTTTATTTGTAATTTAGCAAACGCGTCTATACCTACGACTGGCATGTAGTTCATGATTTAATTGCCACACGTGCTTTTTGAAACCAATACCTACAATAAAAAAATTATTCGCGCTCGCTGTCGCTCGCGCTTTTGGTATGTCTACTGTGTTTTGTTTGTAACATAGCAAACGCGTTTATATCTACTGACTGACATTTAGTTGATTTAATTGCTACACGTGCTTTTTGAACACCAATACCTACAGTCAAAAAATTTTTCGCGCTCGCTCTCGCTCGCGCTTTAGGTTGTTCTACTGTATTTTGTTTGTAATATAGCAAACGCGTTTATATCTACTGACTGACATGTAGTTCATGATTTCATTGCCACACGTGCTTTTTGAAAACCAATACCAACAATCAAAAAAATTTTCGCGCTCGCTCTTGCTCGCGCTTTTGGTAGTTCTACTGTATTTTGTTTGTAATATAGCAAACGCGTTTATATCTACTGACTGACATGTAGTTCATGATTTAATTGCCACACGTGCTATTTGAAAACCAATACCTACAATCAAAATATTTTTCGCGCTCGCTACCGCTTGCGCTTTTGGTAGTTCTACTGTGTTTTATTTGTAATTTAGCAAACGCGTCTATACCTACGACTGGCATGTAGTTCATGATTTAATTGCCACACGTGCTTTTTGAAAACCAATAACTACAATCAAAAAATTTTTCGTAGTTCTACTGTATTTTGTTTGTAATATAGCAAACGCGTTTATATCTACTGACTGACATGTAGTTCATGATTTAATTGCCACACGTGCTTTTTGAAAACCAATACCTACAATCAAAAAATTTTTTGCGCTCGCTTTCGCTCGCGCTTTTGGTAGTTCTACTGTATTTTGTTTGTAATATAGCAAACGCGTTTATATCTATTGACTGACATGTAGTTCATGATTTAATTGCCACACGTGCTTTTTGAAAACCAATACCTACAATAAAAATGTTTGCTCTGTTTGCTGAACCACGAGCGGCGCACTTGTGACGGGCCCGATAGCTCAGTTGGTAGTATCCCTGCCTTCTGAACTGAGGGCTGTAGGTTCGATTCCTACCCAGGACAAGCATTTGTGTGATGAACATAGATGTTTGTCCTGCGTCTGGGTGTTGTATTGTATTCTATGTATGTATTTTCAAATAAAGAAGTATATAAGTATTGTATCAGTTATCTGGTTCCCATAGTACAAGCTATGCTTAGTTTGGGGCTAGATGACACTGTGTGAAATGTCCACACATATTTATTTATTTATTTTATTTATTTATACATAAAGAAATAATACCTTTTCGTAGGTGTAGCTGCATTTTTCGTTGGAATGAAAAAAGGGTCAATTGCTATAAGTTTCTGTTATCCTGATTCAAAGCTCAGCTAGCTTCGTTTATTTTTCACTAGAATCGGGCGAAGCCGCGGGCAAAAGCTAGTATCATATAAAAAAACAACATTTACCAAACAACATTTACTCTTGCGGTATAGATGGCCTTCATTCTACCGCATTCGGTAACAACCACACGACGCCACTAATATCCAACCATTACGCCAAATCGAAATTCTTGTTCCCCTAATAGACTCTAACACCAAAACAATATCGTTGATCGCAGAACAGCTATAACACGGGTCAGGATATTACAATAGTTGGTCCGATATGGACAAATATTTTACTTCTAACGGAACTGCCAAGTGGTAGAACTTTTTCGATAAGTAGTTTTAGAAATAGTACGGTAAGACTACCAGTGAACAAGAAAAATTGTGGACAAGTATTAGGTATAATGCATTATCGCAATATCGCGATTATTAAAGTTGTAAGCAGTAGACTAAATAACATAATAGAAATAATAAAAAATAAGTATTTTTCAAACGATCATGAAACCATTTCTCGTCCGAAGTTTATGTTATCAATTTTAACTTGTAACGGCTTCGGTTACTGAGAAAAAGGTTTCTACCGACACCAAAGAAATTTTATAAGAGTTCCGTATTTATCGGAACCCTAAAGTGGTCTACGTGACTTTTTACCTTAATTCCGTACTAAGAAAGATTTTTTAAGAAGAATTTTGGATATTAGCTCAATAAAGTTTGATAGAGTATCTTCAAAAGACGAATAAGCTACAAGTTTTTCAATTTCCTTTAATTGATATTTATCTATTCCCAGCGCAAGTGGACTGAAGATCTGGTTAAAACTGCGGGCAGCCGTTGGAGGCAGAAGACAGGTAAGTACAACAGCTTAAAGTGTTAAAGTGGCACTCCAGCCACTACACACACTTTTCCCAGCAGAGGACGTCATTCGGCCGAGGACGAGAATGATCTTAGAGACTGTAATAGTGCTGTATTATTACCTATAGTAACAGAACCACAGACATTTAGTATTAGATGTCTGTGAACAGAACATAATAATGGACATTTAACGTTTTGTACCCAACCTATTTATACACTTACAATTACTTGCACTACACTTTTCGCTGAAAATTTTCTCTCCACTTATTTTAGCCGTTCTGCGTCGAACAATTGAATGGCTTTTGTTTAGACGTTATGAGAGTGTACGAATCCTCGTGAACATGGGTTTTAGCGTCTAATATCTTCGAAGGCGTTCCGCTTTCTTATCGAAAATGCTCGAGCTATTGTCTTTGCGCAGTTTTATTTTTATGTCTCACTGAAACTTTCATACTCATTGTTTCACGGTCACCGTAGTCTATGGACATTTTCTGCAACTCTAGAGGTGTTACTAATGCATTGCACTTCATTCACGTTTTTACTTTACATATATGGCCGCTATTGCTCCTATTTTACACCATTCAAGCATTACTAGCATCAGACAGCCTTGGATGGGCTAATATACTGATATCATCTGAGTGGCTGTCAAGTTGAGAACGCTACGATTTACAAGCGGAAAGTTATGGTCTGAGATGCGCTTGCTGCAATCATGAATTACATGTAAATCAGCGAATACTTTTGATTCTATTACCGGAAAAATGCTTTACTAAAAAGGAACACATTATATTTCATTATTAGACTTCTTGTAAATAGTATTGTATTTTCGTCATTCACTTCCATCTTTTCATGTGTATAGTAGTTAACCGAAATGATTACTTTAAGCTTCTCTAAGGCTTGGATGAGTGACGATTGCGACCGATGAGTTGAAAGTTCAAAGTGATGAATTAGTTCTCATCATCAATCACCTTGGGGACGTCCACTGCTGAACATAGGCCTCGCCAAAGAGCGCTATTTTGAGCTCTTGCACCCATCGATTTTTCTAGATCGTCAGCCCACCTAGTGGATGAGTTCGATCCTATTAGTTAACTTTCACTCGACTGAAACAGTATTATGCCATAAATTATGATGAAAAATAAAATAACAACTATTTGAACGAAACATAAATATATTTCTGAAACTAAAAATCACTATGGTAGCTGCACCAAATCTTATCCATTTATTTTATTTACAAAAACACAATTTTGGACTTGAACATAGATTTTGCTGTGCGCAAATGTAACGCCATTACATACAATTACGGTAATGATGACTTTATTTAGAGCCCTGCGAGAAAATTCTGACCTCAAATTTTTTATGTTCACATTCGCTCTATAATGAAATGTCACTACATTTTCTAATAACCAGCTATCAGCGGCGACAACGCCGGCGTTATAAAGAAGGCTCAGAAAAGCTTAGTCTCCATTATCTCGCCGCCAGTCAGCTATATTATGTGGTTTCAGTACAAACGTGATTGTATACTGCGACGTTGTTAACTTATTGTGGTAGTTTATAAAGCAAGATTTTTATTTGTTTTGTTGTTATCATGTTTTTTTATTGAGCTGTAAGTCACTGATAACTTTTG
The DNA here is from genome assembly GCA_963580505.1 of Ennomos erosarius. Taxonomy (NCBI): domain Eukaryota; kingdom Metazoa; phylum Arthropoda; class Insecta; order Lepidoptera; family Geometridae; genus Ennomos; species Ennomos erosarius. Next base: position 5,887,865 of record OY756984.1, read on the forward strand.
CTTTAAGTCCAACATATTGATTATGGGAGTTAATACTTGAGTAAATGGTAATTTGTGGTAACAGTTGCAGAACATATTAGGTGTGAACCGTTTGGTTGGGTTGGGACCCCCTTAATTTTTTGAGTGAGTTTTATTTGATTTGGTTATGGTCTTTGTTTAGCAGTGGACGTCTTCAAGCTGATGATGATGATTTTTTTTTTTTTATTTTTATTTTTATTTTTTTTTATAAATAACGCCCAACGATCACATACATAGATCCTGGACTCTAACTAGGATTCCCTGTATCTAGGGACCCAGGAACTACGAGGACCATGGTCTCACAACACCCAGACACAGACAAGAATTTGCGCTTTTTTTTTTCGAGCACAAATACTTGTCCTGTCGCGGGAATCGAACCCGCCACCTCCGGGTTATGAGCCGACTTGCTCAACCACCACACCACGGAGGCTGTCTAATTATGATGATGGCCTACACTTGTCCCGGAGGCCACTTGCCCCCTGCGAGAAGAACCATGTTCTAGCAGTGGGAACTGGATGGTTAAATACAACTAGACTGAGAAATGTATTTTATTGCAGCATAAAATTGGTTTTAGGATAAACCTATGCTGATAATTGAAACATAATCTACTTATAATAATAATTTAAAAAAAGGGGTTAAACCGACTTCAATTTCTTCAATTTTTATATTAAATTTTCTACGGTAACAAACATTAAAAAACAATACAACCGAATTGAGAATCTCATCCTTTTTGAAGTTATTTGAAAATTAGGTATGTATGTACCTTCTACATAAGTTTTTTTATTGCGGAAATGTCAAAGTGTAAATAGTACCTATGCTGCAACATCGGTGTTATAGTATTACAAGCTGTATTTTCACAATTACCTTCGTAGTACCTACTCATTCTCATACAAATGGAAGTATTACTGCCTCCTCCTCTACTTAAATATTCTAAAGTATGCCTTATTATAAAACCTCACATCTGCAACAACTCAATTTTTTATAAGGCAAAGTGGTTTCAAGACTCGCAAGTATGTGTGCTATCGGCACCGTACACGATGCGCCGGTTTTACTAGAATGCTGGAGCTGAAAGCCACTGTAAAACGACTCTCTTGATGTTCGCTTGGAAGTCAATTTACACATCGCATCGGTAGTGCAGTGTCGGAGTGTACAGATGAGTTTTATATTGGCTTTAGTTTATCAAAATTGTATGGCAATTTAAGCTAAATAAGTAGCTGGAGCTATGCAGCTATCTATCTGTTGTATTTAGTTCGAAATATAGGTGTTCTTATATAATTATTATGCTCAATATTTTAGATGTCCACCACCTAAAGCAAAACCATAAAGTTGTATACTGTATAGGTACAGAATATTGCGCTGAGTACTACATCCTGATTCAAGAGAGTACTAACTACGTAACAAACCATAAGCCGCTTATGGTGTTCGGTATGTCTATGTTGCTCAAATATGTGTCTAAAATTGTCAGCTTCAACCTTGGAAAAGCTTGTTTGAGCGAGAAATAAACGTGTGACAGTTCATTAAAATCTGATGAACACTTTTTAAGAAAGAGGAAGGCTTTATAAATCTAGATAACACAAAAAATATTGAGTTTGATTTCACTTCGTTTGTTCTAATTCACAATTTTCAATTTATTATATTGCCGGTTTTTACTATACTTTGGTTCATACTGTTTTATAACTCAAAAATCGAAAGCTTCTTTGTAATATTAATTAAAATCTAAATAAGATTTTTATTTTTCAAATACCTAAATGTAATAAATGAGAACTATATATTGAAACACTACTGTATCTAGATAGGTTCACGACACACAGAGAGATCTCTCTGCGATAAGATCTCCCATTGTGACACATAGTTATAAAATTTTGAATACTGACTTTTCCCGTATTATGGTGTTTTCAATAAAGAGTTTATTCTATCTATCTTTCTACTTACGTCTTCAACGGTTTATGCCACATTTTTCATGTAACTTTATTCCCCACGGAAAACATAAAAGATGTTTCAAAACGTACATAAGCCGTGCAAAGAGGCTGTCAATGTCGGTAATCCACGAGTAAACAAGTCGAAATTCTTTGTTTGCGGAGCCCTTGCGGAGCCTGTCGACTGTGTGACGACAGAACCCGTGGACGATGCGCCCCTTTGTCAAACCGAGGATGTAAAAATGAAAAATGTTGTAATTGTGTGTTATGTGAGAGTTTAGGGCGGCTTTTTATATGTTTTTGGATACCTATGGAATTTAACGTTACAGATGTTATAATTTGAAGAAAAAAAATTCAATGCGTGGTATTGAAAAGGAAAAAGTATGACCATTATAATTTAAATTTTTATATAGTCAAGTAGACTTTACAGCCAAACGGAGTATTTTATTATTATCATCATCATCAGCCAAATTTCCAAAGTCATCTTCATATTGTAGGTAGGTTGTACTTTAAGTTTTCTACCGGTCTATTACGACCGATTTTTATAGTACCTACTGATTTTTATTCTTGTCGGTCCCCTCGAGAGGAGGAGTGGACAAACAGAAATAACCCACTTAATTTTGAACAAATCTCAAAATCACCTATACCCAAATATTTTTATCTGGTAAAATAAAACCTTGCAAACACAATTTGTTTCAGTTTGATTTAGGTTAAACAGGTCACGGTCATCCGCGATACCGTGACAAACATATTGAACTTCCGTTTCCATATTCATGGCGTTGACTTTTGATTTCCCGGGCTGATGCGAGCGAGCTTTATTTATTAAGGTTTCCAGTCAAATATTTCGTTTCAGCACACTCTGATTAATTCGGTAATTATGAACTCTCTCAGCTTAATTACGTAGATGTTAACGACTTTTCCAAATATGTCATGAAATTTATTTACCCTCCGTCAATTTGGGGTCATACATCACTCGCTCAGAAGATTGATGACTTCTTAGTGATCGGTTCATTAACGGTCATAATTAGGCATGGCTCTGGCATAAAACTTTGACTACAGAACAACGGCGAAATTGTAGGAAGTAATTGAGTGGTTACAAAATCGTGGTTGGCTATTTCAGGCTACTGTAGTGGTTTTTATAGAATTAAATGCAAGTTACATAACATTAGCCTAGTAGAGTGCTTATGTTGGTCATGTTAGTGGCATGCGTGACATAGAATAGCGGTAGGCAGTCAACTGATGGGGACTGTGTTTGAGTTTAAAACCACAGCTAGAATCAAAGTGGAGAGCAAAGGTAGGCTGTAACCAACACAGTGTTTTCCCGTTTTGTTGGTTTCGGTCCTCTGAAAAACGTCCAGTGAGTTGAGTTTTATTACGTCCTTTAGTACAATTTCAACCTTATATGTATATTTTAATGATTATCAGTAGTATTGATGTAGGTTCTATTTTAGTGCGAGTGTATTTTTTGTATGTTTACCTATTGCCGTTTTTCGGGTTTTCTCCACTTTTAAAACATTCGGTTTTTGAAATACCATACTTTCAAAATGGAAAGTCAATGGAAGTCCAGAAATATAAGATCTTAATCAACGTAAATTAATAATTATGTATTTACCTAGGTATTCGTTAGATAAGATTTTGTATCATTTTTTTATTGGTTTTTATTGTAAACTTTTTATGCCCAATGGATATAGCTATGTAAGGTGTTTATTTCATTTGGCAAAGACAAAAAGACATTTCAAGCCAATGCAATAAACCTATATTTAGTTAGTGCTATCTGCAACACATTAATTAGGTATAACAAACATTTCCACTAAGTTCTAGATAGAAATTAGTTCAACAAATAAGATTTATTCACAAACACGTACAAAGCACTCCATATTCATCATAACTGTATTAAACACGAGACGTAGTTCGCATTATAAGGGAAGGCGGGATCTCTTATTAAAATTTAATAACTGTACCAAAATTGAGGCCCTTCCTTGTTTTGGTTAATAAGGTGCGCGTATTCAGGTTTGTAGTCAGGAGTAACGCAGGGGCAGTATACCTCCTGGCGATGAAAAACTTATCAATCAGTGAAAAAAAACGGTCAAAAAATATATGAAGTGTTTTGACGCAATACGGCATTACGTACTAGTTTAGTACCTATTCATCGCCAGCACGATCAATGCCAACGGCCAACGGCAGTAAGGAACATTACTAATATTAGCATATAGAAAAAAATTATAGATCTTGATTCAGCAAACAAATAAGGTCAGTGAGTGACCTAAATTTTCAGTTGGAATCTACAGCCACATACTTTGCAGGCATGTTGTTGATTGCAGATGATTTTAATGTATCGAAGAGACAGCTGCAGCCCGTTCCCTGAATATTCTTTTTGCCGACATTTACGGCACCTGCTGCATTCTTTCCAAGATTCATCCAGATTTTGACTATTGTAAAATAGTCAAAACTGGATGAATCTAGGAAAGAATATAGTCTGTGACCACGAGGAATAAATGATGAGTACGATCCCTTTATGCTGCAGTGGCACCTGCTGTTAGCTTATGCGCGTTAATACACATGAAGCCTACAAATTCTCAGATTATGTATGTGTGGGTTCAGAGCTTTGTTGAGTGTCGACCTATATTAATTTGTAAGGTGTTGTTTTGTTTGAAATGGGTTTACTAAAGTTTGCAATTAAGTTACCAGAATTAATTTGTGATAAATGGAAATGTAGTAATATACATATGATTGTATGCTATCCCTGCGTCATATTAGCAGGATGAGCAACGCTAGGTCGATATTGAGCACAAATAAAACACAATTTAATTTAAATAAGCAACAGACGAGTCTGTGAACTAAGTACATTTTTCTGTAGTAAAAAATAAGATATTAAAACAAAAACTTTATTTATTAAAGAAGAAATTTCTACCATGACAATATAAGTTACGGCTAATAACAAAAGGTAAAATTTCAAAAATAGGCAAGATTCATAATTATTATGTACTTGCATATTAAATGTATAATAGATACATCATAATTAAACACGTTATCAACTAAACGACGTTAAAAAAGCTGAAGAGAATATCCAAGCAATGGGAAGTTGCATTCTCCGCTGTGCCTACATTTAAATCTTCTGCGATCACCAAGCCGCCTGCCGAGCGTCGTGATATGCCAAATCAACCCCTCTATGATAAGCGTCTAAAGTGGCGGTACAGAGCTGATGATGTTACCTGCGACGTTTCACGATCTCTGACAGAAGTTTATATAATGTTATATAATGATATAATGTTTTTCACCACATTCATAGTACTTGGAAAGCAGATAACAACTAGACAAAACTACAAAATAAATCCCGAGCTGCAACCAAAATGTCCCTTGTATATGTCATACACGAATATAGACCTGTCAATGCTTCATCACGAATGTAAAGAGCCTCATGTACTCAAAATGTGGAATACAGGGAAAGTGCGAGCACCGCAGCACATAATTGCGCGCGCCATCAGCGGCGGTGGCTGAATGCGCGTCGACGAGCCCTGATGGCTGGCGCTCTTTTGATGAAACCATGATTACGGTGTACATACCCACACGTGCCTGTGTTAGGTCGCAGCTAAATAAAGGTGGCTAGAAGCGACAGTGTAATAAACATTTCTTTTTTCACAAGTTAAATGAAAAATAATTGAAGAATTGGAAAGGAGACGAATAAAAGTCTAGACATCATTTTTACATGTTTTGAAATCAAAAGCTGTTTTTCCATACATTTATGGTGTGACCGATTAACCAGTTGGTTTCTGAACAAATAACAGTTTTATTCATTAATCAACAGCGCTGCTATTAGGCATTCCCAAGACACAGCACTGAGCCTCATCATCATCATCATCATCATCAACAGCCTGAAGACGTCCACTGTTGAACATAGGCCTCCCCCAGGGAACGCCACTTAGAGCGGCTGCTCGCCTCCTGCATCCATCGGCTCCCCGCGGCTTTCACCAGGTCGTCGGTCCACCTTGTGGGGGGCCGGCCTACGCTGCGTCTTCCAGTTCGTGGTTGCCACTCGAGAACCTTTCTTCCCCATCGGTTGTCAGTTCAGCACTGAGCCTAGTCCTCACTAATTTTTCAAACGACTTCAAATAAATGAGGTTGTTTTTATTTTTCATGCCTTATATTTTCTTATTGTTTTTATAATTATTCATAATTTTCTATTTTAGTTTATCTATATGAAATATATATAAAGTTGATGATCTAATGGTAGAGCAAGAGATATATATTTACCTACCAGAAACCTGAATCACTGTGCGCTTGCTGTCATGATCACAGCAAATCGTGATTCAGTGGTTACTTTGTTGAAAGCTCAGTACAGAATTGAGTGCTGCTTCATCCATACTTTAATCCCAATATTATTTGGAGACTATTTAGGGATCAATTAAAAATTCATTTCCTAGTCTGATCATGTACTTTGAGTGTAACATCCTCTGACAAACACGTATCTAGTAAATATACATCTATATTGCCATACATACACCGGTAGGTTGACACGCCTTTGTATTGCGCGCATTCAGCTTTGGGTTAAATAAAAACTGTGCTCTGCAGAATGTGAATAAAAACGGCCGCACACGCGTTTGTTTCGGTGCAATCAGGAACATCCAGCTACATAAAACTTGTGTGCTACTTACAGCTAGGGGTCCTATGAATAAACTGTTTTCATAGCGTGAAAGATTGGGCTAGTAGAGTTTTTTTATGAGATGGTTGTTTGCAAGAGGGTAAAAGTCACGCACGCTGATACTTCAACTCGTTGGATGTTTCAAATGCTCATTCTATTTATTTGCTTATATTTATTTCATGCTAATATACATGGGAATGTATTAAATACAGAACACGAATCACAAATACCTACGTAATAGGGATGATTTGAGTAATATAAGATTACTCATCACTGTTAAAGTTTATTTTCTTTCGTATCTCTATAATATTAATGTTAGGCTTTATTTCATTTCAACAGTCACGGTCATGACACTTACCATTTGTCGCCCTGTATTAATAGCAGTTGGCTTAAAACAATTGTCCTTAATAATGCTCCGGGATAAGTAAATTTAATTATCTAAATGTAAAGGGCATTACTGCTGTCGAGCATTAGGACGTGCCCAGTTACTTGGGTAAGCAGTTGTAAATCTAAATTAAGATTCCCTTCGAAATGAAGGCAGTGTTTGAAATGAGAAGGTCCTTAATTACGGGTCCGTGGCTATGTAACTTAGCAGCTGGTTTACCTAAAAAGGTGGTCTGGCTTTAGACCTCTCTTTTAGGTTGATTAATGATTTTCTTTGTGCCATCTCTTTATTTAGAGTTACCTAGGTTACACAAAGACTTGATTATTAATTTGTACAAACGGACATTTATTCAATGTTAATTAATTTAAATTACTAATCAAAATCAAAGTCATAATCATTGTTTTGGATAAAATAAATACCTTTGATGTTTTTACAGACAATGTACATTTATCGACTAAATCGACTTTAAAAATATCAAAATAAATAATTATTTTATTCTATTCTTAAACTGCGTGGTAATTTGGTTTGGTATCTTTTAAACTAAGAATTTTCATAAACCGGTTTCATCTGATTTCAAAAAATGGCTCCATTTAATCATTTCCTTCACTATTCCGCAAAAGAACCCACGGTACGATACTATCATCTGTACTTCATACTTTATCATCTTCATGGTATATTCAGATACTTTTAGACTGGGCTCGAGTTAACGACCTCAGTTCTAACAATTCCATCGTGCAATTGTAGCAGGAAGCTGATAGTTAAAAAAAATGAAATATCTTCTTCAAACTCCTTCCAATCAAAGACAGGCTGTTTCTGAGCCACAATGGTGCTCCCTCTCACAGTCTATACGTATCTCTCATTACACCGCGCACTATAAACAACAAAAGATCTATTGTAATGGCGCAAGCCTCAATGTTTGCACAGAAACCGATTTGCGACTCATTATTACTATGCCATTTGCATTCAGACTGTGGAATGATATTTAGATTCAATTTAATAGGTCTGCATTTCAATTTCATTTAGTGCACTATTGTTTATTTGAAAGATTGCCATTTGTGGTTTTGCTGCATAATAAAAAAAATATTATGTATATTGCTGAAAACATTTGCATAGCCAATAATGAAAGTTAAAAATTTGATTGGATTACATTTTTTAAAGGTTCATTATACCTTTAAGTAATGTGATCCTATTAAAATTATAGACTTGCTGTTATGACTTTTCCATTGAAATACCTTTCAGCCCTTTTGTGTGTTTAAAACTACATTCAGAAGTTTTGCTATCATTATTACGAAGTCAACAAGGTGGCGTGCACATTGCAGGTTGATTAGGCACTATGTTAATTTCACAACAGCGGTGCGCACGCCATTTGACTAGACTATTTGATCCTTGTACAATTGTATTATGTAGTACTGTACTGTACGTAAAACAACTTTATAAAATATCATTTCATTTTCACCTTGAAATTTAATATTTTTTTCATGACTACGGGGAACTTTCGGCGTGTTATTTTGGCTTTTGTTTTTAATAAGGAAAATTAACGATTTTAACGTAAATTTATAATTTAATGGTGTTTTAATTGTGTTTTTACTATGACGGTCTTTATTTAAAAAAATTGCCCCACTTTAGTATAATGAGCTTTGCCTATATGAAATTAATAAAAAATCAGTATTTTATTTACATACTTTGGCAAGTAGTAGTTAACGTAACATATTTATTACTAATTCCACCAAAGTAAGTAAGTAACCTAATATACATTTTTTTTCTTGTTATCATGTATAAATTGAAGTTACTAAAGGAATGTAGCTTCACTTCCATAAAATTCACCGTAGGTACACCCACAACAAACGCACGTTTGTAGGTAGCCAGGATGTGCTTTCAATGCTCTCCCATTACGTATATTGGTATTGAACTGAATACTGCCAACGATTATTATGCTGGCTGCTTATTTGGAAATGTTAATCCGATGATCCGACGTATAATAATAATTAAAGAAAAAATCCTATTAACCGATTTAATAAACATTATCGCGAACTCAAAAATTATTCTAATCATGGTAAAGATCCCTAAGTACTATTAAAAACGTATAAACATTAATTATTGGTAATAAATAGGTCATAAAATATAGATATGTCGATTGTATTTACCTATTTTCTAGAGTTAAAGGTAACATATTTTTATGAAACGTTCATATTAAAAAAAAAGTGTTATTGCAAAACAAAGTGGATGAAAACACATTCTTGCACGTGCTATATTTATTCACGTTATTATTAGTCGGGAAATGCGACCATGCATTAATTTTCTCCTCTATATAGGAAATGTTCTATTACATAAGTGGTAGTTTACACGTACATATAAACACAACAGTACATACATTAACTAAACGAACATCATTACGTGAAATGTGGCGAAAGCGCTGTTATTAGGCACTTAGGTACCAAGTGTCCAATTAATAACACACTTCATAACACGTGATGTAGGTACTCAAAGTAATCAAAACCAAATCTATAGCAAAATCTACTGGAAACAGATAGAAATAGAAAAGGTATGGGTAATAATGCTCGTTCGAGACATGAATATTAAGTCCCCTCGCTTTCCAAACGATTCCCCATCATTTGCCATAAAATGGTCGAGCAAAGCGAAGATAATGGGAGACAATTTCTTCTGCCACCTGAGCCTCCATTTGCGATAGTCACAGCGTCATTACACGTGTTCAAAGACAGTTCACAGCGTTGTATGAGTCTCAGGGCTTAAAGCTTTGTCGGATTCGTGAATTAGACAATTGTTTTATCTCAAAAAAGGCTTTGAAAAGGTGTCATTAGTTTTCGTTTGTACAAACCACATTACAGAATTTTCACTTCAAGTCCATTTTTTACCTGACTTATAAAATTAGGCGCAAGGCTTTTCACGGTAAAATTCTTTAAACTAACTAGTAAATTCTATTACAGCCAGCCAATCAGATGCTATTACAATCTTGCCGCGCTGACCTATATACATAACCAAATGCTCCGTAAGTTTTTCATTAAAATTTTATTTGAAATGAAAGAGACACTCTAAAGGGGATGGTAATTTAGGTAACTAGAACATTAAAAATCAAGAATGAAATCGAGAAATATTCTACGATCAAAATAGAAGGCGAGTGCCTATATATGAAAGCTCTTGGTAAAGTCTTGTATTACACCAGCTACCATTTTTATAGAAGCGTTATTTCAAGATATTTTCCTCCATTCTTTTATGTCTAGACTCTAGACAATGCTTGACTTGTGTTGAGGTCATATTGCTTTTGAAATGGTTTGAAAGTGGAGTTTTTAACTATAGAATAAGTTTTATAGACATACATAAAACCACTCTGTGTATTTTTTCTGTTTGTGTTAGATAATTAAAAAATATGGTGGCCAATAGCATCTACTTTGAAAAACAAGTCCTTGACTGATGTGATTAGCAAAAAAAGATCCATCATTTTATTACAGACCCATACGTTTTTATTTTACAACGCCAACGTGGCACAATACATAAAAGGAAAATCAATCACTAAACCACAATGCTTAAAGGCTAATAACTCTTTTGAAACCAAAGTTTACCTTGGTTTGTTGGAACGTCAGCACTTTAATCACCACTTTTCACGAACCCTGTGTAAGACCGTAACTGGTACACGATAATTTTTGTAACCTTTTCAACCATCACAAAGAAAAATAATTTTGTTTGTTTGATGAGACTGTCTTATTTTGTACATCGATTGTATTAGTTTCCGGTAGGGCTGCAGGCCATCCCACGCATTCATTTTCTAGTGGATTTTACCAACAGATTTCAACTCTATTTATCAATTTGATAACTTTATTATAGTTGAAATATCATAGTTATATTCAAAAAGATAATATTCTGATTCGTTTCTAATTCTGGCTGCGAGCTTGTGAAAGCCAGTGGATTATAAATAATTTTTTTTTTACTTTTTGTAACGCATAGTATAAGTACCTTTATTCCTAAAACTATTTTTTATTAAATAATGCATAAGTTGCAACTTTTCTTATGAAAAAAAAAAAAAAAATGAAAAACATTTATTTGATAACAGGCAAAAATTACATAATGAGGGTTGGAACACCTGGCTCCCACACTAGGCTCGAAACCCGTGCTGTAGGAACCAGACTCTTTCGTCGGAGATACACTTTTTAAACGCCTATTTGAAAAGTTACAAAAATGAAAATGATGGTGAATGGAGGTGATATAAGGTGTGTGTGTGTGTGTGTGTATGTGTGTGTGTGTGTGTGTGTGTGTGTGTGTGTGTGTGTGTGTGTGTGTGTGTGTGTGTGTGTGTGTGTGTGTGTGTGTGTGTGTGTGTGTGTGTGTGTGTGTGTGTGTGTGTGTGTGTGTGTGTGTGTGTGTGTGTGTGTGTGTGTGTGTGTGTGTGTGTGTGTGATATGTAATATAAAATTATGTACCTTTGCTGTTTGTGCAATAAAGCATTTTCTATCTATGTATCTAACATTTCCTTATTTCCTTTAAAAAACCAAACTTACAACCAGTTATTCCTAATCGATTCATACATAATACATACGAATCCGTTATTCCTACATGCTAGCAGTTAACCAGCTATTTAGTGTGCTAGAGTTTTCAACTTGCTTCGTTTTGCTACCTGTTTTAAGTCAAAACCTTTTGTGCTTCTAAACGGCAAATTGGCACATAGCCAGTGTGATATCGCTAGATATATTTATTGCGGTTTGCTTAGCACATTCAAAACGCCCCGTGTTTACTGATTTAGTGCGTTATAATTTTCTGGTGTAAAATGGAGATTACTTTATTAGGTATAAGGTGCCGTATCGTCTGAAAATCAATTTAAAGGTTATCATCTATAAACAGCTCAGAAGTAGAATAATTAAATAAGTCAGCAATTGGTCATTTCATGACATGACACTTTCAATTTAGCAACGAGGATAATACAACAGATACTTCAGAGTACTTGCCGTGAGCGTCGCCGAGAACAGAATGCTCGTCTCACTCAAATAAAGCTATATTTATACAGAATCACCGCGGCGTTCCGTCAGGATGACGCAGTAGGAGTGGTATAGTCGTTGAAAAATTGTTTATTGGAATTAATTTGAAAATAATTTTGAAGGTGTGTAAAAATATGATAGTCTCCCAAAATATGCTAACACATCATGAGCACGAAGACGTGCACTGCTGAATATGGGTAAGGCCGCCACTTAGATTGGCTGATTGCCTCTTGTAGCCAACGTGGTTTTGACCAGCAGCGAATGATCGTTGTTTGTTTTGATTTATCTTAATTTAATCAGTAATAAATCTTATTTGGTTATTTTAATACCTTAACCAGTTCATAGTCTTTAAGGGCTTATTTTGTCCAATAAATGTCATATTGAAAATTAGAAAAGTACAAAATTGTTTGAAACATTGTTTTATTTGACGAGCCCGATAGCTCAGTTGGTAGTATCCCTCCCTTCTGAACTGAGGGCTGTGGGTTCGATTCCTACCCAGGACAAACATTTGTGTAATGAACATAGATGTTTGTTCTGCGTCTGGGTGTTATATTGTATTCTATGTATGTATTTACAAACAAAAAAAAGTATATAAGTATTGTATCAGGTATCTGGTTCCCATAGTATAAGCTATGCTTAGTTTGGGGCTAGATGGCGCTGTGTGAAATGTCCACACATATTTATTTATTTTATTTATTTATTTATTATCATTTAGTGGCGCAAATACATACCAGCTTTTGTCCCATTCATCACACGTGCAAAACCACACTATACTCATGTTTTAATAACCCCAAAACTCATATTGAATTATTCTACGCTATCTAATTACAAATAACTAGTTCAGTCCATTCAGTTTTATTTTAATTAGTTAAACAAGCGCTGTTACTATAACACTTTAATTAATTTAATAAATAAGATTCAATGTAAACATAAGGAAAATCAAAATAAGTACTCGTTACAATAAGTAAGGAATGGAAAAGAAATTCGATTGCCTTCTTAGGAGGAAATAAGTATCGTGAGATCAAAAGAAGTAGGTTATTGTGTTCTGTTGTAATCTCGGCTAAAAGGAAGCATTGTTAATGTTGTATCTGTATTGATTTATACACACTCTAAAGGTGGAAAACGTATTTATTATAAGATATAATGTGCGAGCACACAAAATAATGGAGGGATTTCTAAGTAATATCATCACCATCAGCCCGTTGATGTCCACTGCTGAACCTCCCCCAGAGAGCGCCACTTTGAGCGGCTGCTTGCCTCCTGCATCCATCGGCTCCCCGTGGTTTTCACCACTTCCCCGTCGGTTGTCAGTTCTAAGTAAGATAATAATATAAAAAAAAAATATCTGCTGTGTAAACCTTTTTTTTTATTTTCACTAGCTGTTTTGTGATGGCTCTGGGATTTCCACAAACATAGGTCCCTACTAATAAAAAATTAAAAATTCGTAACAAGTCAAAAAAGTATTTCTTACAAATTAACATACGTTACTCTAAAATGTACCTACCAACCTAATTTATACTGATATTTTGTGTAATTATAATAATTAAAAGATATGCACCTAATCTAATATTTACAAAAAATACACAAGATAGATAAACCAACAACAGCTGTTTCCGGAAACAAAATGATTATCTACTAAATATTTGATACTTATCAGATATCTTTTAATAAATGTTAGATAGAATTTAATACTGAACTTAAGCCAGAGTAGACATAGGTTTATCCAGTTTGATTTACTAGAAATATTAATTCGGTAGCCATTGATTAATTCGGGCAGGACAAACAATCTTACCGAAATATATAATAGCAACATTATGAAGAGAAATTTCCTCCTAAGGAACCATATTTCGGGAAAGCAATTAAGTCACGTAATAATCTCCACAATTATGTTCATACGGAAAGCAATAAATAGGGAGAAATTAATATCGTGCCAGATAGACCCATACATATTCGATACATTGATACATATTGCATGAGACATCCCGCTTCAGTCTGCCCCCGCAATGAAGACGCCAATTTCACACTTGACAGGAATTCCAATTAGTTCTCCTTAATATGGAATTGTAATAATGGAATGGAACATCAGATCTGAAGTTAAATTTTGTTCAGATCTCGAGATGACCATTCATTTGAAATTATAGAAGGCAACCGTGGCTGTTCGCAATGAGACTGATAAAATATGGTAGAATCTGCTTTATTCTGTGTACCTATGTGATCCAAACATAACTGAGATTATTGACATAAACAATAATAAAGAGTTGCGCATATAACAAGTAGCCATAACGACAAAATGACTAAATAGAAAACTTTATACGGATTTTCTACTCGTATTTGCCTGGAGTTTGCAGTAAAAATGCAAGTTAGAATTTTACGGTTACAGTTTTCAGCGATGTAAGATGTACTACATTTTATGTTCTCCATAAATTCCAAGATTAAAGTAACCATAGTAAATCTAGCGATGCAAAATTTTAGCAATTACATATACCAGTAGCGCATGCTCATGTAAAATACATGAGTCCTCGTATACCAGCTAGAAAAATCTGATAAAAGCCGGCAATGTAGCGCACGCCCACGTTTCCGTGATGATACTACAAGTTTCCTCGAGAGCGCCGATTTATCACGTAAGCGGCGAGCTATAACCCAAATGTAAGAGCGATTGGTTGCAGGTTATGGCTGAATGATGCATGAGACGCACACATCTGCGCTCACTGTCCCTGACTGACACTCGCACATCACTGATTCAACTCACACACGTGCTCTACGCATATCTCCCTCGTTATGTTTATTGTTAATTCAATGGTTATGCGCATTATCGATACTTCCCCAGTACGAATGCCCTAATAAAAATTTGCGAGCACCGGGCGCAGACACGACTTCGTACAATCGTCGTCTAAAAATCCGCTTCGAACTACTTCTACGCTATTTGCGTCGCCCCTTACATTTTATAATAACGGTAAACTTAGAGTGTGCTTCTTAAAACTTTGTACTCGACTCGGTGGCAGGGATAACGTTGCATCCTGTGGTGCTTGGCGCCAGTCCAGGGCTTTGCAGCCGCGACGTGGCTCGTTCTAAATTATTTTATTACTCTATCTGTAATAATATTATGTAGGAGTTTGAAAAACAGCGTCGATTTTTACATGCATTTCCTCTATTATTGTTGTTTATGGGACGCGGCGCGAGTGCATTGTCGAATCGAAATACTGTTCGCGAGAGGCACTCGTTGGCTGTCGAGGTAATTCAAACATACGAGTTTGTTGCTGCTGCAGATATTATGATGTATGTTTTGAAATACTTGTTCCAGCGCTGCAATGTAGGTATTGTTGAACCTACTTTGTGTAGTAGCGTGTGCCTGGCGCTATCTTTTCAATAAACTTTTTTAGAACTATAACTAAACATTATGAAGCATTTTTAAATCAGTTTATATTAGCTATTTATATTAAGTGTAGCTAGTAAGTGTGTAGTGTAGTTATTTTTAGTTTAGTTTTTATTATTGTACTAGTCAGCTAGAGAAATAAAGTCATACTGCCCGTTAAAAAAAATAATAGTTGTTATACATGGTGTACCCGGAGCTGTGAGAATAGGACCACCTCATATCTTCCTATAGGTGCAGTGAGATCCATGCAGCTAAGGGAATATCAAAGTAATGGGAAGTAACATTATACTTGGTACATTAAAATCTTCTATGATCACCGAGGCTACTAGCACGGTGATTATGACAACTCCCTTATGATAAGCATCCAGAGTGGCGTTTTATAGGAGAGGTCTTCTGGCTGTTGAAATGAGAAAATATCTATAATTTAACTGTTAAAAAATAAATAAATAACAGTTTACAAAGAAAACATTACATCCATTTTACAAGAAAAGAAGACGTATCCTTAAAGTATGCCGTCGTTATTTTCCTACATATTGCCAAATAGTACCATAATCCCGTGCAAGTCCGCACGTGACTTCAGCAGCAACCTAAAGTATCTAAATCGATACAATTCTTGCTGCTTTGGTATAGCTTAGTAACGATCAATTGCGTTCCTCGAAAGTTGTCGCTTGGAGTGCGCAGCGCAATTCGATTTGCATAGTACGATAACAGATCCAATATCCGTAGGGATGAACCGATGAACTGTGTATTGATACGGTATTAGTACAAAAGCGTAGTATTAGGTATAATATTGTATAATGCAGTTACGGGATCGATTATAGAGCAATACGATCATAGCTGGATATGAAAAATTCAGAAAGATACTGGGTTTTATAAACAAATTATATAAGGAATATGCTTTTCTCTTGTCAGTTTAGTATAGTTTATTTTTTCAGTAAAACTGTTTATAAGCTCAGTTGGATAGAGTTGTTTCACTTTATTTCAGTCATCAAGTTCAAGAGCCTTTACATTGTAGAAAAGGATAGTGTTAAAATATCAAAAAATTTATTTTCCAGCTCTGAGTTATGAGACATTGTTGTACACAGATTTAGTATTGTTGTCTTCCACTCTAAGTAATAAAGTTAGTTCTTCAACAGTATTTTCCGGAGACGTATTTACTCTTCCCAGTAACTGACACCAGTGCAGTTGAGCGGAGCCAGTGCTGGCGTCTTGAATGAAAATCTTTAAGAGATCACGCCCAAAGTTTTTTTTTTTGTTATATTTTGGCTCCACACATAGTGTATCTAGCCTGTGTCAAGTATTATAATTTTCATCTATTGTTAAATGTTTCACGCAGTCATGTCCTAGTCATAGTCATAGTCATAGTCCAGTCTAAGTCAGGTAGTCATAGTCCAAGTCATGCTGCAGCAAAGCGGTGGCAACTTTACTAGAAGCTTCTATGGAGTTTTGGAAGCAACACGAAAAATCACGTTTCACCACATTATATCACTTGCCCTCACTCATGCTCATAATTCAGCACTTAATGCGTGAAACGCCACCAATTTTAAACATTAAAACTGGAAAAGCCCAAGTTTTGAAAAATAATACAATGCAACGACGTGAACTTTTCCGCGTTCCCGCCAAAACTCCACGCCCAAAGTTAGTAGTGGGCATGGAAATGATTGCTACTTTAAAATCACAACCATTTCATCATATTATGATTTATTATAGTCACTGTGATTTCACCGGCTACTTGTCACAGGGTGTGGTTTTTCACAGACTATGATTTTTTTTAATATATTTTATGCTTAATGAATTTATGATCCATGGTGATTGGCGGTGCTTTATGAAAAGGAACACAGACGCGACTTAGAAGTAACCCAGCGAAACTGCGAGCTACTAATGGTAACTAAGAAGTCTTACGCAGTTTTTATAAAACTATATTTTACAGATCTCAGTTTGTTTTTGAAGCATAAAAAAAATTATATGTTTTGATATTGACCGTTGATGCTACTCTCGTATTATGAAATCCGAAGCTATGATTCATCAAGTGATTAATCACACTGTGATTAGTAGCAGAGTATATTCCAAAAAGTAGCAGTTTGATTTATGATTTATAAAATCATATGATTTTTCACCTGCCTCTTGTGAAATGATCCATGCCTAGTAGTAGTGAGCCAAAACGCGTTCACTCGCAAACCACCGTTGACATGCATCATGTAACTTTACGTGGCTTTACTCAAGCTTTATTTATATTTGAATTGCTAAAGTGGGGTATGAAAAAAGACAAGATACCTTATGCTTACAAAGTAGCTGCTATTTTAGTAAATATAAATCAGTTCTGTTTTCTGTTGCCTGGTAGTTTTTGGTTTCTATTTTAAAGTTTTATTTGGCAGATGCTGTAATGAAAGATTGTATAATTATTTATCTTTATGAATGATCCTTATTCAATCGAATAAAAAGTTTGGTTTAATTCATCGAAAGTTTACATGGAATAATAATTTTAAATGGGAATCATTAAGACTTAGTACTTAATAAAACCAATAAGGTGGTAAACTTAAATATAAACCGGTTTAAACAAATTATTGCGATAATAAAGCTCACCAAGCTGGCAATTAATCCGAAGTGCTGTTACGGATCGCGCCGCTTATTTTTTATTAAACTACCCGACGTTAAACTGCCTGCGGCTGAATTAAATCAGAGGTCATTTAGTTTTACTGACGTCGATAATTACTAGCAGTCAGCCGACCCGTTAAATGTGAACTGCTGTATGGCAATACACAATATTAATCAAAACAGTTACTGATATCTTGCCATATTGAAAATAATAACACCGAAAACATAGTGAGCTTTGATTATGAAATGTTTAGATAACAAAAGAATTTTATAAGAATTATCATGACCATTGAAGACTGGCGGATTGAATTAAATAATTAGGATCAAACACACTTTATATCTTTCATTATCTTCAGTAATAGAGTCTTTTCTCCTTCTCTTCTTCATAAGCCCTTGCTGGTCTATTTCTGGACATAGGCACACGACCGAAAAGGATGGCAAGAAATGGGAGTGCTCATTTATTGCCATCCTTTTCGGTCGTGTGCCATCCAGTCATGACCTACGTGTCCTCTAGAGTTATCCACCCAACGCTTCGGTGGGCGGCCTCGTGGTCTCCATTCCAAGACCCGTTGCGTCCAACCCTTTTGGACCATCTGTGGTATGGCCATTGGCCAGCCCAACCCAGTACTAGAGCACCCGTGATTTATTACGACTTGCCAATATTCGTGCGATTTTTCTTGTCAAGCAATATACCGTTGGTCCGTTGCATCTTATAGCTTTTGTGTAAAGTTTCTAACGAGCTTTGTATCGTATTTTACAATCATTGTACGATATGATTTCTATTAGCAATTAGTGCTCTGAAAGATATCCTTTTGTGCAAACCTTTGTTACTGTGGGCTGCATGTCGGTGCTACCGTTAGCATTACTGGTCTGAAATTACATGTCGGTAGTAATTTATATTGCGTAAATAGTGCTTTAATATTTGTTTCAAAACGTTATGTTGTTTGTAATTAGAAACACGTTTTGAATGTTTAATAAACGCTGTTTTTGTTGATTGACAGAATTGAGTTTCATCAAAGAATAACTTAAAGTAATTGATCAAAAAAATTAATTTAAATTTTAATATCCGTAAAAATATTTGATTTCCTTTTCTTCAGTGTCATAGATTCCCTAAAAACTAATTTATCATGAACGATTCATTCTGTCAAAATTATCTACTCAATTATTTGACTACAAAACCATTTTATACTTACCACATTTGATTACAAAATAATACGCGATGACTTTCAGCATTGCAATTGAAAACGACCACGATAGCTACGCTAAAAGTGCCATCCTCCCCTGTAATCCCAACGAGGGTGCTCACCGGGGCCGTTAGCACAGAAAAGGTCTTTCTCACAAATCTTTGCCGATAGTCCGATCGATGAACTCCTCTCGGTGACACCAGGGTCGATGGGAATTAAAGTCTTATCTACCTCGGTAGGGACAGTGCTGATGTTTTTAACGGGGAGGACATACGGTAGTGGGTTGGAGCATTTGAACTATGTACTGTTATTGAATTCATTAGCATCCTTTGAAACTAGATACCTACTCCTGATACCGGTCACGTGTGGACCAACATTTTTGAATTCTAACACATTGGTTTGGTAATAATAATAACTCCAAAAAATGCAATAACTTACTTAATCAAATGCTACAATACAAAATTTAATTAAAATAATGAATTACTGTTTTTAATAAGTACATACAAGGTCTAAAAACGTTTAAATGTATCAAAATCATCCGTGCCAACTGCGTTAGGCGCCGCGGCAATCTTTATAATTTTCAATAAAAATTGTTTCATTTACACTCTTTAATAATAATCTATAAATGATGTACTATCATGGGCTCAATTTATGCTAATGAATTAAATTACATCCTGTATAGATCATCAGCTATTAAGTTAGTAGCATTTATAGTAGTAATAACATCATTTTTGTAGTAGTAAGTTTAAAGAATAATTAGGTAGGTAAGATTAAAAAAATTATTACCATACACATACACTACTATCATAACACTATTATCATAATTGTTTATGTATAAAAAATATGTGCATTTCTTAAGAACTAAAAGACGCCGTATTGGTATTACAGTATTTTGATGTATCTTACAGTCTACGCGCGTTGTATATTCCTCAGACGCGTGTGAAGAATGTGATGATTTCGTTACGACATGAAATATGTCGTAATATCACGCCAAATGAACGTACGCGTTATGTTCCTGTACAGTAAAACTAGACCTATGAAAAGTCCGGCCTGTTTATGAAATGTCATAAAAGGTTACGGTAAAAGGGTGGGTGGTGTAACATGTATACCACGTGAAAAAAGGAAAAATAAATATTTTTTAGAATTTTTGTAACTCATCAGTTGCTAATATTTAATATAAAGGTTTTAGGTTAGGGGTTTAGCTTCTAAGTAAAATTCAGCATGAGCTATGAATAGTTTTGTAAACATAATAACCATAAGTATAAAAATTCTATCAATTTAGTAGTCAAATGCATTTTACATTAATAAAACAAACACTTCAAACATCTTTTTATTTTTATCATTGATTCATTGATCTCATACACAGGCAATTCCTCAGACGCGTCAAATTGCTCTTGCTGCACTCTGTTCGGGATAATTTGAGAAACCGCCTAGAGCGGCAGCATTCTCCTAACCGAGAACGTGATTCGCATTCTCCCTGGAGATTCTAGAGACCTCCATACTCGGACTGTGCGCCTGGTACATCGGGGAAATGTGCCAAATATTTTGCGCATCCTCAGCTTTTTTATTTGGCTCGAAAACTGGACTTAGCACAAAGCGGCCGCCTTAATTTAGGATTTAAATTTTTCACTTCCTCTCCCTTCCATTATTTTGCAGTCTATATGTGCATGGGCAAAAATTATATAGGGAATAAAGAAAGCTTGTATTTAAAAAAATATCGTAAAATGCAATGGCGTGCCGTAAATCGAGTCAATAAAATGCGATATTGTGTTGACGCTATATTCATACAAATATTGTTTTTCCAAATTCCAATTTAATATTTTGTGTATCAGTTTTACGTAGAATGTGCGACTTCTGCATCAATGAAACCGTACATCTGTGACAAAAAAAACATTTTACGCTTGCATAAATAT
Organism: Ennomos erosarius; assembly: GCA_963580505.1. NCBI lineage: Eukaryota > Metazoa > Arthropoda > Insecta > Lepidoptera > Geometridae > Ennomos > Ennomos erosarius. The sequence continues at coordinate 5,908,873 of OY756984.1, forward strand.
AATTTTTGGTGGTAGTTACGGCCATTTCACTGGGACAATTCTTATTCATATTACTAGGACTAGCTTGGAGCTACCCATTCCTATACTGTGTTTCTATTAAAGTTCTAAAGTCTTGACGCATGATCTTTACTTCAGAACTAAAAGATCTTGTTTTCACATAGGATGTTGGTAGTGAGAAGTCACGCGTGGTGCCAGGAGCGACGGGTAATTCGGCCCGCGCCCCTCGGTGCTCCACTACGTGACTTGTATAGCGAACTGGCAACGGCTTATATTAAAAGTAGAGTTGCAAGCAGATAAAATTATCGATACCAGCTGCAATTTATCTACTTTAATAGTAATTTTTTTCTTGAAATATGTGTGTTTTTCGTAACATATACTTAAGACATCGCATTGGAAAAATATGTATCTATATGGTTTTAAAATTCAGTTTAAATTAAATCGAATGTAATCGATACAATCTATTGAACTTTTGCGACATTTTTAATGTTAGAATTAGCTACCTACTTCTGGTCTAAGTCGATTTTCCATTTACATGAAACATGAAACAAAACAGCAATTTTGTTTCTGATCAAGATCGCTATTCCGAAAACAGATACCATTATCGTTATGTCTGCTATTACCTACAGCGTTTGTACCCAAATGATACAATGACTTTAGTTGACCAAAAGTTAAATTAACCGATAGTACGTGATATTTAGTACCTAATATATTACAATCTAATCTCCTTCTACTGGAATCATGGCTTTAGTTCTGTAGAGATCATGTTTTATTACTATTGAAATAAATAGAATTTCACTGATGTTCCAAACTCACGTATTAAGTTACATAATTACCTACTGCTTAAAATAAAGTAAATTTGTACAATACTTATAAAAATAATGCGATGCCACTTTAAATGGCAATTTCAAATGCGTAGTTGATTCGACTTAAGGAGAGCAAACGCCGATCACGGGTTTCCAACTTTTCAAAGACTTCCATGACGTAACTAGGTTAGCTCGTTGGCATTGATTGAAATTGAAACTTCACTCGTTATTGTTGACCGAGACATTTCTAGGGCACTAGTCAACGACTTTCTGGATTATTTTTATATCAATAAAAAAAAATAAAAAAAAAAATATGCGTGGACATTTCACACAGCGCCATCTAGCCCCAAACTAAGCATAGCTTGTACTATGGGAACCAGATAACTGATACAATACTTAGATATGAGTTTGAGTTTTTTTTGGACTTTTTGACCCTAATATAAATCAAATTGACAAAATCCAAAGTTAGTTCTTTAGGATTCTATCAATTTGATATAATAGGCATGATGACAGAATAATATAATAATATTCCTCAAAATATAAACATTTATAAAAACCAAACTAAAATATCTCGAAAAATGACAAAGTTACAAGCATTTTAAACATCGGAATAGAAAGAAATAGCTCAAACGGCCAGTGACGTCAGAGCAAGGTCGTTCATAGCACCTGATTACTAAGCTGTGGTAGCTTTACATACAATTTCTTTGGCAAATGACGTCACAAGTGGATTTTTCATAGTAACTGTGGGAGCGCTCTATTTCGCGAGAAAGGGACAGGTGATGCCCCCTACAGAAACTTTAAAAGCTTATAACTCCGTGATTTATTTACCAATTTTACTTACTTTTTCAATTATTGCATTCATTTTTAATCTCCTTTATGAAAGTAATATTTACTTGTTCATTTTTAATAGTAGTCATCATGCCTGTTACATACAGTATAGCGATTACATGCGCTGTAAGTGAAACTATAAAACAAACCAACTTAGTCAGTGAACAAACAAAACTTTTTCGCTTAAAACATAGTATAATAATAATCATGTTATATTATCATTAAATTGAAAAATAATCAAACTTACATTCAATATAATAATCTGCATAAACTATACAAACTTTTCGACCAAAATCTGAATTTCCTCAACACTCAAAGTCGAGATTCCATGTACAATTTTGTTAAAACTTCTCTAAATAGAAATGTATCAGACAAAAACCAGTCCCAATTCAGTACCTATAAATTTTGATTGTACGTGAACCTCTGTAAGGCATATAAAATCTATTCAAAACGAGAAAGTGCTCCTTTAAATTCCGTACAAGAACAAAGGAGGGCAAGAAACATGTACCGTACCGTAACCCTTTTTACGTTTAAGGTTCAACAGCCGTAAAAGTATCGAATATCGTAAAATTGATCCTTGTAATAAAATAACATACCGTGAAGGGCGGAAATGAAATATTGTGACGTCACTAAGAAAAATAAATTGGGAATTTAATAACATAAGCAAAATTGATGTTTTTTTATACCGCTTCTTTCGACGCCTACTTGTCGTATTTCACTCGAACGCCACGCTTTGTTTGGTGAATGTTTTGTGTTATAGTCGTTCTATTCAGAAATCACATTTTACTGAGAGAAACCATTAGGTACGTGTCTTTCAATTCCATTCACAAAAGGTTCTAATTTATAAGAATTCTACTTCTTGGTGAATTTCACTCTCGCTTTTACAATGTTTGCGTATTCTAGATGAAGCTTTATGAATATTTGAAATGATGTTTCCATTGTATGAACATAAGAAAATGCTGGAGCGTTATGAATACGTAATGAGTCCTTATTTATATAGACGAAAATTTGTTTTCCCAAAAATATTTATCAAAGTTTTGTAACCGTAAATCTGCGAATTTCTCGGTACAATTAATTTATTATTCAAAGGACAGAGCAGAGCCACTTTTTCATTTCTTTTATTTGATTTCGGTGAAATTCATGCTTAAGACAAATAAAGAGCGAGCCCCAGATGAAACCGGATATCCGGATTTAAGAGCCAAGGAAACCGGCACGGGGATGTGAAGAGCTTTAAGCACTTTAAGTAGATTTTCATTTATGTTTCCGTTTCTTTTTATTTAAATTTCTTGTTCTTCACTTGGGTCCTAAACGGAGGGTACTTGTAATAAGTCTTGATTAAACACAGATTGAAGATGATGATAATGATGATGCTCACGTGAAATATTATGGCGGCTTTAGGGAAAAAATAAAACAACTTCACATTACATTATTAAGTAGTAGAGTAACATTTATTAACCTTTGTTACTTGATTTAAACTTTTAATGAATAAACTTCGACTAGTCACAATTTGTATATTATAATAGGTAACATTTTATTGCTAGATTCAATACATACAGACCAAATCTAACACGTAATACTTAAACAGTATTGGATAATTAAAGTACTTAGGTAACGTATCGGATATTGAAACACATCTGATAAGTATATAAGCAGCTGACGACTTTAGCAGGTCTTAAAATAATACATTCTTATGAGAATAACCATAAATAAACATATAGCGAGTAGAAAAACAAACTGTCCTCCTAATCTTAGATTGAGGGTTTGATTGATTGATCCACAGAGCAAAAAAGCTTCGTCTAGGTGCGAAAGAGTCATATTTTTCAATCATATTGTCATATTGTCAATCTCTGTGAATTGATCTTTGCAATTACCCCCAAGAGAATATGTTGTGGACCATTTAAATTTACATTGTCACATTTTTTGACTGGTTCCATAATTCCAAAAGGGTTCTGAGATTGAATTTACGAAGCCACTCTGAATTTTTTGTAATTTAAAAACCCTACGAATTGCGGGTCTTCACAGACTGTTCCAATTATCTGGAGTTAGATCCAAGTTTCAATTTGTGTAAGTTTCAAGGAGATACGGCACTAAGGCAAGGTTCGCCGGAACCCGGACATAAAACCGGTTGTAATGTGACAGACTCCGCGACGAACAGCTGCCTGGATAATGTTTCCACTCTTAAAGCTTCTGACACACCTTGCTGACTAGCGCAATTGCTAAGCGATAGTTATATTTGTTGTATGCAGGATAACAGATATTTATAATAAACACATCTCAATTATTGACACTGCATAGCACTGGAACAGTTACTTTCTCTAGCTTTATCTTTGACTGTTTTGTTTTTTTTGTTTTTGACGGTTTTCTATAAACAAAATAACTATTTTCATGTATTGGTCAATCTCTTACTTTTCTTATATAGAAAAAAAAAATCTATAGTATAATTATGTACTAAAATACAAAAAAGAATTATTTTTCCATAAAATGAAAGTTTATTCATTAATATGCTTTCTTCCTACCTTCGCTGCTCTTATCACTACTATGCTGATGATCTCCAGCTGTACCAACATTCTATTATTGAAAACTTAGGTGATGCTATTAGCTCTCTCAATAATGACCTTGTCCAACTGCAAACCTGGTCCGAGCAATTTGGCATATCAGTCAACCCAGATAAATGCCAGGCCATAATAATTGGCAGCTCAAGAAGACTGTGCAAAGTTGACTTTGCGAATCTTACTCCGCTGTTCTACAACGGCTCTTCAATCCCTTTTTCCCAAACTGTCAAAGATCTCGGTCTGCTTATTGATTCTAAATTGTCCTGGTCGCCTCAAATAAATGAAGTTTCACGTAAATTCTACGCTACCCTCCATTCAATCATCCGTTTCAAAAATTTCCTTCCTATGAGTACTAAAATATCACTTGTCAACACCCTCCTCTTGCCAATCATTGACTATGGTGACATCTGTTATCTCGATGTAACCGAAGAATATCTTAACAAACTGGATCGCTTACTTAACACTTGTATACGATTCGTTTTTGGGCTGCGTAAGTACGATCATGTTACTGAATATCGCTCCTAGCTGAAATGGCTTAGAATCCGTGATAGAAGGAATGCTAGAATTGTTGGCTTACTTTATTCCATACTAAATGATCCTAAATCCCCTGTTTATTTAAAAAGCATCTTTAAGTTGCAAGAGGATGCCCACAATCTTAACCTGAGGTCTACAGACTCTCGACTTCTTGCTATGCCTAAGCATACCACTTCTTTTCGTGACAACTCATTTGGGGTTGTGGCAGTACGTCTATGGAATCAACTTCCACCTAAAATAAGAAAAGCGACGTCTAAGGAGGTGTTCAAAAAGTTAGTTCGGGAGCACTATTACAACAATCCTTCCAAATTAGTTTAATAATTTGTCACTACTTATTTATTGTATATATATAATAATTAATGTATTCTTCTGTAGTATTTATCCCACTTTGGTATTTTCTGTTTTTGTATTTATGATATAATATAATAGTATATATCATATAATAGGTATTTATTAATATTAATATTTAGAAAATTGTAATAAGTAATGGTTTTTTTTTTTTGTTTGTACAAATTGTTCATACTAATTTTGATGCACGCCTACATCCCTATTTCTTAAACTATGTGTGGAATGACTGGTAGAAAATGCTTTAGCATTAAGTCCTCCTTTTGTACTTTTTGTGCAATAAAGAATTAAATAAATAAATAAATAAATAAATAAAGTTTATAATATTTCCCGCAAACATGAAAAGAAGCAGTTAGCGGCAATGGTAATTTCTTTTCTTCAATTTTGTTTAGTGGTTGTATGAGGACAACTTGTGTTAATCGGTGCGGTGGGACATTTTCTCTCTACAAATGAAGTGGTGGTTCAAAAGGAGTTTCTCCTATCCCACTGGTGAGTTGAATCATTGGAAGTACAGCTGTACGGTTCGTAACCCAATAAAAACTACTCAATGCTAAGCATATCTCTTTCTTTTCCAATCTTAATAAAGTAATAGGCGCAACAGTAATACAAATTTGCTTTAAGCAAATGACTTGCTTAGCTTCCACCACCACATAGTGCCTCGTACCAGGTGCGACAGCTTTCTGGTTTCCACTCTTTATACTTACTCATGGTTTATCTCAGGACATTTGGGACTTGACCCTATTTTATACATATAAATCCTCTATTTATTGCTCAGCCATTATGATACTTAATAGCTTAAGAAATTCCTGAGGTTTACCACTCGACTATATTAATGGGGACATTTTCGGACAGAACGGTCAATTTGTGTTGTTTTTTTTTCCTTATGATAGAAATGTAACCTTCAGAGTTTGGTTTTAGAACTGAGTATCCCCTAACATTATTGTCAATAAATTAATGATTCTCTTGAAAAAACAACCTTGATAATTTATTGCTTTGAGAAAACAAATAATTTTTCTTCTGTTTGTTTCGACCAACGCTTTTGTTTTCTTTTATGTTGAGGAGTAAAGTCCTAGTAATTTGTCTTAATGAAAAGAGAGTAGAAAAAAATCTTGGAATATAGTTTAAGAGTTGGTGCATGACGCGAAAATTTTGAATTTTTGTAGTGCAGTAAAAATCTTAATAATGATGGTTTTGAACTAGCAGCAGTAAGCTTTTGAAAGCTTCTAGAAATTAGTTTTTTTTTGGTGCATAACAATCAAGTTCTTTATGAAACATAAGCTTGATATGGTTAATATCGTCGCCTTCGTATTTCAATTTTCACACCATATACTGCAAACATTGATCCAAACCGCCGAAGCCAATAATTCTAAACTGTGGTATCTGAGGGGAAATTTCAATTTGCACCGCGGTTATGAGTCGTGATCCGACTCAGAAGAAATGAAATATTATACGGCTTCAGTCGGGGCCCTGACCCATGTCAAATCAGCATTCGCAGGTATGCCACGAATTATTTACGGCCAACTCGTAGCTATGAAATTTTTTATCGCAACGATAAATCTTTATTAGCTTAGTTGAAGAAATTTTCTTGGCAAACGCTTGCTCTCTAATAGCGTGTGTAGTGCTTATAGGGCCACTTTCCTTTCTAAATTGCTAGTTTATCAAAATATACAACGGCGAACATGAAATGATATATATTTATGTTTCAGCTATTTACATCACGTTTATTTTATGCGAGCACTTCTATACCACGAAATGCAACTGTCATCATCATCATCATCATCATTATCATCATTATCAACAGCCTGAAGACTTCCTCTGCTGAAAAATGGCCTTCTCTGAGAGTGCCACTTTGAATGACTGTTCGCCCCCTGCATCTATGTATCAGCTCCCGCAGTTTTCACCAGGTCGTCAGTTCACCTAGTGCGGGGCTGGCCAGCGCTGCGTCTTCCAGTTCGTGGTCGCCACTCTAGAACCTTTTTTTCCCATTGGTTTACAGTTTTACGAGTGATGTGGCCTGCTCATTACATAAACAGAAGTAATACAATATTTATATTCTTTCAAATGCAATTGCGTTCACATTGCTTTTGACCCAAGTATAATTATAGTATTTTTTGTTCGTTTGTATTTTTTATTTGTATTTAAGTCCCGGAAAACAGTTTCCTAAGACAAAAACACAGGCGTGTTTAGTAAGTAATTTAAGAAACAAGATCAGCAATCAAAACATATCTCTTGAGAATTTATATCGCCAACGTAAGTAAGATTCAGGCGATGCTGAGTTGAATATATAAAATTGGCTCTGGGCTCGCACGGTCATATTGTATGCACCATATGTCCACTGCAGTATTCCACCCAATATATAAATATCTAACTTAGGTAATATAGTTGAAGCTTTGTTCTTATTGAGTAAGCATTTAGCCTGCGAATGATCAGCAGGATTCTCCACGGTACATTAAAATCTTCATCACCATTCACTAACCCATGCCGGCCAAGCGTGATCATATGCGTGATATTGCAAACCTCCAAACGTCGCGTTTTATGGGAAGGTCTAAATATTCACCAGTGGACGTCTCTCGGCTAAAGACGTGATACACAAAAATTTTAGTTTTATAATGGGGCCAATTTTAAAGGCTTTAGTTGACAGATCTAAAGCTCCTAAAACTGTTGCTGTCCTTGTCAAATAGACGGCGATGAAAGAGACGGATATATGTATAGTATTTTAAATACTGTCAACTAAAGCCTTCAAAATTAGGCCTCTTTTATAGGCATAGTATTTGACCACTGTCTCACCTGATGGTAAGTGGTGCTTGCTTGCCTAGATGATACCTGTCCACTCATGACTTGAAGACACCCAGGTTATAGTTATCTGGAAACAAGGACGACGGCAAGGTATTCCACTCATTTGCTGAATTATGAACACTTGAATCGATTCTGTGTCACATTGCCGAAAGTCAAAAGAAAATAAAATAGAGTTATCTTATTCATTTCCCTTTATCAGAAGAGTAATAGGTATTAGGTACCTGCTTTAGAACTTTTGTGACACAAAATCAACCTAACCATCCTTTGATTTAATCCAACGTTATTAATTACCAATATACTCTATACACACGAAATAGTTACATATTGGCTCAGTCATATATAACTAGTGTGCAAGAGATATGGCATATCGCATTGACCCAATCTAGTAATGGCCATCACCATTATGTCCGCAAACATATCTTAGGATACAGTATACAATATAATCTAACGTCTGAGTGGACAAGGATATGAATATCACAGTGGAGATAGTATGTAAGAAGCAGATTGCAAGTATATGAATATGTACATACATTGTAGAAATAGACTGAAAATAATAAGCAAGATGAGACCAAATTCAATTTTATTTTCGTTGTTCTGAGTAACCTAAAAAATAGAAACTCATTATTTTTTTCACCCGACTTTGAAGATTAAGTTCGCAATTTGATTGCATTTTTGTATTTTTACTTCATATCATATCTCCGTCAGTTACAAACCAATTTAGAAAATACTTTCACTTTTAGTTCCAAAATTTTATCAAAATCTGTTAAGTACTCAAAATCAAAATAACAGACGATAATATTTCCAAGTATTTTTCGTGGAATGGTTTTCTAAGGACTTTTATAACAATCGTTCACTCAAGCTATGTAGGTACAATATCACATAATCTATCCTTTTATAGATATAATGATATAATTATGATAATTATATAGACTTTTTAATTATTTGTTAGCATAGCATTTGACTAATCTCTCACCTCATGGTAAGTGATCACGCGGCCTACGATAGTTCATGCTTGTGTAGATGATACCTATTCACTCTTGACTTGAAGACAAGCAGGTTATAGGTAGCTAGAAACAAGGACGACGGCAAGGTATTCCATTCATCTGCTGTTCGCACTATGAAGTTTGATGATGTAAAGACATTTTCGATGCAAGTTTAGTATTAAGATTCTAAACTCACTGTTTGTTAACTGTGTCCCAGGACATAGATATTGTCTAAATTGCCGCATCTTGCTCAATGAATAAGATGCGGCAATTTAGAGTACGATCACTTCATCCTAACGCGGGATAAGCAACGCACGTCTCCATCTATTTGGCTAGGACGGCCTGAATATGCATGGTTTAATAATATGCATAGCAAGTTCCTGTGTAGACCAAGATAGGATTAATGACCGTACCCATATTTTGCGGGAACTAATCGGTGTTTCCGTGGTTGTTATAGGCAGGATTAAAGTGTGAAATTATGGTGTTATGGTTGGAACAGGTAGGGTGCGGCTTGTTATAAGAGAAAACGGTATCATTGTATTTTGAGGTAAATAGTTATTCGTATGGTAATATCAGCTTATGTTTACATATATGTATGCAAATTTGTTCTAATTTGAACCTATTTTTTAGTTAAGAGAAAAGGCTTTTGTGATTTTAATAAGCCTTTGATTTTGTAATAAATGTATGAATTCCTAACTAGAAAGGTTTTAGTAAGTACAAATATGTTTATGCCATATCAACATAATCATCAACAGCTTGAAGACTTCCACTGCTGATCATCGACCTCCCCCACAGAGTGACTGCTTGCCTCCTATCCATCGACTGCCCACGGTTTCCACCAAGGTGGTTATTCTCTGTCGATTCCTTACTTTGAAACCACGCTGGAAATCTGGAAAAGTCTCTATGAAATGAAAACAAAACCGCGCGAAATAAATTTTGAATTGGCGTGAATTTAACTGTCAAAAATCGTATGTTTTACCGGGACGCGTTCCGAAACATCAACACATCAAAAGATAGAACCACTTATGTCAATATATTTTATTCAAAATAAACATAACTTTAATGTAAGGTGAAGGTATTTACAACGCTGTGACACAATTTGAACAAGACACGATAACGACGTGGTTTCGTATCGTGTGGAATCTGTGTTTTCATAGAGAATAATCGCCCAGGTCGTTGATCCACATAGTCCCGGCTGGCCACACTGATGGACGATAATTTAAAAGCAAAAAATTAAATAACAATCCTAAATTACAATCCTAATTCAATCAATTCAGAGCAAGAAAAAATTACGAAAACGTTGTCTAATAAAATAAGAACTGTATTAACAGTCTTATGACCTCACAAAGCTGTAAAGGCACTCTTGATTATCCAAAAGTCTGACGCACTGGTGTAAAGACACAAAGTGGATCAAACTAATTTCAAGTTCGTTAAAGTAATTCAACTTCGTTGAACAAAGCGAGTCGTTTTTTGATAGACGGACGAAGGAAAATTCACGAAACAAATTCCAAGTTTTATCTTACAATATCCATAGTGTCTGTCTGATTGATGTTCTTCGAAATGAGCACCGATTTTAAATGGAGTTTCGACTAGGAAAATGAAAAACGGATTGTATTAGCTTTTAATACGTTTTGGCTACGATAAGCTGGTGAAAGTTTTTGTCAGAACTCAGAAAATTTAGGCACGCAGCTGTAGTAGCGCCTTAAATATAGCACTGGACGTCAATTTACTGCAGTCATATTAATTTACTTCCTTCAGAAAGTCACAGCTACGGGAAAAAGTTCAAATTATATGTAAGTGTTACAATGAACATTGCTTGCTTATTTCTCAAAAATACACAATATTTTTGTTAAACACCAGACTTGCACACACCTTCCCAAAAACGAAACATTGTTTATGTATTACGTTAACACGTTAAACCACTATAAACATTATACACCCATGAAAAAAATATATAACTCGCACCGTAAAAAGGGATTATCGTGCAAAGCGCGGTATTACCAACCGTCATGCAACGGGGTTGGGAAAGCCAGGTATCAAAAAGGCAGTTTTTTACCCAGCCTCATAAATAACGTGACATTCATCTTCTTGACACTTGAATAACACGCCAGGCTCAGCGGACCCCATTAGCCTTTAAACGAAACAATGGTGAAGAGCTGGCTTTATGGGCATGTCCATTAACAAAGGTCTGCAGGAAAGAACGCCCATGAGTCACCTCATGACCGCTTCTTCACTACCTACCTTAAATATTAATCGCAATATAATGACGTACATGGTATGTGTTTACTACTTCTAATGCTACTTTGTAAGCTTTCGGTGTGATAAAGTTTAGTGGGTGCCTCAGCTCCATGCATGTAAAGTAGGGTTCAAACTTTGGGATTTTACTTTGTTCTCGAAATATTCACTTTAAAACTGGTATAATGTTGCGAAGTTTCACATGAAGATATTTATTAACATAAAGCCAGTACTGATAATATCAAAAACGAAAGGAGCAAGTTTTACATTGCAAATTCAGGTTTATGTATTACATGTATTTTACGGTGTACTATAGAGACAATTTATGGGTTCGCCCAATTTTCGTTATCATCATCATCATCATCAAAGGCCTCAAGACGTCCACTGCTGAATATAGGCCTCCCCCAGAGAGCGCCACTTTGCACAGGTGATCGCCTCCTGCATCCATCGGCTCCCTACGGTTTTCCGTTATATTTTAGGTAAGTACATTACTTTTGATTAGGTTCTTAACACCCTATTTGACTTGTTGATGGTTGAATTTTATTATAAGAATTAAGAAGCCCTAAATAATTAAGATTTATTATTTATTTATTTATTGAATAATTAAGATACTCTCAAAGTATCAAAACTAGAGAGATATAGAGATATAGAGACAAAGTATCAAACTTTTAAGGAGGCTGGTGTGTATGTACACATGTACATTGTACAGTGGTTTGCATTGGGATGTGCGTGGTCTATCAGTCACTCAGTCTGGTTATTATGGCCTAAAGTATCAAACCCTTTCATGAAAATACATTCAGCCATTTCAATGGTGAGTTATCAGGTTATCACACAGAACCATACATACAGACATATACACCGTTTCCTACGCTTATGATAGTAGGATGTATTCTTAATGAAGATTTATTTAAACGAAAACCTTTAAATAAATCTTGAAGTTATGTTAAGTAACACCAGCTGCTATAACCCGTTGGGGGTTATGACGGCACCCTTAGGCAGTTTAAAATTGTTAAAGAACTTTTTGATTCCTGAATAAATTCTTTGTGCTGAAAAGAACTTTGTTTGAAGTGCTCTTTGAGATCATTCAATTGAAATTTGTTTTATCTAAATGGCGAAACGTTTATTGCTTTGACAGGAAATTTTCTTTACCCTCAATTTATCAAAACAAATCTAACTGAAAGCTTCTTTCGTAACTTCATCTTAATACTTTTCCTACGTACCTATTATATCTACCTATAGCTCCAGAAATTGTTCTCTTACAATGTTACAGCCCTTGTAAATATTTAATTTATTTAAGCCTTTTAAATAAATACCAATGTTTTAATACCAACTGTAGAGCTGTTAAACAAATACAATATTTATACACGTATATTAAATAAATAAATAATAAATAACGCCCAACGATCACATACATAGATCCTGGACCCTAAATAGGATTCCCTGTATCTAGGGACCCAGGAACTACGAGGACCATGGTCCCACAACACCCAGACACAGAACAAGTATTTGCGTTTTTTTTTTCGGGCACAAATACTTGTCCTGTCGCGGGAATCGAACCCGCCACCTCCGGGTTATGAGCCGACCTGCTCAACCACCACACCACGGAGGCTGTCAATTATTAAGTATATTAATAGGCAATTTCATTATAGAGCAATTACGATAAAACCGTTTATTTATTTAGAATACCAAGGTTGATAACTGGTTATCTAATGAGAAGAAAAAATGCTTTTACATAACTGGTTATGAAGTAGGAATATAATTTTTCCCATCAGAATACCAAGTTCGAAAACTGGATTAATAATATATAATTAACTGAATAAAGGATTTTTATGGTATTTTTTTTATATAATAGGAATTTTTATTTATTTATTTATTTATTTTTTTCGTTCCGTTTATTCCGCTAATATCACAGAGCAAAAAATAAAAATAAAACGCTTTCTCTCTAAGTGCGAAGCGTCAATTGTTTCATAGCTCTGTGGTTAATATTTTTTGTAATAGTTGGGTATAACTCAAAACGTCAACTCTTGTCATTCTTGTTGCATCCCCTACCGATTTACGTTTACGTAATACCAATAGCCAACAGGACCTTTATTTTTGGGTAAATTCCGAGTTTTTTCAAACAGTCAACTGGTAATGATTTTAACATTTTCCAGACAATTCTGTTAGCCTAGTCCTTATCACACGCACGCGGTTTTTGCAGTCTCCTTGTTTAATGGCGCGGAAAGCGTGATAAATTACGTACTAATGTCCTTTTTCCCCACACACGTAGGCTTGTCGTAAAAAGTACTTCTTTTTGAGCTTCATATTGTTTACTAAAGTAGCTTTCACCAGTTATTCTATTATTCTTCCTTTCTATTACAGACTTTGGTCTGAATACTCTATGAACTTCAAAGTGCACTTACTCAGATTATACACACCTACAACCCTAATACAGACCTAGAATATTTTCCTTACTCGAAATAAATTATGATGGTAGTCTATGGTATAGTGTAAGTACTTGTAAGTACTAATCGAAGCAAACGTTGTTTTACGGGGAGTCAGTTTTAACGTGAGTGCTCACTGCTTTCACTAAAATGATTTTTACTTTAGTTTTTAAACTGATCGATGATGACGGTGATCAAAAAGTCTGTTCATTTCATATTTGTTCATTTTTATTTTTATTATAATATTTATTTATTTATTTCCTTTTTGGAAGACCAACAGTTGCTATAGCATTTATATTATACTGTAGGTGCTACGTGTTGGTGTATAACGACTGTTTTCAATATTGTGTGTTTTATAATAGCTAGTAGTGGTAGTGTATAGATTTACATATATTGCAAACTGCGCCGTGACGACACTCAACCACTCCCAATGGAAGACCAGCGCTGGTTGTACGACCAGCCCATGCTGAGTTGGGGCCGATTCGTGGCAACGGGCAACAAATTTTTGTCGGTAATTTGTATTACTTACTTTGTAAATTTGCATTGTTTTTGTGCCTTTTGTCAGGAATAAATATTTTCTATTCTACTCTATTCTTATGATAGTTTTCTATTTGTTTTAGACTCAAAACAGTACATACAGATTAAAGGTAAAGATAAAAATTAGGATTAACAAAAACTAATAAAAAAAAAATTGGCTATCATTTTCTGTTCCATGTGGTCCCACCGAGACCATGTAACCGGTTCATCGATTGTTTGACACTTTTAAACTATAAACATCTTAATTTAAGCAATCATCTGTACCTCCAAAACCATGGCACAAAACTATTAAAATTAGAAATATCTTTCCAACCACTACGACAGCAACAGGCGACAGAAATAACCGACAACACAAAGTTGCAGAGGGATAACCACTTTATAATTGCACTTGTTGGCCTGCCATTACAATTTAAAGAGCATAATGTAGCAGTAAATTATACTTGTTGCTTTTGCCATTACTATTACATTATGCTTAGAATTTAATAATAACATGGTGAACGGCTTAGATCATATATTTGAAAATATTTGAGGCTCAGGGGGGTCACCACAAGGTCTTATAGCATTATTACTTCAATCATACTTTGAAAAATGACATAAAAGTGAGAATATTGTAATATTGTTGACGCAGAGCAGCTTTGATGCCGTCACGTTAAATCTTTCACTCAAATACAGCTATCATGTCATACCGTTAATCATGTTGACAGCGACCTGCAACAGTGATAACGCTATATAAAAATTTAGACTTCTCGCGCAAGAATACTTTATAAGTTCATGGTACGAATTCGAATTTAGAACAATATTATCGTAACCTTGAAGCATTACTGTCATGAACCATGATGGTTTTCTATTACCTTGTGGTAGGGCTGCTGTTCTAAGAAATTTACTGTTATAGGGTGCGTGCGTGTCAACCAACAAACTTTCCACTTTCGAGAGTAAGTGGAAGCGTACACTTTACATAAACATCAATATTCAAATGCGTGGGCACTAAAAACTCATACGGTCCAGGTTTTTATGACGGGATATTTTTCATCGGGCGAATATTAAAGTGGAAATCCCGCGTGGATCCAGCACCAATTGAGCCATATTTTCACAGGCCAACCTTTGAATATTCTATTGAGGTTGAAAGGCTAGCCATTACTGTTTGGGTAACGTAAAGCAAACTTACAGTACGATGAGCAGCGTCAGACATTGATGTGGTGAAACATATTTACTTTGAAGCGTTGTTGTGAATCATAAAAACCGGAAAATGTTTGTCCTGAAAAATATTTTTCATTCTTCTTTTGCTTTGCTTTTATTTATTTAAATTTTCATTTTATTTAAATACCAGCATATTTTACTTTTTTATGCTACAGGTAACGAACAAGTATACAAGGCTCTCAAAATGGGAAGAGCTCCCCGCGACCTATGGACATTGGAGAAACACTGCACAAGACGACGTGGCACTAGTGGTTGCTCACCTTGATGTGACCATACTGTTTTGGTACTTGTTTTAAAATTAAGTATTTTGTCATCATCATCATCATTACCAGCCCGAAGACATCCACTGCTGAACATAGGCCTCCCCCAAAGAGCGCCACCTTGAGCGGCTACTCGCCTCGTGCATCTATCAGCTCCCCACGGTTTTCACCAGATTGTTGGTCCACCGAGTGGGGGGCTGGCCTACGCTGCGTTTTCGGGTTCGTGGTCGCAACTCGAGAACCTTTCTTCCCCATCGGTTGTCAGTTCTACGAGCGATGTGGCCTGCCCATTGCCATTTCAACTTGATAATTCTGAGAGCTATATCGGTTTGCATAGTGTACGGCTGTACGGCAAGAAAGTGCACAAGAACTGCGTAAGTTTAATAAAATTCATTAAAAAAGTGAACGCGTCTATTTTTTTGGAACTATTTTATTTATCAAATAACCCCACATAATTAAAAAAATTAGAGATGACACAGGGTAACACCTACCTACGATTACCTATAAATATTTATTGTTAACGACCAGAAGTGAAATTAACTAAAAAAAACAATTATTAAAGGAAACAAAATTTATAGAACTCTCAAATCAAAAAGTAGGTACAAGAATTAAATGCAACAAGAATTAATAAAAATCCCTAGCACGTCCGCACGCTCCGACCGCCCGAGAAAAGTGGACGAGCCGATGCGCCTGCTTCACGCTCGAGGCCTTGTAATGCCTGATGGATGACGCGCGGCTGGCCACGCCCCCTTGTTTGGCATTGACTTGTAACATTATATTATACTAGACATGTTGTAAACATTAGAAACCAAAAACACTTCGTACCGCCGTACCGTTTTTTACCGCCTTGTACAATGTACAACTCTTTAGCAAGATAAATAAATGCTTTTGTGTAACGGTAATTTTTTTTAAATACCCGTAAGTATATTATTTAGTCTTAGCTAATGTAACAGTAAACGAATCAGCAACCCTATTCCTCATCACACTTCACTTCAAATGAGGTGTATCCACCGACGTGAAATGAGAGCGACGTTGTTACTCTTTGAGCGAACGTTAGTGGCGACCTAATTAGAAGACTGCGATATTTGGAACATTGAATTCAAACCCAGACACAGAGGAATTAGTACCTAGTTAGTCCTAATTAAAATGGGTACGTAATTGTGACAGGTCTCAGATTCAACTCGCTCGAGATTAAACTGTTGACGAGGGCTGGGTACTGGGTAATTTATTTCAATTAATTCGGAAACGCGAAGCGCAGACAGATTCACTGAATCATTTTTCTCCTCGGCGGCGTAGCGAAGACGTTGACAAATGAGCAAATTATTCGGTCACTTCACTACATGTCGTTGCGTAGAAAATACTCCACAGTAATGACAGTAAAAAACGGATATTGTTTCTTCCCGTCAAGTTGTATTTTCTAGTTTCTATGCTATTGTGATTATTATCTGATGATACAAGGGAATTATTTGTCTTTGAAATGAATTTGAGTTGTATATAAAAGTTTGTTTCAACGACATAATATTATGAGGTTTTTTTAAATTTAATTTCGTGAAAACGTTAATTTTACGTAGTTATTCATTTTCTATTTTTTTTTCATTACTATCTTTACTTACAACTTTATTTTATGCGATAAATAATACCAATTTCTTTGATCGCAAATGTGAGAATGACGAATAGGTACGCAAACCTCAGGAAATAACTTTTTTTCACAACAACAACAACAACAAACTTAGCTTATTTTCCAATGACAGGCCTGATATAGATATAGAGGTATTTTTCGTCTTTTATATCCACGGTTTATAAAGTGAGCAAAGCAAGTGTCCTACCATATTACGTCCTACAAGTAATGGTAAAAATGTTATGGACCATCGTGTTGAGCATCAGGTGAGTGAATGACTTAGCTCGTCACGTCATGACTTCACACATACCAGACCATTTACCATCAAATAGGAACATCAAACGCTATGCGCTAGTTTGTCTGTTTACTTGTTTGTTAGTAGATTTCCATTAGAGATTGCACTTTTCAAAAGCATATTTTATTAATAGGCTTGTAACCCGACCCCGGAGATAATGGAGACTGAACCGCTAATATTTCAGTCTGAAAAATCACTGTCGATTTATTGCAGTGAAATGCTATAGATAAAAATTGACCGTTTTACTCGGGTGCGCCAGCAGCCCATATTTCACGGCGAAGACTGACGATGTTCGAAGCTTACGAGATATTTTAGAAACCAGCTCTAAGAGAAAGTTTAAGACTCGAGCATTTTGTGACCATTGCACAGCTGCTAGACGCTGCAAAACTTTTTTAGTAGTGTGAATAATGTGTGGAATGGAATTTCGACGCGCAGAAATTTTTCCTGTCTGTGACGGTTTCCGAAAACAAATATTATGTCGGTGATAAAAAAAAAACATATGAACAAGAGAAAAATAGTTGACAATGTATTGACGATCATTTGTTACATTTTCGTAAGAGATATTGAGAACGGGCGACTTCCATAAATTCAAATTCCCTATTAAACGCAAAATTATTGTTATGAAACTGTATTGATCGATATATAAATAGTATATATACTTAGGAACTAATAGTTTCAAGTGAGATAGAAAACTTTGATTCTAACTGTATATTCTAACTGTACCCCAAGATAATGAAACTGTCTATGTCTGCAAATAATGTTCTAAGCTAAACACAATGAATCAAGATTATTGCCAACAATTTATTCAAACAATAACTTCATTATTTTTCCACATCATCTTTTCATCTAGACAGACAATATATCAGCGGAATAACTAACAGCAGCCAACAAAAGCTTTATATTTGAGGTCTTTCGCTTATTCTTTCGTGCTATGATGTAAAAATGAAAGATTGAAATTGATATAAACAAAACGGTATGAAACCGGTACCAAATAACGAGATTTGCTATTTTTATTACAATTAATACTCGTACATTTATTATTAGCTTTTTTATTTCCACTGTTGATAATAAAGTGTGGGTTTGCCATGATCACCACGCCTCGCAGGTATCTTCGTGATCATAGTAGGTAGATTTTAATGAAACTGAGGAGAATGCTGCACATTCCCTAGCTAGACATTCCTTCAAGTGGGTCTTACAGCGCTCACGGGAAAAGATTTGTCCATTATTCATCACTAATATTGTATTTAATAATTTAAACTAAATATTTCCTCTTTCATGTGATACAACATTAAAAATATAATGAAATGTCTACTGTAACCTGAAAATAGCACTGAATTATGAAATTTCTCTGGGGGAGGCCTATGTTCAGCAGTGGACATTATGGGCTGATGATGATGATGATGGTGATTAAATTTAGCCTTCATACTCCATTACGTATATTAATGGGTTATATCATTGTATAGCCTTGTACGCAGCATTTTATTATTATCATAACAAATAAAATATGGCGTAAAATAGTTTTAAATCATCCATTTTTTTTTCATTCCAGTAAATTGATTTCGTATATCCATATCTGGGTATTACTTTCGGTTATGCAGTCCTAAGTAAAGTAAAAATACCTATTCATCGTGTAAAGAACAGGCGTTATTAAGATAAATAATTTTGTTGAGGCAGTGAGATATTAGATGGAATAATGAACCGTGGACGCGCCTAATGAAAACAGATGCCGCTTGGGGTGAATATTTATGTAAAAAATCGTAACCTGCGTTATATTAAAAAAAACTAGGGCACACAGTTCCAACCATAAATGAACTTTAAAAAATCCGGGCTTGTAATTTCTCATGTTGACCCTGGTAATATAAGCAATACACGTGCAAAATTACATCCAAATTGGTTCAGCCGTTGGCGTGCAAACCAGACACAGACAGAAAACGTTTAACTTTTATAAATTAGTTATCTATGAAGATTTAACTTTCCTTACAGATAACCAATTTGATAATTGATTGTGGAATAAGAAAAAATATTTACTGCTCAATTACCCGGTTATCAATAAAGATTTTTACCTTTCTTTGTAGAAAACCAATTAGATAACTGGTTGATAAATAAAATACTTTTCTAAGTTACTGTATGATTACTAGGACTAGCGTTTTATGAGGAACCTATGCCAGTAGCGAAGTCTTCCAGCTGATGATGTAATATTTCGGCACTTTTGCAAGCACCATAATTCATCATTATCATCACCAGCCTGAAGACGTCCACTGCTGAACATAGGTCTCCCCACAGAGCGCCACTTTAAGCGGCTACTCGCCTCCTGCATCCATCGGCTCCTGCAGTTTTCACCAGATTGTCGGTCCATCTAGTAGTACCATGATTACCTACAGTCAAACCCAACTACAACAAAATATACAACTAAATGTAATGGTAAATATTCCGTTTAACTAGATCACAGATCTAGAATATTTTCGTACGCTATTTAGACCATATTTTATTAATAAATTGAGATATTTTCTTGCATTAAACAACCACTGTAAAACCAAATATACCACACCGCCGTCCATAAAACGATAATCGTAGTCATCTATCAACGTTTTGCAGACCGGTACACTTGATACCGGTGTTCGTGTAACGAGGTGCGCTTCAGTGAATATGACGTTGGAATCCACTACCGATTTATAACCAGGCATTTGTTCGATATTATCGTAAAATATAGAGATATTTGTTAGCAAAGGAATCAGATTATGTTATTGCTATACTATTAGTACCTGTTTGATGGTAAAAGCAGGCAATAAAAATGAATGTTAGTATTTGGATTGCATTTTCATTTTAAGCAAAGAAAAGGTTTTTTGTACGGGCATAGAACCTGCGTCTGTTTATCCTTATAGCCAACTTATCTTTCCATTACATAATTGACATAATTAAATATGGTGTTATTATTTTAGTAAACCGTGCTAAGTACCTTGGATATGGAGGCTGTTTTGATAAGAATTAATGTGAATGCATAATAAAAAATTACATATTAATTTGCCACTGGAATTGCAACAATAGCTTAGTTGTTAAAAGTTTCCAACTTGGTAAGTTGGGAGACTCAGGTTTAACCCTTATTTTTTCTTTGAACGACATGTTAATACGTATACAAATATAATATTTAATATCAGCAACGCAATTCCATACACATAACCTCAATTTCCTACGTTCTACGAAGAGAACTAAATTGAGGACAGAATTGAGACAAAATTCCTAGAATTGTGCTATCTGACGTGTAAAATATATTTACTATGATACTGATAACTAATATTTAGAAATATTACGTATAAGCTTCAAGAACACAATGTCGGTTTGTCGGTACTTAAAAATTAGTTAAGCAAGAAAACAGGCTTATAAGCTACGTTTTTTAAATAAGTGTTGGTTGGATTGTGCATAGTCAATATAGGCATAGGTAAGTGCTTCTATTATTTTCTATGTAATGTACACAGATTTCGTGTAATAGCTGCTTACTCCCTTTAACTGCTATAATTTTAAAAACACATCGTTACAATGTGAGTGTTCATTGAAAACACTGAAATAAATGAAACAAAAGTTTAGTATGGTTTGATTTGTCAGGCGTTAATATACAAATTACACAATTTCAAGATCCACAAAACACTTTCAAAATCCTAAGAGCTTCCTTTATCTTTATTATAGTCTCATACGCAGCGTACTTGAGTATAATTCGTCAATTTGGTCTCCCTTTTATAATGTTCATAGTGACAGGATTGAGCGCAATCAGAGGCGCTGCTTAAATATCCTCAGCTACCGCGCAGGCATGGGCCGTAAACTTTCATCGTATAGTGAACGGTTGAAACATTTTCATGTGACTCCTCTCTACGTGCGTCGTAGATACAGTGACTTCACCTTGTTGTACAAAATTATTCATTCATATATTGACTCCCCTTCGCTTCTTTCCCTTTTGAATTTTAATACGTGGTTTAGGACCCGTAATCGTAATTATAATATTTTTACTTTACGAGTTTTCTCTAACAATACATCTTATTACAACCCGATGGTCAGAATGTGTCGCCAATACAATGAGATACTTGTCTCCAACAGAGACATTGATATATTTCACCTGGAGTTGTATCCGTTTCAGAAGCAGATAAAAATACTACGGTTTAATAATTGTCGTGAATTTTATAATTTATTCTCACTTTTTAATATTAAGAGGTTGGTAGACTGTTTAAAAATACCATTTTGGTTGGCCACACTGGCGGAAGGTGCGTCCGCTGAACCATCAGCCAATTACGATGGCTGCCTTGGTAGTTCCGGTAAAATAATATTGAGGTTTAGGAGGGAAGTTTTGGAGGGACGACAAGGTCCAAAAGGCAGTCAATTCTGGTTAAGCAGCCGAAGCGTCAAGACGTATTATTGCTCCTGTTCGTGCTGACTATTTATACTGAATATTTATAGAAGAAGGAATATACAAGAATTGAATTGAAAAGGTTCTCTGTGTTTTACTTCATAATTAAACATTTTTTCTTTATATTATTTAATTTGATATTATCCCAAATTTTGATTTATAATCAGTAAATTAATATGTCTATGTTATCATTAGGTACTTATCTATATTTTGAATTAGATAAATAAATTGTTTGAAAATGTAACTACATAATGCTTATAATGATAACACCTAATTATTACTAATAATGAAATGATACCATTGTATCATTTATTAAATTATTAACTAATATCTATTTGTATAATATGTATAACTAACTCTCTAGTGTATTGTATAATCAATTTTATGATGCAATTAGGCATGCATAATTTTGGAATGTAATGTAGAACAATAATGATTATTGGCTTATATTTTGTAGATGTACCGATTGCATTCTGTTTTGTGTGCTATTGAATAAATAAATAAATGTAATTGTAGTGACAAAAAATAGTCTTTTCTCAAACATGCTTGGAAATTGGAGTATTATTTTGACAACCTTCTTCGATATAAATCGACATTGCTGTGCTGGCGGCAAGCAGGGGCCGGCAAAGTTTGTATGAAAATCCATATCTGTCGTGGTCCAGCGGCCAGATTAATAACATAGTAAATTCATATCGTGGTATACCACAAGGTCTTATAGCATTATTACTTCAATATTACTTCAATAATACATTGACAAATGACATAAAAGTAAGAATACTTTAATGTTGCAGACAGGAGCAGTTTTGATGACGTCACGTTAAATCGTTCACTCAAATACAACTATCATGTCATACCTTTACATCATGTTGACAGCGACGTGCGACAGTGATAACGCTATATAAAAATGTAGACGTCTCGTTCTCGCGCAAGAATACTTCATAAGTTCATGGTACGAATTCGAACAATATTATTGTAACCTTGAAGAATTACTGTCACGAACCATGATGGTTTGTGTATACTTCGTGGTAGGGCAGCTGGTTTGCAAAGAAAAAGCTCATGGAATCTATTTTTAAAGTAAAACAACCACAATATTGTTTTAAAATTTTATCAACCATCGGGATTTGAACCCGCGGCCCCTACGCACAGGGTAGTACGCACTAAGGCTATGGTCACACGTTCGCTTGTGGCGAAAATCTTCAGTAGGTATTATCTGTCGCCAACTCAGCACGGTGAATGGTGAAACACATCGTCCTAAAGATTTTCGCAGTTAGTGCTCGTGTGAACATAGCCCGGTTGATAGTGTCCAATCCCGTGAGTAGGAGGGTGCGGGTTCTAATCCCGATGGTTGATAAAATTTTAAGATTTTTTTTTTAAATAATATTCTGCATAGATTTAATTTCCGCGCATTATTTGAGAAAAGTACTATACAAGCCTTCGCCTCGGCCTACATCTACACGTTCGTCCATCAATGCCTCTGTTGCTGGCCGCTGCAGTAATGTATTAAAATACCCAAAATCTATTTTAGATATTCTTTATCTCGACCAAGAGCTCCGACGTTCGGCTAATTGAAGCAAATTGCGTCAGCTGTGCCTGACAGAGCAACGAATTTCAGGCCTACCGGGAGCATTATTGGGTTTGGATATAAAAGCCATTGACTGGTTCTCTTGTGCGCGAGTTACGGCCTGTCAGGATCCATTGTTGGCAGCATTCTCATTTCCTTTGTAAGGGAATGCATGGCACAGAATTGGAGTAACTGAAAACAGAGTTATTTTGAGAATTAGAGTTCACGTGAGCATCAGACTGTGTCCAGTTTTACTTTTATAAAATGAAAAATACCCAAATAACACCGAAATCGGAAAATTACGTGTTATATTTTTATCACTGGACAAGGAACTTCTTTCTTTCTTTGAAAGATGCTTTTGGCTAAATATTCTGTCTTACTATACCTGAAGACTACTCCAGATATAGTAGGTACTTATGGGTTCTCAATTTGAAACGAGTCTAAAATAACAATTAAATAATTGAAGTAAGCGGAAAATATTTTTTTTTGATTCTTCAAAATATCTTCAGGTTTAGGTTTAGAACAGTCTATAAATAAAAAAGTAGTAGTAGTAATACAATATCTCAAAGTTACCAAGTCTGGATGTTATGTCTTCGTGAGTTACTAACGCCTAGAGCTTCCAACGGCTTATCGCGTCCTCTTACTCTTTATCATAATAGCAGTCAATAGTCAGTATGGGCCTACAACTGTTTTTGCTTTCTCAAACTATTGCAATTATGGTCTTTTAAATGTCTATTTAAGTAGATAAAAAAATCTATACCTACACGAATTTAATAATAGTCACAAATTGGGATATCATATTCAAAAGAAATTTGGTTATAAAATAGTTTGAATACTGCAGTAAATGAAGTAGTGTCTGAAAAATGTGAAGCATTAATAGCTATATATTTATTTGTGTCCGTGAATCGTAGTTTCCTTGGAGTCCACCGCACCATGAATAGGAACACGCCCGATTATGCCAGGCAAGATCATATGTTTCCACAAGTTTTTTGCATTGTCAAATATGTCTGGGGTAAAGGCTTGGTTTATTCTGGACCCTCTGGCTTGCTCACGGAATGCAAAATCAAAAGGTTTTTCTTCCTGCCCTGTTTGTATTGTTTGTTTGTAATGTTTGTATTGTATTTTGTAAACTTGTTTGGATAAATGTGATTGTTTTGTTGAAAATGATGATATTAATTTTTTATTGAGTGCCTTCAAAAATGTTACAATATATGAGCGTAATAGAGAATCCAGAAGACTATGAGCTAAGGATTGTAAATCAAAGCAATTCTTCTTACGAGTCAAATGGTAGGCCTTATCGCATTAGGAAAATCATCGTTGTATCCCTACTGTTGTAAGCATAGAATGTCATAACATTAGGGCAGGTTGGGGCCCTACATAAACTTTGCACAGTACCATGAATACCTAGCTTTACGGCTTATGTCCCCGAATAGTAGTGCTGTAATCCCCCGAGAACTTGCTTAATTTTCTCACAGAATGTTAGGGATTATTTAAACTATTTTAGACTGTGAAGTAACAATAAAGTGTGCTTACAAGGAAATAGTTAACGGCTTATATTTATATTTAAAAATCGAAAATTTTGCTTCTATAGTACCTACGTAACTATGTTTTCATTGATATGAATATATTTGAAATAGGTAATTTTAACGATTTTAATACTCTGCCGCCATACTCAGCCACGGGCATTTATACTGGTCAAAACTGTCATTATTAATTAACCAAGTAAGGTAAGTATGTAATAAGTATACATGGCAACCTTTTTTATCAAAATTAGTAGTTAAAATCCAAAAATTGCGGTCATTAAATTTATTCTTGTCTATCTGTCAATACAAAAGGTCATCACCAAAGTTATACATTCAACTTCCTTGGTTCATCATTTTCAAACAGTTTTGAGTTTCATAGTGAAAATTTTTGCGTATGATTTTTGCCTATTCTGTCACTGTCACTTAATTTCCGATAAACGAGTGGTCCTAATTGAACCTATCATGTCAAAATACGGTACGCCGCGTGGCCAAATTCTATTCTCGTCTTTAGCAGCCATCCTTCCAGTCATATCTACTTCGGTAATGGGGCCAATTTTAAAGGCTTTAGTTGACAGATCTAAAAGCTCTTAAAACTGTTGCTGTCCTTGTCAAATAGACGGCAATGTAAAAGACGGATATATTTTTAGCATTTTTAAAACTGTCAACTAAAGCCTTCAAAATTAGGCCTATTATAATCCTAAATTGGAATGACAGCGTGAGAATGACACTTCTGGAATCCGCCTCTATTGTAAGCAAATTTCTATTGTGACACCGTGGCTTTTTGACACAAACAGTGACTTAGGTAAGCTTCTATTTTGGGTATATAGAGATAAACATAGTAACGCGCGAGAAGTTGTGTCAATTTTGCTATGATTTGCATAGCAAAATTGGAAGACACGCTCTCAAGTAGCAACTATGAATGGTGCCAATGCGCTTGGCTCACTAGGTAAATGGCTACCAACCGTCCGTTTGAGCGCTCAGTGTGAGGTGCCTATTGTTCAGCGATAACGATGATGAACAGTAAGAGTGCAATCCAAACTAAATGACGGCTGTGAAGTCGGTGCAAAACTCTGTGCGGTAGCAAAAGTTAGATGTGCGCGGGAAGAGGTAAGCGGTGTGCACAGCGGCGTGCGGGAGGTTTGCAGCGCACTTCACAGCCGCCATTATGTTTGACTCACAACTACAGTTTTCTCAAGAAATTTTCTAAACACTAGCGAAACAATGTTTTAAAATAACCATTTTATATGATTGTGCTTCATTGTGTACTACATACCCCTTCAAAGAAACTCTATTTTGTATCTTAAAGCTACTCTTTTAGGTCTAATTGAATAATCCGGCACCTCCCGACTACCAACTTTAGATTATTAAGGCCAAGGATGTCTTACACTGGTAGCTGCTAGGTACCTATCATCTATAATTGGAATTGGAAACCATTAGGATTATTACCCTACTCTATAATGGCGCCTAAACGGCGAAGGGTTTGATTTGAAACAAATTATTCTGTCTTGATCATTAAACAAATTGCTTCCTATTTTAAAACCAGACTTAGTTTATTCAAGGAGCTATTTGATTTTTTCATTACAAAATAATAGATGTCGATAATATAAACAAAAATTTTTAAAATATCCAATTTGTAGTGTTTTCTTTTTAAATGTATTACCATCATCAACCACTTTTCAAGCTCTGCATCATTCAATCATACATGCAAGAGATAAGTTAACCGTTTTCATTTTTTCTGAATTTGAATCCTGCAGTAACCAATCTACTTAGTTGGTTTTGGAGTCTTACTCTACAAACTACTACTTTAGAAACAACCTTGCACACAATGTAACTGCAATCACTGTTTTATGGCTCTACTACTACCTTTACAACTTTAGAGTCTTTGTGTTTCATGTTACTAGTAATTTACTACCCTTTGTTTCATTAAGGATCACTTCTTCATTATCTTCAAACTTCATGTTCTTGTCTTGTTAAAGTGTAATTTGTATTTACTGCTTGGAGTATAATATGAAGCTAATTGAAGACTTCAAAGTTAATGAGCTCAGTAATAACTGCGTTTCTTTCTTTTAAACTAGAAGAGGGTGTGTTTTGACTACACTTCACGACGTGTTATAACTGTCGAAGGCAATGTCAAGCTACGCTCGGGACTGGGCACTGAAAAATTGGAAACAAGTTATGTTATTGTTGTATTTTTTTAATGTGACGAATTACAGAATGAGCGTCTTGTAAGTTGGCTTTATGGTCTATAATATTAGTGCAGTTTCATTTGGAACTCTAAGAGACACTGCACTGCGCACGTCATCCTGAGACATGACACAAGAATAATATTATAGAAGGTAACGTAAGTAGAACTCATAATAGCACGTAATCCGGCTTACTTTACGTAAAAATTACGTCGATTAACTCGACGTCATCGCAGAGCTGCCATCGGCGCCGCGCATACTCCGTGAGGGTGGGAATCTTTATTGCCTGAACACCGGTCGAGTTAATCGACGTAATTTTTACGTAAAGTAAGTCGGATTACGTGCTATTATGACACAAGAATGTTTGGTGTTCTCACTTATGGTGTTCCCACTTTGGTGTTCCCACTGGGGCACTTGTAACATTGTTTTGACGCAGAGGCCATAATCAAGAAGTGAAGTGATAAATACTCGGCCATACTAGCTACAGTATTCTTCTCGGCACAATCTTTACCAAGCTACCTAACAAGCGTGGTAGCCCCCGGCTCAAAAAGGCTCGTCTGGATTATATATGAGTACATGACGTTTTCGTTTACTGGAAGCTCAAATTCAAGATTTAATCTCACGACCTACAGATCCCAGGTCAACCATACTATCAAAAGCTATCATGGCTTGGAATAAATATTATTGTGAATTAAGTTATAATGTAAAAAAATTTAATGCTCTTTTATTTTACATAAAAATTGATTAGTTATTCAGTTATGTTGATTAGGTTCGATAAGCAGGCGATACTGCTGTGCTGTAAAAATGTTAAATATAATATTAATATATACTACATGAATAAACTTTTATCAAATTTCATTTCATATTAATAACAGTTAACTCAAGCAGAAAATTTATAGAAATTTTCCATTTATTCCAACTAAAAACCCCTACACATTCCAAACCTACGAAATAATTTAAATAATGTCTCCCGGAATCCAATCCCCTTTGTTCCATCCATTTCGCTTCACGGTCTGTAATCTCCGCGAAAATGGATGCCGATGCTCCAAATACGTATTTATACCTACGTAGCTAGTTATTATTTCGGTGTCACTGAGCGTTGGTCACCGGTAAATATATTGGGCGGGAATATTCCGGCCGCAACGATTTCCATGAATATTTCATGAGGCAGCCGCCCTGATCACCGGCGCACCAACTATAGCCTTCGTGCTTAATTTGTGGACCGCTCAATCTTACTCTTGTCAGAAGTCGCTTATGTTGTTGTTCTCTCTAAGGTGAGTAACTACTGACGCTACCTGAATACGAATAGGGTGTTGTTTAGATTAGCTCGTCTGATTTATTAAAGTAAGTTGTAGATGTGCGCTGGATGCGGTCCGTGTCTCCGGAAATTATTCTGGGTCGGAGGAAACATGAAAGGAAAGTAGTGTTGTATCATTCAAACTAATTGGGTACTACCTTATAGGAAAAAGTTGGGTTGAATACATTAAAAAGGGTCTTTTGGCGAAGGTAACTGTGTGAGCTCGGAATAAAGTGCCAACTTATGTATAGAGTAGAGATTACATGAAGGACTTTGTGCTTGAAGTGTTATAAATTGTAAACTTGTACTAATATCAAATAACGGCAAACATTAAAAAGTGGTAAGAATCATAAATAAAAAAATAATTGAAGAGAGCGCTACTTTGAGCGGCTGCTCGCCTCCTGCATCCATCGGCTCTATGCGGCTTTCACTATATTGTCGGTCCACCCTATGAGGATCCGGCCTACGCTGCGTTTTCCGGTTCCTCTAAATATTATTCCATGTATTTCGTTATAATTTATTATAAAAAAAAACTTGACTTTGTATACTAAGCTATAAAAAAAAACTTCTTAGTTATTAAAATATGTCATCCATCGACCTGCACTCGGCTAACATGGTGGATTAAGGTCTCAACTCTCACCGTGTGAAACAACGCCCGTTTCCAATAGTAGGAACGTATTGGGCGGATGATTAATCATTAAAAATGTAATAAACACATCTTAAGTGAACCTCAAACTAATTTCAAAGAGCTGATCACCATTTTAATTAAATTAAAGCCAAAAACTCATTAACTGTACCAGATGTTTTGCCGTTTGTATCTGAAATGAAACTTTTGCTGCAAAGTTCAGGATACACTGAGGCCCCAACCTATTTATGCGGCAAATTTTATCTTCTTTGCGTTGTTTTTGCGTTCTACCAAACTTTTCTTATTATGCCTTGGATCTGGAGTTTCCAGAATAGGTGTTAATTAGTAAGTAATTACCTTATATTCTTCGGGAAATAATTGACTCTGTAGGGACTACAAGGTCGGCTTGGTAATTCTACAAGGTAAGTAAACTTGCGAAAAAAACATTGCGTGCAAACTACATTAAAGCCAAACGGTGCACAATTCTGAAATATGTCAAGGTGCCAACATTCAAATTATTAACAAGATTTTATGGGCAACTTTTGCACAACATTTTCAATCTGCAAGTTTTGACATTTCTATCGTTTTTCTTATAGAATTAGAATGACAGATATATTTAGCTGTAAGTCATCTATACATCATACTAAGAATGTCTACACACATTGCTAAACTAAAGTTCTCGCGATAATTACTCATCATTAACAGCCCGAAGACGTCCACTGCTGAACATAGGCCTCCCTCAGAAAGCGCCACTTTGAGCGGCTGCTCCCTTCCTACATCTATCGGCTCCCCGCGGTTTTCACCAGATCGTCGGTCCACCGAGTGGGGGCCGGCCTACGCTGCGTCTTCCGGTTTGTGGCTGCAACTCGAGAACCTTTTGCTTTAATTACTATTCTTTTAATAGACTCACAAATACACTTAGATTTGCCTGGTGGTGAGTGAAGACAGTAGTGCATGCTTTCTTAGAAGATCCCAGTTTACGCTTGTCTTAAAAAAACCCTTAAAATGTAAATCAACATTGCCTATAAGACATGTTTGTGCGCATGTAAATATTTTATATCCACATGCGCACAAATATGTGTTGAAGTGCCTTTATTACTCAAACTAACTACTACACTAACTAGAAGTACTACTACACGACCTACTACAAATAATATTTGAACTGTAAACTAGCCAGGACGGCCTATAGACAGTCCAAATGCCCACTACCGTTAGGGAGCATACCCGACATGCTGGCAGCATTGCCTCGTTGAATGTGTTGAACAATTTAACCAATGATTACATTAAAAAACTGCAAGTAATTCATTCACAAAAAAGAATAACCCTTCTTTCAAGTTTGCTATGAACCTCAACACTCAAATGCGCGCATACCGCATTCCCCCGCCAACTTATCATACCCTACAATATTTCCCTGCTGAGGGTTATAATATAACACAGTGCACGTACCAGGTCGCTTAATCCCACGGGGCTTTCCGGAATGAGATTCATAGCAAGCCCGCAGCTTTATGTATTGGGATACTCTGTACTACCATAGGTATGGCTAGACTCCCAAGTGGCGGGTGTTGTGTTAACTGCATTGATTAGTTTTGTTGTTAGGATATTTTACAGCAACGAGTTATGAAGTCTAGTCTGGTTTGTGGGACAAATAACTATTTTTCTCTTATAAAAACACGTAAGTTTAGAAAATTTGTGGCTTTGATAAATCTAATCTTGATAAAGCTGCAGAATGTGCTACGGCGTAGTGTTCTACGGAATTTATGTAGCGTCTGGCTACGCTTGTGCTACGCTCTAACGCTATTTATCTATATTTTGCGTTTTAACTATTGAGGTTACAAAAATAAATGAACTACAGTTACTGTGAAAAAAAACTTATAATGTTATAAGCTGCACAATAATATGAACTACGCAGTAAGAGCTTTTTTTTGACTGTTTCTCGCTTCTCATTGATCAGTGACCTGTCAAACCTAGAACCTTACCACATTGGTTCACTGGTCAATGTTCAGTGGTTACCGCACGTTAGACCGGATGATTCGTCCGATTTGCAATCTAATAAAACTAATGGTTTCTACGCAACGGGTTTTATACGCGAATGGAATGAGTTTGCATATTTGAATGAGGGTTCCATGAAATTGTATGAATTTAAATGAAATTATTTATTGCCAGATATACATCCAATCATGAAAACACAACGTATGAAACGATTGAATAGCGTTTTAAATTTTACTCTGTACTATCTCTGTGTAAGCGTTATCTACTTATTGTAATTAAACTAGAGGTGCCCCGTGATTTCAATCGCTTACAACTTTTTCTCGAAATCGCTTGATTTTCAGAATGAAAAAAGTATATTGTTGATGGCGGCTCAAAGTCCAAAATTGGATTCAAAAAAAGGCAAAAGTCATAACCAAGTCCAGTCCACATCATCATTATTAAAGCCTACTTATTTTCTCTGTTCTATCCATTTAAAAGATTTTGTTTGTATTTGTGATAACAAACAATGTGTGCCCAAAATCGCAAACCATGACCAGTAATTAACCAGCGCAAACATTATTTATTACACTATCGCAAACACAGATCATTTTACAATTGAATTCCATCAGATAAAGGTATTCATAATTTTATTCATTTACCGTAGTGTGAATCAGTGGGATTATTCCTTATGTTAATGATATTAAACTGTATTTATGGCAGACCGGCATTGTAGAGTATTATGTGGGTCTTCTGTGTTTTGGAGATTATGACTTGTTCTGTTTAACTCGAAAATAGGAAACTGTTTCCGTACTCCTGATTCACCTGTTATTGTTAGGTGAAATGTGCCTGATGTCTTTGGCCGAAAAGCTATAATAACTATCAAAATTCTCATTATACACTTTTTTTACTTGCGTAGATGGAAGCAATTGCATTCGAGGACATGACGTAAACAACAACCGATTTATGTGACTATAATAATGTGATTGAAAGTGGCCGCTTGGGTCGAGAACCGTGTCTCAAGGATCTAGGTTTGTAATCTCAAGTGATGCTGCCTAAACAAACCGCTTACTTAAAATAGTTGAAAACATTTATAAATAACTTAACCCAATTTCGTAGAGAGCGAGGGACGGTGCGGGTCTGGAGTCAGTGGCATTCTTGCAAACCTCACCTTGGGCCCCTGTGCCAGCACTATAAGCCTAAGTATTTATAACTCAGTATAAATCTATTTTTGTATCGGTACGCGCCATCCAGTAGAATAGATACCTACTTATTTAGCTCAGGAGGGGAAACGTTGAAGGGAATTGACTGGATCGGAAACCAATTAGAGGGTGGATGCATTATTTATAAGAACACCTTTGTACATCGTCGTAAATCCTACACTTTTTAATATTAAAAAAATAGCCCATGAATTTAGTGAGCACCATAAAAAAGTGTTTTATTATTTCATTTCGATCAAAGAAAAAATTTAAATTAGCAAGTTACTCAACATCCGCACTTGTTGTCAAAATAAACTGTTTTTTTTTTTTTAATTATTATAGGTTAATTTGATAATCGCTCTCTGTGTTTACGTTTAAAATACGCGCACGCGGCGAATGTAGATTTTTTTCATAATATTGTGAAACCAATACGGCTTGAAGAGTTGGAATTTTATAGGGTCACATAATTTCGTTTTAGAAAGCGCCTGAAACAAAATTGCTGTTTTCTACTGAATTATTACAAGGCATGGATAACATGTGTCCTATTTTCTCATCAGTAGTTATCATTTCATTACAATTTCCTGGCTTTAGTAGCATCCCCTCACAGCTGTTAATCATAACATTCACAAAATCAATACATTTACACCCTACTAAATAAGGCACACATACACAATAGATACGATACCCATGCAACCCTAGATACAAAATTAATTAAAGTTTCACCCTCACTCTGCAGTCGTTTGTCGCTCGTTGCTATGGCGCTGACGAAACCCCTGGTAACGGCAGTCATTTGCAATTTTTCCACCCCAATTTACCTACTGCTTTATAGATAAATATTGTGCACTGTGGGTATGCTATAGTGTGTAAATCAATTTGTTCAGCTCTGCAGGCAGACGATCTGTAGCATGTTTGGCCTACATATTTTATACATTTTATTTGACAGTCAGAAATTAGGTGTAGTCGTGGTATTTCAATAATAAGACCTACAAGATAAAAGTTATTCACTAGATAAAACAGAACACAGAGAGTAATAAGCAAATTTACGTAAGAAGTTAATATTATTTTGTTTTAGTACGTCATAATTTTATAGTCCATTTATTACGATCCAGTCCAGACGATAGATGCAGGAGGCGAGCAGCCGCGCTCTAAGTGGCGCTCCCTGGGGGGGCCTATGTTCGGCAGTGGACGTTTTCAGGCTGTTAATGATGATGAATTTATTGGTAAGTAAATATGTACGATAGAAATACAATAAGTTAGTTAGTAATATTGCACGTTAATGTATTTTTAGATATTCATAAATAAAATACATGATCCTGTTAAAGTATACTGTTTAATACAAGCTTCAGTTTACAACTCTTAATAACACTGAGTTTCTGAGAAACTTGAATGTTATAATAATAATAATGTCACAGTAAAATATATTTACAATTACAAAACAGAATTACAATTGTATTACAATCCGATTAC
This sequence comes from Ennomos erosarius, assembly GCA_963580505.1. Classification (NCBI taxonomy): domain Eukaryota; kingdom Metazoa; phylum Arthropoda; class Insecta; order Lepidoptera; family Geometridae; genus Ennomos; species Ennomos erosarius. The sequence goes on from OY756984.1 coordinate 5,942,492, forward strand.
ATTTGCCTTGGCCAAGTTATTAACACAAACTTCTTTGAAGCTAACAATACAATATTGTTATTTAACCAGAAAACAATCCAACTTACATTGTCTTTAATTCTTACAATTATTATCCTAAACATAGTAAAATATTTTCTTAAAAAAGTTTCTTTTACTTATAAGCAGTTGTACAAACTATAGTATAGTTCTAAGAGTAACACAAAGTACATATTCATACCCCTATACTTAAAGAGAAAACGAAACATGGATAGTACTTAGTTTAGTAAAAATGACTATGAAAAACTAGGAGTGAGATTATTACAAGTGATGGTTGCGGAGAAGTCAGTCTTTACCTCACTAAATTAGGGAGAGAAAATGAACTACACTTTGTATTCTACGGTACTGAGCACTTTTTTTTGTAACAGTGAAATATTGTAGAACGATCTATTGTCTTCTTCGTCAGCATAAGAATGTGAAGAAAACTCATAGATTCCATCTTTCTTCGCTCTTAACATACCTTCGTAGCTTTCATGCAGTGTTGCTATCTTTTCGAAATTGGCTATTTCCGTGATCTTCTCCCAAAAATTTGGCTCGTTCCAAACAACAGAGTTCCTATCATCACGCTGATCTTTCAAGAAAGCGTATACTGAATTTTCTGGTCCGATATCTGCAAATATGAAGATGGAATCGGTCTGTCTTGACATTTGAGTTTGTATCTTCTTGATGTCGACATGACTGTACCGGGACATTAAGAAGTTTGGAGAAAATACTATTATGACGATGAATTTAGGTGGGCAGAAGCAACTTACCAACCAATTCGGCAAAATCTTTCTTTCGCTTGAAACGATCGTGTTTCGAATTTTCGGAAATCCAGACTTTGCGTAATTTGTTAATGCAGGTATTAGTTGCTCATCAACAAACTGACTGTCTCTGGTATCGAAATTAAGTAACATTGCTACATTACCCTTATTGTTGTAGTAAACTGAAACTGCAGTATGGTCATCAAGATGTGTAGCAGGTTTTTTATTATAATGAGCGAATATTGCAGTTTTTACCTCATTAAATGTATGCAACTTCTTTTTTAATAGACCGGAAAGATATTTTCGATAGACTGCAAAGACGATAAGGACGATGAAATTTAAAATGACCACCGTCAATATTATTGACGTGATTATTGTGTATCTCAGGTAGCACGCCTCTATTCTCCAAAGTGGGCATTCGATTTGGCGAGCGTCCATAATCTGGAACAAAAGCGTCCATAACTTATCAATGACAACTTATACGCGTTATCTGATTGTTGCAATTGATGACCCTGCATGATTGCAATACCCTTGCACACAACTTCAGCACAAAACTTTAAAACTTTAATAATAATGTAGCTATTATGAGCACTTTGTTAGATCTATCACAGTATCATAGTTATTTGCACGAAATATAGTGTATGTAGTTGAGTATATATACAAAACCAGAAATAGCATACAAAAAATACAACATTTTATTTCATTCACAAAATAAGTTAATATTTTTGTTCGTGACTTGTGTTTATCTCATGTGAATCTTACCTTTGTTCTGCACTTATCCGAAATGTAATCCATAAATAAATAATTGGGACATTCACAGATGATAGGATTGTTTGAGATCCATACATGTTTCACTGGTTTCTTGATCAGATTACGGTAACTTCCGTTGTGATTTTCCTGAACCTAAAAATAGAAGAAGAATATATTCGTTTGTTTTTCTGTAAAACATTTATTTTTAAATAAGGTTTGACTGTTTCTTATAAAGTAAGTTACTAAATCGTACCCATAAGGTGTGGATGGAGTTATGACTTATGTCCAAGTTCTCGTGTCCATTGATCCACCAATCTTCAAACGCAGCTTTGAAACTATTGTGGCTTAAGTTCAATAGCCGTAGATTGTACGTTTGTGCGAAAGGCGACATCCTTTTAACCACCCACGAGTTATTTCTTGTCTCTTTCTCCTCAAAAGTGATCTTGTTATACGCCAGAGATATTGACATTCTCTGTTTATTGTTGCTGAACAAATGCGACGATATTATTTTAAGATTATTGTGCTCCATGTTCAAGTAAATAAGACTCAGCAGTGGTGAAAATGTTGAGCTAAAATGAAGAAATAACATTTAATACACTACTAACACTACACACTACCTACTATAACTGCTTATTTGCTCAGTGACATATATATGATTATATATCGTGATTATAGGTGAAACAAAACTAACTTTAGAGTAGAGCTGCAGTTGTATTGGGAAATTACAGAATTTACAGAAGTTGTAAGAGACAAGCATGTTTGCCGTTTATAAATAAGTGTTTACAGAAAACATACGCCTGTCAAAACGTATACTTGAATCTAACTGCCACTCACCCGCATATCTTTTCCAGCAAATTATGATCCAAGTTAAGAGTTTCCAGTCGTACTAAAGATGAAAACAGCTTCGGCTCCAAGGAATTAAGTTTGTTGTTGCTCAAATCTAGTTCCAGCAAATTGATCTGGTCATTAAATATCGACTCTGACAGTGTTTTCAAATCATTGTACGCTAATGATATGTTTGTGATCTGTGGGGAGTTAGCAAATACGTCATATGGTAGTTTCTCTATGCCGCTCCTCTGGATGTAAATCTGTTTCAAATTACCCATACTTCCAAACAAATATTTTGGCAACTCTACCAATTTAGCATCATTATTTAGTATAACAACAGTTTCAAGCTCCTCATTATGTTTGAAAAGATTTTGCGGCAAAGATGAAAACTTGTTTGAAAATAACGTCAATTTCTTCAACTTTTTTAGAGGCTTGAAAATTGACGTTGGTAATTCATTTAAACCATTTGAACTCAGATCCAGTTCTTCAAGCACATCAACTCCTGTAAAAAGGTCTTTAGAGAACCAGGTGACGTTACTTTGCCACAGCGAGAGCTTTCTCAAGTAAGACAAATGAGAAAATAAGTTTGAAGATATATTGGTCATATGATTGTGACTTATTTCTAAAGTTTCCAACCTCTCTAAAGGTTTAAATAGCTCTTCGGACAGATTTATGGTGTTCGACCGTATATTTAACCAGGTCAGCTTGTTCATGTCCGTGAAAAGATTATCTGGTAGATGTGAGACTCCATTAATTGACAGAAGAAGCTTAGTAAGATCCTGTAAACCAGCAAAATGTTTTCTGTCAAAATATCCCGACAAATTCTTTGCATTTTGGAATATCAATGCCATAGTCTTAGATACTCCCATGTTGGTCAAAACTTCTTTGAACGAATTCTCCGGCAATGGACAGTCTTTGAAACTGACCGACTTGAACGTATTCATACGATTGGCACATTTTGGTAGCTTACTATAGTCGAGACTTGTTGCGTTCTCGCATTTAATGTTTATGTAAGTATTTGGCAGTAAATTTATTTTTACTGTGCGACCTGAAAGGAAATTTACGATTGAATAAATGGAGAGATAACATGTGTTATGTGACTAGATTGGGGAACTGTAAAAGGCATTCTACAGGCGTTATCATATAAGTGCACCCACCGTCAATGTTGCAATTGAGTTCGACGGCGAGCGTGCCGCCGCAAACGCAGTTAGGGTCATTTGGACACATCACCCGCGTGGCGCCAATTATTTGTAGTGCCAGCGCGACCGCCATGGCACATACGAGCTTGCGATCCATCTCTGCCGCGTCGCATATATCACCAGTCACATCTACTTCACACCCGTCAGCCGTGTCGCGCTCGCTTCCATTCTCTTCATTCTACCCGTCCTCTTTATCGGATTCATGTTTCATCGAAACTGCGAACAAAAGATTTTTTTACGAATATACAAACTGTTTACAATTTGATGCACACTGGAATTCGCTCGAATGTCATTGCCGATGCTGTAATTGATTCCGCTATTCATAGTTTACAAGCAACGTCAGAAAAAAGCGTCGGGAGATAAATTGCTGCGGCAAATATAAATTGGAACTATCTGATTATAGACAGTTATTTTGATTCGCTGCATACGGCCATTTTCAATCAACGGATCCCACCTAATAATTTTTGCAACTGATACCATAAAATATTATTTTGAAATCCCATCCAAAAAGATGGACGTGAACAAACGATAAACGCTACCAGAACTCGTTTTTTTTTTAAGGTTGAATATACTTAGGGCAAATTCTCTGGGTTGAAGATACCTCCATTTGGAAATGGATATAAATAGAACTTCTGAAAAGTGCCTGAGCAACCCTTTATGGCTCCATTGTTCAGATTTCCACGGTTTTCAACTAGGCTTCCATATTTTAAGCTATCAAATAAACCTATTACAGAGAGCAAACGTTTTCCATCCGCTTCAGTTCAGAATTTATAGAGTGAGAACATTTTACGACTCGGGGACAGAATATATATATCCTCAAGGACGTTTGGAATTGGTCTGAAAACATGTTTCATGTAGTCAATTTGTCAGGCAATCAGACTAAAATACTTTGGGAGACGCTTAAAAGAAATTTAAGAAATGGCATGAAAATATTACAATAGGCCCTTGATCTAGAGTTATAGAGACGGTGACAAAAGCGAATGCTAAAACTGGAAATGGCATTTTTAATAATTTATCAGTGTCTATCTAACTAAAGGACGGTCTATTTAACTGCAGCATTCCAAAAATGAATTACTAGCATGGATTTTTCCGAGAGTTTGATTGCTTTGCAGCATTTAATCCAGGATTGGAAAGTGAAACAGACACTATGAATTTTGAGTCTATCATCATCATCATCAACAGGCTAAAGACGCTCACTGCTGAACATAGGCCTCCGCCAGAGCGCCACTTTTGGCGGTTGCTCGCCTTTTGCATCCATCGGCTCCCCGCGGCTTTTACCAGATTGTCGGTCCACTTAGTGAGACGGCCTACGTTGCGTCTTCCGGTTCTGCTTCCGGATTGAATATATAAGACAAGTTATATCTATCCATGTTCGACGACCATAATAATACTCTGACCTCATTTTTATTTTTCTGGACAGGTGTGACTATAAAGGTTACTGATGATACTACTAGAGTATTAGTTGGTATGACGTAGTTGCTATTGTAGAACATCGTTTGTTTCTTATGTAATGCTTCATAGTTCTTTCATCCTTTTTCCCTATCTTTTCCCCTTTCGCTTTCCTTTTCCCATGAACAGAGTTAAGACGTAAAAATAAATAACCCATGCAAAGCTGGGACGGGTTAGCTGGTACTCTATAAAAGAAAATTTAGATATATCTACGTTTGACATCGACCAGTTTTGTTTCAGGATCTAAATTTTGTTATTTGTGCCCACCCACACTTCTAACACAAATACAACGAAAAGTTATTCATGAGATAAACAACTGGCCAGCAGGAAAACCAAATTTATCTTGTTGACATCTCCATTTTGGGTTTCCTGGAAGCAACCCGTCAGGGGATTGCGGACAGGGCGAGTTACAAAAACTACTTTTCTTTTGTTTTACATGCAAACTCAATACATATAGATCGAATCAAATAACTCTCAATCCGACACATTTCTGTGTTCTTTTCTGTTGAGGAAAACCAATTTAAATCTTTGTAGTTCTAAATCCCATGAACCGATCTTATTAGTTATTTACGAGTAAATGTAAGCACAGATCTTGCTTCATAGTTATATTACGCATTTATGAGGTTTTTGTGTATTGTAAATCGTATATAGTTTGAGGTATTCTACTAAAAGCAATATTCTCGTGCGACGATTTTGTCTGCAATTTTTTTCCTTAACGATTACATGACATCAGATAAATTAGGAACCACACCCAACAAGGAAAATGATATTAATATCATAATCGGTGCAAAAGCATTGTCTTTTTATAGACAAACCAACTTAGATAAAATATAGGCATTATGTGTAATATAGCAGATAACACCCTACACGCACACACACACTTTATTGTCGAATTGAATTGATAATTAATGTAGACTAAAGGCGCAAACCAGTACAAATAAACGCCACCAGTTCAAACTATACTCAGTTTATGCATGTAACGTGTAACTAACTGAGTTTAGAGCACGTTTTGTGATACGAACGATGAAATTGGCCCTACAATAGAATTTCACTTGGCACCTCACCTGCCTTTAATTTACCTGTTGCTAATATTCTTAGGGTGTTTCCCTGCGAGATAAGATCCGTAATGAGGAGATCCGCAGGAGAACTAAAGTGACCGATGTAGCTCTTAGGATTAGCAAGTTGAAATGGCAATGGGCAGGCCACATCGCTCGTAGAACTGACAATCGATGGGGAAGAAAGGTTCTCGAGTGGCGACCACAAACTGGAAGACGCAGCGTAGGCCGGCCCCCCACTAGGTGGACCGATGACCTGGTGAAAGCCGCGGGGAGCCGATGGATGCAGGAGGCGAGCAGCCGCTCTAAGTGGCGCTCCCGGGGGGAGGCCTATGTTCAGCAGTGGACGTCTTCAGGCTGTTAATGATGATGATGATGATGAATATAGTTAAAAAATCTAACTGTTAATGTACCTATCGTATATTTAAGGTTCAGTTTATTTTTCAGAGAAATAAAATTATTCTTATACTTGTTGTCAGGGTCGAATGGTACAATGGTATTAAACTATAGGTACCAACATATGTGTGACGCAGACATCGGCCTCGTATAAAATAAATGACCCTTACGTATCGCAAACTTTTTATACGACTAAATTAATATATGGTTTCAACTTTTGCCATAAATAACTGTTGATTATATCTTTTTTGCCGGCCCCAGAGTAGAAGACAAACTTTGTTTTGTTGAAGGTTGTATGTATCCGATTCAATGTATGTATTTATATAGTCTGGGCTTAGATAATGATTATGGTAAATATATCTAAAATATTGTACGGCGATATATTATTGTTTTTGATAAATGGCGTTCGAACTGTTAGAATGTCTTGTCAGCCTAAAGCTTTTTTTAGCCTTCCAAAGATGTAATATATTTCTTAATAATATCATACATATTATCTGGAATAATATCAAGCTTGATTGGAATAGACAAAATAATAACATTTTTCTTGAAATATGAGAATACCTAATAAGCATTTACAAGTGGATGGTTTTATATAGTTTTATAATGCTGTTGTTAGAGTTTATGTCAGCCCTACCGTTTCCCATAGTTCGACAGTATATTACATATTAATGTACATTTTCGTTGTCTAAATACGATGTCTAAAATTATACAGTCGTTAAAAAATCCGCACCTCGTGTATTTAATTTCATGAAAGGTATTACATACAATACATGATTTATGAATCGAGTTGCGTTGTACGTATTCTTTTAACTTGTACCATTTTATGTTGCCAATTTACATTATGGTAATAAAAATGTACGTAATTTTTACTACCTAACATAAAAGCCCGCGCCCGAACGTGCTAAGCGCCTATCTACTTAGTTTGTCTACAAACAGGGTCATAACTTCCTTTATTATTATGTACTAGATTTCCAAAAGATCCAGGCTATTTTCAACTTAACACTTTAGTTATTAAGGATTAATTTTGTTTGTGAGCTAGGGTATATTTAACTGTGGCCAATGAATAAACTTGGGGTATCAGATGTAGTGGGCCGTAAGTTAGTAGGATTTAAGGCTTCGCATTCCAGGTGTTGCATTTCCAGGAAGCACTACGACAAGTTCCGTATTTATATTGTTAACGGAGAGATCAAGTTTTGTTTGTACTCTTGTACTCATCATCATCATCATCATCAACAGCTCATAGACGTCCACTGCTGTACTTGGGCTTCCCCCAGAGAGCGCCTGCTCGCCTCCTGCATCCATCGGCACTCTTGAACTAATTAGCTGTTCTTTACAAGATGCTATTTTGTTTTATAAATGTAGATGTAGATGTTTTGTGCTTTTTTGTTTTTGTTTGTATTTGAAAATTTTGCGAATTGACGCAGAGACTTCACTCGTATTTCGCAACCAAGAATTATGTTTTTTTATTTTTTGGAAAAGGTCACATATGCGACCAGATTTGGAGTCTTCAAATCGCGAGTGATTAGGTATCTTCTAAGCAAGCGCATTACATCCTAGACCGCATCATCACTTACCATCAGGTGAGATAGTTGTCAAGCGCAAACCTATCCAACAATAAAAAAAGATAAAATTCCTAATAGAATAAAAGAAACACCCTGAATACAAATGGAAATCTCGCTGATATTTTTATCAATGTTAATAATTCTGTGTCAACAGTATATTTCAAGGTATTTACCTTTTGTTCCCTCCCTGCCGCCCACCCTGTCAGGGGCACGTGCGTCCAAGCCCCGACAGTATGATTTTTATTAAAAGTTCAAAGAATGAGAAAATCTGTATTATACCTAAAGCACATCGCGCATTTACGATAGAAAATGAAAAAAAATATTTGTCTTTAAAGACTGGAACACAGTTAATATACAAATCCATATTATTGAGTTACAGAAAGAAATTAATCTGTAGCGATAGAAGACGATAGGTAGAATTTAAAAAAATATTTTATTTTCTTGACCAGGTGCTACTCTAACCTTTTCCAGAAAATGCTAGTTGGGCAGACAAGTGGTTAAAACTAGTTGTGTCTACAGACTTTCAAGTCCTCTAAGCAGATTTTCCATTACAAAAACAACGAAGACTGACGACTTGATGTGCTCTCCAAAACACGGTAGCACATCATCAGGCAGACGGACCCCACTGCTGAACTAAAGCCTTTCCCATTAAACGCCTCTTTTGATGCTTATAGAGAGGAATTTGCCATTATCACCACGCTTGGGAGGCAGCTTGTTGATCGCAGAAGATTTTAATGACCCGAGGATAATGCTGCTTCTCATTTATTAAAAAGTATAAACTTTCCCGTGACCGCGTAGATGTGCACGGGCCCTTAAAGACCCTGTTTGAACCCCGACGATGACACGACAGCGGTAGCAAAGTTAATTGACGTGACAAAACCTACGGTGAGTTTCTCTGTAGTGAAAATGAGACTAGAAAAGATGATCTGGAAAATATTATTATTAATTTTTTAAGAAATGGTTAATAGTTATTTGTGCAACAAGAGAGCAAAGTTGATTTTTGCTTCGAGTGCTGATGTGGAATCCCGAGCAAGCGAAGGAATCTAGTATTGAATCACGAATGAAGGTGAATGAAGGTTATATCTGAAGACTTCAGTTTTAATTTAACACCTATAGTTATGACAATAACCAAAACCGCTAGCTTTACCTTTCAAAGCACTCAGTGAGAAATACATCATCATCACTGTCATCAACAGCCTGAAGGCGTCTACTGCTGAACATAAGTCTTCCCCAGAGAGCACCACTGTGAGCGTCTGCTCACCTCCTGCATCCATCGGCTCGGCTTCAGTGAGAAATAAGCTTACTGACAATAGTTTATTAGCACATAACGCCACGGAAGTACCTATATACTTCACATTGCAATTATTTCTTGCGTGCGTGGGTACTTTAATTGTGGTCGTTCATCCAAGTTATGATCACAGTGAACGTTGTTTTACTTAATCGAGGAGAAGAGGTTCAAAGGCTGTTAGAGAAGTAAACTAAAAAGTCATCGTTATCGCCTGGGAGACAGAGCGTGCCACTTTGAGTGGCTGCTCGTCTCCTGCATCCATCGTATCAACTAAAAAGTGATTCGATATAACTCCTAAAGGAACTATTAAAAAAGCAATTCAAGATAAACGAAGTAAAAGCTAATATAATCATGAATTTATTGTCAAAGTTATCTTTAGTGCAAACATAAAACTCTATTCGTTTGATTTGATTTAGCAGTTTTTTATACCATTTTAGTTTGTTTAGTTAATTTTATAATAAAAATTGTTGGATTTTTCAATTAGAATTTTCTATAAGCTCTTTTGAGAGGGTTGTTTTCGTGGTTTTGTGGCAGAGTAAATTAATAGGTACATCCTTTTCATCCCCTATCTTGCCACGCTGTCTTGAGCTAGTTTGTCTCAGTGGTAGTCCATGCAACTTTCTAACCGACAAACTTTGGTTCGAATCATGCTCAGCCCCGCACTAATAACTTTCAATAATTCACGTGCGAAATTTGCAATATCTTTTAAAATGGTCATGAAATCACAAAGTTGAAGGACATGCCTCATCTAACAACTAGCACTTGCCAAGCTTGATGAATTTTCCCATTTTTCTTAGTGAGAGAGGACCCATGTCGCCCGTGTTGTCAATATAGCAAAATATTAGAAAAATAATATTTAAATGCTAAATAAAAGCGTAGGGAATACATGTCTGATAGTCTTTGCTCTCTGCCATCCCCAAAAAAGGGCTAAATTCTCATTCGATACACCTCACTCAGAATAAAAAACAAACGACAAAATGTATCGAGTTCAGCACGATGTTGTGAAATGTACAGTCGGAATGAAATGTGATTTGAAGGCAAATGTACTGTACTACAGCTATAAAAGAAAAAAAATACAATCAAACGATAATTCTACATAATCAAACAGTAACTAGTAGGATTAAGAACGCAACACACTTAGAATTTTAGACTACCTTTAATAATTTGACTATATGCACGTAAATTTTCTAATAAGAGCTACTACAACTACCAGTATCCGATACGGTATCTTCTAGGCAAGCATGCTCCATCGACGACCGCGTCATCACTTACCATCAGTTAAGACCGTGTCAAATGTTCCCAAAAACGAAAGAAATACTTAATATAAAAACGAGTAACACACTCCAGCTACTATTTCAAGCACATTCAGGAAAACGGGGTCATAGTACAAAAACGAAGCATTGTTTAAGGATCTCGCGAGATCCCTCCTCAGCCTCAAAAGGGCTAATTAATTAACACAAACCCCTCGTAATGCTGAATATGACCCCTGGATGTAGCCCCTTTAGGTATGGGAGAGGGCGGCAGGACTGGAGACTTGTAAAGGGATTAAAGCATGCGTCAGCATCAAGCGTTTACAACTAAAGATAGTTAGATATAGATCCGATCGTTTTTGTTTTTTATTCTAAATGCATTTTGAAAATACTAATATAAAAAAAATGGAAAACAAATGCTAAAATGTATTTGTAAGCTTAAGAAAAATGAAGATCTTACCTGTTGCGATAATTTCCATCCAAGCACTGAATTAATAACTAGAGATTAATGTTACACTTTCAGTGAACAAAATTGAACTTTAAAGTCTTATGGTAACAATTACAATTAATTTTACAACAGTTTTAATATTAATAATAACAATTCAAATTGCAGTTGGTACGTCAACGTATGGCGTAGATCGTAGACGCACTACGAGAGCGGATGCTACGAAAGCTACGACGCGACTGCCGCGCTACGCCACGGCTACCAGTGACGACTGCAAAATGTAGGATACAGTCGGCAGCGGTCGGCAAGTGGCGGAAACAACCGAGCACTACACAAAGTTGTTTTAGGCTTATTACATATTACTTTGTGCGGAAAAATAATTGCAAATATAATGTTCAACTGTTAGTTTCACTAACGCTTCGACAAAGGCACTATTATTACTGAAAAATAATTATAAAAAAATCACATACAATGCTCCTGGGGGGTTACCACAACCTCTTAAAGCATTATTACTTCAACCATACATTGAAAAATTACATAAAAGTAAGAATACTTTAATGTTGAAGTGGCAGAGCAGTTTTGATAACGTCACGTTAAATCGTTCACTCAAATACAACTGTCATGTTATACCGTTAATCATCTTGACGCCGACGTGCGACAGTGATAATGCTATATAAAAAGGAAAACATCTCGTTCTCGCGCAGGAATCAATACATATAATAAAAATGTAACTGGGCTAAATCTGTACATTGAATATTTTTGGAAAATTTTGACTGCAGTATGCTTCTTAATCGATATAAGTTTTTTTGAATTTTTTGTCTTTCTGTCTGTCTGTCTGTCCCTTTGAACACGCATCACGCTGAAACCACTGAACGGATTTTACTGAAATTTGGTATGGTAATAGCTAATTATGCAGAATAACAATTAAGGATACTTTTTGCTTTCTGCGCCTGCCTCCCTTTTATTGCCGTCCCATCCATTTATCCTTTTCCTCTATTTTTTTTACTTTTCCCTTTTATCTTACCCATAAACAGGGTTAGGACTTAAAACTAATCGGGCGGGTCAGCTAGTACTTTATAAGTTCATGGTACGAATTTGAACAATATTATTGTAACCTTGAAGCATTACTGTCACAAACCATGATGGCTATGTATTAGTTTGTGGTAACCCCCTGGACCTAACTAGGATACCCGGTACCCAGGAAATTTACCACGGAATTTTGGAAACACCCAGTTTCAAGTAAGACTCTCACAACTTGTAGGGTATCATGGTCCCAGTTTCCCCATTTTGGGATAACATACCAATTCAAGGTCACCTTGTATACAATCAAATTATTTTGTTTTACTTTTATCCGCGGAGTTAATACGAGAATCTGCTAGTACTTATATCATGCGATTTGACTAGAAAAATACTTTCCACTAAATTCACACATTGGTATTACGAAGCTCGGAAAACCGATAAAATAGGAGTTAAAAACGTCATCATTCTTTTTTGTCCCAACAGATTTGCTCGAACCGTTTTTTATACTGCTCTTTTATGACACGAATGTGTTCAGATCCGGTTTGAGACATTGAGCTATAATTTGTGTGTGATCTTCCTTTAATTTTGTTAGTAATATTTTTACAATATTATCGTTTGTAAGTTGTATATTAAGCGTTAGTAATTACTAATTACGATGCATATAATATATTATATTTAGTTGATTTATAGAAACCTATGTATAAAATTGCAAAGTAAACGAAAAGAGAATGAATTTATTATTAATTTATTGTTCCAGTTTTTTTTTAAATATGCATTTAGCATTTTTACAAATGCACAGTCATTAAAGTGCTTAACTAATAAATAAATGGTCATCAATTTTGCTTAGTTTATAAGTAGTTTGGGGAGATTAGCTAGATAATTCGTAGACCACTAAAACAAACAAAATTACGAGTTTCGTAGCTCCGTGTATAAACCGATTGTTGGGAATAACGCGGATCCTGATAATCTGTTTTTGGTCCCGCGATGGCTCCCTACCAGATCGGGTTCTACCATAAATCATTTTCCAATGTTTTGCGGTTCCATGTGGGTATTCGCTAAGGTTTATCTTGTTTCGATTTAGCATATACTATAGCTCTGATCCTGCATACGAAATAACGTCCACGAAGTTTTATGACCTTCAGAGAGTCGAGAAACGTTTAGAGATAAAAGATTTTATTTTGCTATCTCTAGAGTAAAAATAACATAAAAATAGTTTAGTTATATTATATAAGTGAGTGTCAAACGAGAAAGGTCATACATAACAAACAAGATAGACTTGTACAGTAATCCAATTCATTACAAAGTCCTAAATTTTAGGGTCTGAATTAACTTTACTAGCAATTTAAATGCAAAAACAACGTGACTTGATACACAAATGGTAACTAAAAAGGGTCTCGTTAATGTATGTGGAGGACCTTCGGTGACACTTGAATAACCTACGATAGCTTGATATACCTACTTTGAGGGTTTAATAACCTCTTACCATCTTGCCACTAAAAGGAAAACTGGTGGAGCCTTTTTTGGAGCATCTCTATAATATTGCCGCGACACCTCCGTTCGCAGATAAATACGGCACCTTCATACGTGAACAGGTGAACTTAATGCGTCTATTACATTTTCCCTTTAAAGCGACAAAAAAAGACACCTGAGGCCCAGAAATTCGCGCAATGTCCCCTTTGCTACCTTACTTTCACGTTTGAATTTTTCAACGTTTTTTTTTTTATGGGAACGAATGACGTGACGAGCTTGTCATTCACCTGATGTTAAGCAATACGACCGCCCATAACAGTTGCAGTGTCACTCGGAACTTTAAAATAATAAAGTTTCGCGTGAAACTGCACTGCGCACGTCATCCTGAGACATCACACAGTCTAGTAATCAGATTACTACACTGTGTAATCAGGTCATAAAGTCTCATTTGCCCAGTAATTTCACTAGCTACAATGCCCTTCAAACCGGAACACAGTAATGCTTGAATACAACTGCTTGGCGGCAGAATAACTGGCAAAGCGGTGGTACCTACCTAGACGAACTTTGCAGAAAAGTCCTACCACCTAGTAAAATGTACATACAATACTACGTACAATAATAACTGAATGACACATCTAAGACAAGGGAAGCGTACTTTTGTTTGCATAAGTTATATCGAGCGGTGCGCTCCGAATACAGAGTTGAATATTTAAAGCTTGAACGAATACCGAAAATATTTCTTTCGGGCATCCGAAACACTATTCTGCGCCATACGCCGCTGGAATAAAAATTTTGCTCTATACAAAAAGTGTTATACTCCCTAAGAGAGTTCTTTAAGAGGCCCACCTATTCCGAGATGCTTTTAGCGGAATCACTGTATAGCGTGATCAGTATAATAAAAAAAGTAATGCTGTGTGTTATTAATAGACGAGCACGGTAATACAAATTGACTGTTATTTCTCAAAGTGTTCGTAGTTTCCAAGATTGAATACAAAATGCTATACAATTTTACGTCATAAGCTCTTAGGAATGTAATTACTTTAGCAGTTGAAGAGCTTTTCAAGGACTCTGGAAACTGGAAAGTCTGTCTTTAACGTCACACTGTGTAATAGAAGATATTAAAAGCTACCAGCAATAAAATATATTCATGATACATATTGTAAAAACTTTCACGAAGCTAGCAATATATATCTTTGACAATATACGAAAATTGAATTCAGTCGGGAGGGTAATAATGTAGGTGCCAGTTGTATTGTACGGCGGACATACATCATCTGCGTGGAGGTACCTGCCCCGAATTCAGTAGAGGATTTGAATAGATACCCCATATCATAGCGTCGTGAATTGTTCATAAATCTTCCCATATACCGTCTTTTGTTTAGCTCGTTGGAGCACGTGAATGGGACGAGCGAAGTTTAGGCAAATTCCAATCCCAACTTTAGGTATGAGGATGAAAACGTATCGGGCTCTGTGGGATAACACGATAAGCGAGGCAAAACTGAAACAGATATAGAATGAGCTTATCTAGATTGTCATAAACCATATTTTTTTCTGAAAGATCAACTTATGTTTTTGGGTGTATTCTATTACGATATAGTTTTATAATAAGTTTATTATGTGATCTATACAGCGGTAAGTGTGATAAACTGCAAGTACTGCAATATGTTATCATGAATCGATGCGAACGATTCATTTTTAGACGGGCTCTCAACACTTTTTACTTGAAATTATAATTTGATGTAGCTAGTTTTATGAATGGATATTAATGTGTAGGCTAATAGACCTGTCGCAAGGAAACTCGCCCTCTCTTTTAAAAACTAAAAGTTGTAGGTAAGCACTAATGTTTAAATTCAGGGGTGATCTTAACACATTCTTAAGGTCATAGCTCACTAGAGCCACCCGGCACCCACTCCGCACCGCCTCGTCGCACGGCGTCCACTCGTTGTCGACAGTGGTCCACGGGCGGACGCCGCGTTATCATCAATAAACGTCACACGGTCAACCAGTGGACGCCGTTGATACAGTGAGCGCATACCCATACAAGTCCATAATAAAGAATACTAGCCGCAGGAGGGGTGAGGTGGTGCGGAATGGGTGCCGGGTGGCTCCAATGAGCTTTAAAATGTAAAAAAAAAACTATCCTAAATGAACAAGCCAGGCCTACACGTTGAATACAAGAGTGGTTTAATGCGTTCAAACTTTTCGTCATCATCATCATCATCATCATCATCATCATCATCATCAATGACAACAGCCTGAAGACGTATTGAATATAGGCCTCCCGCACAGAGTGCACCTTTGAGCGATGGCTTTTCTAATAATTTTCATATAGCCCGCAAATTACATACTTTAAATTCTTTCTCAGACACAATATTATGCAAAGACGTAAAATAAATCGTTTCGTCATAAAATAGGAATGACAATAATTCAACGACCTCATTTCAAACAGTTCAAACTAACGCACTTTAACTTGACGCGTTCCAAGATATAATGCTTCTTACTTTATTGTTCAACTTAGTTTGTGAATTTTCCTATTCAGTGAATCTGTTCAGTGCCGACGAGCCGGTTAATAGACAGTTTAAGATATTCGTCTGGAGTCTGGAGTGTACAGTTTAACAATTACTTGCATATGAATCATTAACTAAGATTTAATCTACAAAATAATTTGAAGTAACTATGTATGGATTGCCTGGTACACCTATTCCTGTTTTTTTTTTATTTTCTACCAAGGTGGGATACCTCGCACAACAAGCTATGGAGAGAGCTATGCTCAGCGTTTCTCTGCAAGATAAGATTCAAAATGAAGAGATCCGTAGGAGTACTAAAGTGACCGATAGAGCAAGTTGAAATGGCAATAGGCAGGCTACATTACTCGTAGAACTGACCACCTATGGAGAATAAAACATGTTCTTGAGTGGCGACTACGAACCGGTAGACGCAGCGTAGGCCAGCCCCGCACTAGGTCAACCAATGATCTGGCGTAAGCTAGGGAAACCGATGGATGCAGGAGGCGAGCAGTCACTCAAGGTGGCGCTCTCTGGGGGAGACCTATGTTCAACAGTGGACGTCTTCAGGTTGTTGATGATGATGATCCCTACCTAATCCACTTAGATCCACCGGTTGTGATAAGTAGGAAAAAAGGGTTTCAGGCTCCATTTCTCATGGGGCATATTAATTTAACATACTACATACGGAACAATTAGCAGACAAAAGTTAAGGTTCTTTTGACAAACGACACGTCGTACTACACTTCTTCACATTCTAAGATCATCTTAAAGATAAAGATAAAAGATATTTATTTGTACAAACAAATGGTAACAGATTATAAGTCATCTTATTACCAGTGTGCCTGATCCGTTCGAGTATTAACTTCACGACGTTCCCCTAAAACTGCGCCAACTAAGTTTGCTGTCGCCAAGTATAACTTAAAACTCAACCAGCGAAGTGAACTCCGTCCGTACTCGTAGGTATCTAAATTAATTTACCGCTACGCTTGAAGAACGAACCATGAGACCGCGTGGGACCCGTCTCTCATACAACTCCCTAATTTATGAAATCTCAAGACGGATGAAGTTAGTACAAAATTATTATCATAATTTCTCACCAAAAACTTCCGAGTGAGTTCGCACCATGAATATGCAAATGGGAAGTTCACACCGTGCGAACTTTTTATGGGCCCTGTCAAAATTTCTTGTAATGTTGTTGTAATTTACATTTTTCACGTCGGTAAACGCGGCTACTGTTTTAGATCGGTGGAAATTGAATAATTTTACCTGGTTGGGGATTTATGGACCTTCCTTGGAGTGCTTAACTTCGTTGGGTCTTCGTTTGGAGCTATCCTTCACGTTAAATTATCTTAGTGAATCAGCTTTTAGCAGTAAGCCCCTTCCTTAAGTCCATTTACTCGAATAAACTACACTTTTTGAGATAAAAAGCAGCTCATGCTCGAACCTAGTTACCTAGAGTTAGGGTTAACGAGCCACCTGAGTTTTTGTCATTCACAGTGTACAGTTAGCAGACAAAGTTTCGACCATGACCAAGCTGTAGAATGTAAGCGTTTTGTACAAAAGCAGCTAAATTCATAAATCTTTTTTTGTAGTGTTTGCATTGATAGTATAACTTTCTGTAATATTCACTGATAACACTATGTGTTTCAAATAAGAGCGTCGTCATGTTTACACATGGAAAACATCATATACAGCTGTAGTTGGTAGGTATATCTATTGTTCCCTTACAATTTATTTAAATAACTTATTTAAGTATCTATTTACTTATGCCATTATAACAAACTCGTGATAATTCATTCAAGTACAAACTTTCAAGGATACAATATTAAAGCTTTAAATTAAAATGTTTTAGCGTGGAATATAAGTAGAGAAAAATTTCAAAGTAATATAGAGCGGGTCACACGCTCACATACTACTGAAGAAATCCCCTAAGGAAGTAGAAGTCGCGGCTCACAGGTGACTTACGGACACCTTTGCACTTTCATCCATTACAGTACTACAACATTTGACAATACATTAAACTTTTGAAAAATACGGTACTTCTATTATTTTTCTGTCTATACATATTATGTAGGTACGTAGGTATATATATTTTGTTTTGTTTAAAGCTATTTATTTATTGATTACTAAATATTGTAATATGTAAATTATTTTCCCTGTTTCCTCTTTTTTACTATGAAAATTGTCGCATACCCTGATTTTTTGATCAACATATTCAGCCAATCAGATATAAGCCAGATATCCTAATATCAGATATCAGGTATAAGTACAGTTTATAAAAAATTAGTTTGAAAACTTATCGATGAAACCTAAAAGTAATGAGTAGTATAGATAGTTTTAGTTTTAGATAAGTACTTAGTTTAGATTTAATTTAGTTTTAGTAATTATATATTTTTTAGAGTAAGTTATGGTAAATAAATTTCAACTAAAGTAATACAAAATTTCATAAATTTATTAAGTTTGTTTTTTATTTTATAGCAGTATAGGTATAACTTGAAATAAATTAACAAAACGGAAAATAATGCAGTTTCGTGATACGGCGTCGTTATTATTACATCAAAATGTCAACCGTAAAATGTTTCAACTTTGTCTGCGCATTCGTGCTGCATATAATTTTAAACAAAAAGTGGATCAAATCTAGTTTATTTTCAACTGCCCTGAATTTTTAAGTTTAATCATGTTGACCTGAATTTTCCTTGAGAACTATGAAAATAAAGCTTTGCGAAGGAGTTGTTATGAACGCGTAAAAGATCAATGCCCTTATAATAAGCATTGTAAAACAGTGGAATAAGCTACTGAGTGAATTCTTTTGTTTTATCTGTGCTCATTTCATTTTTATCAGAGTGAAACTGTAAATATTTATTCCGCAATAAAACAATGTTTAATGTTAAGGGGTTTATGTTTATCGTGAAGTATAAACTACAAGAGGCGTCTAGTGATTTCACCCGGTTTTTTTATGTGAATTAATGACGTGACGAGCTAGTCGTTCACCCGATGTTAAGCGACACGGCCGCCCATAACAGTTGCAGTGTCACTCGGAACTTTAAAATAATAAAGTTTTGCATGACACTGCACTGCGCACGTCATCCTGAGACATCACACTGTCTAGTAATCAGATTACTACACTGTGTAATCAGGTTATAAAGTCTCTTTGCCCAGTAATTTCACTAGCTACAATTCTCTTCAAACCGGAACACAGTAGTGCTTGCACACTACTGCTTGGCGGCAGAATAACTGGCAAAGCGGTGGTACCTACCTAGACGAACTTTGCAGAAAAGTATTAGTTTGTGCTAGCCCAGCTGAAATCTATTCTTTTCAAGACCACCAAAAAGAAACGTGAAAACAGGCTGCATTCCAACCTCCGTGTCGCTTACAGCCAGCTTGAAACAAATGAACAAAACCAAATATTTCAAAGCACTTTGGAGGTGGTTTGAATTATTCTAAACAATATCGTCAGGAAGTAAACTCAGCTAAAATTCTGTATACAACTAAAATTGTATACAGAATTATAAAGTACCCAGTTTGATTCCTGCATCGTCATTAGAGTAATAGAGCTATTAAGTTAAACACAGATGGCGTACCTACAGACCGACTAGCATGCCAATATGCCGTAATAATGGCAAACGGGTAAAAGCATTATTGGTATGAATTATTAATACCTACTATTTGCATTTGTTTGGTTTAGTTACTAGAACCAGTATTAGTTATTTGATTGTGTTGTGTATATCACGGGATTTCCGTGAAAGGAAATGAGTCGTAGTAGTTACATAAGTTATGTTACTACGTATAGATTACATTATAATTGTATACCTAAGTACATAGAGAGTCAGACACGTTTACGAGTCTTCAAAATTTAGAGACACTATAAAGTTCCAGCTTACTGTAGCGAAACTGAATCTAAGAAAAAGTCTAGACTAAGAAACTACGTGGTTTAACCACTAAATTGTGTAAACAACATAGACCAGCCACTATACTGTTCCAGTCACTGATCCAGTGTGCTTTCCAGCTTGCAGTTTAATTGTACTAGCTTTAGAATTCTTCAAGGAGTAATGAACTTTCATAAAGGAATAATTTGAATACTACAATGTTTCTTGGTTGCATGTTAAAATATTTGATTTATTGAAGATTTGAAGATTTGAAATAAAAAACTCTAAGTAAATACAGGAAAAATATTGCTTTTTTAGTAGAATTTATGGTGTATAATGAAGACCCGTGTTAAAAACAGTAAAGATCTACGTCAGCTAAACCCCATTCCATCAATCAATGAAAACGATTTTTTTTCCATTTTCCGCAACACTAAAGCTTGTTTTATTATTTAAAACTGGTGATAAAATTAAAAGTTTGAAACGCGGTATTTTATAAAGTTATATGAAAACTGTTTACCGCCACGCGACCGGAGTTTTAACATTAAAAATAAAACAACTTTAATGTGAAAAAAGGCATTTACATAACATTGAAGCTTAACAGGAGGAAAGTTAAGGACGTAAATAAATTTATTTTTATCACTTTTCCAGTGAATATTTGTGTGGCTGTCTTCGTTCGTTTTAAGCTTTCCACTGAAGTCGTTATAAGCACACTCGGCGGAATTAGGCGCGGTATTCTAATTAAACTAAACACAAGGCGCCGAGAGACGTATGCCTCAGAAAGTGCTATTTTCTCAGAAAACTTTTTAACGGTGATGAGTTGTAGCTCCGAGCGGCAATTTAAACTTTGAATATGTAATGAATTCCTCAACTAAAGACGTACGAAATCGCTTGTGACGTGTAATTTTGAAAATTTGAAGAGCGAGCAATTGTTAGACAATGATTAACGGATGGCTCGTGTTTGGATTTGGATTTTAAAATGCAAATATTAAGAAATTTATTAGAATGATTCAGTTATTTAAACGGTGCCTAAATTATATGAATGTAAACAAAACCTAACAAAAAAGGCGCTCTTTTTGAGCACGCAATAAAAAAATAATCTTTTTTATCCAAATAAAAGACACTACTTATTCTAACTTAACAAAAGAAAGTACTTTTCCTTGTTCACGAAGCGTCGGCTTCGCGCTTACAACTAAGCACGAGATGGAAAATTAGGATGCTTTTACACAATTTGAAGCAAATTAGCTAAGTAGAATTTTTTATTCCGTAAATATTTGTTTAGAAGTCAAGTGGTAATTTAAAATTTTAAAATTCCATGTCCATTGACACTGATAAAAAAGTAATTTAGTTTGGTAATCTCATACATAAATAACAGACATGTCAGGGACTGCGTATTTTTTTTTAAATTAATTATCAAAACTCCAGATGGCGTGGTAAAGGAAACAAGCTTAAAACCAAAAATAAACAAATCGTGACCGTGTTTACGAAAGGAAGCTTAATAATAAATTGAAAAGAATTACATCCTGTTTGATAAAGATGAATGTAAGGCGTCAATTAATTTCCAATAACAGTATTTTTTTGACATTTTTCTGTAGCCATAGAAAAGAAACAGAATTTTCTTGTCTTAAAATGATGAATTTGTTGATAATTTTTTGTCTCTGCATGAGTACTGGTAGCGGTGAATTGGACTCAGATAGTCATCATCATCATCATCAGCCTAAAGACGTCCACTGCTGAACAAGGGCTTTCCCAGAAAAGCGCCACTTTGAGCGGCTGCTTACCACTTGCATCCATCGGCTTCCCAAGGTTCTGACCAGGTCGTCGATCCATCTAGTAAGGGGCCGGCCTACGCTGCGTCTTCCAGTTCGTGGTCGCCACTCGAGAACCTTTCTCCCCAACGGTTGTCAGTTCTACGAGCGATGTGGCCCGCCCACTGCCATTTAAATTTGCTGATTCTGAAAGCAGATAGTATTTAACGCCAATAGTTATAACGAGCTAAGATAAGATTCGAAATGAGGAGACCCACAAGAGAACTAAAGTGACTGATATAGCTCTTAGAATTATAAGTTAAAATGGCAATGAGCAGGACACATCGCTCGTAGTTCTGACAACCGAAAGACAAGAAAGGGCCTCGAATGGCACTGCAAACCGGAAGACGCACAGAGTGGGCCATCCCTTCCCTAGGTGGACCGACGACGATCTGGTGAAAACCGCGGGGAGCCAATGGATACAGAACAAGAGCAACCACTCACAGGTGCGCTCTGTGAGGGTAGCCATTGCTCAGCAGGGGATGTTTTCAGGCTATTTATGATAATGATGAGTTATAACGTTCTCGGGTGGTTTCTCTCTTTCCACTTTTATCATTCAAAGTGCATTTTGTCTTTTAAACTAACTACAAAGATACTCACCACTGCTAAATGCAACTAATTACTAATTACTACAGCATTGGCTTGACAGTTTAAAAAGAGTCCAAATAACTGATCGTAAGGAATAACAACGTTAACATAGAAATGCCCAATTAAATCAACATATAGTTTTACGATTCACACCGGACTTAAACGCGCTAAAAACATTATATATTTACCTCGACGTTTCGGCCAAGTTTCATTGGCCAAACAACCAACATAAAAAACATATTAAATCAATATTTTAAGCAGACGTTTGCTTCATATTTTTGTAATAGTTTTTAAGGGATACTTTCGCTATGACAAAGACACGAGTGCATCATTACAGCAGCAGCACTCCAGTAGGACTACATCGCATTCATAAATTAGAAACAATGGTCGGGTAGCAGTCACTCTCATTGTGATTTATACGTTCGATTATCGAGCAAACGACTAAACTGGAAAACGTTTTGCCGCAGTAACGATGTCATTAATATTTTTGAAACAGAGACAAACATTTTTTCCCCATTCGCTGGATTGTTTGCCATTAATTTTTGTTGATAATTTTATTGGTGTAAAGTTTTAAAAACGTTTTGCGTTTCAGAATTTAAACTTTAGGTAATAATTTAATGGTATTGTGGAGTTTTATAAAAGCAGAAGCGCAAGATTAAGTTTATTATTTTAAATTTTAAACATATAAAAATTGCTTTGTCAGATGTAGCGGTAGTTCGGTGCTAGAAAAGCTTTCGGGGAAGTTGCTAGGTAATTTTTTTATGTTAGTGATGGTTTAACTAAATGTCATGTATGGCTTAAGAGTTAGGAGGATTTTAATAATGCAAGCCCTAAATGGTCAAACGGGGTATTAATAAATAAATAAATAATAACTGGACACAGCCACATACCCAAGTAATTAGCTTTGAAAAAGTCTTTTAGACTATTTAATAAAATCACGATGGCCGACGACCTGGTGAAAACCGCGGGGACCCGATGGATGCAGGAGGCAAACAGCCGCTCAAAGTGATGCTAATGGAGGTTTATGTTCATCAGTGGTAGTCTTGAGGTTGTTGATGATGATGATGATGATGATGAGGATAAAGATGATGAATAAAAACATTGATTATCATTATGCATAATTTATGTACCTTCCTAGAGGTATAAAGGCATCCGACACTTACCTCTAGATACCATAGAAACATTGAAAGGAAACTCTATGCAAATATAAACGATTCCTTCCTCATCAGCTCCACACTCAATCAGCGCATTCCGGAACTTCCGTACGGTGGCAACGGGAACAGCATTTATCAATCTCACCTAACCTGTTTCATTTCACTGAATTACGCCGATAAAAGCTCTGCTGGCACGGAATTACGCGGCTATGGAAGAGCTGTCATGTTTTGTATTTTTTCTTACAAAGTATATAATGTTACAGGAATATCTACTGTATTCCCGCTCAAAACAAGAAGATGGGAAAAGAAGAATAGAGAAGAGCTATATATTTTTGTATTACCTAAGTCAAATGAACTTCTCACAAAGGGTAATAACGCAACTAAAAATTTAATAGTGGGTACCCTACATAATTTATATATTTAACGTCAGCACAAACTTAATACCGGGTGTAATTGAATTCATTAGCATCCTTTGAAACTAGGTAATAACGCAACTAAAAATTTAATAGTGGGTACCCTACATAATTTATATATTTAACGTCAGCACAAACTTAATACCGGGTGTAATTGAATTCATTAGCATCCTTTGAAACTAGGTACCTACTCCTGATACCGGTCACGTGTGGACAAAAATTTTTGAATTCTAACACATTGGTTTGGTGTTAATAATAACTCTAACTAAAGGAATAACTTACTTAATCAAATGCTACAATACAATATTTAATTAAAATAATGAAGTACTGTTTTTAATTAGTACATACAAGGTGTTAACGCTATTAAATACGTTTATTTGAAAATGAACGAGTGATCAGCTGTGACGAGGTGCAATCCTCCATCCCTTTCACTCCCACACAATATCCGCTCCCCATCCTTGTCGCAAGCGCATAGATCGTAAGAATTGCGTCGTGGATGACAGTGTGCATCTACCAACCGTTCGGAGAGTAATATATTAAAGCTTACGTGAATAATCTCATAGAAAACCAATTGTTCTGGACATTGTGGTAACAAACAACTATTTGCTGTGCTGTGCTGTGCTCGTGCATCTTGGAAAAACCAAAGAACTTAGTGCGGGGCGCCCCCGGAATCAGCTGTATTTGGAACGGGCGTGAGTACCTATCTTTTCCCTCCTTGCCTTGCATTTTTGTCACATCTGGGTGTTTTCTAAGCATTAACGAATAATTACTTATTTAATATTGAACCAGCGCAAACATTTTTTTTGGTCACTTCGGCATCGGATTCATAATTTGTAAATTTCGTTCCTGTCGAGTTCACGCCCGCCATTTTGAGTATCAATAATTGCCGGCCGGCTTTTGCGTTAAATAACTTCAAAAGTATCGCGGAATTTGATATTATAAATCGTCGACAATGGCGACAGCAACTAAAGATAGGGAATTTGAAAGAATACAAAGCAAATTGACTGTCTATTTCGAGCACATACAATCGATATATGATTCGATGAAATCATTTAATTTTAATAATCCAGTACATGTCGAAATGTTTCTTGCAAATACTTTCACTATCGATTCGATACATCAGAAATATGTTGAAGCGTTAGATGAGAGATGTTGCTATGAAGCTTCTTTAAAAGAAGAGGCGAGTTTGCCTTCGTATAAGCCATTACTTGCCTTTGAACAACTTTACACACAGATAAAATACAAAATAAAACAATTGTCTAAAAATAGTAATGCAGCAGGTCATTCCGATAATAATAAGGGACATCTCAGTAGGATTATTCCATTGCCTAGGTTAGAGTTGTGTACTTTTAGCGGAGACCAAGAAAGCTGGCCTATTTTCTATGAGACTTTTCGAACGGTTATCCACGAAAACCCGGAATTAACTGACGGTGAGAAAATTCAATATCTGATAGGTAGATTGAATGGCAAGGCGCTTGCTATTTGCCAGGGTATATTACCTTCTGCCGAGAATTATCAGATTATTTGGAATGCCTTATTGAATAAATATAATGACGCGCGTTTATTAGCCGCTTCTTATCTTGATAAATTGATGAATCTTCCAGTAGTCGACTCCAACTCGCCTGCTAGTTTAGAGGATTTTGTTGATAAATTCTCTTCTATTATTTCGGCACTACGACAACTGAAAATTACCAGTTTAGAGGACTTATTGTTCATTCATATTGGCTGTAAGAAGATAAATTTAGAAACGGTCAAGGCGTTCGAGATGTCATTAAATGATAACGGGGGTAATAAAATGCCTACTTGCTCTGAGTTTGTAGATTTTATTCGTAACCACTCTCATTTATTGCTACGTGCACATAATGTGACAAATACAAAATCAGGTTTCCAATCTCGCAAAAATAATATGGATTCTAATGCCATGCAATCGTTAGGTAAATTCTCAGGGTCACGCTCTAATAACAATAATAATGTCAAAACATTTGTGAACGTTCAGGAACACGATAAATGTGTATGTTGTGAGAAAAAGGACCATACTAAATTGGTTCAATGCCCCACATTCCTGTCAATGTCTCCTCATAACCGTTTTGCTTTAATTAAGCGTAATAAATTATGCGTTAACTGCTTTAGTGATAAGCATTCGCTGCTTGATTGCAAATCGACAAGCAGGTGCAATACGTGTTCGCGTAGCCACCATAGTTTATTACATTTCAATAATAATAGTGCTTCTTCACAAAATAGGAATGCCACTACGTCAATTAGTAACGGGACTTCTGCAATAATTCAGAGTACCGTGCCTATCGATAAAAACGTAAACAAACAATGCGTGAGGTCGCCCGCGCCCGCGCCGCCGCTGCAGGGAGAAGACCGTACGGTCTCTCTGTGTGCTGTAGGCCTCAAGTGCGCCGCTGTCTCCGGCGCTAATGATATTAAACCCGCGATGTCTGTATTGTTAGGGACCGCACAATGTCACGTTATTGACGAAATGGGTAATGTATCTATAGTTCGTGCCATAATAGACAGCGCGTCGCAGCGCGACCTAATTACAACCGAATGTTGTAAACGCTTAAATCTACCGTTACTTCCTGCATCCAGCAAGTTCGTATCTGGTGTTGGTGACGTTACAAACCCGATTGAAGGTGTCACTTGCCTCACCCTTAGATCGCGTCATAATGATGAGGTTCAATTTAATATTCAACCGCTGGTAGTTAGTCGGATTACGGATGAACTTCCGGTCTCTGTGATAGATATCTCGCAGCTTGACTATTTACAGAATCTACCATTAGCTGATAGCCGCTTTAGCACGCCCGCTGCAGTCGATCTTATTCTAGGGTCGGATGTTTTCGCGCGCATATTACGTCCTAATACGTTATCGCGTTCTCCCGGCGAGCCAGTAGCTATAGAAACCTTATTGGGTTATATTGTGGTAGGTCAGGCGCCGACTGTCAATCCCGCTTGCAATATTGTGCGCGCCTATTGCACTATGAATGAGGGCCTTAATGACCACGTGAGCCGATTCTTTGAATTGGAAGAAGTACCTACAAATAAGAATACGCTTTCCCCGGACGAGAATGAATGTGAGGAATTTTATGTCAATACTGCGCGCCGCGATAATAAAGGCAGATTTGTAGTATCGTTGCCATTTAAAAAAGATCCCTCTTGTTTAGGCGATTCGATGCGTTCCGCGGAGCGTAGGTATTTATCGTTGGAGCGAAAATTATTAGCTAATCCTTCCGTGAAAAAAGAATACGATAATGTATTCTTGGAATACCTAGATAAAGGTTATTTAAGAGCGATTGATAATTCTGCCGCTGAGTTTAACCAACCTCATTTCGTGATACCCCACCATGGCGTCGTGCGAACTGATAAGGAGACGACCCGCTTGCGCGTTGTTTTGGACGGGAGTAGTATGACAACAAATGGAATGTCGTTAAATGATATCTTACATACCGGACCGAATCTACAAAATGATTTGTTTAAGATATTATTGCAGTTTCGATTACTGCCTATTGCTATCAGTGCGGATATTCGACAAATGTATTTACGTATTTTAGTAAACGAAGACGACTTGCGGTTTCAGAGATTACTGTACCGATTTGATCCCAATGATCCGATCCAAGTTTATGAAATGACTCGTGTTCCCTTTGGCTTACGCTGTAGCCCGTACTTAGCCATACGAACAATTCGTCAGTTGGCTGTTGATGAAAGTGCTCGTTTTCCTAATGGCAGCCGTGTCATAGAGAAATATATTTATATGGATGACCTGGCCACTAGTTGCGCGTCTATAAATGAAGGCGTAGAATTATCCAATCAGTTGATTGAAATATTTGCGACCGCAGAATTTCAACTAGTAAAATTCTCGAGCAACTCGCCTGAGGTGATGACTAGCATCCCTGCTGATCACCGCGTTTCCGAAGCCGTGGAGTTTAGCCCAGCAGACCAATTAAAAATATTGGGATTGCATTGGTTGCCGGCCGAGGACGCGTTCATATTCAGCGTCAGCCCTCAGCCTCGCCAGTGTACAAAGCGGAACATCCTATCTTTTATTGCTCGCTTATGGGACCTGATGGGATTTCTCGCTCCAGTTACACTTCTGGCCAAACTTATTGTGAAGTCGCTGTGGAATGAAAATGTCGATTGGGACGAGACACCTCCACAGCATATCATTAATCTGTGGCGGATCTTTGAGTCTGAGCTGCCATTGTTGCAAAATATTAAATTGCCGCGACATATTGGGGTAACGGACGACTGCGTTATTTCTATATTGGGGTTCGCAGACGCGTCAGAGGCCGCATATGGTGGAGTAGTTTACGTTCACGTATACTTCCCGCAGCTTCAACACACGGTGGTGAACCTCGTATGCGCCAAGTCGCGGGTCGCTCCATCGAAGACGCTCGTTACGCTCGCTCGCTTAGAACTATGCGCGAACTTAATTCTTGCCAAACTAATGCGAACAGTGATTGATACCTACTCTTTGCCAGCGTGTTCTATATATGCGTTTACGGATAGTATGGTAGCTCTCGCGTGGATACGTGCAACGCCAAGTCGCTGGCAGACGTTCGTCGCAAATAGAGTCTCACAGATTCAAGAAAATATTGACCCTAGGCACTTCTATCACATAGCCGGCAAAGACAACCCTTCAGATTGTCTGAGTCGTGGTTTAACGCCAGCACAGTTAATTGTGCATCCTCTATGGTTCAACGGGCCAAGGTTTGCGCATCAACCTCACTCTGAATGGCCGCTTAATTCAGAAATCAGCCCAGTGGGTGACATTCCAGAAGCCAAGATGAGTGTGATGGCAACCACTGAACAGACTTCACAACTACTACCACCTCTGTGCGAGCTCGCTAATCGAGTCTCGTCTTGGAACAGATTACTCCGAATAGTAATCTATGTCCTTCGGTTTATGAAAAAATTGCCGACTAAATTTAATGTTTCCCATCTTGAATATGCGGAACTTTTCATAATCAGGAATCTTCAAAGAGTTCACTTCTCTGATGAAATTGCCAAAGCTAAAGCAGGCAAAACATTGCCTCCTGCTTTTCTGAAACTCAACGCATTCGTTGATAAAGACGGCGTATTGCGCGTTGGGGGTCGTTTGACTAATGCCAGCACGATTGGATTTGACAGTCAACACCCAATACTTCTCCCACGTCGCGATCATATTGTCGATCTTATTATTGACCACTACCATCGCAAAAATTTGCATACCGGCCCGCAGCTGTTAATGTCTTTATTGCGTCAAAAATACTGGATAATGTCAGCTCGCAATATTGTACGTAATCGAGTGCAAAAGTGCAACATTTGCTTTAAGACGCGACCGGTCAACCAGTTTCCCATGATGGCAAGTCTGCCTGCATGCCGGGTTACTGAAGCCAAGGCTTTCTGTCATACAGGCGTTGATTACGCTGGCCCTCTGGCTATAATCCCACACCGTGGTAGAGGCGTACGTAGCACTAAAGCTTACATATGCTTTTTTATATGCCTCGTTACGAAAGCGGTGCACATCGAGTTGTCATCCGATCTCAGCACCCAAGTGTTTATGAATTCTTTTAAGCGCTTCTTAGCTAGACGCGGTCCCGTTAGTGTTATCTACTCGGACTGTGGTTCGAATTTCATTGGTGCGAAATCTTATTTAGACAACTTGTATCAATTACTTGACTCTGAAGAATATCGCGACAAATTCGCGAACGAGCTTCGTGAAAATCGTATTGAATTTCGATATAATCCTGCCGCGGCTCCTCACTTCGGAGGAATTTGGGAAGGTAATATACGCAGCGTCAAGGTCCATTTGACCAAAGCAGTGGGAACTCAGTTGCTAACTTACGAGGAGACGTCGACAGTGCTTGTCCAAATAGAAGCGTTACTGAACTCGCGCCCTCTCTCTGTTTTAAGTAGTGACCCTACTGAACCTCTGGCTTTAACGCCTGCTCACTTTCTAGTGCTGACCCCTCTCAAATCGCTTCCTGCTGAAGATTTATCAAATGAAAACGCTAACCTGGTACGTAGGAAACGTGTTGTCGACCATCTTGTGCAATCATTTTGGAAAAGATGGAAGGTCGAATACCTTAACACTCTTCAAGTGCGTAATAAGTGGACGAAGCCTAATGCTTCCATCCAAACGGGGACTGTCGTTCTGCTTGAATCAGAAAACAGTGCTCCCCTTGACTGGCCTATTGGGGTGGTTGAACGAACTTTTCCAGGCAGGGATAATGTGGTGAGGGTCGTGGATATCCGGACGAAGTCCGGCCTATACCGCCGGCCAGTGGTAAAAATTTACCCATTGCCTACGCAATAATAATCAAGATACAGTCCACAACTCTAATTTAGCTAAAGTAATTTTTAACAACAGTAATTTGTAATTAGTATTATAGTAATAAACTTAAAATATAAATGTCTCAAAATAGATAATCAATAAGCCTTTACAATAAAATAAACTTCGTCCACGGCTCAATGCAATTTAGGTACGTTAAAGTGACCTTTATCTATGTAATGCGCTTTTATTATTGAAGGCCTTACGTCCTGTCAAGCCGGGGGAGATGTTAACGCTATTAAATACGTTTATTTGAAAATGAACGAGTGATCAGCTGTGACGAGGTGCAATCCTCCATCCCTTTCACTCCCACACAATATCCGCTCCCCATCCTTGTCGCAAGCGCATAGATCGTAAGAATTGCGTCGTGGATGACAGTGTGCATCTACCAACCGTTCGGAGAGTAATATATTAAAGCTTACGTGAATAATCTCATAGAAAACCAATTGTTCTGGACATTGTGGTAACAAACAACTATTTGCTGTGCTGTGCTGTGCTCGTGCATCTTGGAAAAACCAAAGAACTTAGTGCGGGGCGCCCCCGGAATCAGCTGTATTTGGAACGGGCGTGAGTACCTATCTTTTCCCTCCTTGCCTTGCATTTTTGTCACATCTGGGTGTTTTCTAAGCATTAACGAATAATTACTTATTTAATATTGAACCAGCGCAAACACAAGGTATAAAAATGTTTAAATGTATCAAAATCATCCGTGCCAACCGCGTTAGGTGATCATAATCATCTATAAATGATGTACTATCATGGGCTCAATTTATGCTAATGAATTAAATTACATCCTGTATAATTAAGATTCGTTACATATAAGGTGAGACGTTGTCAAACGTATGCCCATTTTAGGATAAAAAATGCATGAAATTACGAGGTGATTATAATCCTTTTTTTTCCTTCAATATATGATGAAGAAAATAATTATTATACTTACTTTCCTCTACTCGATGCAATAATGCGTAACGACTGGTATTCTATAATCATATAAGTAAAAAATGTACTACCTACAAGCATTCACGCCATCTGCGTTTACGAAGCAATCACAACACGTTACATATTACGATAGGAATGTTTATAGAAACAACGCATACTGCCATTCAAGGTCCATAGAAACGTCACTGCTCCACGGCAAATCTAATTCCACGTTTCAGTGGTTGGAATTATTCACGGCGAACAAAAGAGACACCCTCTTTGGAGGCAGGTGCCTGAAATTCGAAATTCATTGCGTCGCAAACAAAAAGACAATTTTTTAAGCCCGCATCGGGAGTGTTTTGCTCCCGACGTGTTTCGCTTCCCATATTTCATTAAAAGTGCGTTGTCATCGATTCGCAAATAATTCCTTCCAACTCTCAAATACTTCCCGGTCTTCTATTCATGTTTGTGTTTCACATCTTCCGGGTAAATACAGCGGTTCAGCAACAAAGGCGCTTTTCCTTTAGCAAACCTGCACTGAGATTAATAAAAAAGCTTATAATATTTCTGTAGGTATAACTTAAGCTTGGAATACAATACTTAAACAATAATCAAATACAAAAGGGCAAAGTGCAGTCAGCAAACATGACTCGGTGCTAATCACTCGGGTTAAGTAGGTATTTGTACGTGTGTAAGTTCTTATTGTACACCACCATCTACTCCTACTTCATCCAATACTGTCCATCCAAAGGTTGCCTGGAAGAGATCGCTTTTAGTGATAAGGCGATTGTAATACCTACTATAAGTTTTAATGTATTTTTTTTATGGTAAGTTTTGGTATTGTACTTGATAAAACCCCATAAAACGTAGTAGGTACCTTAGACCACATCGTCGTTTGCCGTCAGGTGAGATTGTGGTCAAATGATAGCCTAGTCATTGATAAAAAGGTTCTTAGGAATGTTCTAAAATAGTAGACCTTATTATAATTATAAAACTAAAACTAAAATAGTTCATATCATTAAACCTATTTATCCTATGCATTGCAACAAGCTCTTTTGTATGAAACCTTGGTATTCATCGGAAGTGTCATCCACCTCCATTCAAAGCTCAAAATAAAATGGCTACACTCAGCTTCAAATTTTTTATACGCGGAAAAGTTAAGTTAACAGTTGGTTCATTTCGTGGCTACCTTTGACACGTAAACTAACAGAAATAGTGCAAACTACAGGTAGGCAGGGTATCACTCTACTTGCCTACTTAAAGTTGCGCAAGCACGTCAAACTGTCCAACTTCTATCTACAGTTTACTTCAGTGATAAAGCTTTATACAATTATAACATGAACAAACCACCAAAGAATAGATTTTTAGGAAAGTTCATTATCTGCGGCACTCTCTATACCTGATACTAATAAGAGTTATTAACTTGTGATTATGAGTCTTATATCGAAATGACTCAAGTCAAACCTTTGAATAAATTTATAATACTGTCAGTGAGTTACATAACGGTAACGCACGGGTATTTGCTTAGTCATTGCCACATTGCCCTATTCCACTGCAATAAGGACTGTTTTAGTCCGTTTTCGTGTTGAGAGGATCTAATGTTTAATTTTGCACCTTAAACCAAGGCAACAAAGATTTTTTTTGTAGTGATTTTGCCGGGGGAGATCGATGTTATTGCCTACGTGTCCGCTTGTGGACAGACAGACAGACGCGTGACGCGTTCTTTATTGAACATACAGCAACTATTTGCAACTGCAATGCCTGAAAATAGCAGCTAAATGAAAAACACGCAAAACGAATTCAAAACACTGTGTTATATTTTTTATTTTTTTGTATTGTGTTGTGCGAAATTGATTATAGTAGGTACAGCTAACCAAAGCAGCTCAGTAAGGTTTTTGTGCATCATCATGGTCAGCTGGAAGACGTCTATATACCTACTGCTGAACATAGACTTTCCCTAATTTTGACCGGCTCCTTACCTCTTGCATCCAGCGGCTCCCGCGGTTTTCACCGCTGGTTGTCGGTTCATTGGTGGGGTCCTTCTTAGGCTGAGTTTTGCGGTTCATGGTTGCTCTCATACATTTGGCTGAATTAAATGCTGTGACTCAGATTTAAAGTATGTGTTGTACCACAAAGCTGTTATATAGCCAGTTGAACTTCGACTTTCGCATAACAATGGCTTAAAAATCTGCACACGTGGTGTGCTTCTGACATATTTGACAGCATTGAGGCGGACATCTTATAGACCAAAAAACTGAACAAATAAGATACCTACTGTAAATTTTACAAACACACATTAAAGCTTGATAACTCCGTAAAACATAAAAATCACATAAACTGATTAAGATAATATGCTGAACTCAAATAGATCTTTAAATGAAGCCTAAAATAAAATATTCTTTTAAAATTACGAAAAAATTTTAGTTTTATAGTTTCTCATTAACCTTTTTCATCACTGAAACCCAACAAATTACGCCTAGACACGATTTTGTTTACCTACCACGAAATGAGCGACCGTGTAATCAAGATAAAAATATAGCGAAAAAGAAACCATATTCTTAATGTTAAACCTAAATAACTTTGAGGCACGGAAGCAAAACATAAACCTAGCACTAAGCTAAAACTAATTTACCTGGGAACATTACCCTGCCTCTACATCAACCATTATTCAGTCATTACACTGTAACGAAACATGTATTTTGAATGGAATCGGAATTCCGCTGATGAAACCACTATTAATTGCCAAATAATAAATGTATTTCTAACATAGATTCAGTTACTACAGCATCATCAACAGCCTAAAGACGTTTAGTGCTGAACATAGACCTCTCTAGCTGTTTGAACATAGAACTCTAGTCCTCTGCTAAACATGGCGCACTAAAATAGAGCACCAAGGGACATGGTGCTCTATAGAGGAGGCCATCTTGCGTGGTTGCTTGCCTCCTGCAGCCATCGGTTCACCACGGTTTTGACCAGATCATCGTTCTACCTAGTGTGGGGTTAGGCTACGATGCGGTTCCAGTTCAAATGGTCGCCACTCGAGACCACCACGACTCTTGACCCACGACCTTAGGATCTCATCTCGCAGGAAACATCGAGCACAGCTGCTCTCTCCTTATTATATTATAGGACTTATTTTGCTGCGTTCACAAATAACAGCGTTGTTTTTTTATTCGAATTAACCCTACGCTAGATTAATTATTTTCTTATTTGGAAAGACTAAACAATTTTTCAGAGGGAGCGATATAATTAGACTACCCACGACCGGCACGTGACGTGCCCTGTCTCATGGATGTGACGGTTTTCAGGTAGATTCAGTAGTGAGCAAAACAAGAACTTTGTTTTAGTTGTACATGCTATCTATACGTTCATATCTAGGTATGCAATTTTATGGATGATATTGTGTCATTTAAAAACTTTTAACGTTTATCCAAAAGAGATAAGTATCCATAAGTATTCTACGATGACGTCTTCTTTTGTATGGATAGAAAACCATAATTAAATTATGTTTAGTTATAAGTAAAAATACTACTCCAATTATGTAGCAAAATGTTCTCAGGGCAATAACGCCATTAGCGAAACATGTCACAAAGTGCCGCAACAATCACAGTCGCTACTTCATTTTACACCACCAGTCATTTTTCTAATGGCTTAATTGGAAAGTTTCGTTTTGAATCGTGCATGGAAAGTGGCGCGAAACTGAACGTTTTCTCGCGTGCCACGCTTCACGCCCTCGCAATGACCTCAATTATTTTTTACTAGGACGAAATAACCCTTTCTATTTATCCCCTAATTTTAATGATCAGTAGATATCTTAAATATATATAAATTTTCATTTTACCAAATTACGAAAAAGATCATTAAATTATGGATAAAATTTTCATGCTGAGCTTAGAAAGAAAAAAAAACCTGAACTGAAGTCAAAAGGGTTAAAATTGTAGACTGGCTTGATATACACATGAGTGGTTATGATGAGGGATGAAACAGGTATTACCAAGAAAGTGATGATTATGAATGTTGACGGATGGAAAGGAAAAGAAAAGCCGAAGACAAATGGTGGATAGAGTATGCTTAAAAAAACCGGAACGGCCAGCTGACAGGGTACAAAGATATACTGCACTTATCCCATACAAAATAGGGATAGTGCAAGAAGATTGATGATCAGACAGGCTAAAGTTTTACTATTAGATTTCACTCTTCGTTATGCGACACATTTTTCAACTTGAAGGTGGATGGAAAGATATCATGGGCACCATGACATAGTTTCATCACGAAATGTACCTTTACCAAAAACTCCTGGTATTTGCAGATTCAAACCTACAATCTACAAAGCAAAAAACGACGTAAGCCAACATCGCTTACAAAATTCTTATGAGAAAGTGTTGTTGAAAGTAAACAAATATTTAGCCGTAAATATTAAGGTTAGTACCGGTTTTCCCCGAATTTAGTCTCAATTGTCAGTCCTTTCCTTGGAGCATAACTAATTACATCTACACACTTCCACTTAGGTGTTAAAGCGGCGGTTGATAGCGGTCACTTATGTCGTGTCGTGTTTCGACAGCTGGAGTATTTTGATCGATGGTTACGAGTGGGTCATTAAAATGGTTTTGGTGTGTAAGTACTTGGGCTGGAATGCGCAACCAACGAAATGTATTGCTTAGGCTACGATATTTAAATATTTATATGTCACAGCACAGATATTTATTCTCCTTAAGCCTCGTTTGATATTAATTTAGTTATTGATTGCTTTTAAGATTCCGAAGTGAGGAGATCCGTAAGAGAACTAAAGTCACCGATATAGCTTTCAGAATTAGCAAGTTGAAGTGGTAGTGGACGGACCACATCGTTCGCAGAACTGACAACCGTTAAGGAAGAAAGGTTCTCGAGTGGCGACCACGAACTGGAAGACGCAGGGTAGGCCATCCCTCACTAGATGGACCGACGACCTGCTCAGAACTGTGAGGATCCGATGGATACAGGAGGCAAGCAGCCGCTCAAAGTGGTGCTCTTTGGGACTATGTTCAGCAGTAGACGTCTTCAGGCTGATGATGATGATGATGATGATTCCAAAATGTAAAAGGAAATATTATATATAAAAATATAGGCACCTACTTAATTAGAATGTACCTATTGTTGTCCGTCCTTCTAAGTAATGTATTTATTTGTATTATTTAGGTGGTATTAGATACAAATCATTTACACACTTCACACACACACACACACACACTTCACACTTTAGATTTTTTACCTTTATCGTTTATTTAATCCCAAAGCTACCTGTGAGTAAAGAGTTAGATAAATTATATTGAACTCTCTTTTAGTATCCGGTAAGAATTATCAACGGCTCAAGGCGAGACAAAACGAAAATAATGTTTCAACTTTTCATCCATAATGAGCAGACGGAAAAGGAGAACCGCTCTGCCGACTCGCTAATTAATTAATATCGATCGAGTCTAAACTTAGGTAATTAATAGGAACGTGGTCCCCAAAACTTAGATAACCCTTTGAGAAGTTCACCTATTAATCCAGCGGACACAATGGAAAATTCGCTTAGAAGAGAAGTTTTCTTGTCTATTGAGCGGCAACTTGGCTCTTATTTGCAAGTTGTATGCAGTTCCGATACCCATTTGAGTTGGGAATTTGAATATATTTTTTGGAAATGGCATCACATGATGATGATTAGGAAAGGTAAACTTTACTTCGCCCGTGATCAGTATCAGTGGGTGATCAGTGAGTTTTCAACAAGTTTTCAGTGAATATAACTGTTACTATAGTAAGTGTAGTGTAGCTGGAAATAATTAGATGAGCAGAGCCGAAGACCAGGCTCATTGGCATACTTTGGTAGAGGCAGTGAATTGTGTGAAGTGAAACCTATGTCCAGCAGTGAAGTATTGCAGGCAGATGATGACAAGTACCTACAGTACTAATTATATTCCATGTGCTTTGATGTTTGAGTTAACTGCGGTGCGGGCTCATTGCATACATCAATCAAAACTACTTACTAGGTGGTACAACTTTTCTGCAAAGTTCATCTAGGTAGGTATCACCTCTTTTCCAGTTATTCTGCCGCAAAGCAGTGGTCTGCGAGCACTACTGTAACCCGGTTTGAAGGGCATTGTAGCTAGTGAAATTACAAGGCAAATGAGACTTTATGACCTGATCACACAGTCTAGTACTCTGATCATTAGGCTATGTGATGTCTCAGGATGACGTGCGCAGTGCAGTGTCACGCA
Source organism: Ennomos erosarius (assembly GCA_963580505.1). Classification (NCBI taxonomy): domain Eukaryota; kingdom Metazoa; phylum Arthropoda; class Insecta; order Lepidoptera; family Geometridae; genus Ennomos; species Ennomos erosarius. The sequence goes on from OY756984.1 coordinate 5,979,780, forward strand.
AAACTTTATAATTTTAATGTTTCGAGTGATACTGCAACTGTTATGGGTGGCCATGTCGCTTAACGTCAGGTGAACGACTAGCTCGTCACGTCATTCATTCTCATAAAAAAAATCAAAATCACGTTAAATTATAAACATAAGAAGAAGCAATCGGCTACGATTAACTCTTATTTTTACTTGTGGGTGAAAATTAAAGGCTGAAAACGAATGCAACCAACGATTAAGTTTTAGCAAAGATATTTTAGCATAGCATAAGTAGAGAAGTTTATCTTGGGATAGCAAACAAAGTATAGCATAGCATAGCAAATATTTGCATATAGCAAGCATAGAAAAGAATATAGGTAAATGGTTATTTCACCCAATACTCTGTTGCAATATAATGACCAAGTTAATATTTAACACTGAATAGAGTTGCTGAACAAACGGGTGGGGAGATACTGTAATAATATAGATTAAACAATAGCGCTCTTATCTGAAACACCAGTTCCGTACAGTTGCAAGCTTTAAAGTGAATAGTTCCAATGGTGATATTGAGAGCATTAGCTTTGCATGCCTTTATTGCATTAATTATAAAAAGTAATATATCCTTACTATATAATATAATGTTTTATAGTTTTTAGCAAAATTTGTAACATGGAACTTTGAAAAACTAATGAATGTAATTTCTTTGCCGCTTGAAAACCAAAAGTTTTTCCATGTCCGATAGCGGCAGTCCATATTTTAGGCAATGTTGAGTATTCATCAAATACAGAGAGTTTTAAATTGAACGTGTTTAGTTCGCGGCTTCAGATACACACTGAATCTGATTTTGACAAACCAAAAATATTTTACTCGCATGTTTCAAATATTTTGTAGTTTCCATTACAACGGTTGTTAATAAAATAGTTATTAGAATTATCTATCGAACACCGATAAAAGACGATCACTTAGAGTTAATTTTCGCTTCGAATTTCACTATCATAATTATAATTATTATTATTTTCAAGTACTTAATAGTGAAAGTTTACGAACTTTCCGAATAACCAGTAAAACGATCAAAACTGTATGTTGGGGGAAAAAATTAGTTCGTGTTTTGTTCTAGAACATTAAATTGAAATTTATTCGTACAAAGTAAGATTATAATTTCTTTATCCTTTTATCTAAGTAGTAAGAATGGTTTATTATTGCTCTATTTTAAGAGTAGGGAATAAAATATAAACTTAATACCGGTTGGTCAGAGTCGCTGGTATGGGCCTTTCGGATAAGGATTATGGGAAAAATATGGGTGGTTTTTTGCACAGCATGGTACGTACTATTTATTCTGTATAAAGAGACGGACGATTTCTACTAAAATTATTTGAGGCTTTATTTCAAGAGTAAGTTAGTATAGTAAAGTTGTATAAAATATTTTCGCTTCATACCAAAGTTAAAATGGGTAAGTCAGGCCATGTCTTAGTAGGGTTCCTTAAACGTAGTAGGTAGAGCTTTCATTATTAACAAAAAAAGCATTGTATTAGCTGGTTCAATTTCGAGCAATGAGCTATTGAGAGAGCTATACTCGTTGTTTCCCTGCGAGACAAGATCCGTAATGACGAGATCTGCAGGAGAAATATCATGTGACCGAGTGCGTCTTAGAACTAGCTAGCAAGTTGAGATAATGGGCAGTCCACAGGCTACATCGCTCGTAGAACTGACAATGGGGAAAAAGGTTAGAATATTTCGTCTTCTATGCATTTGACCTAGGTAATTAAATATAAATAAATAAATAAATAAATATGTGTGGACATGTCACACAGCGCCATCTAGCCCCAAACTAAGCATAGCTCGTACTATGGGAACCAGATAACTCATACAATACTTGGATACTTTTTTGTAAATACATACATACATAAAATACTATATAACACCCAGACGCAGAACAAACATCTATGTTCATCACACAAAATGTTTGTCCCGGGTAGGAATCGAACCCACAGCCCTCAGTTCAGAAGGCAGGGATACTACCAACTGAGCAATCGGGCCCGCCCCGAAATTAATTCTAGCAATGCAGGTTTTAAAACTCAAATTATGTTGGCAACCCAATCTACCCCAGTTACACACATGTGTAATCCCCAGCGTCTAGTTCAACGAAGCGTTGTGAAACTTTTTCGTCTTTGTACACGTAAACAAGTATATCAGCAATCCCCAAGCCAAAACATACTCTAACCCTTTATGCTATAACTCAAACTGTTTTAATATTGCCCTAGTGTCTACGTTTGCACCCTGTTTGTGGGTTTTAATACACTTTTTGGATGTTCTCGTTAGTCTCGGTGTGTCTTCAGTTATTCTAGAGCTGTGCTTTGTGCGAAGTTAATAAAGAGTTTAAAGCTTCAACCGGTGCGCCTGCGAAGCGGCAGCGACTACAACGTGAAAGCACCCATAGCTGCACACAGGCAGCAATGGTTACTGAAAGGATTTTGACGCTCCACTGACGCCACTTCACGTGCCAGTATGGCTGAAGCTGTAAGCTCTTAAATGAGTTGTGATTGACGTTTCCAGCTTCCACAGAAACTTTGCTGTAGGGTAAACGATGCACGATGCTAACTTTTAATAACGTTTGTTCTTTGGGAAAGAGATGGGGGATAGTAGAAAGCCGTGAAAATACGAACGTATTCCCTAAACTTTTCATTCGCATTATTAAAATCTACATAGCTGCTATTTCAATGTCTATCGATTTCTCAAATAAATATTTTAGACCATTTTGATTATGTTTGTGGCCTTGGCATAAAAAGGTACCGTAAGAGCCTGCTATAGTGGAATATTCAAGAAGTGGGCAGGTGCATTCTCATACTAATCATTGTCCATAAAATATGCTATCGCTGTTTTTACCTTCCGCATGACTAAACGGCTGAACTGATTTTGGTGAAATTTGCATCATGATAACATACATTTTATTTTAATTTAAACTAAAATAAAATTGACGATAGAATGGTGTGCAAGCAGTTAAGTAGATGACACAGTGTAGTAATCTGATTACTAGACTGTGTGATGTCTCAGGATGACGAGCGCAGTGCAGTGTCACGCAAAACTTTATTATTTTAAAGTTCCGAGTGACACTGCAACTGTTATGGGCGGCCGTATTGCTTAACATCAGGTGAACGACCTGGCAAGTTTAGACCTGGCAGACGTTTGAATCTATTATCAGGGACACCTTAGCTATTAATGGGCATAGATTTCATCGAAGTACTCGTTGAGGTAGGTAAATGGTGTGATGGGCACTTTGTAAGGGTCTGCCAGGTACTTCCGGCAGGATGTGCGATGGCAGACCAATTTTTTACGTAATTAATCAATAGTTAACTGTTGCCAGCATTTTCATGCGGGTATCTTATGACGTAATTTTCAAAATAAAAAAACGTCAAAAAATTTCTCGGATTTCTATGATCCGGCAGGATCGGAATTGGCAACCCTGATTTTTTTTTACATGTTTATGTGTTGGTTAACGATCTTCAGATAGCCTATTGAGGTACTCGATGATGTAGGTATTCATAGTGTGGGATCTCGCACTATACGTTTTTCATTTCACATTGATTGATTAATACCGTTCCATGGCTCCAATATTTGATCGTAGTAGCTATAAATTTTTGGAGGCAGATTTTTAATTTCCTTTCCACGATTAATTAAAGCGACGCGACGCGTGGCAGTGATTGAAAGATGTATATTTTTCATAGAAATTATAGCATTTTCGGCGAGGTTTGCCATTTTTATCCCATAAGTATTTTACATTTTCAATCTAAGACAAATACCGTTACCATCGTGACGTAAAAATAAAAACTTCTGCTGTTTGCAAGTCACACCTATTTGAATACCAAGATATTTGTACCTACCATAATAACACAAAGTAGTCACTTAGGTGCTATGATAAATTAAATTGAAAGTTTGGGTTAATGGTAGTATAAGCAAAAGATGAACATAAATTCTTCAAATCGTCCGTCCGTATACGGACGATTTATACCTACGTCATATACGTATAAGCGTTATAATATGCATAAACCCTTATGCGTATTTGGATTGTATCATGGCTATTTAAACCTTTAAACCGTAATACAAAATTAAACCATGCTTAAATTTTAGAACCTCCTAAGCAAACTCATAATACCCAATGTAATCAATCTTTGATCCGTAAAGACAAAACACGTGCGGAAGATCCGCAGCTCCATAAGTCCTAATTAAATATCATAAATTAAATTTTCGACTATTCAATATTACGTTCCTTAGAATTGATAATGATTTTAAGATTAATTACTGCTTTAATTATTTAGCGTTCCTGCCTTTATTAAATATCTGCTAGCGAATATGTATCAGCAAAGTCTTAGTATGTGATCGTCGAAATGAAACCGCGGGGAGTCGATGGATATACGAAGTAAGCAGTTCAAAGTGGTGCTGGGAATGGCTTTGTTCAACAGTGGACGACTTCAGGTTGCAATAGCTTTAGTTATGTGCAGATAGCGCAGTTACCTATACACACAGCTACAAACTTTAGTTGGTACCCAAGTTGGTATTGTGAGGAACAGTCTCAGCTCGTGAGCAGTGGACTGTAGGGTTTCTTCTTGCGCTATGTAGTTGGATGAAAACACTCTGGAGCGGTTTAACTGAATTTATTAATATTTATATAAAAGATTACAAAAAAGAGCCACACCTCGGGTAGTGGTCCGAAAGTCAAGTCTGTATCTAAAGTTGCCCGTATAAAACTACCAAAATATATCTTATTTATGTTGTGGTGCCAACAGGTATGCTACAGTTCAGATACAACGAAAGGATGTCAAGTTACAGTATAATACATTGACTCTGACTTAAATTGTTTGGGCCACTGCAACTATAATAATATGACCACTGAGCGTATATTTAATATGTTGCCACGATTGTATATTCTGTGGAGTGCACAGTTTAATCAGACCTTTATAATGTGATATTAAGCATCGTCGATGTGCAGTGCTCGAGTGCTGTGCATATTTACCCAAATTTTCTGATATATTAAATCATTTGCAAAATATTCACGATAAAACTGAATTATTAATGAGAAAAACACTTCATGAGTATGCCTTTCACGATGCACGATGAAGAATTTTTATTGGAAATAACTGTTATAACCACATGACATCTCTACTGTTTATTGAAAAGTAAAATATCTAATTTGAACTTTAGCTTGAATCGGGGATATTACATATAGAAATCCTTTGGGCTGAATAAAATACTCACAATCTCATAAACATCATCATCATCATTCATCATAAACAGCCTAAAGACATCCACTGCTGAACATAGGCGTCCCCCATAGAGCGCGTCACCTTGGGCGGCCACTCGCCTCCTGCATCCATCGATGGATGCATAAACATACAACTGAATAAAATATAGTGGTCCATTGCTGTACAAACATACGTGCACACACCCCCACATACAAAGAACAAACGGTTTGTGTTCACACGGACCTTTAACGACACAAAACTGAACTTTTACTACAGTAAGTTGCAGTTTTACGAGAGGTCAAACAATAAAGTAGGCTATAAACAACATTAACGTTTTCTAAAAAAAATTACCGCTCCGTATAAAGTAATGAAGAGTTACGGTGATGGTCCCCTTGTTTATAACGTTGTTTATTTGAAGATAAATCTTTCCAAGGCAACTTTCTGAAGCCACGCTTCCCCCTTAGAAGTCACTATTGAAGTTATTGAGTGAAAAATTACTCTAATAATTTTGCCAAATGTGAACCCTGAACGTGTTTGAAATTCTTCGTAGGTAATTGGATTGGATTCAAGAAAGAACTCAAGTTTCTTACCGTCTTCTATCATGCTATTGTTTTAAATTCGACGGGCCCGATAGCTCAGTTGGTAGTATCCCTGCCTTTTGAACTGAGGGCTGTGGGTTCGATTCCTACCCAGGACAAACATTTGTGTGATGAACATAGATGTGTGTTCTGCGTCTGGGTGTTATATTGTATTCTATGTTGTATTTAGAGAAACAAAAAAGTATATAAGTATCGTATCAGTTATCTGGTACCCATAGTACAAGCTATGCTTAGTTTGGGGCTAGATGGCGCTGTGTGAAATGTCCACACGTATTTATTTATTTATTTATTAAAGCGGCAATATCTGGGTTACTTCAATTAATTATTATTTATTTATTTTTTAAGGGGAAAAAATTACCATAGTATTTGGCAAACTATTATTATATTACGAAAAATAATAAGGCCTCTAAAGCATATTTTTTTAGGTCTATGTGAACAATAGTATGCTTGCTTATCCCTTTAATTTTCAAATGTACGTAAAAGTTACACGAAAACTATTCCAACTGAAACGAATTCAGTTAAGCTGTCGCTATAAATTAAAGTGCTTCCTTTTGTACAAAGGTACAAATTATTATCTCCAAGTTGAAATTAGCAACTGCTATTAGGCCCGGCGAGGTTAATGAAAACCGTAAATTTATTAGCAGACGGGAATTTCTATTTGTAAAGTTCTGGGTTATCTTTGCAATAAATCCCGAAATCCAACACATAATTGCAATCCATTTGAAAATAAAATTTGATCCTTATAAGAAGAGGCATAAGGCTTAAGATATGTGTTCTGATCATGCTAACATTCCTGAATCCTGACCAGTAAAACGGGTATTGCAATGCAAAACAGAAATTGCAAAATATTTGAAATGCTTGACCTGGATTTGCTTCTAATATAACTTGCTAATAAGGTAGATAGGTAGGTATAATATAAATTACGTCTGCCTCCATGGATACAGCTACTTTTATCTCCAAATTACACGGAGTGGGTTCAAGAGTAAACATTATTATTATTATTACTAGCTTTCTGCCACTTTGATCCAGAAACTAACTAATACCATGGGGTCCCATCAGGCACAAACGTAAAATAGCCCGAACTTGAAAAAATGTAGTAATTGTGTCTAGATAGTTACTAGTTAGTGTCCAGTATATTTATTTGACGTTATGCAGAAATAAATAATTCGTGAAATAGCCCGCGTTATTCCGTTGTATGGGATGAGGCATCTGTACTGTAGGTGTTATAATATTATCTGGGCTAATACTGGGCAGCTTTAATGTAGTCGCTTCATTCACCATGGAGAGTTTCTAGCTAAACACTAGTAAGTAATAAATATTTTATCGTGAATTTGTATCCAATTAAAACTAAATTACTTAATTATTATCGTTACAAGGAAAAAACTCGTCACTTATTTTTTTCGTGTCCGTCTTTTGATTAAGTCAAAGAATTTGTGTTCAATTCAATCTACTTACTTATATTTACATTATGGTTTTTATGATGGTACCCGAACGAAAGATATCGCAAAATTAACGCTACAAAAGTTTCATGTTCTATCATCATCATCCTCATTAACAGCCTGAAGACGTCCACTGCTGAACATAGGCCTCCCCCCGGGAGCGCCACTTAGAGCGGCTGCTCGCCTCCTGCATCCATCAGCTCCCCGCGGCTTTCACCAGGTCGTCGGTCCACCTAGTGGGGGGCCGGCCTACGCTGCGTCTTCCAGTTCGTGGTCGCCACTCGTGACCGATGTAGCTCTTAGGATTAGCAAGTTGAAATGGCAATGGGCAGGCCACATCACTCGTAGAACTGACAACCGATGGGGAAGAAAGGTTCCCATGTTCTATGAAGGTTGTTAATTACAACTACTCTTTGCTTACACGTTTTGTCTAGTTTCTCGTCACAAACACACATGCGATGTAGATACCGCGTATTTCGGTCACGCGCCCGCTGATCACAGAATTCAATTTGGCGCTCAAAATAATACAATTTTACGTTGCCGAGCCAGAGTATCGATTTAAACTGAAAATCAGATTGTAGCCTGCTTTAAACCAATTAATGGCGTAGGTGTGTTACGGCTCGTATTTTCTGTATTTTACAGTGAGCTTAAAATGATATGATGGTGATGATGAAAATGTTGGTTGAATTGTTGATACATCGAAATGATGAATAATCATCGATTTAATAATGCAAAATATTTTACTAAAGAATGCACAAATAGTTATCCTTTTGTTGAAACGATACCTAAGGGTCTAGGATGAACGAAATCAGATAATGGAGGATGACGATATCTAAGGATAGGTATCATAATTTTGACATGACCTAAAATGCAGCCAGACTAACCTATGGACCAACTAGCTAAATCCATACATAAAATAATTATCGGTCAACCGCGTTACCTTATCATCAACTAGCTAAACTGCCTTAATTATTTTATTTGATCTCTAAAGAAAACGACAAACAATATTTTAATTATTAAAACTTCCTCTGAGTAATTTACCTCAGAAAGCAACAATACTGCCTGCAAGAAGAACCAAGGGATCGTAACGAGCCCGAGAATTTTACTTTTTGACAACACTCAAACAACTGTCGTTCAACTTTCCGAGTTAGCGTTGTGATTCCCGCAATCTGAGGTCTTTCACGGCTTTTGTTTCCAAATATTGCTCCGGTTAGATAAAGTTCACACATGAAACTATTTGTTTGTCTTTCTGTTGGCACATGTGTACGGTGCCATCATTTGTCAAAGAAATGTACGAGCAAGATCCTTTTTATTTGATTAAATTAGATGGATCGAGTCTTTCCAAGTCAAACATGGTGTAATCTACAGTCAAGAGAAGAAAAGACTATTTTGATCGGGGTTTATGTCTGAATACAATATTTATGAATCTGTCCAGTTGCGAATTCATTTAGTTCAGGGGCCGTACTGTGAGCTTTAGTGCGATTCAAACTAGAGCCTGTATTGGATCGCTTCGTTTTTTTTTGTATGAAGATTTTGACAAGCGATCCAATATTGGCTCAATTTTGAATCGCGCTAAGAGCTCACAGTACGGCCCCAGTTGCTTCAAAGCTAATATTACTGTTCAGTTGTTTCAAAGCTAATATGAATCGAAACCCGGTTCTACATCCAATGTCGAACGTGACGCACATACATTTCACTGGACTAAATAACTAATAATAAAATTTGAATATTTCTCTATGTTCTACATTTTCAGACAAATGGAACCTTGTTCTTTATTATTACAAACTTTTTTATTCGAGATGCAAAAATAATTCTGCTTTGGACCACCCAGTTGAGGTACAAGCTACATAAACTTTTAAATAGACCCTCTTCCAACTGCAGCAAAATAAATTTGAAACACGACGGTTGTACAAGTTTTTCAGTTGAACCATAATATTCTTGCTGAAAATTTCTAGACAAAGTGCGAATAATCCCACTTGGAAAAGTTTCTAAAAACACCGCCTTTAGATTCATTGCACCTTGCTTGCAGAAAAATTTGAAAACTTTGGCACGGACTTATAAAGATGTTTGTGGAACTTTTAGAATGACATTAATCCCGGTAATTTCTCGCGTTTTTTGAGAGCAAGAGTTTTAATACTTGTTTTTTTTCATCGTCTGAAGTTTAAATTAGATGCTGGAGATGGATATTTAAAGATCCGCTGTTCTTTAATCACCCTTTTTATTGAAACTCTATTTATGGATGGCTTTAGTTTTCTACTGACGACTGACACATCGCTCGTAGAATTGACAACCGATGGGGAAGAAAGGTTCTCGAGTGGCAAACACGAACCGGAAGACGCAGCGTAGGCTGGCCCCCACTAGGTGGATCGATGATGTGGTGAAAACTGTGGGGAGCCGATGTTTGCAGGAGGGCGCTCTCTGGGAGAGGCCTATGTTCAGTAGTGGAAGTCTCCAGGCTGTTGATGATGATGATGATGATGAACAATAGACCGTTCTAAAGATTATTGTCCGCCCCATTTGCATTTACGTAATACGTCTATCAGCTGTGAAATAAGCTAAACTAAGCCCGTGTGGTCCTGGTTTGTAGGACAAAGTAGGACCACTCCATCTCATCTCGTGAGTGTAGTAAGAGTCAGCTAAGGGAATATTCCGGGAATGGGCAGCATTCTTGTCGGAACAATAAAATCTTCTGCGATCACCATAATTGGCGTTTTTGTCTCAGCAGTGGCCTAATTTGATAATGATCAAACTAAACTAGGCAACATGTAAATCATCATTAAAACTACCATATACCCACAACTCGTACGTTACATAAAAAAGAAAATCGTTATTAATCAATAAATAATAATTGCAATTTTAATTTATAATTGAAATTTCAAGTTTCATAAAGATTAAATAAAAATAACATTCATTTCGCCCGTCGTTAAGTTTAAAAGTTCAGTATCTCGCGAAAACGGACGACGTCGTTGCGACACCACTTTAACGAACTTATGATAAAGAACTTCATTTCGTGAATTCTGCTTCAAGTAAAGCAGAATTTCGTCTAAATGTTTTGATTTAATAAAAGCTGTTGAAACGTTATGGCACAGGTCTCGTATTTTACAGCGAGCTGTGAAAACGCTGATGTTTTATTTTGGAAGTGAAATTCAATTTATGAGACTTAAAATTAAACGAAATTCGGCAAATCAAATTGAATAATAATGTGTAAATCATCATCATCATCATCATCATTAACAGCCTGAAGACGTCCACTGCTAAACATAGGCCTCCCTCAGGGAGCGCCACTTTGAGCGGCTGTTCGCCTCTTGCACCCATCGGCTCCCCGTGGCTTTCACCAGAATATGTAAGTATTTACCTACTATTAACAATCTTTGAATCAGTTTTTCAATTATAATCATCACCTATTCTATACTCTATACCTAACTATACTGTAAAAATATAGTAAAGATATTCACAGCCACTGGAGAATGCAACCATGGCTCAGCTGTGAAAACGTCTAAACCAGTAAGTTGGAAAGTGCTGGTTACTAAAATTTTATGAACTAAGTAAGTATAATTTTGTTTTTGGATAAAGTACTGTAAGTATGTTACTTTAAAATCCATTTCGTGATAGTTAAATACAGCCAGCATAAACACAATACACCAATGTAAGTACCGATACAATTGAATCAAATTCATAGTCTCGATTCAGCGAGGACAGTTGAGCAATAACAATGGGATTCGTTAGGATCTGTGAAAGAAATACAGTGGGAATGGTAACAGAATTATTTAAATTGAGAGCTTCTCGTTAGCAAAAGATAAGATTGTATGGGCGGTCTTGATGAAATGTTTATAGTGAGATATTTTTGGCTATCTCAGGTGTTTTGTATCTTAGAGCAGGTCGTGCAATATATAGCCACATACAAAATATAATGTTAACTAATACTTTTTATAATAATTGACTTAATCCTCGAGCTAACCTGTGGAATATCCTGATAGTAATTTCGACGACGACCTTTTAGTGAAGGCCCTTGACCAACATCTCGAGAGGCTCTCGCTAGTCAGTTGGATCAAGGGTTCGATTCAGTTTGGAGGATTCAGTGCAGTTTTCCTTGACACGGCAAGTATTGGTAGCAGGTTCCTTATACTCTGCAGCCCTAATAACCACTGATAGTATGACGGTACCTACACCACTGCCTGTGGTACAAGTTTTGGGGTTTTGGGTATTTTATACTTTTTGGGGATATTGTGATAAAAATAAATAAAAGAGGCAATAAAAAAAATAAAAAAAATAAAAAAATAAAAAAAAGCAATGCAATAATTCTGTGTGGAGCCCTTTCTTTGTGGTTTTTGGTTTACAAATGAAATTAAATTGAAATTTTACTAAAGTAAACAAATTTGTTGTTTTGCTTTTGAATGCTTTATTATAAAATAATGTTTTATAGTTATTGTGTCATAACAATTTGGTACTTATAAGTACTGGCAATGGACAGGCCACATCGCTCGTAGAACAAACAACCGATGGGGAAGAAACGTTCTCGAGTAGCGACCACGGATCGGAAGACAAGCGTAGGCCGCTCCCCACTAAGTGGACTGACGATTTGGTGAAAACCGCGGGGAGCCGATGGATGCAGGAGGCGAGCAGCCGCTCCAAGTTGCGCTCTCTGGGGGAGCCCTATGTTCAGCAGTGGACGTCTTCAGGCTGTTAATAATGATGATGATAATGATGACTTATAGGTACTAATTGCTTCTACCTTTTATATTTCTGACACATTTTCTGGTACTTTAACACGAACACCATGTCACTTTTAATTTAGAAATGCGTAATTAAATGGAACTATTAATGTATTTTGTTCTGTTTTTGTTTTTTTTTTGTTATGTTTTTTGTTCATTTTTGTTTTGTTTTGTATATTGTTACGTTACATTTTTCTCTTCTATTTCTCTAGTGTAATTTTTAGTGTATGTTTCCTAATGTAATGTTGTGTGATGTCCTGAATAAGTGTTATTATTAGAAAGAGTTCTTTCTCTTCTTTCTTTCTTATACTTTAATTTCACGTAATACGAAACACATTCTATCGATCAATATAATATAGTCGCAACCACATGCATATGATTGAAATTGGCAAAAGCTCTCACAGAAAAAGAAACATGCCAAATCACCAGTCTATTTGTATCATACAAACAGACCGTAAAGAGGCTTCCATAAATCCCACTTTACTTTGCCGCCATCTGACGATTTAGAACTAACCCTTAGTTATAAATTTTCGGATACGCTGCCGAAAATAGCTCTGTCGGTAAACCCTGGTGTGCAGCCTGTAACGCACTTTATGTGTACATAGCGTGTGTTCCATTACATAGAGGTATTGGTACTTAGATACCATGAAACATAAAATGTGTGATTTATTTAAAATTAGGGTGAGGTCTTTTGTTTCATTCAGACGTAGCAGAAATGTGTATCTACTATCCCATTTCATTTTATTGGGTTTCAAAGAACTGCTTTCAGCTTTTGCCGTGAGAACTTCTTTCAGAAATCATAGACGGTCTTGCAGCTCAAGACCTTGGCTTAGAGCCTTGACCACTAAAGAATAAGGTTTAATGTATTTAAAATTCGATACAGACCGAGTGTAAAATGTTTGACTATTTGGTTTTACACGATAATCTATAGTTTTCAAGTACGACGATAAATTAGAAAATTTGAATTGGCTTAACGATGTATTTTACGAAATATTATTTCTTGCGTTATCTCAAATGTTGACAACAGTTATTTAGTGTGACGTTAAGTTATAATGATTAGGGTTGGCAAGGCTTATGCGATTTGTAAATACGTTATAAAAATATGAAAAATTCTAGGTGTTTTATCGAATAAAAAGTAATTGAAAATAAGATGTAGAATAGTGATTTAAATATAGTTTTCATGGATATTTTGCACATGTGACTTTGTGTTATTCTGATTACATATTTTAAATTATTTTGGTATTTTAAATGTAGAACATATTATAATATAAAACATTACATTAAAATTCAATAAAACTTTGGGGTTTCAAAATTAACAGTATCTGGAGAAAATGTAGTTTCTTTTGGTTTTACGGAACCTGATATAAAATATCACCAAAAATTTAAGCTATACTTACTTATATACGCAATTTACATAATATATTTGATTGCAAATATTTAATTCGTTGATTTTCATAAACATTTAAATATAATAGATGAAAATCACAAGCATGCAACCCTAGAAAGCTCCATCATATGGTTGCGTGCTTACTGTAAGACCCAGTAACTCAACTCTGCAAGGGATAATAGTACATTTTTTTTGTATGGGATTAACATGGTTAACGCCATTTTTAAAGGGAAACATCGAAGTAGATGTTTAATGATATAAATGTGAAATTTGTATGAAAGTAAAATCAACTATATCTTATATAAATAAGAGAAGGGAAATTAAATGTTAAAATTTAACAAGTCCGGAAATGGGTCATTCGAATAAAATATCAAATTTCATTAAAGACCAGGATAATAGTACTGATCTAAGGGGAACATCTCTTGATGTCACCTATTGTCTATATTTTTCTTGAAGTTGAGTTACTGTTGTAAGAAACCATTAAAATTTCAGTAAAAAATTCGGGATTTCAAGTGCAAGTTTGTTTTTGCCCTCTAAATGCAAAACATCGTAAATTTTGGACGTAATGGATTTTTGAAGAGGTGACAGGTACTTAGATTTCTGGTGGGAACGGACAGGGCTTCAAATTTGAAGGGAAAAATTATAGGCAGTCGGGAATTACGGGTCAAATCGAGAAGACGAATATCTTTGACTCTATTATCGCGAGCTTGAATTTTCAAAGTACTAATTAAGTACAAATTTTCAACTAAATAGTGTTTAATATTTAAAATCAGTGTTAAATTGTGATTCTGTTAGTGCCAGTGTTGATAACTTTAACGTCAGTGATTTAATTTTAGTGCTATAAGTTTATAATATTATCTATTTACAAGGTTTGGTTATATTGTTAAGTTTTCAGATACCTAAACTGTGCACCTGTAAACGTCGCGCACCGGTTAGACTCCGTTGTCGCATTCATTTAATATTATGTGTAGGTAAATAATTAATAGGGGTAGATTTATTCTTTTAAACTTTCAGAGTAGCGGCATTTTCTTCGTTGTATACGGGTCAGTTGGGGGTAGGTTCATTACTCATTTTAATTTTTGTAGGGAGTTCGTAGGAGCGTGTGATATGCATGTGTTTGTCGTGGAAGAGATTAAACTGTACAACATCATAAAACTTATTACCCTAGATCTGTAGGTGTTTTCCCCTTTTCCAAATACATATATTTGAATAAAATAATTATAACTTTACATGCTGCGAAGACTTGTTCAACAACTGGAACCAGTTCTAATACTTCTACCAAATTATGTGATCGCGCCTACACTTCCCTGGAAGGAAATCATTATCATTATAATACTATGCATTTATCTGTACGAGAATATTTCACAATGACTACATCTATTAAACATCTGTTCTAAATGACATCATGTATTACGGCTGCCTCCAGGAGTTGAGTACACGAGTTTTTCAGCATCAACATCTTATTTGAACTACTAAAATTAATCTTATGAAAAATACATTGTTAAAGTATTTCTCTTCTGTGAAAGAATTAATAATATTCGTTACACACATACACACTAGTTACTCACCGAGGGACGAGCAATATGACCGCTAGATCTGCGAGATTAGGGCATATTGGACTACTCTTTCAACCAGCAGGGAAGTCGCGCGCCAAGGGGTCGTGGGTCTACACAGAATGTCAAGTCAGGATTAAACTTTGACGGATGGGCAATATGGTCGCTAGATCGGTAGGGATCAGGCCAGTTGAACCACTCTGTCGATAAGCCTTCAGCTGAGAAACTCGGTATCGAGGGGTTTATATCGTGGCGTGACATTCGATCATGCACTAGGTACACTTTTAATCACACAAGGACTAATCTATTCCTGTAGGGAAATTTGCGAGTCTTGTCGGAATTGATTGGTCACAAATTAGAGTAGCGTGTTTCAACATAAACAAAATCGAAGACCCATCTGGTCCTAAACAAGATAACGGGATGATAGCGAGATGTATATTCCTAAAATGTGGGATGTATGAATCAAGATCGGGAAAAGATGAAGGTTTGCAAGTCAGTGTCTTTTCGTGGTGTGTTAGGTTGAACCCCGACGGCTTTGTTGGTTATATAATATGGTGCAAGGTGCTAGGCTGGAAGGGAGCCTTGCTTTAATCCTTTTGGTTAGGAATCCTATTTATAGGCCTTCAAAGGTCTAACCTCCATGTCCCGTCTCTATTATTTTTAGCTTGCTGGCGTTAGCGGTACAACTGAGAGTGCAGATTGCTGATTCGATGATAAATGTTTTATTTATAAATATCTATGTATATTTTATATAATCTTTGTATTTACTAAAAGTGCAAAAGTGAAGTGTTTGTGCGTTGTGGCCACGAAGAGAGAAAAGAACTCCAGACGGGCTGGTTCCTGAAGTTTCAGCTAAGTTGCATGCTCAATTTTACTTGCAATCGATATTCTTATTTCTTTTGAAATGATGTGTTTATTTTAAAACTTCATTTCTCTACAAAATAGATACTTTTCTATTTTGTGATTTCATTGTGCGCTGTGCGAATATTACGTATTACAATCTTAATTTTTTAATGACACGTATCATTTTGTTATGAGACTTATACGTTCTTGCAATCGATATTCTTATTGCTTTTAAATTGATGTGTTTATTTTAAATCTTCATTTCTCCACAAAATAGATACTTTTCTATTTTGTGATTCCATTGTGTGCTGTGCGAATATCATGTAATATGATCTTAATTTTTTTTATGACATGTATCATTTTGTTATGGAAATTATTACACGTGTGATTTATACGTTCTATAAATTGAAATATTCCTTTTACTTCATTACAACACAACGTAAATTATACACAACGTAATTGGGTCCTAAGAGTATAAAATATCTAGACGATCACACTTGGCCAAAACGTAGCGAAAGTTTGAAATTATGCCAGAGGCTACTCAATTAGGTAGATTTAGATTTTATCCACGTTTGGAACTTAGTAAATATATGATTGAAGACTAAGGAATAGGTAGACTCTCGTTTCAGTGGTGCCGTGCCCAGCCATGTGCGTCATTAAAAATTTAATCAAATTGATTAAATTACGCATTAAAAGATACCCGAGTTACTATGTAGTTAAATACAGAAAAAAAAAAAAAATCTTATCAGATTAGATTTCTTATTGGATTTGATTTCTTATTCTTATTTCGTATAGGTTAAATACTAACGAGCTGAAATTTCGTAGTGCTATTATAGGACATAGAGATAATTATATAAAATATCTGATCGTTATAAAAACAAAAAAAAAAAACTGTAGGGAGATTGGTAACTAGTGTGTTTTATTCCACTTTATCAAGAAGATTTACATTATTTTTTATTGTTTTTTTTTATTGTTATGACTTCCTTTTTACTATTCACAATAAATTGCAAATAGAACTAGGTGAATTCACCGTTCGTAAATATTTAGTTAAATGAATAACAAGCTGTCACAATACAACAGCATCCTATAAAATAGAAAAAAAAATGTTTAGTTAATTATAAGTATAGGCGGCTTTTATCATTAAAAACGTTCTCTTTAGAAAACTGTAACTTGTCTTATTCAGTTGTTAGTTTTTCTGTGTTACCTCCATTTTACTATCTATAAAAAAAAAACACTCTTTGCTGCATCGCGTCGTCTAGATAATTTCAGTGATTCTTTATTTCTAAATAACTCTATTCTTCTATTTTATTTATTCTTATATTTTTAGTTCTGATTTGTATTAGCTCCTTTTCAATCCTTTTCTCATTTGGGTATTGGTTTTATTGTATGGTAGTACATGAAAATGACTTATGTTAGAACTACAGATAAACAACATTAAATAACTTAATCGTGAAAAAAAAAAAATATAAATTCATTGCTTAATTATCTGAAATAATAGAGAGTAACGCTGCGGAATAAATTTAATGATGATGGCAAATATGTTCCTTTGCGTTAGGGTAATGATTCAATTTGACAGGTTATATAATTTTGATCATACGAGGATTACAGACAACAATACAATACAATACAATACAAAAACTCTTTATTGTATACCACAGAAACAATCAATGATACATTAACAGCTTATAGTAGGTATTACAATCGGCGGCCTTATCAATAAAAGCGATCTCTTCCAGGCAACCTTTGGATGGACAGTATTAGATGAAGTAGGAGTGGACGGTGGTGTACAATAAGAACCTATACATTAATTAAGTTTTTATAAGTATGTTTGAGACAAATTTGATATAAAATAAATAATACTATAAATTACTGGCACAAACAAAGAAAAACAACAGTAATAATAATAATAATGCATTCATAATACTATTTATAATCCATAAACTACACATTACTAATTATACATAATCATATATAAATAATAAATAAATAAAATAAAATAAATACCTATTAAACATAAAATAAATATATATATATAAATATACAACGTGATATGGGTTTCTTTAATACGAGCATTAACTGTACATTTACATCCAGTTCGGGTAACATTTTATTTTATGTACGACTTAGTGAGACAAGCAGGTTGTGCACCCAATTTTAGGCGCAACACTTATAAAAACAGTCGGGAATGTTACATAATGTCAACATCTGATTTAGGCTAACAAAAAATGTATGCACCTGTTGGGTAACGGTTTCGGAAGACAATGTCGCGACGATAGGCCATTGACCTACTACAAAAAAAAAGGATGATTGGGTTCCGGAAGTATTCTTTTAAGTGGTTTATTGTTTTCCTTTTGGTTGCGTTAACAGATTAGTTTTTATTTACTATAACACGTTTGTTCAAAGCAAATAACCACAGTCCTTTTTTTTTTTTTTTTTTTCAGTAAAAGGGTGATTGATATGTTTTGTTTATTTCACTTCAATTTGCCAAACTGATGAACGCTTTTAAAATCTAAGGGGTGAAGATAGAATGACAGTTTATGTGGTTAGAGAAACTGAATTTACTATGTATATAGTTTGTAATGAATGTGTAACGTGGGTACTATATTAGGAAAAGTGCGAGATATCATTTTGAAAAAAAAATTTCTAACCCGGCAAAACTCAAAGGGGTGATCTCTTGTAACACATTTTATGTTTACTTAGCGATTATATTGATTTTAGGAGTAGTTCGTTTGTTATGTGATTTTCTCCGGATTTTATTTTAGAAAATTAAAATCCGTCTAAACTCAAAGGGGTGATCTGTAACGCACTTTATGTGTACATAGCGTGTGTTCCATTACATAGAGGTATTGGTACTTAGATACCATGAAACATAAAATGTGTGATTTATTTAAAATTAGGGTGAGGTCTTTTGTTTCATTCAGACGTAGCAGAAATGTGTATCTACTATCCCATTTCATTTTATTGGGTTTCAAAGAACTGCTTTCAGCTTTTGCCGTGAGAACTTCTTTCAGAAATCATAGACGGTCTTGCAGCTCAAGACCTTGGCTTAGAGCCTTGACCACTAAAGAATAAGGTTTAATGTATTTAAAATTCGATACAGACCGAGTGTAAAATGTTTGACTATTTGGTTTTACACGATAATCTATAGTTTTCAAGTACGACGATAAATTAGAAAATTTGAATTGGCTTAACGATGTATTTTACGAAATATTATTTCTTGCGTTATCTCAAATGTTGACAACAGTTATTTAGTGTGACGTTAAGTTATAATGATTAGGGTTGGCAAGGCTTATGCGATTTGTAAATACGTTATAAAAATATGAAAAATTCTAGGTGTTTTATCGAATAAAAAGTAATTGAAAATAAGATGTAGAATAGTGATTTAAATATAGTTTTCATGGATATTTTGCACATGTGACTTTGTGTTATTCTGATTACATATTTTAAATTATTTTGGTATTTTAAATGTAGAACATATTATAATATAAAACATTACATTAAAATTCAATAAAACTTTGGGGTTTCAAAATTAACAGTATCTGGAGAAAATGTAGTTTCTTTTGGTTTTACGGAACCTGATATAAAATATCACCAAAAATTTAAGCTATACTTACTTATATACGCAATTTACATAATATATTTGATTGCAAATATTTAATTCGTTGATTTTCATAAACATTTAAATATAATAGATGAAAATCACAAGCATGCAACCCTAGAAAGCTCCATCATATGGTTGCGTGCTTACTGTAAGACCCAGTAACTCAACTCTGCAAGGGATAATAGTACATTTTTTTTGTATGGGATTAACATGGTTAACGCCATTTTTAAAGGGAAACATCGAAGTAGATGTTTAATGATATAAATGTGAAATTTGTATGAAAGTAAAATCAACTATATCTTATATAAATAAGAGAAGGGAAATTAAATGTTAAAATTTAACAAGTCCGGAAATGGGTCATTCGAATAAAATATCAAATTTCATTAAAGACTAGGATAATAGTACTGATCTAAGGGGAACATCTCTTGATGTCACCATTGTCTATATTTTTCTTGAAGTTGAGTTACTGTTGTAAGAAACCATTAAAATTTCAGTAAAAAATTCGGGATTTCAAGTGCAAGTTTGTTTTTGCCCTCTAAATGCAAAACATCGTAAATTTTGGACGTAATGGATTTTTGAAGAGGTGACAGGTACTTAGATTTCTGGTGGGAACGGACAGGGCTTCAAATTTGAAGGGAAAAATTATAGGCAGTCGGGAATTACGGGTCAAATCGAGAAGACGAATATCTTTGACTCTATTATCGCGAGCTTGAATTTTCAAAGTACTAATTAAGTACAAATTTTCAACTAAATAGTGTTTAATATTTAAAATCAGTGTTAAATTGTGATTCTGTTAGTGCCAGTGTTGATAACTTTAACGTCAGTGATTTAATTTTAGTGCTATAAGTTTATAATATTATCTATTTACAAGGTTTGGTTATATTGTTAAGTTTTCAGATACCTAAACTGTGCACCTGTAAACGTCGCGCACCGGTTAGACTCCGTTGTCGCATTCATTTAATATTATGTGTAGGTAAATAATTAATAGGGGTAGATTTATTCTTTTAAACTTTCAGAGTAGCGGCATTTTCTTCGTTGTATACGGGTCAGTTGGGGGTAGGTTCATTACTCATTTTAATTTTTGTAGGGAGTTCGTAGGAGCGTGTGATATGCATGTGTTTGTCGTGGAAGAGATTAAACTGTACAACATCATAAAACTTATTACCCTAGATCTGTAGGTGTTTTCCCCTTTTCCAAATACATATATTTGAATAAAATAATTATAACTTTACATGCTGCGAAGACTTGTTCAACAACTGGAACCAGTTCTAATACTTCTACCAAATTATGTGATCGCGCCTACACTTCCCTGGAAGGAAATCATTATCATTATAATACTATGCATTTATCTGTACGAGAATATTTCACAATGACTACATCTATTAAACATCTGTTCTAAATGACATCATGTATTACGGCTGCCTCCAGGAGTTGAGTACACGAGTTTTTCAGCATCAACATCTTATTTGAACTACTAAAATTAATCTTATGAAAAATACATTGTTAAAGTATTTCTCTTCTGTGAAAGAATTAATAATATTCGTTACACACATACACACTAGTTACTCACCGAGGGACGAGCAATATGACCGCTAGATCTGCGAGATTAGGGCATATTGGACTACTCTTTCAACCAGCAGGGAAGTCGCGCGCCAAGGGGTCGTGGGTCTACACAGAATGTCAAGTCAGGATTAAACTTTGACGGATGGGCAATATGGTCGCTAGATCGGTAGGGATCAGGCCAGTTGAACCACTCTGTCGATAAGCCTTCAGCTGAGAAACTCGGTATCGAGGGGTTTATATCGTGGCGTGACATTCGATCATGCACTAGGTACACTTTTAATCACACAAGGACTAATCTATTCCTGTAGGGAAATTTGCGAGTCTTGTCGGAATTGATTGGTCACAAATTAGAGTAGCGTGTTTCAACATAAACAAAATCGAAGACCCATCTGGTCCTAAACAAGATAACGGGATGATAGCGAGATGTATATTCCTAAAATGTGGGATGTATGAATCAAGATCGGGAAAAGATGAAGGTTTGCAAGTCAGTGTCTTTTCGTGGTGTGTTAGGTTGAACCCCGACGGCTTTGTTGGTTATATAATATGGTGCAAGGTGCTAGGCTGGAAGGGAGCCTTGCTTTAATCCTTTTGGTTAGGAATCCTATTTATAGGCCTTCAAAGGTCTAACCTCCATGTCCCGTCTCTATTATTTTTAGCTTGCTGGCGTTAGCGGTACAACTGAGAGTGCAGATTGCTGATTCGATGATAAATGTTTTATTTATAAATATCTATGTATATTTTATATAATCTTTGTATTTACTAAAAGTGCAAAAGTGAAGTGTTTGTGCGTTGTGGCCACGAAGAGAGAAAAGAACTCCAGACGGGCTGGTTCCTGAAGTTTCAGCTAAGTTGCATGCTCAATTTTACTTGCAATCGATATTCTTATTTCTTTTGAAATGATGTGTTTATTTTAAAACTTCATTTCTCTACAAAATAGATACTTTTCTATTTTGTGATTTCATTGTGCGCTGTGCGAATATTACGTATTACAATCTTAATTTTTTAATGACACGTATCATTTTGTTATGAGACTTATACGTTCTTGCAATCGATATTCTTATTGCTTTTAAATTGATGTGTTTATTTTAAATCTTCATTTCTCCACAAAATAGATACTTTTCTATTTTGTGATTCCATTGTGTGCTGTGCGAATATCATGTAATATGATCTTAATTTTTTTTATGACATGTATCATTTTGTTATGGAAATTATTACACGTGTGATTTATACGTTCTATAAATTGAAATATTCCTTTTACTTCATTACAACACAACGTAAATTATACACAACGTAATTGGGTCCTAAGAGTATAAAATATCTAGACGATCACACTTGGCCAAAACGTAGCGAAAGTTTGAAATTATGCCAGAGGCTACTCAATTAGGTAGATTTAGATTTTATCCACGTTTGGAACTTAGTAAATATATGATTGAAGACTAAGGAATAGGTAGACTCTCGTTTCAAGCCAAACAGATGAAAGGTAGCTCAGTCGTCGCTCCATTAGGAATTAATGGGCCGATTCGAGAAATGTCATCTTCCGGTAAACACTGGGCGTAATTCATTACTTTACCAAACAGACGGGAACTCATTGGTGGGTGGTTATGAAAGTACCTACAAACAAATTACAGAAGGTACAATTTCATTAGTGCTTAAAAATTTACAGACGTAGAGAAAAAAACGTGTTACCATTATAACAATTAAATGTTAATTGCTGTTTTTTGTTAATAGTTGTTGTTGTTTATTAAAATTGATAGTATGTCTGAGTATCTATAAAGATGTTATTAAAATTTTAGCAATCAGCGGGATTTGAACCCGCACCCTCCATGTTACCTGTAGGCCTAGCACGAACATTTACGCGCGCGTAAGTGTAACGTTAGCGTACGTCAATTGTATGGCATTTGGTTAGTGCCCCATACAACTAGCTTACGTTAACGTTACACTTACGCGCGCGTAAATGTACGTGCTAGTCCTACGGATTGGACGCTCTACTATCTGAGCTATGGTCATGCGATGTATGAGTATATTACAGTGTTTAAAGTTAAGTAAACAACTCCTCAAAGAATAACTTCCATAGAATTATGAGTCTCATAAACAAATACCTATATTCACGAAAATCAGTAAAGTATACTTTATTAGATTAGGTATAGTAATATAAAAGCTAATACAACAGCAATTTTATTAATACCTATAATTATTATATTAGGGAAAGAAATTACCCTGGCACCGCGAGCGTAACTATTCAATACTCTGTGAATTTTATAGATTTCCTGTGATGTTTTAATTTAGGTAATTATTATACCTACTTTATTGGAATAGGTACTTACTTATAACAAATATTTTGATCTTATAAATTGTTTAAGCTTCAAAATATCACGGCCAGATTCTGGTTCCAGCTCAGTCTCGCGAACAAAAACAACTCCGGCGTCCAAAAACCTGCGAATGAAAGTGATTCATTCCGTAAATTAGCCGTTGAAAAGATGGCTTTATTTGTGCTTGCAAAGAGGACTTCCCTCTGAGGACCATTAGGACATTTTTATGAAAATAAATTCACGCTCCCTCTTTAATAAATTAGTTGGAAAAACATTGAAAGTGTGATAATGGTCTGAGAGTCGTACAGGAAAGGCCTTGTTTACGATGAGGTAAATATGAACTCGTCGTGAATAGCCCAAACAAACACTGAAGAATAATGATTAACTGATTCTAAGAACATTGCTTCTGTTTTTCTATACAAGGTAAAATTTACCAAAAACCTTTTAGAGTATAACTCACATCACTGAAATGAACAATATATACGTTCTAAAACTTACAAGATTACAGACTTTAAAAGTTTTTCTCAAAAATTTATTTGATGTTTTTTTATTTTGGTGGTAATACAGTATACTAATCAATCATAATACGATTTAATAATATTAACATCTACTAACAATAGATTATTATTGAAAGAATACCGAAAGACGTAGGTAGCGTAGGCCGGCCGCGCAATGGAGTGACGATCTGGCTAAAACCACGAAGAGCCGATGGATGCAGGAGGCAAGCAGCCGTTAAACGTGGCTCTGTGGGGCGAGGGCTATGATCACCAGTAAACGCAAAGACTTCAAGCTCTTGATGACTATTGAAAATTTATATTGTTGTATCTAGCTTTTATGACA
The DNA here is from genome assembly GCA_963580505.1 of Ennomos erosarius. NCBI lineage: Eukaryota > Metazoa > Arthropoda > Insecta > Lepidoptera > Geometridae > Ennomos > Ennomos erosarius. Next base: position 6,003,827 of record OY756984.1, read on the forward strand.
AAATTGAGAAGTATAGTAGTTCCATTATCAATTAATACAATTAATTTATGGTCGCAAACACATCACCTAATAACCTCAGCAATTATTCAGATACGCAAACGTGTAATGTATATGGCCCAACATAGCTATATGCTCATACTCATTGTTTGCCATCAGTTGATTAATGTTGATGGTGGCTTTGGCGGTACTTGCTCAGCCGTGAATTAGTAAATAATTACGATATTATACCTGCTGCCTATTATGGTCATAATCATATTTAATACATTAAACAATTAACATCAGCAATTAAAGAAAAATGTAGAAAGGTATAGCATGTAGTGTCTGAAAATCTTAGCAATCAAGCGGGATTCGAACCTTCGAAGCGTCGAAGCCTTCCAACTCACTAGAGTAGGTAGACGCTCTCGCAACTTATCTATGGTTATTAGCACAATGGCTGCAATATCTTCAAGATGTTCTGGTGAAAACCGCGGGGAACCGATGGATGAGGTGACGTTCTCTGGCGGAGGCCTTTGTTCAGCAGTAGGCGTTTTCAGGCTGTTGATGATGATGATGTAGCTCAGAGGAAACAACTCAGAGGGTAGCTGATTCCACATCTTGCAAGTATTCCGATTATACTCCGACTATCCCGATTATACTATAATGTGTTCTAGAATAAAGAATTGATAAAACTACAGTTGGCAGGGAATTACAATGAATTTTGTTTTGGCATTGTCTGAACAAAAATCTGTGGCTCTCGTATATTAAAAACTGTATAGGAGAAATGTTCTGCTAATTTATTACAAAGAATTTATGATTTCTTGTATGCGTATACAGCACGTTGCCAACATGGGCGCATTGAACGTTATCCAATAAATCTGGGAAAAGACGTGGTCCGAATCCAATATCAAAACTAAAGGTTTGTAGAACAAAAGGTTGATGCGGGAATAAAAGAATGGAGTCGGCTGTTAGCGACAGGCTCGCATGTAGGATACGACCAACCTTGGGGGGCTTATAAATGATTTCAGAACAGAAGACAGTTCTCAATCCAGCAGTTGTTATCTATGTGTATGGAACAAAAACCGAAAACTACAACAAATTACAGCAATCGCTTGCGATTTATTTATCTCGGTTATATTGAAGATCAAATCCTCAGCAACAAACAGACAAATCATTTGATTTAATATTCAACACAATACGGAAATCGCAATATAATGCTTTATTGGAAATCAAACGATTTGTCAGTCGATCAGCGGGTTTGAAGATACCTACTGTAGAAATTTCTTAGTCCAAAATAAGAAAATTGAATTCGCTTGTAACTTTTTTTATGCGAAGAAGGGAATAGCGAAGGGGGTGAAGCATAAGGGACACAAACTGCGGTCTTAAAGTGGTATCACCTAATTGATCAAAAAACTTTATGAAAAAAAAAATCAAAATATTGTGGTAATGTGGTTCTTCTACTCATTAGCTTTTGAACCGAATGATTCGTTGAAATCATAAAAAAAGTTTAATGGTGGTCCTTTCAAATGTTGGTATTTTTTAATTTTTTATGATGTGACGAGCTAGTCGTTCACATAACAGTGCAGTGTCACTCTATGTAGGCCTTCAATACCCCTTTCCTGGCTACGTCCCCTGTAAGCGGTGAAACATTGGTGTGTCGGGGAGTGTGACGGGTTCTTCGCTTCACAGTGCTCACGATGTACAGGAATGTTCGCGATATCAATTCCACAGATTAAACTCTAGACGGATGGTTACGGGTTGCAAGTTCCAGTGAGATTGAATAAAGCAATTGGAAGTATCACATTATAAGGATCATGTGATTTCAGAGTGAGATTATAGGTAGCAGCATTTTCCTCGGTAAATTTAAATCTTCTGCGATCACCAAAATACCTATATAATATCACCAAGTGCCTATATTTTGCGATACCATAACTATTCCAACAGTAGACACCTGTTTTAGTTTCATAGAACATGCTATTGCCATATATTATTATCATTTACTTTAATTTTTGTAAACTCATTACCGTGCATGTGCGGGCTAGTTATTTGCCTGATTATTCGCCCCTCAAGCGTTACAGTCCCTAACAAATTACAGTGTCACTTGATACTGCATTATAAATGTTTGCGTGATATATACCTACTGCACTGTGCACATTATGGTGGGATATTACAAAGCCTAGTCATAGGTATACTTATTTCATCAAATTTACTAAATATTCTGGTCCAAAGGAAATTATTCTAAAAAGCATAATATTTAGACTAGCTTATGAATTATTTATCGATTTATGTATTAAGCCCACTCAGAGAAAGTTTTAGAGGCTGTAAATTAATTATATCCTTCGGCTTTAAACATCGGATACCATCCTAACAAGTTTTGGATCCACACCAAAATTCGGGGTTCCGCAATATGGATTAGGTCAATTTAAAATGATTACCATAATTTCTTATCAAGAACTTTCGACCGAGTTTCGTTCATGAATATTCAATGGCGCCCCTATTTGGCTGCTCATTCTCTAGTGTATTACGTTTATTAAAATGTACAACATTATTTACGTCATCAGTTTTAATTAAGCGCTTAACTTCACCTTTATAAAATGCAGCATATTAAATTTCGCGCAGAAACTGTGGATGTATTGACTGTAAATTTAAAGTATAATGTAATGATCTCGTTCTATATTCAGGAGGCGTTATTTATTGCTGAACAGTGTGCTGAAAGTTTGCCGCCGCCGTTGCTAGTATAAAATTTGTTGTAACACAAGTCTCAATAGCCCCCGGGTTACTTCGAGACAACTTCCCATTTCCCGGAGAACGTCCGACCAAAGTGTAGTGCGCCAAATGCAGCTAGCAGTCGATAAATCGTCCGGTCAGCGTCCAATAGCCCGTACCTCTCGTGCTGTTTACGTTGCAAATCTTCCTGATTGGACCACCTGGCAATAAAAGATCCCATATCACATTCATACAAAAAGAACATCACCGATTCAATCTTAAATATCATTATCAAACAATATCGCAAGTTAAATTAACAAAAACCTCGTTAAAAATAAATTTCTTTTTTCACAAAGTTCTTCACCGCGATGACAAAAACATAATTGTAAAACTTGGGATAAGTCAGCGCCAAATTGCCTGTTTTAATTAAAAAACCGTGCGCCAAGGGCCTCGTGGTAGATAACAATTTAATGTAATGGCGATATTCTAAGAACTCCTTTATGGACAATTCGGGCGGGATCCTGCATAATGAATGAGTTTCTGTGGCTATGTATACGGGCTTAGAATAATAGGCTCGTTTCGACCTAAGCAGTGGAGTGGTCCCAGAAGTGTCATAACTTTATTTGGTAAAGGACAAAGTCTAAACGTCAAATGTATCACGCCCTGGCGCGGCGTTTCATTTGACCCTACCAGAACGGTATCTGGACGTATTTATATAGCAAAAGTAATTCCCGTATTCATGAAGCGCTTTGACAACTTTTCTCTATGAGCGAAGAGGGTTGAAGAAAAACTACGTTATTGTGTTTCGAGTTACTTATTCGAGGCACACATAACCCGATTTACATAAGTTCCCAACTTTCTCCCACCTTTATTTACCTGTACAAAGGCGTCTCTCAAATAAAGATGTAACACGCACGCTCGCCTGAGGGCACAGTATGGCCAATTTGCGGTGGATCTAAATTTGCCTAAACCGTAAGAGAAAGGGACAAAGACAAAAGGTTGACTTGGTCGAGATTTATGAAGATTGTGGTCGCATAAAATGTGTTCTCTGTATAGGTGCGCGAAGAATTGATTCGCTGGAAACGCACTTACTCGAAATCAAATATCAAACTGTGAATCGCTTCACCGTTGCGTTTATAAATAAAATTATGTTTGAGATTATCAAAGGTTTTAAAAAATCAAATGATTGGTCCATTCAATAAAAGAGATAAAAGAGATAAAATATATTATATTTTATGGTGAAACACAACTTTGCATACAAAATCGAGCTTCATCTGTAACTTGTCCCCATAAACACTGATGACTTCACCCCGTTTCACTGTTCCCTTTTATGCTAAAAAGGGAAGTTTTTCCAACGTTTTTTTATGATTACGTTCATTAGGAATTCCGAACTTTTTACGGGTTGAGATCAGAAGTATTATCATAATTGAAATTCATAGCTCGAGATATCCGAGTATTTTTTGCTGCAATCCACACAGTAACGAGTATGAAAATCGAAGGCACCGCCATCAGGTATGTCTCAAATATCGACAGCGCCTCTCTCAATGAATATTGATATCCGTATTTGCATACCAGTCACATCGATTTGTCTGATATCAAAGAAACACAACTCTCTATATTCGTGTATCCCAACTCTTTTGAATAGTTTAATATTCGCGCTACAAGGAGGGGTAAAGTGGAGGCTTTTTATCGTTAGGGTGATACAAAACTTCTATTTTTCATACTTTGCATAAAATATTGGCTGTCATAAAAAGGGTTTCAATGGGCGATAAAAGGACGTGTCACGCAAGTAGGAATGGATATGGGTATACAACGACACAACCTGTGAAATGCATAATATAACGGTAGGTGGACAAGAGACAAGTTGGCAGGACATGCCGTTTGAAGCAGTCTAGTTAGAGGCCCGCATGTGAAATTCATCCTTTCATTACCCTATGCCTACAAAGTTGGATCGTGCTGGAGACAACCCACAAACAAGCAGGCTTTAGGTTTATACAATTTGAATATAAATTAAAATAGTTTTATCGTGTAATTATCTAGTATTTTGGGGATAGAAAAAATCGGGTTGACAATTTTGTAAACATAGATAGTTTATTTTGTAACAGGTAGGTTTGTAATTCCATGATGATGTTCAATGTACCTATATTAAATTATAAATTAATTAAATCAATTTGATCATCAATAAATTATTTATCGTATGAAAAGTATTCAAAACTAAGTTACGATGAAGGTTTAGCATTTTATGCCCCATAGTTTTGGGTTTTCGCATAAATCTTGTAAACTATATTTTATATTCGGCAAGAATGTCGTGAAAAAGCGTTGTATAACAGAATCGTCAAGTAATAAAACTGTAGAAGTAATAAATAGTTCAGGAGTTGCCGGATATATTTTTGACTGAGGTTATTATTAAAATGTACAGTGATATGCTCGTTTCTTCTTTTTTGATTATTTATTTCGTTATGAAAAATGTAAGTAAATCAGTTTTGCTAAGAACTGTTTATGACTGAGAAAAACTGTTTAGGATGGGCATGGTAATTTTCAGCAACTTCAGGTGCTGTCTTTAGGTACATACCTAAAGTACGTAGGTAAAGGATATCTATACTTATATTATCTGGGCCTATACGAAAGTACCTATATTGCCGACTAATTTGGTGGCCATTTAACAATTCTCTATCACGGGTGTAGTACTACAATATTAGACAAGTTAGTGCAGTCTGTGTTGTGGGTACTTTAGAGTAATAACATATTAGGAAAGTTCGATTCATTTTAGCGGGCAACAAAGAGTTTTTGGCTTGAGTGTTCGTGTATCCACTTTAGCCTCTCAATTTTCTTTAAAGAAAGTAGTTTCATTATTATTAAAAACATTTGACACAAAAATTGTGCACAATTACACTGCACCCCAAAATTACACTGCAAAAACAGTTTACTATGAGGGTTTTGTACGCTCTAGGTACTTTTTTGTCGATGTTATGAACAGATGAACAGTTGAATAACAATTTAAACCACAATAATCCGAATACCGTACACCCAATATTGACTGAAAGTGATCGAAACCAAAAATTACTTTAAGCATTCAAACCTCATTTACAATTCTTGCGTTTACTTACATAGATTTTAGTTCTTATCACTAAAACTTGAAAACTTACTGGTGACTATTATCGCATGAAACGACGTATTAAAAATTAAAATAATATTTACTTACCGCAATGCATAATGGCGGTGGCAAATAGCTTGTTACCCGGCTCGTAATTAAAATGTTCGCCTATAATTTAAGCTCGGTTTCATAAGGCGTTGTTGAATGTTGATTGGTTTGTTTAAAGTTTTGAAAATAGAGTTACGACCTTTCGTTATAATGAATAAGATCTCCGTGATAATTACTACAAGTTGAAAAATGTATATAATTTAAGCATTTTTAGAATATTTTCAGCTTGGCCTTAAGGCTTTGATCTGATAGAGATGAATAAACTATAATGTGGGAAAAACTAACTCCAATAAAACTCTCGCTAAATTTTATTTTTGCAGTAAGCTACCAATGATTGAAATCTGTCCGAAGGAGATATTTGATCGCCTTTTGCTATTATTTTTCTAGAGACCCCGGAAATCTGTCTGAGAATGATTTCTCAAGCAGTTTGATAAAAGCCTTGGAAGAAAACTTTTTCTTCTCTAACAAGGCGATTTAACTCTTTTCAAATCTCAAGATACTAATTCGATAAAGCTACAAAAATATGGGCCTTCATACCCTTACCGCAATTTTCAAAATGTTTTTAATTTTTATTAAGTGGATTTAGTTGGGTCAGTGAAACACAGAACGTTTGAAAATGTTAAGTACATAATGTTTATTCATAATTGCAGATAAAGTCCTACAAACTTTAGAGGTTTTCCTAATCATAAACAGACGTTCAAGTTTTTATCAGAGCTAAGTAATAAAGTTGTAAGACATCAGTAATAGTCATGTAGGTTCTGACTGCTAACCACCTCTTGAGGCTGCTTCGTGAGACAATTGCTCGGTCGTTCAGGTAGTACCATTAGCTTAATGAAAATTACAATTTTTTGCATGGGCTTTTAAATCATAAGCTGTGGAACCCTATTAAAAATCAGGCAACATACGCAGAGGTTAAGACTGCCATAGACTTCCGTAAATCCACTTAAGTATCAACTTACGCCTTGCATAGACAAAGAATGCTGTGGCCTTTCCAACTGCTAACTATTATTATCTGAATATTTTCATAGCGATGACGGTAGCATAATAGGACCGTGAAATCATACCCAGCTTGGCTGCATTTTAAAATGGACTTTTGTCCCAGATTCCAAGAAACCGAAGAGAAACAGACAACCGGAGAAAGGTGTATACCCACAGACTAGTACAGACCTACAGATACCAAATGGTATGCACATCATGTTATAGAGGAAGATAATCGTTTCGTAAGCTTTCTCTCTGTCACAAGAAACTATAGTGGTGCCATGTCGACAAAACGTCCAATAAAGTTTCAGAGACAATTAACCATCAATTAACGCTTTACGAAGCTGACACTGGGTGACAGAGATGACGCTCTATAAAGCCGACTCTAGCTGATTATCTCGCTCTTTATCCGTTTGCATTATTTACTACCAGTACCTACGTATTGTCGGTGCGTAGTCACCACGGCCACGTGGTCCCAGTGGTATGAGAATCGGACCACCCCATCTCTTCCCGTGAGTGCCGTAAGAACCAGCTAAGGGAATATTCAGAGAATAGGTAATGCATTGATCTCCGGTACATTAAAATCTTCTGCGATCACCTACCCGCCTTTCAAGCGTAGTAATTATAGCAAATTCCGCTTATTACAAGCGTCCAAAGTGGCATTTCAAGAGGTAGGCCTGTGTCTAACAGTGGTCCTATTCGGGCTGTTGATGAAGACCTACTTAGGAGCAGTTGTAATTAAGTTTTGTATATGTGGAAAAATAATCCGAATCAAAAACTCAATGTGCCAATACTTTTGGATAGGGGTAAGGAAGTTGACTTCGTGGAATGAGGGTTGAGACTGTTGAGGTCACTTGACCTGTAGGTATAGGGTGTGAAGTTCTTTTCTGTGAAATTGATTCGGGAAGAATCTGTGAGTTTTATGTGTGGACATTTGTGTGGACATTTCACATCTAGCCCCAAACTAAGCATAGCTTGTACTATGGGAACCAGATAACTGATACAATACTTATATACTTTTATGTTTGTAAATACATACATAGAATACAATATAACACCCAGACGCAGAACAAACATCTGTTTGTCATGTTCATCACACAAATGTTTGTCCTGGGTAGGAATCGAACCTACAGCCCTCAGTTCAGAAGGCAGGGATACTACCAACTGAGCTATCGGGCCCGTCGTCGGGTTTTTACAGAACTAAAAACTTATTGTACAATTTATTTATTCATAAAATACAGATATTAAAGAAACTTTATTTACATTCTGATTTTTTCGTCGTGCCCGTTTTGGTATACTAAGTTGGATTTACGCACCAATTTCTTCCACACCGACCATATGTAAATAAGTAACTCCAAAAACTGATATTTTGTTTATGATATTTAATATTTTAAAAGTATGTCCCGGAGAGATATAAGTGCAAACCATAGATTGACCTATGTAATAGGGCAAATTCTGTGGTACAAACTTAGGAGATGTCAAACTTTGTATAGACGGTGTACGGGCTACGTACATATAACCTTTAGCTGAATAGGCGGTATCGGGCGCCCGAGCGCATCCATATAACATGTATTATTTTATAAGTTTTTCAGTTGACAATAAACCGTCGCTACAACAACATCGTTTCACTCTTCCATAACTTAACATTAACTATAACGTAGCTTCATAACATAAATAACAACATAACAAACAGTGGTGGATCTCTGAATACAGGAGGTCCCCAATACATTCCTTCGAGCATCGAACTTGTGCCTTAAGGATCAAGAAGGACAACAACAGATTTACAGTCCACACCAGAACAATTTGAAGAAAACATTTTCCGTGTGTTGTGTTTCGTGGTACGTGACGGAGGTAGCGAATCGGTTGTCTGGCTTCCCACAAGCGGGTCTCACCAGTACAATTGAGAAGGCGCATATACCAAAGTTGCTAGCTACGATCACCGACGCACAGAACTAACAGAACAGCGTGAGTGCTAAGTGACAATCAATACTCACCATGGAAGCAATGCTGAAAAGACAACAATTAATCTCCGAGGCCATTTTGAAGATTTTAACCAACTTCAAGAAGGATGCTGCAAGTCGCAAGACTAGTGACTACGTTGCTAAGCGGTTGGAAGCGCTTGAAGATCTTTGGGCGGAATTCGACCACAACAACATTATTCTGTCAGCATCTGAAAACCAAACAAACGATTATTTTACTACTGAAGCCTACGACCACGTCAAAAAAGAAGTAGAGACAACACGGGAGCTGCTTCATAGCTGTGCTACTACGAGCACCGTAGAGCGAGGATCAACATCCAAAACTGATGAACTCATCAGCCAACAAGGTACCAACTTCAGAGCCTTCATGAGAATTGTCAGAAACATCAAGATTGCCGATGTCAAGGAGAAGTGGGAAATCGAAGACAAGCTTCAAGCGTTGCAGTCACGCTGGAGAGCCATCGATGATTTACATTGGCAAATCGACAATTTACTCATCGGCACCAACTTGGCCTATGAAGATGAGTACTCGAACCACGAGTCTATTTTCGAAACCATGAAACGGGAGCTCAACTCCAAATTGGGTTCTACCACGCACCGGTACCAGGCAGTTCCTCAAATAGAAATACCTACATTTTCTGGAAGCTATACACAGTGGCCAACATTCATGGATTTGTATTCAGAAGCGATCCACAATAATGCCCTGTTGACAAAAACACAGAAAATGCAACATCTCAAGGGAAAACTGCGGGGCGAAGCTGAACGGCTCGTCCAGCATTTAACCATTTCGGCTGAAAACTATGACACCTGCTGGGAGATACTGACTCATAGATATAACAACATCCAACTACTCTTCACGAAACAAATTCAAGTATTTATGGGCCAACCAGCTATACAACAACAAACAGCTTTTGAAGTGAAGCGGCTGCATGATACCAGTCTGGAAACAATTCATGCCATCCACAACCTTGGCATCGATACATCAAGCTGGGATCCCATCTTAGTCCACATCCTAACAGAAAAGTTGGATTCGGAAACATATGCCGCATACATGGATGTGCGGAAGGCTCCTCGAGAATTACCGTCATTCGACGAGCTCATCGGGTTCCTGGATAGCAAGTTTACTGCATTGGAGCCTGTCAACAAGAAAAACAAGACGACGAGTATCCCCAGACGACCAACTGCACCAACAAATGAGCCGCATCCTAAACCTATCGAAAACTGGAGATACAGATCAACACCGAAAACATACTTTGCGCAATCGGAGAGGAATTGTCCCTTATGCAAATTGGGACATATTCTAATTCACTGCAAAACATTTCTCAACATGCCACCGGATACAAAAATGAATACGCTGAAACAATTGCGCATATGCCAGAATTGCATGTTTTCCCACAATGGAAAAGCATGCATATCAAATAAAACCTGCAAAATCTGCAACGACCAACATCATACCACATTACATGAGCTGGTCGGTGTGGATGAACAAAGGCTATCAAATAACATTCCGACACAAAGTAACAAGAAGCCGCTTAACAAGAATGCCGGAGAAATAACGACTCAGCGAAGAGTCAATCACGCCGCTGGCAATTTGAATGAAGTGTTACTGGCTACAGTAATACTAAAAGTTAGAGCTAGAGACGGAACATTCATAGAGATGAGATGCCTGCTAGACCAAGGATCTCAAATCAATTTGATAACCGAATCAGCTGCCCAACTACTAGGATTACAGAGGCGAAAGCAACACGCGACAGTCTCCGGGGTTGGAATAACTGCCAAACAAAGCAACGGAATGGTACATTTAGAGTGTGAGTCACTCAACGGTGACTACAACTTCTCAACAGAAGCATTGGTCATGAAGAAGATGCTTAACAATCTGCCTAACTATTCGTTCGATAAACAACAATGGTCTCATCTGTATAACATCAACTTAGCCGATCCAGACTACAACATCTCTCGACCAGTTGACATTCTTCTGGACGCCAGCGTCTACGCTGAGATAGTACTAGATGGCATTCTTCGGGGTCCTGCACAGGCTCCTATAGCTCAGCAAACTACGTTGGGCTGGGTGCTACTTGGCAACGTTACAACATTTAACTGGCACGCCGTACTTAACAACTTAGACGAAGTCGCTCAATTCTGGGAATCGGAAGAGGTCACCGAGAGCTCAAACAACATGACCGTGGAAGAAGAGTACTGTGAAACTCTGTTCCAATCAACAACAAGAAGATTAGCAGATGGCAGATATGAAGTTCACCTTCCCCTGAAGAAACATTACGAACAAGACCTAGGCGCATCCAAGCCACAGGCAGTTGCACAGTTCTGTCAATTGGAGAAACGCCTAGCTAAAAACGCAACATTGAGGCAAGCCTACACTAGCTTCATGGATGAATATTTGGAGCTCGGCCACATGAAGCGATGTGCCCAACCACGTCAACCAAGCTGCTTCTTGCCTCACCATGGAGTTATGAAATTAGACTCCACAACAACAAAGCTACGTGTAGTATTCAACGCGTCAGCAACAACAAAATCAGGCCGCAGTCTAAATGACCTACTAGAATGCGGACCAAAACTACAACAAGATCTACAGCTCGTAATCTTACGATGGAGAATGTACCAATATGTTTACACGGCGGATATTGAGAAATTCTACAGACAAATCCGGGTGCACGAAGACCACCAACATTTGCAAAAGATCGTGTGGCGTGACAACAGCAACAAAGATCTTCAAGAGTACCAACTCTGTACCATCACGTACGGGACAAAGCCCGCATCTTTCCTCGCCATGCGTACCGTTAAACAACTGGTGGAAGATGATGGTCAGCGCTTCCCCCTTGCTGCCAACATTCTGAGTAACCAGCTGTACGTCGATGATCTTCTTGGAGGCAGCAACAATCTCCTCGAAGCTCAGTCAGCACAACAAGAACTGATTAAAATTCTTCAAGGAGGAGGATTCAACCTACGAAAATGGGCTAGCAATGATGCGAGACTACTTGAAACCCTACCTCCAAACATAATCAGTCAAAACATGTTGGACTTCAGGAACGCGGAAACGAACAAAACACTCGGGATTACCTGGAATCCGTGTACCGATATGTTTACATTCAAACAAGTACTTAACACCGTCAATGAAAATGACGTCATCACGAAGCGGTCACTATTGTCGGATTTATCTAAGACATATGATCCCTTAGGCTGGATCTCTCCGACCACTATCAAAGCGAAGATCATATTTCAACAAGCGTGGGCGACAGGAAGCGACTGGGATGAACCTTTACCAGAGAACATCGCTAAAGAATGGAAACAATTTCGTCGAGATTTGCAATGCATCCAAAACATAACAATACCGAGAGGGATAGGCTACACACATACGGCCATTGAACTCCACGGTTTTAGCGACGCCTCAGAAAAGGCATACGGGTGTGTGATTTATTGCAAGTCTATCGATATCAACAATCAACAAGTTGTGAAGCTTTTGGCGGGAAAAACAAAGCTGGTCCCGTTGAAGAAGCCTATGTCGCTACCTAGACTCGAGCTCTGTGCAGCACTTCTATTATCGAGACTTATGAAAAAAGTCACAGAGTCAATAAACGTACAGACAGTCACAGTACGCGCATGGACTGACTCGATGGTGGTACTTGGATGGCTTAATGGAGATGCCTCCCGCTGGAAGTCATTCGTCGCCAATCGAGTACGGTCGATACAGGAGAACATTCCATCTTCATGCTGGAACCATGTCAAATCCGAGGACAACGCAGCTGATTGTGCAAGCAGAGGATTATCGGCCACGCAACTACTCACACACTCATTGTGGTGGGATGGCCCAACATGGCTGAAGAACAAGATCATTACAACAGAACCAAACAATTTCATGACCGAAGAAGAAGAGAAAAAACAGAAGAAAGTATGTGCCATGCAAAAACAAGCTCCACTCATCGAGGAACTTCTAGAGAAACATAGCTCTATGGCACGTGTAATCCGAATAATAACTTGGATTATGCGCTTCATTAACAATGCACTTAATCAGAACAATGCACTGCATACCTCGCATTTGTCATCCGCTGAATTGGACACCACTCACAACATCATAATCAGAGCCGTACAAAACAACACGTTTTGGGATGACAACAGCCGATTACGAAACAACAAGAAGCTACGCTCAACAAGTAACATCCTGGCACTGAATCCTTTCTTGGATGAACACAACATCCTAAGGGTAGGGGGAAGATTGACTCAGTCGGACCTGAATAGTAGCCAGAAACACCCGATTATATTGCCAAACAATAATCGATTAACAGAACTACTAATAAGCCAAGCTCATCAACAAACGTTACATGGGGGTGCTCGCCTTACACTCGCGCACCTTCGAAACAAATATTGGATCATTGGAGGGTTGAGAACAGTCAAGAAACAGCTATTACAGTGTGTCAGATGCCATCGCTACAAATCAACCAAGAACAACCAACAAATGGCAGACCTGCCACGACCTCGAGTTACTGCGTCACGCCCGTTCACTCACACGGGGGTCGACTTCACAGGTCAAGTCGAAGTAAAGGCCAACAAAGGAAGGGGAATCAAAACAACAGCTGGGTATATTGCCATCTTCGCTTGCCTCTCCACAAAGGCAATCCACTTAGAGCTGGTTTCTGACCTAAGCGCAACCACATTCCTCGCAGCTTTGAGACGCTTTTGTGCCAGAAGAGGAACACCACTCCACATGTACAGTGATAATGGCACAAACTTTACAAAATCGGCCAAGATTTTACTCAAACAGCGCAGAGAAGCCCTACAACATTATATAAACACCGAGGTCATCAACAACATATCAGAACTGGGCATAACTTGGCACTTTAATGCTCCATCGTGGCCTTCTGCGGGTGGCCTTTGGGAAGCTGCAGTAAAAAGCATGAAACATCACTTGAAAAGGGTCCTCGGGGAGCAAAAGCTGACATACGAAGAGTTTTTGACATTGCTAACTCAAATTGAAGCTTGTCTAAACTCTAGGCCTCTAGTCGCCTTAACAGAAAACGTAGAAGACATTGACTGCCTCACCCCGGGTCATTTCTTAATCGGTGGCCCACTCCTAGCCCCTCCACTGACTTCAGATGACGACAATATTAGCCTGAACAAAAGATGGCAGCTAACAAAGAAGATGAACAAAGATTTCTGGAAAAGATGGTCTTCAGAATATCTTCAAACACTCCAAACGCGTGGAAAATGGCATCACGCCACGAAGAACATTGAGGTGGATGACGTTGTCTTGGTGAAGGAGGACAACTTGCCACCAGCACGCTGGTTGATGGGGCGAGTGACAGAAACTCACCCGGGACCAGATGGAAGAGTCCGCGTTGTTACATTAAAAACAAAAAACAACAAATTGAAGCGTCCTGTGACCAAGCTATCGCTTCTACCAACAGAGAACAACAAGAACGCAGACGAAGAAACTTCCAACCAACAAACACAACAAGCATCTGCTGACAACCCTACACGAAAACGAACAAGAAAAAGGCCGTCGCTCCTGACATACCTGTGCATGTGGTTCGCCCTAATTACTACATGTACCGCGTCGCACATTCCACAATTCTGCAACGTCACGGAATTAGATGCATTGAAACTGGTTTACTTCGACAAGGTCGCAGACATGCACATAATCCAAGATCAATGGAAGATGGTGGTGTACTACAACATGTCAACATACTGGCGAAGCCTTGAAAACATAGAACAGTACGTGAACCACTTGACCAACATGTGTAAAGAAGAACCAGCGTATCTCTCCATCGCTATTCAGTTTCAACACGAAGTAAATGAGCTCAAAATTAACAACTACATACTGCGTTCGGAGCATGGCAAACGATCAAAACGAGGACTAATCGACGGGGTTGGATACATAGCTAACTCCTTGTTTGGCGTTCTGGACGAAAGATTCGCTACTGAGTACCACAAGGACATAGAGCTGATCCATGAAAACGAAAAACACTTGCAAAACATCTACAAACAACACACATCTATTATTGAAGGCGAGTACAATATGCTCAAACGCAACGAAGAAGTGATGAACAAACAATTTTCCATAATCGATCAACATCTCAAGGAACAGGAACAAAAGGTGAAACTAGATCGCGAGAACGCTATCTACATCACGTCAACAGCACTAGCCGCCAGCCTGATAATTTCAAACCTGCATCGAGTACAACAAGCTATGATGGACCTAGTAACAGATGTACGCAATGGACATTTGGACACGCACCTATTGAAGCCTGATGAATTCCAACAACAATTGAATATCATATCCAGACAGATACCTAACGATCTCTCATTACCGTGCATAAACAATGATGACTGCATACAACAAATGTACAAACGAGCACGTGTTCACGTCAGGCCTATCGAAGATTTTCTTATATTTGAAGTCAAACTTCCGCTGATATCCAATGAACAATACGAATTAAATCACGTGATACCAATACCCAAACTACAAGAACGTGAAACAATAAGAATCGTCCCATCATCTAAATATGTGGCGGTGAACCTAAGAAAGGATTTATTACTATCGCTAACCGATAACGATATAACATCATGCCAACATTTCAAGGAACATCAACTATCATGCAGTCTCAACCTTCCGGTACACAACATAAAGACATCGTCGATTTGTGAGGCGCAAATTATAAACAATGGTAACATATCCAGTTGCAAGACGGCAGCCGCTACTGATTGCACGAGCGAGTGGATCATGTTACACCGCGGCGCGTGGCTATTCTCGTGTTGCGAGGAATGCTCGGTGCGCATATTTTGCCCAGCTGGGATAGCGCCTCAAGTACTACGTCACACCGGGATAATCACATTAGCAGAAGGCTGTGTACTAAAGGGAGAAAACGTAGTTCTCCATTCACAGAGTACGAAGAGGTTCCGGAGCACCCTGAAAATTAATCCAGACGACGAATACATACTGGAGTCAGGGATTAACAGCATCATTAAGGGCACTGGCAGCGATTTTAACTTCGAACCTGTAGATCACATGAAACAGTTGAAGATCATCAAACAACACATAAATCGAGTAAAAACAGAACAAGAGACCTTGAACATGCGAGCCAACAGTCATGATGGTCACCACTACACCATGTATGGACTTCTCATACTGGTTGGTGGTGTTATTGGAGCCTTTGGCGTTATCAAAATCAAACGAGGTCTTGGGAACAGGAGCCGGGTGAAGTCGGAGTCCGAGGAGATGAAGAAACGAACAGCGAACACGGACAACACGGCGGCAGCGGACACCGACAGCGTCGAACTCTGCTCGTACCGCAACACGGTGGACACGGCTAGCTCACCAATACCGGCCCGTAGCGCTTAATTTTAGTTTCTTGTTTTCTTTTCGTAAGTCGGGAGCATGTACGGGCTACGTACATATAACCTTTAGCTGAATAGGCGGTATCGGGCGCCCGAGCGCATCCATATAACATGTATTATTTTATAAGTTTTTCAGTTGACAATAAACCGTCGCTACAACAACATCGTTTCACTCTTCCATAACTTAACATTAACTATAACGTAGCTTCATAACATAAATAACAACATAACAAACAGTGGTGGATCTCTGAATACAGGAGGTCCCCAATACAGACGGGCATTATCTTTTCCATATAATAGGTTATCTATCATTATCTTAGTAATTCATTTACCACAGCTGTTTGCTAATAATAAAGCAGCCTCAAACTACAATTTATTTACCAGCCACTGCGTCCGAATACAGAGCACACGATCTGAGGAAATAAAAATAAATAAAAGCCAACCAGGCCTCGCTCGCCATCTTTTCTTGGCAATTTCCGTCGACCGAGATAGAGGGCAGGGACACGTGAAATCGCGAGTTAACCCGCTATATCTATGCGAGTCGACAGTCTGATTTACTGGCTTAATCGAACCAGGGGTAAGGCTTTATTACTCGCCTCCTTTGGGACCAAATTCCAGTACCAAGAACGGTGATATCTGTGGTTCATCTCGACAGTTGTCTACAATAGTGAAGCGAATTAGGAGTTTGATTTATCTCTCGGTTGTCTGCTGTAGTTTGAGACGTTTGTTGATGAGGGTAGTTGTTATCTGATGATTTGTACTTCAACTTTTTATTGGTTCATAATTAAGTACGAAAAATAACTAATATTTATGATTTTTATAGCAGAGACCACTTGTCACGGTAGCTTAAGTAAAAGCATATCCCAGCTTGAGGGATGGATGCATGCGCGTTCAATCCCCGCTCGTGATTCTAATTTTTCCTTTACAAATTAATATGTAGCTTTATGACCTGATTACACAGTGTAGTAATCTGATTACTAGACTGTGTGATGTCTCAGGATGACGTGCGCAGTGCAGTGTCACGCGAAACTTTATTATTTTAAAGTTCCGAGTGACACTGCAGGGCGGCCGTATTGCTTAACATCGGGTGAACGACCAGCCCGTCACGTCATTCATTCTCATAAAAAAAAAAAAATGTAGATTACGCTGAGCAGGCGGTACTGCTATAAAAATCATAAATATTGATTTGGGAGGCGTTATCTGTACAACATTTGTATTGATGTAACTTGACCATGCTGGTTGGGATGATTCTTAAGAATCACTCAATAGATGGTGCTACCAACCCCGTAAGTTGATTGTAAAGGTGAAGGGAAAATTCGGACATGAGACCACTTGTCACGGTAGCTTAAGTAAAAGCATATCCCGGCTTGAGGGATGGATGGATGCGGGTTCAATCCCCGCTCGTGATTCTAATTTATCCTTTACAAATTGATCTGAAAAATAACTACTTGTTTTTGGCACATTTATTTGTGGTCAACCAACTCCATGTCAAAAAGTAAGTAATAGCTTTTGGACGAATTTTTTTTGAACCTTACATTTATTTTGGGTCAACTTAAATCAGTCAAACTAACAATTGACTCATTAATGAATATCATTAACTATCTAGAAATTAATATAGAAATTTTAAACAATAGATCTACGAAATTAATTAACGTAAACGCATAACACAGGAACGTGTTATACGAACAGGAACTAACATGAGCGCTATATTGTGTATCCGGAAATTAATTACAAGTAGTTAATCGCTGCTCAGTAACACTGTCAGTCAATGTCATTTCGTGTTTGGTCGCTGTATTGGAATATTAATAAGAGAACCATCCATACCATAGTCAGTGATCCTGGTATTTGAAAATGTTATTGCTGTCGCTCTGATCTCCACACGTATGATAGAGACAATAGAGCCTATGAGTGAATTTACCTACATTTTAGCGTTTCGAGTGCCAATAGTTTTCATCCTCTATCATCTCATTAAATCTTTACTTGTTCGTGTTTTTATTAAAAAGATATTGCAAAAACTTAAAAAAGGAACAGCAGGCTTACCACAAACTAATACAAAACCATCATGTTTCATGGCATTAATATTTCAAGGTTACAATAATATTGTTCAAATTCGTACCCACAGAATTTCCCCTATTACATAGGTCCAGGGCCATTATTCCGTATCGATTCCTTACTTCGAAACCACGCGAATTCCTTGTCTTACATAAGAAATCTGCGAAACTGTATTCTCTATGAAACGAAAACAAAACCGCGCGAAATGAATTTGGAATTGGCGCGATTTGAACTGTCAAAAATCGTATGTTTTACTGAGACGCGTTCCAAAACATCAACACATCAAAAGATATGACCACTCAAACCATAGAGCACATTTTTTTTTTCTTCTAATGTCAGTTCCTCTTTCAACATTCCATATAAATAGTATTACCCGATTTAGTCGGGTACCTAGCTAGATGTAAAATGTAAATAATAAAAATTATATAACGCCTACAATAAAAAAATATAAAATAATAAAATTAATTACCATCATACTACTATCTAGTAGATAGTAGTATGATGGTAATTAATTTAGATAGTATCTATAGACAAGAAAAAGGTCTATAGATAGCTCATGCAATCCCTACACATAATCCCTACATATAATAATTGTGTAATT